>CM076577.1:419392343-420643966 GCA_034641835.2 Pinus albicaulis
TGTTGCTAGTTACTTTTAGTACTAGAGAGATCGGTCTTGTCCGCAAGATGGATTAATCTACACAACACCCTCGTCATCAATGGGTGGGAGATCATCAATGGGTGGGAGATCCATGTTGGCAACTACATGTTGTCCAATGGCCTTCTTGAGGCATGAGACATGAAATATGTTATGGATCTTTCTCCCCTTGGGAAGCTCCAACTCATATGCTACTTCCCCAACACAACAGACCACCCTATATGGCCCATAGAAACATGGTTTTGGTTACTGACCTCTCTCTCTCCGACCACGGTCTGCATATATATTTTGATGATTTTGGGCAGCAAAAATGTTGTCTTTAAGGGCTCAAAGTATTTCTTGATTATCCTGAATCGATTCCTTTTCTCTGGGAGCCTTGCTTGCTCCAAACATGATATCAGCAAATGAGAGTGCATCTGTAATATTCCAAATCTGGAATAGCTAGCAAGGCATGACTGGAAAACGTATTTTCCAGTAATGGATGTTATAGGAATTGAAACCAAGACCAAGATCCCTTAGAAAAATGTGTCTAAGTGCTAAACCGAAGAGGATGCTCCAAATAAATCCTTCTAGGTGGGTTAAACAAATCTCCCACGCCTAGTTTTCCTCAGAAAGTGCCCGATGAGGGATTGCAGCAAACACATGAGCCAATAATGAAGAAACAACGTTATTTTAATCACCCAGAACATATGAAGATGTAAATAGCCAACAAGTGATGTTATAGCAGAAAATACAGTACAATTCCTTGAGGACAAAATCACTCAAGCAAGGCAATGCAAGCCTCAAAAATACATGTATAAGGAAATAGATGCTCACTGCTACACTGAGAATTCTGCAGGCTAAAAGGATGCAATTTATAAGAGGCGTTGCATCATAATACATAAAAAATGAAAGATATGACAATACATGGCTCAATAAATGAGGGGGAGCAAAGTCTCAACCCCTAGAAACAATAATACATAAATCCTTCGAAGGATTGGCTGAAATATACAAAATGGAAAAAATGTCGGAGTTACTGGGTAGAAGCTGCAACTATGAAAACTAGAAATGAATAGATAAGGTTGAAGATGATAAAAAATCTGAATTATACCTCCTCCAATGGATCTTCTAAGTGGAAGGCTGATCCTTACACTTGAGATCTCACCCTCCAATCATAAATACAAATCCTACAACAAATGCACCATGAAAATAACGCAGTTACTGAAGCAAACTGCACTGTAGGGGCAAGGGAATGAGTTGGCCCAATGCCAAGATCTGAAATAAGCTCCAATGGCTTCGAAATTGATCCTCCAAAGGAAAGAAATACTCTCCCTCTGAAAAACAAGAGATGGAATAGGTGTTGTGACTCCTCACTGCAACACCCTACAACACAGAATTATGCTGCTGCTGCAATAACGTTGTCCTGGACGAGGATGCTTGGCCTCAAGCCTAGATGTGAGAAAAATCAGTACAACTCCCTCAAGAGGCTTCTCAAGAAAGGAGAAGGATTCCTAACCAAGAGATCCTTGTGCTAAGCAGCACAGCAACTCAGCTGAACAGTTGGAGAATGCCAATAGTCGAAACAGACAAGAAATATATATTCATATGCATATGTAAAAATGGCTTCCTTTCCATCCTTTTAAACACATGAGAGCTCCCTCTCCATGGGTCCCACTCTTTAGGGTTTCCTCCTTCAAGGAATATTCACTCCTCTTTCTCTGCATTGTCCCATAAGATGCTTTCCACCTCATACCTCTGCGATGTTTGACTTGGTCAAACTTGACCTAACCTCTTTGCAAATGTCTCCTTTCACACACGAGGGTGTGAAATCTAGTTCCAAGGCTGATCCCTTTCCATACTAGAGGGATTTTATCCATGTTTTTATTATGAATGGGCCTTCTCACCCAATTATTAAACTCCTAAGTGAAAATAGAAAAAGTTAATATTCCAATTTATTGAAGGAAAAATTTGGAATATTACAACATCATGCCCATAGAGTGCTCAAAATGGGGTCATACCAATGGAAATATGGTAAGTGGTGTTGTAACAACACTCCCCAAAATGGAGCCAACGTAGCCATGCCTTCTGCTTCCCTGCAACATAGTTTCTCAAGTAGCCTTCCAGCCACTTGTTCACTATTTCATTCTTTCCATCGGTCTATGGGTGGTAGCTGGTACTTGGTGTCAACTTAGTCCCCACTAACCGGAAGAGTTCTTGCTAAATGCCACCCATGAAGTGGTTGTCTCGATCACTCACTATGGTCCTTGGGAGACCATGGAGTCTAAACACATCTCTAAACAAGAGCTCAACTACCTCTAAAGTAGTATAATGTGCAGAAATGGAAAAGAATTGTGAATACTTTGTTAGTATATCAACTACAAAGATACAACTCTTACCCTGAACAGTAGGTAGACCGGTGATGAAGTCCATGGAGATTCTTTCCCATTTTCCATCTTGAATGGGTAGTGGCTGCAATAGTCTGGCATGATGAGTGTGTTATCCCTTATGTTGCTGACAAACTATGCACTCCTTGATATGTTGGAGCACATCCTCCTTGAGACCCTTCCATGAGAATATCTCCCTTGTGGCCTAGTAAGTCTTTGTGAATCCTTGATGCCCTGAAAGTGGGGAGTCATGTGATGCTTGCAAGATCTTCTCTTTGAGCTTAGAGTTCTTAGCCAAAAATACCCGGTCCTGGTAATAGATGACTTCATCCATTACTTTATACCGCTCATCAACTATCATCCCATCAATTATCTCACATGCAAATTTATCCTTGGAGTACTCAACCAACAGTTGAGCCTTCCAATCTGCATCCATGCCCCTCAAAGATAGTGTTTTTGGTCTCCTGGATAGAGCATCAACCACTATATTGCTCTTCCCCTTGACATAATCTATGTCAAAGTCATAAGATTGGACTTTTCTTACCCATTTTTGTTGTCTTTCTTGGAGCTGCTTTTGTTCAAGAAAGAATTTGAGACTGTTATGATTAGTCTTCATCCTGAATTTATTCCCGACCAATTATTGCAGGAATTTGGCTAAGGCATGCATGATAGCCAACATTTCTTTATCATAGATGGGGTATAGTTGTTCATGTGGTAGCAACATCCTGCTCTCAAAGGCTATATGATGCCCTCCTTGCATCAAGACTGCTCCAATCCCTTCACTTGATGCATCACATTCTAACACAAAAGGTTGAGAGAAATCAGGTAAAACTAATTCTAGGCAACTACTCATTACCTCTTTGAGCATATAAAAAGACCTCTCCGCTGTAGGTGTCCAGCTGAAAGCTCCCTTCTTGGTCAAGTCTATAAGTGGTGTTACAATTTGAGAGAACCATTTGACAAAATTCCAGTAATATGTGCATATGCCTACAAATCCATAGAGTTCTGAAACATTCCTTGGCTCGGACCAATCCTTGATTTCCCGGATATTTTATTCATGCACTCTTACTCCATGCACTCCAATGATGTGGCCTAAGTAGAGCATCTCAGTGAGGCCAAACTCACATTTCGAGAGTTATGCATAGAATTATTTCTCCTTGAGAATATGCAACATTGTCTCAATATGTTGCAAATGTTCTTCCCATGTGTGGTTGTAAATCAAAATATCATCAAATAAGACCAATACAAACTTTCTTAGATGACCATGAAATTTGTGGTTCATGCAAGATTAGAATGTTGCTGGGGAATTAGTCAAACCAAATGGCATTACTAAGAACTCAAAATTCCCATAGTGACATCTGAATGTTGTTTTGGGAATGTCTTGATCTCTTACCCTGATTTGGTGATATCTCGATCTCAATTCAATCTTGGAGAAATACTTGGATCCTCTAAGCTCATCCATCAACTCATAAATCCTAGGAATTGGGTATCTATTCTTCATGGTTTTTTTGTTTAGTGCTCTATAGTCAATTCACATCCTCAATGTGCCATCTTTCTTCTTAACCAAGACCACTAATAATGCAAAAGGGCTAGTGCTAGGATGGATATGAACTAAGGCTAGTAGTTCTTGAATGGACCTTTCAATTTCATCCCTATAAGCTTTTGGATTCCTATAAGGGGTGGTAATCACAGCTTGAATCCCTTGATATAGCTCAATAGTGTGCTCAAATCCCCTATCAGGAGGTCTCCCCAGTGGAATATCCCCAAATACTACAGAATACCAGTCTAAGAGAGCCTGCACATCAGGGCGTACTAGTGAATCCTTGGCTCCAACTTCAGATCAACGTAGTTCAATTGCCCATTATATGTCTCCTCTACGTAAGTCTACCTCCATCTTGTGAGCTAAAACAATATGAGGGGGGTAAGTGTGCATGCCTTTGATTTTTTGATGCTTACTATCCTCCTTCCCTATCCATTCCATCTCTAGAGTCTCCCAATTAGTGGTGACTCTTCCAAGAGTGATCAGCCATTGGACACCCAATATAGAATTGGTGTCAGGAATATCAACCACAAAAAAGTGGTTTGTCATAGTGTAGGTTCCCATAGTGATAGATGATTTCGGAACATAATTGACACACTGCAATGTTCTGGCTCCTGGAACCAAGACTGAAAATCCTTCAAAGTTTTCCATATGGATGCTCCTCTCCTTTATAAGTTGCGAATCAATGAAGTTATGAGTAGCTCCACTGTCTACTAGCACAGATAATATTTGCCCCATAATAGTACCTCTAACTCTTAAAGTCAGATATTTAGGGACTCCCCTCAATGCTGTAAGAGCTCCTCCCCTTGGAGCAAACGTTTTTACTGAATATTCTGTAGGTAGTACAGCGTTGGCCCTCTCCTCTTCTTCAGAAAAAATCTCAATATAATGAGCCTTCCCTGCAACACACTCATGGTTTGCAACCATGGCTTATGACAAGTGAGGCAAAGTTTTTCCTTCCTTAATCTCCTCTGTTCATGGTCAAGAGGTGCCTTCTTTGGCCATGAAGAATCCCCCTGCTGCAATAATGCTTTTGCTTTGGGTAAAGCTTGTTGCAAATCTCTAGCCTTCTCCATAGCCTCAAGGAGTGTAGTTGGTTTGGTGGATCTTACCAACCCATGTAATGGTTCAGTCATCCCATCAATAAACATACATACCCTTCTACTCATAATAAGGTTGGACACCATTACTGAAAGTTTCAAATACTTAGCAATATAATCTTCCAGATCTCTCTTTTCTT
This sequence comes from Pinus albicaulis, assembly GCA_034641835.2. Lineage (NCBI taxonomy): Eukaryota > Viridiplantae > Streptophyta > Pinopsida > Pinales > Pinaceae > Pinus > Pinus albicaulis. The sequence goes on from CM076577.1 coordinate 419,397,505, forward strand.
TGAGCTTGGTTAGCTCAACAAAGTGGACCTCCAGATCTCTTGGATCAAATATCTATACTAGTCTCTTGGTGAAGATTGAGTATGAAGTGATGTGAGCATGACCCAGTGTAGTTAGCTCATGGAACCACCATTCATGAGCCTCCCCTTCTAAATGTATCATAGCTATTTTGATAGCTTCTATTTCATAAACTCTATTGAGCTGAAAGTAAGTATCCAGTGTCTCCACCCAAGCCTTGGCTGTGCACTTAGGTGATCCATCATATATATGCAAGAATAATCTCCCCATATTGTAGTGTAGGTCTGATTCCTGCATCCATCCTTCCCTCTTATGGTGATAGCAATACCTCCTCCCTTCCTTGATCCGTCAAAATTCTTGAAAGCTCAAGTGTTCCTTGAACCTTTGGGATTGAGACTCATACTCCACAAAGTATTCACCAAGGGTTTCTTCCTCCCTGTCTTCATATAATAATTAGGGCATAGTGGAGCATTGTAGTGAAGGATGTGTGACTGATTTTTCCACACAAAGTGAGGTGCTGGTGCTTGCTTCCTGGTAAAACCCCCTAGGGCCTTCTTTATGCCTCATCTCCTTGAGATCTCTTGCAATGTTCTGCATAGTTTGAAGAAGGAGCTTCGAAATACATTTCCCCTCCATATTCTAGATATATTTTCCCCACAAGTTGAGCCAAGAGCAGTGCTTCGATACCACTGTAAAATTCCTTCTTAGGAATTTCTGCACTATGGAGAGTAAAAACGTTGTTTTCAGAAAATCACGTTACGGAACTAAAAAATAGGACTTGGATCCTTTATATTACACTTAATAACCCTTACATATAGACTGGGAGTAGAAAAAAATCACTCTTGCTATGTTAAACAGATCTTCCCATGCCAAGACACCTTAAAAACACCCAAACCCCATGACTTCATCAAAAAGAAATTTGGAAGCATGTAACAATGTTATTTTGAAAGGGTTCCTACAGAAAAATATTTTTCATAACATATCTAGAGATTTCATTAGTCAAAGAGCCAAGAAAATGGAGGTTTTAGCCTCTTTTATAGAAAATAGAAACAACTCGGCAAGGGTTTCATATGAGCACAAGTACAAGATGAAATATTTGCATAAAATGAAGAACTTTACTGCAACTTAGTATATGATATGGCTGAACAATACATGAAAGCACATAAAACTGGTTGAAGAGCCTCTCTACTAGCCTTCCAAGAGAGAAAAATCTTCCTTCTCCAAGAAACTAGCACCAAACCAAGGGACTCAACCCTACCACAGCACCACCTTCAGAAATGACATAGTTTCTGCAAGAGACTGTGCTATAGGAGTTGGTGACTGCTTGACCCCAAGTCAGATAGTGGATGTAATATCCCCAAATTGGGACTGCTAGCAAGGCATGCCTGAAAAACAAATTTTCAGGAATGTATGCTACAGGATTGGAAACTAGCACTTGGATCCCTTATATCTGACAATATAAGACAAAAATCCAATATGGATTCAAAAAAAAATCCTTCTAGGTGGGTTAAATAGATCTCTCCACACCTAGTGCAGTTGGAAAATGCCCAAAGGAGGGACTGCAACAATATAAAACAACATTGCCCATAAAATAACGCAGTTCAGGCCAATATTTGTAGGAAACCAATATGAAAGTTCATTAATCACTTATACATTAGAAAAACAGGTTTATAATAAGGCCAATACAATGTACAATAGAAAAATAAAGAACTTGATGAAGAAATCCTCAAGAATGAGGTGCTGCAATAATGTATTAAGATGTAAAAAGGCTTGACAACGTTATATTAAGAGTTGAAGCAACTGTACATTACTTATTAGATCTAGAACATATATGTGTACAAAATATTAGATCTATATCAGATTTGTACACTAGAAGAGTTCCTCTACACATCCCCCTTGGGGTTTTGAGCAAAACATGCAACGCAAAGAGTAGATCTGAGATCTAAAGTTGCAGATCTATAGTAAGATTCAAAATTTATGAAGTAAATACAATACACAACAGATCACATATGAACAGAACATCGATCAGAAATCTAATCCATGGATCTACACAGTGAAGGGAAGAATCCCAAGCACCAGAGATATCTCCTCCAAAAGTATGCCAAAGATCCCTAAAACTTCCTTCTTGCAAATAACAAAATTATGGGAGAGAAACTATGCTATTGACTCTAGCGTTGGTTTTTCCTGATGCCAAGATCTGATTATGCAGCTCCAATGATCTAATACTCTCTTATCAGGAGGATAGAAGGCTCTCCCACTGAACAGAGGCACCAGAATGGCCTAGATCTGAATAGATCTAGCCTCCACTTGCTACAGCTTACAAGGACAACCAAACCCTCAACAGGATAGAAGTAGCTTGTTCAAATGCTTGATAATGGACAAGATCAACAAGACTCCTCCAAGAGCTACTCAATGGAAGATGTGGGATTCTCGATTAGGAACACCCTAGTGCTAAACAACACTATTCTCAGCTAAACAACAAGCGAATAAGAAATGTCTAAATAGAAAATATATTCAGAAAATCATGATGATGAACAACCTTCTATTGATGTCCTCCTCTTCCTTTTATAAGTTAGAAATCCTGCCAAACCCTAAACCATGTCAATGATTTAGCTCTGTTCACATGTGTAGCCTCCAACTAGAACTGCACTGTGCATCTAGGAGGTTCATTGCATCTAGACAATGCTGATGATTTTGTCCTGGTTGACTTGGTCAATTGATCCATCCTATTTCACACTTAAGTTTGTTTATGAAAATTGCTCAGTTTTAGCCTTGTTCACATTGAGAATTGATTTATTTTGCTGATTTAGGAGTTTTATTGATCCTCCTTTACAATTTTATTCATAAAAACAGGAAGAAAAAAAAATTGAATATTCCTATTAGCTTTCGATAATTAGGAATATTACAATCCTCCCCTCCCAAATGTTGCCTATCCTCAATAAAATGCAAGGATAGAACTGAAGAGTTTCCTCCCAAGCCATGGAGACTTAAATGTATTGGGAAAAATCATTCCCAAGTGGACCCTCCATCCCCCAAGCAATCATCTGTTCCAAATGAGTCACCTCCCAACATGGAAACTCCAAAAATTATCCTCCACCTTGAGCTCATGCAAAGTAGGTGGGTTGAAAATATGAACATGGTAGACATACAAGCCTACCCCATGCTATCCTCCTCTCCACTTATGATAAGTGTGGAGTGAATGTTGATCTTCGGCTGCAATAATATTGCCTTCAAGTGGAAAAATGAAGACTAGATTTCTAAAAATATCCTCTCCAATGCTGTGAATCAAGCTGGCCCAAACCATTCCATATGTGATGAATAGGAAATCATCACCATATGACATCTCATCAAACTCATGGCTCACCTCATAAATAAGCAAGTGTTTGGTTGTGGTGGCCATATCTCCTCTCATGCTCCCATTAGAACATGTAATGAAGAAAGTGTGGGAATCCTCTTCCCAAAAGAACACATCCAACCAATGTGTTTCCTCTCCAATCATGCTCCCCATAGTAGTAAGAAAAAAAAAAGCAATTGGAACCATGATTAGCATCAAGATGAAGGAAATACTAAAGGCTTCATGTGGTGCAGGAAAGTACCAACAGTTTCCCATGGAGTTATAGCACAGTTTTTGTAACTCCTGCTTCAGAAAATTACATGGCAAGTGGTTTCTTGATACATGGCTGATTATGTATGTTATTTCATCTACTAATGAATGATAAATGGTTGCGTACATCAATTGAACATACATGAAGTAATACAACACTTTCCCATGGCCATATAAGATATGGTTGTCTCCATCATACATTCTGGCCCATTGTTGATCATGGAGCTCAATGAAAAGCTTGCCCTCTTGTGGAGAAATGCACTGCATAGAAATGATAAGAGTATGCAGATCACTAAATGTGACAAGAATATCCTTACCATGTACTAGAAGTAAGATAATGATAGGATCCATGAATAAACTCTCCATAATGGTAAGACATACTCTCATGCAGAGGAATGAATCATCTGCGACATGAAGATCCTTCCTCATATACTTGGAAATCCAAGACAAGAAGAACATATCACAGTAGTAGATGTTTCCACCCATTAATCCATATTTCTCACCTCCTCCTTGTCCATCAAGTGAATCAAGAGTGAAATTATCCTAAGGACACTCCATCCATAAGTCCATGCTCCAAGGTGACAGCGCTCTTGGCCTATGCAAATAGGCTCCTGCCAATACATAGCTCCATTCTTTGACATGTTCATTGTCAACGACATCTTCCATAATGTTGCTACAAACAAGAAGCCCCTTCAAAATTTGAAGCACTTATAGATCATCCAAGGCTAAGGAGTAGCCCCTTTGCACCATGATAGTGCCATCTCCTACCCCTGCAACATCATGCAAAGTGTGAGAGCAAATCTTCCCTTGTTCTCTCAAGAACATCCAAAGCAACAAAAGTTTTTGTTGCCTCCCCATATCTCCATCATACAAATCATGTAGTGAAAACATGGTGATTGATATGAAGAATGTCATATCAACACAATGTGTCCATACTCCTTACTTCCCAATGATGCAAGTATCCTGCCACACCTTCTTCACCCACATACCCTTAGAAAGAGTATGATGACCAAACTCTTTCAAGAGTAGCCAATGCAACCAAGCCTCTTGCTTCCCAGTATCATAGATTTGCAAGTATCTTTCCAACTTCTTGCTCATCATCCACATCCATTCATCCCCTAGTGGATCATGGACCTCATTCTGCAAATATTTGGTATCCTCCCATTGTAGGACACCAACCTTCGCAAATATTTGAAGAAATTTTCACTTCATGGAATGTTGAAGTGCACCTTCCATGGGATCTCTTGATGAGACCTCCTCCTCATGCATGGCCTTCCAAAACCAGTGGGGTCTTGGATCTACTGCAAGTATAAGTCTCTCTTTGAGCTGTGGCATGCTTATTGAGAAAATGTCATATAGAGATGAGAAAATTTTTCTCATCTCAAGATGTCTACCCTTTGTCATCTCTTCCTTCAATGCTTCTTGAATGAAGCTGACATCTGATTGTTCCCATGAGGAATGGGTCCTCCTTTCTTCATTGCTGCTCTTGGACAGCACATTGTAACTCTGCTACTCTAGATTAGCAGTAAGTGATGATTCTGGGTCATGCAATAGCAGGTTTCCACAATCCTCTAAAATATTTGCTGAAATACTAGAAAGTGGAAATTCAATCATACCTTGATAGGCTTTGGGAACACCTTGTATGGCTACAAGAGTTCCTTCTTCTACTATGTTGGCTCCCTCAGCTGCTGATGTTGAAGGCTGCTCCTCCATGGTTGTGACAGTGCTGACACAAGTCTCCTCAAGAGATGGTGAGTACTTCTCTTCCTTGGATTTCTCTTTATCAAATCTCTTGATCATCCTGTGAGTGAAATCTGCAAAAGAAGATACTTTTGCATGTCTCACATGGCTGAACCACCAATTGCTTGCTTCACCCTTCAAGTGCAGCACTACAATCTCCACTTATTCTTTCTCTACCACTGGATGTAGTAGGAAGAATGCACTGAGTCTTCTTTCCCAAGTCTTCACTTCAAATGTCCCATCAAAAATGGACAATAGAAACCTATTGCCCTTGATTTCTCCCTTGCTGCAGGGTCTCCTCTCTTCCTCCAGTTGAATGAATTGTGGGAAGGCTAGAGTCTCCTTGAAGGCTCTAGGTTGAGACTTGTACTCAACAAGGTACTCTCTCAAAATCTGATGATCCAAGTGTCCTCCATGCTTCTTGTCTTCTTCTTTGTGAGAGTAGGAAGTGCATGGTCCTTCCTCTTCTCCTTCTTCTATCTTCTTAACCTCCTTGGAGAGGTTATTTCTAGATCTAAAAAGTGATGAGATTAAACTCATCCTCTCCATAATTCTGATGTCTCTCCTTCTGATAGCTGGAACACACAGGCTGGGCCAAATATCATGGTCCGATACCACTGTAATATCCCCAAATTGGGACTGCTAGCAAGGCATGCCTAAAAAACGCATTTTTCAGGAATGTATGCTACAAGATTGGAAACCAACACTTGGATCCCTTAGATCTTAAAATCTAAGACAAAAATTCAAGAGGGATTCAAAAACAAATCCTTCTAGGTGGGTTAAACAGATCTCCCCAAACCTAGTGCAGTTGGAAAATGCCCAAAGGAGGGAATGCAGCAATACAAAACAACACTGCCCAAAAAATAGTGCAGTTCAGCCCAATATTTGCAAGAGACCAATATGAAAGTTCATTAATCACTTATACATCAACAAAAAAGGTTTATAATAAGGCCCATTGTTACACTAAAATTGTCACCATGACATTTTACTGTCTATATGGGTTCGTCGTTACTCATACAATACTCCCTTAGAAGTCTACAAACATCGAGTTCCTAAAACCAAGCCTTGAAATTGACAGAAAAGCATATAAAATTCATAAAAATACTTGTACCGCACTTTCTCTTAGTATTACCTGCGGCGCCGCATCTATTTGTTCTAGAACATGCAGAACTGGCCACACTTTTTCTTCATTAAAGGTGCAGATTCCTGTAAAAGGTAAAGTGAAGGCAAAAGTAAAATTTGGAAGCCCAGCTGGTTGAATCTGGAAGCTTGTGGAAGCAATTATTCGGTGGAAAGTTCACTCCTTTCATGTAAAATCATCCCTCCATTAAAGGATCCTACCCCTTGGTATGTGGAACTTAATCCCTTTGAAAGATGATTATACCCCTCTTATTTGGAGCTGCAACCTGTTCTCTTTTGCTATAAATTGAGGCCATAGTTCAACCTCAAGGGGAGTTAGGCTTTGATATTTTTTGAGGAGAATTGCTAGAAAAACTCAGACTCTCTTAACTGATTACCATATGGGAATGATTACACACTCATGTGTATGTTATTCGAGAGAGTGCAAAGGCTTGTCAAAGTAGAGGAAACGCTTGTTCCGGACCCCGGAAGGACCTGTACGACATCAAGGTGAACACGGTTGTAAGGCTCCTTCTTTCATCAGAGATAATACAAATGGATCATGTTTTCTCAATGAGTTGTTTATTTAAATGGCTTATTTCTTGAATTCCTTGATCGTCAAGATAGATTTTTGGTTTATGAATTAATCTATATTATGCAGGTGGATGTGATTCTTTCATGTTTTTTATTACAGATCACAAAAAGAGACATATTCAAAGTGACAAGAAAGAAGACTACGATCAGCACTGGAGTATAGGTAAGTCCTAAATCCTTCATTATAGATAATTCCAGATTAATCTAGAGAAAGTAGTTTACATATGTCTGTTTGTTGCTAGTTATTGTATGATACTAGGGAGATCTGTCTTGTACGCAAGAACGATTTATCAGTCCAACACCCATACAATGTATAAGAGAAAAAAAGAAGAAATTTGATGAAGAAACCCTCCAGAATGAGGTGCTGCAAAAATGTATTAGCTGTAAGAAGCCTTGACAGCATTATATTATGAGCTGAAGCACTTGTACATTACATATCAGATCTAGAACAGATCTGTGTACAAAATACTAGATCTATATCAAAGTTGTACACTTGAAGAGTTCCTCTACACATTCCTCTTGGGGTTTTGAGAAAAACATGAAATACAAAGAGTAAATCTGAGATCTAAAGTTGCAGATCTGCAGTTTGATTCAGAATTTCTGAAGTAAATACAATACACAACAGATCAGATCTGAACAAACATGGATCGGAAATCTAATCCATGGATCACCACAGTGAGGAAAGAATCCCAAACACTAGAGATCTTTCCTCCAAAAGCATGCCAAAACTCCCTACAACTCTGCTCTTGCAAATAATGCAGTTATGGGAGAGAAACTATGTTGTTGACTCTAGCAATGGTTTGGCCTGATGCTAAGATCTGATTATGCATCTCCAATGATCTAATACTCTCTTATCAGGAGGATAGAAGGCTCTCCCACTGAAAAGAGGCACCAAAATGACCTATATCGGAATAGATCTAGCCTCCACTTGTTGCGGCTTACAAGGACAACCAAACCCTCAACAAGATCTGCATTGTAGTTGGAAGATGTAGCTTTGCCAAATGCCTGATAGTGGACAAGATCAGTAAGACTCCTCCAAGATCTACTCAATGGAAGAGGTGGGAATCCCAATCAGGAACACCCTAGTGCTAAATAGCACTATTCTCAGCTAAACAACAAGAGAATAAGAAATGTCTAAATAGACAATATCCTTAGAAATATCATATCATGAAAAACCTTCTCTTGATGTCCTCCTCTTCCTTTTATAAGTTAGAAATCCTGCCAAACCCTAAACCATCTCAATGATTTAACTTTTCTCACATGTGTAGCCTCCAACTGGAACTGTGTTGTGCATCTAGGAGGTTCGTTGCATCTAGACAATGTTGATGATTGGTCCTAGTTGACTTGGTCAACTGATCCAACCTCTTTCACACTTAAGTGTGCTTATGAATATAGCTCAAATTTATCCTTGTTCACATTGAGCATTGATTTATTTGCTGATTTAGGAGTTTTATTGATCCTCCTTTACATTTTTACTCACAAAAATAGGAAGAAAAACAAAATTGAGCATTCCTATTAGCTTTGGCTAATTAGGAATATTACAGAGAATTAGCTTGAAAAAAAATTGGATGCATGACATGAATTATTTATTTTTTTGAAATTCCCTCTATTCTCATTGGAAAGTGCTTGTATGCCCAAAATAAAATTCTAGAAGATCATTCCTCTACCTCATGTGATCTAAAAAAGCTAGTCTAGTAGGTTATTCCTCCACCTCATGTCATTTGAAAGAGCTAGTCTAGCACTGATCCTAGCCTTCCACAAGAAAAAATCCAAGCAATGAAACCATATTTTCTGAAATCCATTTCATTAATGGAAGCTAACTACCAGTAATAGGCTTAGTTCATTGAAGGTAATATCTAATAACTTGAAAAAGAGAGTCAAGAAACAGAAAATTGTTGTCAAAGTTTCTTCACATAATATATGATGATTCTAATTTGTAGAAGAGCTCAGAATGAAAATTGGATGCATGACACGAATTATTTAGTTGTTTTAAAAACCATCTATTCTCATTAGAAAGCACTTGTATGGCCACAAGAAAAATCTAGTAGCTCATTCGTCCAAGTAGTTCCTAAATCATATTGTGAACTCAACCAACATGAAGTGTTTCACCAATATTCATTGTGTTAAATATATCTAAGTTTTTATAGCCTCCTACCCAAAAGGATTCTATAAATCTCTTGGATATATGCAACTAACTTAATCTAAACTCTGATGATGAGTGTTAGCAAGTAATTTGACTGAACAACAGTAACAATGATTCTTCAAAGTGGATTTGAATATTCTAATCCAAAAAATAGCTACAAGAACATTATGATTGGAAACACTTTTTCCAAATTAAACGTTTTTGTTCATACATGAAGCTACCTCACGTGATATAAAAGAGCTAGTGTAAAGATTTATTGCTAAGGTGATTAAGAAAGGAGGTTGAAAAAAATACTTCCTCAACTTATCCTATAAAAAATGTCTTCATTAAGAAGAATAAAAGGACAATGAAAAAAACTATAATTCATACATACATATATATATATATATATATATATATATATATATATATATATATATATATATATATATATAATAAACAATTAACAAATTTACAAAAAATGAATACCAGTGATGGTAAAGACTTTGATTTCACGAGAATAAATGAGCAAAGGGAGATATAATGCTTTAACAAGATTCAATAAAATACTAAACTCTGGAGTCTAGTGGATATGTGGGAAAAGAAAAAAATATGTTACATCAAGTGTTACCTATGGACTAAATACCTATGGAAGCATTATCTAGTCAGCCAACCTATGGTATCCATAGGAGTGAGGGAATCCCGAGTAGTTACAGATGCCATATGCCAGATGCTAGTTGTATATATTAGAGAAGTTACATAATATGCACACCAACTAGTTATAGGTTTATATCAATGAAGGGAATAGCTAATAAATCAAAAAAGAGATTCAAGAAGGAGAAAATTGTTGTCAATTTTTTTTCACATAGAATATGATGATTCTAATTTGGAGAAGTAGCTTGAAAATAAAATTGGATGCATGACATGAATTATTTATTTTTTTGAAAAAACCCTCTATTCTCATTGGAAAGTGATTGTATGACCATAAAAAAGTTATAGCAGCTCATTCCTATACCTAATGTGATTTGAAAGAGATAACGTAGCACTAATCCTAGCCTTCTATAAGAAACATACCAAGCAATGAAACCAAATATTTTTCTAGCACTGATCCTAGCCTTCCACAAGAAACAAACCAAGCAGGGAAACCATGTTTTCTCAAAGCCATTTCATTAATGGAAGCTAGAAACTAGTTATACACTTTTATCATTGAAGGGAACAACTAATAACTTGAAAAAGAGATTCAAGAAGGAGAAAAATTTTGTCAAAGTTTCTTCAAATAATATATGATGATTCTAATTTGGATAAGTACATGAAAATAATATTAGATGGATGACATGAATTCTTTAGTTATATTCTTAGATAATTAAAGGGATTAGCATTGATCCTAGCATTGATACTAGTTATAGGCTTAGAACAATGAAGGGAATAACTAATAACTTGAAAAAGAGAGTAAATAAGGAGAAAAATGTTGTCAAAGTTTCTTCACATAATATATGATGATTCCAATTTGGAGAAGTAGCTTGAAAAGAAAATTGGATGCATAATAGGAATTCATTATTTGTTTGAAAAGCCCTATATTTTCATTGGAAAGTGCTAGTATGGCCACAAGAAAATTCTAGCAACTCATTACTCTACCTCATTTGATCTGAAAGTGCTAGTCTAGCCCTAATCCTAACGTTCCACAAGAACAAACCAAACAGTGAAACCAGATATTTATCTAGCACGCATCCTAGCCTTCCAAAAGAAAAAAACCAAGCATTGAAATGAGATTCACTCAAAGGAATTTCATTAATGGAAGCTAGCAACTAGTTATAATCCTGGATCATTGAAGGGAATAGCTAATAACTTTCAAAAGAGTCAAGAAGGAGGAAAATGTTGTCAAAGTTTCTTCACATAATATATGATGATTCTAATTTGGAGAAGAAGATAGGAAATTAAAATGGATGCATGGCATAGGACGAAAATCATAGGTCATCAGTTGGTTTAGAAGCATATTCCATACCAATATAAAGGGATTCTTCTATTCATGTGGAGTGAGACTTACCACTCCTTTTCGAGAATCAAAATAAATGGAGAATTTTGAGGCATAAACATAGAGCTCCTATGCTTACAAACTTGGTAGAGGCACAAGCACATGAAATTCATCAAGGTTATTAGTTTATGATATAGGAAATACTTCCATTCTCTCAAAATAAATATCATGGCCATCTACAGATTCAAGGAAAACAAGAATATTATCAGTCAATAACATAAACATGAATTTTAATGCTAGTAATACAATATAAAATGAATGGCATAAAACAATTGGCTTTCAACCATGCATATATGATATCTAGATAGACCATCTGATCACCTAACGAAACATGGGAATTTATACCTTTTATCCATAAAAAAATGAAAAATACTCATAACATAGACTCGTCCTACAAATCCCTTGAGAGAACTTTGATTAAATTGCAAGAACATAATTTAATTAATTAGAATAAATTAATAACTACCATACATGTCGTATAAGGGATTTAAAATCAATATTAAGAAAATTCTATGCAAACAACTAGATGGATAATACGTTACTAGGGTATGAAAATACCATCTTGTGGAGATTTTGTGCCATCTCTTTAGCGGTTAGTTTCCTTATTGATTGTTTCATGTTTGTCGCTAACCTAAAAGGTGAACATAAGCAACACCATAAAGTTTTTTGTGACTTTAATTCATTCATAATTTGAAGTAAAAAATATATATACATGGTAATACATGGGTTGTGTTAGGGTCCTATAATAATAGAGTTCATAATTTTTGAATTGACTTTGATAGTCTTGTAAATATGTACATATCTCGCTTTCTGCAAGTTGTTTTCCCATGTTTTGAAAATAATAAAAAATACAAAAAGAGGGTAAAAAGTCATAAAAGAAAGATCAAAGGACTTAGAAAAAGAATAAAACCCAAAGGAAAAAGAGATAAAAATAAGACCTGAAAGTGAGCAAGTCAAAATGCACTACTATTTACTTTTACTGCAAGAATAATCATTATGTGCAGATTGTCAATAAATGCCATAATCCATGATCAGTTAAACAGTTTAATCTTAACTTTTCATGCTTTTAATTTCATGTTTTAGATAGAGAATAAAAATATGTCAAACAGTTTAAACTTGACATATCAATAGATAGTTAGAAAATAAATTAGGAGCTCAACAGTTTAATATGAGCCCTTGGATGAAATAAGGTTAGATTTACATAGTTTTATATTTTGAAAGAAAAATGGATTTAGGGTTGCAAGCTTAAATGCATCCATGAAAATGAAGTAAAAAATGTTAGAAATAATGATGGGTAGGTAGAAAGTAGTTGTGCAAGTCATGTAATAAAGCATCATCGGGAAAAAAGTAATTATTTCCCTTCCCCCACAATCATCCAGTATTCTAAATCTCCAGTTAAGGAGGCTCATAGCATTTATCTGACTTCTATTGGGACCGGACCCAAGGCTCGATAAATGATTGGTTAAAGATACTGAATTCCCTACATAAAACCCATTTCATCAGCATATTTACCATTTTCCAAGATTATGATCCCTTTTCCTAAGTAAAATACCTTTTTGCTTAGTAAAAGTAAAAACCCTACTTGATTAATTTCATTCTCATTCAAAAACACTCAAAAACCCATAAAATGCATTTTTATCCTATGTCTATGTGTAAAAGTCAAAAAATGGGACAAAACTATGCTTTAATGCCTATTTTTACACATTACTTAGTCTTAATTATGTATTTTTATTCATTTCATACTTTATACCTTCATTTCATATTAATTCCTAACCTAAGTTATTAAATCCTTAAAATATACCCTTCTCGTATATTATTAAATCCTTTATATTTAAATAACCCCAAAAAAACCCATTATTTAAAAGTTTAAACCTATGTTATATATCCCATGTGACAAAAATAAAACCTGCCCTTTATTCCCATAGGTTATAAACATATCAAAAACAAAAATATCCCCCACCCCTATGGTAATAAAACACATGTTGAAAGGTTTTTTTATCATATAATATATACATGTGCCTGTGATTGAAATATATGTTAATGTTTTAAATTGAAACACATACAACTTTACCCCCCGCCCAGTCATATAACATAAGGTTTTTAAAATTATAAATCTATAATTATAAATTTATAACCAATCCCGCCGCATATATGAATCCCTGGACCCCAATCCTAATGCCGAGCAACTTCAAGATCAAATCTCAACCATTCGCATGACCCATCCCAGATCTAACGAATGAAAAGCTATATCACATTTTAATTTGCGCAACTAAAATATAATTCCTTTCCACGCAAAATAGGTTGTTTTAGCCTTTCCTCCCTCCTCCACGTGGCTTATTTCTATTGGATCGCATCCGATTCAATTGAAAGTGCTTACTACCTTAAACTCACGCGATAACCACTCACGGTTTCCATCCTTTGAAACCTGAAAACCGCTCATTATCTGACATGACCACCATTTATTGCAGGCCAATTTAATGCTAAAACGTCTAATAAACCTTGAAATTGCACCATTTATCCCTTTTCTGCACTTGTCAATTGTATTTGCCATTTTGACTCAGAGAACGAAACATTTTGCACTATTTTTATGCCCAGAACCAGTGAAAAGACTGCATTTACCGTTGAAGATTGTTGAAAGTTCCATAAAGCTTACAAAGACTAGAAAATATACCAGGAACTTGCTAAACTCCTCATAACCTATTTCAAGGACCCATACCTACGTAAAACAGGTATTTTTCAAAGAAATCGAGCTTGTTATCAATTTAAAAAGGACATTTGAAACCTTTATAAGAAAATAAATCCAAGAAATCTTTTAAAATTGTGTAAAAAAGAGGCTAAACCCTTGCAAGATTTTTTAGAAAACCCTGTTTTAGACAACGCTCAGTTTTTAATGAAAATATTGAGTTTATTCTATTTGTACAGATGGTATAAAACTCCAATTAAAGCCCAAAAATCCTCTACAGGTAACCTGACCCTCTGTGCTTGATTCCAAACAATTTTTGGTCCAATATAAATTGAAAAAGCTTAATAAACCCTTGTTTCCTATTTTCATAACCAATGAAGGTCTGTAACATAGTTGAAAGTAAAAATTTGAAAGAAAAATCCAAGAAAAGAACCATATTATGCTTATTTTCATCCAACAACCTCTGTCAGAGTCAAAAATACTTCTGTAAACCATTTAATCTTACAGAATAAACCAGAAATCCTAAAAACAGAGTTTCAGAAGTCCTAAAAGCCTAAAAATTCCTAAATCTACTCCTGTCATGCCCTCCAAGACCACTCTCATTGTGAATCCTCTACAACCTCTCGTTGTATACATTGAGCACATCCCTTTAGCAGATGTTGACTATAAAATATCAGATCCTGTTGTTGAATTTAATTTATTAGACCTCCACTGCTAGAGCTATGAAAAGTCCTTAGATCAGGTTGAAGAAGTCCAAATTTGGGAATCAGAATTGCCCAAATATGTTGTTCCAGTCACTCATCCATGCCCAGAGCTGATTAGGTTGTGTCAGAACTGTTATGTGCCTGAACAAAGAGCAATAGTGAATGCAAACAAAGAAGAACTTTTTACAATTACTACTGAGTCCATAAATCAAATGTTACATCTCAAACCTAATCCTCAAGCAGTTCCTTTGTCAATAGAGTCACTTACCAAGTTGTACATTGGCCTTGATTTTCCCAAAAGATTTTAAATTTTCCAAGTCTTTATGCCTTTACATGTGGAAATTCCTCAAATAAATCCTCCATATTCTACTTCAAAATTTCCAGAGG
Source organism: Pinus albicaulis (assembly GCA_034641835.2). Taxonomy (NCBI): domain Eukaryota; kingdom Viridiplantae; phylum Streptophyta; class Pinopsida; order Pinales; family Pinaceae; genus Pinus; species Pinus albicaulis. The sequence continues at coordinate 419,412,506 of CM076577.1, forward strand.
GCTCAAGACATGTCATTTCCATCTTGTCATTCATCCTAGGATACTTTACAGATGAGCATACTAATGAGTCCATCCTAGGGTTCTTATCTACTTTTGCACCAAGACAACCTCCCTCTGTAATTTTCAGTTATGCTGAGTACATTGCTAACAATATCCATGATCAACTGATCAATTTACCAACTGAATGAGTGTTTAGATACAAATCTTTTCTCTTCCACATGTTCCTTTATTTTCAAGCAGACAAGTTTCCTATAACTCTACAGAAGCTTGATATAGAAGAAAACCCACTTTCAATCATCTTTTGGACTTCATTGATTAGCAAAGAGTCCTCAGAATTCACTTAACAACCAAGGATTATTGATCAAATGAAGAAAATCCTATAGCTATCTAAGCAGACTAGGACTGGAGATTGGTATTTATATGAGAAACACACAGAAATTAGAGTTTTTTGGCTCTAATCTTCTACCCTACAAACTACCCAAATTTGTACCAATGAGGTTTTTTTCCTTGGAGTATATCAGGAAAATCTTGAATTTTGATTCTATTAACTTCCTATCATCTAAGAAAAAGACCCAGTTTAAGTTAAAGAATCAGGTGGGGCCATTCATTTGTAATCACAGAGATGTAGAGATAGAAGCAGCCAAACAGTTACTAGAGTACATATTTGAAGAGTTTTTCTCCTGGAACTATGATCCACAAGGAATACAAAGTAAAATGAGGGTTAAGTGCAAACTACCACCCTACATTCATGAGAAAAAACCAGAGATTGAGAAGTATGTCAATCATACTAAGTGGATAGAAAACACTTTGATAGATGCAGTAATGCAGGGTGATATTAGTCACACCTTACAAACTGAAAATCAAGCAGAGAAAGCCACCAAAAGGGTCAGAGAAGAAGGAACTTACATTGTTGAAACCACAACTGAGAATAGGTTCAAATTAAGATATAATAAAAAGCCTAAGATAGACTCAGTTGATAAAGGAAAATTAAATATTGAGGTAGAAGACACAGATGTCCCAGTGACAAATAAAGATGCAGCTACAGTCAATACAACTAGGTTGAAGATATAATAAAAAGCCTAAATTTAATCCAGTGGGTAAAGAGAAAGTGACTATTGAGGTTGAAGACATAGATGTCCCAGTAACAAATACAGATGTTGGTACAGTCATCAGAAATGAGCCAATTTTGGAGAATTTGAATGAAGAACAGATTGATAATTCAAATGCATAGATGATAGAGAAACAAGAGAATTTAGAAGCATCATCCTCACAGACAGCAGAGGAAAAGGATCTTGATATCAGGGAAAATTATAAACAGATTAAACAAAGAATGAAGAGATCAAAAATGAGATTTACTCTCAATATTTGAAGCAAACACCAAGTGTTCACAATATAATTTTATCTGCCTTTGATTACTCAAATAACAAGTTTATTATGTTAGTGTTACAGCCTACAGTGAAGATTCCAAAGACAGTTGCAGACTACAAAAAGGTTTGTCTAGAAGTACAAACAGAGAAAATTCATGCACTTGATCAAATAGAATTTCATAGACATTGTTCAGAGATGTTTTATTCTACCATTACAACCAAGGCTATGAGTGTTCAAAAACTTCAGAATACAATCATAAACATGAAAGATCAAATGAAGTTTGACAAAGCCTCACTATATGCTAAAGACCTAAGGATTAAGTCTTTAGAAGAGTTCTCCAAATAGGATATGATCCTGAAAATGTGAAAGCAACAGAACAGTTAGTAAAGAAGAAGAATGAGGACATTGCAACATTGATGAAACAGCTTAAACTTCCATCAATTGAACATCCTCAGGCTAAGGAAATTATACAAGAACAAACTCAGAAGGATGACATGATGAACTTAATATTTCAGCTAACAGGACATATCAAAGAAATGGAGACTCAAATGGAAAAAAAATTCCGTGAAAGGGAAACAACAAAAGCTCAGGAAACTCCTATAGTAATTCCTATGGTTACTACTAATGTGCCTTCAACTTTGGCAGAAGAGTTGGCACCCAAAGAACCACTGGCTACTACAGTGCCAGTGGCATCATCTACAACTTCAGCTACAGAGTTATCTACTACAGCAACTCAACCCTCATATGAGACCAGTAAATTAGTAAAATCCATGGAAGAAATTTCACTTCAAACAAGTGATATTAACAGATTAAAGAAGATAATTGATAATCTTGAGGATACAAATAAATTAGCCCAAATCAATGCTAAAACTCATGACCAAAGGACTAATAGGTTAAATGAAGAACTAAATAATATTCAAAAGGATTTGACTTTAAAGGAGCCAATATCATATGTGAAAAACCATTTATGGAACAAAATCATTGAAGCAATCAATGATGTGTGGCCCTCAATTCAGATAATCTTTGAACAGAGAGATTTACTAAAGGCAGCACTAGCAAAAATTCAGAAAACCAAAGATGAGCTAGGTACTAAACCTGAGCAAGGCATAGAATTGATCAAGTTTCTCAACAACAAAAATAGGCAGGATTTGGAAGAAATACAAATCACTGATAGGACAGAGACAATCCTTGAAATAAGGAAAGTCAACTCAAAGAATAATCTAATGAAACAACTTGAAGATAAATGTGAAATATGAACATAACCATAACCAATTTTATGGTTAAATTTGAAAATTTGAGGCAAAGAAGTTTGCCTAACATTTTGGTCATTAATGACAAACTTATGCCACAGGAGGATTACAATAAGAAAATCAGAGAATATGCAAAAGAGCAAGTTGAAAAGACAAGTGGACAAGGCATTCCAATAGGGAAGGTCTTACTCAAAATTTTTGAAGATTTATTTTACCTGCAACATGAGATAAGACATTTGTTTGTCATAAAACCAAATTTTGCTAGATATACTGAGACAGATGAGAATTTTAGGACGCTGAAAAAGATTCAAATTCATAATAAGGAAGCTTGGCAATCACTTACAGATTTACTGTGAAAGTTAAAAGGCAAATAAAAGGAAGAAACAGTTTGTTGATTTTCACAGCCAAAGCAAAATTTATTATAGCAGTAAATAGTTTTTATAGAGTTAAAGAGTATCACATTAAAGGGAATCAGAGTAAAACAGTATAAGATAAAGATGATAAGATTTCAAAATAGATTTTAAATATCTCTTCCATCGAAGAGGACACCAAGGCAGCCAGCTTCACCTCATCCAAACAGTTTTCTATTTTATTTGAATCAACAGGACAGCTTACTGATTTGTTAAGTAGTTGTCTCTATTTTGTTGTAAAGATATTTCTATTTTCCTTAGAGAATTCCTAGAAGCATTCTAGGATATTTTGCAAACAATATTGTATAAATACTTCATATTTATAAGTATTATTGTGGAACAAATTGTTGCAGATTTCTATAGTCATTTTTGTTGGACTTGAAGGCTTTTGTGTTGCAAATTTCAAGTAGCAGACTGGATCGAATCAATTAGCATCATATTTCAGGATTCAATGATGAGCTATTGAAGTGGAGTATTTTCTACTTGTCATTGTTTATCTTCTTTGTTTCATGCATCCATATATGTGTTCCAAATTTGAATGAATAAACAGGAGTATTATTTCAGGATTTGTTAAAAACACCATGTCTTTACTATTTATCATTTCTATGTTTTCTGGTGATTTCCAGAGTAGGGAACCCTTAATTTCTCCCTCTTTCGTTTGATCTCTGTCTACTTCTTCCCTTTTCTGGATCAAAGAACCCTTCATTGCTCTTTATCCCGATCAAACCACTTCACCAAACAGCCTTCCAAGATCTTCAAAGGCTTATCTATCTTGCCCTGAAAACATTTCACTTTTTGACCTTGATCCTAGTTCTGTCTACTTGACTTTTGACTCCTTAGCCCAATGGACAATCAGATTTCCCACTATCCATCTCATTAAGTGATTTCCCCCACCAAACCAAACCAAATCAAAACCAATTTGCACAATCATAGCTAGCCTAATATCATATAATCAAAACAAAGTTAAATCTTACAGAGAGAGCCCTCTCTGAACCCTAGGAAAGCTAGATCCTAGAGTTTAAAAGTAGGTTTGTGGTTACCTCTAGTGTTCTTAAACTTTAAATCAAAATCTCACAACTTGGGAAGTACTAGAGTGATAACATATTGGCAACCAGACTGGGGACTTGACCAACATACTGACGGCCATACTGGGGAACTTAACCAATCCTCAGTTTTAAAATGGGTCTTAAAGAAATATTTTTCATTATATTTTTGCCTTTAAGACTGTTTTATTAGTTGTGAGTATTATTTCATAAAAATTGGTAATTCTGGCTTCTAGAAAAAATTACTATACCAAGTCTAACCCAGATCCTAAACTTGTTGTTATAGTAGACAATCCGGACAGAATTGAGAAAAAAGAAAAAACAGATAGAAGATTTAGATGCTAAAGTTTCATTAATAAGAGTCAATTCATTACCACAAGAGCTAGTAAGTTTACAAGATATAGAGTTTGATCTTAAATTTGAACATTCTTTATTCAGGAGAAAATCTAAATCTGATTTAAAAACTGTTGTTTTAGACCCTGTTTTCATTTCATTTTTGGAAACAAAACAAAAAAATATTGCAGTAGTTTCTGAATTGAAGAAACTTAGAAATCAAGACAAACTTGAAGAGATTAATGCTACTATCCTTAAGGAAATTGATGAAGCTATCGAATTAGCTCAATTGTTAGCATACACATCTAAACTTTCTATTCCTCATTTAGATACCACTACATCATCTATAGTTTCCTCCACCATCCAATCTACAAATTAATTTATCCCTAGATTAGCCTTACAACCTAGAATATTATTTCATTCATCCCCTACATCCATTTCATCCACTATCTTACCTTCTACTATTTCAAACACATGATTCTCATTTCCCACTAGTTCCTTATATATTTCGGTTTCACTTCCTAGTACCTCAACTTCACCCTTTAGTTCATCCACTGATTTTTCTAGCTCATCATCTTATAATCCAGTTTCATCAGCTGCTACTTCCAGTTCAACCCCAAACATTTCCAATCTACCCCCAAGCCAAGCTAGAATTCAAGCTATGGCTGCCAGGTATGCTCCCCTTGTTCTTCCAGCACAACTACATGACATGCCTCTGGATTACCAAAGTAAGATACCACAATTTGATGCTACTACACAGTACACTGCACAGCAGCACATAAATAAAATGACATATTACTTTGAACTCCATGAAATAGATGATTTTGATGTACAAATGAGATTGTTTGCACAAACATTAATATGGGAAGTCAAAAAATGGTTTAAAGGTTTTAATGTTGGTAGTATAGTTGACTTTGCAATTTTTCATAGATTGTTTTTAAATAAATGGGAAAAGAAGAAAAATCCACTCCAAATACTTTCTGAATTTGATGCAATGAAAATAGCTCCCAATGAATCAGTATAAGACTACTGCACTAGATATAACATTGTTTACAATTCAATTCCTGCAAATCTCAAACCCACTCCTGACTCTGTCTTACTTAAATTCCCAAATGGATTTGACACTGACATGGCATATCAATTAAGAGAGAGAAATGCAGAAACTTTGGAAACAATGCAAACAGATGTTGTAGGTGTAGACGTAAACATTTTAGCTAAAAAATCCAGATTAAAAAATGAGAGGAGAGTAACCATGAAATAAGAAGCCTGTAGTTTAGACACAAAAATAGATATGTTAGCTAAGACTTTAGAGAGAATGATGGATAGATTAGACAACATAGAAATAAGACCTCAATGGGATAATCAACAGCAAATCAGAAATCCCAATTTTAGGAAAATATAAATTTAGGAAAATCAAAAGAATCAACCCCGGATCAAACAATAAGACCCACATTTCAAGAGAAATATGTTGAAATTTCTCAAAGCAATGTAGATGATGAGGATACCATAAATTTGATGAGAATAAATGAATATAACACTATCTTTCTCACTCATGAAGATCAAGAGTTATTTGAAATGCAGCAACTTCAATTGGACTTAAGTGAATCATTTGACTACAAGAAAGGATATGATTTTTCTATAAATGAAGTACACAAGCAATATAACCTAAGAAGTAAGAAAAACACTAAACCTTCTACCAAGAAATATACTCAAACTGAAAATAAGAAAACAGTAGAAGCCCCAACAACAAAAGTTCTGCAAATTCTCCCTAGGGAAAATAGGCAAAACTCTAGTTCATCCCATAAAGTTTCCATCCCCAAAATTTCACCAAGTCCAAATATTGTTGACATAATAGGTGAAGTTACTCAAGCTACAAAAGATTCACAAAAATCTGTTGTTGCAAAAGCACCTAATTTTGTTAAAACAACAAACTTAGATCCTAAAACATCTACTGCTGATCCAAAATTAGTAGATACAAAAGCTGCCACTGAAAAAACAACTTCTGACAACTCAAAATCTAAAAAAACATCTACTCGTTCTCAAACCACTCCTAAAAATAAAACTAGGAGTAGTAAGACACAAGAGACTCAAACACAAAATGAAAACATAACTATAGAAAAACAAGATAAACCCACTCAAACTACAGTTACTAAGGAAGAGTTAATTCAAATAAATAAATCACAACCTTCATTCAATATACAAACTGAAATTGCAAAGTTAAAAATACCAATTCCTTTTAGAGAATTGGTAAAACATGATTTGAATAAAACAACAATCACTGAAACATTAAACGTGAATGACGGAGAAGACTCTGTAAACTTGAATGATGATCAACTAGAGTTGATTTTTGGCTCTAATGTGAATGGAAAGCATCAATATGGAGCAGTTCCTCCATTTTACATCAGTTTAACTGTACATGACCAAATTTTACACAATGCAATGTTAGATTCAGGAGCTTCACATAATCTAATGCCCAAAGCAATAATGGAAACTCTGAATTTAGGCATTGCAAGGCCTTACAAAGATTTTTTTCATTTCATTCAAGAATAGTAAAATGCCTAGGTTTAATTAAATATTTGTGTGTAACATTCGTTCAATATCCTGGTAAGAGTATACTAATGGAAATTGTAGTAGCTGATATCCCTCCCAAATATGGAATGTTATTATCTCGCTCATGGGGAGAAAAATTACAGGGATCTCTACAATTGGACATGTCATATGCTACTATATTAGTCTTTGGTCAACTAAAGAAGATTTATAGGGAATCATTGATGAAATATATGGTAAGTAGTGCAGCAAGATCAATAAATTACCCAATTTATGCTACACCTATTGATCTAGATCCTTTTGTCTTATGTAATTTTGAAACTGATAATGAAATCAAAACTGAACTAAAAGTTAAAAAGAAAACACAAAACAATGATAATATCTTTCATGAATATTTATGGCATTTAGACTTTGATGGCTCAGTAAATAAGTTAGGAGCAGGAGCGGGAGTTTGGATAACTAACATTGGGAAAGATCATGCAGAAGGCCATGCTTTCAAACTGAATTTCAAATGCACCAACAATATGGCTGAGTATGAAGCCCTCATTTTAGGACTCCAGATAATCAAAAACTTAGGAGGCAAAAGAATAGTAATAATGGGAGACTTAGAGTTGATTTTAAAACAAATTAAAGGTGAATATTCTGTTCACAATCATACACTAGGCCAATATAGAGAGATTGTACTAGATTTGATTGATGATTTGTTGGAATGTAATTTCTCTGCAATACCTAGAAAGAAAAATTTACAAGCACATTCCTTAGCAACTTTTGCTTGTAATTTACCTTTTTAGCCCAATCATAAATATACTGCAGAAGTAAAACACAAACCAATAATTCCAGATAACTTCAAATATTGGCATATTTTTTCACAAGACCAGCAAATTTACCATTTTATGAATAATGAAGGTGAATTTCAAAACTGTAAAATAGACACTGATTGTATATTAGATCAGGATTTAGATAGTGAAATAGATTTGAATAATATAGATGTAAATAAAGTAAATTTTGCTAGAACAACTAAGTTTAGTCAATCATATATATATAACTTAGAGAGAGTAGAAATTGATGAGATAATTGATGATGAATCTGAAATATTAAATCTCAAAGATAATTTCTTACCAAAAGGTTTAACTCCTTTAGAAGATTTATTTGACTCAAATGATGTTGTTAGAAAACCAAAAATAGAGCCACTTAGATCTGACATTGAGGAATGCAATATAGACACAGAGTTAAAACCCAAGATGATCAAACTTTCCAAAGCCTTACCTCAACAAGAAAAAGAAAAATATATTGCTCTTTTTAATGAATTCCAAGATGTTTTTGCTTGGAGTTATGAGGACATAAAATCCTATGACACCAACATAATTCAACATAAAATTCCTATAAAAGAAGATCAAAAGCCCTTTAGACAAAATTTAAGGAGTATCAACACTATTTTGATGCCCTTAATAGAAAAAGAAGTAAAAATAATGTATGATGCACAGATAATTGCACCAATCAGATATTCTGTTTAAGTTTCTTACCTAGTTCCAACCAGAAAGAAGACAGGAGAGATTAGATTATGTGTTGATTTTAGGAATCTAAACAAAGTATCCTTAAAAGATAATTATCATTTACCAAAAATGGATCAAATTTTACAAAGGGTAGTTGGTTTTTCTAGGATTTCTCTTTTAGATGGATTTTCAGGATACAACCAGATTTTAGTCCAACCAGAGGATTAGGCCAAAACAACTTTTACTACTCCTTGGGGCACTTTTATGTATGTTAAAATGCCTTTTGGTTTAATGAATGCAGGGGCTACCTTTCAAATAGCTATGGATATAGCCTTTGCAAAGGAAATTCATGAGTTTTTAGTGATTTACTTAGATGACATAACTGTATTTTCTATGACTGATTATGAACACTTAGATCATCTTAGACAAGTCTTTATAAAATGCAGAAAGTTTGTCATCTCATTAAACCCTAAGAAACCTTTATTTGGATTAGAATAAGGTAAGTTACTAGGACACATAATTTCTAAGGAAGGAATTAGAATAGACCCTGCAAGAATAGAAGCCATTCTTAACATCAGTCCTCCAAGAAACATAAAAGAATTACAAGCCTTTCTAGGTAAAATTAATTTTTTAAGGAGATTCATTTCCAATTTAGCTAAAATAATTAGAGAATTAAACAATATGTTTAAAAAAGATTCAGTTCTTAAATGGACTGTTGAGGCCAAACAATCATTTGAATCCATCAAACAGGCCTTAACCAAAACTCCAGTCCTTATAAGTCCTGACTTCAAGAAAGATTTCATCATTTTTTCATTTGCTTCAGAACACACCACTATTGCAGTTTTACTGCAGAAAAATGACCAAGGTTATGAATAGCCCATAGCTTTCTTTAGCAGAACACTTAGAGATGCAACTTTGAAATACAATATCGTGGAAAAACAGGCCCCAGCTTTGGTAAAGGCCATTAAATATTTCAGAGTGTACATTCTCTATTCTCACATCAATGCCTATGTCCCAAATGCAGTAGTAAAAGACATTCTAACTCAGGATGGTCCTGATGGTAGAAGAGGTAAGTGGATTTCCACAATTTTAGAATATGACATAGACATAAAACCCACAAAACTTATAAAAGTTCATGGTTTAGCCAAACTCATGGTTGAATCAAATTGTCATGCCCTAGACATAAATTTTATTGCCCAAGTAGATGATCAGGAAGAGATGGCAGCTCCAGAGATCAGTGAAGCCTTTTCAGACTCACCATGGTATGCAGATATTATATTATATTTGTATTACTAAATTTACAAGCTCCTCCTGGATTGTCAAGAAAAAAAGCTAGATTTTTAAAGCTTAAGGCAGTAAGATTTTGTATATTAGACAATGAACTTTTTTGGAAAGATCATAGTGGGATTTTGTTAAATTGTTTGTTAAAAGAAGAATATGACAAAGTATTACAATAATTTCATGCAGGTGGCTATGGAGGGCATCTCTACTGGAAGACTACTGTACACAAAATCCTGAGAGCTAGTTTTTATTGGCCTACTTTATTTGCAGATGTTAAAAGGTATGTGACCTCCTGTCACAACTGTCAAATATTCGAGGGTAAGAAAAATTTGTTACCCCTGCCTTTAAAGCCCATATCAATAGAAATTCCATTTCAACAATGGAGTCTTGACTTCATTGGAGAAATTCACCCCCCATCGTCATCCCAACACAAGTGGATTCTAATAGCCACAGACTATTTTACCAAATGGATTGAAGCCATACCCTATAGGAAAGCCATAGATACTGTCATTATATCCTTTTTAGAAAGAAACATACTTTCAAGATTTGGATGTACCCAAAATATTATTACTGACAATGCATTTGCATTCAAATCTAAAAAGATGATTGAATTTTTCCATAAATATCACATTACCCTAGGCCATTCTACTGCATATTACCCCCAAGGTAATGGTCTAGCTGAATCTTCAAATAAGAGTCTTGTAAACATCATCAAAAAGTTACTTGAAGATAACAAAAAGTCTTGGAACAAAAAGTTAGTCAATGCCTTATGGGCAGATAGACTTACAACCAAAAAGTCTATTGGTACGTCTCCTTACTAGCTTGTATATGGGATGGATGTTATTTTTCCATCTTCCTTAGGAGTGCCAGTAATAAAGATTATCCAAGAGTTACAAGTTGAAACAAATGAAATTCAAAGAAGGATAAATCAAACCATTCACTTGCAGCAAACAAGAGAAGAAGTTTACATTAAGTCACAAGTTATCCAGGATAAGATAAAGAAAATTTTTGACAAAAAAACTAAAGAAGATGATTTTTACATTGGAGACAAAGTGTTAAAATGGGATTCAATAAGAGAGACAAGGGTAAACATAGAAAATTTGATTTTCTATGGAAAGGACCTTATCTTATTTATGGTTACAGAGGTAACATTGTTTTCTATCTGAAATAAATGGGTGGATCAAATATGTTAGATGGACCAGCAAATGGCAGAATGCTAAAGCACTACTACTCCTCTCAGATAGAAAATAGTTATTTTCATTTACTTTGATCATTGTACATATACATTGAATATTTTAGATTGGATTGGACGTTTTCCAAACAAAGTTGAAGCCCTAAGAGAAGGCCCTAAGCTTTGAGATGTAAAATATCATAAGTATGAATAATTGCAGAGATCATAAGATACTTAATGGGTCATCACAGTCAAAATTCGAAGGCTACTAGTCTTAAAAGTTCTTGACATTTCACCAAGAAATGTCATCCCCATGTGGAGCCACTCTTAGGGTCCTATAATAATAGGGTTCATAATTTTTTAATTGACTTTGATAGTCTTGTAAATATGTACATACCTTGCATTCTGGAAGTTGTTTTCCCATATTTTGAAAATAATAAAAATATGAAAAGAAGGTAAAGTCCTCAAATAAAGATCAAAAGACTTAGAAAAAGAATGGACCCCAAAACAAAAAGATATAAAAATAAGACCTGAAAGTGAGCAAGTCAAAATGCCACTACTATTTACTTTTACTGCAAAAATAATGATTATGTGCAGATTGTCAATAAATGTCATAATCCATGATCAGTTAAACAGTTTAATATTAACTTTTCATGCTTTGAATTTCATGTTTTAGATAGAAAATAAAATATTTCAAACAGTTTAAACTCAACATATCAGTAGATAGTTAGAGAATAAATGAGGAGCTCAAAATTTTAATCTAAGCCCTCGGATGAAATAAGGTTAGGCTTAGATAGTTTTATATTTTGCAAAAAAATGGATTCAGGGTTGCAAGCTTAAATGCACCCATGAAAATGAAGTAAAAAATGTTAGAAATAATGATGGGTAGGTAGAAAGCAGTTGTGAAAGACATGTAATAAAGCATCATCGGGCAAAAATTACTATTTCCCTTCTCCATAATTATCTAGTATTCTAAATCTTCAATTAGAGAGGCTCAAAGCATTTCTCTGACTTCTATTGGGACCGGACACAAGGCTTGATAACTGATTGGATAAATATATTGTGTTCCCTACATAAAACCCATTTCATCAGCATATTCACCATTTTCCGAGATTATGATCCATTTTCCTAAAGTAAAACTTATTTTTTCTTAGTAAAAGTAAAAATCCTACTTGATTAATTTCATTTTCATTCAAAAACACTCAAAAACCCATAAAATGCATTTTTATCCCAAGTCTATGTGTAAAAATAAAAAAATGAGACAAACTATGATTTATTGCCTATTTTTTACACTTTGCTTAGTTTTAAATTATGTATTTTAATTCGTTTCATACATTACACCTTCATTTCATATTCATTTCTAACTTATATTATTAAAACCCTAAATTATACCCTTCTCGTATATTATTAAATCATTTATATATAAATAACCCCAAAAACCTATTATTTAAATTTTTAACCTATGGTTATATATCCCATGTGATAAAAATAAAACCCGCCCTTTATTCCCATAGGTTATAAACATATCAAAATACAAAAATACACCGCCCCTATGGTATTAAAAACACCTGTTAAAAGGTTTTGTTACCATATAATAATACCCGCGCCAGCGTTATTGATTGAAACATTTGTTAAATGTTTTAATTTAAAAACGTATAACATTACCCCTCCGCCAATCCTATAATATAAAGTTTTAAACATTATAAATTTATATTTATATGGTTTAAAAACCTATCCCATCGCATTGATAAACCCTGGACCCCACTCCGAAATCTCGAGAAACTTCAAGATTAAATCATGACCGTTTGCAATCGAGCTCTCAAATCTGACGAACCAAAGCCCATATCGCTATTTAAGTTGTGCAACTATAACTTTTTCAGTTCTATGCGAAATAGGTTGTTTTAGCCTTTTCTCTCTCCTCCACATGGTTTATTTTCATTGGATCGCATCCGATCCAATTGAAACCACTTACCACCTTAAACTCGTGCGATAACCACTCGCGGTTTCTATCCTTTGAAGACCGAAAGCCACTCATTGTCTGACATGACCGCCATTTATTGCAGGCCGGATTAAACCTAAAATGTCTAATAAACCCCGAAATTGCAGTGTTTATCCCTTTCCTGCACTTAACGACTGTATGCTCCCTCCCAACTCAGAGAACGAAGAATTTGCACAGTTTATATGCCCAGAACCAATGAAAAGCCTGCCTGTTGTTGTTGAAGATTTCCGAGAAGTCTTGAATTTCTTACAGAAACCTGAGAAGATACTGCAGACCAAACAAAAACACATCACAACCTATTTCAAAGACCCATAACTATGTAAAACAAGTATTTTCGAAGAAATCGAGCCTATTATCAATTTAAAAAGGACATTTGAAACCTGTATAAGCATATTCACTCCAAGAAATCCTTTAAAATTTTCCAAAAAATAGGCTAAACCCTGGCAAATTTTTTTAGAAAACCCTGTTTTATACAGCGCTCAGTTTTTAAGGAAAATATTGAGTTTATTTAGTTTTTCCAGACTATATAAAAGAATCCTAAAAAGCCCAGAAATCCTCTGAAGGTAACCTGACCCTCTATGCTTGATTCCAAAAAAAATTTAGTCCAATATCCATTGAAAAAGCTTAAGAAACCCCTGTTTCTTATTTTCATAACCAGTGAGGGTCTGTAACAGTTGAAAGTCAAAAAATTGAAAGAAAAATCCAAGAAAAGAAACATATTCTGCTTATTTTCATCCAAGAACTTCTGTCAGAGTCAAAAATACTTCTGTAAACCATTTAATCTTACAGAAGAAACCAGAAAGCCTAAAAAATAGAGTTTTAGTAATCCTGAAAGCCTAAAAATGCCTAAATATACTCTAGTTGTGTCCTCCAAGACTGCTATCATTATGAATCTTCTACAACCTCCTATTGTAGACATTGAGCACATCCCCTTAGCAGATGTTGACTATAAAATAGCAGATCCTGTTGTTGAATTTAATTTGTTAGATCTCCACTTTTGGAGCTATGAAAAGTATTTAGATCAGGTTGAAGAAGTCCAGATTTGGGAATCAAACCTTCCCAAATATGTTGTTCCAGTCACTTATCAATGCCCAGATGTTGTTAGGTTGTGTCAAAAATATTATGTGCATGAACAAAAAGCAATAGTGAATGCAAAAAAAAAGGTATTGTTCACAATTTCTATTGCATCCATAAACCAGATGTTACAACTCAAACCAGATCCTAAAGCAGTTCCTTTGTCAATAGAGGCACTTACCAAGTTGTACATTGGCCTTTATTTTCCCAAAAGATTTCAAATTTTTCGAGTCTTTATGGCTTTAAATTTGGAAATTCCTCAAATCAATCCCCCATATTCTACTTCAAAATTTCCAAAAGGTTCTAGGCATGTAATTTCCATGCTGTCATTCGTCCTAGGATACTTTACAGATGATCATACTGATGAGTCCATCCTAGGTTTCCTATCTACTTTTGAACCAGGACAGCCTCCCTCTGTAATTTTCAATTATGTTGAGTACATTGTTGACAATATACATGATCAGTTGGTTAAATTGCCAACAGAAGGAGTGTTTAGATACACATATTTTCTCTTCCATATGTTTTTGTATTTTCAAGAAGATAAGTTTCCAGTAAATCTCCAGAAGCTTGATATAAAAGAAAATCCACTTTCAGTCATCTTCTGGACTTCATTAATAAGAAAAGAGTCCTCAAAATCTACTTATGCAAATTTTTCAGACTTCTTTATCCATCCATTGATCAATATGTTGACCAACACTTAACAACCAAGGATCAATGATGAAATGAAGAAAATCCTAGAGTTATGTGAGCAGACTAGGACAGGAGATTGGTATTTGTATGAGAAACACAAAAATCATAGTTTTTGGCTCTAATATTCTACCCTACAAACTACCTAAATTTGTACCTAAAACAGACTTTTATCTACCTTTGTTTACTCATGAAATAAAAAGTTGATTATGTCAGTGATACAGCCTACAGAGAAGATTCCAAAGACAATTGCAGACTACAAAAAGGTTGATCTACAAGTACAAACAGAGAAAATTCATGCACTTAATCAAATAGAATTTCATAGACAGAGTTCAGATATGTTGTATTCTACCATTACAACCAAGGCTATGAGTGTTCAAAAACTTCAGAACATAATCATAAACATGAAAGATCAAATGAAGGTTGACAAAGCCTCATTATATTCTAAAGACCTAAGGATTAAGTCTTTAGAAGAGTTAGTTCTCCAAATAGGATATGATCCTGAAAATGTGAAAGCAGCAGAACAGTTAGTAAAGAAGAAGAATGAGGACATTGCAGCATTGAGGAAACAGTTTAAACTTCCATCAACTGAACATCCTCAAGCTAAGGAAATTATAAAAGAACAAACCCAGAAGGATGACATGATGAACTTAATCTTTCAGCTAACAGGACATATCAAAGAAATGGAGACTGAAATGGACAAACTTGTCCATGAAAGGGAAACAAAAAAAGCTCAGGAAACTCCTATAGTAATTCCTATGGTTACTACTACTGTGCCTTCAAATCTAGCAGAAAAGTTGGCACCCAAAGAACCACTGGCTACTGCAGTGCCAGTGACATCGTCTACAACTTCAGCTACAGAGTCGTCTACTACAGCAGCTCAACCTTCAAATGAGGCCAGTAAATTAGTAAAATCCATGGAAGAAATGTCACTTCAAACAAGTGAGATTAACAGATTGAAGAATATGATTGATAATCTTGAGGATGCAAAGAAATTAGCCCAAATCAATGCTAAAATTTATGAGCAAAGGGCTAATAGGTTAAATGAAAAACTAAAGAAACTTCAAAAGGATTTGACCTTAAAGGAGCCAATATCATATGTGAAAAACAATTTATGGAACAAAATCATTGCAGCAATCAATGATGTGTGGCCCTCAATTCAGGTAATATTTGAATAGAGAGATTTACTTAAGGCAGCACTAGCAGAAATTCAGAAAACCAAAGATGAGCTAGGTACTAAACCTAAGCAAGCCATAGAATTGATCAAGTTTCTCAACAACAAAAACAGGCAGGAATTGGAAGAAATAAAAATCACTGATAGGACAGAGACAATCCTTGAAATAAGAAAAGTCATCTCAAAGAAAAATCTAATGAAACAGCTTGAAGAGAAATCTGAAAATATGAACATAACCATAACCAAGTTTATGGTTAAATTTGAAAATCTGAGGCAAATAAATTTGCCTAACATTTTGGTTATTAATGAAAAACTTATGCCACGGGAGGATTACAATAAGAAAATCAGAGAATATGCAAAAGAGCAAGTTGAAAAGACAAGCGGACAAGGCATTCCAACAGGGAAGGTCTTACTCAGAAGTTTTAAAGATTTATTTTACCTGCAGCATGAGATAAGACATTTGTTTGTCATAAAAAAAAATTTTGCTACATATACTAAGGCAGATGAGAATTTCAGGAGGCTAAAAAAATATTCAAATTCCTAATGAGGAAGCTTGGCAACCACTTACTGATTTACTGTGAATGTTAAAAGGCAGATAAAAGTAAGAAAATAGTTTGTTGATTTTAACAGCCAAAGCAAAATTTATTACAGCAGTAAATAGTTTTTACATAATTAAAGAGTATCATATTAAAGGGAATCAAAGTAAAAGAGTATAAGATAAATATGATCAGATTTCAAAACAGATTTGAAATATCTCTACCAGCAAAAAGGACACCAAAGCAGCCAGTTGCACCTCATCCAAACAGTTTTCTATTTTATTTGAATCAATAGGACAGCTTGCTAATTTTTTAAGCAGTTGTCTCTATTTTGTTGTAAATATATTTCTATTTTCCTTAGATAATTCCTAGAAACATTCTAAGATATTTTTTAAACAATATTGTATAAATACTTCATCTTTAGAAGTTTTATTGTGGAATAAATTGCTGAAGATTTCTATAGTAATTTTTTTTGAACTTGAAGGCTTTTGTGTTGAAAGTTTCAAGTAGCAGATTGGGTTGAATCAATTAGTATCATATTTCAGAATTCATGTGATGAGCTATTGAAGTGAAGTATTTTCTACTTGTCATTGTTTATATTCTTTGTTTCATGCATCCATATATGTGTTCCAAATTTGAATGAATAAACAGGAGTCTTATTTCAGGATTTGTTAAAATCACCCTGTCTTTATTGTTTATCATTTCTATGTTTTCTGCTGATTTCCAGAGTAAGGAACCCTTAATTACTCCCTCTTTTGATTGATCTCTGCCTACTTCTTCCCTTTTCTGGATCAAAGAACCCTTCATTGCTCTTTATCTCGATCAAAAAACTTCACCAAACAGCCTTCCAAGATCTTCAAAGGCTTATCTATCTTGCCCTGAAAACATTTGACTTCTTGACCTTGATCCTAGTTCTGTCTGCTTGACTTTTGACTCCTTAGCCCAGTGGACAATCAGATTTCCAACTATCCATCTCATTAAGTGATTTTTCCCACCAAACCAAACCAAATCAAAACCAATTTGCACAATCATAGCTAGCCTAATACCTTATAATCAAAACAAATTTAAATCTTACAGAGAGAACCATCTCTAAACCCTAGGAAGGCTAGATCCTAGAGTTTAAAAGTAGGTTTGTGGTTACCTCTAGTGTTCTTAAACTTTAAATCAAAATCTCACAACTTGGGAATTACTAGAGTGATAACATACTGGAGACCATACTGGGGAACTTAACTAATCCTCAGTTTTAAAATAGGTCTTAAAGAAATATTTTTCATTATCTTGTTGCCTTTAAGACTGTTTTATTAGTTGTGAGTATCATTTTATAAAAAATTCTAATTCTGGCTTCTAGAAAAATTTACTATACCAGGTCTATCCCGGATCTTAAACCTGTTGTTATAGTAGACAATCCAGACAGAATTGGGAAAAAGAAAAAACAGATAGAAGATTTAGATGCTAAAGTTTCATTAACAAGAGTCAATTCATTGCCACAAGAGTTAGTAAGTTTAGAAGACTACTGCACCAGATATAACAATGTTTACAATTCAATTCCTGCAAATCTCAAACCCACTCCTAACTCTGTCTTACTTAAATTCCCAGATGGATTTGACACTGACATGGCATATCAGTTAAGAGAGAGAAATGCAGAAACTTTGGAAAGAATGCAAACAGATGATGTAGGTGTAGAAGTAAGCATTTTAGCTAAAAAAACCATATTAAGAAATGGGAGGAAAAGTAACCATGAAAGAAGAAGCCTCTAGTTCAGACACAAAAATAGATATGTTAGCTAAGATTTTAGAGAGAATGATGGATATATTAGACGACATAGAAAGAAGACCTCAATGGGATAATCAACAGCAAATCAGAAACCCCAATTTTAGGAAAAATATAAATTCAGGAAAATCAAAATAATCAGCCCCAAATCATACAATAAGACTCCCATTTCACGAGAACTATGCTGAAAGTTCTAAAAACAATGTAGATGATGAGGATACAAGCAAGGTTATGATTTTGCTATAAATGAATTACACAAGCAATATAACCTTAGAAGTAAGAAAAACACTGAACCTTCTACTAAGAAATATGCTCAAACTGAAAATAAGAAAACAGTAGAAGCCCCAACAACAAAAGCTCTACAAATTCTCCCTAGGGAAAATAGACAAAACTCTAGTTCATCCCATAAAGTTTCCAGCCCCAAAATTTCACCAATTCCAAAAATTGTTGACATAACAGATGAAGTTACTCAAGCTACAAAATATTCACAAAAATATGTTGTTGCAAAAGCACCTAATTTTGTTAAAACAACAAACTTAGATCCTAAAACACCTACTGTTGATCCAAAAACAGCAGATCCAAAAGCTACCACTGAAAAACAGCTTCTAACAACTAAAAATCTGAAAAAAACATCTACTTCTTTTCAAACCACTCCTGAAAAAAAACTAGGAGCAGTAAGACACAAGAAACTCAAACACAAAATGAAAACATAAATGTAGAAAAACAAGATAAACCCACTCAAACTACTGGTACTAAGGAAGAGTTAATTAAAATAAGTAAATCACAACCTTCATTCAGTATACAAACTGAAATTGCAAAGTTAAAAATACCAATTCCTTTAACACAATTGGTAAAACATGATTTGTATAAAAAAACAATCACTGAAACATTAAACATGAATGATGGAGAAGACTCTGTAAACTTGAATGATGGTCAACCAGAGTTGATTTTTGGCCCTGATGTGAATGGAAAGCATCAAGATGGAGCAGTTCGTCCATTTTACATCAGTTTAACTGTACACGACCAAATTTTACACAATGCATATTAAAAATCACACACAAGATAAAAACACACAGATTTAAACACAAACACAGTTATGGCGGAAAAGGCTTCAGCCTCATGGCTTCCTCACATATTTTCTCATTATTAAAAGAATGTAGTATTACAATTAAATAGATGAGGAGACTGTGTCTCAAGATATTGTGTGCTATCTTGGAAACCTTGGTTGAGATAATTTCTCAACCAAACACACACCAATATAGCAGCTGCCTAAACTAACTCCTATCTTAGAGAAACAACCCAAACTAAAGAGTTAGGCATAAATTCCTAACTTTTAATATTTAATTTTTGGATTCAGTATTGTTTTATGAGATAGGCTAACAATGCAATGTTAGATTCAGGAGCTTCACATAATCTAATGCCCAAATCAATAATGGAAACTCTGAATCTAGACATTACAAGGCCTTACAAAGATTTATTTTCATTTGATTCAAGCAAAGTAAAATTCCTAGGTTTAATTAAATATTTGTGTGTAACATTAGTTCAATATCTTGGTAAGAGTATACTAATGGACATTGTAGTAGCTAATATCCCTCCCAAATATGGAATGTTATTATCTTGCTCATGGGGAGAAAAATTACAGGGATCTCTACAATTGGACATGTCATATGCTACTATATTAGTCTTTGGTCAACCAAAGAAGATTTATAGGGAAACATTAACGAAATGTGTTACACAGTAATTTGTCACCGTCCCTACCATTCCCCGTCCCGCACAATGGAGGACCCATTATGTGACCTGTGAACACTGTCATGCCTTGAAAACATCATCAATGCATCCCTCTGAGTATGAGCTTCATTTCCCCTTGAGACATCTCCTTGCAAAATCCATGAAAAACAGCTCTTTTTGCATTGGCGCGGGTAGACAGTTCACTGCTCGCGCCAATTAGGGAAATCCTGTAAAGAGGTCGCGCCACTTGGCGCTCTGTCATAGAGCAGCAATCGCGCTACCCATTTTAGGGACTGTTTTTTAAATATGGATGGCGGAAGTTGAGTTCAAACAAACTCACAACCATTGCCTATCTTGAGTTGGGAGGTTTGGCTGCGGGAGTTCTATGGAAGGGAATTGGTTTTGCCACCTTCTATGGAACCTTCCTTGTTGATAGGGCCAATCCCATAATAATAGGGATCCCAACTCCCTCCTTCCCCATCTATAAAAGCTTGCTCAGATCCATGGCAAGCTAGTCTTGAAGTGCTGAAGCTTTGCCTCTCCCTATTCCCAAGTGCCTTTGTGCTGTAAAGAATCCCTTCTTTCCCTTAAGGCCCATTCAAGCGAGGAGACCATTGTTACGAGACTCTGGAGAGGTTTTCCTTTCCTTGGCGAGCTTTGCGAGACGTGGACAACCGGAGACCCGTTCGAAGGAAGCTGCGACGTCAGAACTTGGTTGTAACTTCTATTCGTTTATTACTTAATAGATGACTATGATTATGGTTCCACTCCGTTTTCCATCATGTTAATGCGAGTTATATCTTTTCTGACTGATGTTTAGTTACGTATGTTGGTTCCTATGCTTGTATCTGTTCGTTTCTTCTATGTGCAGGTGTTCATCCGCGGAGATCGTGGAAGGATTGTGATCTGCCAGGGCGAAGGACGAGGACACTTCTTCTTCAGATCATAGCGTTGGAATCCAGGTAGGCTTCTATTCCAAGTCTTTCATTCGTAATTAGGAGCTTGCGTCATAGCATTGTTTGTTTGTTGCTAGACCCCTGCTGGGCTAGTAGGGATCGCCTCTGTCCGCAGAGGGGATTTACCTCCTCAACAAAATGTATGGTAAGTAGTGCAACAAGATCATTAAATTACCAAATTTATGCTACACCTATTGATCTAGATTCTTTCATCTTATGTAATTTTGAAACTGCTAATTAAATCAAAACTGAACTAAAAGATAAAAAGAAAACACAAAAAAATGATAATATATTTCATGAATCTTTATGGCATTTAGACTTTGATGGCTCAGTAAATAATTTAGGAGCAGAATCAAGAGTTTGGATAACTAACATTGAGAAAAATCATGCAGAAGGCCATGCTTTCAGACTGGATTTCAAATGCACCAACAATATGGCTGAGTATGGAACCCTCATTTTAGGACTCCAGATAATCAAAAACTTAGGAGGAAAAAGAATAGCAATAATGGGAGACTCAAATTTGATTGTAAAACAAATTTAAGGTGAATATTCTATTTACAATCATAGACTGGGCCAATATAGAGAGATTGTACTAGATTTGATTGATGATTTGTTGGAATGTAATTTCTCTGCCATACCTAGAAAGCAAAATTTACAAGCACATTCCTTAGCAACTTTTGCTTGTACTTGTAATTAACCTTTTCAACCCAATCATAAATATACTGCAGAAGTAAAACATAAACAAATAATTCCATATAACCTCAAATATTGGCATATTTTTTCACAAGACCAACAAATTTACCATTTTATGAATAATGAAGGTGAATTTCAGAACTGTAAAATAGACACTGATTGTACATTAGATCATGATTTATATAGTGAAATAGATTTGAATAATATAGATGTAAATAAAATAAAGTTTGCTAGACCAACTAAGTTTAGTCAATGAGATATAGATAACTTAGAGATAGTAGAAATTGATGAGATAATTGATGATGAATCTGAAATATTAAATCTCAAAGATAATTTCTTACCAAAAGGCTCCTTTAGAAGATTTATTTGACTCAAATGAAGTTGCTAGAAAACCCAAAATAGAGCCACTTAGATCTGACATTGAGGAATGTAATATAGGCACGGAGTTAAAACCTAAGATGATCAAACT
This sequence comes from Pinus albicaulis, assembly GCA_034641835.2. Lineage (NCBI taxonomy): Eukaryota > Viridiplantae > Streptophyta > Pinopsida > Pinales > Pinaceae > Pinus > Pinus albicaulis. The sequence continues at coordinate 419,434,488 of CM076577.1, forward strand.
TTCGAAAGCCTTACCTCAACAAGAAAAAGAAAAATATATTGCTCTTTTTAAGGAATTCCAAGATGTTTTTGCTTGGAGTTATGAGGACCTAAAATCCTATGAAACCAACATAATTCCACTTAAAATTCCTATAAAAGAAGATCAAAAGCCCTTTAGACAAAAGTTAAGGAGGATCAACTCTGTTTTGATGCCCTTCATAGAAAAAGAAGTAAAAAGAATGTATGATGCACAAATAATTGCACCAATCAGATATTCTGATTGGGTTTCTAACCTAGTTCCAACCAGAAAGAAGACAGGAGAGATTAGATTATGTGTTTATTTTAGGAATCTAAACAAAGTATCCTTAAAAGATAATTATCCTTTACCAAAAATGGATCCCATTTTACAAAGGGTATTTGGTTCTTCTAAGATTTTTCTTTTAGATGGATTTTCAGGATACAACCAGATTTTATTCCAACCAGAGGATCAGGCCAAAACAACTTTTACTACTCCTTAGGACACTTTTATGTATGTAAAAATGTCTTTTGGTTTAATGAATGCAGGGGCTACCTTTCAAATAGCTATGGATATAGCCTTTGAAAAGGAAATCCATGAGTTTTTAGTGATTTACTTAGATGACATAACTGTATTTTCTAAGAGTGATTATGAACACTTGGATCATCTTATACAAGTCTTTATAAAATGCAGAAAGCTTGGCATCTCATTAAACCATAAGAAAATTTATTTGTATTAGAAGAAGGAAAATTACTAGGACACATAATTTCTAAGGTTGGAATTAGAATAGACCCTGCAAGAATAGAAGTCGTTCTTAACTTAAATCCTCACAGGAACATAAAATAATTACAAGCCTTTCTAGGTAAAATTAACTTTTTAAGGAGATTGCCCAAATTGACTACTGAGGCCAAACAATCATTTGAATCCATCAAACAGGCCTTAACCAAAACTCCAGTCCTTATAAATCCTGACTTCAAAAAATATTTCATCATTTTTTCATTTGCTTCATAACACACCTTTGCTACAGTTTTACAGCAAAAAAATGACCAGGGTTATGAACAGCCCATAGCTTTCTTTAGCAAAACACTTACAAATGCAACTTTGAAATACAATATCATGGAAAAATAGGCCCTAGCTTTGGTAAAGGCCATTAAAGATTTCGGAGTGTACATTCGCTATTCTCACATCATTGCATATGTCTCAAATGCAGTAGTATAAAACATTCTAACTCAGGATGGTCCTGATGGTAGAAGAGGAAAGTGGATTGCCACAATTTTACAATATGACATAGAGATAAAACCCATAAAACTGATAAAAGGTCAAGGTTTAGCCAAACTCATGGCTAAATCAAATTGTCATGCCCTAGACATAAATTTTATTGCCCAAGTAGATGATCAGGAAGAGATGGCGACTCCAGAGATCAATGAAGCCTTTTCAGAATCACCACGGTATGCAGATATTATATTTGTATTACTAAATTTACAAGCTCCCCTGGATTGTCAAGAACAAAAGCTATATTTTTAAAGCTTAAGGCAGTAAGACTTTGTATATTAGACAATGTAATTTTTTTGAAAGATCATAGTGGGATTTTGTTAAATTGTTTGTTAAAAGAAGAAGATGACAAAGTATTACAATAATTTCATGTAGGTGACTATGGAGTGCATCTCTACTGGAAGACTACTGCAAACAAAATCCTGAGAGTTGGTTTTTACTGGCCTACTTTGTTTGCATATGTTAAAAGGTATGTGACCTCCTGTCACAAGTGTCAAATATTTGAAGGTAAAAAAAAGCTGTTACCCCTGCCTTTAAAGCCCATATCAACAGAATGGTCATTTCAACAATGGGGTCTTGACTTTATTGGAGAAACTGACCCCCCATCATCAGCCTAACACAAGTGGATTCTAACAGCCACTGACTATTTTACCAAATGGATTGAAGCCATACCCTCCATGCAAGCCATGGACACTATCATTATCTCCTTTTTAGAAAGCAACATACTTTCAAGATTTGGATGTCCCCAAAATATTATTACTGACAATGCATCTTCATTCAAATCTAAAAATATGATTGAATTTTGCCATAAATATCACATTACCCTAGGCCATTCTACTGCATATTACCCCCAAGGTAATGTTCTAGCTGAATTTTCAAATAAGAGTCTTGTAAACATCATCAAAAAGTTACTTGAAGATAACAAAAAGACTTGGAACAAAAAGTTAGTCAATGCCTTATGGGCAGATAGACTTACAACCAAAAAGTCTATTGGTACGTCTCCTTACCAGTTGGTATATGGGATGGATGTTATTTTTCCATCTTCCTTAGGAGTACCAGTAATGAAGATTATCCAAGAGTTACAAGTTGAAACAAATGACATTAAAAGAAGGATAAATCAAACCATTCACTTGAAGCAAACAAGAGAGGAAGTTTACATTAAGTCGCAAGTTATCCAGGATAAGATAAAGAAAATTTTTGACAAAAAAACTAAAGAAGATGATTTTTACATTGGAGACAAAGTGTTAAAATGGGATTCAATAAGAGAGACAAGGGTAAACATAGAAAATTTGATTTTCTATGACAAGGACCTTATCTTATTTATGGTTACAGAGGTAACATTGTTTTATATCTGAAATAAATGGATGGATCAAATATGTCATATGGACCAGCAAATGGCAGAATGCTGAAGCACTACTACTCCTCTCAGATAGAAAATAGTTAGTTTCATTTACTTTGATCATTGCACATATACCATTACCATAGGTTATTCTACTGCATATTACCCCCAAGGTAATGGTCTAGTTGAATCTTCAAATAAGAACCTTGTAAACATCATCAAAAAGTCACTTGAAGATAACAAAAAGTTAGTCAATGCCTTATGGGAAGATAGATTTACAACCAAAAAACCTATTGGTACATCTCCTTACCAGCTTTTATATGGGATGGATGTTGTTTTTCCATATTCCTTAGGAGTACTAGTAATGAAGATTATCCAAGAGTTACAAGTTGAAACAAATGACATTCAAAAAAGGATAAATCAAACCATTCACTTATAGAAAACAAGAGAAGAAGTTTAAATTAAGTCACAAGTTATCTAGGATAAGATAAATAAATTTTTTGACAAAAAGACTAAACAAGATGATTTTTACATTGGAGACAAAGTGTTAAAATGGGATTCAAGAAGAGGAGACAAGGGTAAACATGGAAAATTTGATTTTCTATGGAAAGGACCTTATCGTATTTATGGTTATAGAGGTAACAATCCTTTCTATCTTAAATAAATGGATGGATCAAATATGTTAGATGGACCAGAAAATGGCAGAATTTACTTATGCAGAGTTTTACTTATGGTAGAATTTACTTATGCAGAGTCCTCAGAATTTACTTATGCAGGGTTTTCAGACTTCTTTATCAATCCATTGATCAATATGTTGACCAACACTGAACAACCAAGTATCAATGATGAAATGAAGAAAATCCTACAATTATCTGAGCAGAATAGGACTGGAGATTGGTATTTGTATGAGAAACACACAGAAATCATGGTTTTTGGCTCTAATCTTTTACCCTACAAACTACCTAAATTTGTACCAATGAGGGTTTTTTCCTTGGAATATATCAGGAAAATCTTGAATTCTGATTCTATTAACTTCTTAGCAGCTAAGAATAAAACGCCATTCAAGTTAAAGAATCAGGTAGGGCCATTTATTTGTAATCACAGAGATGCAGAGATAGAAGCAGCCAAACAGTTACTAGAGTATAGATTTCAAGAGAGTTTCTCCTGGAACTATGATCCACAAGAAATACTGAGAAAAATGAGGGTTAATTTCAAACTAACACCCTACATTCATGAGAAAAAACTAGAGGTTGAGAAGTATTTCAATCAGATTTAGTGGATAGAAAACAATTTGATAGATGCAGTGAAGCAGGGTGATACTAGTCACACCTTACAAACTGCAAATGAAGCTGAGAAAGTCACTAAAAGGTTGAGAGAAGAAGGAACATACACTGTTGAAACCACCACTGAGACAAGGTTCAAGTTAAGATATAATAAAAAGCCTAAAGTTAATCCAGTGGGTAAAGAGAAAGTCACTATTGAGGTTGAAGACACAGATGTCCCAGTAACAAATACAGATGTTGGTACAGTCATCAGAAATGAGCCAGTTACAGAGAATTTGAATGAAGAACATATTGATAATTCAAATGCATAGATGATAGAGAAACAGCAGAATTTAGAAGCATCATCCTCACAGACAACAGAGGAAACGGATCTTGATATCATGGAAAATTATAAACAGATTAAAACAAAGAATGAAGAGATCAAAAATGAGATATACTCTCAATATTTGAAGCAAACACCAAGTGTTCAAAACAGACTTTTATCTGCCTTTGATTACTCAAATAAAAAGTTGATTATGTCAGTGTTATAGCCTACAGTGAAGATTCCAAAGACAGTTGCAGACTACAAAAAGGTTGATCTAGAAATACAAACAGAGAAAATTCATGAACTTGATCAAATAGAATTTCATAGACAGATTTCAGAGATGTTGTATTCTACCATTATGACTAAGGCTATGAGTGTTCAAAAAATTCAGAACACAATCATAAACATGAAAGATCAAATGAAGGTTAACAAAGCCTCATTATATGGTAAAGACCTAAGGATTAAGTCTTTAGAAGAGTTAGTTCTCCAAATAGGATATGATCTTGAAAATGTGAAAGTAGCAGAACAGTTAGTAAAGAAGAAGAATGACAACATTGCAGCATTGAGGAAACAGCTTAAACTTCCATCAACTGCATATCCTCAAGCTAAGGAAATTATACAAGAACAAACTCAGAAGGATGACATGATGAACTTAATCTTTCAGCTAACAGGACATATCAAATAAATGGAGACTCAAATGGACAAACTTGTCCATGAAAGGGAAACAACAAAAGCTCAAGAAAATCCTACAGTAATTCCTATGGTTACTACTACTATGCCTTCAACTCTGGCAGAAGATTTGGCACCTAAAGAACCACTAGCTACTGCAGTGCCAGTGACATCATCTACAACTTCAGCTATAGAGTCATCTACTACAATACCTCAACCTTTAGATGAGGCTAGTAAATTATTAAAAGCCATGGAAGAAATGTCACTTCAAACAAGTGAGTTTAACAAATTGAAGAAGATGATTGATAATCTTGAGGATACAAAGAAATTAGCCCAAATCAATGCTAAAACTCATGAGAAAAGTGCTAATAGGTTAAATGAAGAGCTAAAGAAACTTCAAAATGATTTGACCTTAAAAGAGCCAATATCATATGTAAAAAACCATTTATGGAACAAAATCATTGAAGAAATCAATGATGTGTGGTCCTCAATTCAGGTAATCTTTGAATAGAGAGATTTACTAAAGGCAGCACTAGCAGAAATTCAAAAAACCAAAGATGAGTTAGGTACTAAACCTAAGCAAGCCATAGAATTGATCAAGTTTCTCATTAACAAAAACACGCAAGAGTTGTAAGAAATAAAAATCACTGATAGGACAAAGACAATCCTTGAAATGAGGAAATTCATCTCAAAGAAAAATCTAATGAAACAGCGTGAAGAGAAATGTGAAAATATGAACATAACCATAACCAAGTTTATGGTTAAATTTGAAAATTTGAGGCAAAAAAGTTTGCCTAACATTTTGGTCATTAATGACAAACTTATGCCATAGGAGGATTACAATAAGAAAATCAGAGAATATGCAAAAGAGCAAGTTGAAAATAAAAGTGGACAAGGCATTCCAACAGGGAAGGTCTTACTCAAAAGTTTTGAAGATTTATTTTACCTGCAACATGAGATAAGACATTTGTTTGTCATAAAACCAACTTTTGCTAGATATACTGAGACAGATGAGAATTTTAGGACGCTGAAAAAGATTCAAATTCATAATAAGGAAGCTTGGAAATCACTTACATATTTACTGTGAAAGTTAAAAGGCAGATAAAAGGAAGAAACAGTTTGTTGATTTTTACAGCCAAAGAAAAATTTATCATAGCAGTAAATAGTTTTTACAGAGTTAAAGAGTATCACATTAAAGGGAATCAGAGTAAAAGAGTATAAGATAAATATGATCAGATTTCAAAATAGATTTTAAATATCTCTGCCATCGAAGAGGACACAAAGGCAGCCAGCTTCACCTCATCCAAGCAGTTTTCTATTTTATTTGAATCAACAGGACAGCTTACTGATTTGTTAAGCAGTTATCTCTATTTTGTTATAAAGATATTTCTATTTTCCTTAGATAATTCCTAGAAGCATTCTAGGATATTTTGTAAACAATATTGTAAAAATACTTCATCTTTAGAAGTATTATTGTGGAATAAATCGTTGAAGATTTCTATAGTCATTTTTGTTGGACTTGAAGGCTTTTGTGTTGCAAATTTCAAGTAGCAGACTGGATCGAATCAATTAGCATCATATTTCAGGATTCATGTGATGAGCTATTGAAGTGAATTAGTTTCTACTTGTCATTGTTTATCTTCTTTGTTTCATGCATCCATATATGTGTTCCAAATTTGAATGAATAAACAGGAGTATCATTTCAGGATTTGTTAAAAGCACCCTGTCTTTATTATTTATCATTTCTATGTTTTCTGGTGATTTCCAGAGTAGGTAACCCTTAATTTCTCCCTCTTTCGTTTGATATCTTCCTACTTATTCCATTTTCCGGATAAAGAACCCTTCATTTCTCTTTATCCTGATTAAACCACTTCACCAAACAGCCTTCCAAGATCTTCAAAGGCTTATCTATCTTTCCCTGAAAAAATTTGAATTTTTGACCTTGATCCTAGTTCTGTCTGCTTGAATTTTAGCCCAATGGACAATCAGATTTCCCACTATCCATCTCATTAAGTGATTTTTCCCACCAAACCAAACCAAATCAAAACGAATTTGCACAATCATAGCTAGCCTAATATATTCTAATCAAAACAAAGTTAAATCTTACAGAGAGAGCCCTCTCTGAACCCTAGGAAGGCTATATCCTAGAGTTTAAAAGTAGTTTTGTGGTTACCTCTAGTGTTCTTAAACTTTAAATAAAAATATCACAACTTAGGAATTACTAGAGTGATAACATAGTGGTACTTCAGTTCGGATGCATGGGTTAAACAAGCTTGGACTCCTCTGAAGTCTCGGGAGGAATTACAGTGAGATATATCTCTGAGATTTAAGATGGATTCAATATAGATAAGGTGCAGATCTACCAAGTGATCCTCCTAGGCATATCTCTGTAACTTTCGGTGAATGGAACAGCAAGAAGTTTGGATCACAGTGATCACAGTGCAAACTAGTCAGAGAAGATTTTTCGATGGTTAATTACAGTGCTGCAGTTCGGATGGAGACACATAATCTCCTCGACATACCTCTGAGGTTTTTGTGATGAGATCAGTGAGAAAACTTCAGACCTCCACAAAGAGGCATCACAGAAATGTGGATGGATGATCTCAGTCAGACTTTTGGTCTATATCACAATTTGGCTAAGGTCTCGGTACTGTGCGAATAAGGTGATGCTCGGTGTCAAGTATCGTCACAGTAAATGACCTCGGTGATTCTAGATACAGTGCTTGGTGGTGCAGTCATGTTATGATGATGAGTGATGATCATGATGCAGCTCGGTGCTAGTGACAATATGAAGATATGATGTGCATTCTGAAAATTTTGGAGATATACTACAATTCGGAGGGTAATCAAATATCATAGTGACATTCTTGTCATGACTCAATAGACAAGACTCTAGTCATTAGTTATACCATAGTAATAGAACTATGATACTATCATAATTTGTAGTGGTCACAGCCTTGGAAGAATACAGTCTGAAATTTCAGCTACACGAATGAATGACATATGATCTCAAGTCTGGAACAGCCCAAGAAGAATATCATTCAACGAAGAACAAGGTGAAGATCTCCTCTTCACTTGCCAAGTAAGTATCTTTCATTTTCATTTTCATTTTGGTTAAATGACTTTGATTTGAAAGGAGATACATAAGGTGGTTGTATTACCGAATATCCTTGCATGAAACAAGGAGGATAGGCATGGTCCTCATAGATAACTAAAGTCGTAGATAAGTGTCTCCTTTGAATTCATGTAAAGGAAATCTTAAGGTTCTCTCACATTAACAATATTGGAGACACAAAAGAAGCTGAAAGAAGAATTATGAATAGTACAAGAAAGTTCATGTCAGCGGAATGAATGGAAAGAGGGAGTAAGAGATCATTAAGACTAGTCTCTCTCATTATAAGTCTCTTTATAACTCCTAGATTCTACTTAAGACTTGATGTGATATGACATCATGGAAGTATAAGAAACAATAACTCATATGATCATGAGGGTAAAAAAAATCATGGGATAAGTAAGTTACCTCACTCATCAACCTAGGGTTTCTATGGAAGAAGACAAGTTGAAGGCAATATTTTTGCATAACTCAAACATTTTTAGAAAAGGAAGAACCTGATTCAAAGAAAATCTAAGAAAGAAGAAGCAAGGGATCTACACTATGATTGAGATCATCTTCTTGTTTAAGTGATTTATGTTCGTTATATGATAGGAAGAAGTGTAGCATCCTGATGAAAGCATGGTAGGAGCTCCTGGTGAATCAGCTCCAGGAAAACCTCTCTGATAACATTACTAATGGAAAGCAGTCATCAAAAGCAAGGGTCATCATGGAAACATATTTCTGGGATATTGATGGAGCATGCCAAGAGAATGAAGCTCTTCATTCTTGAAGATGAATCAAAGGTAGAAGGGTATGAGGTATGTATATATTTATATGCTAAAATTGTATGTTGTGAAGTCATATGGTTGCAGGTAATGAAATTTTGTATTTCGAAGTATGATCTGTGGAGGAGTATCTATCAATGCACGGACAGATGAAATCAACATAATATGTCCTCATGGAATATGAGGTGGTTGTATATGAACGAGAAAGTAGAAAGGTTGTAAGTCCCCGAGAATGTGCAGAGAGCAAGAAGATCATGAAATGAAACCATGTCAAGAGGCATTTATCATCCGAAAGCCAAGAAGATGTGACTAGGAGATCTCCTAGGAGGATATGTAGACTCTGAAAAAAGTCTGGTAAATAAGAAGACCCTTGATAAAACATATCATTAGGAGATGTGTCAATCTATATGAAGGATTTCGATACCTACAGGAAGATTTCATGGTGAAATATCATCACTAAGGTAACTTTTGTTCTAAAAGTTCATATGTATATGTTTATCTGAATGAACTTGTGCATGGCTGCTAATCATGAGAAAGGATGTATGATCCTTGGAGATTATTCAAAGGAAAGCAGCATGGCATAACAGTGGACCAGATAAGGAAGTCTAATGAATCACTTTCTGATAGCTAACATGACTCGAGATGAAAGTGATGGATGATATGTGCCCTATGAAGCTAAAAGTTGGAGATTCCTCAATATCAAAATCCATGACATCGAGGACAGGAATTATTCATGAGAAACTAGGTGTCTCACCATTTTTTTTGGAGGTCCCTGGTTAAGAGGGAGCCTGATGATAAGTTTCTTACTTGGAAGAAACTTGGTAATTCCTAAGAATAATCTTAGGTGCATTCCTTGTATAGGAATGAGTACATTCTCTTGTGGAATAGTTCCTCTCTGGTTGAGAGGGACAGATAGACACATCATTCTGGTCTTCACTTGGGAAGACAGAATGGAGGATTGGGTAATCATCTGGCATTCGATACTCTTTGAGAATGTATTAGGGCATTCAAAATAAGAGTATTCGGAAACCGATATTCTTTGAGGGCTAGCTACCCAAGAGAAGAATAGTCCAATAAGGTCATACTTTGGGAACACCCAGGTGGAGTATGTACCTTGGAGAGACAATGACGATGGTGTCTATAAGTCATGTGTCTCACCAGCATTGTAGCCCATTGTCTCGTTGAGATATGGGGTTTTTAGTCAAGGCCTTGCACTAGGACAATGATGGTTGACATGATGTTATACAGATGCGATTACCAATTTGATTCTTCTTATGAGATTCTTCAGTTTGAAAGTGGTCATGTACCTGTATGAATACCCCCCTAGTTAAGAGGGAGTGTTGAAAAGTGTAACTAGGTCGGTCTTCATATTGAATATATAATAAGTGTCATATATGAAGGGTCTAGAAATACATGCTCCAAGATCTTGTAGAAGAATGGAATTCAAGCTGAAAGACAAGCTCACAAACAGCTCTCAAACATCAATGAAAGTCAAGATATATAAACCGTGAAGAACACCTCTCTCAAATGATGGAATTACCTCTCTCCAGTCAGCCTAAATATCAATGATACATTCAGCTCTATAAGTGACTAGATGGTCGGCCCAATAGCTGGAACAGTCATGTATATATATATATAAATATATATATATATATATATATACACTTAAAGTTGGGAATCATTTGGAAATAATTTTTTCGGTGAACATAGAGATAGTATGGCGGATAGGTCTAATATAAATGTGGATATCTCTGAAGAAGGAATTCGGATCTTTCTGAGTCAAAAGGAGTGTGGATTTCAATGAACCTATAGCAGACATCACCGAGTAAGGAATGCGGACATCACCGAAAAGGAATGTGACATCAGGAATGTGGTCATTACTGTAACAAGTATGCGAACATCACTGAAGCAAGTGCGTCTCTCTCTCTGAATTAGAACAGAAAAAAATGCGGATTTGAAGGACATGTACAAGGCGTTAAGTGTGGATTACAGAGAAGGGAAAAATGCGGGCTTCAAGACAGACAGAATCACTACATTTTCTAATAATTTAATCTGCGGTTACATTTGTAATAAAATGCAGATTTGATGAATGACCATGTCGTGATGTTATGAATAGTTGTCGCATTATGCATTTTGATGATTGACTTGATGAAAGATTAACTAAGAAAGGAGATAACTAACGTAAATAAGTTCACAAGTAATTATCAAGAAGAGAATTTGAATTAACCTACATCCCTTAAAAATTCTCAACAATATGTTGGTTATGAGAATTTTTATGACAGTGATGATGTATGGATCTCATCATGTTTTTGATTTGTAAATGGATGAACAATGAATATATGGCCTAATAAATGATAATTCAGCTAATGTGATGAGGCATCAATGTTTCTTAGTGATTCTCAGATAAGTATGAGATCTCTATACTTAGCTCTGTTATTATGACTTGTAGATTACATGTTCATGATGTGTTTGACGAAATTTCTTTCATGCTTAGGCTTGGTTAGGTCAAGTACGTGATCAAGTTTTGCATTAGATGCTTTTTCTTGGTGTCATTTATTGTCTTGGAAAGTCTCATCAAGTTTTGGGCAATGGTATGGGGACTAGCCCTGAAAAAAGTGATTTAATCTCACAGTATCTGGCACAAAACTGGTTGAAAAAGACTGCAGTCTCTCCATTGTAGGAATTGTGGGAGCGACTGGAGGGTTATAGTCACATGGAGGCCTTGTCATGGGTGTGACTGAGGGTTTAATTCATTGAAAGGCTAGGTTAGCTCTGGGGTTGGGCACCTGGAGTGGTGGATTAGCTCTTGGGGGTCTTGTAGCACCTGAAGGAGGTTTGTAAAGTGTTTGTTCGTCATTTCCACTTCCTTAACTGCACTTAGGGAGTTGAATAATTTCATATTAATTCTTCGTTACATGTTTACCCTAGTGGAATGTTTATATTTGATAAATGTGGTAGGAGGGTGCTACACACATGTACATAGCACCACATGCACAACATGTACGCAACACCACGGGTACAACATGTACAACATATACACAACAATAGTATTGAACATCCAAAGACCACACTATCTCTATCAAGCAACCTTGCTTCTAGTGTCTTTCCACTATCTATGTTTGTCCTAGCATGCCACAGATTGCATTGTTTTCATTCAGTTTATATATCCCTCAACATATCTTGTCCATAACATAAACATATGCATAGTATAAGTGTATGATATCAAATCATATCCACATTATACTAACCTCATAGATCTGTCAAGGCTACTTTTCCCACTTGATTCCTCATAAAAACAGGAAGCTCTTCGAGTCTTTCACTTGCATAATCAATTATTCCTCCACAAGAATGATCCATGAAGACCCTATCAGACAAGGACATATAGACATACATGTATTCATATAAACATTAGTGTAAAATAATCATGATCTCTAACAACCTCGTCATACAATTACATACATGTATACATATAAAAATTAGCATAAAACATTCTTGATCTCTAGCATAAAAAAAATAATAATAATCACAACATAATTACTAGATATCATAAATTCAAGGTTAAGAGAACTCCTTTTATCCATGCACAACTTTAAGAACAATAGTTCCCAATATAACCAAGGCATTTGACGCCTCATATCCATTTAATTTACCTTTCATGTTACCTTTCTCATGATTTTCCTACCATCATCCATTTACCCCAGTGGACCCAACTAATCCAACTGATTGTCATATTCTTACCTTTAGCCACCCTTTACTCATGCATTGGGCTTCATCCGGGTCTTACATTACATGTTGAGTTTCAGTCGGCTCTCCCCAAGCTCCATTAAATTTCGTCTTTCCACAATCAATTCCGAAGACCCTCAAAACATAAAAGGCAAGAACAAAAAACAAACAAGAATAAAACCATGAAAAACAAATAACAATATGATACCACAAATAAAGTGGCATGGCCATGCACCAAACACAACCAAAACTGCAAATCACGCAAAAAAATCACAAAATACCAAAATCACAAAAATAGCAACAAACACCGTGACTCAACCCCGTGGTTCCCAATGCTTCCAAGGGGAAGCTCGCCCCGATCCTTCTTCAAGATTTCATGGAAGTCTCGTTTTCCATGCAATCCCCTGCATCATATTGCCATAAACACACAATTGTTAGTGCATAAACATACATAACAATATAATGGTTACCTTACCTTGTTGTACCCACTGCGATGACCTATAACTGAACACGTGACTCAACCCCATGGTTCCCAATGCTTCCAAGGGGAAGCTCACCCCAAGCCTTCTTAAATGTTTCATGGCAATCTCTTTTTCCATGAAATCCCCTGCATCATACTACCATAAACACACAATTGTCATTGCATAAATAAAAATAATAGTATATCGGTTACCTTACCTTGTTGTACCCGCTGCGTTGACTTGCAACTGAACACCGACATATATCACCTCTCAAGGGACTCCACTTCCTTGATGAATCTAGAAATAACCAAAAACCAACTATTATACTTTTCACATACATGATCACTAATATAACACATATCCACATAATGTCAAACAAAATCAAGGTTGAGAATACTTCCTTTACTCATGCAAAGTACTCATTTGTTTAGAATTGTGGTTTGCTAACATAGCCAAAGAAACTCTCACCCAATTCCTTCCTTTTACCTTTTCCTTGTTGCAATTGAGTCTTATTATGTGTTATCACATTGCCCAGCTAATAGTTATATAAACAAATCAATTGTTACCTTGTCATGGTAATACCAAGCATGTTGTCATGCAACAGTTCCCACATGTTAGTCACATGTTCCAAAGATCAAGAAATTGTGTCTACTAATTTTAGACCATCTTTTGCCAAGACTAACAACCATGTCATAATCAACTCGCAGTGATTAGTCATAATAATACAACTAGCACCTACTTGCACTCAAGTGCATATCAGTTGTCTCAACACATATTGTGTTAGTACAACCATCTTAAAACAAGATCATTCCTTCATGCAATCTTATAGACATATACTCATACCATACAACTAATCAAACATTCAAACAAATTGTATACATAACCCCTTAATATCCATGGTCCACACTAAGGTAGAAGGAGGCAGGTACTATAATGGCCCAATCTCCAATGTCCAAATATGGAAATGTGATCTCTAAAACTCTACTAAATTTAACCACACTTGCAAAAATTTGACTTTCTTTTCTCATACATTTTGTATTTGAAAACATACCATGTAATCAAGCCACTATTCCATTCTGTAGATTTCATGTCAAGCTTGTAAGGGGAGTCGTGTGAACCGTAGTCCACTACTCTGCTCTTCATCCCCAATCTTCTATTTCCTACAAACATACCATGTTAGATAAACCAAATAGACCACATAATAAAACTCATACCTCAATGTATCTCAAGGGAGGTTATCACATCTACACAAGTCAATCCAGATTAGTATGAAACAATATCACAAGGCATGCATATGACCACAACGCATATAACAATAAGTTATTACCATGCATTACTATCTGGCGCATGTGCATATGACTACATTGATTAACTAGCATTTATCATGCATGTAACCACAATAGAAATAAAATTACAGTCATACATATAATCACAATACATATAACAACCATTAACAACCACTAACAACCATACCTACTTGCCAAACATACAAACCTATATGACGATCTTCTTTTACCCCGAGTTCCATTGTTACAACCTCGCTTTGATATTCTACATATCCAACTCCATCTCTGCCAACATATCAACATCATAACGTACTAATAGCATCATGATGACAAAAACTTCATAATGAACACCACAATGCATGTTTGGCCTATTATGCATGCATAATCATATACATTTAGTTGGATGGGCTAAATAGGCTAACCATAACCATATCCAGTAAAAGTGTTTGAACCTGGAAGCTTTGATGCCACTCCGTGGTATCAGATATCACGCAAAGAGAACAAAAACCCGCTTTGATACCACCTTGTAACCACCCCCTTGCCCATTTACCCAATTTCACTAACATGCCAAGGTAAACATGAGACAAAGAGTTACTATGCCATGACTCGACCTCCAAGCTTCAGTTAAGGAAGTGGGGCCTACAACTGATACTTTCTTACCACAACCTAACATCCTATAGGGACTACATATCACATAGAAGTTGAAGAAACACCCCAAGCTAGAACTTCGTTTCAGTCACATAGACTCCCAACCACACCCTTGACACTGCTTTCATGCGGTTGAAGGCCTCCAACCATACTCACAATCCTTACTCCATGCGGTTGTGATATAAATTGCTCAGTTCATTTCTTATGGTCCCGAGATCTGAGCCACAATTCCATTCTAGCCTCCAGGCCCCTTTTTAGAACTGCCTGAGACTTCTCAGAATGATAAATGGAATAAGTATGATGCTAAACATACAAAACTTGAGCAAGGAATAGACCTAACCAGGCCCAACCATGACAATTATTTCATTAAACATATGGAAAACATGTAAGCTACAGGTCATGAATTCATATTTGATCAGAGTATAAAACTTATCTAAGAATCACCAAGAAGGTATAATTCTCTCTCATAATAGCTACAATAACATTTGTTAGTCCATGCATGCATCAACTACTCATATATTCACCAAAACATGTTAAGAGTCAAAATTAATATGCATCACATAACTGACATATAACCAACAAATAACCAGCATAAAGACCATGGAAACTCAACCATAATATCACCAAAAAAATCATCAAAAATACTCATAGATCACAATAAGGAAATGTTACATATTAACATATGAAAATAGCAACCAAGTCAGGGACTTCCATGTACCACCTGACCATAGATTGGGTTGAACCAAATCTCTCTTTCATCCAATCACCCTCGCACCATATTCCAAGCATGAATCTGGAATCTCATGGAATAAACCAAGACAAACCAAACTAGGGCTTCCAAAGGCCAAACCACCTCAACCCTCAACCACAATGATTCCACCTCAACAGTCTGACATCACTAACGCCAACCAGATCAGACTCTACCCAAGTTTTCCGAGGCTCCAAGAACTAGTAACTCAACACACAACCTTCTACGGCTCCAAAGTGTTTTTCCAACCTAAATCTAGGGACTAGTAACTCAACCCACAAAGGGCTCCAAAGCGTTTGGCCCAAGCTAGGCTCTGGGACTAGTAACTCAACCCAACTTGTTCCAGTGATTCTAGAGTGTTTTTTCCAACCCATATCCATAAGGAATTATGAGCACCAATCATAAAACAAACAAGTGGAAAAACCCACAACACCATGGATATCCAGGAAATGGAAAGAAAAGGCTAAAACCACTATCAATCCAGAAAAATATCCATGCCAATGATAACACATAACCAATAAATCACATGCATATACCATGCATCCATAAATCAGCAAATAAATTATAGATGCAACATGTTACCTACAAAGCAATCCAGTTGTAGCTATTGATCCAATTGTTTCCTGGCGCTCCCTAGTTTCCTTTGCCTTCTTTCTCCAGATCCAAGTGAATATTATAGTGCTCCAATGTAATATCCCCATTTTCCTAAGTAAAAAAAGGGGATTACCCATTTTTGATCAATTTTGGCCTTTAGTAAATATTTTGGAGGTTTTTCTTAGGAAAAGGGAAAATTTAAGTTTTTGGTGGATGTGGGGGTCACTCACAAGGGACATACGCACCCCTTGAGGAACACACACTTACGGAAAAGGATAAATTGTACGTAAAACTCAGCCTAGTGGATATTTGGTCCCACCAAGGGGAAGGGAGGCATCAAACTTAAATAGAAGGTGAGGGCCATTGTTTGAGGCTTTTGTCAGTTTTACTTTTGAACTAAGTGTTTACTTCATTTGTTCAACTAAGTGGAATTCTCAGATCTTTCTTCGGTGGACCTAGAGTGCCACCTTGGGGGATTCAATTGTCACACTTGGGGATTTTATGAGGCAGGTAATCAGAAGCTTCTCTCACTTCTGCATTATAGATGACGCTGAAGGAAATTTGTGGCACCTAGGAAATTCATCTAAGAGCATCATCCTTATCAGATATTTTAGAGTTGATTTGGGACATCAATTGCAAACAGTTTGGGGTGAATTGGTGGGCTGGAATTGAGGGAGTTACTAGGGGGTATTACAACATTTTTGGGCCTATGCATTTTCTGGGCAGAGGCACACATGAGAGTTTGTGGAAACATCTTTTTGTGGTTTTAGTGGTTGGGAAATTGTTGGGAAGGAATTGTGGAAATTTGTCAGTAAATTTGGGAGCACACTTGGAGGATTGGAGGAGTTGAAACAATGAATTTCTCAGGCAGTGTGTTGAGCCAGCTGAGTCGGAAATTCACATTTTTGGTGGGTTTTCTGGTGGAGCAGTTTGGTACCAATTCCTTTCTAGGTCCTATGGGGAAAATTTAGGGGAGGCTATAGCAACAAGTTTAGGCCAATCTGGGCATTCCAGCAAAGAAGAAACATTGTCTTCATGAACTGGATTTGGCTCAGGATTTCCCATTCAAAATATCCTAGGGTTCCCTGGATTTGGGAGCTATCTCTGCTGATTTGTATGCTAGTTTCACTAATGCTCCCACCTTGGTTTGTTTCTCATTTCTTATGAAATCCCAAATGCACTTATTCCTTGTTATTGTACTCGCATTTATTCCATTTTTTAATAAAATGGCTCAGTTGTTGTTCTAAAATTTGTGTTGGTTGTTTTGGTGCTTTGTGTGTTAAAGTTTTCTGTCATTTTCTAGTGCATGCTTATGTTATTCATTGCATATTTCCATTAGGAATATTACAGTGGTATCAGAGCATGTTCTTGGCAAGTGTGGATATATGGGAGCAAGAGATGCCACCTAGATACCAAGGAGTTGTATTTCAGAGAGGTCGTGGGAGAGGAAGAGGTAGATTTCATGGTAGATAAGGGGAATAAGACCCATTTTAAGATACATGGTTGGAGAAATTAAGAGGGGGGATGGAGAACCGGGAGGAAAATGAACAACCTAGACAAGGGGTTCAAGACCGAATCCTAAAGGAGTTACTAAGGACAAACCAGCAGATGTCAAAGCAAGGGAATCTTATGATGGATATCATGCAGTAGGTGATGGGCTTACAAATAAATGGGAGCCCAAAGGCAGAACCCCAAGGTGATGGGCTTTCCAGAGAAGAGGAAGGAAGTTGTACACTTCAACCCCCTCACACCCCTCTACATGGCAAGAAGTTCGTCCTACAATGCCTCATTTTTTGGATGAGCTAGAGCAAGAGAAGGAGCCAAACCCAATTGCAGATTTTTTCAACTCATTCACATCAGGTATTGATGAGTATGAGGGACTTGACCCCAGGATCATGAAAGTGATGTCCTTCGGGGAGTAAATTCACCTTAGCTAGAGGTGTACCACTAGGATTTGGATGCACTATAGAGGGGGATAGTCTAGTCAGGAGGTGCATAATATATTAGGGAAGGTTACACTCCCTAATTATGAAGGGGTCAACTAAGAGTTCAGCTAAAGAGTGGGTTCAAAATCTAGATACTTACTTCCACCTGAACCCCATGTGAGATATGGATGTGATATGGTTCGCTGCACTACACATGGAGGGATATTCTTAGGATTTGTGGTACCACAACATGATTACACTAGCGCACATCCACATTACCTCTTATACCGAGTTTACCATACGGTTGATCGAGAGGTTCAATAGGAAGGACCCAGAGTTACACTTCAAGGAATTAGCCAATTTGAGACATATAAGCAGTGACAAGGCCTATATATCAGAGTTCCAAAGGGTGCTTGTGATCGTGTCGTACATTTCAGAGGCCCAGTTTATTATGTTGTTTTTGGAGGGGTTATTAAGGCCCTTGCATGGTTGGGTGAGGGCCTACAAGCCCACCTCATTTATGGATGTTATTTATAGGGCTTGAGTCATGATTGACGCAGTGCCAAAGACCAAGGCCTTTTTACCCACTAGACCTACTGCTCCCCAAGGGAGCCAAGATGCTCTTTAGCCTCATAGGGATTCTGTATGTTTTCATTTGGATGACGAGACAAAGAGGGACCTCAGGAGGAGGAAGTTGTGCTTCACGTGCCAGGAGCCTTGGGCACTAGGGCACAATTGTACTAAGGGAAAGGCCCATTACATTAAGGTGTAATTTTATAGTGAGTCAGAGGACGAGAATAAGTTGGGGCTTGATCATGGAGACACCACCACCTGCTGTAGGGGGGCCATTCGTTCCATCTGGGGGTGTATTAGCTTCACTTCGGGGAGTTTCGAAGTACTTCACACTTTGTATCAAGGGGAAAGTGTAGTGGCAACATGTTTCAGTGTTAGTGGATAGTGGAGCTACCCACAATTTTATTGATGCCCATATGGTGGAGAAGAGGGGCATACAAAGTGAAACATTTGAGGGATTTTCAATGTTGGTACACGCAGACAGGACAATGCAGTGTATGAAGTATGTTCCTAGCCTGACTTTGACCATGGGAAACTAATTTGTAACTAACCACTTCTATATAGTTGATGTACCATACACCAACATAGTGATGGATGTCCAATAGTTGTACCTATTGGTGGCGGAAGTTGGAGATGGATTTCACAGGGGCAACTAGGAATTTGGTAATGTTGAGGGGTATGCACTCCTACCCACCTCAGACAGTACCCTCTCACCAGATGGAGGCATATTTTCATCTTGAGATATAGAGTGGGTAGTGGAGCTCGTGATTTTAGAGGAGGGGACACAGGAAACATCGGTACATCCAGACATATTGGCCATGTTAGAGAGGTATCAGGGGGCTTTTGGGGAGATCCAACTTGGCAAGCCACCATATCGGGAGTTTCATCACACCATCGATTTGGGGAGGGGTTTAATGCAGTTATCACTACCCTGAATAGGCACCCCAAGGCCTATAGGGACGATATTGAGAAGGCCATCCAAGATTTGTTTTAATTTTGACACATCATGTCGAGTACTGGACCTTTTTCTTCATCATTGGTTCTGGTGAAGAAAAAGAATGGGTCTCTCTGGATGCGCATTGACTATCGAGCACTAAAAAATAGGATGTTGAAGAACCGGTGCCCCATACCCTGGATTGACGAGTTGATGGGAGAGATTATAGAATCAAATTACTTATCTAAGATAGACTTACACTTGGGTTACCATCAGATCAGGGTGCATGATCAAGACATTTCGAAAATGACATTTAGATGCCATTATGGGCACTTTGGGTTCCTGGTGATGCCTTTCAAACTCACCAATGCTCCTACAACATTTTAGTACTGTGTGAACCACGTGTTCCGCAAGCACCTGCATATATTTGTCTTGGATTAGATTACATACTCATTTACAACAGGACTTGGGAGGAGCAATTGCAACACTTGGATTAGGTCTTGAGCATCTTGGAAGAACAACATTTTTATGCGAAAATGTCTAAGTGCGAGTTTGGGCTGACCGAGATGTTATAATTGAGGCGTGTTATAGGAGAGGATGGAGTTAGGGTCCACCAAAAGAAGATATGCCCCATCCTTGATTGGCTAACACCCAGTAACATTACAGAGTTGAGGGGATTCCTGGGTATATGCACATATTACAGGCGCTTCGTGAGGGGATTTTCATTGTTAGTTGTACCACTTAAAGACCTCATGAAGAAGGGAGAATTTTTTTGGACATATGGGGCATATGAGACCATTTATCATCTCAAGGTAGTCATGAGCACGTGCCTAATTCTTGCATTTTGATATTTCAATTAGTGCTTTGTATTGGAGTGTGACACGTCTGGGGAGCGTATTGGCGCAATCTTGATTCAGGGGGGCACCCAATATCTTATGAGAGTCATAAGCTACAATACTTTGAGTGGTTGTACTCTATATACTACAAGGATATGTTAGCCATAATTAATGCGCTAGCTAAGTTTCGGTACTATCTAGTGGGTAATAGGTTCGAAGTGAAAATGGATCACAACAGTCTTTGCTTTTTCATTGAGGAGAAGGAGCTGCGGGAGAGACAACAAAAGTGGGTCAGAAATATCTAGGCATATGATTTCGAGATAGAATATGTCAAGGGAAAGTATAAAATCATGGCATATGTGCTATCTAGGAGGCTTGTGACTCTATCTCTGATGGACATCACTCAATATTAGAAGGATCAAGTATTGGATGAGTATTCCAAGGACAGGAAAACTTGTGAGATATTGGATGGCACACTTGGGGATGACCGATACAGGGTGTTGGATGATGTGATATATTATAATGATAGGATCTACTTGGTGCCAGGGTCTCAATTCAGAGAGAGTATTATGCAAGTAGTTCATGACTCACCTCTAGCAGGACACCCTGTATTCCTCAAGACATACCGGGAAATCAAATAGAGTTTTTCCATGGAAGGGTATCAAGCGAGACGTGTTGAGGCACATACAAGAGTGTATATCCTGTTGGAGGAACAAGGTGGAGCCATCAACCTAGAAGGACTACTTCAGTTGCTCCCCATTCCAAAGAGGAAATGGGAGAGCGTGTCCATGGATTTGACCACAGGTCTTCCAATTGCACAGGGGCGAGATTGCATTTATGTTGTGGTGGACAGGTTGACCAAATTTTCCCATTTATTTGCCATCCCTTCGAGATATTCAACCTCTCAGGTAGCAGAGTTATTATTTAGGGAGGTGTTCTGATTGCACGGTCTTCCAAAGACCATAGTCAGTGATTATGACAACAGGTTAATGGGGGATTTTTGAGAGGTGTTGTTTACTAGCTATAACCCTTAGAAGGACAAGCATACTGATATTGTGAATAAGTGGATGGAAGGTTGCCTATGTAATTATGTGACTAGGTAGCAAAGGGCGTGGGTGGAGTGGCTGCACTTGGGAGAAGTATACTACAACACCACCTACCATATGTCAATTGGTATGTCACCCTTCCAAGCCCTTACGGTTATGATGCACTTTCTTTCACTGACATGATTTTTGGAGATAGCCAGGCCCTAGGGAAAAGTAATAGGTCCAAGAGAGCTAAGAGATCCTTAAGGATCTCAAGGACAATTTGCAGATGGCACAGAACCAGCAGAAAACATATGCTGATAGGTGTAGGGTGGAGAGGCAGTTTGAGGTGGGGGACATGGTATATTTGTGTCTCCAACCATACCGATAGTTATCACTGAAACAGAAGGGGGTGAAAAACTTAATCCTCAATTCTATTGGCCCTATAGAGTGTCTAAACAAGTTGGGGAGTAGCCTACGAGTTGGAGCTCGCGCCTGGGAGCAAGGTGCATAAAATTTTCCATGTTTCATGCCTGGAAAAGGCACTTATGAAATAATTCAAAGCCACTACATAACTCCCGCCATTATATGATGAGGGGCATCTACAGTTGGTTCCAGAGACCATTTTGGAGACCAGGGAAAGGAAGCTCAGGAATAAAACCATCAGAGAATGTTTGGTAAAATGGAAGGATCTTCCGAAGGAGGGTGCTACATGGGAAGGTGAACAGGTATTGCAGCATCCAACAATGAAATTTCTTGAGGACAAGAAAATTTTGGCAAGGGGATTGTAATATCCCCACTTTCCTAAGTATAAAAATGGAATTACCCGTTTTTAATCATTTTTGTCCATTAGTAAATATTTTGGAGATCAAAGTTAGGAAAAGGGAAAATTTAAGTTTTTAGTGGATGTGGGGACCACTCACGAGGGACATATGCACCCCTTGATGAACATGCACTTGTGGAAGAGGATAAATTGGAGGGAAAACTCAGCCTAGTGGATATTGGGCCCCACCAACGAGAAAGGAGGCAGCAAACTTAAATAGAAGGTGAGGGCCATTGTTTGGGGCTTTTGTTGATTTTACTTCTAAACTATTTGCTTCAATTTTTAAACTAAGTGAACAAGTGTTTTTAGCATAAGATATTCCAAGAAGAATTATCATATCTTGATTTGGTGGACCTAGAGTGCCACCCTAGGGGATTCAATTGTCACATTTTTGGGATTTTCTTAGGCAAGGAATTGCAGGCTTCTCTCACTTCTACGTAGTAGATGACGCTGGAGGAAATTCGTGGCACTTGGGGAACTAATCTGAGAGAATCATCCTTGTTGTATTTTTTAGAGTTGATTTATGACAATAATTGCAGACATTCTAGGGTGAATTGCTAGGTTGAAATTGAGGGAGTTACTGGGGGGATTATAGAATTTATGGGCATGCATAGTTCCTGGGAAGAGGCACACATGAGAGTTTGTGGCAACGTATTTTTGTGGCTTTAGTGATTAGGAAACTCCTGAGAAGGAATTGTGTAAATTTTTCAGTAAATTTGGGAGCACACTTGGAGAATTGGAGTTGCAGCAGTGAATTTCCCAGGTAGTGAATTAAGCCAACTAAGCAATAAATTCACACTTTTTGTGGGTTTTTAATGGAGCAGTTTGGGACCAATTCCTTTCTGGGTCCTGTGGGAAAAATTTAGGGGAGCCTACAACAACAATTTCAGACCAACCAGGCATTATAGTAGGGGATTCAAAACATTTTCAGATATCAGTAGTGGCACAATTTCTAGCCAATGCAGAGGCAGTTTTGGGGTCGAACTTTCTACTCATTAGGGGCATCTTCCTCACCGGGTTTGCTTCATATTTCTCATGCAAGCCCATGTGCATTTATTCCTTGTTATTGTAATGCCATTTATTCCATATTTTAATATAATGGCCTAGTTGTTGTTCTCAAATTTGTGTTGGGTGTTTTGGTGCTTTGTGTGTTAATTTGTTTAGTCATTTTCTAGTGCATGCTTCTATTATTCACTGCATAATTCCATTAGGAATATTACATCCCATCATTCTCCAGGAATGATCTAAGTGTGAAAGAGTGTGAGAGAATGAGAGAATGAAAGGAGAGCTCAAAAACTAAACCTACAAAATACCAACCAACAAAAGTTGTGAACTGGTCCTCATAAGCCTTTTTATCATCGAGGCATCTATTTTCTTCATTTTTCCTTCAATTTCCCTCTCATTCAAATTTGTGTCTCTTCACCTTCCTTTTCTCCTATTTTCCTTTATTTTCATAAATAAATTCCAATTAATGACTTTATGTCTTTGCCAATTTCCCTATCCATAAATATACAGAAAGTGATCCTCACTATAATATTTTCCCACCATTCAGCTTGGAATACATGTCCCATGACCTTGGTCTTGTATTTTTTTTACATGGAAAATCAACCAAGAGGGTGTTACAACATGCTCTTCGCAAATCTCCGTTGCGCCCATAGAAAATTGAGATCTCCTCCTAAAATCAATTTTCCATGACTCAAAAAATCATAACTAAGAAATTTATTTCAAAAGGATTCTCTGTCTTGACTCAACCCATACACATTTAAATTTGAAATTCACAACCTAGTTCCTCCGAGAAAATATCAGCTCCAAGAACGCCTTCAACCCAAGATCTAACCAAATTGATAGATTTTTGGTTAAGACCCAATGCCAAACCTCCTAATATTCCCCTCACATCCATCGCCAAAAACATCCATCCAAGAAATAGTTTCTCCAAAACCTTAACAATGTCCTCCCCCTTTCCTAAAATTTCCTGAAAAAGGAGAATATCCAATTTCTCTGACAACACCAAATATTTGAGGGCTAGATTTTTTGAGGGGCTAGTCATCTCTCTACAGTTAAAGGATACAAGCTTCATAAGGGCCTTAGAACAGGAGTGTTCATTGCTCTAAGAACCCCTTCCATCGAAATTTGCTTGCCTGTTGTTATATCATGACTAGCTGTTACCTTTGCCTTGTATATATGAAACTTTATTCCTCTTGAATTCTCGACAAGGTTATAGGGTGAGGGAGGCCCAAGCCCCTCTTTGGGAGGAGGGAACCTATGGTCCTTAAGCAAGGATAAATATTGTAATGGCACCCTAGCTCAGAAAAGGATGATCGTTCCTCGGATATAGGGATGGAGGGAGAGGGTGTCAAAAAACATGCAGACTTGGTACTCATCGAACAAACAACAGGTACAAAACCTCAAGACAAACCAAAATCACCCCTAAAATACCTTATTCAAACATTGAGAGAGAATGAGATGCATGTGAGGATAAGGAATGAATTAAATAAGATGAGGGGGGATAAAAAGGATGAGTACTCGTTAAATGCACTCCAAGTGATGCCTACGCAAATGGAGGAGTATTCCTAGCATGTTCATGCATATTTTGTGAACCATCATCCAAGGAAATAGAGCCCAAACTAGCTTTCAACCCCGACCCCTTCCTTCCTACCTCCCCTAGCCCCCGGTCAGCCTCAAGCCCCCCTGATTTCCCGAGCTCACTAACACATGACCAACCTCATGACAACATCTACAAAAAAATAAGACTCCTTCGTAGTCCATTTTTTGGAGGTGGGAATACCCACTATATTATATATTCAAGCTAGCCACTAGACCTTCCCTTGTGTCCAGATTGACAAGGATCCTTGCGTACGCCATCTTAATAGTCTCCTCATAAGACCAGTCAAAATCTAAAAAATACCCAAGCTCATTTCATATTAAGAAAAATACATCTTCATACCATAGCTGCATCAGAAGACCAAGAAGTCGCACCCATACTGAACCCTTTCCTATTTGTTCTTTGTCTAGGTATAACAACAAAGACCACCTTTTAAACAGAATCGAAGCCATTTCTATGTTCTAAAATTTGGAAAGGACCAACTCAGCATCAACCTCCTTTTAAAATTTAAACGTAAACCAACCTTTAGTAAGGGTTCATACTGATGGAAGAGGATTTAAACTTTTTATGTATTCCTCTGAAGCCTATTTTCTTAGAGAAACCATCGAATAATTATTGCCTATTAAATGACCTAGAAAAACTCTTCCAACATCCTCCATGATGTTATTAAACTAAATACCAATTCCCATAATCAATCTTTCTAAAACCTCCTTTAATTTAATGCATTTTACCTTTTTTCTAACATTTTTTGGATAGCGTTGCTCTTCATTCGATTCACCACTTTGATCTAGAATAATGTTAAGGTTTCCATGATGTTCATTGGCCCCCCCTCTATTTTCTATGGATAACCTTATACTCTCAGGTCCACGTAAACCTCACAACCCTCATGACCCCCAATCAACACCCCACTTACACGCTCAAAACTATTCAAACCTTGAGTATTCAGTGACCCATGAGTGAAGTCCCATCGAAACTAGGGGTTTCTCGACTTCTAACCTATAAGATGCCTCCTGAATGCAAAAACCCTAAACTCAAATTACCTACTGGATCCAATACCTCTACCCCTGAACTCTTGTGAGAAAAATATTGATACCATTCTCTGGAAAATTTATAACTTCCTCAGAAACCCAGAGACCTCCCTTGTGAAAAGGGAACTATAGCTGATTTCCAACCTCCGAGAAGCCCACTTGCTCAAAAAATAGGGCTTCTGGTGAAATTTTTTGTTCAGCAGAATAGGGGTTCACCGGATGACGCCTTGGAGATATCCCTTTCAGTTTTGGGAGGGAGGAGAAAACCTTGATATATGAGGATCCAGGTGTCATCACTTCCTCCATATCAATATGCTGAGGTAGAATAACTTTCCAGATGGACTCGAACTCGTATGGGCCTAACTAATGGTCCACCTCGTTTATATCCTTGCCATAAAATTACCTCGAAATAGCCTCATATTGCTTGAAGTTACAACTGACTAACCCTAAAAACTGCCTACCCCTCACTGAGAAACCTCCAAGGACTTTGAAGTTGTGTTGCATAAGTTGCCCATAAACAATGAATAAACAAACCCTAAATGACAATTATGGATAATTCTGTCGACATACCTTATCTACCAAAAACGGATTCAACTATACTAGAAATTAGACCATTCAAAAGCCTTTTTATCAAAGTTGTTTGTCATAGTGTCGATAGCTCGTTAACCTCGCCCAGATTTGATACCCTCCGAAAATCCAAAGCTCATACCCCCTTGGTTCACACACACACACATATATAACTTACATGGTTTATTATTTTATATATGAATTTTATATTATAAATAAAATTGAGGTATATGTATTATAATGTTTGAAATTGAACCTACAATGTACAATAATATATTAAATTGAAAATATAATGTATATACTTCTTATCTATAAAATTATATCTATATAAAATTAAATTTGGGGTCAAATAAATGACATCATATAGTTTGATTCAGTCTAATAGTATGTTTAACCACATGTGTTTCATCGTTGGAAGTTGTAGGTCTAATTTTGGAGTGGGGTAGGGTATTTGTATGGTCTTTGTGGACTAAGCACTTAGATTGCTATGTGGACCCTAATCCCACAAACAAGGAACTCAAATACATCATTTTTCTTATCTTAAATTAGATGTAGGTGTAATGTTGATTAGTGATTAAATGTACACTCGACCACCTCCAAGAAGTTCCAGTAGAGTTTAGATCGAATATTTGAGGAATAATGTCTTTTAATCATGGCTAGCATTACTACTATTATATGGGCTAGGATTTGGAATTCATGTAGTGAATAATTATATTTCCCAAACATATAAATGACATGATATTGAATGTGGTGTCGTGAAGCACAGATGTGTGTGTGTGTGTGTGTGTGTGCGCGCGCGAGTGTGTGTGTGTGCACGTGTGTGTGTGCGCACACGCGTGTGTGTGTGTGTGTGTGTCTATATATTCAATATGAAAAATGTTTAATCAACATGATAAAGCATGTTAGCATGACTATGTTACTAGCACACACACACAAGTAATAAATACTACTAAGCTATATTGAAAATATATAAATAATAAATATTACGAAGTTATATAAGTAATATATATCACGAAGTTATATTGGAATAGTTGTAGACTAGTTGTATATATGTGTGGATCCACAATCCATGCTAGTTATTTATGATAGGAATGCATAATAACATCACTCAAAACACATCAAAATTGATCAAATTTGCTAGTATATGGCTTACAACAAGTATTATCAAGTATCGATAGATTGATTGGTGGGGAAGTAGGTGTTTCACTCTCCCCATTGAATTTCAAACCCCCAATAATACACATGTGACACACGTGGCTGTATGTTGAACTCTTCATGAGTCAATATCTATTGAATAGTTGAACTCTTTATGAAATAGTTATTGATTGGTGCTAGTAAAGTACAATTTACTTTGGCTACCATACAAGGTATGGGGGGGAGTGCTTAGGAGGTTTCGCTAATAATCTATATTACACAGAAAAAAAAATGAGCTTATAACAACTATTGTAACTAACATTTTTGGTTGCGCAGTCACAAATTTCTCAAATTATATTAGTAAATTAAACTACAATGAATTAATTTTTTGAAGGGAAATTAACTATTAAAGAGAGCATGATTTCAATGAGAGAGAATCATGGACTTATTTCGTATCAAAAGAGTAGATGATTCTTTGCGTAGGGAATCAAATGCCAAGTTGTTGAAAATGTCTTTGAATATCTCTAGGTACAAATTATACATCTTTAATAAAAAAACAGTGTTTAGTTATTATACTAAGCATGGTAATCTTTTAGATCTATATCAATTCGATTGCAGTCCAATATGTGAAGTAAATTGGTGCTCTCGAAGATAGGTACAGCAAACAAAATTTCAATACCATTGGTCAGTGCTTCCAGTTATTAGTTAACCACATAAGGGAGGAAGAGTTGTTATCTTGAAAATTATGTACAACTTGAATGCTCGATGAGAGCTTCACCTAAAATTTAAATTGGAACTCTAGTTTAAGAGAAGAGATGGAAAGACTAAGAAAGAATTTATCAAAGGTCTTGCATAAGAAGAATAATGTACCTATTTAGAAACAATGCCATTGTCCCAAAGCTTAATTGATTGAGTTGATTGTTTTGAATTGACTACTATTGTGAATAAATAGAAGACATAACTAAACTTGGCTTAGCTTCACTACTCGAGGGAAGGAGTAACAAAAGTATACCATAGGAGGTAATCACCTTATAGTTATTGAAGTTTCGACTAGGGAGTAGATCATCTAGACAAGCACTCACAACATGTATTTTCTCAATCCACGAGGATTTGAGAAAACTTCTAATAATGCTAGTTTTCTCTTATTAGGATTGTTGACTTCTTAAATTGCAATTTTTATTTTATTTTTAAATAATAACATTAAGAAAATAATACAATCACAAACTAATTACACAACAAAAACCAAACAAATATTTAAAAGTAATTAAATTTAAGTTGAAATAGATATTGATTAATCAAAATAATTATAAACTAATGAAATTACAAATCATACGCTATACAAATATACATATAATATTATATTATATTATATTATAGATGATATTGATGAAAGTAAATGATCTCGACAAGACATCACAACATGTATTTTCTCAATCCATGAGGAGTTGAGCAAGCTTGTATTAGCACTAGTTTTCTCTTATTAAGTATGTAGGGTTTAATTGTTCACTTCTTACATTACAATTATTATTTTTTAAAATAATAATATTAAGAAAATAATACAATAAAAACTAATTGCACAACATAAACCTAAAATATGTTTAAAAGTGATCAAAATAAAATATGATCAATTGAAACAATTATAATTTAATGAAATTAAAAATCATATATATATATATATATATATATGCAATCAAATTTAATTTGAAAAATATATCGATGAATCTAAATAATTATAAATTAATGAAATTAAATTTTGTAATTTTATTAATGTATAATTATTTCGATTTAACAATATTTATTTCAAATTATATTTGATTAATTTTAAATATGTGTTGGTTTATATTGTGTATTTAGTTTGTGGTTGTGTTATTTTCTTTATAAAAAAAAAAGGTGTAAGAAGTCAGTGATCACTAATACAGTGAAAAACTGAAATTTTACCTTAAAAACTTACTAAGGAAAAATTAGTGGTAGTAGAAGCTTGCTCAACTTCTTATGGATTGAGAAAATACATGTTGTGAGGGTTTGTCTATATCATCTACTCCCTAGTCAAAACTTCAATACCGATAAGGCGATTACCTCCTATGCTCTCCTTTTATTACTCATGCCCTCCTTGAGTGGTGAAGTTAAACCAAGTTTAGTTATGTCGTTTATTTATTCACATTAGTCTTCAATTCAAAACAATCAACTGAAATAATTAAGCTTTAGGAAAATGGTGTTGTTTCCCAATAGGTCCATTATTCTTCTTATGTAAGATATTTGATAAAATTTGTCTTAGTCTTTTTGTCCCTTCTCTTAAGTTAGAGTCCCAATTTAAATTTTAGGGGAAGCTCTCATCAAGCATTCAAGTTGTTCATGACTGTCAAAATAATAATTCTTCCTCCCTTATGTGGTTAAATAACATCTAGAAGCATTGACCAATGGTATTGAAATTTTATTTGGTGTACCTATCTTCAACACCACCAATAGACTTCACATATTGGATTGCAATCAATTGATATAGATCTAAAAGATTGTCATGCTTGGTGTAGGAACTAAATATTATTTTTTACTATGTGTAATTTGTAACTAAAGGTATTCAAAGACATTTTCAACAACTTAGAATTTAATTCCCTATGCAAGGAACCATCTACTCTTTTGATACAACATAATCCCATCCTCTCTTTAATAGTTAATTTCCCTTCAAAACATTAATTCATTGGAATCATTCTATCTCTTTGTGTGTGTGTGTGTGTGTCTTACACAGTAATTTTTCGCCTCATTCACTTCCCTTCCCTGATCCTGAAGTGCCCTGAGATTACCACTCTGCAATATATCCACAATGGAAAATACATAATGATATCCCTTGAAGACTAATAGAAATTTGGCATGAATATTTTCTGGTAAAGCTCAACTCAAAACCTAAATTCCTGGGTAAGCGCTCTTTTCCAGTTGCCTACCCGTGCTGATAGCATGTTGCAACACTTTGACCTAGCCCCACCAGCTTGATTTTCATGGGAAAACCCGTGATGAACCCTTTCTGATAGTGTTTCCTCAAATGGAGAAGAATCTTTGTGCACTAGAAGCTTCCAGAATGGTTAGTTGGATATGGTTCGATGCAGATATGCTCAAGCTCTCTCATTTGGAGCTCTTGACCTTATCATTAGGGAATTTTCACTTGAGAAGTGGGCCTTCATTCTTCTTTTAGGGATCCCTAACTCCCTCTCCCTGCCTATAAACTGAATCCCATCCTTCTATTGTTGGTTGGTCTTTCCTGATCATTAATCCTTTGCATCCCTATACTGTGATTATGCCCAATTTTCCACTTGGGAGAAGGATTTCTTGAAGAGACTAGGTTTGGACTTGTACATCACCAAACGGAGGTCTCCAACATCAAGGCCATGGTTTTATGCTTCCTCTTTCTATAATTAATAATACAAATCGTGTTTCACTTTCCATATTTTTCTAGATATCTATGCAAGTAGCGTAATGCTCCTTGATCTGTTAGGTAGTTTGTATTCAATATATTCTATGTATATTGTATTTCTTCTTGTTGTTGTCCCTTGATCTCTTATAGGTATTCGAACGCCACAAGAAGTGAGGAGTGAGCCTGAAGGATCGTGGAATCAAGGTCTTCATCAATGGACTAGACGGTAGCATCAAAGGGAGGTAGCTTCTTCTTCTTCTGCTTTGAATACAAGCTAGGAAAGGGTTCATTATTTAGTCTTGTGCATTGCTAGACCCACTCTATAGCTAAAGAGATCACCTCTATCTATAGAGGGGATTTTCATCACAACAAAATTGGTGAATCCATTGGGTAGCTATAGCCTCTTTGTGTCTCCTTTTCTGATTTGGTTTTTTTATTAGTTTGACCGATCATCAAGATCTGAGTCTGTTTAGGTCTCTATAGGTTAGCATAGTGCTTGATTTTTTCTTTAAGGTGTCAAATCTCATTTGATTGTTGAAATTATTTTTATTTTTTCTTTTATTTCTTGCCTAGTGCATTTTTTGTCCTCACAGAGGCGCTGATAGCATTGTTTTATATAAAAAAGTCGCATTGATCTACCTTTTAGCATGAGTTTTCCTTTCACATGTGCATTGATCCCATAGATTATAAAGAAATAGGGTTTCCCTTTGGTTTCCAGTGTGCCTTGGACTCTAAGGTGTCTTTCTAGTCTAATAGGATCTGGTACCACTGTGTTTAGATGGGTTGCCTTGCTTGAGTGATCAATTTGTCTCTTTGACCTTGTTTTGTGTTTGATTGAAGTTTGATCACCCTCTAGGGTTTCTTAGTCAGTTTTCATTCGCTTGTCGCTTGTAAGTGTCATCAAGAGATTGGTTGACTCTATCTAAGGGCTTTGCTGCAGTCATTCGAAACACTATTACATATTGATTTTGGCTTGTATTTGAAAAGTTGTTTTCCTTTTCACTGAATCATTATTGCACTTTGAAATCACCTTTGATTAACTGTCAAACATTGATCATGATTTTTTTATTTGCAAGCTTGAGAGTATATGTTTTTTTTTATTTCCCATTTCGAAAGAGAAAAGTAAAAGTCATTTTTCGTTTAAAGTTTTTGAATTGGTTTTTTCCTCTTTGTTTGAAAACAAAAATTTAAAGTCGTTTTCATTCAAAGTACTTTTTGGAACGATTTGTTTTTCATTTGAAAAAGAGAAAGTGAAAGGAACATTTCATTTCAATCCTTTTTCCATTTGGTTAGTTTTTCTTTGATTGATTCATTAATTGCATTAGTTTGAATTATAGCATCCAAATTAAAAGAAAAAACAAAAAACTAAACAAAACAAAATACGTTTGGTGCATCTTAGTGAAGAAAGAAGTGATTTTGTTTTCAGTAAGATTGCATTTGGGATAGTGAAAGTGAATTCATTTTAGAGTTTCATTTCAGTAATTTTGAGCTAGTTGGGGGGAGTCATTACATGTTTCATTCTTGATTGAACTTTATCCCTCATTAGTTTAGAGTTCATCAAAATCAAACAAATTCATTTTTTCATTTAGCTGCATTGTAGGGATTCAGGTGAAATCGCTTTGAGCCCAAAATTGAAACATAATCAAGATCAGCATTAAAATAAACCTGAATTAACCTAAGGAGCATTTGGAATTCATGCAAACATCTAGAGGTCTAGGCTATAGACGTGTTCCGGTGTCGTTAAGCGTAGCAGCTGTCGCTAACAACCTATGTTGCTTCCCTGGGGTGATATCTCATCCCATGTACGGAAGTATATAGTAATATGCTCTACATATGGTAAGTATATGGCGACACTCTCATCGAATGGTTACACATTAGATAGTGCTACTACAGACTAAGATCACATGTTGAGTATATTTTGGGAGACCCCACTAGGTTGCAAACCTTCCATATATAATCAAGTCGGCTGCCTTGTAGACGTGATACACTGAACACAAATTTCGAGGAGATTGGTTGTCGTAAGTCAATTCCTTGGTTTTCCAAGGTGTATATTGTAGTTCACAGAAACTTGGTAATCCCTTTTTCCTAGATTACCATTTTTTATTTTTTTCATAAATTCAAAAATTTACTGCCCGCGAAATAAAATCTTACCCATGCACAACTCCTTAGCAGATCTTAGGTTGAGATAAATGGCAACAGTTCTTGAGTTTACCAATCAGGGAATCCCCTCAGATGGGAATCCTGGTCCTTTTCCTTCCTTTGGAAATGTTGGCGCTCCCTATATGGAAACATTTTCCCTCCTAGGATTAACCATTGGTTTGATAGTTTATTTATTTTCAACCCCCATGGTTCCAAATGTCCAAGTTTCTTCTCAACAAATTTCGCCTCCACCTGAACAATATCAATGTCATGTTGATCCTAAGGTTGACCCCTCGCCTTTTCGCCTGTTTCTTCACCTCCTTCTTCCTCTTCGCTTGGTGAAAGTCTAGATTCTAGTAACCAAGAAGCTAAGAAGAAGAAGAAGAGGATGAAGAAGAAGAAGAAAAGTAAGCAAGGAGGGAACCCATCAACCACTGCTACCATTGCAATTGATGTTGAAAAATATTCCATTCAGTCCTACAAAGTCAAATTCCCTTGCAAGTTATGTAAGGGTGATCACCTTCTTAGGGATTGTCCTGGAATTCCCAGAATATTAGAAGTATGGTCCACCATTAAAATTGACCTTTTTCATCAACCTTTGGGGATCGTGCTAGTGATAAACCCTCAACTAGTGATAGTAAGGCCCATGGGAAAAAGGGGAATGTCAAATTACCATGTAATTTATGTGAAGGGAATCATCCCATTCACCTTTGTCCTTATATGGATGAAGCCTCGAAATTTTTGGATAACCTTAAAACTTCTCAACCTTGTCTTCCTGCTGGCTACCAGAAGCTTTCCTCTGATCCTCCACTAATTGATCAAGTGATTGATCAGAATTCATCTCTTTTCAATCCCACTCTCTCTAAAAGTAAATCTCGCGAGTTCGTTCCTGACCAACCATTGGTTGAGAAAAGGGCTTACCTGATTCCACCTTCAGTGGATCGTGCTTTTCCCGTAGAGAGTGAACATCATACCACTCAGTTTCTTTTTGTTTCTTCAGATTCCCATGAATTGTAGGGAAATCCTCTCATTCCCACAATACAAGAGGATGATCCAACCGTTCCCGTAACACAAGGTGGCAGTTCTTCCATTCCCACGATACCCCCTCCAAGTAGTCTGGTCGCTTCCTTTGATTGGAGTCAATTGACAAGATATTGTCTTCCTTCTTATGTTCCCTTTGATATCACAGTACAATCCTATAATGTGGCCGTACCTAGCACAATAATATATGAAGGCACATATGTTAGTATTATGTCCTCAACTACTTTGCAAGCCTTAGGTTCTCCGTAACTTGTGCCTGTTACCCAGAATTTTTTAGCTTTTAACAAAGGAACCAGTCGATTGTGAGGGATCCTTCCTAAGTTTCCTATTACTTTGAGAGGAAATATTGTCTATATAGACGTGATGTTTGTCCAAGGCTCTTTGTACTTTAACTTACTCCTTTCGCGTGACTATACTTATGTCATGGGAGCTCTTCTCTCTTCTCTCTTTCTCCTAATGTGTTTCCCACATGAAGGAAGAGTTGTGACCATTGATCAACTTTCGTTCATTGGTCCTAATCTGGCTCCCAATCAACCCTCATCCCTTAATGGCCCTTACATGCAAGTGGTATCTTCCCCGCCACAGGTTAATTATGTGGCAACTTGTTCCATGCCTGTGTCTATTGATGATCTAGTCAGTGATATAGTTCACCATGTACTAGGGGAATTGGACCCTGATTTCCAAAGTGTTGTTCTCCCATCTAATGAGAACCTCTTAGAAGCCATGACCTCTTATGGGCCATGAAAAAATTCTGTGAAGCATAGTTCCTTTTCTTGTGTCAGGCTCCTTAAAAAATAAAACAAAGTATGTGGAGCATATTTCCTTATCTTGTGTCAAGCTCGTTGAAAAATGAAACAAAGTGTCAGAGCAGAATTTCTTTTCTTGTGTCAATCTCCTTAAAAAATGAAATATGCTCTTCGGAGCAAAGTTCCCTTTCTTGTGTCAAGCTCCTTAAAATATGAAACAAGGTCTCTAGAGAAAAGTTCAATTTCTTGTGTCAAGCTCGTTGAAAAATTAAACAAGGTGTCATGAGGATAGTTCTTTTACTATGTAAATCCCGTTAAAAAAATGAAATAGGTCCCTATGAGCATAGTTCTTTTACTGTGTCAAACTCATTAAAAAATGAAACAAATCCCCTTTCAAATTTGATTATTTGATTAGATCTCGTCAATTCCCAATCGATTCTTTCACTTGATCTCGTAAATGAACCTTCATTCAATCTCGCTGTTAGTAACCAGTAGTCTACTTAGGTGAATGAAATGAATCTTGGGTGGACATGCACCTCGAATTGAGTCACCATTCTGGGAGCATGCAAACTTATTTCAAGCATAGTTTGTTTTTGTTTCAATCTTGTGAAAAAATGAAGCCAATTTCAAGCAAAGTTTCCCATGTTTCAATCTTGTGTAAAAATGAAACCATTCTCATCCCACCTCTAATGAATGCCATTTTATTAGCCTATTTTTCCCATATGAGCTTTGGTTTTCTCATTCCATCATCACCACCTACTTGGTTGATCACACGCTCTCTCTTGGTTGTTTTACCCTTTCTTGTGGAACCGCTGCAATGAGTGGTCTTGTTAGCCAACCTCTTGACCTTTGCGTGTTTTGAGTAGTTCCACCATTACCGGAACCAGTTTCTACCCTTTATAAAACTCATTCCTCTAGGAGGAGTCCTCTTTCATCTCTTTTCATACTCCCAAAATATGAAAATATTGTCGAGCACTTGTCCTTTCGATCTCGTTAAAATAAATGAATCAACATCATCTCATTATACGTTTATCCCTTTTTCAGGCTAATATTGACTATTTGTTATAAAAATAGCTCACAAATTAGAAGAAAAGAGAGATCAATGACTTAAAAATCAGCCACTTCAAGGGGAAACCTCCTTTACATTACATAAATGAACAATCTTAGATGATACAAATGACAAAACCTCCTTTCTATATATAGGAGTCCATGGGGTCACAATATAATCCTAGCTTACCTAACAATAATAATGTAAGGGCACAACAATAAAGATAGTGGGCTAATATGGGGCATAATAATAACAATATGGGGATGGAAGGGGTACAAAAATAACAATATGGGGGATACACTAACAACAATCAGGGATTACACTAGTAATATAGGGCCCTACCATGCCCCTCTCCTTCAAAAATGTGTTGTACTCAATGCTTTAGTAGTTATGGATGCTTTTATATAAAATTATCATCCTCCCCTGTGGAATCCTCAGTGGGTAAGTTCTTCCACTTGATGAGATACTCTGACATTGATCGATTTCGTAACTGTCGAGTTCTTGTTTCCATGACTACTTCAGGTTCCATTATGATTTTTCCCTCCTCATTAAGTTCTAGAAATATTGTTTGAACCGCAATTTTGTCACCTATAACCTTCTTTAAGCATGAAACATGGAAAACTGGGTGCACTCGAGAAGATGTAGGAACCTCCAATTTGTAAAACTTTTGCAATAGCTTGTAAGGACCATAGTACTTTGGCGATAATTTATTATCCTTATTAGCTTTCTTGAGGGACATTTGTTTGTATGGTTGTAGTCGTAAAAATAGCCAGTCACCTACATCAAAATTTCTTTCGTTGCGATGTTGATATGGCTGTTGTTTCATTCGATTTTGTGCCAAATTTAGGTTATCCTTTAAGAGTTGGAGAACTTGTTTTTTATGCTCGATGTGATCTTCCAATACTTTAACCTTAGAATTTTCTCTTAAATATGATGTGATGGACGGAGGAATATATCCATAAAGTGCCATAAATGGGGTCATTTTTGCTGCAGCGTGGAAGGAAGTGTTATACCACCATTCAGCCATAGGGAACCAAACGATCCATTGTGTTTGTTTATCAGATACAAAGAAATGAAGATATTATTCCAAACATTTGTTCACTATCTCAACTTTCCCAACGGATTGAGGATGATAAGATGAGCTATGAGCTAGTTGAGTACCCAAAAAAAAAAAAAAATCCGTCCAAAAATTTCCAGTGAAAATGGGATCTCTATCGCTTACAATAATCATTGGGTTTCCATGTATCTTTTGAATCGTTTCCATAAATGAAGTAGCAATTGTACTCGCTTTAAATGGATGAGATAATTCACAAAAGTGTGCATACTTGGTAAGTCTATCAACTACCACCATGATGACACTCTTTCCTCAACACTTAACTAAACCTGTGATAAAATCCATTGAAACCTCCTCCCAACTTTGACTTGGAATGGATAAAAGTTGTAGAAAACCTGGGGTATTAATTGTAACAACTTTATTTTGCTGGAAAACCAAACATTTAGCCAGAAACTTTTGAATATCATATTTAAGTCCATCCCAAGAAAAATCTTTCTTCACTGTGTAGTAAGTTTTAAAAAATACCAAGTGTCCTCCTAAGGGAGAGGTGTGCAATTCCAAAATAATATTTCATTTTAATTGGGAATTCTTACTAATATATAAGCAATATTTGTACCATAATGAATCATTTTTTCAACTAAATGTATCATATGCACTGGGATCTTGCTACAAATTTTGAATGAGTGTCCATACTTCTTTGTCATTCTTCCATTCCTCCATTGCTTCGGTTATCCAATCTGGTTGGATAATAGAAATGGTACAAATAAATTCTTCCACGTCCTCATCCTTTCTTAAGAGTGCATATGCAACAACATTTAGCTTCCCTTACATCCTCATCCTTTCTTAAGAGTGCATCTGCAACATCATTTAGCTTCCCTTTTTCGTAGATGATTTCAAAGTCATAACCCAACATCTTTTTGACCCATTTTTGCTACTCTTCTGAAGATAATCTTTGTTCCAAAAAGTATTTAAGACTATCATGATCATTATTTTACCTTGAAGTGTCTTCCCATTAGGTAAGGTCGTCATTTATTTAGTGCATGTAGTATTTCCAACATTTCCTTCTCATAAATAGCTTTCTATAAATACTTTCCTTTGATTGAATGACTTTCAAAAGCAATGGGTCTTCCTTCTTGCAATAAAACAGTGCCAATTCCATTAACTGAGGCATCACCTTCCACAATAAAGTTTTTTGTGAAGTTTGACGTAGCTAAGACCGGTGTTTGGCACGTTGCTTCTTTAAGATGTCCAAAGGCCTTAGTTGCTTCAAAAGTCCATGAAAATGCATATTTCTTCAATAATGTTGTTAAAGGTGCTCATATTCTCCCATAATTCTTAACAAAATTGCGATAATACCATGTTAACCCGAGAAATCCTTGCAACCGCTTTATGGTTGTGGGGACTTTCCATTCCTTAATGGCTTTAATTTTGTTAGGGTATACCTTAACACCCTCCTAAGATACAAAATGACCCAGATATTCCACCTCTTGTACTCCAAAAAAACATTTGGAGGTTTTTGCATATAATTGTTTCTCCTCCAATAGTTTGAGCACCCTCTCAACATGTTGAACATGATCCTTCCAAGACTTGTTGTAGATTAGTATATCATCAAAAAATACTAAAACATATTTTCTAAGGAAGGGTTTCAAATTGGAATTTATCAACCCTTGAAATGTAGAAAGTGCATTGGTAAGGCCAAAAGGCATGACCAAAAATTCATAATGACCCTCATGAGTTTGAAATTTTTTTTTTCACAATGTCTTCTGTCTTCATTATAATATGATGATATCCTGAACGAAGATCCAACTTGGTGAAATAAATTTCTCCATGTAATTCATCAATCACAGGAATGGGAAACTTATCTTTAATAGTGAGCTTATTGAGGTCCCTATAATCTGGACACATGTGCCAAGATCCATCCTTCTTGTACACCAATACTATTGGAGCATAGAGAACTTTGACTAGGTTGAATTATACCAGTCTCTAGAATTTATGCAATCATACGTTCAATTTCGCTCTTTTGGACATAACGATATCTATAAGGCCAAATGTTTGGAGGAACACTTCCTGGAATCAAATGAATAGCATGATCATGATCACGAATAGGTGGGAGTCCTTTGGGAGTTTCAAACACCTTGGAATGATTGTCCAAGACTTTTTGGAGATTTGGATAAATAGATGATTTTGATGTTGGAACTTCTAGTGAGCATAATTGTTCAATTACGCCTTGTTGTTCTTTATTCAGAAGATTTTTCATGAAATTAGAGCTTATTATATTTCTCGGCTTCCTTGCGATACCTCGTAATTCAACTTCCTTTCCTTCCGAAAAAAAATTCAAGAAAATTTCTTGAAAATTAAAAGTTACTGTCCCCAAAGATTGTAACCATTGTACTCCTAGTACAACATCAGCACCACCCATTGGAATGGAAATAATTTGAATATTTAATACATATTCCCCCATGGTCAGCTTGATATTATGGCACTTTCCAAAGAAATTTATAGTTCCTCCATTTTCCACAATCACTTGACACTCTGGCGCTAGATATAGGAAGAAATTCATTTCCTTAGCTACCTTACAATGAATAAAAATATGGGTACTAATCGAATCAATAAGCACTATTACATTTTTCTTCTTCATATGTCCTTCTATCTTGAGAGTTTAAGGAGTGGTCATTCTTGCCAATGCATTACAAGATATGGTTGGATTCAGTTCTTCTTCCTCTAGGGTTGGTTCCTGGTGTATGTCCTCTTCTTTTGAAGTTCCTCGTTCCTTTTCTTCCTCCTCATCACAATGTATGTAAAATAATTTCTTCTCAACACACTTACGACCTTTAGTGTATTTTCTATCACAATTATAGAAAATCTATTTTTTTTCCTTCCAATTGTTGTGGTGTAAACCTTGTAGGTTGTTGAAGTCTAGGAGTAGCAACACTTCCATATTTATAGCTGTGAGTGATAGGCTTCCTTGTCGCCATAATTTTGCTTTCATTTTTTCAAAGCAAAATGCCTTCTCCAATGTATCATGTTCCCAACAGCGAAACTCATGTTGGATGTTATCCTTTAGAGTCCCTATGAAGACATCAATCCTATGTTCCTCTGGAATATTATTTACCCTTATATTCAATTTTTGGAAGTCCTCAATGTGCTCCATCATTGAACCCTTTTGTTTGAGATATATCAATTGGCTAAAGAAGGTATTTCTCTTTGTATCCTCATAAAGTGTTATCATTTCCTCCATAAAAATTGACCAAGTGACCAGTGGTTTACGAGAACAAAACCATCAATACCATAAAAACTAATTTTTTTCTAAATATAAAGTTTCAATGTGTACCTTTTGTGTGCTTTGCATATTATGGAGCTCAAAGTATTACTCCATTTGTAGTATCCAAGTTATCAAATCCTTACCATAAAA
The DNA here is from genome assembly GCA_034641835.2 of Pinus albicaulis. Classification (NCBI taxonomy): domain Eukaryota; kingdom Viridiplantae; phylum Streptophyta; class Pinopsida; order Pinales; family Pinaceae; genus Pinus; species Pinus albicaulis. The sequence continues at coordinate 419,474,978 of CM076577.1, forward strand.
CTTCCTCATATCTATCTTTGGAATATGGTGGATCTTAAATCCAACATTAGAGTCTATGAAATCATGATTAACATTTCTTTTGTTCTCCTCAATGGTTTCCTCTACTACCTTTTCGCAATTATGAAGCTTTTCTTGTAGCAACTTTGCCAAACCTTCCTTCAAATCTTCCATGTCTTTCTTCAAATCTTCCATGTTTCCTTCTATACCATCGATCTTAGCTTCCATGTCATCCATCTTGCCATCCATATTAGCTTCCACGACATCCATATTTTCCTCCATGCCATTATTCAAACCATCCATCTTAGCTTCCACGCCTTTCTTTAAACCTTCCATTTAGCTTCCATGCCTTTCTTAAAACCATCCATCTTAGCTTCCATTCATTTTTTTATTTTTCTCATTGCGAGAGTGAAATTTGTTGCACTTGGTCTTGTAATTTTGATATATCATGTTGCACTTATTCCTCTTCGTGAGTCATAGTAGAGCCTTCTATGGGCTTAATAGGTGTTGAATTCTCTTTAAGGGGAATTTTAGAACCCAATATTGATATCTATGCTTCAATATGCCCTTGGAATCACTTCAAACTGATTTTTCAAACAAGACTTATGCAATTTAAAAAAAAAAAAAAAAAATACACACATTTTTCCTGCTTTTGAGGAGCTCGATATTGAAACTGATGTATCTATGCAATTTCATATCTCCAATATTTTATCTTCAGTCCTTTAGATCCATCTGAATCTTCTGTCCAATTCCATAGGTCCGATCTGATTTGGATTCTTCAAGACAAAGTTATGCCCAATATCCCACAATGACCTAATTATGGACTAGTTCAGTAGAGCAAACTTGTATGGCATTGTTTCCTCTTTCAGCTCTAAAATCGATATACAAGAAACTACAATCTGTTTACTTTTCGCTACCTTTTACAGAATTCCAATCTAATGCTCAGAGAGAGAGTTATGATGATTTTCCCAAGGTCACCACTTTGAGATGAAATTCGATAGCCTGCAAAAACCCTAACTTTCATAGATCATATCTCTGAAACTGTTGCGAACCAAGATCTGAAATGTTTCCATGAAGTTCCTTTGTATTTCGATGAAAATGGATTTTTTTTTAGATTTTGAACCTTCGTAGAAAAACAGTTATAGAAAAACTGCGACGATGACTTGTTTAAAGGAGTGAAACCCTTGAATCCAAAGCTCTGAAACCAAATGTTATGAAACCAGCTCACAAAATAGAAGAAAAGAGATATCAACGACTTCAAAATTAGCCACTTCGAGGGGGAAACCCCCTTTACATTACATAAATGAACAATTCTTAGACGATACAAATTACAAAACCTCTTTTCTTTGTATAGGAGTCCATGGGGTCACAATATAACCCTAGTCGGCCTAACAATAATAATGGAAGGGCACAACAATAACAATCGTGGGCAATTAACCCGTCGGAGTTTGGGCTCATGGTTAGCGGATGCTTGCTAAGGCGTTCATGCCGTTGTGCAAGTCACGAGTTTAAGTCTCGAATAGCCCGAAGGCCATTATTGCAAGTGTGGCGGTTCCTCCAAGGTTTATAGGGGTAAACAGCGGGATTTGACCCTGTGTCACGTGAGTACGATACTACTGCAGTTACCGATTATCCTAGCACCAAAAAAAAAAAAAGTGGGCTATTATGGGGCACAATAATAAAAATATGGGGACTATAGGGGTCCAAAAATAACAATAAGGGGGTTACACCAACAACAATAAGGGACTACACTAGTAATATAGGGCCCTAACACTATTTACAGAAAAGGAATACCTTTATCGAACATGCTGAAGAGGTTCTCTCAGATATTTTTTTATACCTTTTCGGATTCGAGGGATGATTTACAAAAAGGGACCTGATGGAGTTTTTTTTGTCTCTTTTTCAAACTCCCTAAATGTGAAAAAGACACCGAGTCACTCTTCCGTCAAACTCGTAAAACTTAAACAGTGAAAGACTTGTCATCATGACAAGATCGAGTTACTCCTTCCTAGGGCTCATTAAACTTACTAGGATGGATTCATTCGAAGAATGAACTTATACGCTAATCATATGCTATACTCTTCACACTTGCTATCAAAAATAAAGAGGTACTCGTTAGCAATAATGGGGGAAAATTGAAAGTGGAACTTCCTATGTGTTTTGAGGCAGCATGTCGCTCTTGAACATGACACTTATCTACAGTTTGTGTTAGGTTGGGGATATCATTCATTCGCCACTTACCTTCCTGGGTTTGGGAAATCCATTTTCCTCTCATTTGATCATCATCTGTCGTCACCATAACCTTTGATCCCATTGTTAAGTCAAATGTTGCCACACTCTGGAGTCGTGTCGTTGATATGTTTAAGAGAAAACCTTGTTGTAATAGTCAAACATCCTCTAATTATTTGACCCTCTCTTCCACAGTCCTAAATCACTCCTATAATTTTGAGAAATACTTTGTTTCGTGTCAATGATGTGGGAATCATTATGGCCCTCCTTCGACGGATCACTTCCTGTCTACTTCAGCTCATTATCCAGTAATATGATTTAGAAACTCCTTTTCAATACCTTAGAGCTTGCATGCCTCAATGGAAATTTCTTCGTGTTCGACGACAAGTTCACAACACTGGACTTTGATCATATGATTCTGCAAGCGTTTAACTTCAAATCATTCATTCACACTTGTAGATTATATTTTCGTACCTTGAGGGCCATCTTCATCATTGGTGGTTTCTCTCGTGCCTACTAACGGTTTACGTTGTTGACCTGTAATCAGGTGCCATGTTCGACGTTAGTACATATATTCACATGGTTAGATTCGTACTATGGGTAGATCGACATAGATACTAAGACCCTGAATCACATTTTTTATTATCTACTCTGCATGGAGTTGTTGAGTATTCATGATTGTACAAATGATCCTTTCTATATGGATGGTTGTGACTATACGGTGGATTCATTTCCATGATCTCTTTCAGACGGATGGTTGTGACCATGCCGTGGGTTCATATGTTATTTGATGCATATTCAGAGATATGTTATTAGGCATGTTTAGATTAGAGATGTCATGTATTTTATTGTGCTTGATTTTTCAAGTCTCCCAGTGGTATTCTGAGTCCTTGCCTTGGTTCGTAAATAATTTCACCCATCACGCCATGTTCTGCCTTCATGCTTTAGGGGACATATGCTACATAGTAATTTGTCACCCCATTCACTTCTTGTCCCTGATCCTAAAGTGCCTTGAGATGAACACTGTGTAGTATATCCACCATGGAAAATACATCATGATATCCTTTGAAGACTAACAAAAAGCTGCCATTAATATTTTCCAAAGAATCTCAACTCAAAACCTAAATTCGGGTCAGCACTCTTTGTCATTTGTCTGCTCGTGTTGATGGCATGTGTTGGTCTAAGGTTATCATTGATGTCAATATGAAATTGACTGAGATATCAATATTCTTGAGATTCCTAGTTCCAAATGATGGTGTCATGCCTCTTGGTTAATAAGGATGCCATTAATGATGATGTGCTTACTCTTGATGAAGAAGACTGGATCTAGTATGATGTCAAGATGACATGGAGGACCATTTGATGACGTGGACAATGTCTAGGGACATGAAATGAAGAACACTTGATGACATTATGACATAGATGACATCATGAGCCTATGATGAAGAAGCCTAATAAGAGGAAGCCTATCCATGAAGAATTCTACATTGCCTACCTCCAATTCTGCACCAATAAATGACCACTCACGTTAAAAAATATTTTTTACTATCTTAGAGGCAGAATTTCACTATGATTCCTACAGCACCTTTTAGAGCATAATTTTAACTTTCTAACGAGTTCTTACTTGGCCGGAAACTCCAAGCAGTTTGGGAGATATAAATTTTTCAAGTTAAGGAAATTATTCTGGTCTTGGAGCCGACCTGTCCTAACCATCCCTTGTCGACCTGCATGTGGAGACATGTCTTTTCATTTAGCATTGAAATAAGACTTTATATACAAGGTTTTCAATCTTCATTTTGAACACAGAAATTTGGTTATAATCACAGAATTAATACCACTGTTCACAACTCGTGAACATTGAGGAAGGGAGAGATATATCTGATTTGGGTTTGAGGTTAATAAGACAGTGGATTCTTCTTGAACAGCTTCATACTTTTGGACCTGTAGTAAGGCTGTTGCAGTGGGTAATTTTCGGACCAATGGTTTTTTCAACCTAAACTACATTGCTATCTGTGTCTTGGAGGAGTTGTCGCAGTGATAGCCAAGGTACTTCAGTCTCGGAACTGGTTTATAATACTTGTTTTAGAGTTGTGGAGGGACAATCTTGAATGTGGTTTATTCTTTGCCTCGAACCAGTGTTCCAGCCTATGGACTGAGCTCAGATTAGACTTAGCACCAGTACATATCTCGGATCTAAACCTTAGACAATTATATGTGGAACTCAGACCCCAAGTTACAGTCTTGTAGGAGCTCAGAACTATAGATTATTGCAGTGAACAATCATCCTTGAAGGCTCAGTCTAATCACTTGTTGGAGGACTCGGATTTGCAAGAAAAATTCAAAATTACATTCTACCTCGAGTTGGCAAAAAAATCATACTTATACACAAGCTTGAAACCTACCTTAGTGACCTCAAGTCAAATCTGTGATGTACTGTGGAACTCAGGAGAAGACAAGGAGCATGGATTAACAATGAACTTGTGAAGGATCTGAATTTGTAATATGCTACTCATTTCAGAGATTCGGTCTAATCATATAAGGAGGAACAGTCACCTATAATAGCTCAGATTGTTGGCTTGGATCTGAAGAAGGATTGCAGTGGTATATCTCATAAACAGTTTCGTGGACAGTAACTTGAGAAGTTCAGTCTTGAGCTCGGATTAGGTGGTGAAGTATTAAGAAGCGGATTTGGAAGCAACCCTTTGATATCTCTGAAGCAAATTATAGGCATTGTTTGGAGCAAGTGTTGAACAGTGAAGAAATTTAAGCTTGGTGCAGGTTATTGAAGTTACCTTGAAGAAATATTGGGGCACCTTATTGAAGACACAATTGAAGCAGTAATCTGTGCTTATCAATTCAACTGTAGTGAAGAGATAATTAAACATGTGAACAATTGAATTATGCAGAATCCTATTCAATACATACAAGTAAGTATATCACTTATTATTTGTGTCAACATTAATTGAAGAGAGTGAAGGGTTTTGAAGCATCAATCAAGGAGCCCGTGGAGGAGATATCTTGTTTAGGCAAGGGTTATTGAAGACAACCTTGAAGAATTATTAGAACAGACCTGGTGCAGTATAGTGAAGAATCTTGAAAGACACCTTGGAGTACGTTGAAGATATCTTGAAGATTGTGGAGATCAGGTGCCCTTGAAGACGTTTAGAGCAGGTGCAGAACTAGGGCTGCTCATCGAATACATATTGAATATTTGTGGAGATCATTGGAGACTGTGATATCATCATGAGGTAACTTGGATAAATTGTTTGGGTATGATGAAGAGCAATGGTGAAACCTTATAAGAGGAAAAGGTTGTCATTGATGATGTGACGTGGAGATCAAGATTGTCAGGGCTTGTTGAAGAAGTCTCTAGGAGCCATGAAGAATAACCAAAGATATTTAACAAAGTGAAGTTGCGGGTTGGAGCCCAAGAGGTTGGAGCCTCATAGAGACAAGGTTAGTGCCTTAGAAGATAGGGTTTGAGCCCTAGAGGATAGGAGTCCTCAAGAAACCAGGTCGGAGCCTGTACTATAGATATGGTTGGAGCCCTAGAGGTTGGTGCCTCAAAATTTACAAGGTTTGTGCCTCAAATTGACAAGGTTGGAGCCTTGGAAAGACCAAGTCAGTGCTTGGCACAATACAGGTTGGAGCCTGGAAGATTGGAGTCTTCATCTAGCGTTGGAGCCCTATATTATTATTGTACTTTACTTATTGTAAAGAATAAAATAATAAAAGTATCTATTCCATCATTGTTCATTTTGTGTTCTAAATATAAGTGGTCTAACTGGTAAAATTAACAGTTGAAAAGAAACATTGATTCACCCCCCTCTCAGTATTTCCACCAATTGGTATCGGATCAAGTTCCTTCACTCAAAGCCTAACAGCTTGAAGGTTGATCATTAGAACACAAATGGAAAAGCCAAGGAAGAAAGTCTCCAATCCTCCTAAAGATTTTTCTTCCTCAACCATTGAAATTTCAGTAAATAAATTTGCGAAGGCTCCATTGTTCAATGGAAATTTTGATATATGGGTGGCAAGAATGAGGAATTTCTTGAAGAATCAAGGAATTAAATTTTTGAAATCAGTGATTACTAATGACACGATGGACGAAGAATCCAAGGAGTACAATACAAGAGCAATGAAGGCAATTTTGAATGGATTACCAAATTCTGTGAAAGCCAATTTTGAAAAATGTTCGTCAGCAAAATTAATAAGGGACAAACTTCATGATATTCACTCAAAAGGAGCGTTTACAATGATATCTAATCAAGAAGATGATGGAAAACAAGAAAGAAGTCCAGAATCCGTCAAGGAAGCTGAAGATAAGAAAGATGACAACAATGCTAAAGAAGACCTAGAAGATGAAGAGAACAAAGAAGACTTTGAAGAAGATCTCTTGAATAAACTTATGGCTTCCATGGAAGAGATTAACAGTTTGAAAAATGAAAATGAGGAACATAAGAAGAAAGCGCAAGATGGTAACCAAGACAAGACAAGAAAGGAAGTTGACTTTGTCAAGCTTCAAGTACAAAAAAGAGATGAGGAGCTCGCCAAACTTAAAGAGTAATTTCATCAAAATAAAAGAAAGCATCATGAAGAAATCATATCTATGACAAATCAATTGGATAAGGCAAAGAATAGGGAAGAAACTTTTTGAAGCCACCTTGAACAAAGACTTAAGAGCTTGAACAATATTGAATCATAGATTGATCAATACAAGAAAGAGGTCTCCTCTCTTAGATCTCAACTAGAAGAAGCACGGAAACAAGCACAAGGAGCTGAGAAGGTGATGGAAACTTTGGAATTCATAGAAGGGAAATTTAATGAAGCAGAAAAGGAGAGAAACACCATGATATGCCAACTAGATGAAAAGGATGAAGAAATCTTGAAAAAAAAATCGAACATCAATCTTCTCAAGGCCGAAACATGTGAAGCTACAAGAATAAAAGAAGAAATGGAGAGCAGTCTGGCAAAGGAGAATGAAGAAGTCTTCATAATGAAATCAAATATCATCTCCCTTAAAATTGAAGCACATGAAGCAACAAGGATGATGGAAGAAATGAAGAAGCAACTACTTATGAAAGATGAAGATTGTGAAAAGTTGAAAGGAGAAATTGTCTTTCTTGAAAAGGAAGTTGAATTGCTGAATAAAAACTTGAAAAGCTCTCAAACCCTAGATGACATCCTAAGTCAACAAAGGTCTCCCCTTGATAAATCAAGTCTTGGCTATGTAGGTCAATCCTCAAGCAAGAATTATAATGCTTCAAACAACAAAGATGTGAGGAACCTAGAAACAAATGTTGATGCTCCAAGTTCCAACAAAGGCAAGGAGAAGAATCAAGACAACAACGGAAGAAATTCTACTCTAAGGAGACTTGCATATGGTGTCAAGAATAAAAAAGGCAATGAATATCATCAAAGAATCCCAAGTCAAGAAGACTTCAAGAGTACTTCAAGGAACTCTTCATCTCCCAGGTACCAAATTATATTTCTTGGATATTGCTATTCTTGTACAAACTTTGGGCACGTGGAAAAATATTGTAGGGCATATCACAAAGACATATATAATGGTCCTCGCCAATCTCCTCAAAGCAATTTTGCAAGAATAAGTCATGATTTCTTATTCATGAACAAGATAGAGTGCTTCAATTGCCATAACATTGGACATATGGCACGTGATTGTAACTTTACTTGGGTCCCTGCACAAGCTAGAACCATGCCAGAGAATAAAGTTACACAAGTATGGAGAAGGAAACAAGTTGAATCCGAAAGTCTCTTGAACACTCTGGCGAAAAACACATGTTGTTGTTGACTAGATGAAGTCATCCTTGATATTCCAGGTATTTGATGGTGAAACCCTGCCAAAAAGAGACCATGCATGCAATTAGGGGGAGTTTGTGATTCTTGCGTATTCTTGCAGAAAGTGATTCGTGAGTGGGCCCTATGAAATCCTTGATGAGTTTCACATGGAAAATCTTGATAAATCATCTCTTGAAAGTAACTCCATTGAAGAAAAACATGATATTATGATGATGCCTTATACTTGATCACACAAGGCGAGCAATCCTTCATGAGCTAAAGGAATTTGTACAGAAAAGGAGATATGGTTCATCACATGAAGAAATGTAAACACATCTATCATGAACCACATTTCCAGGAAGAGCACCATGACAGGGGGAGCATCATGAAGCAGGATGCTAGGGGGAGTTCTTGGGTACCCCGTTTTCCATTGATGTCAAAGGGAAAGAAAATGTTGGAAGGGCAAGAATATTGCCATAAATGACAAAGGGGGAGATTGTTGGTCTAAGGTTGTCATTGATGTCAATGTGAAATTGACTGGGATGTCAATATTCTTGAGATTCCTGGTTCCAAATAATGGTGTCATGCCTCTTGGTTAATAAGGATGCCATTAATGATCATGTGCTTACTCTTGATGAAGAATACTGGATCTAGCATGATGTTAAGATGACATGGAGGACCATTTGATGACGTGGACAATGTCTAGGGACATGACATGAAGAAAACTTGATGACATTATGACATGGATGACATCATGAGCCTATGATGAAGAAGCCTAATAAGAGGAAGCATATCCATGAAGAAGTATACATTGCCTACCTCCAATTCTGCACCAATAAATGACCACTCACGTTAAAAAATATTTTTTACTATCTTAGAGGCAAAATTTCACTATGATGCCTACAACAACTTTTAGAGCATAATTTTAGCTTTCTAACGAGCTCTTACTTGGCCAGAAACTCCAAGCGATTTGGGAGATATGAATTTTTCAAGTTAAGGAAATTATTCTAGTCTTGGAGCCGACCTGTCCTAGCCACCCCTTCTTGGCCTGCGTGTGGAGACATGTCTTTTCATTTAGCATTGAAATAAGACTATATATACAAGGTTTTTGGTCTTAATTTTGAACACAGAAATTCAGTTATAATCACAGAATTAATACCATTGTTCACAACTCGTGAACATTGAAGAAGGGAGAGATATATCTTATTTGGGTTTGAGGTTAATAAGACAGTGGATTCTTCTTGAACAGCTTCAGACTTTCGGACCTATATTGAGGCTATTGTAGTGGGTAATTTTTAGACCAGTGGTTGTTTCAACCTAAACTACATTTCTACCTATGCCTTGGAGGAGTTGTTGCAGTGACAACCAAGGTACTTCAGTCTTGGAATTGGTTTATAATACTTGTTTCAGAGCTGTGGAGGGAAAATCTTGACTGTGGTTTATTCTTTGCCTCAAACCAGTGTTCCAACCTATGGATTATGCTCGGATTAGACTTAGCACCAGAACATATCTCGGATTTGAACCTTAGACAATTTTATGTGGAACTCAGACCCCAAGTTACAGTCCTGTAGGAGCTCAGAACTATAGATTATTGTAGTGAACAGTCATCCTTGAAGGCTCAGTCTAATCACTTGTTGGAGAACTTGGATTTGAAAGAAAACTTCATAATTACATTCTACCTCGGGTTGGAAAAAAATTCAGACTTATACACAAGATTGTAACCTACCTTAGTGACCTCAAGTCAAATCTGTGATGTACTGTGGAACTCAGGAGAAAACAAGGAGCAGGGATTAACAATGAACTTGTAAAGGATCTGAATTTGTAATTTGTTGCTCATTTCAGAGACTCTGTCTAATCATATAAGGAGGAACAGTCACCTATAATAGCTCAGATTATTGGCTTGGATCTTAAGAAGGATTGCAGTGGTATATCTCATAAACAGTTCCGTGGACAGTAACTTGAGAAGTTCAGTCTTGAGCTCGGATTAGGTGGTGAAGTATTAAGAAGCAGATTTGGAAGCAACCCTTTGATATCTCTAAATCAAATTACAGGCATTGTTTGGAGCAAGTGTTGAACAGTGAAGAAATTTAAGCTTCGTGCAGGTTATTTAAGTTACCTTGAATAAATATTGGGGCACCTTATTGAAGATACAATTGAAGTAGTAATCTATGGCTTATAAATTCAGCTGCAGTGAAGAGCTAATTAAACATGTGAACAATTGAATTGTGAAGAATCCTATTGAAGACATACAAGTAAGTATATCACTTATTATTTGTGTCAACATTAATTGAAGAGAGTGAAGGGCTTTGAAGCATCAATCAAGGAGCCCATGGGGGATATATCTTGTTTAGGCAAGGGTTATTGAAGAAAAACTTGAAGAATTCTTGCAATAGACCTGGTGCAGTATAGTGAAGAATATTAAAAGACACCTTGGAGTACCTTGAATATATCTTGAATATTGTGGAGATCAGGTGCCCTTGAAGAGGTTTAGAGCAGGTGCAAAACTAGGGCTGCTCATCGAATACATATTGAATATTTGTGGAGATCATTGGATACCATGATATCATCATGAGGTAACTTGGATAAATTGTTTGGGTATGATGAAGAGCAATGGTGACACCTTATAAGAGGAAAAGGTTGTCATTGATGATGTGACGTGGAGATTAAGATTTTCAGGGCTTGTTGAAAAAGACTTTGGGAGCCATGAAGAATAACCAAATATATTTTGACAAAGTGAAGTTGCGGGCTGGAGCCCAAGGGGTTGGAGCCTCATAGATACAAGGTTGGTTCCTTGGAAGATAGGTTTGGAGCCCTAGAGGATAGGAGTCCTCAAGAAACCAGGTTGGAGCCTGTACTAGAGATATGGTTGGAGCCCTAGAGGTTGGTGCCTCAAAACTGACGAGGTTGGTGCCTCAAATTGACAAGGTTGGATCCTTGGAAAGACCAAGTCAGTGCATGGCACAATACAGGTTGTAGCCTGGAAGATTGGAGTCTTCATCTAGGGTTGGAGCCCTATATCATTATTGTACTTTACTTATTGTAAAGAATAAATTAATAAAATTATCTATTCCATCATTGTTCATTTTGTGTTCTAAATATAAGTGATCTAACTAGTAAAATTAACAATTGAAAAGAAATATGTATTCACCCCCCTCTTAGTATTTCCAACAGCATGTTGGAACACTTTGACCTAGCACCTCTAGTGCATGCACTAAACCCTTTCTGGCAGTGTTTCCTCAAATGGAGAACAATTTTTGTTCACTAGAATCTTCCAGAATGATGAGCCGGATACAGTTCGATGCAGATATGCTCAAGCTCTCTTACTTTGAGCTCTTGATCTTATCATTAGGGAATTATCCCTTGAGAAATAGGCCTTCCTCCTTATTTTATGGACCCCTAACTCCCTCTCCCTACCTATAAATTGAATCCCATCCTTCCACTACTATTTGGTCTTGCCTTATCATTAATCCGTTGCATCCCTATATTGTGATTATGCCCAATTTTCCACTTGGGAGGAGGATTGCTTGAAGAGCCTTAGTTTAGTCTTGGACATCACCAAAGGGAGGCCTCCAAAATCAAGGCCATAGTTGTATGCTTCCTCTTTCTATAATTAATAATACAATTGGTGTTTCACTTTCCATATTTTTCTAAATATCTATGCAAGTATCCTAAAGCTCCTTGATCTATCAGGTAGTTTGTATTCAATATATGTTATGTATCTTGTCATGTTTCTTGTTGTTGTCTCTTGATCTCTTACAGGTTTTCGAGCGCCACAGGCAGCGAGGAGCGAGCTTGAAGGATCGTGGAATCAAGATCTTCATCAAAGGACTGGACGATAGCATCAGGAAGAGGCAGGTTCTTCTTCTTCTTCTTCCGCTTTGAATACAAGCTAGGAAAGGGTTCATTAGTCTTGTGTGTTTCTAGACCCACTCAAGGGCTAGAGAGATTACCTCTATCCACAGAGGGGATTCTCTTCACAACAGTGTGTGTGTGTGTGTGTGTGATTTTTAATTTTATTAATTTATAATTAAATAAAAATAATAATAAATCAAAATTGAAATTTCGGCAACTATGAGGCTACGTCATGGTAATGTGAAACAATAACACTCAAATAGGGTGGGGAATTGAACTGGGGACTTAACATCTAGGAGTGGCTTAATAATGCACCTGATTAGAGTCTATCCAAAATCTTGTGGACTTCATTAATTTATAATTATTTCTATTTATCAATATCTATTTTAAATTAAAATATGCATTCCATTTATGTTAGGTAATTAGTTTGTGATTAAATATATTAATGAAGTTACACAATCATGAACTAGTTACACAACATAAACCAAACACAGAGATATATATATAAACAAACTAGTGTAATATCATGTTCGTGCACTCAAAAGTGGTTCTTATTTACGTTCAATTAAACATGGTGAAGAAACTACAAAGTATTACTTTTAATACCTTACGCGTATTTGGAATTTTTTTTAGATTCGAAGAATCATTTTTTTTTTTTTAAACAAAACGAGTAACAATTTTCATTAATAAAACTAGAAATAGGCCAAGTCCCTTACAAATAGAGAGCACATAGACTCATAATTGTTCAGCAAAAAAACAAGCATAGAGACCCAATTGCTACCAAAATTATTTTCATACATACTTTGTGCTATAGACCTTCCAAAATACTCCACATATTACTACTACTCGACAAAACATATAAACAAAGGATGAAAGTTGCTACCTATGGCTACTAGGATCATCATCTACCATTGCCTCATCAGGAGGAAATCCCAACTTCTCTCGATCACCAGCCCCAGACTTAGACGTCAGGCCACGAACAACTGCACTAGCATTACCTTTGGAAATATTAGTAGCTTCCCCATAGCCAAAGACTTCCTTTAGCACGCCCACAGTTGCAGTCTCCACTTTGACTTTAATATTCTCAACATTATGTCGCAGGTTCATAACAATAGTGTTCAAAATCTCCATGGATTTCTGGAGGAGTTCCATGTCCTTCCCGAGATCAGCCAACTGAGAATAAACGACAGTCATATTTTCATTGATTTCTTTGACAATGCCCTTGGTAACTTATTTTTAGGAACTATCCACAATATCCCCACGCTGAGCCCTGATTCTGCTGCATCGCAACCACTAACATTACTTGCAGATGCCATCTTCTTGGAAATTCTCCTCTGTAATAAAGAAATTATATGGATAATTTTCCTCTTCCAACCGCTATATATAAGATCTTGACCATTCTCGAAATTCCTCCCTTTCTTATCAACCATAAATGGATGTCATCCCTGGAATGAATTGATGCCATTTCCTTCCATTTCCATCACCGCCAAAACCTGCTTGTCTCGAAGTTCGATGGTACTAATTCAGCCTTCAATCGATCACATATTAAATATCCAAGCGAGTGACCAAGGGCTGAACATCCACTTGTCATGAAACATGGCCACCCTCTTATATTGATCCCACATGTTTAATAACTTCCAACCACCCTTCTCGCCTTCCAAATATCTCTAACTCCTCATCGGGATGCACTCAACCTTAAATGCCTGCACCATGTTCGGTTATGTCATACTCCAGCTATGCTCCACAAAATTTTCACTTTGAGTCTGCATTATGGGATATGATATATATCCCGATTATGGTTGATTATAATGATCCCTTGCTCTAACTAATCCCCAATGTTGGATTGAGTGTCTACCACAAGGTTGTTGGCTCGTTTAATAAGAAATATATATATATATATATATATATATATATATATTCAATTTTCTAAGTAAATGCATTATCCTTATAATAATTTGGGAGGATTCACAATCCAAGAGGTGCTCATGATTGGAAATTTTCATTAATTTTTCGATTATTACCAGTGAATCGTCAACAATAGTCAAATTCTTGACACCTTTCGAAATGCCAATTTTCAATCCTTGGCAGAGAGATAATACTTCAGCTTGCTTGTTCGTGGCTCTGCCAAGACCCCATATAAACTTTGTTTCAGTGTTTTTTTTGAGGTCTAATAGCACCCCTCCCGCTCCAGCCTCCTCGGAGATTCAAAGAATATTACAATATTCTTATTAATGACATTAATGAAATTTGTAGGTGTTGAGAGTACCGTAAACATTACATTTTTTGTTAAAAATCCATGGCAAAAGATGTCGATGTTCATTAAAAATATTTTTAAGAATATTTTCTTTAAAAGTATGGAGTGTGTTAGCACTGCAAATTTTCAAATATTTTCAAAGACTGATCATCATTCTCCAAGGAATCAATCCACCTTTTCAGTCTGGTTGTAAGATGAAAGTGTCATTGTCAAAGTGTAGTGGTGTGCAGGTGAGTTCAAGAAGAACTAGACAGTGAACTGAGAAGTGTACAGTGGTGAGATAGTTCTAAATGTGAACTAGATCCAAGCTCAGGAGAGACTGGTGCTACAGAATACCGAACAAGCTTAGGAGGGTTACGACGTGGAGAAAAAACAAATTAGTAATTAAGATCACTTATTAGTTAAGGTAATTTATGCGGCTCTGTTGAATGAAACGAAATTCATTATTGAAGAAATCGTACAAATTTCTCGAAGACAGAGAACTGGCATATTTTCCTAAAAAACTTAAGAGTTTTGGAAAAAGTGTAAAGGGGAAAATATATGGTCACAATCAAAGTGCGGAATTGAAGCAGAGAGATGGATGGCGGATATCATAGCACATAAATGCAAGTCAAATGGATGGAAAAGATTAGATCGCGAGATCTAAGTCAAAGATAAGCGGTCGAGAATGGATATAGCAAATAAAGATGCAAGAGTGTTAATGGATTGGAGGTTGTGAAGAGTGGCCACGTGTCGGCCATAGGTTCCATCTCATATTGCATTCGGTAAAGGATATAAGTTTGAAATATGGTAAAATTGTGAAGTTTAAATGTGATAAGATGTGGTTTGGAGATGTGATGCGAAGAACGGTAAATTAAGATTTGTGCGATGCAGTATTGTCTAGGCCCCACCTTCCCTGCTATATCACCCTCCGTTCATCTCACATCGCGCTTCGCAAGTTTTAACACTTACCTCATGTTTCTCATAACAAAACTCTCGATTCCCTAATTGCGATGTAAATGGGACCCACCGTCTGTCATGCCACGTCACCTCTGTTCTCATCACACATCGCACTTTGCGACTTTAACACTTACCTCCCATTTCTCATAACAAAACTCCAGATTTGCGATTTGCAGTATTAAATGGGTGCCATCGTCTGTCATGCCACGTTACCTCCGTTCTCATCGCACATCACGCTTCGCGAGTTTTAACACTTACCTCTTGGTTATCGTAACAAGAATCCTAATTTGTGATTTACGGTATTAAATGGGGCCCAGACCTTTCCCTACCACGTCACCTCCGTTCTCATCGCACATCGCACTTCACGAGTTTTAACACTTACCTCTCGTTTCTCTTAACAGAACTCCCGATTCGCGATTTGCAGTATTTTGTGGGCCCCACCTCCTTGCCATGTCATCACTCCCATCACAAATCGCATTCCCTCCCACTTGTGTCTTATGTTTAAACGTTCTGACCTCGATCTGCGATTGCGATATATTTACAAAGGTTTTTCTCCTCCCTCTCATTTAATAATCTCTCCTGCTAGTCCAATGAAACCCCACTATCTCTTTCAATCCGCCTCCATAACCTGTTTAAACTCCATATTTCTCGCTCCTCTTTTATTTCTCATGCTAGCCCACAATTCAACGTGTCTCCTTTTCATATCTTTCACGTACCCGGTCCTTTTGTTTGAAACTTATCTATATGGGTTTTTCCACCCCAACACTATTTCCATGTTTATTTCAAAACCCTATCATCGCAAACAAGAAACCAAAGGAAAGGAACAGCGGCAGAGTTTCTCTTAAACATATTTCTACCATTACTCTTAACACCAGTATGTTTCCATAAGGTACCAAGCATCATTCAAGAAACATTCACAGGTTTACAGAAAATACGGCAGCAAAGGTTTGAAAGATTCGACACCTATCAACAAATAACAATATATTCTTAAAAGCTCAAAGACAGTTTGTCAACATGATTAATTCCATCAGAGTTTTGTTAGGATTGTAAATGGATAAAAATAGCAGACAGTCTACTTTTTCTCCTTCTTATCTGTTTTATGTTAAGTTGTTATGAAAGGAATCTTAAGGTCTAAGCTTTGCAGGCAGATCTATTGTAAAACCATAAATAGATAGGAGACAGAGGAAGAAAGGGTTCGTTGGTTGTTCAGCTTATTGTATATTGTGTTGAATATTTCTGAGTTGATATTATATCGAGATGCACTCTTGAGGACTCACAAATGGTGTGGTGTGTGTATTATTTTCCCTTCCTTTTTTACATACTTTATATGTCTTTCCAGATTTATCATAAAAGTTCTATCTTGTGTTTTTATAAGCCTTGTGAACCTCCAAGACATATGGATCTTTTTTTGTAAGTCTTGTTCCAAGCTTTCTTGATTCAGTATGAATTGAAGATTGTTCATAAGGATTCCTTGAGGTGGAATTAAACCATTTTTCATGTTTTTAAAAGTCTTTTGATTTAGCATGCATGTTAATCTGCTTTTGTCAGCTTTGAATCACCAAGCATTCCTTATTCATGAGGTCATGTTAGTTAGAAGCATTCATTGTAATAGGATTCTTTAAATGTAAATTGAGACTCTTGTAAATCTTTGAAAAGCATTCTTTCACTATACATTTCAGATTTGGAATTTGTGCCACCCTTTCCTCTTAGCAGTGGGGTTTTGTTTTACATATCAATTGTTTATCTTCCATTATTCTAACCATCAAGCTACAAACTCAATTTTTCTACCACATCATACAATAGTGCCCCCATATGTGTGAGATATTCTTATTTGCTCAAAATCCTTTTCAGTGTATGTGAGTTTCAACCACTTTCCAAAAAAATCAATTAAATTATAAGAAAATCCATTGATCTTAAGATGTGTCTAGTCAGACACTTGTCACAATCCAAGTGCTTATTCCAGCACCAACAAAGTATTGGATAAGATATCCTTGGTATAAATGGCTTTTAAGAAGAATTTATTGAAGCTTTAAGCAACATAGAATTATATATTTTAATAGTGATATAATTTTTTATGTGAAATTTTCAAAAAGACATAGAATATAGTTGATCATAATATAGTATGTATAATATGGGATAGATATTTTAGGCACATAGATTTGATAAATTTTATATTCAAGTTTGACAATACATAAGGTAATTGATCTATATACGTGTATATGTGTCTAGAGTAAGTATAAGAGATGTTTTATTTATATAGTTTTTGATGAAAAATATAGTTAAAGTTTGATTAAGTTTATTTTTAAAAATGTTATTGGAGAAAGTATTAGTTCATGGATATTGCATTGTTATTCTATTTGCATTTATATTTTTTTTTGTAAGTTAATGGGTGGTTCTTTTCATCCATCAAAAGATATTTACAGCGTTCAATCTATATTTTATATCATCAAGCATGCAAGATTCGCCCTTCCTTGTGCGAAATCAGGAATTACCCATCTGTATCCAAAATATCCAGTCCAAAATTTAAATAAAATAGAAAATTGTAATCTCACCGACGAGATGATAATGTTTGACCAAAACACTAAAACAAGTAGCACCAAACATACTAAACCAAAGAAAAACATAGACTAAGATTCAGGGGATATGACCAGTGTTGGGTCCTTCACACTTGAGCTAGGAGGAATTGAAGAAGTAGCAAGGCAAGGTATATGCCACTCTATGCATTCAAGGCGCTTGTCCATTTGTTCCATGTGGAACCTCATATTCTCCTGCTCTCTTTTGACGTCTGAAAGGTTGGAAAATATACCATATTGTTTCGCTTCCTTCTCCATCAAGATTCTCCCTATCAAAGATTTCATTTTCTCGTTAAGGAAAAGATCCTGAAGGTATTGTTTCCTATGTCCTCTGGTGTGGCCAGGATTTGAGATCAATTGTTCAAATTAATCCACCAACTCTAAACCAAACATAGAGTGTTTTCATCTGTCAACTATATTCTCAAGATTTCTCAACTAATTACATACCTTTGTTGAGGTGGACTCGTGGAAGATTTCAGTTTCTTCCCTTTCTTGGTTTTGGTCTCGATTGCGACCCTAGGCACCTCTACTACCTCCCCCAATGTTATAGGTCAATTTGGGCATCATCCCTAAGACCAGTATGAACAGGGTCTATCATCTCCTAATTCAATACAAACAGGGTCTATCATCCCCTAATTCAGTTGCTACATGCCATAGAGAAGTCATTCCACTGATGGCTTTAATCCATGAGAGTTTCAATGTTTGAAGTATAGTTAAAATGACCCATTGACTCATCAACGCTCCTCTGAATGGGCCTAAGTGTGTTTCAAAGCACTTGCCCCCATTCAAGGGTTCTCTGTGTTAAGGTCCTATAATAATAGGGTTCATAAATTTTGAATTGACTTTGATAGTCTTGTAAATATGTAAATACCTTTCTTTCTGCAAGTTGTTTTCCAATATTTTGAAAAAATGAAAAATAATAAAAAAAATCCAAAAAGAGGGTAAAAAGTCCTAAAAGAAATATCAAAGGACTTAGAAAAACATATACCCCAAAATAAAAATAAAAATAAGACCTAAAAGTGAGTAAATCCAAATGCCACTACTTTTACTTTACTGCAAGAATAATGATTATGTGCAGAGTGTCAATAAATGCCATAATCCATGATCAGTTAAACAGTTTAATCTTAACTTTTCATGCTTTCAATTTCATGTTTTAGATAGAGAATAAAGATTTTTCAAACAGTTTAAACTTGACAAATCAGTATATAGGTAGAGAATAATGAGGAGCTCAACAGTTTAATCTGAGCCCTTAGATAAAATAAGGTAGATCTAGATATTTTTATGCTTTCAAAGAAAATTGATTTGGAGTTGCAAGCTTAAATGCACCCATGAAAATGAAGTAAAAAATGTTAGAAATAAAGATGGGTAGGTAAAAAGAAGTTGTGAAAGGCATGTAATAAAGCATCATTGGGAAAAATCACTAATTTCCCCTCCCCTACAAGTATTCAGTATTCTAAACCTTCAGTTAAAGAGGCTCAGAGCATTTCTCTGACTTCTATTGGGACCAGACCCAAGGCTCAATAACTGATTGGTCAAAAATATTGAATTCCCTACATAATACCCATTTCATTTGCATATTTACCCTTCATCCATTAATCATAATCCCTTTTCCTAAGTAAAAACCCATTTTTTACTTAGTAAAAGTAAAAACCCTAAGTAACTAACTTCATTCCCTTTCAAAAATAATTCATAAACACTAGAAATACATTTTTCCTAAGTTAAAGTGTATAATAATACAACAAGATAAACTATGCTTATTTACACTTTACTTAGAGTTAAACATGTATTTTCATTCATTACATTATCCCTTTTTCATATTAACCTCTAACTTATTCTATTAAATCCCTAAATACACCCCCCCCCCCCCCCCCGAATATTGTTAAAAACCCTTTATCTAAATAAACCCACAAATCCTTTATTTTAAAGTTAAAACCAATGTTTAATATCCCATGTGCGCAATATTATCCTGCCCCTATCCCATTGTTTTAACATATCCATATACAAATATATCGCCCCTATAGTTTTAAACAAATGTCAATAAACGTTTGATAAAACTATATAATATTAAAACCTGCACCCACTTATACATATGGTTGAAACATTTCATAAATGTTTTAAAAGGTTGAAACATACGTTGTATACTTCTCGCTCAGCCATATAATACAGTTTTAAACTTTGTTTAAAATGTATATTCATAAAAGTTAACTCGACCCCGCTGCATATAACTACCCCGGTCCCACTCCTCAATCCCGATGCAACTTCCCAAGAGATCTGGGCCGTTCACAATCGAATCCTGAGATCTGACGGATGTAAACCAATATCACACAGAAAATATGCGCAATCAAACCCATCTCAAACCTGTGCGAAATGAGTGGTATTGAATCTTTTATCTCTCCTCCACGTGGTTGATTCCTGTAGGATAGCATGGGTTAGCCCCGAAACCACTTACCTCCGATGGGGCGCGTAATAACCACTCACGGTTTCTGTCCTTTGAAGCCCGCAAACCGCCATTTCCTGATTTTACATCCATTTATTACACGCTAAATTAACCCTTAAAACGCCTAATAAACCTCGAAATCGCTTCTTTGATCCCTTTTCTGCATTCTCCAACTGTATTGCTCCTCCTGAATAAAGAAACCAAGCCTGTGATTCATTTTCAAGCCTAGAACCTGTGAAAAGCCCAAATTTTCTATTAAAGACTGCTGAAAGACTCCATAAAGCCTTCAGAGACCAGAAAAGATACTGCAGAACCTATCAAAATGCCTGAGAGTCATTTCCAAATCATTTTGAAGATTGGAATTGAAGGATAAATTCAAGGATAGAACCATATTGTGCCTGTTTTAATCCAAAAATCCCTGTCTAAGCCAAAAATACTTCTGTAAACAGTCTAAGCTTACAGAAGTGTACAAAAAACCTAAAAAACAAAGTTCCTAAGACCTGAAGGTCAAAATTTTGAGAAAACCCCTGCTATGGCTAGAAATCCTTTCACTATATTCCCTGTTCCCTAAAAATCATTATTGGCTTCCCTTCAAACCAGGGTTTTATTAATGAAATTGTTTGATTGTTGCAGATTATTCCAAGGATATGAAATTGGGCCAATAGTTTCAATACTATTTGACAAAATTGTTTGCTCCAAATTCTTAGGTTTTAATTCAAAAGCTTCATTCAACAAACAGTTTGTATACAAAGAAAGACTAAAATCAAGTCAGAGAGAGATTAGAAAGATGAAATTACACAGTGAATGGTAAAATTAAAGTAATAATTCACAGTGACAGTGAAAACAGAACAGTCAAAGAGCATCAGAGTTAAAGTGTATCAGATGAAAGTCACAGTAAAGGTTAAAACAAAGTTACAGAGCAATAAAGGTAAAAAGTAAAAGTAAACATGGAGGCAGTAAATGGTAAACAAAGATGAAAATACTTTCACTAACAACAATGACGTTTATCCTAAGAAAAAGTCAAAACAGTTAAAAGAACAAAAAGGTTAAAAGATAAAAACAGACCAAGAAGGGACATTTTTGCATAAATTTCTTGTTTAAGCCATTGTTTTGCAGAAACTATTGTGACAAATACAAGATGAATTTTTTAAAACTGAAGGAGTTTTATCTTCCTAAGATGTCCAACTACAAAACCTCTCTCACTTTTCTAACAACCATTTTGGGTGTGGAAATATTAAACAATATTTGAAAGCACTTTTACAGAAAATTCCTGTTAAGTCATCATTTTTCAAAGAATATTGAGGCCAATAAGAAATGCATCTTACCAAACTAAAGGAGTTTTTTGTTCCTAAGAGAACCATCTACAAAAACCTATCTCACTCTTTGCACAGGTATTACAGAATGAGAGATACATGCACATCTTTACAGCCTATTTTTCAGACTATGTAAAGCTCTATTTTACACATCTTTTTGTAGAGCCTATTGTGAACATCTGGAGCTGAATTTTAGGGAACTGCGAGAGGTTTATCTCAAAAACATATTTATCAACAATAACCTCTTTCACTTTTTACATATCTATTTTGGATTGATACATAAAAAGGTATCATTGGACCCCAAGTTTGCAGAATTTCTTGAGTAGAATGCACAAAGAAAGGAGATAGTTAGTGACTTTGATGCCTCATCATCAACTAAGGGTTGATATCAAATTCGAATTTCTCCTCTTTTTCATCACCTATCCATATAAAATAGTGCCTAATAGATGCATTATTTTTTAGTGTCCTTTACTTAAGTTCTATTTATGTAAAACAGTTGGAGATATTTGTAAACCAATCTTGATATTTTTTCAAGATACTCTAGTTTAGAATTTGTATAAATACTTCACTCTTTGAAGTATTTTGGAAAAATAAAATTGTTTGGATTGTTATAGTAATTTCTTCTTGGACTTTAAATCTTTTGTGTGTCAAAACTTAGAGTAGCACTCTGGATCAAAGCAAATTGGCATCATACTTCAGGATCCCTGTGATGAGCTATTTGGACTGAAGTATTTTCTTCACTTGTCATTGTTTCCTTTCTTTTTTACATGCATCCATTTATGTTTATGCTAAATCTGAATGTATAATTAGGAGTATTACTACAAGATTTGTTTAGAGCGACCTGTTTTTAACTAGTTATCATTTATATGTTTTCCTCTGATTTACAGTGTAGGGAACCCTTAATTGCTCCCTCTCTCGTTTGACCTCTTCCTACTACTTATTTTTCTGGATTTAAGGATTCTTAAATGCCCTTTATCCCGATCATACCACCTCACAAAAACAAATTTCCAAGATCTCCAAGGGTTATCTATCTTGCCCTGAAGACATTTGACCTTTTTTCCCTTGATCCTAGTCTTGTTTTCTTGATTTTGACTCCATAGCCCAATGGACAAATGGATTTCCCATTATCCTTCCTTTCAAGTGATTTTTCCCACCAAATCTACCAAAAAAAAACCAAATATGCACTTTCATAACTAGCCTAATATTTACAAATTAAAACAAAGTTAAAATTTAAAGAGAGAGCCTTCTCTGAACCCTAGGAAGACTAGATCCTACAGTTTGAAGTAGGTTTGTGGTTACCTCTTGTGATGTTGTTGGATTGATGCTTGGTGTGATGAGGACGGGATGAAGTTGGAGCAGGTTGATAATGAACTGATCGACTGGTTGTAATCTATTCCTCCTAATATTGCAATAAATATATTTGTTCTTTCTCCCATATTTAAATTTGTGCCTTGTGAATGAATTCTCAATATGTGCATATATTCTCAAATTTAGTCAGTTTAATCTAGTTATGATAAATATATATTGTATATTTGTATCGTCCTGTGCTGTCTTCTGGTTTTAATTGTAGGTATTGATCTGGCGAGTTCAGTTGGATCGAAAGCGACAAAAGCGAAGAAAGAAGAAGAACGAGAGGGAAGGATCACAAGTAATTCTCTTCATCTTCTAATTATTTGTTTATTATAGAGAGAAAGTCATTTACCTTTCCTCTGTTGTTCTGAGTGAAGGAACGCCACACTCAGGGAAGACTAGTTTATCCATAGATTAGAATTCCTCATAACAAATTGGCTACTCTGTTGGGGAGAAATCAATCATTCCTGGTGTTTCTGTCATTTTTAACCATCATCAGTAGAGTCTTCTTCATCTATTCAGTCATTTGGATGTACTTTTTGCCTTAGAACTTTTTTTAGCCTGCTTGATCTTTAAGCCTCACTGCGCCCAACACAATGTTGGTCATGGTACAGTGCTCTACATAGCACTGTCTCCCATTCAAAAGGAAAATTTTCCTTTTAGTCTTCATTTCCTAAGAGAAAATTGTTGTTTTAGTCCTCATTTCTCAAAAAATAAAACATTGTTTGATTGATTTGTGCATTTAGTTTCTTTTTAATCATTCACATTAAAAGAAACTAAAAATAAAAACATGCATATGCATTTAGAGATTGTGAGTATTGCATAAGAATAGATTAGAGAAATCTGCATTTAGTTTGTGCTCTTTTATCTATGCTCAAAAATTTGATTGCTCTATCCCTTTAGTAGCTGAGGTTTTCATTGAAAATTTGAATTGAAAATATTGCTTCTCATTTAGCTTGCATTTTAGGAATTTCCCATTACATGTCGCAATGAACCTAAAAGATAAAATATTAAGCAAGATCAACATAAAATTCACCTCAATCAACCTAAGAAAGCATTGTAACATTAACGACAACACTTAGAAGGTCTAGGCTATAGACGTGTTCTGGCATCATTAAGCATAGCAGTTGTTGCTAACTTGTCTGTGACACATTCCGATTGTGAAATCCCACTCCACGTGTGTAACTATATCGAAGCTCGTCTACGTACCTTCGGGTATATAGGGCGGTGTTCTAGTACGAAAAGTATAAGGGGATTCTTTCACTGTGCGGTTTTGCATTAGACAGCGCTATTATGGACTTGGGCCTCCACGTACCTTTGGGTATATTTGGGAGGACAACTTTAGATTGCTTACCATCCATAGGTAACCGAGTCGGCCGCCTTGTAACTTGTGATACATTGAATACAACATTTGGGGAGATTTCGTGCCTATACTTCTTGGTTCGCCAGGAGGTATTATGCAGTTCAAAATTACTTGGTAATCCTTTTGCCTAGTTCTTTTTTTTTTTTTTTTTTTTTTTTTTTGGAAATATCGTGGAAGAAGATCAACCCCTTCACCATCGTTCACGTAGGACAGAAAATAAACCTTTGTTACCGCCACAAGCTACTCCTAGTAAACGAACGCGTCCTCGTCCTACCGAGTCCGATACCTATGGAACTCTTAGTGCTACATCATCTGATATACCAGAGACATCTGATCCTTTGAGTATCGAGTCTCAATTTGTTTTGACTGATCCCGGTTTATCTGCTACTGTCGAGACAAAAATCTAAGAGTTACCTGAGGACACTAAAATTCAATCCAGTGAGACGGTAAATCCAAAACCCGAGCTTGTTCAACTAGAAGTCGATCCGGTTGTTGATCCCAAAGTTGAACAACAAGAATTTGTTCCCGTGCAACCGTCTGATCCCAATTATCTGTAATGATTGAGTCTTCCTATTTATCGCAGTTTACCGCCTGAAATTTATCTCAGGGCTGACAATGAAGTATTTCCACCTCATTTGGCCTACTCCACTCCTGTTGATCCTATTCTCTCTCAAGTTCCCATAGATTTGTTAGATTATTTTTTGGGTTACTTAACCATGGCAGAGAGAGCATTCCAGAATGTACCATCTGATACAGTTGCAATAACATATACTATTGCTTTATCTTCGATGTTTTCTACGACACCTGAGTCTCAGAACATTGGTGTAGGGCTCTTTAAGGATCCTTCCCTAATGGGCACATTTTCATTACCATCGCTTGTGACATCGGTGGAAATCGAAAATATAGAGACCTACAATATGATATCTTCCACTTCATCTGAATTAAGGAATATTCCCAATGATTCTGAAATAGATAGGCTGGGTGAATATAAGGATGGTTCTTTTACTGTGTCAACCTTGTTAAAAAATGAATCAGATGATGAGGATGGTTATTTTACTGTTTCAACCTCGTTAAATGAAACAGGCTCAATGAGGATAGTTCTTTTACTATGTCAACCTCATTAAAAAATGAATCAGGTGATGAGGATAGTTCTTTTACTGTGTCAAACTCGTTAAATGAAACAAGTTCCCTTGAAGATAGTTATTTTACTGTGTCAACCTCATTAAATGAAATAGGCCCAATGAGGATAGTTCTTTCACTATGTCAACCTCGTTAAAAAATGAATCAGGTCATGAGCATAGTTCCTTTTCTTGTGTCAAGCTCGTTAAAAAATAAAACAAGGTAAATAAACCTTCATTCCATCCAGCTATTAGTAAACATTAGTCTACTTAGGTGAATGAAATGAAGCTAGGGTGGCATGTTCCCTTGAAGGTTACTCTTGGGGGCATCAAACTTATCTCAAGCACAGTTTCATTTGTTTCAAGCTTTTGTAAAAATGAAACCAATTTCAAGCACAATTTCCTTTGTTTCAAGCTTGTGTAAAAATGTAACCAATATCAAGCACAGTTTTCCTTTGTTTCAAGCTTGTATAAAAATGAAACCACTCTCAAGCATAGTTTTTCTTTGATTCAAGCTTGTATAAAAATTAAACCTATCTCGAGTCCATTTCGGTTATTGTTTTCAAGACTCGTTAAACTCATGAAAATCCTGAGCTTTTTTTTCTATTCTTTTCGTTCTCATAAAAACATGAAAATGCCAAGTTATTTCTGTATTTTCCTGCTTGTAAATTAAATTGAAAGTCGGTGATATGAGTACATTTTTATCACTTTTTCCGACTCGTTAAAACTTGCGAAAAATCAAAACCACAAAGCACAGTTTTATCTCTTTTTCGAGCTTTGTTAAACATGAAAAAGGAATTCAAATCATACTTTTATCATCTTTTTTCAAACTTTGTTAAACATGAAAAACATAGCATACTTTTATCTCTTTTTCGAACTCTATTAAACATCAAAAAAGAACCCCCCTGAAGTCTTCTTTTAACTCTTTTCAGACTCCGTTAATGTGAAAAGATTGCCAAGCACTTGTCTTTTCAAGCTCGTAAAAGGAAATGAAACGACATCTACTCAGAATAATTTTAACCCTTTTCTAGACTGAGATAGATTATTTACAAAAAATGAACACCTTAGTTGAACATGGCTAAGAGGTTTTCTCAGGTATTATTTTAAAATTTTCGAACCTGAGCGACAAATTTGCAAAAAAGGACTCATGGATTTTTCTTTTCGTCCCTTTTTCAAACGCTTTAAACACGAAAAAGGGTCGAGTTTTCACTGTTTTTAGACTCGTTAAAACATCAAATAGCGATGGACTTGTCCATTCATGACAAGATCAGGTTTCATTATCGCTAGACTCATTAAATCATCAAATAGCGATGGATTCACCCGAAGGGTTTAATTATAGATCAAGCATATGTTACCCTTGTCAAGATTGTTAAAAACTAAAAGAGGTATTGGTTAGCAATGACTAGGGAAAATTTGGGGAAAAGAATAAAACACTTTATGGTAGCAAGTCGCTCTTGAACATGACACTTTCACTCATATTTGTGGCTTTCGGTTGGGTAATCTTCTTGACGGTTTATCATACATATGGTCTATCATACCATCCATCACTTTGATTTTGGGTCAATGATGCCAATCACTTTAGTGTCGTCGATATGTTCAAGAGAACTCATCTAGTAATTCCTCATCTTCTGCAATACTCATAAACCTTCATTTTCATGACCGTCATCCCTAAACATTGCTTCATCAAGTCACATTTTATCTCCAAAATCATTACTCTCGTTTCATGTCTTATCTGCAATGATTCGCTTCCAGTCGACATCAGCTCATCATCCAGGAAGTTGACTTAGAAAAATCTTTCTAGTGCCTTGGAACTTGCTTACATCAATGGCAGGTTTCGTGCTTTCGACGACAGGTTGACATCACATACCTTTGAACGGAAGATTTTGTTTGGCATTTGACATCAAATCATCTATTCACACCTTGAAAATTGTATTGCAATACCTTAAGAACCATTAACATCAACGGTGGTTTCTCTCACATCTGTTAACAGCTTACATCATTGGCTAGTAATCAAACGATGTCTTCCCATGTTCGACTTCATATCACATATTCGCATGGTTAGACTTGTACTTGAACGATCGAGTAAATGAGATAGAAGACCCCAGATCTAGTTTCATCCATTGGGGCTGCGATTTCAGGAATTGTACGACATCATCTATACGATGGCTTTACATACGAATGTTCATCCTATCATGGGCCTATATCTGTAAGCATGTCTATATATATATATGACTTTATAGTTTATGTACGTGTTATGATAGTTTATGTGTTGAGTATGGGTATGCCTCCCTCATCAATTCATGTCCAAGATGTATAAGATATCATGATGTAATGTATTGCAAATTGATGCAGGTCAACATCTGCTTCAGATCCTACTCATCACACTATAAATCATCTCATCTAAATATTATCATTATTTTGACTTCATGCTTTAGGGGGTAGCTGTTATAGGTAAATTTGGGAATCATCCCTAAGACTAGTATGAACAGGGTATATCATCCCCTAATTCAATACAAACAGGGTCTATCATCCCCTAATTCAGTTGCTACATGCCCTAGAGAAGTCATTCCACTGATGGCTTTAATTCGTGAGAGTTTCAATGTTTGAAGTATAGTTAAAATGACCCATTGACTCATCAACGCTCCTCTGAATTGGCCTCCTATGAATGGGCCTAGGTGTGTTTCAAAGCACTTTCCCCGATGAAAGGTTGCTCTGTAAATCACTTCCATACACTTAAGGGTGTGTTGGTCTCCTAGGAGTGAAATCATCATTGTTTCGGGAATATCCACATGTCCAATGCCTTCTATAAAATCTCATAGGTGTCATAATTCGAATACATGTGTTCATCCATCACCATTGAACCTGGAAACATGTCTCATCTATTATTAGAAATCCATTCAATATCATTTATTGAGAAACCACCTACAATTTCCCTATAAATTGAGCACTCATCTAAGTGCAAGGGAGGAAGAATTTTTATGTAGTGTTATGCTGTTGGATTCTCAATTCTTGGAGAGATGAAAAACTGTGATGTTGCTATATTGATGCTTGGTGTGATGAGGATGGGATGAATTTGGAGCAGGTTGACAGCGAACTGATCGACTGGTTGTAATCTATTCCTCCTAATACTACAATAAAGATATTTGTTCTTTCTCCCATATATGCATTTGTATCTTGTTAATGAATTCTCAATATGTGTATATATTCTCAGATTTAGTGAGTTAAATCTGGTTATGATAAATAGATCTTGTATATTTGTATCGTCGTGTGTTGTCTTCTGGTTTTAATTGTAGGTATTGATCTGGTGAGTTTAGTTGGATTGAAAGCGACAAAAGGGACGAAAGAAGAAGAACGAGGGTGAAGGATCACAAGTAAGTCTCTTCATCTTCTGTTTATCTATTTATTATAGAGATAAAAGCATTTACCTTTCCTCTGTTTTTCTGAGTGAAGGAACACCACACTCAGGGAAAACTATTTTATCCGTAGATTAGAATTCCTCATAACACCCATCCCATTGGCTACATATATGATGGTGCTACATGAATGCTAGAAAATAAGAAATAGAAAATATCTCCAACAACTCCCCTTGTCTCCTGTTACTCCAAATATCATTGGACAAGTTGAATATCTTTTACACCACAAGTTACCAACACACTCCTAAACATTGGCACCAACCCAACATTAGACCAGAGCCACCTCAACATCAAAACCACTCTAACTTTTAATATCCTTCTCTCCTTCCAACCAGACTAACCAAATTTTTCCACCTTCACTCTACCGAGCTCCCGAACAGCTAAAATGTTGGACACCAACCATAACCACATATGATTTTTCGTGGAAAAAGACTCGAGTACCAATTAATAATTCTAAGTGCAAGATATTGGTGGGAACCCAAAGATATGTTGATCCCGTGACTGCAGACCCTGAGATGTATGAAAACCTTGAAGACCACCAACCAAACCATTTGAGCATGTCACAATGTCGGGCTAGAAACATGTAGAAAAGGAAAACAAAACACTGTGGCACAATTCTTCAAGATTGGAAGGCAACAGTTTGCCAACCTAGACAACTTCCAGGATAGGAATTTTCTCGACAACCCCTTCAAACAAGCAATTGACTACATAACTCAAAAATACAGGACACAATTATCTTCCCTCTACAGTTTATATTCCCATATAATGATACCTTTCTAAATTTGATGAAAATGAAAATAACTCCAACGATAACCCCTACAGAGCCTTCTCCACATTCCTTATGGCGCACGAACCAAAAAATAAAGGGATGGACCAATGATATAAAATTAGAGAAAAATATATGGAGAAGGTTGATTAACCAAATGAACTCAATCTCGACCTTCGACGTACACAAGATAACTAAGCAAGTGAATAATTATGGCAGAGAAATACGAAATTACAACAAAAACCTTCCAGAATAACCATGATCTATGTGCCCTGTCCAAGCAAAGATTGGTGGTAGGTAAAATTTCCTTTTAGTGTCACTCTCTTGTAGATTGCAGGCCTCGACAACCTCAACATAATACCCGTTTTGTTGGTGGGATAAACTCCTCATTCTAGCAGCTTCCAAATCCCCTTCATAGGATGGCTTGACGCAAAGCAGATGCCTTCACATGTGAATGCATGCACAAGGGTGGCCACACCACCCCCTAACATTAAGGCCCTTCAGTATCATCCAACCCGAGGTGGTGGGAAAAAATCCCCACAGTGCTACTTGCTAAATATCTCACCCCCATCTAGGACTCTTCACATATTTTTGAAAAATAATGTTAATTATTACCATTTGTGTGATTTGAATTTGTAAATTACATGGATATTTCTTTAAATATATATATATATTTTGTATTGATATATAAATTTTAATATATTATTATGTAGTAATTTAAAAAATGGTATGTTTTAATCTATTTAAATATGTTTTTTTTTCCCAGAGAAACCTAGTAGTCCCCCTAACATGTAGCTACTAGTAAATCTTTGGGCGTCTACGGTCTGTCCTCATTGTAAATTGGGTCACAACCGAGGGGAATTTGAACCTTAGATCTCTCATTTTTATCGAGACTCACATTACTTCGATCACCAATTGAGTTTCCCCTCGAACAATATATTAAAATATGTTATATATTTTTAATCAAGTGCTTTTTTTAAATAATTTTATTCAAATATCAAAAAGATATATTATTATTGTTTTGGGTTTATATTATCACTTAGACAACCAGAATAGTGACAAAATCATAATTTATTTAACATCTTGTTGTAGCCGCTACAACACCACCCAAAATTTTGGGTATATTCGAAATTTCGGGTCCCCCTCCTTGCTTAGCCGTTAAGGTTGGCCTTTAGAAAATGACATCCTCGTAACCTGTCCCGAGCCCCTCGTGAGCCTTCTCACCATCATGACGAGATACTCTTACCGCAGTCGCGCCATGTG
This sequence comes from Pinus albicaulis, assembly GCA_034641835.2. NCBI lineage: Eukaryota > Viridiplantae > Streptophyta > Pinopsida > Pinales > Pinaceae > Pinus > Pinus albicaulis. Next base: position 419,505,644 of record CM076577.1, read on the forward strand.
TGAAGGGATCACCATGCATACATTCGAATGGAAACCTTTTTTTTGTATTTACTTTAAAAGCTCTTGCACCATGGATTGTTTAGGCACTCGGTTTGGGTGCTTCACCAAACTCATAATCTGATGTTAATGTTTCATGCAGGTCAATCCCACGGATGATACACCAAAAAATTTCATCACCACACTGATGAAAAGGATAAGAGTAGTGCGAGCTGAAACAGGAGAAGTGGAAGACATGTATCGCATGTACACACGAAACAAGATCGTGCCATTCAAGGGAGATTTCGGTCACAGTGGAAGCTGTCGGTCTGCGCAATGAGCTAAAGTTTTTTCCCAGCAAGCAAGAGGACCCTTTTAAAAGAAAAGGAGGCGGGATAAGGAATATTGCTATGAAATCCAAAGATCGCCAAAAGAAGGTCGCAAGTCGCAAATCTGCTTGAGGTCGCAAGTCGCAAATCTGCTTGAGGTCGCAAGTCGCAGATCTTCTAAAGGTCGCAAGTCGCAAATTCACTTAAGGTCGCAGGTCGCAAATTTCCTCAAGTCGCAGATCGCAGATTCCCTCAGGTCGCAAAATCATGGTAGGTCGCAAGTTGCATATTGTTGAAGGTCACAAGTCGCAAATTCGCTTAAGTTCGAAGGTCACAAATTTCCTCAAGTCGCAGGTCGCAGATTCCCTCAGGTCGCAAAATCATGGTAGGTCGCAGGTCGCAGATTGTTGAAGGTCGCAAATCGCAAATTCGCTTAAGGTTGCAGGTCGCAAATTTCCTCAAGTCGCAGGTCGCAGACTCCCTCAGGTCGCAAAATCATGGCAGGTCGCAGGTCGCAGATTGTTGGGGGTCGCAAGTTGCAAGGTCCAGTCATGTCGCAGGTCGCAAATTTCCTCAAGTCGCAGGTAGCAGATTCTCTCAGGTCGCCAGGTCGCATAGTCACACTCCCTATTAAAAGCTCGACAACACGACCCAGTGACCCAGCGACTAGGTCGCAAGGTCGCAAAATCATGGCAAATCGCAAGTCGCAGATTGTTGGGGGTCACAAGTCGCAAGGTCCAGTCGGGTCGTAGGTCGCAAATTTCCTCAAGTCGCAGGTCGCAAATTCTCTCAGGTTGCCAGGTCGCATAGTCGCACTCCATGTTAAAAGCTCGACAATGCGACCTAGCGACTAGGTCGCGAGGTCACAAAATCATGGCAAATCGCAGGTCAAAAATTTTTGGGGGTCACAAGTCGCAAAACCAGCCAGGTCACAGGTCACAGGTCACGGAATGCTCGGGGTCTGAAGTCGCAAAATCCAGTCAGGTCGCAGGTCCCATAACAGATTGGGTCGTAAGGCAGCCCAACAGTCGAGAAGGCGAAAAGTCAGGGAGCCCAAAAGGGCGAGTTTTTCTCTATAAATACCTCCTTCGAGAACTTGTAAAGGATCTTTTGTTGGGGACTCGAGCTGAGTACATTGTATTACCAAGATTATACAATTTTGAGCATGATACAAGCATTTTGAAAAATCCCTTTGCGGATTTGATGTTGTCATATGTATGAGCGCTATTGAGTATTACATTTTTAGTTTCTGAAGATCTTTAGATTAAGGGAACTGTATCTTCAATTCATATCACAATTGCATGACATTTTTCTAAGTATGTTAATGGTGGTTGAGTTCATTTCACTTTCTTAATGAATGTTGATGACTTTGTTTATTAGAATTTGTGTTATCATTTAAAAATTTTGGGAAGTGAAGGGTGTTCTTGCCATAAGGAATTGTTTCTTTCGTGGTTATAACAGTTTACAAGAATGAATCTAATGATGTGTTGTTAACAACACTTCCTTCAGTGCTTATGCTTTATTATTTCCTCTTGCTACTCATAGTGTTATATGTACATTTAATGCATCAATCATATGTCTTGTATCATTTGATTAAGTGTGTATCCAACGGTTTATAGAGTTTAAGCGAGACCCAAAGAAAGGAGAAATCAGCGGTAGCCGGACCCACACCCCGGACGGGATCCCTATTCCAAACGGTTCAAGGTCTAATTGGGACTTTTTACCAGGGAGATCCCCTGCTGTTGGCCGGACAAATTTTCCCATCAACAAAATTGGCGCTAGAAGGAGGGCCAAATGACAAGATGAGCCCTTAGAGCCTGCAGTTAATCTCATACCTGTAATGGCTTGTTCCCAAATCATTCTACCGAGATGTTTGTCGGAGTTTTATGAGCCTCGATGTCTCATCCCCGATGAACTTATGTATCACTTGTCCCAGTTAAAATTCGATGGTGAAAACGGAGTGTCCATAACCCAACACCTTTCAGATTTCTGTGACTTTGGTGAGTGCTACAAAATTGACAATGAAGGTTTGATTTGTTTGATTTTCTTCCTCACTCTCGAAGGTCGCGCTGAGCAATGGTGCCACACATTGCCAGAAGAATCCATCCATTCATTTGAACAACTCACCAGTGAATTACAACAAGCTTTTCACAGGTGTGATTTTCAGAACGTATTAATAAAGTTAAATGACATCAGAATGGAACCTCAGGAACCTCTAGATGAATTATCTATCAGATTTTTTCATTATTGTTTTGAGTTCCCTGAAAAGGATATTGATTGGAAATTGTTATGTGAACAGTTCAGGTATGTGATCCTCGTTTCCCTTGAACAATTTCAAGTAAAAACCTAGCCTGATCCTAGTATTCTCTATGATGACCCGCCAGTTGCCAGCTGTTTAGACTGCATCCCCAATGTTTCCTTGTCCATCTCCCCAAGTCCAGACCACATTCCAGCCTCCTAGGAGATTATTTATATTTGTGATATTCTTGCTCCTCCTCCTGATTTTCCGGGTAGTGGAGTTGTGACCTCGAAAGTTCTGGGCAAGGATAGACACTTGCAAGAGGATAAAGCCTAGTATACTACCTTTGAATCTTTCACGCACCTTGTCGAATCAAGGCTTGAAAACCAGATGGACCCAACATCCCTCCAGGTTCATGAACCTACCTCGAGCCCACTCGATGTCTTCCTGGACACAGTCCTAAATCTGATTCGCATAATGATTATGAATTGACTCCTATCCCGGATGAAGTTGATTCCTTTACAGGGCCTGCCAGATCATTGTTTTCTCTAAATGACATGGATGTGTGTGTTTAAAAGCCTTGTATGGTTAATGCCCCTGCGGCTCAATATTTTCGTCCATTATTCCACGATTTATTTAACGAGTCCGCCACACCAGTAATTTCTTCGAGACATTCAAAATTTCCTTATACTGGTATTGGCGACAATCATAAGCACGCAGATGGCGTTTCACAATCATAATTCAAAATTGATGAGTCTTTTAGATTTGATCTTTCTCACTCGGAATCTTTAGACAGTCATAGGAGCGATTTCCTATCTGGGCAACCTCAATATGTCCTCTTCATTGATCCATCCCGGTTGGTAACTCCCGGGAAGCCTAACATGCCAGATACCCAACTTGATCAAATTGAAGGTTACAGCGATCACTGCTTATCCGAAAACATGTTCACTCATACCGCGAAGGACTGTCACTCGTATCTCTCTATAGACTATAATCCGCTTTATGAAGATCTGAGTACCTATCAGGGAATTAAATCACTTCCGCTTCTGCCGGCCGTTACCCCTAGTCCTTATGATCCTGACAAGACCCCTCAAACAACTCCAGCTAGGGTTTCTCAGCTTGGGGTTTCTGAAATAACGATTCCCAAGTACCATGATCCTCCCAGCATAACCACGTCGGATATAATTTCATCTGGGCAGATTTTTCATTCTAGTGAGGTTTCCCTGAGCACATTTTCTTGTCCCCCAGCAGCTGGTGTGCAACAACCGATATACCCCAATTTATTCACTGGTAAGGAAACAACGGCCATTTTCTCTAATCTTTCCAGTTGCTACCCAGCCAGTACCAGTTGCAATCAGGCACAAACATGTGATTTTGGGAAAATCCCCCAACTGCCCGAAAACCTTCTGGTAAATTCACCCCATCCTGACAAATCTAAAGAATCTAATACATCGGATTATCAACCTTTCAGTGCGCAAACATTTGGCCGAATTGATATAAAGCCCACTGACGTCTTTCCAATTACTACAATTGATGATCACATTCATTCGCCAGTTGATCTCACGAACCCATCAAAGTTTGGGAGCCCCCTGCTCGAAGGCCCAGAATTGTTCCAGGACGGTAAGGCATTTCAGCCTTCACTAACGGTTAATCCGGATCCTCACATCCTCGGCGAAACCCAGGAGCAACTCCAAACTAAGGTTTTCAAAATTAGGGTTTCTGCTCTTGGATTCGCAAGTATCCATAATTCGCCTGGCACATGCTTGTTGTTTCCATCCCGTAAAATCAATCCTCCTCACCACCACAATGGGGTTGCTGGTTGGCTCAACCAACCCTATCCGGTGGATGTGCCTGAAAATAGGCAATGGCTTACCCAGCGCCCATCAAACCTAGGATTGTGCATGAATGGATGTGTGTCATTTATAAATAGTTTTAAGTTTCGAGAATATATTGTTGTGTATCAGGATAAGAGTGAAATTCAGCTTGCACAATCCACTCTAGCACGTTCTTTGGTAATTAGCCATGGCCTTCTTACTATTGCACATGCTCTTCAGGTAAGTCTTGTTGTTGGTGCACGATTTTGTATGTTGGCTCTGATTACGAACATTGTTGTTCTTGCAGGGTGGGAACTAATGTAGTGGCTACACTGGAAATCTGATTTCACATAACCCGACCGCATCATTGGTTAAACTAGGAATAGGCTAGCTAGGATCTGCTAATAAAGTTTTGTTTGTCAAGTTATTGATTAGGTTTACTTGATAAAGTTTTACTTCATGGTTTATAATTATGCTTGTTGTATTTTCTTGTGTTCTGTAGTTTTATGCATTTAAAAGTTCCATTTATTTTTGCATGCATGCTTTTTCAGTTTCCCCATTGCTGCATAATGTTAGGATAATCACTGCATGTGCTTTGCCTTGTCTCTCCACCTCCAACTAGTGGATCGTTCCCGCACATGGCGTTGCATTGCATCTTGAGCCTCGTTATTACATTGCGTCGTACACTTTCTTCCCCACATCATTTCAGCAGGTTGTTGATATAGCGTTGAAAATATTCCACATATTGCCTATCACTGCATGAGCCCTCATTGAAACTTTACCACCTTTCAGACTTGTTCTGCCCCGATTGCTGAAACAGTAACCCCATTGTTTGTGAGAGGTTGTGGTGGCTATCTCAACAGGCAGCTTTCTCTCAGGAAAGGTCATCGAATTCTCATTCTCAACAAGATGCCTATGAGTCTAAACTTATTAGCCAGAGAGATACGAGCCGGTTTTTTGTGGGAGACCTAATGAGTTTGAATGGCCCAATACCCGTAAGCCTAAGCCTTGTGCCCAGCAAAGTCTTAGACATCTTAATGATCTATTTTGCACGCTTCTCCTATTTCGATAGATGGGATGTGAAGGTTTGGCACAAGGGCAAACCCAAATCAGGATATCTTTCAGTTTTTGTAAAACAAGAAACAACCTCTCTTTCTCGTAAAATAAGACAGGATCCCTCATCCACCCATGAAAAATAAGTGCCACGAGCACATGAAAATAAGTGCTAAAATCACATGAAACAAATAAGGGTAAAGGATCGAGAAAGGCTTCCTGCGCAGAGAGGTGATGCAACGACTCCGCCGGGGTACTGACCAGGCTCGCTGGCAGCAGAGCAATGCTTGTGATTTATTGAAGTGACTCTGTCGGGGTACTGTCCAGGCCTGCTGGCAGCGGAGAAACACCGGAAACTTACTTTAAAAATCCTGAGAATAATAAACTCGATGTCTAGCTCTTCACATCATCAACAAGCTATTGGCGTCTATGAGCTTCCGCTTTGATGTGTTTTGATTAGCGAGACCTAGTTGAGGCACAAGGACTGGGCATACCTGTAAAGGCCAAAGTAATACAAAGGGTACCCACAGAACCTGTTCAATATTCCCTTGCATCACTATCTTGGCTCAGACTATTGTTGTGATATTGATAGAGATGTTGAATTCTACCAATGGTTCGCCATTTGTTGTAGCTGCTACAACACCACCCAAAATTTTGGGTATATTCGAAATTTCGGGTCCCCCTCCTCACTTAGCCATTAAGGTTGGCCTTTAGAAAATGACATCCTCGTAACCTGTCCCAAGCCCCTCGTGAGCCTTCTCACCATCATGACGAGATACTCTTACCGCAGCCGCGCCATGTGTGAAGGGATCTCCATGCATACATTCGAATGGAAACCTTTTTTTTGTATTTACAATAAAAGCTGTTGCACCATGGATTGTTTAGGCACTCGATTTGGGTGCTTCACCAAGCTCATAATCCGATGTTAATGTTTCATGCAGGTCAATCCCACGGATGATACACCAAAAAATGTCATCACCACACCGATGAAAAGGATAAGAGTAGTGCGAGCTGAAACAGGAGAAGTGGAAGACATGTATCGCATGTACACACGGAACAAGACCGTGCCAGTCAATGGAGATTTCAGTCATAGTGGAAGCTGTCGGTCTGCGCAATGAGCTAAAGTTTTTTCCCAGCAAGCAAGAGGACTCTTTTCAAAGCAAACTCGGCGAGATAAGGAATATTGCTATGAAATCCAAAGATCGCCAAAATAAGGCCGCAAGTCGCAGATCTGCTTGAGGTCGCAAGTCGCAGATCTGCTAAAGGTCGCAAGTCACAAATTCGCTTAAGGTCGCAGGTCGTAAATTTCCTCAAGTTGCAGGTCGCAGATTCCCTCAAGTCGCAAAATCATGGCAGGTCGCAGGTCGCAGATTGTTGAAGGTCGCAAGTCACAAATTCGCTTAAGGTCGCAGGTCCCAAATTTCCTCAAGTCGCAAGTCTCAGATTCCCTCAGGTCGCAAAATCATGGCAGGTCGCAGGTCGCAGATTATTGAAGGTCGCAAGTCGAAATTTTGCTTAAGTTCGCAGGTTGCAAATTTCCTCAAGTCGCAGGTCGCAGATTTTTGGGGGTCGCAAGTCGCAAGGTCCAGTCGGGTCGCAGGTCACAAATTTCCTCAAGTTGCAGGTCGCAGATTCTCTCAGGTCGTCAGGTCGCATAGTCGCACTCCCTATTAAAAGCTCGACAACGCGACCCAACGACCCAGCGACTAGGTCACGAGGTCACAAAATCATGGCAGGTAGCAGGTCGCAGATTGTTAGGGGTCGCAAGTCGCAAGGTCCAATCAGGTCGCAGGTCGCAAATTTCCTCAAGTCGCAGGTCGCAGATTCTCTCAGGTCGCCAGGTCGCATAGTCGCAACTCCCTATTAAAAACTCGACGACGTGACCCAGTGACCCAGCGACTAGGTCGCGAGGTTGCAAAATCATGGCAGGTCGCAGGTCACAAATTGTTGGGGGTCACAAGTCGCAAAACCAGCCAGGTCACAGGTCGCAGGTCGCGAAATGCTCGGGGTCGCAAGTCGCAAAATCCAGTCAGGTCGCAGGTCCTAGAACAGACTGGGTCGCAAGGCAGCCCAACAGTCGGGAAGGCGAAAATTCAGGGAGCCCAAAAGGGCAATTTTTGCTCTATAAATACCTCCTTCGAGAACTTGTAAAGGATATTTTGTTGGGGACTCGAGCTGAGTACATTGTATTACCAGGATTATACAATTTTGAGCATGATACATGCATTTTGAAAAATCCCTTTGCGAATCTGGTGTTGTCATATGTATGAGCGCTATTGAGTATTACATTTTCAGTTTCTGAACATCTTTAGATTAAGGGAACTTCAATTCATATCACAATTGCATGACAGTTTGCTGAGTATGTTAATGGTGGTTGAGTTCATTTCACTTTCTTAACGAATGTTGATGACTTTGTTTATTAGCATTTTTGTTACCATTTAAAACTTTTGGGAAGTGAAGGGTGTTCTTGCCATAAGGAATTGTTTCTTTCGTGGTTAGAACAGTTTACAAGCATGACCCTAATGATGTTTTGTTAACAACACTTCCTTCGGTGCTTATGCTTTATTATTTCCTCTTGCCACTCATAGTGTTATATGTACATTTAATGCATCAATCATATGTATTGTATCATTTGCTTAAGTGTGTATCCAATGGTTTATAAAGTTTAAGCGAGACCCAAAGAAAGGAGAAATCAGTGGTAGTCGGACCCACACCCCAGACGGGATCCCTATTCCAAACGGTTCAAGGTCTAATTGGGCCTTTTTACCGGGGAGATCCCCTGCTGTTGGCCGGAAAAATTTTCCCGTCAACACATCCAAACATAAAAATGAAAAATTATAATAAAAAACTGAAGCTAAGTGTTTGGACTCTAAACCTTTGTATTTTAATTAAGCATTTTACATAGAAACCAAAAAACAATATAGATATTTAGAATATCTAGAAAATTAATTCTCAATGATACATACTTGTAGGAATCTGGTATCTCTATTGTGATAGACCCCTTGCTGTTTCCAGTGAGATTTTTAGATCCAAAGGTAGTTTTAGATGGTCCTCAATCCTTTTCAATCACCTATTTAAATTCTTCAATAATAATTGTAATTCATCCAATACGAGGATGGTTTCCTCCTTGGCCTTGTTTCAATACAGTGGGATTATGCCAAGGAGGATTTTTTTGTGCTAGTAGGTGTCTATTGTGTGCATGTATTGACTAAATCGGCCTCCAGTGTGCGCTGTGTTAGGCGCCTAGTCTAGAACATCTCTTATAACTTTTGAATCCATGTCATCTCCCACTCTGTTATGGTTATTTCATCCTTAATAAGTTGGGGTGTTTGAGTCTAATACAAGTACAAAGAGGATTCAACTTGTTGTTGGGCTCATGAACCTGGGCTCGTGAACCTCCACAAACCCTAAAGTAAGTAGCCTCACTCCCACTATGATTTCTTTGTCTAGGCATTGAAACAAATCGTGGGAGAAGGCACCAAGTCTTCAAGAGATAGAAAAACAATCTAGTAAAAGAGGGGAAGGGAAATGGTGTGATATCCCCTAATTTGGATTTTATGTTGTAAATTTGTGTATGATTAGTGTGGTTATGGTATTAACTATGAAGACCTATTTGGAACTAGTTTATCAATGTTTTATTACTAATAAATGTTAAATGTAAATTTGTAAATATTGTGTTATTAATAAAATAAAGGAATCTATAAATTAATGTTCAGGCTACACTTGGATGAAAGAGATAAGGCTGCAAGTTAATCTTGGACATTGATTACGCCTATTCATTAAGTCTTAGGTGTCTAATCTTAATGACTATATTATTAATGATCATGGAAATGATTAATCATTAACTTCCCTAAAAACAGGATGTTGTCTTTGAGAGTGGGGAAGTGGAGTTCATAAATGATCTAGTAACTACTTGCCACCTATTAGATGAGGTGGAGATAGTTACCAACTACCAATTGTTTTGGTAAGGGGTTTTCTATTTTGTCTTTTTCCCATTAAGAGTCACGCAGTGATAAATTGGTGAGAGGCAAAAGGTGACAAAATAGTGTGATAGAAAGAGAAACTTGTAGACTATGTGTTGGGGGGGACCCTTTTTGGAGAGATATGTCATGGTTGGGTGGAGCAGGTTAGCTCCAGTATTAGTTCCCACTTTCCTATTTATCAAGTCAATATCTCGAACTCTTTGAATTTTAGGAAATAATCTTGGTATTAAGTACTTTTTTGTTGTTGTGCAAACTCAAGACTTGAAAACAAAATGTTAAAAACAATAAAAGAAAAAGTGAAATCTTACATAGTGAAATATTGAATATTCTCGGAATTACTCTTACATTTAAAAACAGTGAAAAGATTACAAAAGAAATAAGATATTTTTTCAATGGTTTAGATTATTTTTTGAGATATGCAAATATAATTGAATTTCATAAAGCAAGCTTGTTCTACTATATATGAATCAAGTATGTTAAATAAAGTGAAAAGAGGGCTCGTAGTTAGAAAATACTAGTTTCTTTTATTAAATTTATTTTATATGTATGTTAAGAGATATCACAATACAGTTATATGCAGAGAATTTTAAGTAAAATACAAGAAGTAGAAATATTATTTATTTTTATATAGATAAAACTCTAGTTGACATAATCACTAATGAAAGAGATTAGGACAAAACCATTGTCCAAGTTAACTTGTGTAAATATTAACTCAATCATACGAAAATAGCTAAAGAAAACAAAGACAATATATTAGGGAAACAATATAAGACCTAAGACTTAAAACTAAGGGCTCAAAAATAAGACCTAAATAGTCTAAAGAAAAATGTATGCATATCATATGTTCAAAAAACATAGTTTATCTACACATAAAACACATGCACTAAAGTATAACAGTTAGTGGAGCAAATTACATTCGATAAGAATAGTATAGAAGGTCATTAAGACATTAAGTTTTAAGTAATAAATGAGGGATAAAGGTAAAGACTCCATATAAGCGTGATCATAGGATACAAAATCCTTATAGTGGATTATATAACTCTTGTAAATATGGAAAAATATACATACAAATGCATTAAATTAGTTCCTAAATTATGAATAGTAGAATTTCTAAACATTCAACATAAGGACAGAAGCAAGGAAAGTTTGAGAAAATACATACAATTATTTTATTAACTTATAATGTGTTCATCGACAAATAATTACACTACTAGAATAGCAGTGATGGTCAGAGATGACCTTAATAATAATAAACAAAATTACAGCTATTCAAAGTTTTGGGTTAAAAATACCCCTAATCAAATACATGTCAGGCTTAAAACCTTTGTAATATAAACTTCATAATAGGAAGTGACACTGAGTAAACACTTTAATAATTGAATATATATGATAGGAAACCCTATCATCTTGTCCTCGAACACAAAGTACATAAACATATAAGTGACCAGGGGTTTCAAAATCATCTGACCTGTAAAGAAGAAGTCAAATACTCCATGAGCGATAGGAAAGCTCCAAAAAAATATCCACAAAGGAAAAAAATTCAAAATTACCATGAGGATGTAAATACTTGTGAATGTACACAAAAAACATATTTCATTGATGATTTATTAAAAGAACAGTAGATTGAAATGTTGAGTGAAGTAAAGAAAGTATTCGAAAAATATTTACGTGAGGAATATGCTTATAGGCATAATGCTTTGTGGTATGGCACTACAAGATAAATAAATATATAAGGGTAGAATTTAATTTTATAACTTTTAGCTAAAATGTGGTACATCAGAAATAGATAAAGCCTATGTACCTCTTGGATTGGATCAGAAGGCCTAATTGGAATAGGTCAAACATCTCAATTGTCTAGAAAGCTGTACTGAATACTTTGCCCTTCATTAGGGATGGTTTGACTTGGAGGATCAGATCTGGGAACTTGGCACAGATTGGCTTGGATCCCTATTCGGGATGTGGGAATATTCATCAACTCCCTCCTAACCTTATTCACTTCCTCTCTAACTCAGTTATCCCTCATATTGTGTAGATTGTTGACCATGATAATTCATATATTTTCTTCCAAGGATGGAAATATGTTGTGCGACTCAATATTCCTAAGATTTGGAGACCTGCTTGGCTTTCTTCATTACAACATTGTCTGAATCTCACATTTGTATCATCGATGGAGATGATGAACTTATTTGGACTCATGTTAGGCATAACTCCTACACTCCCAAGGATGGATATCCCATTATCTTTTCTAACCATAAGCCCTAAGAAGTCGTTTGGAGGTGGAGCAGTCTCTGGAAATTAAAAGCTTCCCCTTGCTCAAAAATATTCATGTGGTGCATGCTACAAAACAAGGCTCCCACATGTGACAATTTACTAAAGTGCTCATATCATGGTCCTACTTGGTGTATACTTTGCAGACATGACTCTGAATCTATAAATCATCTTTTTTCTGTTATGTCCCTCTCCCATTTCTTTCTAGAATCATATCCTCTCCTATTTCCATATCCCAACTATATGGAATGCTCGGAACGTGAATGAGGCTTAGCAGTCATGGTGGAGTGAAGCGCAACCACATCAGACCTAAAATCTTTATCCTCTAATCTGTTGGGGAATATGGCTTCAGCGAAATAAAGCTATTTTCAATCGCATTGCTCGAAACTGGAATCTGGCCTCATCCCAGATCATTTATGTATATAGCAGTCTCCCTGATGATTATATCTCCCGACCCCACGATCAATTATATCTGAATTTATTGACAGACGACATACTTGGGCATATTATGATGGATCTACTTAGCATATAGGATGTGGTGGGGGAGAAATTTTGTATCTTAATGAAAAATATTATTTTAAATTAAAGATGGGTCTATGGCATGGGACAAATAACTATGTTGAACTTATTAATATGTGTCACCTCTTGCATTTTTCCATTGAGAAAGGGTGGGACCATATTCAAATTTTTGGTGATTCCAAGATAATCATAAATTGGTTCAATCAAATTTGTTCATGTCATGTGCACACATTACGGAATATTTTGGAGAAGACTTAGCATTTTAAATATCTGTTTGATTCAATCACTTGTCACCATATTTACAGGGAGCGGAACCAGATTTCTAACACTCTTTCCAAGGAGGTCGCGAACCAGCCTAAAGATGAATGGTTGATCCAGGAGCAGATTAGACATGGTTTCTTTCAATATTACCACTGGCCATATATAGATCATCTACAAGATGCAGCCGACACGCCCTGATTTTGACAGTTACTTTCAGCTTCTGATGCTTGATTTATTTTTCTAGCGACATCTTTGTATATATTTCAAAAGAACATTGTAATTGCCATATTTATCAGCTTCCCTTGTAGGGAATAATTTCTGACAGTTTTGAAATGTGACAACAGTCAAAATTTTGATTCATATGCTACACAACATCTACAATATGTATTTTTCTATAATTAATGAAAATTACGATTTTTCCTTGGGAAAAATACTTTTATCTAAACTTAGTAAAAACATGGGAACCCTTTTTAATAAATAATTAAGAAATTATTAGGGTTTATAACCTTGTAAAATCCCTCTACTTGAATTTAAAAAGTGTCAATGGAATCAACATGAGTAAATACATACATAAATTCTCCTATATAATTTGAACCCTAAATAAAATAAAATAGAATATGTGTCAGACAGAGGAATTTTATGGCCATTCTCAAGTTTACACATGAGCGACCGAGACCACAAATTCGGTCTAGATGAATTAAAAACTTAATATATTCTCTCGAAGTTTAGGGTTATTATTTTGCAAACCCCAACCATAATATTACTAGGGAAAACAAAACAAAACAAAAAAGAACTGAGCATGGAAAGAAACATTCGGAAATTCAAGGAAATTTACCTAAGTAAAGGAAGTACTATTCTTCAAGATAACCGAGAACGAAAATTATGTTGGAAACAAAAGCCAAGGCCATCTATGAAAACCACCAAAAGTTGGAAAAACCTACATTAAAGCTATGAGGGTTAAACCCTTGGAAAATTAATCGTGCAAAAGAAATAAGAATAGGGATTTCCCAGCAATAAAATTTGTAATTACCTATTAGAGTAGTAGTGCAATAATTGATATCACTTCGCTAGTTCCCAAGGAGTCAATAATTATTTCACATATTAATTATAGTTGATGGTCGAAGCAAGAAAATGAATAAGAACTAAGTCAATAACTTTTTCTTACACCTGGAAAGCACAAAGGGCTAAAAGAATCAGTTAATACTGAGAATAAAAACATGAAATTATAAAAGATATTGGGTATATGATGTAAAACCCTTCATATAAAATGAAAATTACCTCTAATGAAACTCCATAAAAGAGTGGGAGAACTTAGCACAACATTCTGCCTTGAAAATTGATGAAGGAAGGCTTGCAAGAGTTAGAAGTCTTCAATTAATAAATAAATACCAAGTTGGAGAAGTAGGGTAGGTTCAGTTACAAAGTGGTGGAGCTCTGTCCAAAATCCAAAAGTATTAATGAATTAATGAAACGAGGGACGAACTAGTCATTACATTCAATAATTAAAAAACCCTAAACCACCTCAACCATTGATTGGGTAGGATTATATCGTAACCATTGATTATTAGGGTTACACAAATACTAAAATTAATCCACGTGACGGCTTGAGGTAGCTAATACCATGTCAAAATAATAAAGTTCCACATTGCAAACAAAACCACACATGTTAATAAAACAAGGCTGCGACATCCAACAATTCCACGCCAATAGCTACTTGTTGATAATACAGGCGGGTAAATTTATATCCTTATATGTCCATATCACATGTTTAAAGGTTCAATGTGAAAATTTGTGTGTGTGCATGTGTGTGTGTGTGTACACGCGCGCGCACGCACAAATGCACACACACACAATTTCACATTGAACCTTTAACCACGTGATATGGACATATATGGATATAAATTTACCCACCTGTATTATCAACAAGTAGTTATTGGCGTGTAATATATATATATATATATGAAGAATGAAAATAAGGCACGATTGTTGGAATATGTAACTAGTTTCAGTCTTCATAATTGTTATTGTACTCATCTCAATATGTATATCTTATGTTACAAGAGAAAATAAGAAAGAAAAATATAATTTTTAAGTATGGGTTTGATGCTTCATTTTATTGGTCATCTAGGTCAAGCATGATTTTCATGCTCCTAGGGTTTTTCATGTCAAAAGAATATTTTTCTTGAGTCAAAAGAGTCCTTGTAAATTGTATAAGACCCTGTTGGACAAGATGTAATAAGTAAAAGAAAGTCTTTATGAGCCTGCAAGCACAAGTCAGCCCTACCAGCAAGAAGTCAGCCTAGAGAAGGGTATTTGACCTCATGGAAAGCCTATATATACAAGAAACTTCGACCTCATTTGGCACCTATTCTATCACATAAGAAATCAAGTTCGATTTGATCAAGAAGAAGTGCAAAATACAAGAAGGAAGTCAAGAAAGTCAAGGAACAAACCCTAGTGAAGGGGAGAAGATGAAATTTTGACATTTTCCTGCTCACACATGTGAAAGGATTAGGGTTTTTGTAGCTACTAGGAGGTCAAGAATTGCAGGAGGACAAAGATTGTTGATCCAAGTTGCAGGAGGGTCAAGACTATTTTAACCTAGTTTGACTCTCATTGACTTTGGAGACATTGAATTGCTTGAGGGAAGATTTCTTAGAAGGTTGACTCATGCCAAGAAGGAGGGTTTCTATTGTTCCAAGGGACCAAAGTTGCAAATCTGAAGTAGAATGTTGAAATTCTGAAGTGAAGCAAATTTGAAGAGGTTTCCATTTGTTGACTTGGTCAAACTTTGACTTGTTTGGAGAATATTCTTGGAGGGTTGACTTGGTACTTGGAGTAGGACTTGGTCTAGGTTTTTGGGTCTTTCTTTTCTCATTTGAAGCAAATTCTATAAGAAGAGAAGAGATTCTTTCTAGGTTTTCCCCTTGGAGGGGTTTTTCCCTTGCTTGGAGCCTACTTCTTGTGTCCAATGTCTTTATTTTTTTTTCTCTTGATAATTGTTTGATGAAAAGATCTAATAAAGAATAATAATAAGATAACTAAAGTGCACAAGCAATTATTAAGGTTAAGGAGAATTTGAATTAATAATTGTCCTACTACATTCTCCAATATGGTATTAGAGCTAATGTGAACAAAGAGAATGCAACTCGAAGATCATTTAGTCGACATAAGAAGGAATTGCTTGTCAAGGGAAATAATTCACAAAAGGAAACAAGGAAAGAAGAAGAATACCTATTGATCTAGAAGGAAGGTTACTACATCAAAGGTCTCATCATCTCAAGAAAGGATCAAACTCTCATTAAAGGAAGCAGGAATAATCTTGGGATCATCATCATCTCATTGGATTTGTTTGAAGACTCTATTATTGAAGGGATCATAAAAGCCATCATTCTAGGGCATCTTTGAAGTCTCCTTGAAGATCTTGAAAACGTCAAGATAGTTTTAAACATTATAAAAAAGGAGGACTCTTGGTTAACTATTAAGTGTCATATTGTCTTCTATGTCTCAACCTACAAATCACATGGCTACATTTTGCAAGGAAAGCAGCAAACTCGTTGGATCAACAAACTTCCTAACATGGAAGAAGAGGATTGACTTGGCACTCACAAAAAATAAAGCCATGGAATATGCCCTTGAGTATTTGTACCAGAAAAACAGAAGACTCAAGAGTTAGAAAAATACAAGAAAGGAGAAGTAAGAGCACAAAGTATCATTGTTGAGTCCATTAAGGATCATCTTGTTCCCTTTGTCGTTGATTTGAATACATCCAAGCATATGTATGATAAGTTGGTAAAGTTGTACTCTATAAGTACACCAGGTGAAAAAAATTCCTTGATAAGTCAACTATATATAATAAGGAAGTCAAAGGATGAAGACATGGTCACTTATCTTATGAAGATCTCACAAATAAGAAACCAATTGCAAGGGCTTGGGGAAACTATTTCTGGCTCTAAAATGACTATTTGTGTATTAAATTCTTTACCATATGATTGGATCAGTTTTGAAATTAGTATTTATTCAAAGAAGGATACCACTCCTTTTGATGAGTTGTGGGTTCAATGTATCTTAGAAGAATATAGAATAAAGGAAAAGGATGACGCCAAATCAAGTGAAAGGTCTCAATCCTTTATTGCAAGGTCCAAGAAGAAGAATAAAGGGAAGTCTAGAAAGTCCAAAGGAAAGCTAGATATGTCAAATATTCAATGCTTTGGATGCAATGAGTATGGACACTTTACAAGATGAACAACAAAAGAAAGGAAATAAGTGGAACTCACGTATCTGAAGAAAAGGGAGAACCTATGAAGAGGTCGAAAGGAGAAGATCCCAAGGATATTTACTATTGAAGGAAGCTCCATCTCTACCAGGTTATTTATGAAATTTGTCTTTCTTTTATTAAGTGGAAAGTATAATAACATGCATTGTTACATTTTCTAGAAGAGGCTTAATTTTTGTAAAGCATGGCATCCTAGAAATAAGCATATTATAGTAGAGGAATTAGACTCTATATAACCAATTTAATTTGGTAGAAATCATCTAGCTTACAAGAATGAGAAGAATGGGATCGTGTTGCATATTATAGTTCATCCAATCATTTTCTAACATAATGTTAGAGATAGTCATTTTGCAAAGAAGGATCACCAATATCATATAAGAACCATCATTTTGGAAGGTTCTTGGAAGGAGCATTATGACATGACTAGTATATATTCCATCTCGTATGGAAACAATACTCTTGAAGGATGAAGTAATGCAGATGGTCAAGTTTCAATATGAAAGGCATAATGGAAGTATTTCTCTTCTTGGGAAAAGAAACATATCTTTGACAAGAATGAGAACGAAGCTTGTTAAACAAATGATGTCTAGATGGTTGTATGTAAGCAAAGGTATGCATATTTTAAGTAACTCTTCTTTAGCATAAGGTTCATATTTACAAGAAACTTGCAAAAAATATATGATTATAAAAGTATGCTTGGTAAGTCTTCCATATGTTTACATGATGCTTGAAAGAATAAATTTGACATCCTAAAGATCAAGACTCTCTCACAAGATAGCTTGACATAAAAAATATATAAAAAAATGATATTGATCAATATATGAAATAAATAAAGGGAGTTAATAATAAAAAAATCCAAGGAATAAGCAATTGCAGCTTGCTAGTCAATTTATTCCACGGGCACCTTGATTAAAAGTGAAAGAATGGAGAAGGATACTTGAACAATATGGAGATAGACCATATAGAATAATGTTGATATTAAAGGATTTGAATACTTTGATGAAAGATAGCATCATAATGAGGTAATTATGATATTGATGTTTTGGTATTGGCTATCTCGTTGACACATTGTTTTGCTACTTGGAAGAATGTTGCAAGAATGCACAATGACAATTGAGGCAAGCACAATTGTTGGTCTTGAACTTGATTCAAAGAATATATGGATTGAGTGAATGGTTTTGGTAATCATCAAAGGATTATGTAGTTGACATGTTTATATCATCACATTGGAATTGAAAGGTAGCAATATAATAAGGTAACCTAATATTCGTATTTCAATAACAACAAAATACCACTTTAATGTTTAGAGGGAGTTGTGGTTAGCTCTAGTTTGATAAGGCTCAATATAATGCCTTCATTGACGATGGCTAGAGTAAAGTGATATGTAAGGTTGATGGCATGAATCCTATCACAAGATTGAAGGAAGAATATTTCTCCACAACATTTAGGAAGAAATGAGTTCAATATGTGTTGTGAAGATAAATCCCCTCTGCTGACAGAGGTGATATCTCTAGCCCTGTAGTGGGTCTAGCAAATTGTGAGAATTCCCAATGCAAGATTTCTTAGCTAATATCCAAAACAAGCTAAGAAATGGAATAGGCCTACCTCTTCCTAATGCTATGTTCAAATCCTTTGATGATGGCCTCGATCCACAATCCCTCGGGCTAGCTCCTAGCTACTAGTGGCGTATGATTACCTGTAGGAGATCAAGAGACAACATCAAACATAATCTAATACAAAACATACATCAAATATTAGCTATCTAATAGATCAAGTAACATTATACTATTTGCGCAAATGATTAGACAAATATAGAAAGAAAACATCATATGTTTTATTAATGAATATAAAAGAGAGAGCTTACAACCCAGGCCTTGATGTTGGAGGTCTCCCTTTAATGATGCCTGAGTCCTTCACCGAAGCTCTAAATAATTCCTTCTCTTGAATATCTTAAGTGTTAGCAAAATACAGGAGTGTAAAGCGAATGAATGATCAAACCAGCCCAACAACGACCAATAGTAGTGGAAGGATGGTTATCCATTTATAGGAGGGGGAAGAGGTTGGGAGCCCATGAAAGAAGGAGTAAGGCCCACTTTCTAAGGGATAAAATCTCATTGACAAGATAAAATATCTAAAATCAGAGAGCTCGACCCTATCACCACCGAATAACAACCAGCTCCTCTCCCTAGAGCTTCTATAGGTCGAAGCTTCTCCTCCATTTGAGGAAATACTGCCAGAAAGGGTTCAGTGTTGTTTTCTAAGGAAAAAGAGCACTGACAGTGCTAGGCCAGAATTGTCAACCTACCATCAGTATGGGCAGGCCACTAGAGAAGCATGCTAACACGGAAAATTATGGTTTTGACTCATTTTATCTAGTGATCTTTCAAGGAAGCTTTCTTTGAGTATTTAAAGGATGTGTTTATGTATTTTTCCCAGGTGGATATATTGCACAATATTTCTCACAAGGCACCTCAGGATCAGGGACAGGAAGTGACCAGGGTGAAAAATTAATATGTAACATATTCCCCCTAAAGCATGAAGGCAGAACGGGGAGTGATTAGAACTCAAAATACCGCCAGGAAACCTACCAAATCAAACACAATACAATATATGACATCTCTGTTATGAATATACCTAATAACATATCTCTGCACTAGGCACCAAATAACACATGAACCTACGACATGGTCGCAGCCATCCATGCAAAGAGATCATGGAAATATACCCAGGGTATGGACATAACCATCCTTATAGATAGGACCATGTGTAAATTCATGAATACTTAATAACTCCGCGCAACTCAGATAGAATCAGAGGAAATCCTAAGTCTTCCCTGCGATCCAAAACTATCCAACATGCGAATATAACCATGTGAATAGATGTGCTGACGTCAAACATGGTAGAAACCACCTAATTACCGATCAATTATGAAAACCATTAACAGGCACGAGATAAACCACCAATAATGACGATGGACCTCAAGGTACAACAACACAATCTACAATTATGAATAAAGGTGTTGAAGTCGAACATTTGCAAAATCATTCGATTGAAGGAAAATTATGTGAACCTGTCATTGAACACGAATAAATTTCCATTAAGGCATGCAAGCTCTAAGGTACTGAAAAGGAATTTCTAAATCATCTTCCTGAATAATGAGCTGAGGTCGACAGGAAGTGATCCGTCGAAGGAGGTCCATAATGATTTCCACATCATCGACACGAAACAACAGATATCTCAAGATGATAGGAGTGACTTAGGACTATAACGGAGAATTTTATATAAGCAGAGGATGCGTGACTTTAACAAAATGGACTTCTCTTGAACATATTGGCTACATGACTCCGGAGTGTGGTAACATTTCACTGAAAAAGGATCAAAGTTCATGATGACAGAAATGGTAATCAAATGAGAGGAAAATGGATTTCCCAAACCCATGAAGACAAAGTGATGAATGAAGGATGTCCCCAAACCGACACGAACTGCAGATGAGTGTCATGTTCAAAAGCGACAAGCTGCCCAAAACACATAAGATGTTCCGCTTTCAATTTCCCCCCGTTATTGCTAATGAGTACCTCAGTATTTTTTATAGTCAGCGTGAAGAGGATAGCATATGTTGAGCGTGTAATTTCATTCTTCAAATGAATCCATCCTAGTAATTTTAACGAGCCCTAGGAAGGAGGAACTCAATCTCTTCATGGTGACAAGTCTTTCACCATTTAATTTTTAACAAGTCCGACGGAAGAGAAACTCTGTATCTTTTTCATGTTTAGGGAGTTTGAAAAAGAAACGAAAAATAAAACTCCTTCATGTCCCTTTTCGTAAATCGTCTATCAAATTCGAAAAGGTAGAAAAATATACCCTATAGAACCTCTTGATCATGTTCGATCAAGGTATTCCTTTTTCATAAATAGTTAATCTCAGACCAAAAAAGGGGTAAACGTGTACTGAGACCATGTCAATTCATTTACTTTAACGAGTTCTAAATGAAAAGTACTCAACAATGTTTTCATTTTTAGAGAGTCAGAAAAGAGCTTAAAGAGGAATCTTCTTGGAGGAACGAGTGGTACAAAGAGTAGCAATTGGTTCTGGTCATGGTTTAACTGCTCAAAACATGTAAAGGTCAAGAGGCTAGCTAACAAGACCACGCATCACAACGGTTCCTCAGGAGAGGCTAAAAACATAGTGAAAGTGTATGATCAACCAAGAAGATGGTGGAGATGGAATGAGAAAACCAAGGCTCATATGGCAAAAGAGGCAGATAAAAGGGAAATCATGAAAGGTGTATAGGAATGGTTTCATTTTACACAAGCTTGAAACATGGGAAACTATGCTTGAAATTGGTTTAATTTTTACACAATATTGAAATAGAGACAAACTATGCTTCAAATAAGTTTGCATGCCCCCAGCATTATCACTCAAATCGAGGTATATGCTCCCCCAACTTCATTTCATTCACTTAAGTAGACTATTGGGTACTAATAGGTGGATGGAATGAAGGTACATTTATGAGATCAAGTAAAATACTCGACTAGGAATTTATGGGATCTAATCAAAAACTCAATTTGAAAGGGTATTTGTTTCATTTTTTAACAAGGTTGACACAGGAAAAGAACTATCCTCATGAAAACTTGTTTCATTTTTTAACGAGCTTGACACAAGACAAGGAACTTTGCTCTAAAAATCTTGATTCATTTTTTAAGGAGCTTGACACAAGAAAGGGAACTCTGCTCCGAAGACCTTTTTAATTTTTTAAGGAGCTTGACACAAGAAAAGGAACTATTCTCTGAATACCTTGATTCATTTTTTAAGGAGCTTGACACAAGAAAAGGAGCTATGCTCTGAATTTGTTTCATTTTTTAATGATCTTGACACAGTAAAATAACTATGCTCATAGGGACCTATGTCATTTTTTACCGAGGTTGACATAGTAAAAGAACTATCCTCATGACACCTTGTTTCATTTTTTAAGGAGATGGACACAATACAAGGAACTATGCTCTAGAGACTTTGTTTATTTTTATAAGTAATTTTTTAAGGAGCTTGACACAAGACAAGGAACTTTGCTCCGAAGACATTGTTCATTTTTCCAGCTTGACACAAGAAAGGGAACACTACTCCGAAGAGCTTGTTTCATTTTTTAAGGAGCTAGACACCAAAAAAAGGAACTATGCTTAGAAAACATGATCATGGCCCATAAGAGGTCATGGCTTCCAAGAGGTTCTCATCAAATGGGAAAACAAAACTTTGGAAATCAGGGTCCAATGCCCCTAGCACGTGATGCACTATATCACTAACTATATCATTAGTAGACGTAGGCATGGAACAGGTGGCCACATAATTAGCCTTTGGTAGGGAATACACCACTCACATATAAGAACCATTAAGGGATGACATCTGATCAATGGTCACAATTTTTCCTTCATGTGGGAAACAGATCACATTAAAGAGAGAATAGACAAGATCTCCCATGACATAAGTATAGTCACGCCCAAGGAGTAAGTTAAAGTCCAAAGGGCCTTGGAAAACCATCACGTCTATATAGAAAGTCTTTCCTCCCAAAGTAATATGCAACTTAGGAAGGATAACTAACGATTGATTGGTTCCTCTATTAAACACTAACAGATTCTGGGTAACAAGCACAACCTGTGGAGAACCGAAATCTTGCCAATTAGTTGAGGACAGAATACTAACAGATGTGCCTTCATCTATTATGGTGTTAGGTATGGCCACATTATAGGCATGTATCGTGATCTCAAAGGGCACGTAAGAATGAAGACGATATCCTATCAGTCGACTCCAATCAAAGGAAGCAACCAAACTACTTGGAGGGGGTGTCATCGGAACGAGATAATTGTCCCCTTGTGTCATGGGAACGAGAGAATCACTCTCCTGTACCAGGGGAACAGGATGACTACCCTCTGATTCATGGGAATCTGAAAAAACAAAAATAACTTGAGTGGTATGAGGTTCACTCTCTACAGGAAAAGCAAGATCCATTGAGGGTGGAATAAGGTAAATCGTTTTCTCAACCAATGGTTGGTCAGGAACGGACTCATGTGATTCACTTTCGGAGAGAGTGGGATTGACCAAATGCGATTTATGATCTATCACTTGATCAACTAGTGAAGGATTAGGGAAAATCTTCCGGTAACCAGTCAGAAGTCACGGCTGAGAAGTCGTAAGTTTATCCAAGACTTTGAAGGCTTCGTCCATATAAGGACAAAGGTGAATGCGATGATTCCCTTCACATAAATTACAGGGAAATTTGACTTTATCCTTTTACCATGGGCCTTATTATCACTAGTTGAAGACTTGTTACCAACATGATCTCCAAAAGTCGATGAAAAGGGCCGGTTCGAGTCGGTAGACCACATTTCTAACACCTTGGGAATGCTAGGACAATCTCTAAGAAGGTTATCACTCGTACATAATTTGCAAGGGAATTTGACTTTCCGGGACTGAATGGAATATTTTTTAACATCATTTGCATTGGTAGCAATGGTTGTTGGGTTTTCCCCTTGCTTATTTTGCTTCTTCTTCCTTTTCCTCTTCTTCTTCTTCTTCTTCTTATCTTCCTGGTTACTATAATTCAGAATTTCACCAAGCGAAGAGGAAGAACAGGGTGAAGAAACAGGTGAAGAAGGCGAGGGGTCAAATTTAGGATCAACATGAGGTTGAAACTATTTAGGTGGAGGGTAACTTGGTTGAGAAGCAGCTTGGACATTTGGAACCATGGGGGTTGAAAATAACCAAACTGGAAAACCAACGGTTAATCCTGGGAGGGCCAACTTTTCCATATATGGAGCACCAACATTTCCAAAAGAAGGAAAAGGGTCGGGATTCCCATCTGAGGGGATCCCCTGATTGGTAAAATCAAGAACTATTTCCATTGGTCTCAACCTAAGATCTACTTAGGATTTGTGCATGGGTAAGATGTTATTCCATGGGCAGTAAATTTTAGAAATTAAACACAAAATAAATAAAAAAGGGTTAACTAGACATAAATGATTACCAGGTACCCGTGAACTGCAATATACACCTGTTGTAGCCTCTACAACACCCTCCAAAAATACAAAAAATAATAACACACACTTCAAGATTTTTGGAGCCCCCTTTGAAACTAGAAAGAAAAAACTAAGTAAAAGTTTTCGAAGGCAAGTCGCTAAGTCGCGAAACCATACTTTAAAACAACTGCGACCCCTGCGACCTATGCGACCCCGCGACCTTAAAGGTCGCCAGGTCGCCAGGTCGCGGTTTTCGGAATTAAAGAAATTTGCGACTCGTGCGACCCAGCGACCTAGGGGTCGCCAGGTCGCCAGGTCGCAAGGAGAGGTAATTAAAAAGTCTGCGACTCAGCGACCTTGCGACCCAGCGACCTTAGGGTCGCCAGGTCGCAAGGTCGCAATTTTCCTAAACTCAACCATCTTGCGACCTCATTAAGTGCTCGCACGTGCGACTCTTTTTTAAAAGGGAAGGTCGCTAGGTCGCATTTGTCACTTGCAGCGAAAAGTTAGGAATTGCTCTGACAGGTCGACTGGCGCGTTTTCTTCCGGGTAAGTCGCTATTTCCTCTCTGTGTTTCCTTCATGAGCATTTCTTGCCCAAATCTAGCCTCCCCATTGTCTTAATTACCTGTTGGGGAGGCTGTGGGGTTTTTCTGTGAGGTTTTCATATTGTTTTGTTCTCCTGTTATCACCATTAAACCCCAGGGTCACTTTTTCTTGTCCAGCCCCTCATGGCCTCATCCTACCCGCAGCCTGGACCCCTTCCGCCTTGTATGCTTCCCGTTAGGAGAGAAATGAACCCCAAGCCTCGCGCGCTCGAAACCCCCCGGCAGGCCCAAGTGCGACCTGCGACCCAGCGACCCAGTCGCAAGGTCGCAAAGTCGCGCGATCCTCTGTTAGCGACTCTGCGACCCTGCGACCTAGTCGCAAGGTCGCGAGGTCGCATGTGAGTTCTTTGGTTAATCAGCGACCCTGCGACCCCAAGAGAACTGCTAATTAAATTCTGCATGTGTAGACTATATTTAGCCCATTATCATCATGTCTTTCTCATCTTGGGATTCTTTCCTAAATGCAACAGGTGAATTTGGAGCAGACACGATACCGGTCCTCTCTGACTCTAGCGACATGGCACCCCCGGTGTCCCGAAAGAAAGGTAAGCAGGTGGTGGAAGAAGAGTCAGACACAGACGCGCAAACATCTCCTCCACCAATATACAGAGACACCCTTTGCACCTTCGCAAAGGGGGGCAGCCTTAGGTGGTATGAAGTATACCACGAGTTCGCTATACCAGAAGATCTCCCGGACCGAGAAGTATACCTAAAGGTCAAGAGATCCAAATTACATCTAGCAGGGGCACATCCAGCCATCTTCCCGTGTCCAGAAATATTAGACTGGATCATACAGAAAACGGATCCCAGGAGGTTCGTGATTCGAGATAGCAAAGGAAAAGCTTTCGCAACGTTGGAGGGCTCAGACGCCCAGGTCTACTACTCGCTGCCCCAACCAGAGGAAAACTTTACCCCGAGATGGGCTTCTACCCATGAAGTACCTGTGGTTGATACAATCAGGAAATGGTGGGCGGAACCGGACAAATTTAAAGTCAAGAAAGACCAGGAGTACCCGGTGGCCGGTCTAAGGAAAGTGTATAAGTTAGTGGCCGCCATGCTCTGCAAATTGTATGGACGTCCGAACGCCACCACCTTCAACGGCACATGGGCAACTATAATGGAATATGTAACGGTGCACGGCACTCGTTTCAACTGGGCTGGTATATTAATGGGCTCAATGCAAACAAATTTGGCTTCGGCTTTAGCCCCAAATGAAGGAACGCCGTCAGAATTTTATATGGCTTCATATCTATTAGATGTTGTCAATGCCCGACTGCATTTTGAGGGATGGCCACATAACTACGACTCCGAACAAACCCAAGCAATCCATTTGCAGACCAAGGTATTCTGAGAATCCAGGTACAAGTCAGATATTGAGCAAATCTCTCAGATATTCATTCCCGCCCTTTACGGGAAGCTATTTGGGCAAGACACCCCCTGTATGTCTTGGCGAGCAATGGAGACACTAGGTCAGGTGGCGCACTGGTTTCCCTTCGCTGAATATACAATCATTCGAGTATTTGGCACACTCAAAGCACCACATGGTCTGCCTACATTTATTACCGACAAGGTGCTTATGCAGGAGGTATGTTTCCAGATGACCTCGGGTTTCTCCAATGTCCTTTCCAAAGGAAAGAAGAAACCTTGGCCCTCTCTGCCCCTCACCATCAGTGCTTATACAGTCAAGGACTTTAGAGAAGTAGGGGCTCAAGGGGAGGAGGTAAAAGGTTATCACTTTAGAAATCTGGATTACCGAACATACGACCCAGTCAAGATAGTTCCGGAGCACTGTAAGAGGGCTAAGTTTAAATGGAGCTATCAGCATGTCGAACGCCCGGCGGAGGATGAGAAAAGAAACTGGTACAACGCAGACAGGCAACTAGCTCCGGGGATTGACTCTGACCGAGAAGAAGAGGATCACCAAAATTTAGAAGACATGAGCCATAAACTAGGAGGCTCTTCTTCTTCTCGGGATAAGAAAACCCGGACCAATACAGGGCCTGACACCTCGGATCAGCTAAAAGGAGCAGAGGCCCAGGCCAAGAAGGAAGAGGAAAATAAAATGAAGGAGGATGAAGAGAAACGTAGAAGAGATGCAAAGACAGAGCGGAAAAGGAAACAGGCCGAGGAAAAGGAAAGACAGGAAAAGGAAGCACAGGCGGCGGCAGAACAAGCACTTAAGGAAGAACTTGACAAAGCTGAATGGCAGAAGAAGGCAGACCAAGCTGCCGCAGCAGAGAGAAAAAGAAAAGCTGAGAGAGAAGCAGAGGCAGAGTCAGAACGAAGGAAGAAGGAGGAACATGACAAGGCAGAAGCCGAGCGCCGGCAAAAGGAGGAAGGAAAAGGACAAAGGCAGGATAAAGAGGATGAACTAATAGATGACATCGACATATCTCCCCTGGAGATTCCTCCGAGTGGCACGAAAAGTATCCTCCCTGATGACGATTTTCCCGGGGATCAAGAGGAAGAGGTCTTCGACCTGACTAGATTGACATTTGACCAATTCTCTTTCAAAATACGGCAAGAGAGAAGAAAATCCTTGGCGCAAATCCATCCCGCCTTATCTGCGGTCGCCACTGAAAAGGACATCGTCCTGGATACCAGGACCAACCCGGTAATGATAGCATCAGCAGGCACCGCTTTTGCCGCGGCCACAGAGGAAAATTTCACTAGAATGAGCAGGGAGATTATTTCCCTACAAAACAGGCTAAAAGCAGCGGAACATGAGAAATCAATACTGGAGAGTGAGATGCGACAGCTCCAAGGTAAGCCTTCCCAAGTCAATGAGGTCCCACTGGCGGTCATGAAAGAGTGTGATGTGTTGGAAATGACCATTAGGCAAGTATATAGGGAAATGCTCACCCTAAAACAAACAGTGGCCCCGTTGGCAGAGGCACGAGCGGAAACCAAACAGAAGCATGAGCAGCTCAGGGAAGCCTCGGTAGCTTTAGACAAAATGATAAACTGGACAGCGCAGTACCATCAAGCTCCCGAAAATGTGCCTAGGAAGGATTGGGGTCACACACAAGACGCCAAAGTACAAATCCGGATGAAGATGCAGTCCAAAGACAAGCTGGCCAAAGATTTGGACAAAGTAGTGTCTGCATATAATCACCTGATCAGTGGTATAGACTCCATGAACGCTCTTCATCACATTCCATCGTTGGGGGCACTGGACGAAACTAAAGACTGGGAGCAAGTAGACCAAGAAATTCAGTCTTTTCTGCAACCCGTGAGACAAGCTGCTGCCGCACCAGAATTTGAGGCATCACAAGAGAACCTAAATCGGTTGCTTGTCACTCCAGTACAAATCTATACCAAGCTTGCCTCCCTCTCAATCTAGATTTCCCAGAAGAAGGAGACTCTGATACCGAATGCCCTGGAATGTATGCATCGATTAAAAGAAGAAACCCCTCTAGTCTCCCCTATAGCAGCGGATTACCAGACCTGGCGAGATTTCCTCAAGGGGAAGAAAATTGACGCTCCAGACCTCTCAATCACATGACCACCTCCATAGTTAAGTTCTTTCGGTCGCAGGTCGCGACCGCCCCCAGGTCGCAGGTCGCGCATACGCCTGAGTCGCAGGTCGCACCTGCACCTGGGTTTCAAGTCGCAATTATTTCCGCCAGTCGCAGGTCGCATGTTCGTCCAAGGTCGCAGGGAAGCTGAACCGTCGGGAAGTCGAAGCGTCGGAAAGCCTGAAGGGCGTTTTTTGAATCTATAAATACCCCCGCGGGGCACATAGTTAAAGGGCTTCTCTTTTGGTGAACTGAAGAGCAATATTGCATTGTAATTTAAGGGTCATACTCTTACTCATATGAAATTCAGATACTTGTTAAAATCCCTTTGTTGGATGATGTATTTAGCTGTGACAAAACTGTGTGTATTCTGCGTATAGTTTCAGAATATCGTATGATTAATGAAGCTGTGTTCTTAATAGTATCATTCGTACTTCATAGCTATCTGTGATTATGCTTGATGATGCTCAAGTTTATCGTTTGTTCTTATAATGAATGTTAATTAACTATTTTATTAGCATTTCATTGCATCTTTCGGAAAGTTAAGGCATATCCTTGCCACAAAGAACTGTTTCTTTAGTGGTCAGATTATCTTGCATGCATTACCCCACAGATGTGTTGCTAACGACACTTCCTGGGTGTATGCATTTTGTTCATTACCTTGCTACGCACGGTGTTATATATCAGTTTGATACATCAGTCATGTATTCTGTATCATGTGAATGAGTGTATGTCTGCAGATTTAATCAGTTTCTTCGAGACCGAAGAGAAAGTAATTTAAGCGGTAGCCGGACCCACACCCCGGACAGGATCCCTATTCCAAACGGTTCAAAGTCTAATTGGGACTTTCTACCGGGGAGATCCCCTACTGTTGGCCGGACATATTTTCCCGTCAACAACACCTTTGAAAATAAATTTACCAAGGACTTAACATACGGCAGCCAATCCCCCAGAGTATTTATTCAATGTATCACGTCTACAAGGCGTCTGACTTGGTTACCTGTGGCAGGCTTGCAAACTAGTGGTGTCTCCCCATATATACTCGACGGTAGGTGGTAGTCTATTCCGTAGTAGCGCTACCTAATGTGTAACTGTATGATGAGAGCGTCCCCTTATAATTTTTATACGTGGAGCATAGTCCTATATACTTCCATACATGGGACGGAGTTTCACCTGCGGAATGTAACACCGATTGTTAGCAAAAGCTCCTACGTTTAATGACGCTGAAACATGTCTATCGCCTACACCTCTAGATGTTTGTGTTAATTTAAAATGTTACTTAAGATTAATTGAATAAGTTTCAAGGTTGTTCTTGATTAAATCTTCAATTTCAAGGCTCAAAACGATGTCACCTGAATACCTATAGTGCAACTAGCATGAGAAAATGATCCTTTCAATTCAATGAATCCTATCTAGTTTAAGGAAAAGTTTCGAACAATGACACAACAAACAAAAATGAAACAAACGAGGCTTTTCCTAATGAGATCACTTTCAATATCCCAATTCAAGTCAAAACATTCAAAGATGCAAATTATGCAATGTAATCTATGCACAATTCCTTTTTTGAAAACTATGCAACCGTAATCTATGCACAATTTCTTTTTTTTCTTTTGATGAATGAGAATGCATTCAATGCACTTTTCGAAGAAATTAGAATCTATTTAATGCATCTTCCAATGAATGAGAATGAACTCAATGGACCTTTTAGCTTTCAATCATTAAATAATGTAATATGAGTTCAATGATAGATCTCAAAAATGCCTTTTCAATGCAATATGATCTAATGCACTTTAACGAAAAGTAAATTTTGAGATGAAAACTAAATGAATGCAAAATAAATATCTTTTATGGTCTTAAAGGAACTAATAATACTTAATCAACAGAAAATCAATGTTCCTTCCAAATACATGAGTAGCAAACAATAATTTTAATTGACTCAAAGATATAAAGACTCAAACAAAATTCACTTTTACCACTTTAAGTATTGGATGGATTTTTACACACCACAAAGAAACTAACACCAAAAAGACAAAACTTGATGCACATAGAGCAGGAGGATGACTTCAGAGATCATGACACACTAGCCATTTTAGCAAAAACCCCAAAAATTCTCAAATTTAAGGACCAATGATACTTTACATAGCAAAAACCATGCTGACAGGGTCTTCAGCGCTACTTTAGACCCCCAAACCTGCGCTGGCAATGCTACTTTGCATAGAAAGAAAAAAAAAATTGGTCTACGAAATTGTACCAACGCGAGGAGACAATGGAAAACAAGGTTTTTAGCATGACTGTACTTATAAATATATGCGTTGGAAGCGTGAATGTGTTTGGAAAAAGAGGCGATGGTCTAGAAATTCTTAGGAAAAGCAACCCGAACCGAAGCAGGAACCTAGACCTGATACTCTAAAGAAAAAATTAATAATTATGCATACCTATAGAGACCTAAGAAAGCTCATATCTCAATGATCGGTCAAACTAATCAGAGATCAACCTGGGAAAGGGAAGGCTAAGAGGCTAAACCTCCCTAGTGGAGTCGCCAATTCTATTGTGAAGATAAATCCCCTCTACAGATAGATGCGATCTCTCTAGCCTTAGAGTGGGTTTAGAAACTTGTGAGACTTTTTAATGCAAGCTTTCTTGGCTAATATCCAAAACAATATAAGAAAGGGAATAGGCCTACCTCTTCCTGATGTTATGCTCGAATCCTTTGATGATGGCCTTGATTCACAATCCCTCAAGCTCTGTCCTCGCTATTAATGGCGTACAATTACCTGTAGGAGATTAAGAGACAACATCAAATGCAATACAATACAAAGCATACATTGAATATTGGATATCTAACATATCAAGGAACATTAGACTATTTGCACAAATGATTAGACAAATATAGAAAGCAAACATAAGATGTTTTATTAATCAATATAAAAGAGAGAGCTTACAACCCAAGCCTTGATGTTGGAGGCCTCCCTTTGGTGATGTCCAATTCCTTCACCAAAGCTCTAAAAAATTCCTTCTCCTGAATAGCTTAGGCATTATCAGAATAAATTAGTGTAAAGGGAATGAATGATCAAACCAACCCAACAATGACCAAGGGTAGTGGAAGGATGGAGATCAGTTTATAGGAAGGGAGAAGATTTTGGGAGCCCATGAAAGGAGGAAAGCCCACTTTCTAAGGAATAAACTCCCATTGATAAGATCAAAACTCTAAAATCAGAGAGCTCGACCCTATCACCATTGAATAACAACCAGCTCACCGTCGTGGAGGTTCTAAAGGTCGAAGATTCTCCTCTGTCTGAGGAAATACTGCTAGAAAGGGTTTAGCATGGTTTTCCAAGGAAAAAGACCATTTACATTGCTAGGCTAGAACTGTCAACCTGGCATCAACATGGGTAGGCCACTAGAGAAGCGCACTGACCTAGAAAATTAGGGTTTTGACTAAGTTTCTCCAGTGATCTTTCAAGGCAGCTTTCTTTAATTCTTTAGAGGATGTCTTTATGTATTTTTCCCAGGTGGATATACTGCACAAGATCTGTCACAGGGCACTTCACGATCAGGGACAGGAAGTGATCAGGGTGAAAAATTATTATGTAACAATATGATGAGATATAAAGGAAAGAAGGAGCCATGTAGCTACTATCTCCAAGAAGAACTTGTATTCAATATACTTATAAAGACAGGCTAAAGAAATTGTGGTTATGACTTCCTAAATTTAAAGGAAGTCAATATTTTCCTCTATGTTTGAGAGGAAGTACAGGAGTCTCCTTGAATGGTTAAGAAGGAGGAAGGATATATTCCCTGATCAAGTGGGAATGAGGATATCCTCCCTAGTTAAGAGGGAGTGATGATGGACATTGTATTCTCTTCTATCATGTGCCATGCACTAAGCCAAGACTAACGGTCGTATGTCTAAGTGAAGGCCAAGATAGGGAGAATGGAGGATTGTATAACCATCTGAGATTTCCTTTAGGAAATAAAATCCAAGATAGGAAGAGGACCAACACTCTTTGAGCATTGGACAGGTTTCCAAGATAAGAGTGGTCAAGGAGGAATGCTATTCTTTGAGAATTGGAAATCCATGATGAGAATATTCCTAAGAGGATGGGGTATGTACCTTGAAGAGGTAGTGTGGTATCTCGCATAAATCCTCCCAACATTGTGCTATGATATAAGAAGTTCTTGTAAAGTTAAGGCTTTACGATGTTGATAATGTTGGTCATAATGTTGATGTTTAAATATGGGTTACCAATCTAACTCTTCTTATGAGAACTCTCCAATTTGAGAATATCCTTGTACCATGTGTACAATTATGAATAAGTCCCTAGTTAAGAGGGAGTATTAGAAAATGTTTCTAGTTTCTGTCTTCATAATTTTCATTGTACTCATGTCAATATGTATATCTTATGTTACAAGAAAAAGAAGAAATGAAAATATCACTTTTAAGAATGGATTTCATGCTTCATTTTATTAGTCATCTAAGTCAAGCATGTTTTTCATGCTGCTAGGGCATGTCATGTCAAAAGAATAATTTTCTCAAGTCAAGGAAGTCCTTGTAAAATGTATAAGACCCTACTAGGCAAGATGTGACATGTAAAATATATCATTTTTTAGTCTAGAAAGCCCTTATGAGCCTCCAAGCACAAGTTATCCCTACCAGCAATTAGTCGGCCTAGAGAAGGGTATTCGATCTCATGGAAAGCCTATATATACAAGCAACTTCAACCTAATAGGCACCTATTCGATCACACAAGAAAGAAAGTTCGATATGATCAAGAAGAAGTGTGAAATACGAGAAGGAAGTCAAGGAACAAACCCTAATGAAGGAGAGAAAACGAAATTTTGACATTTTCTCCTCACATGTGTGAAATGATTAGGGTTTCTGTAGCTACTAGGAGGTTGAGGATTGTAGGTCCAATTTGTAGTAGGACGAAAATTGTAAATCCAATTTGTAGGAGGGTCGAGACCCTATTTTGACCTAGTTTGACTCTCGTTGACTTTGGACACATTAAATTGCTTGAGGGAAGATTTCATGGACGGTTGACTCGTGCTAGAATGGAGGGCTTTTGTTATTCCAAGGGATCGAGGTAGAAAGCTGTTACACAGTAATTTGTCACCGTCCCTACCATTCCCCGTCCCGCACAATGGAGGACCCATTTTGTGACCTGTGAACATTGTCATGCCTTGAAATTATCATCAATGCATTCCTCTAAGCATGAGCTTCAATTGCCCTAAAGACATCTCCTTGCAAAAAACCATGAAAACATCTCCTTTTGCATTGGCGCGAGCAGACAGTTCATCACTCGCGCCAATGGGGAAAATCCTACAAAGAGGCCGCGCCAACTGGCGCTCTGTCCCAGAGCAGTAGTCGCGCCAGCCAATTTAAGGAGTGTTTTTTAAATAAAGATGGCGGAAGTTGTGTTTCAACAAACTCATAAACCATTGCCTATCTTGAGTTGGGAGGTTTGGCTGCGGGAGTTCCATGGAAGGGAAGTGGTTTGCCACCTCCCATGGAACCTTCCTTGTTGATAGGACCAATCCCACAATAATAGGGATCCCAACTCCCTCCTTCCCCATCTATAAAAGCCTGCTCAATTCCATGGCAAGCTAGTCTTGAAGTGCCTAAGCTTTGAATCTCCAAATTCCCAAGAGCCTTTGTGCTGTAAGAGCCCTCTTTCTTCCCTTAAGGCCGACTCAAGTAAGGAGACTATCGTTGAGAGACTCTAGAGAGGCTTGCCCTTTCCCTGGCGAGCTTTGCGAGACGTGAACGACTGGGGACCCTTCCGAAGGAGACCGCGGCGTCAGAACATTGGTTGTACTCTCTTTCGATTGTTATTTAATGAATGATTATGGTTATGGTTCCACTCTGTTTTCACTTATGTTAATATGAGTTATATCCTTTCTAACTGATATATAGTTGCGTATTCTGGATTTTATGCTTGTATTCGTGTTGTTTCTTCCATGTGTAGCTGTCCATCCGCGGAGATCGTGGAAGGATCGTGATCTACCGAGGCTGAGGAACGGGAATGCTTTCTTCTACGAATCATAGCATTGGATTCCAGGTAGGCCTCCATCTTTGGTATTTTATTCGTAACTAGGAATTTGCGTTGTAACATTTGATGATTGTTGCTAGACCCCTGCTGGGCTAGTAGGGATCGCCTCTGTCCGCAGAGGGGATTTACCTCCTCAACAATTTGGCGACTCCGCTGGGGAGAGACTAGATTTCACTGTCTCATTTAGATTGTCTCGTTTTGATTATTTTATGATTTTCCTTGCTTGGTTAGCCTTCTGGGCTGGGTTCTTTTGTTGTTTTTTGCTTCTTGGTTTGCTTAGTTTACATTGATCTGCTTCTGGAGTAGTTCTTTCTTGTTTTTGGCTGAGAAACTCGACTGGCGGGCTTTTTAGCCCAACAGTCGCGCTAATTGGCGCATGTTACTTTTGTATAGCCCGCGCCAATTGCTTGCTGGCGCCAGTTGTAGCCTTACAGTCGCGCCACTCCTGTAGGTTTTTTGAGTTTGCTCAGTTTTGAGCTCTCTGGGTCTGGTCAGTGCTTTTCTTCTTGATTTTTCAACTACCTGAGTGTGTTGGAGTCCTGTTTGACAGGGAATTTGCCTTCGTCCTTTGGTTGTTTGCCTTTATCTATTGATTTCACGTTTTAAGCCCTGGGGCATCTAGTGGCTCTGTGTATCGAGCCCTCCTTGGGAGTTTTGGTGTTTCGTTTGTCCAGTCGACTCTCTGATTGCTCCTCCGCATCCTCTTAGTAGTTGTTCACTGTTTTGTTGCGATTTTTGGGTGATTGCTCGTTCCTTCATTCAAATTTCGTTTGGTCTTGCTTTGGGCCTAGATCACACGGTCCATTGGAGCCTTTGAGTCTTTTTCTTGGTTTTGAGAGACTTTGGTCGATTTGGGATCTGATTGCTTGTGTCATTGAGTGAAATTTGTTCGTTTTGCTCTCTCAATATCGTTTCTCAAGTTGTTTCATTTATTTTCAGTGTGTTTAGTGCATTTAGCTATCAAATGTTGAAAATTAAAAAAAAAAAAAAAAAATCTCTTGTGCTTTTGGTTGAATTAGTGCAAATTGAAATTTTTCGATCTTACTAGTAATTAGTGATTTGAATGAAAAGTTTTCAATTTCATTAGTTGCATTATAGATCTCATTGTTTGTCTTCTGATCATTTGGTTTCTGTAAAGACTCTCAACTCTTCTATAGCTAGTTTTCATCGAACGAAATGGTCTACTGTGGCATATAGCTTTGCATTTAGGAGTCTTTGTAACAACACATTCGTTAGGGCCTGAAAATTGGAACCTAATTGAAGATCAAATTTAAAATCTATTCAATTAACCTAAGGCAGCATTGAAATCTAACGAAACATACACAGAGGTCTAGGCTAGAGACGTGTTCCGGCGTCTTTAAACCAGCAGCTGTCGTTCGCCTTTTGGCTTTAGACAGCGCTAGTACGGACTTGTGCTCCCCGTACCGTCGCGTATATAAAGGGAGACCCCTCTAGGTTTTCAATCCTTTATCCACAGGAAGCCGAGTCTGCCGCCCTATACCCGTGATACATCGAACACAGCATTCGGGGAGATTGCCTGCACGTACGGAAATTCCTTGGTTGATTTCTTCTTCATTATCAAAACCAAGGTGTATATTGCAGTTCACGGTTATTTGGTACACCCTTTGTGCCTAGTATTCCTGAGCAGTCATTTGGTTTTTTCTGACTCCCTAAATTTGAAAAGACCGTCAAGCGCTTGTCCTTTCACGCTTGTGTCAAATCTGAAAGAGATAGAGTCATCTTTTTATCGTTTCTCGACTCTTAAAACATGAAACGGTAGAGTTTCTTATTTTTCAATGTGGTAAAAATTAATCACCCACGATTATACGCTCTGTTAGATATTGTTTGTTGACCGTTTGATCGTGTGTCTTGACTCTTTTTCGGCCCGTGTGTGGTTTTGATTTTTGATGGCAACCTTTTCAGAGTTTACCAACCAAGGGATCCCCTCAGAAGGGAATCCTGGTCATTTTCCTCCTTTTGGAAATGTTTGTGCTCCTTACATGGCGACGTTGTCCCTTCCTGGGTTAACTGTTGGGTTGCCTGTTTGGTTGTTCTCAACCTCTGTAGTCCTGAATGTCTCCACTACTGTTCAATCAGTTCCTCTGCCGGAACAACATCATGTTGATTCCAAGGTGGACCTCTCCCCTTCTTCGCCTGTTTCTGTGTCCTCCTCTTCCACTTCGCCTGGTGAAAGACTGGATTCGAGTAACCAGGTGGTTAAGAAGAAGAAGACAAAGAAGAAGAAGTATGATAAGCGAGAGGCTAAAAGTGCAGCCACTGTTTCTGAAATATCTTCTCTTGATAAACCTCCCAACCCTCCACGGAAAGTCAAGTTCCCTTGCATGTTTTGCACGGGAGACCATCTTCTTCGAGACTGCCCTGGCATCCCCAAGGTGCTTGAAGCATGGTCCGACAGTTGCCCGCCATTGCCTTTGGCTTCCGGGAGTCAGGTTGGGGGCACGTCTTCAGCCGCTGCTGGTAAGACTCCTAAGAAACAGGGTAAGATTACCAATCCCTGTAAGTTGTTTGAAGGGCACCATGCCATTCACCTTTGTCCCTATATGGATGAAGCCAAGTGATTTTTGGACAACTCAACTGTTTCTACGCCACGCCTCCCGGCTGGTTATAAACAGCTTTCTTTGAGTCCTCCACTAGCTGATCCTACGATTGGTCAAGCATCATCCTTGGTCGATCCCACTCCCCCAGAAATTCAAATTCACGAATCCGTCCCAGACCAACCATTGGTCATAGGATCGGTTGAACTGGCCCCGTCCGAGGTGCACCAGGTCTTTTCTGTCGAGAGTGGATCTCACACCCCCCATGTCCTTCTAATTTCTTCAGATTCTTCAGACTTGGAGAGAGATTATCCTGTCCCTGTACTTCAAGAAGCTGCTCCTCCGCCTCCCATAATGGAGGCTCCGGAGGACATCCCTCCCGCCTTCGAGATGGAGGTTATGGAGGATTCTCCTTCTTCCGTAACACCAGGGGAAGACCTTCTCGGTTCGATGGTATCCCCTCCGAGTAGTCTGGTTGCCTCCTTTGATTGGAGTCAATTTGCAGGATTCCGCCTTCCGTCTTACGTGCCTTTCGAGATCACAGTACAGGCTCTTGGTCTGGTTGTACCCAGCACCATTATAGACGAAGGTGCCTCTGTTAGTATTCTATCCTCAACTACCACAGCAGGAATTTCGGTTCGTGCCCGCTTGCTGTCTCGCGGTCTGCTCACTTTTATGAACGGTCAACCGTTGGGGATCCTTCCAAGGTTACCGATTACTTTGGGAGGTAAAACCATCCATATGGACGTGATGGTTGTTCCAGGCCCCTTGGATTTCAATCTGCTCCTGGGGCGCGATTACACCTATGCCATGGGAGCGCTCATCTCCTCCCTTTTTCGTGTGGCCTGTTTTCCGCACAAAGGACGGATCGTGACCATTGATCATCTTTCGTTCTTTGGTCCTAACATGGCAAATGGTCCGCCATCACCCCCTCCTGGTTTTTATCCACCCGTTGTATCTGCTCCACTGCAGGTCAACTATGTGTCTACCTACCCTGTACCCGCACTCAGTGATAACGCCGTCGTGCATAGTGTACTGGGGGCATTAGGTCCTGACTTCCAGGATGTTTCCCTTCCATCAGGAGTGGAACTCTTGGAAGCACCACCTTCTTGTTCATTTTGATGTAAGTCGGTTAGAGCACGGTTTCCTCCCTGTTTCAAGCTCTTTAAAAAATGAAACCAGGTTCTCGGAGCATAGTTCCTTCACTTGTGTCGAGCTCCTAAAAATAATGAAACAAGCTGTTTGAGGATAGTTCTTTTAAGTGTGTCAACCTCGTTAAAATAATGAAACACGGGCATGTTCAATTCTACTTTTTGTTTTGAACCTTCACTCCATTTTCAATGGACTGAAGCTTGGGGGGCATGCACCTCGAATTGAGACACCATGCTGGGGGGCATGCCCATCTTCCTTATTTCAAACATAGTTTGCATATGTGTGTGTTCATGTGTGCTTTTAAGCTTGCGTAAAAATGAAATGTGTGAGTAGATACATTGTGTGAATACATTTCACATTGGGTCATTTGTTATGTAACTGATACATTAGATTACATTTGTATTAGACATTTGCACGACATATAGAAAACATCATCACATGTAAAAGATCCATCCAAAATAGTCATATGTATATATATATATATATATATATGTACGTATGTGTGTGTGTGTGTGTGTGTGTGTGTCGAAATGTTTGCACGGTGTACATCACATAAAGTCAAAATATACATAATCGTCTTAAGTACGTACGGAATGATCGTCTCTCAAAAAATAGGTGTTGGTATAGTCTAAGAAATAATCCGCATGGTGCTCGCAGTAACGTATATTCGCACGAGCGTCTCAGGATTCCGTGGATCCGACTTGGAACTCCCACCGTATGACGCTGGTACGCCATCGGTACGTCCGCCAGCCGAGCATAGTCCGGGATCCCTCGGGCAATGCCCTTGAGATTCTGGATCAACTCCTCTCCTCCGGTGCCCTCTCCCTGAGGATCAGGGGCGAGCTGAGTCCTCCGTGAGATTGGAGACATCCCAGCTAGTCTCTCAGGTCCCACATCTGCATCCATATATAAAATGTGTTAGGAAAAATGTGTATTAACAAAAAAAAACATAAAACATAAAATCAAAAACATGAGGTCTTACCCAACTCCTCGTCCCAGTCATCTCCTTCTGGTAGTGGGAGATCTGGGTCTCCGGTGAAGTCAGTTCCTGCATATGGCCAGTCCTCCACAACGATCAACTGGCGCCGTAAACACCTAAAGAACTCCGGCCTCCAGGACATCTGTTGGCCGCCTCCAACTCTGGGCATTAGTGCTGCCCAGCGAGCCATTCTTGGCTTGCGTGGTATCGGATCTGCTACTATGGCCCCTTGGCCCTGGAAGATTGGTAAGCATTCCAGAATGAACGATACCAGGATGGAACCATAGCCAAACTGTTTCAGTTTAGCTTGTTTGCATTTTGTGAGCTGCCTTTGCATGTTTATTGTTACTGCTGTTGCCCAGTCGAACAGTAAGGGACTCATGCATTCTGAGGCCAGCAGGAGTTGGGCCTTTGTGGCCTCGTGCGGTGCCTGCGACCCTGCAGCCCGCGTGATGGTATGCAGGAAAACTCTCAATGCCAGATCGGGGATAGTGTGGATATCCACCTTTTTTCTCCCTGATCCCATTTGTGCTCCTTGGCACACTCATGCCATCACTTCTTCCATCTTCTCGCCAGATGGTCTACTTCCAGTCAAGACGGGGATCAGACCTCTGCGAGACAATCCAGTGATAAAATACACATCAGAAACCTCCAGCTCCAATACCTGATCTCGCAACTTGAACACTTGTTCATGTTCATCCCAAATACTGATCAAATACTGGAGGAGCTCCGGCTGAGCTCGTAGACAGGGTGTAAGGAAGAACTTCTTTAGCCCATAGTTTCTGAGGGCATTCATGCAAGCCTCACTTTCTATGGCATATTCATCCTCTTCTCCATGCTCTCATTCTTTCCATTCAATCACCATTTTTCTTGATTACCTGCATCCACATGGTCATAAACCCTTGATTAGATCTCTGGTAGGCTTCAAATTTCATTCAAATTGATTAAAATCTCGAATTTTTAGGCGGAATTTTAGGTTCGGCCGCTGGCGCGACTGTTTTGTGAATAGTCACGCCACGTGGCGTGAGCCCTTTGTATAAAAGAGCCCATTGGCGCGGGTCCGTGCCCGATACCCACGCCAATGAGCGCGGCCCTAAAATTTCAAAGAGTGACCAGAGAGGGCTGATACACAAGGGAAAACTATTAAAAAATGGATGGAAATGAAGAGCAGGGAAGCACCTCTTACCTGTAGTAGACGAGAATCTGAATGGTTAACCAGATCTGTCGTAATCGCCGTCAGAAGTTTGCACTCCAAATAGACCACTGCTGCTTTTTACCAAAGTGAATAGTAAATGTAATTTTATTTTTACCATTTTGGCATATTTATAACTTTTTTGACATAAAATGAGTTTTAGAAAGTTATTTTTATCAAATATTTTAATATGTTATGTCGAAAATGGGTTTTACACTTGCTTGGTATGTGCAGCAACAGGTTTTTCCACGACTTTAACGGTGAAAACGAGTTGTATTTTATACTTTTTCGGACTCGGTAAATACACGAAAAAGTCACTTGGGAGTCATCTTTCAACTCTTTTCTGACTCTCTAAACATGAAAATATTGTCGAGGCCCTTGTCGTTTCGATCTCGTTAAAATAGACACGAATCGACATCTACCCAGTATACGTTTACCCCTTTTTCGGGCTGGGATGGATCGATTACGAAAAAGGAATACCCTAGCCTATCGTGACTAGGAGGTTTTCTCGGATATTGTTTTCTACCTTTTCGGATCTGAGGAACTATTCACGAAAAGGGACCTGTGGAGTTTACTTTTATGCTATCTTTTCAAACTCTCTAAACATGAAAAGACGCTGAGTTCTCCCTTTGTCAGACTTGTTAAACCCTGATGACACAGATCCAGTCGAAATGACGTTCTCTGAGTTCCTCCTTCCTAGGACTCATTAAATGCACTAGGATGGATTCGCCCGAAGGGAGGACTTATATTACAAGCATATGTTATCCCCTTCAAGCTTGTTATCAAAAATAATTGGGGTACTCACCAGAAATGGTGGGGGAAAAATGGAATCGTAAAAGGTGTACGTCGGCGGTGTATGGCTCTTGGGCAACAGCACTTGTCCGCATTCGTGTCGGGTTGGGGACATCTCATCTCGCTGCTTCACTTTGCTTCCATGGGTTTGGGTAATCTCTTTTGACCTCTCATCTGTTCACTGCCTCGTCGCCATGACCTTTGATCCGTTGATGTCAAATACTGCCAAGTCCATTGTCGTGCCGTTCATATGTTCAAGAGAAGTTGGCCTCTGCAAATATCAACCTTCCTTTGATTCTCATACGATCCTGATTCACAACAAAAACATCATGTTCCTCTGTCTCGTGTCGATGATGTGGGAAGCATTATGGCCCACCTTCGGTCAAGGTCACTTCCTGTCGACTTCAGCTCATTATCCAGGAAGTTGATCTAGAGACTCCTTCATGGTACCTTGGAGCCTGCATGCCTCAATGGCAGGTTCGTCGCATTCGACGTGAGGCTTTCATCATTGGCCTCCGATCGAGTGATTCTGCGGGTGTTCGACGCCAACTCATTGATTCACACGCCGTAGATTGTACCTGTAGTACCTTGAGGACCATTGTCATTTTTGGTGGTTCCTCTCGCGTCTGTTAACAGCTCTCATCATTGGCTGGTAATCATACGATGTTCCTGCATGTTCGACTTCAGCTCACATATTCGCATGCTTGAACTTGTACTTTGTTTGGGTCGATATGGAGCGCAAGACCCTGGATTGTGTCTATTGTAAACTAGGCTGCGATTGTGGATTATTATCATTATGTACATGAATCACTGACTGGATGGATGTGACCATACCTGAGTCTATTTATTTGATCCTCGCTGGATGGCTACGCCCATACCCTGGATCCGGATTATAGTGTACTCTGTTTCGGATGGTTGTGCCCATACCGCATATACATCATGTACTTGAGATATCAGTTGTATTTTTCTGCGCAGGTTTTCCGACGGCGGGGCTTCAGTTGAACATGTTCTCGTAAAGCATTTCACCCCTCTCTCTCTCGGGCCTCATACTTTAGGGGGCATCTGTTACACAATAATTTGTCACCGTCCCTACCATTCCCCGTCCCGCACAATGGAGGACCCATTTTGTGACCTGTGAACATTGTCATGCCTTGAAATTATCATCAATGCATTCCTCTAAGCATGAGCTTCAATTTCCCTAAAGACATCTCCTTGCAAAAAATCATGAAAACATCTCCTTTTGCATTGGCGCGGGCAGACAGTTCATCACTCGCGCCAATGGGGAAAATCCTACAAAGAGGTCGCGCCAACTGGCGCTCTGTCCCAGAGCAGTAGTCGCGCCAGCCAATTTAAGGAGTGTTTTTTAAATAAAGATGGCGGAAGTTGTGTTTCAACAAACTCAGAAACCATTGCCTATCTTGAGTTTGGAGGTTTGGCTGCGGGAGTTCTATGGAAGGGAAGTGGTTTTGCCACCTCCCATGGAACCTTCCTTGTTGATAGGGCCAATCCCACAACAATAGGGATCCCAACTCCCTCCTTCCCCATCTATAAAAGCCTGCTCAATTCCATGGCAAGCTAGTCTTGAAGTGCCTAAGCTTTGAATCTCCAAATTCCCAAGAGCCTTTGTGGTGTAAGAGCCCTCTTTCTTCCCTTAAGGCCGACTCAAGTAAGGAGACTATCGTCGAGAGACTCTGGAGAGGTTTGCCCTTTCCCTGGCGAGCTTTGCGAGACGTGAATGACTGGAGACCCATCCGAAGGAGACCACGACGTTAGAACATTGGTTGTACTCTCTTTCAATTGTTATTTAATGAATGATTACAGTTATGGTTCCACTCTGTTTTCACTTATGTTAATATGACTTATATCCTTTCTGACTGATATATAGTTGCGTATTCTGGATTTTATGCTTGTATTCGCGTTGTTTCTTCCATGTGTAGGTGTCCATCCGCGGATATTGTGGAAGGATCGTGATCTACCGAGGCTGAGGAACGGGAACGCTTTCTTCTACGGATCATAGCATTGGATTCCAGGTAGGCCTCCATCTTTGGTCTTTTATTCGTAACTAGGAATTTGCGCTGTAACATTTGATGATTGTTGCTAGACCCCTGCTAGGCTAGTAGGGATCGCCTCTGTCCGCAAAGGGGATTTACCTCCTCAACAAAGGCCGAAATT
The DNA here is from genome assembly GCA_034641835.2 of Pinus albicaulis. Lineage (NCBI taxonomy): Eukaryota > Viridiplantae > Streptophyta > Pinopsida > Pinales > Pinaceae > Pinus > Pinus albicaulis. Next base: position 419,548,386 of record CM076577.1, read on the forward strand.
CTAAAGTGAAGCAAATTTGAAGAGGTTTAAACTTTGTTGGCTTGGTCAAACTTTCATATGTTTGGAGAAGATTCTTGGAGGGTTGACTTGGTGCTTGTAGGATGACTTGGTCTAGGGTTTTGGGTATTGGTTTTCTCATTTGAAGTAGATTATATAAGAAGATAAGAGATTATTTCTGGGTTTTCCCCATGCTTGGAGCCTACTTCTTGTGTCCATTTTCTTTATTATTTCTGCTCTTGATTATTGTTTGATGAAAATATATAATAAAGAAGAATAAGAAGATAAATAAATTTCACAAGCAATTATTGAGGTTAAGGAGAATTAATAGTTTCCCTACTACACACACACACACACACATATCTCCAAACAAAGAATGAAAACAATGCACAATAACACTATTATGGTCACAATACATGTTGTGTAACAACCCTAGTGAAAATTCCATGTAATAAAAGTTAATAAAGGCAAAATACTAACCATGGTTATCAGACACTTATTCCAAGTTGAATGCTGGGCAAAAAAATCATAGTGTGGGTGTTCATTTCAGTTATTATGGCTAACGAAATTGGCAAAGGCAATGGTAAAGGCTTTGGAAAGGAAAAATGACATTTTTGGCAATTTATTTACGAAAATAATGGAAATTAGGAGAAAAGCAAGGTGAAAGGTCACAGGTTGCATGTGAGGAGGAAAATGAAGGAAAAATAATGGAAAATGAAGAAAATATAGGAAACATTAATAAAAAGGATTATGAGGATCAGTCGGTACCTTTTGTCAGTGTAACCTTTTGTTAGTTTAGTTTTGGAGCTCTCTCTCTCTCTCACTCTTGGACACTTAGAGTTTTCTTGAAGCACTTCAACATTAGATCAAGAAAGGAAAATAAGACAAAGAGGAAGAAAATATCAAGCAAGGAAGAGCAAGATCAAGCATCTACAATGGGTTTACTTGCATGTATCAATTTTCATGTGTGATTTCCTTGCTATATTTGGCATGCATGGTTATGCATGTGTGTTCTTGGTTGTCTTGTTGTCATTGGCATGGGTTTTTCCATGTGTGTCAGTGTTATTCATATTTTCCTTTCCATTTCTGGATATTCATGGTGTGATGGTGTTCTCATGTTTTGGTTCAGCTGGATTGATGGATGGATTCAAAATTGAGTGAGGTGGATCTCTAAATGAAAGAATACATAGCTTAGTGATCCCTGAACCAGACTGTGGATTGCGGTAAATCCACTGGCCCAGTAACCCCTGAACCAGACTCTGGGTTGAGGTAAATCCAGGTATTGTGGGCCTCGGTGGGCCTAGGAATCCTTGACTAGTGAATGGCGGGATATACGATAAATCTTAGAGGTGGTTACCCTTGATCAGGCCTAGGAATCCTTGCTAATGAATGGCAGGATATACGGTAAATCCTGGAGGGTGGTGTCTTGATCATGGCCTAGTGATCCCTAGATCGGATTGTGGATTGGGTAAAGCCTAAACACTAGGAGATAGGAAAATTCTTCATGGTGTAGGTGGATAAATCTGATGGCATCCATGCTTGTTTATGGCCCAGTGATCCCGTAAGGATTGCAATAAATTCTAGTTCTATTGATGAGAGTGAGGTGGTTTAGCCTTGGGAAGCACTGGATGATTTCTTTGGCTTTGAGTCCCAAATTTATGCGTGGAATACGGCATGGGGGTGATTGGCTAAAGAGAGATTTCTCTCATCCAATCTATGGTCAGGTAGAACGTGGTAGTCCCATACCTGGTTGGATTTTGCATTCATTAATGAGTGCTCCCTTCCTTGGTATTTTAGTTGTAGATCTATTGATTCATATGTGGCATTTATTGTTGTTGTATCCTCATTATTATTTTTGTTTATATGATGGTTATGAATATGTTTTATGACATTGAAAATGTATGGTTCTCATCATCTTTTGATTTGTAAATGAATGAGAAATGAATATATGACCTAATAGATGATATTGCAACTAATGTAATAAGGCATCACTACTTCTTAGTGATTCTCATATAAGTATAAGACCCCTATGATCAAATCTGTTATTATGACCTATAGAATGCATATTTATGACATGTTTGATGAAATTCCTATCATGGCTAGTAGGGGTCTAGTCAATTATTTTCAATGGTATCACTTTCTTTATGTTTCTTTTCATTTTTTGTAAATTCCATGAAGTTTTGGGTAGTGACTAGGTCCTAGCCTAGAATTTAGCCTTAAATATCGTAGCGAGTTCTCCGATTTTGAGTCCTTGATGCTACCTTTAAGGAATTTCCCCTTAATATGTCGACCTTACTCCCTATTTATGGATCCTTAACCTCTCCAACTTCCCTATAAATGAATGCCATGTTTTTCCCAAATGGTTGGTCATTGTTGGTTGCTTTTCTAGTGCTCAAATGTGCCTAAACACTGTCAAAATTATAAGGAGGAGTAATTTAATTCTTTAGCTTGGACTTAGAATCCCATCTTGAAGGAAACCTCCAACATCAAGGCACTGGTTGTATGCTTCCCTATTCAATTTATCAATAATACAAAAAAAATTTATTTCCATAAGTTTTTTAACAATTACTTTTTTAGTATGATGCTCCTTGATCTGTCATATGGTTTACATTAGAATGCAATGTATTATGCTTTCTTTGTTTGTCGTCATTTGATCTCTCTTGCAAGTATTTGTATGGAAAGGAATAGCGAGGAGCAAGCTTGGAAGTGTGGAGATTAGGATTAATATCGACAAGCAACTACATAGGAGTGAAGTAGGCCATCTTCCTCTCTCATATCATTATGATTTAAGCTAGGAAATTTTGCTTGTTTTTGTCTCGTTTGTTACTATAGCCACTCATTGGGCTAGAGGGATCGCTTGTATCCATAGAAGGGGTTACCTCACCAACAAAATGGTGACTTTGGTGGGGAGCCTATAGCCTTTTTAGTCCTTCTTTTGCATTTGTCCTACTTTTAGTTTGGCCAACTGTTGAACGACCCTTTGTTTGGATTGATTTTTTGTAGGGTATCAGATCTAGAGTTTATTCTTGAGATTTTCTTGTTTTTCCCATATTTACCTCCATCAACACATTTTTTATCAGTTACAATCATGCTTCCATCACTTATTTTATCTGAAATAGTCACGCTATAGACCTCTGGTGTCAACTGGAAGTCCACACTAGTCTTTGAATTTGGAATTTTTTAAAACCTCTACTGGAAACTCTAGTGTTTTTTTATCCTTAAGGCTTTTTCTCTGCTTTTTCTATATCAAGTTTTGATTGATTTCTTTCAGTTTCTTAGTGGAATGAAAAAAAATTCCCATGCTTGAAGTGGTAAATTTATATTTTTTGGGTGAGTCTTTCACATTTGGAGTCGATTCAAAGTTTGGTTTACTTCTTGTATGATTAGAAGAATACTGAATTTCTGTCACTGGAACAGTAGTGGCTATTTTGCATTTAGTTAGTTTTCATTTCAAAAAAAATATTTTCGTTAAGTACATTAAATCACTTGCATGGAAAAGTTATTTTTTGGAATTCATTATTGAGAATAGATCACATTTTTCAGTAATTGAAAACTAAAGGAGTGCATTTAAGTGCATTAGGTCATTCATAACGAAGAGAAAGTGAAAGATCGTATGAGTGCATCTTAGTAAAAGTGAGAATATTTTTATATTTGAAAAGTTGCATTTAAGATAGTGAAAGTGAAAATCGTCTTTTTACTTTTTAGAATTGCATTTTTTGAAAAGTGAAAAAAGGAAAGCTAGTTGAGGGCATTGTGCTTGTTGCATTATTTGTTTGATGCATCATTGTTTGAAATATATTCCCTTATTAATTTAGCTTTCATCGAACTAAAAATGTATTTTTCTCATATATTTGCATTTTAGGCATTCAGGTGACATCGCTTTGAGCTCGAAATTGAAACTTAATTCCAGGTAACCATTAAAATTTACCTCAATTAACCTAAGGAGAATTTGGAATCTAAAACAAAAATTTATAGGTCTAGGCTAGAGACGTGTTCCGGCGTCGTAAAACGTAAGAGTTGTCGCTAACTGCTTGCATTGCATCCTGGCGGTGATATCCCATTCCACGTCAGTATATATGACTGTTCTCGAGTACTCTCGAGTGTATCGGAGGCACTCTACGTATGAAAGTATATAAGAACGCTCTCATCGAATGGTTATGCATCAGACAACATTACTACGGATTTGCACTCCCACGTACCGTCGCATATATTTTGGGAGTCCTCCCTAGGTTGTTATCCTGCCATAGGTAATCGAGTCGGCCGCCTTATAAATGTGATACACCAAACACAACATTCAGGGAGATTGTTTCCCATATTTATTGGTTCGCCAAGAGGTATTCTATAGTTCACAAACACCTAGTAAACCATTTTTTCCTAGATTACCCATTTTGATTTGTTTTTTATTTGTTAAATTCTAAAATTTATTGCCCAAGGTATAACATCCTGCCCAAGCATTGCTCCTTGACCTCATTATGACTGGTTAATTGAAAATTTGTTCAAATTCCAACTTATTCACTATTATAGTTTGGAATATCACTACACGGTAATCCTTTTGGCCCCTAGATGCGCTCACGGACGCCTCTGCAGAAACCCTAGTCTGACGGCGCCACTGATCTGCCGTATTGGCCTGCTCTCAGCCATCCCGCGCGGTCTGATCTCTGACCATGGCATCCAGATCGGGGGGGAAGGACAACCCCCCCCCTGTCAACAACGATGGCACCCACGTTAGCTCGATGCAAAGCAACGAAACCGCCGGCAAAAGCCAGGAAACGCAGCTTCATAAGGATCCGACCACGCACACCCAGCCAGAGGCGGAGGTGCCCAAATCCTCCACCTGCAAACCCATCGCGACAGAAAGACCTAAGATCGAACTACCCAGCCATCGGATAAACGCTCGAATCCAGTACATGAGAGACCATGCTCTCATTGGCAAATTTATCGGCTTCTGGCCGACTGAAAAAGCCCTGTATGGCTGGGTTGCTTCCAAATGGAAGCCCAAGGGGCAAGTCTCGCTACAATTAGGTGCAAAGGGGTTCTTTACAGCGATCTTCAACTGCCTAGAAGACAGAAACAGAGTAATGGATGGAGGGCCTTACTTTTTCAACTCAGCTGGGCTATATCTTCGCAACTGGGTAGAAAGATTCAACCCAGACAAATAAAATTTTAACTGGGCACCTGTCTGGATACGCCTATACTCGCTACCCCTAGAGTACTGGGACGAAGAATCTCTCCAAGCAATAGGCAAAGGTCTAGGGGAGTTTATCAAGATCGCAGAAGAAACAAAGCTTCACTGTTACACTTCATATGCTCGCATCTGCGTCCAAATGCATCTGGACAAACCCCTACCAGATGTTGTTAGCATTTACCATGATGATTTTGAATGGATTCAGCCGTTAGACTATGAACATGTCCCTTTCAGATGCCGAAGATGCCATGCACTAGGGCATCTTTTCAGAGATTGCCCCCTCACCACGCAAGCTCAGGAAAAAGAGGCGGAGGCAACACCGGGAGCGGATGGTTTTACCAGAGTCACGCAGCGAAGAAGACATGGCAAGAAATCTTCAGCGACAGGTAAGAAACCCTCACCCTCTACCAATATTCCTTCCACCAGTAATAGCTTTGCTGCTCTTGCCAACCCTGATCCTGCCTCTGAGATTGATCCTAGTCAGGTTACTGCCCCTTCCCAGCCTTCGAATAATCCACAGCTTTCGGCCGAGCCCAACCCAATGCAAACCCCTGAACAAAAACTTCCTTCTGAAACCAACCCTGATAGCCGCTCTGCTGAGATCAAACTCCTACCCTGGCATCCGGCCACAATGGAAGTGGATAACCCTAATACCCAACCTGTCTTATCTAATGAAGCTCTTCTCAGCGGAAGTCAAGAGACTTACATGGAAGAGGAATCCGAAGGCCTGGATCTGGACGAACTGGACATAACAGAGCTAGAGGAAGCTTGCATAAACCAGAATTTTGACACCATCAACCCTCATCAAATTGACAAATTAGAAAAAGTCTTCTCAAGCGCCCATCAGCAAAAGAAACTCGGCATCCAACCTGGCAGCCACTGGGACAGTCTCAAAATCACAAGAGAATCAAGGAAAAGAGGGCGAAAGCAAGATTGGCAGCGCACCATTACCATAGGGCAAATATTGGTTGACTCAGGCCGATATCCTAAGCTTACAAGGTTCTTCAAACCTCTGACAAACAGTTCCACATGAAGTTGATCTCATGGAACATTAGAGGGCTCAACAGCCCTGGAAAGCACAAAATTCTCAAAAACATGATACAGAAAGAAAGACCAAATATACTCTTTCTTCAAGAAACTAAATGCAGCAGTGAAACTCTAGGAACAATCCTGACCAAGGCTTGGCCTAGCTGTAGCTCAGTAGCAGTGGATGCCTCAGGATCTTCAGGAGGACTTGCTATCATATGGGACACTCAGTCCATAGATCTTTCTAACTTTCACGCGGCGCACCACATTATACAAGCAACTTTCCATCCCATTGGATCCAACATCCACGGGCATCTATCCAATGTCTACTTCCCTCAGGACTAAGCTCGGAAAATATCTCTTCTTAATACCATGGCAGAATTAAATGCAAACAGGACTTTTCCCCTATGGATTGCTGCAGGGGACTTCAATATGATCACTAAGATGGGAGAAAGAAGAGGGGGAAGACTCAGAGCAGACCAGGACAGCGCCCACTTCATAGAATTCATAGCCAACAGTTGGCTAATAGACATTCCCTTTTCAAATGGCACGTTCACTTGGAACAATAAGAGAACTGGAAATCAACAGATCGCTTCAAAGCTAGATCGTTTCCTCATCTTTGACAATGCTATCCACTTAGGGGGGGAACTGCTGGCTTCAATCCTACCGCAGATCAGGTCGGACCATTGGCCCATCATGCTCCATTGGCAAAATGTCAGTCTTCAATACAAAAAGCCATTCAAGTTTGAAGCATTTTGGCTCACTCATGCCTCATTCAGAGATGTAGTCACTCAAGCTTGGCAGAGCTTTACTCCACCCCCTGGCTCAAAGATGTACCAATTTCAAAAAAAACTCAAGCATCTCAAAGCAGTTATCAAGAACTGGAATATCTCTGTTTTTGGAAACATCTTTCAAGAAATCAGAACACTGGAAAGCAAAATGGAAGAAACTCAGCAAAAAATCATAAATGAAGGAAGAACTGAAGAGCTCGCTACTCAGGAACAAGACTTATACAAGCAGCTAGAAGAGAGACGCAAGCAAGAAGAACTCCTGTGGCGGCAAAAATCTAGAATAACCTGGTTAAAGGAAGGGGAGAGGAACACAAAGTTCTTCCACAGATCAACCATAAAAAGAAGGATGCAAAACCGCATTCCTCATATAACCAATCAACAAGGAGCAAAAGTGGAACAACAAGAGGAAATCGAACAAGTTCTACTGGATCATTTTCAGAGCATACAGCAGGAAGACCATACAGTAGACCGACAGCCGGCCATAGACCACATCGCTCAGCTCATTCCCAAATTAGTCACTGATGAGCACAACAAGATGTTACTCCGCCCGGCCACTCTTCCAGAAGTTGAAACGGCAGTAACTCAAATGAAAGAAGGAAAGGCACCCGGGCCAGATGGCTTCACCTCTAATTTTTTCCACAATTTTTGGGATCTTATTAAAGAAGAAGTACGGCAGCTAGTTGAAGAGTCCAGAGCTGCTCACTGGCTCCTCCCTTCCTTAAATGCCACCTTCATAGCCCTGGTACCGAAAGAAAAGCAGCCTAGCACTCCTGAAAAGTTCCGGCCTATTGCCCTCTGCAATGTGATCTACAAAATCATCTCCAAGGTCATAGCCAACCGACTTAAGCCTCTGCTCCCTCTCCTCATATCGCCAGAACAAACTGGGTATGTAGAAGGACGGCAAATCTTGGACGGCATCATCCTCACGCATGAAGTTATTCACTCTCTCAAAACTTCCAAGAAGCCAGGTATGCTCCTTAAAATCGATTTATCTAAAGCTTTCGATAAGTTAAGCTGGCAATACATTCAAAGCATCCTTTCAGCATTTGGCTTTGACAGAATGTGGATAAGATGGGTTCTATCTCTCATTTCTTCGCCTTTGCACTCCATTCTTGTCAACGACATCCCTTCTAAGCCATTCAAACCGTCAAGAGGCATCAGACAAGGTGACCCCCTATCGCCCTTCATCTTTGTTCTCATGTCGGAAGGTCTCAGCAAGCTCATCCATAATGTTTTCCTCTCTAACCATCTGCGTGGTCTTTCTCTTCATGGCTCCCTCACCACCCATCAACAATTTGTTGATGACAATATGCTATTTGGGTTCCCTTCAGTCTAGGAAGCTAGATCCTTCAAAAAAATCCTTAACCTCTTCTCCACAGCCTCTGGTATGACTGTCAATGTCTCCAAGTCCCAGCTCTTCTTTTTTAACACCCCTCCTATTATCCAATCCAGCATTACCAGAATTCTAAGCTTCTCTCCAGCCCATCTCCCTTCCAAATATTTAGGTGCCCCTCTTATTGCCACTGCTATCAAACATTCCACTTGGAATCTTCTTTTGGAAAAACTGGAAGCTTGGCTCTCCTCATGGACTTACAGAGCGCTCAATCTCTCTAGTAGACTCATCCTCATAAAAGCGGTCCTGCAATCCATGCCTCTATATCTGTTCTCTGTGCTTGCAGCTCCAAAGTGGGTGCTCAACCAAATCAGAAATCTTCAACGATGATTCCTTTGGGGTTCCTCAGAACAAAAAAGCAAATGGGCCCTTGTCAATTGGAGCACGGTTTGCTCCCCCAAAACAGCTGGAGGTCTGGGGCTCAGAAATCCCATACACAGCAACGAAGTTATGGGGGCAAGACTGTGGTGGAACTGGCTCTCAAATCCTCTGAAACCTTGGGCTCGAATATGGACAGCTAAATATGCTAATAACAGGCCACCTGAAGACCTGATCAGAATTCACCCTGGAGCAGTTGGATCACTTATATGGAACGCCGCCAAACAGCACTTCGCCCTCATACAGCAGCACAGCTTCTGGGAAATAAGAAATGGGCACACTGCCAGATTTTGGACAGATTCCTGGCAGCAATTTCCTCAACTCATTGACATTCTCAGCCTCTCCAATAATGATCGACCCAATCCTCTGGAAGAAATCAAAGTCAATCAAAGCTGGACACATACTGCCTCCAATGATTTTAGGCAATGGAAGCACCCAACCTCAATTCTGCCCAGTGCTCACAATAACATACAGGAAGCACTTCAACAGGAATTGCAACGAAGGAAAATAAGATGCTCAGAGGAACCAGATATGCTTCGTTGGGGTTACTCCCCCAAAGGCACGTTCACTACGAAAGAGGCCTTCTATCTAATGCACCCTATCCAGCTTCCAAAAGATAGGCTTTGGAAATTTGTCTGGGCTCCAGGTACTTGGCCTAAAATCTCCACCTTTCTCTGGCTTCTTAGTCACAGAAGGATCCTAACTTGGGACAACTTGCTCAAGCGTGGCTTCAGCGGCCCCTCTCAATGCCCAAACTGCAAGCAAGATGTCGAAACATCACAGCATCTCATGTTAACTTGCCATCTTGCTCATCAACTATGGGAAAAAATATGTTTCAGAAGTCAACGTAATAAGCCAAAAGGAGACCTCGTCACCATTATGCGCAATTGGCCCCAGCGACCTTACAACAGTTCCATTCTTAACTATCTCTGGCAGTTAATCCCAGGATTTCTCTTCTGGACTCTTTGGAAGGAGCGAAACAGAAGGTTATTCAAACATCAAACAACTCCTTTGGACAACATCTGGGACAACTTCAGCAAAAATCTACAAGAGACCCTCGCTCTCCATACATGGCAAGAAGAGGATCTCCCCAAACAATCAAAGGAAGCAGCTGTTTGGCAAAATTGGCAACTACAGATAAAGACCCAGTCTAGCACCTCCAAGCAAAAGACTCCTGACACTTCAATCCATTGGACGCCTCCCCCTCCAGGAATCTACAAACTAAACTTTGATGGAGCCTCCAAGGGGAATCCAGGCCCAGCAGGCTTTGGAGGCATCTTCAGAAACTCTCAAGGGAACACTCTTGCTATCTACTACGGATCGATAGGCTGGGACACTAACAATTCGGCGGAACTGGAAGGACTCTGGCAAGGACTTATCCTTTCTCACCTATACAATCTCTCCCCTATCATAGTAGAAGGAGACTCTCAGATCCTCATTGCCATAGCTACTCAACTTCTTCAAGGCACCAGAACCTCCAAAGTTGCCAATAGTTGGAGAATGGCCTCTCGTCTAGACAATCTCAGCAGATGGTTGGACAACAATCAAGCTATATCCTTCGTTCACACCCGGAGAGAAGGTAACAAGGTTGCGGACCTCCTAGCCAATCTAGGAGTTGAAAGCACAGACTCTCTCAACCATGGCCCTCTTCATACTATTAATGACAGGGTTATACTCCAGAATTGCATCAACCTGGTGCAAAATGATCAAAATTCTCCGGATGCGGATGAACAATAAGTGCATAGGGACAATTGGCCCCGGCCATTTCCCAACGCTCTCAGCGCGTGGTAGCCACATGGCCCTCCACGGCGCCATAATCACCGCATTTACTCTGCCTGCAGGTTGCATTAACTCTCAGCGCCGGCATTACATTCTCCCTGTTTCGCCTGGCTCGCGCATTACGAAACCTTGCTCCTGGCTCGACGAGCTCACCGTCTCTCTGTGCGTTTGTATGGTGACCTTGGACGAGCTCACCATCTCTCTATGCGTTTGTATGGTGCCCTTGGACGGCGCGTGCCCTGCCCAATGTGCTGAGCCAAGCGCTCGCACAGTTACAGGCAGGCGTTGCTCTCTATAGAGTTGTATCGAATTCGAACCGGATGCTCATTTCTCCAACAGCAATTTCTGCCCAGGTGCTTCTACTGCTCCTCAGCAAAATTCCAGGACTCTTTTGCAGCTCGTTCCAGTTTCTTTCTCTCCTGTAGATCCACTCCAGACTCCCAAGCCTCTCGAACCTGTGCCTCTCGGCTTCGCCATGCCTCGACTCAGGCAGCGCATGACCGCTCGGCGTGGAGGCACTAGAGGAAGCTCGTTTGGAAATCGCCCTTCATCCAGCAGACAATTCTCGGAGATTCCTCCCGTATGTGACCATGGCCATCCTCCAGCCTCTCCTCTGCCTGTCGCTCCCCAGCGCATATCCTCCCCCGCCCCTCAGCCTACCAGCAGTCGCTTCATTCGTCAAACCACGCAACAGGCAGAGTTGAGGTTTGACAGCGCTTTCAATAGACCCTCCATCACTGCTTTCATCACTATTACTTTGCGTGAAGACGCCACCCTTAACCCTCCTACCTGGACTATCTCCCATCCTGCTCCTTCCGACCCTCATCCTTCCTCTGTCGAGCTTCGTTCCTCCCCTGCTTCCTCACCTATTGAGGACTTTCCCGAGTCGGCAGGCTTAGCCAATCCCCCCTCTGGTCCCTCTTCCCTGCAGGTTAACGCTGGAGCTGAACAGGCCACTGAAGAACGCAACAAGAAAAGTGAAATGGAAGATCCTGAAGCTGATTACAGCTGCCCAATAGTGGAGGAAAAGCCTTCGCCTGCCAACTCCATCTGACTTAGCAATGCCTTGGTGCAGTATGGTTCTTCAACTTGTCTATCTTGTTAGCAATGCTGGTTATCTACAGTATATTACAGTTTTCTGGTTTTCGTTAATAATAGTGCTAGTTTTTTGCTACTGTCTCATAACAATCACTACTATTCCACCGGTTTCCCTGCACAAGGGCGTTGAGACTGCTACTATAGAGCTGGTTTCCCTATATGGGCAGCTTAGTTCCAGAACTATGTTTGACTTTCAAGCCCAGTCTCAGGCTAGTACAGCTGAGCTGAGGCAGTTTTGTACTATTATATTTACATAAATAGAATTAGTTCGACTTAGAAAAAAAAAACTTATTCACTATTATCCTTTTTTATTTTGTGGAAAAGACATTGTGGCAGAACCTCCAAGTCCTCCGTCACGCCACGCGCAGAGTTCGCCTTCCACCTCCCCTTCACTTTCTAAAGTCGACGGGTCTCCTCAAAGAGTCCAAAGTGAGATTCCTCATATTATGTCTGAACCTCTAGAGAACCGGGGTTTTGAGCTTGGTGTTTTTTTTAGTATCTAACCCCTTTCATCCCAACCACCTCCATCTAAGTCGGTTGCTTCGTCCTAGGCCTCTCCTCCAAATAGTCCTGAGCCTACTTCCAGGTTCTTACTTTTTCCTGAGAATCCACTCTTTGATCTCAAAGACGAGGCTTTCTACTTCTCACCTCCGCACCAGTACAGTCCTTTTGATACTCCAAACGTTATGTTGGTCCCTTCTCCTGGTGCGTCTCGGGTTCCCGCTTACGAATTATTTCCGTCCACCATGGAAACTAATGGTGATCATGCTTCATTCGAGGATACTCCTCAGAGTACTCTATTGGACAAATCCACAACTCATATTCCAGAATTCATCCCTAAAGCACAATTCCCTCCTAAGGGTTTTCCTTATGTCTCCTACGATATGGGACATGGGTCCACTGCACCCATTGGTCATAGTGCAACTTTGGTTCCACCAGGTTACACTTCGCTCGGTGACCTTATTGTGGGCACTTATGGCATGACTTCGCTATATCAAAACCCTATATGGTCAACTGGTGTCACTACTACAACTAGTTCTTTCGGTCTAAACGTGTCAATGCCTACTAACTTGCCTACAATTACTACAGGTCAGATACAGGTTACTCTTGGATCGTCTACTCCATTGACACTATCTAAGGTAACTGCAATTCTCCCCCCTCAGTGGTCAACCTATGCGTTCATATATTCCACAGTCTGGGGGGAAATTCTATATATGCCTATTGGTTCCAATGGGAACTACGTGAACTATGGACCCGCATCAGGGTTATCCCAACCCAATGGTACTATCCCTAACATGGGTGGAATGTTAATTTCATCTGTGGCCAGTTCTGTCGTAGGGGAACCTTTCCAAGGTCCTAAAATCCCTTCGACTCAACAACCTCATGTTCAATACATGTATGTTCAATAACCTCTCGTTCAACATCCATATGTTCACCAACCACATATCCCACTATTAGGAGTTTTGACCAACCCATAAGCAGGTCCCCAACTGCAATATGGTCTCAATCCCTTGTTAGGACAACCTAGAACTCATCCTCTCAGACCTAGTATTCCTTACCAGCAGCCCCAACAAGGCCCTTATCAACAGTTGCAACAGGGACCTAACCTTCTACTGCAGCAAGGACCATACCAACATCTCCAACAGGGACCTAACCCTCAGTTTTAGCAAGGTACTAACCTTCAATTGCAACAAAGAAAATTTCAAAATGTGCAACGAGGGTCTAATCAACTGCTACAGCAGGGGCCTAATCAACCACTGTAGCAGGGTCCTTATCAACCACTGCAATAGGGGCCTGATCAACCACTACAGTAGGGTCCTTATCAGCAACTGCAGCAGGGGCCTAACGAACCACTGCAACGGGGGCCTTATCAACAACTACAGCAGGGTCCTTACCATAAACTGCAACAAACCCGCCTTTATCAAAAGTATAGCCAATTTGGTCCATATGGTCAAAACCAACCCCAATGGGGGTAGAAACAATTCCAATAAGTTTGGAATACTCATTTTAGTACTCACTAGAGACCATATACCCCGTATAATCCTTAGTTTTGGTTTCTGGAAACGATGGAATTACCAAATGTGTCAAGGCTTACAAATGATCCAATACTCCACTCCTCGCATTGGCCTCTGGTTCCAACAAAAATTCCTTGAGATTGTTCTAAATCTGAAGCAAAGGCTAGAGAAGACCCCCAAGCACACGTCATGACCTATCACCTTTGGTGTTTGTCCAACTCTTAGGACAACGATTCTATCTAACTGCGTCTTTTCCAACGTACTCTCATGGGTGTTGCCGGGAAGTGGTACATCGAGCTTCCTCGAGGTGCCTTCCAAGACTTTAACACTTTAGCCATGGATTTTCTTACCCACTTTCAAATACTTACCCGGTATGAGACTAGAACTCGTCTTCTAACATCGTTGGAACAATAAACGTCCACTCATATCTCTGATGACATTCATGAATGGAGACGCAGACGTCGTCTCATTAAATTCGAACTCCCGGACCAACTCTTGACCAAATGGTTTACTAAATAATTCATTCCTAAAATTTCCAAGGACATAGCCATGGGTAGTTGTGTTATCGAAGAACAATATATCGCTCGTGCCCAATATTTAAACTTAGTCTATTCACAATCTGGCACTATGTATTAGTTACTTCCCGACGCCCCGCAACCTTCAACGGATCTCGCGTCCTCCAGGCCTACCGATTCAAAACCCATTGATGGTGTTATTGGATTTGTTACTCAACAGCCTATCAGTACCCTTGCTAATTTTTCCAAATCCAAATTGACTCCTGCTGCAACTTCTGATGTTCCAACCAATAAGAAGAATTATGGTTAAACCTCAGAGGTCAATGGTGTTCAATCTTCCACAGTGGACAAATCCTCGAAGGGTAAGTCAAATTGTAAAGGTAAAGCCAAACCATATACCCCTAAACAGGATTCACCAAAGTTGTCTGTTGACGATTCATCAAAAAGAAAGCCAAAGTTTCCTTGCCTTATCCGTGATGAGGATCATTACACTAAGGACTTCCCTCGATGTGCCGAAGTAATTCATCTTCTAAAAGGCACCTTTGGGACGCCAGCAGTACTGAAGGAACCTTTCCCTTCATAGCAAATGCAACTCGTAGATTAGGGACAAACCTCTAGTAGTTTCCAAAGATTTATGAGTGGTACATAACCTATCAAGGGTGCCACCAAATCTAAAGATTACCCAACTCTTGAGAAATCTGTGTCGGAGAAAGATGTTACTAACATACATTCTTCCTCCACTCCACCCAATTCTGGTCCTCTCCATATTAAGAGACCTAGCATTGAATCCTCGATCTGACCACCCCCTAAAGGTGTGCTTCAGAAATCGACCTATAATCCGAACGTCTGAGTTGCTCAACATTACAATATTGTAGAAGATTTAGCTCAGGCGCCTTCGACGATGTCGACGTTGGAAGTCCTTTAGACGTTTCCTTCACATACGAATGCTTTTCTATCTGCCATAGGAGGAATTGATCGTACAAATTCCAATTTGATTACCTTTGGTCTGGAAAAGCATGTTCCTCACTTTCCACCTCAGCTTGTTTTTTTTATTCGAGATGTCATCATGAGCAAGACCAATTATCGGACTGTCGTTGATGAAAGTGTTTCCACTTGTATTATGTCCATCGCATGTTGGAAAACCCTCAACTCTCCTCCTCTCAACCATTCCCATAATGCATTGGAAGCTTTTAATGGCAGAGGTTTCCACCCGTATGGTATTCTCAACACCCTACCATTTCATTTGGAAGGAAAAAATGTTAATAGGTCGATGTTTTCAACACATATCTTAATTACAACCTCCTGCTGGGTCGAAGTTGGACAAACGCAATGGTTTGTGTAGTCTCTACTTTATTTTTCATGCTTTGCTTTCCCCATCAAGGAAATATTATCATGGTCAACCACCTAACATTCTTTTCCGATGATTCTTCGACTGGAAATGTGCCTTACGTTGGGAAGTCAACTGTACCTTATGAAAGTGTCAGAGCGGATATTTTCAAAGACTCTTTTTTCATGGGACCATGTTCCCTTAATCGGCCCTCTAGTATTGCTTCCATTAATATCATCACGTCTCATCATGACCCTTAGATCATACCCAATCCTGATTAGATTAACTGAATTGGTGATGCCATGCCTCTTAGCCACGTTGAAAAAGCATATGAAGTTGTTGTTTTGGCTTCCACGACTACATCTCAAACTTTTGATCGTCTGAGTATTGTCTTAGACTCGTACTCGCAATCCTTTTAGCTTAGTTCTCTGGATTTTGATGATCCTTGGGACAAAACTTTTATGAATGATGAAAGCATTTCCGAAGTCATGTCGCTTGATGAAACTCCTTGGAATGATACTCATCATCATTCCTCGTTTCTTACAAGCCTTGTTAGATCTCTACCAGTCTAGAGACTCTCGTTTCCCCTGTGACAATTGATCCCCTTAAGACACCTATCTCGGTTCATGAGGTATTGTCAGAAGGAAACATGGGAAACATTTGAACAACCATACCTATTTACATCTCTATGAAGCCAGGGATTGTTGAAAACATTCATATTGGGGCCACTTGTTCTTCCAACAAGATTGAGATTTATACTACCCTTTTCCAATAATTTGTGATGTCTTTGCTTGGACATCGAAGAAATTCCTGGAATTGATCCCATTATTATGGAACATGAGATTCCTACTTACCCAAATGCGAGACATGTTCGACAACAGATCCATTCGGTCCACCCACGAAAGGTAGTTGTCATAAAAGGCGAATTTGAAAAACTTCTCAAAGTTGGTTTTATTTACCCCATCCTGTTGACAGATTGGGTGTCTAATATCATTCTGGTAACTAAGAAACAAGGAAAAAATCGCGTTTGTGATGACTATCAATACATTAATTGTGCCTGCCCTAAAGATAACTATACAACTACCTTTATTGACCAAATCATCAACGAATGTGCTGGGAGTGAGATTTTTCCTTTATGGATGGCTTCTCTGGATATAACCAGATCAATATCCTTCCCACTAATCAACACAAACCCCCTTTATCTATCAAAATCAAATTTTGGAACCTTCCAAAGGAGAAATCATGGCATGAGGATGATATTTCCTCCAATCTGATTGAGTTTGTTTGTAATTTTTTTATCTTACGCAGATTTTGAGGGATGTGAGAGATCTTAAAATAGATCAGATCTCAAAAGATCTGATCCTTAAATTGTATAAAGGTAATATATGTTGTAAGTGTGAGTGCTTAGAAGGGAGGCCAGACACCATGTAACATCAAGCACTGAGAGGGCGACCTGGCTCATATACGCTGTGTTGTTATTCGAATTCGAAAATAATTAAAATCATGTGTTTTTTATTGTGAATTTCTATCATTGTGTATATGAGCTATATTTTTTCATGAATCTGTGAGACTTTGTGTTTTAGAGAGAGCGCAAACTCATTTTTGTTATGTACAGGTTTGAATCCCGTGTGGAATTGTGTATTCCAAAGAAATAAGTAATCAACCATCGATCACAGAATGGATCGACGGTGACCCATTAAAAAAAACGTGGCCATTCAAATGGATATCCAGTGTGCACTGTGTAGAGGAGTTAGACGGTGATCCATAAAATCGATCATGTGATGGTAGGATGATCCAGGTGAGATGGATGGCTAATGTCCATTTAGAGCAGAAATAAGTACAAGGTTTAACAACTGTAGGCAGGCTCAAAATGGTTGAAAATGGATGCGGAATGTTATTTAAGATCTGAACATTTTGAGATATAGTCGATGGATCTCGGGCTTGAAGAGTGTATTCCTATTTATGTATTTTAAGAGTGATGTCATGTGCATGATCAAGAGTTGGTACTAGGGTGCATTGAGAATAATTGTTTTGCTGCATAGTGAACTATTTCGTCCAAATCGTGGGCCCATAACCCACAGATCCAGTAATTGTGTAAATTTGCAGTTGTGTTGCATCATGGCAGACCTTCGCCTAGAAAAAGCTTTTGTTTGGTCTAAAAAATGTTGGCACTACCTTCCAGCGGGCTATATATTATTGTTTCCATGATATAAGACATAACATTCAACCCTATCTCGATGATTTACCTGCACACTCTGCTAAGCGTGTTGATCACTCGGCTCACCTTCAGGCGATTTTTCTCTGATGTCGACACTATAATATCAAGTTGAATCCTCATAAATGTGTTTTTTTGTGTCGAGTCTAGTCGTCCCTTGGGGTTCATAATATCCAAGCAGGGCATTTGAATCGATCCTCTCAAAGTGGAGGCTATTCTCAATTTGTCTCCTCCATCCTCGTTACATCAACTTTAAAGTTTTCAAGGGAAGGCGAACTTCCTCCGCCACTTCATTCTGAATTATGTCGATCTTTCCAAGGGTTTTACTCGCTTATCGAAGAAAGGGGTCCCATTCATTTGGGATGATGTTTCCCAGCAGGCTTTCGATGCCTTAAATACCAACCTCATTAGCAATCCTTTATTGCATCCCCAAAATTATCATCGCGATTACTTCCGATACTTGGTCATCGATGACGGTACCATTTCCATGGTTCTCATACAGGACAATGATAACGGTGACAAATATGTGATATACTACATAAGTTGAAATATTTTGACACTGAGACTCAGCATGCTCATGTCGAGAGGTTGGCATTGGCAGCAGTCAAAGTTGTCCAACGCTTCTGCCACTATATCCTTCTGCGCAAAACTACAATGATCTTTGACTGCAACCCCAGGACTTATATTTTGTCTCGGCAGTTGCTTGGGGGGGAAATAATCCAAATGGATCGCTATCCTGCAGGATTTTGACTTAGAATTTACTAAGGCTAAATCGAAAAAATCATATGTTTTTGTTGAGTTGCTCTGCGCCCTTCCCTCTGCGAACACAATTGTTGTTTATGATGAGTTGATTCGTGACGAATCTCTCTTCCTTATTGGCACCCATGATCCATGGTATGGAGATATCATCATATATCTCCAAAATCAAACCTTTCAACCAGACTTGTCTCACTCTGAAAACGATGAGTTTGATACCAATCCCAACCCTATCACATTGTTGGGGATACTTTATATTGACTTGGTGTCGATTCCATTCTTCAGTGGTGCCTAACTCATGAGGAAGCTGAGAAATATTCAAATGAATGTCGTTCTTCCTGTGGTGGTCATATGTTAGGTTATGCCACAACTCATAAAATCCTTCGCGTTGGTTACTTCTAGCCCTCGATTTTCAAATACTGCATTCTTGCAATCCAAAAATTTCATGCTTGCCATATTTTTAACCGGAAACTGCGATCCCCACCCGCTCCCCTACACCTAATTATCACCATTGGCCTATTTTCCAAATGGGGCATTGACTTCATGACATGTAACCCTCAATTGGTCGGGCGGCATGGCTACATCATCATTGTTGTGGATTATTTCACTAAATGGGCCGAGGCAATGCCTACATATAATGTTGATGGTGAAATTGTGGCTCAATTCCTATTAGATCATGTTATCACTCAGTTTGGTGTTCCTCAAGCCATCGTCACCGACCATGGCTCCTATTTCTGAAATTATATGGTGACAAAACTTATTGCTAATTTAGAACTACGTCATGATAACTCTACTCCTTATTATCCACAAGCCAATGCCCAAGTCGAAACAGTTAACAAGGTTCTAGTTACTATGCTTCAACAGATTACTATAATGCACAAAAATAATTGGCATATTATTCTCTTTTTGACTTTATGGGCATATCGAGCCACTGCCAAGACAATGACTGGATTCACACATTTTCAATTAGTGTATATGGTTTGGAAGCTACTTTCCCGATTAGAAGTGAAATTCCTTCATTGAAACTAGTTGTTGAATTACTCCCTGGTACTTCACTTGAGGAGGAACAGTTGCTTTATCTAGAACGTCTCGATGAGACTCGTCGAATTGATGCTTTGGTCACTGAGACTCAGAAAAGACGTGTTAAAGCGCAATATGGTAAAACAGTAACCCCTCGTGTATATGATAAAGGTGACATGGTCCTTTTATATGATAAAGCTCATGATAAATTGGGTGCAAGGAAATTCGAACCCATGTGGCAAGAACCCTTTATTGTTAAACGTGTGTTACAAAAGGGTGCCTATGAGTTAGTAGACTATCAAGGGAACCAACTGGCTAAGCCTCGCAATAGGCTCTACCTCAAGAAGTATTATGTCTGATTTTTCATGAATACTTTGTACATTAGTGTGTATTTCACTAGTGTGCAATTTTTGGTGTGCTTTGTTTGCCTTTTTTGCAAACATGTTTTCCCCTACTTACCATGTTCTGCTTGGTTTTCAAATGTCGACAAACCTTCTTCCTCATGTCGGTTTCGCTGATGGCGCTTGTCGTAGTACATGGAATCTGTCTTCCGCTGCGTGTGCAATTTATGCTCCCAATGATGAGTTAGTGAGTTTAGAGGGCCTATGTCTAGGTCGAACAAATAATAATATTGTTGAATATAGTGTGACTATCAAACTATTATCAGAAGCAATTTCCCTTGAAATTAGGGAATTAGGTGTCAAATTCGATTCACAACTCATTTTATTACAGCTAAAAAAGCATTATTTAGTAAGAAACCCTTAGATTTTACGGATGTATCTGCGTGATTGATTATTGGAGCAAAATTTTGACTATATTGCTTATCATCACATTCCAAGAAATCTAAATACATTAGCAAATTACATTTTAGATAAAAATCTACATAACATATAAAAGAAACCATGGCATAAATGAACATTAAATAACATCTGAAATGATGTATGTATATATATAGTTTGCAAAAAGTGTGATACATCAAAAATCAAAATCACTGTTCTGAGGCACATGACTTCTCAAGACAACATAAGTGCATAAACTAAAACCAAAGAGACATGTCTATCCTCTAACATGACGCTCATGATAACATGTAACTTCCCTAACCACTCGGCCTACACAGTCGAAGTATTCTAGTCGATACCCCCATAGTATGTCTCTGATATCGTAGCGGGATATCATCAAAAGAATCATAATATGGTATGACTCTAGTCAGAGCTGACAAGTTGCGCTCCACCTCAAATATAGGGTTGTCTCCCTCATCATAAACAACAACCTCTATTTAGAGAACAACCCTATGTGCTATCTAAGACAACCCTGGAGGTCTCAATGGTCCAACATTTACAAACAATCATAAGTTAAAATCTCAATACACGATATTAAAAACAAAAAACCAAAAAACCAAAAAAAACTCTTACCTGAGTCGTCCCACTATCCTCCCGATGGTAGAGGTAGATCCATATCTCCTCTGAATTCAGTTCATGCATATGCCAAATCGTCGATAGCAATCAATTGTTGTCAAATCCATACAAAGAAGGCAGGAACGAAAGACATATGTTGCTCGCCTCCATGGCATGGCATCAGCTCACTCCATCTCATAAGTCGTGGATCCCTTAGTTTAGGAGGTCCCACCTCTATCCGCTGACATCGGAACAATGGTACCCTCTCTAAGAAAAAAGTCACTAGGATCGAGCCATAACCAAACGGTTTCAGCCTCACGGTCTTACACTTTGTGAGCTAGTCTTTCATGTTAATAAGCAACACCTCACACCAGTTGAACATCGTTGGATTCATAAAATCCACTACATACTGAAAATGGGATTGGCTTGACTCATGCAAGACCTACACTCTCGCCACTCGTGCAATCGTGTAAAGGATGGTCCTCAGAGCTGTTGGAAATGTTGTCATTGATGGCAAAGGAATTGGCAAAGAAGGAGCATCTGAAACAGTAACTATGAAAAGAGAAAAGAAAAGTAGCAGAGAACAGAGGCAACAGAGAGGAAGTAGAGGCAGCATAGAAGGAACAAAGGTAGCAGAAGACAGATGACAGTAGAATAGGGCCATTTGAAAAAGCAAGGAGCAGCATTAGACAAGAAATAGAGCAGTGAGGAAAAAGGGCCACTGAGTTGAATATCTGGCCATAACAAGGAGGTTGTGTAAAGAAATTTCAGTTGTGTATGTAAAAGGATTTGTTCAGTATGACATGGATAATGTTGACCTAAATTCTATGAGAAGGAGTTTGATTTTAGTGAGAAACTGTATGGCTCTTTAGTAGGTGTTGTGGTGTGCAATTACTTGAGCACAAATCACATATGTGAGTCGATCAAGGTTTATAAACAGTTCTTGAATAAACCCTGTGGCAAGGGTTTGAAATTGAAGATTCAGTGTATAAATTGAAGGAATTAATGGTTGCGGAGATATGATGGTTTTGAATGTAGCGAAGATTATAATTGTGATGGACCGTGGTACAGTGATTAGCTTGCAGAATCAAGAACTTGAATGTGCGGTTAGAAGCGGAACTATGACAAGGTAGAACCCCGAACATGCAATGGAAGGTTGATATATTATATATCATAGCAAAATTGAAGACATAATGGCATTGTGTTGCGTCGAGGTCGGAAGGCAGCAACCGGTGTAAAGAATGTGTGTTAAAAGAATCAAACGAAATTGTGAACAAAGCGTTAAACTTCGCGATGGAACTATAATAAAAAGCAAAACATTAAAATGGAGCTTAATTATAATAATACATTGAAGAGTGAGCGGAACCTTGAAGGCGGAACCTTACGAGCAGAGTGAACAGTAAAGGCGGGATTCCGGTTTTCATCGCACCGCTTTCGACGGGCAAGCGGTATTCAAGAAATCGGAGCGATTCCATAGAGTGGGCGACACGTGGCCGTGAGCGAATTCGCAAAACCTCTTCCACAACGCGCCATCGCGCATTATCGTCCATGCATCTTCACCATGCGATATCCATTGGATCGTCAAGGCCAGTGCGACAGCTTGTCCACCGTTGGATGAGGAAGGTTGTAAGCGTTGGGGCCCATGCGTACATGTGTGTTGATCATTATTAGGGCTTGTGGATTTAACAAAGTGTATTATTATGGTTTGAACCATTGCAAATATTATTTGTACAAGATTTAAATATTAAGGGAGTATGCCATACAATTACGATTGTGAAGTCAACACCCTATGAAAATATGGGGATTATGATTTGGTTGGATGCATAACAGTCTTATTACCGATACATGTATGATTAGCGTTACAATGGATAACGAAGGGTGTTAATGGAGCAGTTGCACATTGAAGTAAAGCGTAGAGCAACGTAATCATATTTTGTATTGAACAGTGAGAAAGTTGAAGTTTAAATCTGTTTAACAGAAAATTTGCATATTTGACCTAACTGAATACGCAGTGGAGGTTGATAACTCAGATTTACAGAATCTGGAATTGAAGATAGACTGTCTTGGAGATTGCAGAGTTGAAGAAATGTGCAGCAAAAGGATTCAAAAGTACAGGGAACAGGTGGAATATGCGAAATTCAGTGAACAAAGTATGTAGGACAGCTGCATGATTGCTACAGAAAGGACAAAAATAACAAGCCAAGGGTTGAGTGAAGTTTATATACTGTAACTGAAAATGTAAATTTTTTATTTGTTTTATATTGTTTGTGATGCAAAGGCAAGTATCCTAAGGAAAAGAAAAACTCCCACTGTAATATTGAAATTTGTACATATTGTTATATTTTTAATGAGTTGGATAAAGAATTGAGAAGGCAGAAGTCAAAGAGTCATGGCTGGTCACTCAAAATTCCTTATGGAATAAAAACAGTCATGTGAGGAACTCTATATATAATTTGATATGCATAAGCGAAAAAAAGTGAGAGTAAGGATAGAGAATGAAAAGCATAGAATATTGAGGCAGAGAAGATAAGGAAGAGAGGAGCAGAAAGAGATGCTACTGAATAGAGCTGATATCTGAGGTAAATCAGCAAACATTTCTTGTGATAAATTGAGGAAGTTGGAGCTTCCCTATCAAGTTGAAGCTTGATAGATGTCAGTTGTAGCTGACTGAGGTTGGAGCCTCCTGTAGGTTGGTGCCTGCAGAAAATTGAAGGGAGTTGGAGCTTCCTTGCAAGTTGTAGCTTGCATAATTGAGGTTGGAGCCTCCTGTAGGTTGGTGCCTGCAGAAAAACAGTGGTGAGAGGGAGTTGGAGCTTGCCTTTGCATCACAACAATAATAAGATGTGGTTTTCTCCCTTTATGGGTTTCCACTTAAATTTGTTGTCTCTATCTGTGTTACCTGTGTGCTGAGATGATTTACCAAATCTGCTTAATGTTTGCTGCTCTCATAATAAGTTTGAAGTCACATTAATTTAATACTTGCTGCAACATATTAAGACTCTCCATATACTAAGATTGATTATAAAAGTAAACTGTAAATTAGCTGATAAAATTTTAAAAAGCTCATGTATGTGTTAAACTGATTCACCCCCCCCCCCTCTCAGTTTAACTAAGAATTCAACAATTGGTATCAGAGCCAGTTCCTTTGTACCAGTTTAACAACTGAAAGGAGATCCTAGGTTCTCAGGATGGCTAGTAAAGAAGGATGATCAACCAATAAAGCCCCTTTCTTTACGGGTACAAATTATGCTTTCTCGAAAATAAGAATGAGGACATACATAATGTCTCTAGGAATAGAATTTTGGGCTGCTGTGGAATTCGGATATGCCCCAAAGGAAATTGACACAAAGAAAGAAACCAAACAAGATTTTGTAGCTAACACAAAAGCCATGAATGCCATCTTAAATGGATTGTGTGAAGCAGAGTTTATCAAAGTAATGCACAAAGACACTGCCAAAGAAATGTGGGATACTCTGGAGAACATCCATGAAGGAGACAAGAAGGTTAAGACTGCCAAAATTCAAGTCTATAGAGCCCAGTTTGAGAACTTAAAAATGAATGATGATGAAGACATTGACAGTTTCTTCCTAAAAGATGCAGAAATTGTTAACAATATGAAAGCTCTTGGAGAAACCATGCCAGAAAGTATAATTGTGCAAAAGATTCTAAGATCTCTTCAATCCAGGTTTAATCCCAAGGTGTCTGCAATATAAGAAATAGCTGATTGGGAGACCTTGACCATGAACCAACTACTTGGAAATTTAACGGCATATGAGATGAGGCTCCCACAAAAGAAGCCAAGTACCAGGGAGGCAGCCTTTAAAACAGAAAAGAAGAAAGAAGAAGAGGAAGACATATGTTCTTGCTCGGATGAAGAACAGGCAAAATTTGTCAAGAAATTGGATAGAGGCTTAGGTAAATACAAAGGTAAACTTCCTTTCAAATGCTTTAACTGTGGAAGAGTTGGACATTATACTGCTAAGTGTCCTCACAAGAAAGTAAGGAATTAGACTCATGAGTCAGAGAAAAATATATCAAAGAACTGCCAGAAAGGAAAGAGGTTCAGTAGAAGATCCTTCTATGCTCAACAAGACAGCAGTACATATGAATATTCAGATGAACCCTCGAGTGAAGAAGGAACTTTTGAATTTTTATTGATGGTCATAGAAGAACTTGAAGGACTCCTGCTAAAAGATGAAGAAGAAGAAGGCGAATTCGACCTTGAGGGGGAGCTAAGAAGTGCTCTGGAGGAGATTGACAGGCTCAAGCTAAAGTGCATAAAACAAAAGGACATTCTCCTCAAGTATGTAAGAGAAGAACAGAATTCAGAAGTCCTCATACAGCTAAAGGTAGAGCTTGAAGAATCCAAGAAGATAGAAGACATGTTACTTCAGCAAATCAAGGATAAAACCCGAGAACAAGAGAAGCTAGAAGAAGAAGTTGTATGTCTGAGGAAGAAATTAGAAAATGCTCAGAGGAAAGTGTCTACAAACTCCTCCCAAACAACAGACTCTAGTAAGTTGAACGAAATTCTGGGTGCTCAAAGATCTCCTATGATAAAAACTGGAATAGGCTATGAAGGAGAATCAAGTAAAAGAAAAGAAAAGGAAAATAGAGAGATTATTTTTGTAAAATCAAAGAAGAATGATGAAGCGGCTTAAACAATTCCTACAAAAGAAGAAACCTGTAATGAGGAAGACAGAGATCAGAAGAAACCACTAGTAGCAAATAATGTAATAAATACTAAGACCCCTGAGTATGTCAAGTTTGGAAACCATCAAAGGAGATTCTTTCCTACTATGAAGAATACCACCTGTTATGTCTGCCACAAGCTGGGACACATTGTTGCATATTTTCATACAAGGAGGAGTAATTCAAACCAGCAAAAGATGCAAATAGTGAAGAGACTGTCTCAAGCAAACAAATGGAGAAAACAACCTTACATCAGGTATGCAAATAATTTTTATGGTTACTATTTTTATTGTAAGGAATTTGGCCATAAAATTATTGAATGTAGAAAGTATGGACAAAGATTGATGTTCAACACCTCAAGGAGGTTTATGAATCAAAGAAATTTTTTTCATACTCACAATTCTGCAAAAACTATGATCAAATGTTGTGTATGCAATCAAGTTGGACATATGCCTTCCAAATGTCCTCTGAAAGGATGTGATTCATCATCTCACAAAAGATACCAAAAAAAAGGATGCCTCCAGTGGAAAAAGAAGGAGAATAAGTGTGACCTGGCTCTAACTGCTCAAGATCTGAAAAGCCAATGGTATCTGGACAGAGGCTGCTCAAAACATATGACTGGAGACAGGAGAAAATTCATAACTTTTGATGAAAAGAAAACTAGTAGTGTTACTTTTGGCAATGATAAATCAGGAAAAACCAAGGGAAAGGGCTCAGTCAGCTTAGATAATGGCAGAGGTAAGGCCCAAGATGTACTTTTTGTAGATGGGCTGAAAGAAAATTAGATGAGTGTCAATCAAATGTGTGATAAAGGCTGCGAAGTTCTTTTCAGAGCACAAGACTGTGAAGTCAGATCAAGCACCACAGGAAAGACTCTGCTAAAAGGTGTTGGAACAGAGAGCACTGTTTACATCGTGAAAGAGGAAGAGGAAGCATGCCATCTTAGCAAACTTGAGGAGTCATGGTTATGGCATAGGAGATTGGGACATCTCAGCTTCGATCATATCATCCGACTGAGCAAGAAGAAAGTGGCCAGAGACATGCCAGAAATAAAAAGGCCTTCTAATACCATATGCAAATCTTGTCAATTGGGTAAACAGACCCGCACATCCTTTAAGGCAAAAGATGAGTTATCAACAAGAAGACCACTCCAGCTTGTGCACATGGATCTGTGTGGACCTGCAAGAACTAAAACACCAAGTGGAGAATCCTACTTCATGCCGATAATTGATGATTTCTCCAGAATGACATGGGTTGCATTTCTCAAGAATAAATCGGAAGCTTTGGAAAAATTCACAATATTCAAAGCCTTAGCAAAAAATCAGACAAGATGCAAGCTGAAATGCATCAGATCAGACAGAGGAGGTGAATTCACTGATTATGACTTTGCAGACCTATGCAATGAACATGGCATAAAGCAACAATTTACTGTTGCAGGGACACCTCAACAGAATGGAGTAGCAGAGAGACAAAACAGGTCTGTGCAGCAAATAGCCAGAGCCATGATGCAAGAGAGTAATATTCCACAAACATTTTGGGCAGAAGCAGTACACATAGCTATGCATATTCTAAACAAAGCCCACTTAAGGCCAAGCAGTGACAAGACTCCCTATGAACTATGGCATGGGAAACCAGCTTCAATTAAACATTTTAGAATCTTTGGAAGCAAGTGTTACATAATAATAATGATGAAAATCTTGGGAAATTTGATGCAAGAGCAGATGAAGGGGATTTTCTAGGATATGCTTCCAAAAGTAAAGGGTACAGGTGCTACAACAAGACTCTTCAAAAAATAGTAGAAAGTATTGACATGAGATTTGATGAAGAACTTCCAAACAATACAAGAGATACAGACTGCTGCAGTCCATCAGACAACCATGAAGAAGAAAACCAAAATGATGATGAAACAAGCAAGACAACAGAAGATGCAGAGCTGAGCTCGAAAGCCCCCTCAAGATACACTCAGAAGAATCATCCTGAAGATCAGATCATAGGAGACAAAAAGGTAGGGGTCCAGACAAGAAGGCAGCTAACAGAACAAACAGAAGAGGTATACATAGCCATGTTATCACAGATAGAGCCAAAGAGATTTGAAGAATCCAACAAGGACAAGTATTGGGTGAAGGAAATGAATGAAGAATTGGACCAAATTGAGAAGAACAATACCTGGGAACTAGTTCCTAGACCAATTGAGAAAAATATCATTGGCTCAAAATGGGTATTCGAGAATAAAATGAATGAGCAAGGACAGGTAATCAGGAATAAAGCCAGACTAGTTTGCAAAGGATATTCACAAATCGAAGGACTTGATTACGATGAAACATTTGCCCCTATAGCCAGAATGGAAGCCATCAGAATGTTTCTGGACTTTGCATGCTACCAAGAATTCAAGGTATATCAAATGGATGTGAAATCTGCATTTTTTAATGGAGATCTAGAAGAAGAAGTCTACATGGAACAACCAGAAGGTTTCTCTTTAACAGACAAAGAAGACTGTGTGTGCAGACTGAAGAAGGCTCTATATGGATTGAAACAGGCTCCTTGTGCTTGGTACTCAAGACTAGATAAATATTTGCAAAAACAAGGCTTTAAGAGAGGTGGAGTAGACAACAATCTATACATAAAAGCCCATGAAAATGAACTCCTGATTGTTGTATTGTATGTTGATGACATTATGTTTGGAAGCAACAGAGATGAACTAGCAAAAGGGTTTGCTGAGGAGATGAAATTAGAGTTTGAGATGTCCATGATTGGAGAACTCGGTTTCTACTTAGGACTTCAAATTCAGCAAAAGAACATAGGTACATTCATCTCATAGGAAAAATACTTAAAAGAAATGTTGAAAAAATTCAAAATGGAGGACTGCAAACCTGTGTCAACTCCCATGATCACGGGATGCAAGTTGTGTGCTGATGATGGATCTGCTGATATAGATCAAAAACTCTACAGATCCATGATAGGAAGTTTGTTGTATCTGACAGCATGAAGACCAGACATCATGCTAGCAGTAGGACTAGTGGCTAGATATCAGCACCTAAACAAAATCACCTTCTTGTAGTAAAAAGAATATTCAGATATCTACAAGGAACAGCACTGTATGGGCTTTCGTATCCTAAAGGCAAAAACTTCACTTTGACAGCATACAAAGATGTAGATTGGGCCAGCTGTGTGGATGACAGGAAAAGTACAAGTGGAGGTGCATTCTATCTAGGAGAAAGTCTGGTGGCATGGTTAAGCAAGGAAAAAACATCTATCTCTCTATCTACAACAGAAGCAGAATATATAGCAGCAACAGCATGTTGTACACAAGTCATGTGGATGAAGCAAACCCTCCAAGACATGAAGGTGAGCACTGATGAACCTATCTCAATCAATTGTGATAATACAAGTGCTATAAGTATATCAAAAAATCATCTGCTTCACTCAAAAACTAAACATATCCCAATCAAGTATCATTTTCTCCGAGAATAAGTGGCTCAGAAGGTAGTAAAACTCGAATATGTGCCAACAAAAGGACAGACAGCTGATATATTTACCAAACCTCTTGCTAGAGAACCATTTGAATATTTGAGAGATAGACTAGGGGTAGTATCTATAGATTCTACTCTCTGATACAAAGAGAAAGCACAGTTTTAGGGGGAGAACAGAAACGAAAATATCATTCTAGGGGGAGATCAACCAACAAGGAAAGCATGAAACATGTCCTCAAGGTCAAAGGATTATGGAAAGAATACACCCAACATAAAAGAGTTAAAGGAAAGGCTAAAGGGTCAAAATTTTAGATTTAATCCAAAGTTTGGAGCAGCAAGGTACAAAGTCATAAGATCTCAGAGAGAGGAAATGCAGAAAGCAAACTAGGAAATGAGCAACCCTTTGCCATTGATGTCAAAGGGGGAGGAAAAAAAAAAGGGGGCTTCTATAAGGCAAACAGAGGAAGAGTATTGCCATCAATGCCAAAGGGGGAGACTGTTGGAAATGTTGTCATTGATGGCAAAGGAATTGGCAAAGAAGGAGCATCTCAAAACAGTACCTAGGAAAAGAGAAAAGCAAAGTAGCAGAGAACAGAGGCAGCAGAGAGGAAGTAGAGGCAACATAGAAGGAACAAAGGCAGCAGAAGACAGATGACAGTAGAATAGGGCCATTTGAAGAAGCAAGGAGCAGCATTAGACAAGAAACAGAGCAGTGAAGAAAAAGGGCCACTGAGTTGAAGATCTGGCCATAACAAGGAGGTTGTGTAAAGAAATTTCAGCTGTGTATGTAAAAGGATTTGTTCAGTATGACATGGATAATGTTGACCTAAATTATATGAGAAGGAGCTTTGATTTTAGTGAGAAACTGTATGGCTCTTTAGCAGGTGTTGTGGTGTGCAATTACCTGAGCACAGATCACATATGTGAGTCGATCAAGGTTTATAAACAGTTCTTGAATGAACCCTGTGGAAAGGGTTCGAAATTGAAGATTCGGTGTATAAATTGAATGAATTAATGGTTGCGGAGATATGATGGTTTTGAATGTAGCAAAGATTATAATTGCAATGGACTGTAGTACAGTGATTAGCTTGCGGAATCAAGAACTTGAATGTGCAGTTAGAAGCGGAACTATGACAGTATAGCCCCTTTAACATGCAATGGAAGGTTGATCCCAAGGTGTTTGCAAGAGGAAACACCATTGGGAGAGACTCGACCATGAACCATCTACTTGGAAATTTAACATCATATGAGATGAGGCTCCCACAGAAGAAGCCAAGTACGAGGGAGGCAGCCTTTAAAACATAAAAGAATAAAGAGAAGAGGAAGACATATGCTCTTGCTCGGATGAAGAAGAGGCAAAATTTGTCAAGAAATTGGATAGAGGCTCAGGTAAATACAAAGGTAAACTTCATTTCAAATGCTTTAACTCTGGAAGAGTTGGACACTATGCTGCTAAGTGTCCTCACAAGAAATTAAGGAATCAGACTCAAGAGTTAGAGAAAAATATATCAAAGAACTGGCAGAAAGGAAAGAAGTTCAGCAGAAGATCCTTCTATGCTCAACAAGACAGTAGTACATCTGAAGATTCAGATGAACCCTCAAGTGAAGAAGGAACCTCTGAATTTTTATTGATGGCCATAGAAGAACTTGAAGGACTCCTGCTAGAAGATGAAGAAGATGAAGGCGAAGTCGACCTTGAGGGGGAGCTAAGAAGTGCTCTGGAGGAGATTGACAGGCTCAAACTGAAGTGCAAAAAACAAAAGGACATTCTCCTCAAGTATGTAAGAGAAGAACAGAATTCAGAAGTCCTCATGTAGCTAAAGGTAGAGCTTGAAGAATCCAAGAAGATAGAAGACATGTTACTTCAGCAAATCAAGGATAAAAATCGAGAACAAGAGAAGCTGGAAGAATAAGTTGTATGTCTGAGGAAGAAATTAGAAAATGCTCAAAGGAAAGTGTCTACAAATTCCTCTCAAACAACAAGCTCTAGTAAGTTGAATGAAATTCTGGATGCTCAAAGATCTCCTATGATAAAAACTGGAATAGACTATGAAGGAGAATCATGTAAAAGCAAAGAAAAGGAAAACAGAGAGATTATATTTGTAAAAGCAAAGAAGAATGATGAAGCGTCTCAAACAATTCCTACAAAAGAAGAAACCTGTAATGAGGAAGACAGAGATCAGAAGAAACCACTAGTAGCAAAGAATGTAATAAATACTAAGACCCCTGAGTATGTCAAATTCGGAAATCATCAAAGGAGAGTCTTCCCTCCTATGAAGAATGCTGCCTGTTATGTCTGCCACAAGCTAGGACACATTGTTGCATATTGTCATACAAGGAGGAGTAATTAAAACCAACAAAAGATGCAAACCGTGAAGAGATTGCCTCAAGAAAACAAATGGAAAAGACAACCTTACATCAGGTATGAAAATAGTTTCTATGGTTACTATTTTTATTGTAAGGAATTTGGCCATAAAATCATTGAGTGTAGAAATTATGGACAAAGATTGATGTTCAACACCTCAACGAGATTTATGAATCAAAGAAATTTTGTTCATACTCACAATTCTGCAAAAATTATGACCAAATGCAATGTATGCAATCAAGTTGGACATATGCCTTCCAAATGTCCTCTCAGAAGATGTAGTTCATCATCTTCAAAAGATACCAAAAAAGATGCCCTGGTGGAAGAAGTTACGAGAATATGTGGACCGCTCTAACTCGCTTAAGATCCAAAGCGTTTTACTAACGATATCTTCGCCCAAAACATATGACTAGAGACAAGGAGAAAATTTTATAATTTTTGATGAAAAGAACCTAGTGTTACTTTTTGGCACGATAAATTAGGAAAAATCAAGGGAAAGGGCTCAGTCAGCTTAGATAATGGCAGAGGTAAGGCCCAAGATGTACTATTTGTAGATGGGCTGAAAGAAAATTTGTTGAGTGTCAGTCAAATGTGTGATAAAGGCTGCGAAGTTCTTTTCAGAGCACAAGACTGTGAAGTCAGATCAAGCACCACAGGTAAGACTCTGCTCAAAGGTGTTCGAACAGAGAGCAGTGTTTGCATCGTGAAAGAGGAAGAGGAAGCATGCCATCTTAGCAAACTTGAGGAGTCATGGTTATGGCATAGGAGATTGGGACATCTCAACTTCGATCATATCATCAGACTGAGCAAGAAGAAAGTGGCCAGAGACATGCCAGAAATAAAAAGGCCTTCTAATACCATATGCAAATCTTGTCAATTGGGTAAACAGACCCACACATCCTTTAAGGCCAGATATGAGTTATCAACAAGAAGACCACTCCAGCTTGTGCGCATGGATCTGTGTGGACCTGCAAGAACTAAAACACCAAGTGGAGAATCCTACTTCATCTCGATAATTGATGATTTCTCCAGAATGACATGGGTTGCATTTCTCAAGAATAAATCGGAAGCTCTGGAAAAATTCAAAATATTCAAAGCCTTAGCAGAAAATCAGACAGGATGCAAGATAAAATGCATCAGATCAGACAGAGGAGGTGAATTCGTTGATTATGAGTTTGCAGACCTATGCAATGAACATGGCATAAAGCAACAATTTACTATTGCAGGGACACCTCAGCAGAATGGAGTAGCAAAGAGACAAAACAGGTCTGTGCAGCAAATAGCCAGAGCCATGATGCAAGAGAGTAATATTCCGCAAACCTTCTGGGCAGAAGCAGTACACACAGCCGTGCATATTCTAAACAAAGCCCACTTAAGGCCAAGCAGTGACACGACTCCCTATGAACTATGGCATGGGAAACCAGCTTCAATTAAACATTTTAGAATCTTTGGAAGCGAGTGTTACATAAAGAATAATGATGAAAATCTTGGGAAATTTGATGCAAGAGCAGATGAAGGGATTTTTATAGGATATGCTTCCAAAAGTAAAGGGTACAAGTGCTACAACAAGACTCTTCGAAAAATAGTAGAAAGTATTGACGTGAGATTTGATGAAGAACTTCCAAACAATACAAGAGATACAGACTGCTGCATTCCATCAGACAACCATGAAGAAGAAAACCAAAATGATGACGAAACAAGCAAGACAACAGAAGATGCAGAGCTGAGCTCAAAAGCCTCCTCAAGATACACTCAGAAGAATCATCCTGAAGATCAGATCATAGGAGACAAAAAGGTAGGGGTCTAGACAAGAAGGCAGCTAACAGAACAAACAGAAGAGGTATACATAGCCATGTTATCACAGATAGAGCCAAAGAGATTTGAAGAATCCAACAAGGACAAGTATTGGGTGAAGGAAATGAATGAAGAATTGGACCAAATTGAGTAGAACAATACCTGGGAACTAGTTCCTAGACCAATTGAGAAAAATATCATTGGCTCAAAATGGGTATTCGAGAATAAAATGAATGAGCAAGGACAGGTAATCAAGAATAAATCCAGACTAGTTTGCAAAGGATATTCACAAATCGAAGGACTTCATTACGATGAAACATTTGCCCCTATAGCCAGAATGGAAGCCATCAAAATGTTTCTAGCCTTTGCATGCTACAAAGAATTCAAGGTATATCAAATGGATGTGAAATCTGCATTTTTTAATGGAGATCTAGAAGAAGAAGTCTACATGGAACAACCAGAAGGTTTCTCTTTAACAGACAAAGAAGACTATGTGTGCAGACTGAAGAAGGCTCTATATGGATTGAAACAGGATCCTCGTGCTTGGTACTCAAGACTAGATAAATATTTGCAAAAACAAGGCTTTAAGAGAGGTGGAGTAGACAACAATCTATACATAAAAGCCCATGAAAATGAACTCCTGATTGTTGTATTGTATGTTGATGACATTATGTTTGGAAGCAACAGAGACGAACTAGCAAAAGGGTTTGCTGAGGAGATGAAATCAGAGTTTGAGATGTCCATGATTGGAGAACTCAGTTTCTACTTAGGACTTCAAATTCAGCAAAAGAACATAGGTACATTCATCTCACAGGAAAAATACTTAAAAGAAATGTTGAAAAAATTCAAAATGGAGGACTGCAAACCTGTGTCAACTCCCATGATCACGGGATGCAAGCTGTGTGCTGATGATGGATCTGTTGATATAGATCAAAAACTCTACAGATCCATGACAGGAAGTTTGTTGTATCTGACAGCATGAAGACCAGACATCATGCTAGCAGTAGGACTAGTGGCTAGATATCAAGCAGCACCTAAACAAAATCACCTTCTTGCAGTAAAAAGAATATTCAGATATCTACAAGGAACAACACTGTATGGGCTTTGGTATCCTAAAGGCAAAAACTTCACTTTGACAGCATACAAAGATGCAGATTGGGCCAGCTGTGTGGATGACGGGAAAAGTACAATTGGAGGTGCATTCTATCTAGGAGAAAGTCTGGTGGCATGGTTAAGCAAGAAACAAACATCTATCTCTCTATCTACAACAGAAGCAGAATATATAGCAGCAGCAGCATGTTGTACACAAGTCATGTGGATGAAGAAACCCTCCAAGACATGAAGGTGAGCATTGATGAACCTATCTCAATCAAATGTGATAATACAAGTGCTATAAGTATATCAAAAAATCATGTGCTTCACTCAAAAACTAAACATATCCCAATCAAGTATCATTTTCTCCGAGAACAAGTGACTCAGAAGGTAGTAAACCTGGAATATGTGCCAACAAAAGAACAGACAGCTGATATATTTACCAAACCTCTTGCTAGAGAACCATTTGAATATTTGAGAGATAGACTAGGGGTAGTATCTGTAGATGCTACTCTCTGATATAAAGAGAAAGCACAGTTTCAGGGGGAGAACAGAAACGAAAATATCATTCTAGGGGGAGATCAGCCAACAAGGAAAGCAGGAAACAGGTCCTCAGGGTCAAAGGATTATGGAAATAATACACCCAGCATAAAAGAGTTAAAGGAAAGGCTAAAGGGTCAGAATTTTAGATTTAATCCAAAGTTTGGAGCAGCAGGGTACAAAGCCAGAAGATCTCAGAGAGAGGAAATGCAGAAAGAAAACTAGGAAATGAGCAACCCTTTGCCATTGATGTCAAAGGGGGAGGAAAAACAAAAATGGGGCTTCTATAAGACAAACAAAGGAAAAGTATTGCCATCAATGCCAAAGGGGGAGATTGTTGGAAATGTTGTCATTGATGGCAAAGGAATCGGCAAAGAAGGAGCATCTGAAACAGTAACTAAGAAAAGAGAAAAGCAAAGTAGCAGAGAATAGAGGCAGCAGAGAGGAAGTAGAGGCAGCATAGAAGGAACAAAGGCAGCAGAAGACAGATGACAGTAGAATAGGGCCATTTGAAGAAGCAAGGAGTAGCATTAGACAAGAAACAGAGCAGTGAGGAAAAAGGGCCACTGAGTTGAAGATCTGGCCATAACAAGGAGGTTGTGTAAAGAAATTCCAGCTGTCTATGTAAAAGGATTTGTTCAGTATGACATGGATAATGTTGACCTAAATTCTATGAGAAGGAGCTTTGATTTTAGTGAGAAACTGTATGGCTCTTTAGCAGGTGTTGTGATGTGCAATTACCTGAGCACAGATCACATATGTGAGTCGATCAAGGTTTATAAACAGTTCTTGAATAAACCGTGTGGCAAGGGTTCGAAATTGAAGATTCAGTGTATAAATTGAAGGAATTAATGGTTGCAGAGATATGATGGTTTTGAATGTAGCGAATATTATAATTGTGATGGATCGTGGTACAGTGATTAGCTTGCGGAATCAATAACTTGAATGTGCGGTTAGAAGCGGAACTATGACAGGGTAGAACCCCGAACATGCAATGGAAGGTTGATATATTATATATCATAGCAGAATTGAACATAGAATGGCATTGTGTTGCGTCGAGGTCGGAAGGCAGCAACCAGTGTAAAGAATGTGTGTTAAAAGAATCAAACGAAATTGTGAACAAAGCGTTAAACTTCGCGATGGAACTGTAATAAAAAGCAAAACATTAAAGCAGAGCTTAATTATAATAATACATTGAAGAGTGAGCGGAACCTTGAAGGCAATATATGAGCGTAAAGGAGTAGAGCGGAACCTTACGAGCAGAGTGAACAGTAAAGGCGGGATTCCGGTTTTCATCGCACCGCTTTCGACGGGCAAGCAGTATTAAAGAAATCAGAGCGATTCCATAGAGTGGGCGACACGTGGCCCTGAGCGAATTCGCAAAACCGCTTCCACAGCGCGCCATCGCGCATAATCGTCTGTGCATCTTCACCGTGCGATATCCGTTGGATCGTCAAGGCCGGTGCGACATCTTTTCCGTCGTTGGATGAGGAAGGTTGTCAGCGTTGGGGCCCATGCGTACATGTGTGTTGATCATTATTAAGGTTTGCGGATTTAACAATGTGTATTATTATGGTTTGAATCATTGCAAAGATTATTCGTACAATATTTAAATATTAAGGGAGTAGGCCATATAATTACGATTGTGAAGTCAACACCCTATGAAAATATGGGGATTATGATTTGGTTGGATGCATAACAGTCTTATTGTCGATACATGTATGATTAGCATTACAATGGATAACGAAGGGTGTTAATGGAGCAGTTGCACATTGAAGTAAAGCGTAGAGCAACGTAATCATAGTTTGTATTGAACAGTGAGAAAGTTGAAGTTTAAATCTATTTAACAGAAAATTTGCAGATTTGACCTGACTGAATACGCAGTGGAGGTTGATAACTCAGATTTACAGAATCTAGAATTGAAGATAGAGTGTCTTGGAGATTGCAGAGTTGAAGAAATGTGCAGCAAAAGGATTCAAAAGTACAGGGACTAGGTGGAATATGCGAAAGTCAGTGAACAAATTATGCAGGACAGCTGCATGACTGCTACAGAAAGGACAAAACCAGCAAGCCAAGGGCTGAGTGAAGTTTATATACTGTAACTGACAATGTAAATGTTTTATTTGTTTTATATTGTTTGTGATGCAAAGGCAAGTATCTTAAGGAAAAGAAAAATCCAACTGTAACATGGAAATTTGTACATATTGTTATAATTTTAAATGAGTTGGACAAAGGAATGAGAAGACAGAAGTCAAAGAGTCATGGTTGTTCACTCCAAATTCCTTGTGGAATACAAACAGTCATGTAATGAACTCTATATATAATATCAACTCGATATGCATTAAAAAAAAAAGGAGGAGAGAGTAAGGATAGAGAATGAAAAGCATAGAAAATTGAGACAGAGAAGATAAGGAAGAGAGGAGCAGAAAGAGATGCTGCAGAACAAAGCTGATATCTGAGGTAAATCAGCAAACATTTCTTGTGATAAATTGAGGAAGTTGGAACTTCCCTATCAAGTTGAATTTTGATAGCTGTCAGTTCTAGTTGACTGAGGTTGGAGCCTCCTGTAGGTTGGTGCCTACAGAAAATTGAAGGGAGTTGGTGCTTCCTTGCAAGTTGTAGCTTGCAGAATTGAGGTTGGAGCCTCCTGTAGGTTGGTGCCTACAAAAAAACAATGGTGAGAGGGAGTTGGAGCTTGCCTTTGCATCACAACAATAATAAGATGTGGTTTTCTCCCTTTATGGGTTTCCACTTAAATATGTTGTCTCTATCTGTGTTGCCTGTGTGCTTAGATGATTTACCAAATCTGCTTAATGTTTGCTGCTCTCATAATAAGTTTGAAGTCACTTTAATTTAATACTTGCTGCAACATATTAAGACTCTCCATATACTAAGATTGATTATAAAAGTAAACTGTAAATTAGCTTATAAAAATTTAAAAAGCTCATGTATGTGTTAAACTGATTCACCCCCCCCCCTCCTTCTCAGTTTAACTAAGAATTCAACAAGAGCAACTTCATTGAAAGTTTTAATGTCAATTTTTCTGCTTTTTGTCTTATGAGAACCATGACTACAGTGTTTGGCAATGAGCATCTTTGTGCTCCGTCGCCTGGTCTAGCACCTAATAACTAGACCAATTATCCCCTCTTAGACAAACCAGTGATGAAATATATGTCAGACACATCGATCTCCAAGTCTTGACCACCGATCATAAACATTTGGCGGTCAACATCCCACCATATCACAAGATATTGTAATAGATCCACTCAGGATCGAATCCTGGTTGTGTAGAATAATTTGAGCAAACGGCAATTTCGCAGCGTTCTTATGCAGTTTGGGTTTTGAGTTGCTTCTCTATCTTCTTCTTCATGTCCTCTTCATCTCTATTCTATGGCCATATTTCTCCTGCAAAAAATCAATTAACAAGGATTAATAACCTTCATGGACGAAATTTGGCAAGAAAATTGCTTAAATTTGAGCATCCATAAAAAAAAATTAACTCTCGGCGCCAACGCGTATGTTCATGAATTTTTACGTGCTGGTACTTTAAGTACTAGGGCGATCAACGCAGACTTGATGGGTAAATCTCGCGTTGGTTGCCCACGAGCACTAACTTTTCAGGGGCTTCCTAGGCACATGAAAATGGCTAATAATGCTTAAAACATAGGAAAAATGCAGGAAAAAGAAAGAGCTCTTACTTGCAACAAACGGTTCAGTGAACAGTGTCCCAGATCGATCGAACGGTGCGGTTGAAGTTCAGAGAAAAACAAGGGTAAAATGATTTTCACACTTTGACAATGGTAAAATGATTTTTTTATTTTATTTTATTTTTTATTTTATTTTATTTTTTTAAGTCCAGTAACAAATATTTTTAATATTAAAATTATTTTTACCATTTTATAAAGTATTTTTGCCTATTATTTTATATTTTTTTCTCGATCACAATGATGTTTTCTTGCATGTGCAGCGACAGGGAATCTTGAATCAATCTCAGTAATTGGTGACCGACGAGTTATCTTTTACCACTTTTTTCAGACTCGTGAAAACAAATGAAAAGAAACCCCCCTTGAGTCAACTTTAAGCTCTTTTTTGACTCTCGAAAAATTAAAATATTATCGAGCACTTGTCCTTTCAAGCTCATTAAAATAAATGAATCGACGTCGTCTCAATATATGTTTACCCCCTTTTTCGGGTTGAGGTTGACTAGTTGTGAAAAAGGAATACCTTAGTCAAACATGACTAAGCGGTTCTCTCAAATATTTTTTTTCTAATTTTTCGGATTCGAGATAATCCCTACGAAAATGGATCTTTGGATTTTTCGTTTCCGCTTCTTTTTAAAACTCTCTAAACATGAAAAATATGTCGAGTGACCCCTCAGTCGGACTCATAAAACTTAAATGACAAAGGAATTATCACCACGACAAGACCGAGTTACTCCTTCCTAGGACTTGTTAATATTATTAAGACGGATTCATCCAAAGGGTGAACTTATACGCTGAGAAAATGGTATCCTCTTTAAGCTTGTTATAAAAAATAAGAATGTACTTGTTACAAATAGTTGGGGGAAATGGAAGTAAAGTATGCCTTGTATAATATATTAAAGGCAGCATGTCGCTCTTGATCATAACACTTATTTGCATCCTGTGTCGGGTTTGGGTTATCCTCTCTTCGTGACTTGCCTCCCTGGGTTTAAGAAATCCATTTGCCTCCCATTCATTCATATCTTGTTGGCACCATGACCATTGATCCCATTTTGAGTCAAATGCTGCCAACATCAGGAGTCATGTCACTGATATGTTCAAGAGAAGTCCTATCTGCAAGATTCAAACTCCTTATACTTATATGACCTTTCTCTGCAAAAATCTTGAATCATTCCTATCTACCTTGAGCATTCCTATGTTTCGTGTCAATGATGTGGGAAACATTATGGCCCTCCTTCGATGGATCGCTTCCAGTCGACATTAGCTCATTATCCAGGATGTTGATCTAGAAACTCCCTTTCAGTGCCTTAGAGCTTGCATGCCTCAATGGAAAGTTATTTGTGTTTGACAAAAGGTTCACATCATTTGCCTTCGATCAAATGATTCTGCAAGTATTGGACCTGTTGTGCCTCATTTGCAATATCCTTTATTTTATTTTTTCTAAAATACAAAAAATAAAATGGAAAAATATAAAAATATATGTTAAAGTACAATTTATTATACTTTAACTAAAAGCTGTAATGTTTTGTATAAGTTTGAAGTTCGATATTTTAATAGATTCGAGAAGGTGGGTCCTAACGCCTCATTTAATGAACGAGCAAGTTTGCGAGTGGGATCCGAAGATTTTCATGTCCAAAGAGAAAGGCGGCAACTCGCAGGCACATTTGACACATGGGTTAACAGGGAGAGTGCCTATGTAGTTGACCACATTGACTGATGGGCCGATCAAGATCTGCGGTCAGGATCAACTGTGGGGGAAGGACCTCGGTGAGTGCTCCATACCTTTGACGCCTCCCGCAGTGATGTAAGCTGCTGGTTGGCGATAGCTTTTAGCCACGTCATGATACCGTTTAACGGTCTTTTGGCACGTCAACTCATCATTTAATTCCTAAACCCCGCGCCATCTATTTAAACTGGTTCTTATTTTCGCAATGCCAACGTTATTTCTATGTTCTTGTCAACCTGATTGCACCGTGTCTTCCATTATTATTCACCACCTTGTCATTGTTCGCCACCCTAGATAGAATTATGGCTAAGCGTTCATCTCTTTCCGGCTCATCCAGCCATATTCCTCTCATGGAAACTGAGAGGGATATCCAAGACACTGTGTGCTCTTTAGAACACCTCCAATTTTATCAATAGGTCTGTCTTAATGACAAATCATGTCCAATTTTCTCCGCCATGGCCAAATCAGGTGTATTGTCTGCATGTATTCCAAGAACACACATTTTCCTGAGTTTATGCACTAGCTAGTGTCTGTTATGTACCCTGGAAAATGCTTTGTAATGAATTGTCTATGAGAGAATGTCTTACAAGTCTCAGCCCTGTTAGTTTGTCAAGCTTTGTGTTACCCAGAGTCAGAATCTTATGTCCAATTCACTGACGAGT
The DNA here is from genome assembly GCA_034641835.2 of Pinus albicaulis. NCBI lineage: Eukaryota > Viridiplantae > Streptophyta > Pinopsida > Pinales > Pinaceae > Pinus > Pinus albicaulis. The sequence continues at coordinate 419,589,317 of CM076577.1, forward strand.
CATTGACAATGCATTATGATAGTCTTGCAGGTCAAGAATTCAATCAATTTTGTCTTTTTCCTGAAGCTAGATACGAAGCAGTTTGTACCTGACAGCAAAGAATTCTCCATGGAAATTTTTGACGCAAAATTTCAGTCGGTGCTGAGGTGTATTTCAAAGATATTGAGAAAATGAAACGACAGCATAATTGACAAATCAGTTTTGGGACTGTTTGCATTGATGATGAAGCTAGGAGTAGTGCTGGATATTCCTTCATATTGGCAAGAAGTTTTCAATACTCAACTCACGAGTTTATAACTCACTGGGTCATTCAGGTTCCCTTCTCTTATCATTTACCTCTTTTTATATCAAAATGTGGAAGAATTCTTGCATTTGGGGTTAAATATCATGGATGTAAATAAAAAGAGGCAGTTAGTAGTGTTTTGGACTGATGTAGTAAGAGAGGAATAAAATGAGGAGGGTCCGTTTGATTTTGCAAATCATTTTATGTCTACTGCATATAAGAATTTGAATGGGGTTTCTCTCCCATGTTTCCTGCCAAAGGCTCGAGAGTTTTTGCAGTTGGGAACAAATTGTAAATTTGAAGACTACTCAAAGATTAGACTTTATGGGGCTGGGGTAGAACCATATAGACTTCCTACATTTGTGCCTATGAGATTATTTGCCTTAGAATTCATTAGGCATAGTCTGAATGTTGACCAAATACATTTTGTACCTATGAAAAAAGGGCATATGTTTAAATTACCTATGTTTGTGGGTATGTTTATAGTCAACATGAGATAAGCAGTGGATGAGGTTAATATGATGTTAGATGGAATGCATTTACTGTTAGGAGATAAGTGGGCTTATGACCCCCATAAAGTAATTTCAAATAGGAGAATTGAAAATTGTTATTTAGCATTTGTTCATGAAAACAGACTTGATATATAGAAGCTAGCAAATAAGGGTTTTGCAGGTTCTGTTGGCTCTAATATACAAACTCCTATCATATCTGGGAAATCAAGCAAGAGGAGTAAAGAGGCAGTTGTTGATTCATAATATGAAAAGCAAAGAGCCGAAAAGAGAACAAAACTCGATGAAGTCATAACAAAATGCTCAACTTGGTTTCTCACTTCAACTAGGAGATGAGAAAAATGTCCCAGCCTCACCAAGAAGACATGGAGATGCTCAGGAGCAAGTACCTTTGATTAAACAAGTATTTTCTCATATTTCTAAAAGAAATCAAAGGATGAAGGCTAGCATGGAGGCACAAGCCGAGTATCAAATAACTCTAGATCAAACAAGATTGCTGACTACCATGGATATTGAAAAAGATCAGTTTAAGATTGCTCTTTCTCACCCCTCTGATATGACTATAGGGTCATCAAATAATTTCAATACTGTAAATTTAACTGTTGATGTGAGAAAGATTCCTTTGCTTGATAAAGTAAATTTACATATGCAAATAGGTCAACTGATAGTAAACGATTTGACCAAAACTAATGCAATGGCTCTTAAGGCTAAGAACGTGCTAGGGAAGGTGATCAAGCAACTGAAATTGGAGAAAGCCAACTCCAAGGCTTTAACAACACAAAATGAAGAGCTCAAGAAGATAATTTTAAAGATTGGAGTAGATCCAAATGACAGGTCTGTTGTGCAGAATCAGAGATTTATGTGTTGAAGAAAAAGTTGAAGTTACCTACAGGTGAGCATTCTATGGCAGCAGAGGTGGCAGAAGTGGAAAGTGAGAAAGAAAGCCTTCTTCAGCAGCTCTTGCAGAAAGAAGAAGAAATTGCTAAGTTGAAGGAAATTGTGCTGGCATTACAAAACTAGATTGATTCCCATTCCTACACCATCATTTTGCCATCTGGAAATGATGATCCAGTAGCACAACTATCCCAATTGAACACTGAACTGAAGATGGCAGAGAAATATCTCAAAAAGGAAAAAAATGATCTAGAGACAGTAACGAAAATAATGCAGGCCAAGGATGGAGAAATGTAGAAATTAGTATACACTAAGCATGCATACATCCAGATTCCCCTGATCTCACAATTTTTAACTTCTTGCAAAATACATAATCATTCCACTGTTAATATTTTGCGGAAAATTAATTACAAACACATGTGAAGCATAAATAAAAACAATCGCACATAACACAGTTGTTTAACGGGAAAGCCTGAAGCTGAAAACCCTAACTATCATATATTATGTATCATGGAGATCATGTAACAATCTCATACAAAGCTCAGTACATCAAGCTCTTAGTACAATATAGATTCATTACACACTATCATGCAGAAATTTGCATCTCTATACATCAATTTCTTGCCTCCTGACAGCCTGCCTCCACTGCGCAATCCCTGCTGAAGAATAGCTCTGAATGAATTCGAATTACCCTTGCCTTGACTGCACAATCCTCATTGGAAACTCCAATGTGTGTGTGGTGCAATCAATGCATCACTATAGTCACAACAAATAGTCCATCTTGCCCATTCACCTATCTCTCCACTGGGTCTCCACTGGAACTGACATGCACTGTAGTTAACTGTTGCATTGTTCATTTTATTAATGAGTTATTATTTGTGAATTAATTAACTAATTAATTCACTCCACTCTCACTAGTGTATCATTCAGTTAGACTAGATACAACTAGCTCAACTGAGTTAAACTGAGTTAAACTGAATACAACTCCATGAACTACTCTTCCAACTCTGTCATAACTTTGCCACTTCAGTTCTAACTGAGTCCTCCATGCATGAACTACTAGTAAACCCTAGGAATTGTGTAATTCCTTCAGCCCACTGATTTTCCAAATCTGTGCACTGAAACTAAGTGCTCCAAGAGAATAAGTTGTTTTTTATTGTCGGATTATTATTAAGAGCTAATAATAATTCACACTTCTATTTTTAGATCGACGATCTATAAATAGACTTCGCCCAATATTCTAAAAATAGAATTTCATCTATTTTTCCAACTTGACCAACCATCCACAAATAACATCCTGCAACTTCTGAAATATGATCACCATGTCTAAAAATAGACATAGTCTAAAAATAGACTTGCACCAAAAATAGTCTGCGGGCCCACTTAGTGAAGGCAACTCTTTTCACTAAGCTCATCATCTTGTTGAATCCCAACACTCCCTCTCAACAAGATAGGGATTATCCTTCACCGCGATCCTGCCTCTATGGTATTCAAATTTTCTCCTAGTGAGCGCCTTCGTCAGAATGTCTGCATCCTGATCTTCCGTAGGAATGTACTGAAGCAACATGATCTTTCGCTGCACACAATCTCTAATATGATGATACCGGATATCAATATGTTTAGATCTATCATGAAACACAAGATTAACCGAGAGTTTAATGCAACTCTGATTATCACAATGTATCACTGTAGGATCTAAATGTGAATCGAACAAACCAACCAAGATCTTCCTCATCCAGATAGCCTCACATGCAGCTTGACTTGTTGCCATGTATTCTACTTCCACTAAACTGAGTGCCACAAATATTTGTTTCCTGTTGTACCAAGAAACTGCCATAGATCCAATACTGAAAATCCCTCCTGATGTGCTCTTTCTGTCTGTTGGGTTGCTTGCCCAATCTGCATCCGTGAAGCCATGTAACTTTACCTCATACGTCTGTCTGTACCATAAGCCATACTCAGATGTGCCCCAGAGATACCTCACGATATGCTTGCATGCCTTCCAAAAGAGCTTGGTAGGCTTAACCATCGCTTGTGAAAGCTGGTTCACCACATAGCATATGTCCGGTCTTGTATTAACTAAATACATGAGCGAACCCACCAACTGTCGATAAACAGTGGCATCCACTACCTCTGCCGATGTAGCATCCTCTTTCCTCCAATTTCTTGGAAGAGGAGTGTCAATAGGCTTGCAGCCTTGCATGTGAAACTTCTCCAGTATCTCCCGGACATACTTGCCTTAAGACACAAACAGTTCACCTTCCCGCTGCCATATTTACAATCCAAGGAAATAATGAAGGAGGCCCAAATCCTTCATCTCAAAATCCTTTGCAAGATTTTCCTTGCATGAGTGTATCAACTGCTCATCACCGTTAATATTAAATCATCAACATAAAGAACAATGATTAAAAGCTTACCCTCCACCACAATTTGGTACAGTTTTGCATCTGCCTCACTCTTGGTGAAGCCAAATCTAGAGAAATAGTTGTCGATCCGTGTGTACCAAGCACGAGGTGCTTTCTTCAGCCCATACAACACTCTTTTGAGTCTGCACACATGCGAATCGTTGTTGAAGATCTCAAATCCTTCAGGCTGCTCAATGTACACCTCTTCCTCAATGATCCCATTAAGGAACGTAGTCTTCACATCCATCTGATGAATGTGCCAACCCATCTGCGCTAAAGAGAGCAAGGATGGTCATTATGGAAGAATACCGCGCGACAGGTGCAAAGGTTTCTTCATAATCAATCTGCTCGATCTGTGAGAATCCCCGGGCAACAAATCTTGCCTTATGCTTCTCGACGCTCCCATCAGCAACTTGCTTTACCTTGTAGATCCTACAACTGATTTTCCCACCGACCTTGGAACAATCTCCCAAGCACTGTTTCTGACAATGGAGTCATACTCCTCCACCATGGCATCTACCTATGTGGGCTCTTGCACTGCTTCTTCAAAAGAAGATGGCTCTGTCACGATACACTTGCTCATAAGAGCCATGTATCCAGTAAATCGGTCAAGTGACTATCTCTTTCTGCACTATGATGTAGGGACTCCTACATTCTGTGCCGCATCAAGCTTCAGTCTCTCAAATTCTGTTGTACGCTTTCTACCTTGTCTGATGTTTGGTTTTGCATGGGTGGACTCCTCCACTCCATGAATCTCCTCCTGTGGCTGATCCACATCTAGAGGCTCATATTTGGGAATAAGAAGTTCCTCCTCTGCATGCAAGTGTAGCTCTGTCTCAAGCGACAACTTCATGGCTTTCACCTCATTGAATTTTATATCCCGTCGCACCACAGTCATCTGACTGTCTGGAAAATACACACGATAATTATGGGGTGTTTATGTGTACCCCACAAATATCTCAACTTATGCAGTCGCCTCCAGCTTCTTCCTGGCATCCTTTGTCACATGAATGTAAACATATGAGCCAAAAATATTCAAATGAGAAATATCAAGCTTCTTACCAGCAAAATATTATTCAGATGTACTCATGCCAAGTACTCTATGAGGACAACGGTTTTGCACATAAACCGCAGCGTTGCATGCTTCCACCCATAAGTGCATCGGTAGGCCCTGGTCATGCAGCACCCACGATCGTTCTGTTCTTCCTCTCCGCGACCCCATTCTGCTGTGGGTTATGAGGCGCTATGAGTTCTCTTCGAATTCCTTCTTTGCTACATAAGTCTTTGAATTTGCCTAAGATGTATTCACCACCATTATCGCTCCGTAGATCTTTCACTTGCTTCCCCGACTCCTTCTCCACCAATGATTTGAACTCACAAAACTTTGAGAACGTTTCGCTCTTCTTCTGCATGAAGAAGATCCAACATCTATGAGAATAGTCATCAACAAATATAACATAATACTTGTGTTTTGTTGTTGAAGCAACCGAGAAAGGTCCACACACGTTTGTGTGAATTCTCTCCAGGATCACCAAAGCATAGTTCTCCTTCTCATCAAAGGTGGTCTTCATAAACTTACCCATAGTACATCCCTTAAACTAATCTGACTACGCAAGAGTACCCTTGGGAAGTCTAGTAGAAATTTGCTACAAAATCTTCAAAGCGCCATGGTGAAGATGGCCCAATCTCTTGTGCCATAATTCGCCCTCGTCCCGACTCACCACTTCTTCTGCTTTGCCCACCATTGTAGCAAAACCATCTACCTCCATCTTGTAGAGATTCTTAACTCGAATTGTTATCCTTTTGGTTTGACCCGTTGTTTTATGTCGAAGGAAAGCTTTTCCCACACTGAAAACAACATCATAACCTTTGCCTTCCAACATTGCGACCGAGACCAAGTTCTTCTTCAGACTTAGAACATGCATAATATCCTTTAACAAGAATGGATTACCAGACTCCCTCTCAAAGGTAATGGTCCCAATGCCGGCCGCACTGTATCGATCATCGTCGCCCATCTCTATATGCATCTGGAGGTCCTTCTCCTCCAAGTCACTAAACAACTCCTTGTCTCCCATCATATGGAAAGACGCACCACTATAAAGATACCACATCGATCCCATATGGCTTGAAACCAAGCATCTGATCAAAGAGAAATCAAGTTCAAATTGTGAGGCTAAGGCCTCTCCAGCTGCAGCTCCAGCAACATTCTTGTTCTTCTTCTTCTGTGGGCAGTTTGTGGCGAAATGCCCATGTTTGTGACAGTGAAAACACTTCACCTTGGACAAATCATGATTCTTTCCTTTAGCATCAGATGTTGGAGGAAATTTCTTCCCCTTCCCTTTCCTTGAGTTGGCAGCCAAAGCGCAATTCTCTTCATCTTCATTCTTCGATGAAGAGCCATCCCTGGTACCCCGCCTTATCTCCTCCTACACAAGATCCGACCAAAGTCGCTCCCATCCCAGCAGTTTCTCCTGTCCATTGATAAAGTCTTCATAGCTATGCCAACTCTTCGGAAGCCCAAGGAGGGCCAAGCTCACCAAGTATTCATCATCAAGAATAATCCGCACACTTCCCATTTCATCCCTACAGTGGACAAACTTCGTGAGATATTTTGGAATATTGTCACCCTTCTCCATTTTTATTTTTTTGAGCTTATCTTTCAGCGCCAACTTCCTCTGTTCGTTGTTGCTTTGGAACAAATCTGTCAAATCCTTCCACATTAAGAATGGAGTGGCTTTCTCGTGAAGGCTGGACACAATATGGTCCTTCACCCCTTCCAACAGAATTCTTCTTGTCTTTTCTATCTTCTTTTGCCATGCATCAAGTAATGCAGCATCGCTAGATCCCGGCTGAGGAACATCGCTATCGATGAACTCCTTTAGTCCATTATCCTCCAGCACCGCTTCTATCCTATCCTTCCAGGCTATGTAATTCGAGCTCCCATCAAGGGCATACTCCAATCGCAACCCATTGAAAGACATTTCAATGTATACTCAACTTCTGCACCAAGAATTTTTTGTAGCAAATTCGAATTTTCCACCAGCACAAACTCATGAATTCTTCACAATTGCAATCTTCAAGAATTAACACTGCTCCGATACCATGTAGAAATTAGTATACACTAAGCATGCATACATCCAGATTCCCCTGATCCCACAATATTTAACTTCTTGCAAAATACATAATCATTCAACTGTTAATATTTTGCTGAAAATTAATTGCAAACACATGTGAAGCATAAATGAAAACAATCGCACATAACACAGTTGTTTAACAGGAAAGCCTGAAGCTGAAAACCCCAACTATCATATATTGTGTATCATGGAGATCATGTAACAATCTCATACAAATCTTAGTACATCAAGCTCTCAGTACACTATAGATTCATTACACACTGTCATGCAGAAATTTGCATTTCTATGCACCAATTTCTTGCCTCCTAACAGCTTGCCTCCACTGTGCAATCTCTGCTGAAGAATATCTCTTAATGAATTCGAATTACCCTTGCCTTGACTGCACAATCCTCATTGGCAACTCCAATGTGTGTGTGGTGCAATCAATGCATCACTACAATCACAATAGATAGTCCATCTTGACCATTCACCTATCTCTCCACTGGAATTGACATGCACTGTAGTTAACTGTTGTATTGTTCAGTTTATTAATGAGTTATTATTTGTGAATTAATTAACCAATTAATTCACTCCACTCTCACTAGTGTATCATTCAGTTAGACTAGATACAACTAGCTCAACTGAGTTTAACTGAGTTAAATTGAATACAACTCCATGAACTACTCTTCCAACTCTGTCATAACTTTGCCACTTCAGTTTTAACTGAGTCCTCCATGCATGAACCACCAGTAAACCCTAGGAATTGCGTAATTCCTTCAGCCCACTGATTTTCCAAATTTGTGCACTGAAACTAAGTGCTCCAAGAGAATAAGTTGTTTTTTATTGTCAGATTATTATTAAGAGCTAATAATAATCGACACTTCTATTTTTAGATCGATGATCTATAAACAGACTTCGCCCAATATTCTAAAAATAGAATTTTGTCTATTTTTCCAGCTTGACCAACCATCCACAAATAACATCCTGCAACTTCTGAAATATGATCACCATGTATAAAAATAGACATAGTCTAAAAATAGACTTGCACCAAAAATAGTCTGCAGGCCCACTTAGTGAAGGCAACTCTTTTCACTAAGCTCATCGTCTTGCTGAATCTCAATAAGAAATTGATAAATACAGGGCAAATTGTCAAACAACTAATGCTGAAATCAAGAGCCTGAAGGGAAACATAACTTTAATTCGGGCTAAAGATATCACTTGGAATGAAATCATTGAAGAAATGAGAGCAGCTTGGGGATCTATCACTATTGTATCAGAAGAGAAAAGCATTATCAGAGATTTTGAGGAGCAGGTTATGGCAGACAAGCATAAGACTATTAACAGAGCCATATGGGAAAAGAAATTTATTGATTTCATTGATTCTAAGACAGATCAAGAATTAGAGGAAAATGAGATTAAAGATAGGATTCTATATGTTGTAGAGATTAACAAATTGATTGTTAAAAATACTTGCAGGAAGACCACTGAGAATAAGTTGACAGAGATTAAGGAAGCAGTAAACAAGTTTGACAATCTGTACGACAAAAGAGCTAGGGCAGGATTGCCATCATGTTGGGGCCTTAAAGGTAGTCTTTTATCATGGGATTCCTATGAACCACGTCTGGTATTAGCAAAAAGCAAGGTGGATAACACTCATGAGAAGACTCAGATTCCGAAAGGAGCAACATTCATTAACTTTCTTCAGAGGCATTTTCAGCTATTATGGCTGGTGAAGACCTTATTTACAGAGCGACCAACATTCAACAAAATCACTGCCTTTAGACTGGAGTACGACAGGCTGATTAATTCTCCTAAGACAAACACTGAAGTGTGGAAGAAATGCAGAGCCTGGATGACGGTTCTACCTAATGATCCCTCAACTTCAAAGAAAGACAAGTCAGCTAATCAGGAGAATATAATAGCAACGGGACCAATTCATATTCAGCAAATAGATTAGGATTTAAGTTTTATTTTATCTCTGTTTAGAGAGTTCAATTGTAATAAGACATTTTGATGACATGTGATGGGTAGTTTAAGAAGTTTCAAGTAGTTTGAGCAGTCAGGAGTAGTTTCAGTAGTTACAAACTATGTTACATTGTATTTAAAGAGAAAGAGAAGAAAGGAAAGGGTTCCAAGTTTTGGACCTTTGGACTACTGCAAATTTTGTACTCAATTTTCTGATGATTAATAAATGAAGATCAAGATTCTTGCATCTATTGTTATTGATATGTTTCCCAGTTTCCATTCTGTATTTTCCTTCTATGAATAAAATGAAGTAATGAAGTTGCAGGTCTCTTTTTACATATGTGAATAAGAGTTAAATATCCTTAATGGGTGCTCCTTCATTTTAACTATTCCACTTTCTTAAAATTATTTTGAAGTTTAAAGTGATAGATTCTGTTTATCAGCATATGAGTTTGGGCTTCCTTCATGTTCTTCTTATCACTCCAATTAATATCATCAGATAATGGCATTGTGAAGCATTTATTGCATCAGATTCTTGAGGGTTTAATAATAAATTTCTGAAGGTGATTAAGAAAAGACTATTTGATATAGTATTTTTGTGACATATATATATAAATTTCTTGAGCATTGATTCATTACCACAGCCAAGGGACTGTTTTTTAAGATACAACAGGACCTCGAACTCCTTATTCATACTTGTAGATTGTGTTGTCGTACATTGAGGGCATTGTGATTATTGGTGGTTTCTCTCGTTCTTATTAACAGTTTACATCATTGACCGGTAATCAAGGTTTCTACCATGTTCGACATCAACCCATCTATTCACATGTTTAGATTCATACATTGGACAGATCAAGACGGAGACGAAGGCCCTAGATCACATCTATTTGAATCCAGGCTGCATGGAGTATTCATGATTGTACACATGATCCTATTTATACAGATGGTTCCAACCATGTCGTGGATCTATACATATGCTCTTATCTAGTCGGATGGCTACACCCATGCCATGGATTCATGTGTTATTTGATGCCCTGTCATATCAGGCATACTTATATTTGAGATGTCACATATTGTATCGTGTTTGATTTGTAGGTCTCCTTATGGCGGTTTTCCAAAGTCCTTGCCTTCACTGATAAAGCACTTCAACCATCACTTCTTGTTCTGCTATCATACTTTAGGGGGCATCCATTATAGGTCAATTTGGGAATCATCCCCCATGACCTGGTCAAACTGGACATCATCCCCAAAACCAATGAAATAGGGTATATCATCCCCTTATATTTCAGTTGTTATATGCCCTAAGAGAAGAACAATTCATTCATGGCTTCTATTGTGAGATTTCCAAGGTTTTAAGTATAAGTTATATCACTTATTAACTCACCAACACGGCTTCTAAAGGGACTAACTACACTACAATGCAAGATCCTCCATTTAAGGGTGCACTGAAATGCACTTCCCAACATTCAAGAGTGCGTTGGACACCTGGGAGCAAAATTCTCATTGTTCCGGGAATCTCCACATGGATAGTGCCTTCTAGAAGAGTCCATATGTGTCAAACTTCGAATCCAAGTGTCCATTTAACACCTCTGAACTTGGGAACATGTCTTGCCTATTATTAGAAAATCATTCATTGAGAAACTACCATAAGTTTCCCTATAAATTGAGCACCTATCCTAGTGCCAGGGAAGGAAGAAATTTGGCAAAGTTATGATGTTGGATTCTCATTTGAGAGAGTGAAAGTACTAATACGCTACTGGTATGATGTTGGATGTGATGAGGCTGGGTTGAAGATTGAGCTGGTGGCAACAAATCGATCATTAGTTGTAACCTCCCCCTTTTACTCTTTAATAAATATTGTTATTCATTTTCCCATATATATGTCTCTGTTTCTTGTGCAATGGATTCTTGAATTATATATATATATATATATATATATATATATATATATATATATATATCTAACCGATTTGATTGAGTAAGATAAGTAGATATCTGTATATTGCATGTTGTTTGTTGTTCTCTGTTTGTGTTTGTCAGAATTGATATGCCGATTTGAGTTGGATTGAGAACGATGACAACAACGACAGAAGGAGAAGGAGAAGCGATTAAATCATAGGTAGGCTCTTTCATCATTCTGTATATCTGCTTATTTTAGAGAAAGTGATAGTAATTCTTTCCTCTGTTGTTCTAAGTGACTAGCACCACACTTAGGGAATTTGGTTTATCCGTAGCTCACAATTCTGCATAATAGCATCTGTTACACATTATTTTGTCTTGTTCCCTATTCCTTATCCAAAATGTCTCCCTTTGTGTCACTCATGCCACAAATGTCACAAAACGACAAAAGATATGAAAACATGTTCACCATTAATAACAAGTTGAAAACATCTATGAAGAAATGGATAATCTGTGTATTACAACAATTATGGAGAAAGCCTTTAAAAACCATAATTTGTTGTTTGAGCACAATTTTACCCTATATTCCCTCATGCTTGTTATCCTGTGTGTAACTAGTAAACAGCGCTGGCAGCGCAAGAATTAAAGTTAAAAGTTGCGTTGGTCCTCTTCAGGCAGGTACTCCAAAAATGGAGCAGAAGCTTCTTCCTCTAGAAGTCTCGAGAATAGAAGTCTGGTATCAGTTGGTTGGAGATTGAGTCCAGTTCTCTGATTTTGAGTCCTTGATCCTAAATTTAATGAATTCCCCCCTAAGTTGTGGACCTTCCTCCCTCTTTTATGGATCCTTAACCTCTCCAGCTTCCCTATAAATGAATGCCATGCTTTCCCCAAATGGTTGGTCATTTCTTGTTGTCTTTCTAGTGCTTGAATGCGCCTAAACACTGTCAAAATTCTAAGGAGAAGGAGTTCTTGAAGTCTTTGGCTTGGACTTGGAATCCCATTGTGAAGGAAACTTCCAACATCAAGGCACCGGTTGTATGCTTCCCTCTTCAATTTATCAATAATACAAAGCATGTTTTACTTTCCATAAGCTTGTTAATGATTACTTGCTTAGTACGATGCTCCTTGATCTGTCATTTGGTTTACATTAGAATGCAATATATTATTCTTTCTTTGTTTGTCTTCTTTTTATCTCTCTTGCAAGTATTCGTACATAAAGGAATAGCGAGGAGCGAGCTTGGAAGTGAGGAGATCAAGATTAATATCGACAAGCAACCGCATAGGAGTGAGGCAGGCCATATTCATCTCTCTTTTCATTCTGATTTAAGCTAGGAAAGATTGCTTGCTTTTGTCTCGTTTGTTACTAGACCCACTCATTGGGCTAGAGGGATCACTTATATCCATAGAAGGGATTGCCTAGATAACACCCTCAGGGGTTGGTCACCTGGAAGGGTGGGTTAGCTCCTAGAGGTTTTGTAGGATGTGTGGATGGTCAGATTGGTTACGTTCTGTGGGTTCCACTTCCTTAAGGTGACCTAGGAGGTTGAATTAGATCATAGTAACCTCTCGTCACATGTTTACCCCAGCAGACCAGTTAACTTGGGTAAATGTGGGAGGAGGATGTTACACAGTGGTATCAAAGCGTGGTTCACCCCTTGGACTGGATGGGCGGTGTGTTGGTCATGCATTCATGTCAGTTGCATGTATGTTCTTATGTTTGTGGTCTATGTACTGGTTGTGTATGCATGGTGTGGGTTTTGGTTACAGTGGCGTCACCATGTGAAAGTTGATAGTGTCATTGTTGAATGTAAATGTTGTAAATGTATGCCGGTTATGCATGTTAGTGTTTGTATGTATTGGGTATTCAGGTGTGTCGTACATATGTTGTTATCCACCCCTTGTGTCCAGTTGTTGTTATGGTTGTGTCATCATGCATGGTAATTGGATAATGGTCGAAATGATGATTATATGTTGACTTGATTATGTTTATATATGTATTGTGCTAATATGGCCAGTCTTGCAGACGAGATATCCTCCTGGAATTATACTAAGGTATGTTGGTTTGTTTATGATTTGGTTTAGCTGATGTAGTATGTCTTGCAGGAAGAGATCGAGATGACTAGCAAGATGGTAGACTACATAGATTCTCCCTATGAATCAAATGAGTAGCGTGGTGTTGGGCACTCTTTTGATTTAACACACACATTGAGGATTTTGAAGGAAGAAATAATGAGTTGCAAATCAGATAATTGGATAATCATGCAAGCATGGGAGAAACAAGCAGAAGCCAATGCATAATACTTCAGAGTTTGTCATAATTGCAAAGACATGGACCACTCTGGATCAACTATGGATAGGAGGATGGGACTAATGGGGCATATGGCAGTAGGTCTCATGGTGGTCACAAGTTAGAGAGAGATGACACTATTATAGATGGTAGATTCTTGGATACTTTGGATAGGAGAGGTGATGGACACAGTTACTATTCTAGTTATAATTTTGACAGGAATTATGATCGTAATTGTTATCACCTTACAGGAGGAGTGACAGGGGATACTTTCCAGATGAGTTTAATAAAGCGAAGCCACCTAATTTTGATGGAGAGTTGAATAATTTGAATGATGCAAATGATTGGTTAATTGGAATGAATAAGTCGTTTGAAGTGCATGAGTATACAAAGAATATGAAGTCCAAAATAAATATCTTCAACCTCAAAGGGAAAGCAAATATCTAGTGGGAAGATATAAAATGGGTTAGAGACATCAGAACAGAGGAGAGTTGCCATGAATTCAAAAGACTCTTTAGAAAGAAGTACTTGTTATAAAGGTACTATGATAGCAAAGCCAAGGAATTATATGAGCTTAAAATGGGATCAATGACAGATGAAGAGTATACAACCAAGTTCCTAGAGCTATTGAGGTATGTACCATATCTTAAGGATGAAAAGGCTAAAGTTTAGAGATTTCGTCAGTGGATTTCCATTAGCATTTAGAGATTGGATTGAGTATGATGAGCTCGATCGCTTGAGGAAGTTATTGGGAAACTGAAGCACCGTTATGAGTAGTGAAAGCGTAAAATGAATCTCAACAAGGATGTAAAGGGAAAGATAAAGTTAAAGTTAAATGGCAACCAAAAAGAACAAGGCCTCAACTTGTTTGTAAAGAGGAAGGATGGTACTCTCAGGTTGTGCATTGATTATAGGTAGTTGTTAAAGGTGACCATCAAGAAAAAGTATATGTTGTCAAGGATTGATGACTTATTTGATCAGATAAAGGGAGTAGCAGTGTTCTAGAAGATTGATTTGAGATCTGGATATCATCACGTACGCATCAAGGAAGAGGATATTTACAAGACAACTTTCCAGACCAGGTATGGGAATTATGAGTTTGTTGTAGTTCCATTTTGTTTAACTAATACTCTAGTTACTTTTATGTGCTTGATGAATAGTGTGTTGCGTTTGTATCTAGACAAATTTGTTATTGTATTCATTGATGACATATTGATATATTCTAAGAATGAGGATGAAAATGTCGAGCATTTAGTAGCAGTGTTGAGATTGCTAAGAGAGCATAAATTGTATGCTAAGCTTAGTAAATGTAGTTTCTTTTAGACAAAGGTACATTACTTAGGGCATGTGGTCTCGAAGGAAGGCATAATAGTGGATCCATACAAGATAAGAGCTATCATGGAGTGGGCAGCTCCTAGAAACATGGATGAGGTAAGATCATTCATGGGGATAGATGGCGATTATAGGATGTTCATCAGGAACTTCTCCTGGATTGCATATCCTATTATGTCACTGCATAGGAAAGGTAAGAAATTTGAATGGAAAAAGGAATGTGCAACAAGTTTTAAACAATTGAAGCAGTTGTTGAAAAATTCTCCAATGTTAAAGATTGCATATCCAGACAAAGAGTTTGTAGTGTGTACAAATGCTTGTAAGAGAGGGCTTGGTGGATTCCTTATGTAGGAGGGACAAGTAGTATGCTATGAGTAAAAGAAAATGAATGAGCACGAGTAGAACCATGCGACACATGATCTTGAGTTGGTAGCGATCATTCATGCATTGAAGATGTGGAGGCACTATTTTCTTGGCACGAGGTTTGTCCTAATGAGTGATCATTTGTCTGAACAACTAAATCTGAATGCCAAGCAAGCTAGATGGTTGGCCATGATTAGTGAGTTTGATTTTGAGTACATAAAGGGTAAAGAGAACTAGGTTGCAGATGCTCTTAACAGGCGAATACAGGTGAATCATATAGTAGCTAGGAGTTCTTATGGGACAAATTGGATCTTACAGGCAGGTCAACAGGTCAGCTTAGGCACATGTTACAGTAGGGTACATGTACATGTACATGTAGTGCTACATGTAGTGGTATAGGTATAGGTGCATGAGATATGGACTATCATCTCTTAGCAGATGGCTTGATCAGATAGGGACAAAATATATGTGCCAGACAATAGTGAGCTCAAGAAGACTATCTTGAGGGAGTTTTATGTGAAGCCATACTCTGGTCACCTATGATACCATAAGACATTGAAAATATCGAGCTCAAGAAGACTATCTTGAGGGAGTTTCATGCGAAGCCATACTCTGGTCACCCATGATATCAGAAGACATTGACAATAGTGAATAAATTATGTTATTGGTCGAATATGAAGAAGGATGTGGGAGATTTTGTGGCTAGATGTTTGGACTGTCAGCATGTAAAGGCAAAGTGTAAACTTCTAGGTGGATTACTACAATCGATTCTAATTCCAAAATGGAAATGGGAGGTCATTTCCATGGATTTAATCACAGTTTTTCCAAGGATATTTAGACAACATGGTTGTAGAAAATCAACATAGTTTCAACTGATCTTGTAAATGTGCTAAAACAAAATACTTGAATCTATTATACAAATTGTGGAAACCAAAAATGATTGCACAATCACATGAATAAGAAAGAGAAAGAATTTCAATCGCACAAAAAAAAGATGTATACGGGGAAAGCCTTAACGAAAAACCCCACTATTTGTATATTGCATCAAGTCAAGAATATGAAACAATACAATGCTTCTCTTAAGCTTGAGAGCTCTCTGCACTATCTATGACTGTCTCATTTTGATCTGAGCAGGTTTGGTCCAATACTTAACCAAATCCTTACCCCTGTCTGACCAACCTTGTTCATGCATTCCTGAGGGAATTGAGCCCCTATTAATTAGGAAATTCCAACTAATTGATTGTGTAATACATCCAAGGCATCCTGAAGACCTCATGCATGACCTGTACAAATTTCTAATTATACAACTAATAGTCTACATCCCTTCAACTCCAATATCAACTAGGCCTTCCTTAGAACTGAACTGCAACAACTATTTAGAGTGAATTATCATTTATTTGATTGATCACTGCATGTGAATTAAATCATATTTTATTCACTCGACCTTTCACTAGCTCATCCCTCAGTTAGAACTAGTTAAAATGATTTTAACTCAAATAAACTGAGTTAACTAATTACAACTCAAAATAAACTGCAACTAGATCCTCTAAAACATAGAGTGAACTCTACATGCCTCCATTTTGACCCCCAACTCAAATTAACTGAGCTAACTAACTCTTCCCAACTCAGTTAACTCGAACAAGCTGTCATGTGATGTGGAATTACAATTAAGGGAAAATTAAATTATAATCCCTCTTTTTTGCCATTTTCAACACTCCCTCTAAAAAAGAAAGGAATTCAACTTTATCTCGATCTGGTACCTTTGGAATGTTATGCATGCAACACTTCTCTCAACTGTTGTTGCTACTGCAAATTCTGAAACTGAAAAGCATCCAAACTGAATGGGTATGATGCATCTGTCAAGAGAGTCTCTGACTGCAACTAGCTACTGCATTGTCAACTGAAAAATCTGTGCTACTGCTGACTCTGCACCGTGCCATCTGCATTGATGGTAACTCTGCTCTGCGCTCCCCAGTGTTTGATTGTCGATAACTCTGTTCTGCGCTCCCCAATATCTGACTTTTTCTAATCTCTGCATCTGTTTCTCTGACATCTAACTGCATCAACCACCACTGATCCGTCCTGCTACTGTGTATTGTGGCCCCCCCGTAACAAGGTAATGATCCATGAGACAATACATCTCAATGGACCCTACCCAAATTTCGACACTCTTGGAACTATGACTTAACATCACCCCACCTCTCACTTGGAGGTATGCCTGCATGTGCTCCCTCTGCCCACTTGGCTCAAAATTTCCCCCGAATGGAGGTCTCTGCTTCTCTAATTGTGTTTGTGTCTAATTGTGTCTCCTCTCTGCTTCTCTAATTGTGTCTACTCCACAACATTCCAAGATTGCATGTTGAGAGGTAATTCGTGCTCCCTCTCATCCACGAAGTCTCTAGCATTTTCCTTGCTCCTTAAAGCTTTGTATACATCTGGTACCTTAAGTGCATATAGGTTATTGACTCGCACACCGATTTGTTTCATTTGTCCCATGGTGATGTGTCTGAGGAAAACCTTTCCTTTGCTAAATATCACATCATCTGGGTACTCTGGAAACTTAGATTTGCGCTGTAACTGTCTCGCGGTCACAAAATTTTCTGAAAAAAAAAAGAGAGTTGATTTTAAATAGACGATATCTCCCTCATCTTAACTTTGATTCAACCATTTTTTTTGAATTTGAGTATTTTTCGTAGGGAATCCAAATTTGCTATTTGTTTTTGAAAATTTAGCACAAAATTTTTCAGCTCTGCTCTACAAACTCGCCTTCCAACAAATTCCTGCTCTGATACTAGTAATAAAGCCACATAGATTCAACTGATCTTATAATATGCTAAAAAAAAATATACTTGAATATATTCTAAAAATTGCGGAAATGAATTATGATCACAAAATCACATGAAAAAGAAGAGAAATAATTTCAATCGTACAACGCAAAGATGTATATGGGGAAAGCCTTAGCTAAAAACCCCGCTATCTCTATATTACATTAAGTCAATAATATGAAACAATACAATGCTTCTCCTAGGCTTGAGAGCTCTCTACACTATCTCTGATTGTCTCACTCTGATTTGAGCAGGTTTGGTCCAATACTTAACCAATTCCCTGCTCCTGTCTCACCAGAGTTGCTCACACGTTCCTGAGGTAATTGAACCCCTATTAATTAGGAAATTCCAACTAATTGATTGCGCAATACATCCAAGGCATCTTGATGACCTCATTAATGGCCTCTACAATTTTCTAATTATACAACTGATAATATACTTCCCTTTAACTCCAATCTCAACTGAGCCTTCCTTAGAACTCACATGAAACAACTATTTAGAGTGAATTATTAGTTATATAATTTATCACTGCATGTGAATTAAATCAGATTTAATTCATTGGACCTCTCACTAGCTCATCCATCAGTTAGAACTAGTTAAATTGATTTTAACTCAAATAAACTAAGTTAACTAATCACAACTCAAAATAAACTGCAACTAGACTCTGTAAAACTTAAAGTGAACTCTACATGCCTCCAATTTAACTCCCAAATCGAATTAATTGAGCTAACTAAGTCTTCCCAACTAAATTAACTCATACAAGCTGTCATGTGATTTGAAATTACAATTTCCTTGTAAATTAATTAAGGGAAAATTAAATTAGAGTCCCTTTTTTATGCCATTTTCAACATTTCTTCTTGCCATTTTCAACAATGATGCCATCATGGTTGTGGTGGACATGTTGACTAACGTAGCACACTTCAGTCTAGTGAAGAGTATGTAGTCAACTAGTGATGTGGCACAGGTGTTCATAAAAGATGTGGTCATATTGCATGGTGTTTCAAAGAATATTGTGTCAGATAGGGATGCAAAGTTCACTTCCAAGTTTTGACAGGACCTGTTTGTAGGTTTAGGTACAAAGTTGGCCTTCAGTACAACTTATCATCCGTAGACAGATGGATAGATTGAGAGGGTCAACAAGATATTGGAGGACATGTTGAGGATGTATGTGATGCATAAACAGAGGATATGGGAGGAGTACCTTTCATTGGTTGAGTTCGCTTATAACAACGGTTACTAGGAGTCACTAAGGATGAGCTCATTTGAGGCATTGTATGGGCGGAGTTGTAATACTCCCATAAGTTGGAGTGATATGGTGAAAAGGGTATTGATTGTATCAGGCATGTTAGCATAAATAGAACAGGAAATGTAGGTGATAAAAAAGAATTTAAAGGCAACACGGGACAAGCAGAAAAGATATGTAGATCTGAACAAGTTGTTTAAGGAATTCCAAGTTGGGGAACATGAAACTTGCGCGTCAAGCCCAAGAAGAGCTCCTTGCGGATTGGATTGTGTGCCAACATGGCACCTTGGTTTTGTAGACATTTTAGGATTCTTGAAAGGATTGGGCCAGTAGCCTATCGACTTGCACTGGCTCCAACAATGAAAATCCATGATGTTTTCGCTGTCTCATTGCTTAAGAAGTATGTTGATCATGTGATTAAATAGTCTGTATTGCAAGTGGAGCCAAATGGAGAATTCTAGCTGAAACCTCAGTGCATATTGCAGAGAAAGTTTCTCATGCTCCAAAATTGAGAAATCGAGCAGGTTAAAGTGTAGTGGAGGCATTTTGGGCCCGATGAAGCTACATGGGAGATGGCAGATCAAATGTGGGCTATGTATCCTTCTCTATTCGCTGGTTGAGCGAATTTCCTTGATACATGTTTTGGGTATATGTTTTGATGTGATGTTTTGGTATATATACATATGTATATGGATGTAAATACCTCCATGAGTTGTGTAATAAAGCTCCAATAAGCGGTATGGGTGTCATGTTGGTTTGCTTCTTAGTAGGTTGATCATTGTAAATACTGCAACGAGTTAAGTTATAAAGCTCCGTGGGAAGTATCTTTTACTTTCAACAATCTTGTTGGTTATAACTGTCATTGAAAATCGAGGACGGTGTTCCCCCAAGGGGGAGGGTTCTGTAACAACCATGGTGAAAAGTCCATGTAATAAAAGTTAACAAAGGAAAAATAATAACCAAGGTTATGGGACACTTATTCCAGCTGAATGTTGGGAAAAAAAATCCTAGTGTGGGTGTTCATTTCGGTTATTATGGGTACGGAAATTGGCAAAGGCAATGACAAAGGCTTTGGAAAGGAAAAATGACATCTTTGACAATTTATATATGAAAAGAATGGAAATTAGGAGAAAGGGAAGGTGAAAGGTCATAAGTTGCATGTGAGGAGGAAAATGAAGGAAAAATAATGGAAAATGAAGAAAATGCTTTTGAGGATGAGTTGGTACCTTTTGTTAATGCAGTTTTGGAGCTCTCTCTCCCTCTCACTCTTGGACACTTAGAGTTTTCTTGGAGCACTTGAACGTTGGATCAAGAAAGGAAAAGAAGGCAAAGAGGAAGCAAATTTCAAGCTAGGAAGAGCAGGATCAAGCAACTACATCAAGTTTACTTGCAGGTATCGATTTGCATGTGTGATTCCCTTGCTAGATTTGGTATGCATGTGTGTTCTTGGTTCTCTTGTTGTCATTGGCATGTATTTTTGCAAATATGAAAATTTTCTTTAGTCTTGCCTTACCATTTCTCGATAGGCATGGTGTGATGGGGTTCTCATGTTTTGGTTGAGCTGTATTGCTGGATGGATTCAAAATTGGGTGAGGTGGATCTCTGAATGAAAGAATACATGATGGCCAAGTGATCCTTAAACCAAACTGTGGATTGTAGTAAATCCATTGGCCTAGTAACCCCTGAACCAGAATGTGTGTTGCGGTAAATCCAAGTATTGTGTGGCTCGGTGGGTCTAGGAATCCTCGACTAGTGAATGACAATATATAGAGTAAAGCCTAGAGGTGGTTGCCCTTGATCAGGCCTAGGAATCATTGGCAGTGAATGGAGGGATATACTGTAAAGTTTGGAGGGTGGTGTCTCGCTCATGGCCTAATGATCCCTGGATCAGACTGTGGATTGCAGTAAAGCCTAAAGACTATGAGACAGGAAAAATCCTCATGGTGTAGGTGGAGAAACTGGTGACATCCATGCTTGTTTATGACCTAGTGATCCAATAGGGATTGTTGTAAAGTCTGGTTCTATTGAGGAGGGTGAGGTGACTTAGTCTCAGGAAGCCTTGGATGATTTCTTTGGTTTTGAGCCCCACATTCATGCTTGGAATATGGCACGCTAGAGAGATATTTGGCTTAACTAGTCTATGGCCGGGTGGAATGTGGTAGTCCCATACCAGGTTGGCTTTTGCATTCATTAATAAGAGTTCGTTTCCTTGGAATTTTATGTGTAAATGTACTGGTTCATATGTCGCATTTATGGTTGTTGTATCCTCATTATTTCTGTTGTTTATATGTTGGTTATGAATATGTTTTATGGAAATCAAAATGTATGGTTCTCATCATGCTTTGATTTGTAAATGAATGAGCAATGCATATATGACCTAATAGATGACAATGTAACTAATGTGATAAGGCATCAATGCTTCTTAGCGTTTCTTAGATAAGTATAAGACCCCCATGCCCATATCTATTATTATGACCTGTAGAATGCGTATTTGTGACATGTTTGACGAAATGCCTGTCATGGCTAGTAGGGATAATATCCTCTCATCACATGTTTACCCAAGCAGACCGATTAACTTGGGTAAACGTGGGAGGAGGGTGTTACATGTTAATAGAACCATAAGTTGTCTCGTGTATATAGTTTCGAACCACATATATGATATCAAGCTATATGAAGATTACTAAAACCAAACCTTTTTGTTCCATGAGTAATTATTTCAATAATATTGGTAACTTATGTGGCACAAAGAATATAGGAAAACTATAATAAAAACGTGGTGATCTATTATGTCTAAGAATTTATTTTAGAATAGTTTTGCACACATAATAGGAGGAAGTAAGAAAAACTCGTTAACAAGTCAAATAATGTGTGTAATGTGGTGAACCACCAACATTTTCTTTACATGGAACGTGTATTTAGAAAGGTTTAGATTTAAATAGAAAATAAAATATAGTGGCCTTTATGTGAAAATGACGCGAAGTGAAGATGATGTTCTTTTGTGAATTGACCATTGCATGATAATACGAAGTAACTATTAATGACCAATTACTAAGGTACAAGCAAGAACACGATAAGAGTGAATTTAATTACTTAACTTAGTTTTTTTTTTTTTGGTTAGTTGTGATTAATAGGGTATATTACAAATGAGAACATAGGCTCTAGCAGGAACAAGGGAAGGGAGGAGAGCTAGGACAATCAGAGAAAATTAGTAAATCAAAGAAGGTTTGTAAGAAAAATTGATGAGTGAGGGGAGGGTGACCTAGTGAAAAACATAGAGAGCTAGCTAGGTAAGGAGTGGCAAAGGAGAAAACTTACAAGAAAAGGAGGAAACAAGCTAGCAATGCCCGATAGACACACAATGGAATGGAACCAATGACAAAATAGATAACAAGGAAGAACAAACTTACCATTTAAAGTGTGTAGTGAAGAGACCTTGAAGGCTACCACCATCTGAGATGATGCATGCAAATAGGAAACGTCCATGCAAATCAATAATAGGTGAATCTTCAATGCCCAATACCTTGAGTGAACATGGTTTCTTATTGCGGTCTTCCACCTCTTAATTACGAAATGCTCCTTTGCAGATCATATTTGTTGTTCATGAGAGGATACATGTAGCAAAAGGTTAATGAAGACAACATGCCACCACAACTAGAGCTCATGCCTTCTCGAGATTTGCACTCAATTGGTGCATTCATTCTGCAATGAGTTTTACATTGGTTTGACATCGCATTGATGTAATGTCACACGAGATGCCATGCAACAACCTTGCAAGCTGTAATGATCATCAG
Organism: Pinus albicaulis; assembly: GCA_034641835.2. Taxonomy (NCBI): domain Eukaryota; kingdom Viridiplantae; phylum Streptophyta; class Pinopsida; order Pinales; family Pinaceae; genus Pinus; species Pinus albicaulis. Next base: position 419,612,226 of record CM076577.1, read on the forward strand.
ATAAGGCGTATGTCCACATTCTCACCTCACCTTGACCATGCACCCTCCCACTTGGTGCTCTTTGAACACTCCATCGAGGGTTATAATAATCCAAAATAAAAATAAAAAGTTAACTTGATCTTATTTCACTAAATTTTAGACTTTTGTGATCCATATTGATATGAGATTGTCTTTCAGAGTAATCACATTATTGAGATTTGGTGTTTCGAACCCTCTAATGTGGTTCATCCTCACAACAAATTTCCTTTACAAATTGAAAAATAGAGACGATTTAAATGTATTTCTAATTTGAAATATGATTTTAACTTCTACTAAAGAAATATAACTTGAAACACAACTTTAACTTATATAAAAACTAATTAGGCCAATAAGATTTTTATAATTATAATTTAATTATTAATATTTATTACGTGGATAATAAAAATTTAAATTCCATAAAATACTCACCAATATTTATAATGGTTATAATTATATTTTTAATTTAACTAAAAATATTATTTCCTGCAAATTTATTTTATATTAATTTAAAAAAAAATCTAAATAGTAATAATAATATAAAATAACTAAATTAAATAAAATTATAATTTTAAAGATTTTTATTTTTAATCTAAATTATATTGAAATAAATATATTCAACTTATATGACTCTGATGAATCACTATATAAATTAGTAGCTAATAGAATATGACGAGGTGAGAACCTGTCTCGGTGGCATGCACAAATGCTCATAAAGTAACGGTATCCCAGAGCGAGAGGTTGAGGGTGATTTACGGAATGTCGTCTGTATTATTCGGAGTAAGAGGGCGACGACCAAAAGGGTAAGAACATGTTTGTACTTGTATCGTGATTGGCGATTTGTTTTTTATTGGCTATGGCGGTTGCATTTTCAAGTAGCGAATTGCGTGCAGCCATGGAGTTCGCATCGCATCCCATGCCATTGGTAATTGTCAAATATTCTAAAATGGGATATTGACAGTACCCCCAGCATAGGAAAGCACCTTCAATTCCATATTAAATGCCTCAATCCAACCATCGGATTCCAAGTCCTTGAATGGATGCCTCACCATCCTCAGCCTTCGCCTGGGTTGGGAGATCTTAAAGTTGCAGGTTCAAATCTCTTGGACCTTGCATCATGACCATTCGAAGAAGGCTTTCCTTCGATCTTCTCCGCTACGATAGCCCAGGGGATGCAGAAGAAGACGGAGATTTTTTCATTGGCCACGGCAATGCCAAGCTTGGAATTCCCACCCAGAATGGCTTAGATGCTGCTGTTAAATCACACGGCAGACGAAATAGAAATAAGGGTTTAAAGAGCAGTGCCACAGATTTACCACTCTTTTCAGTCCCCGACAATGGCCAAATCCATGGAAACAATTTTGCAGGGAATGCAGAAAAAGACGGAGATTTTGCCAATGTCAACGGCAATGCGAAGCGTGGAATTACAACATGGAATGGCTCAGATGCTGGCGTTAAATCACATGGAAGACGACGCAGAAATAAGGGTTTAAAGGGAACTGCCACAGATTTACCACCGTTTTCAGCCCTGGACGATGGCCAAATCCATGGAAATAGTATTGCAGTGAATTCTGTAAAGTCTCCATCCACTGTTCCGGATTTCGGATTCTTGACGGAAGCCGCCGTGAAACGATCCGAGCCAGGATTTTCAGAGCAAACTGAAGCGGGGAACGGGATTATTCAATGCCATGCAGAGAACTCTGTTTTGCTATTGCCAGAAGATGATAATAGTAGCAACACCAAGAAAGATGAGCCAGTTGCCCTGGATAATGGGAGAGACCATACGAAAACGGACGATTCTTTGATTTTCCGGGAAGCAACAGATATGGATGCACATGCAAATGGAGTTATGGGTATTGATCAAGTGGATTCGGCCGACCCAGCGGACATGGTTTCGGTTTCTGTACTAGGGGTACAGAGATCGGCCGTCGTGAATACGCCATCAAATCTGGAAGACGTTTCGAATATTAGCAACAATTGGGGTTCTCCTCCTGAATTGAGGCAGCGGACTGTGAGTGCTATTTTGAATGTCAAGGCCAACTCTTTCATGGTTGAGAATGAAATAGCAGAAGTTCAGGCATCGAATGGGGCCGCTTCTCCAAGTGGTGGATCAGAACAACAGCAACAACCTGACAAGGATTCAAATAAGGGAAAGGTCAGTTTCGGAGATCCCCAGGCACTGATGGATTGGGAGCGTGTGATTGCTCATAGCTCCGAATGTAAGTATCTGTGTTTCACTCGAAACCTGGTCTAGTAGTTTTTTTTTCAGCATGAAAAATACGACTGGTTTATATAATGTACCAGAACAAAGACTGTTGAAGTCCGCAAAGAAAGCTTTTACAATTATCTTTATCAAGTTTTGAGGGTTTACCTCCTGTTTCTCATTTTCTTTCAAAAAAAACATAATGCCCATTTAACTCTGGGCTAAAATACATGATTTTCAAAGCATATCCCAGGGTTACAAAAACCAGCAAGTCTAAACAAATTCATCCCTGCCTTAACAGGGTCTAAACCAATTCCAGTTCATAATAATGAAAAGGATAATATTAGTAATAGTACTACTACTGACAAATGTATCTGTCCAGTACAGCAAAACAGCACCCCAAATATTACAAAAATTTATCCTTTCCCACCGCTTCCAGACCAAATTTACTAGAAAAATATATTACAAAAAGTTAACCTTTCCCTCCTCTTCCAGTCCATTTTTGCTTATAAATTCATAGTTCATTGCTCCAAAAGTGCCCTCCAAACCTCTTTTTGATAACCTGTCAGCTTCAGTATTTTTCTCCCTGTATACATGACAAAAAGAGATACAAGTGAAAGTGCTTTTTAGGGTATAGATTCTCTCAAGCAATGTGATAACATACCTAGATTTAGGAAGGACTTCGAATTCATATGATCAATAAGAGTTTTGGAGTCCCCGTAAGCCCATAACTGTTCCACATATAAATGGTCTGCAAACCATAAAAGCTCCCATAAAATTATAACTTCTGCCCTCATGTTCGTACCTTCTTCTCCTTTCCAGTATATCTTATACTGACATGTAGGCGAAAGCAATACCCAGGCCCCGCAGCCACAAGAAGACTTTTGTGCTGCCCCGTCGAAATATCCTGTTGGATAATAGAACTCTCGGGGTCTTAATTTCCTAGATAAATCCATGGGTGGCTTTTGATGTTTTTTGGCTCTCTCCCAATAACTTAGAATCTGGCTCACCTTCTTTTCAGGAGAACTTTGGATCCCCTCGAATAATTTCCTGTTCCTATTAAATCCAAATATACCAATGAAAAAGAGTAGGAATAATCCTGTAGTTCCTCCCTCTTAAAAACCACCATCTAATGCAGTCCACAATTGTCAAATATCTAGGAGAGTTTATGTGCATATGTATACACAAGATATTTAGAATTTCTTTAGCATAAGAACACAGATAGAATAGATGAATATTGTCTTCCTCCGCCTCACCACATAAAATGCATATCCCTGGGCCCTGCCACCCTTTTTGTTGAAGGTTGTTCCATGTTAAGTTCTTATTTTTCTAGACTAACCAAAGAAAGATTGTCATTTTTACTTGTACTTTGATTCTCCATAATTCCTTAAACCAGCATTCATGTTCTAAATTTAGCTTTGTATGCATCAGCGCCGAATATATATCTTTAACTCTCGGACCCCCCTCTGCCCGAGAATCACCCAACATAATTCTGTCACCTGCTACAGATCTGCACAGTCCCATATGTTTCAGATTTTTTATAAATCCATTCCATTCATGTTGCCACCTCACGTTCAACCCCAGGTTTGTGGCAGACTTCCATTTTGGAGCCCCGAGATCCCAGCCTTCAATACCCTGATTTAAATAAAAAATACCTCGTTGATTTAAAATGTAAACCAGCTCCTTGGATATGATAAGATTAGTCCCCTTCGCCTCCATCTGTCTGCATCCAATAATAATTTTTGATCCATTACCAAAAACCCACCTCAGGTTTTCCTTGACTAATAGCCAGGTTTTCCCAAATCCCCTCCAAATGCCTGATCTATTACTGCCCTCGATCCATCCCGCTATGACGAACTCCTCCAAACCCGCTTGTCCAATGTATTTATGCTTGATGATCTCTTGCCAAATTCTAGGTTGGTGAAAACATCTCCACATCGATTTCATGATCAAAGACTTCCCGAAAATGTCCAAATCAAGAATTCCCCAGCCCCCCAATTCCTTAGGAATAACAATGGTTTCCCATCCAGCCAAATGTATACATCGCTTCTTTTTGCCCCCTCCCCATATAAAATTTGCCATGATCTTTTTTATATCCTTCAAAATACATTTAGGAATAATGAAAAGATAGGCCCAAAAAATCGTGAGTTGCTGAAAAACACCCTGGGATAGGATCAACCTACCACCCTTAGATAATCATTTCGATGACCACACTTCTAATCTTTTCCTGTATTTACCAATGAGCCATTCCCAATCTTCCATAGTGTAATTTAAAGCTTTCATCCTGAAACCCAAATACGTCATCCCGACCTTCAAAGGAGCCCTGCTGCAATTAAAAAGAACTGATAAATCCCTATATTCCGCTTCCTCCCCTTCAACAGAGTATAAACAGGATTTACCATCTCTCATTAACATACCTGTGGCTGCACAGAAACATTGAAAAATTCTCAGAAAAAATTCCCAACAATTCCTTAGTAGCATTCCGAAAATGAGAATATCATCGACAAAAAGGCTATGAGTATTCCTCATGTCATGACCAATATCAACCCCGCTAAAAAGGCCATCTGCTATCGCCTTCTTGATCTTTAAACTCATAGCATCCATCATCAAAATAAACAACAAAGGCGATAGGGCGCATCCCTGACGTAGTCCCCTGCTCGGATGGAAAAAATTGGTGGCAGAACCATTTATAATAATTGCCATAGACGTATATGTGATGCATCCCATCACCCAATCAACCGCCTCACTATCCAGCCCAATTTTATATAAAACCAGTCTCATAAACCCCCAATCAGTGCGATCATATGCTTTATTTAAGTCAATCTTTAAAACTGCCGCTTTCATTTTTTTAGATTGAATTGTGTGGATGATCTCTTGTGTAGCTGACACCGCATTATGAATACTGCGATTTTTTCAGAAAACCGGATTGTTCTGGTGTGATGTGAAGAGAGAGAACTCCTTTCATCCTTTCCGTGATGACTTTAGAAATAATTTTGTATAAGGTGTTACACAGTGATATCGGCCTGAAGTCATTGAAACACTTTGACCCCTTTTTCTTTGGAATTAAAGCAATAAATGTAGAGTTTATTGCTCCAATAATCTAATCGCTCACCCTAGACTCCTCCACCATATCTGTGAGGTCCATAATGAAATCTTCAATAAAATGTAGAAAAAAATCCGGGGTCCACCCATTTGGCCTCGGACTTTTATCAGCGTCAAAAGATTTCAACACAGCCATAACCTCCTCCGGAGTAACCCTCTCCTTAGACTTTCGCAAGGCTTCAAAATCAAACATGACTGGGTATTGCTGGAGCATTTCCAACTGAGCATCTGTTACCTGTTCCTCCCTTGCCTTGTATAATTTATCAAAGAAACTCACAGCCTCCCGTTTAATATCGTCACTTGTGCACACAGAAACCCCCCCCTCCTCAATTTCCCAAATGGAATTGGTACTTCTTCTCCCCGATGCAAATTGGTGGAAAAACTTTGTATTCTTGTCGCCCACATCCAGCCATGTGGCACAACTTTTAAGCCTCCACGTCATTTCCTCTTTGAAAAGAAATTTCCTGTATTCATCTTCTAATGCTTTGAGTGTTTCCCAGTTTAACACATTCATGGACTTTAAAAACTTTTCATTAAACTTTATTAACACCTTCATTTCATGATAAACATAATATGTGAGCAATCTTTATTTGTGAGCAACAATTAATAAGCAGATTAGATAGTGTACCAGCAGTCTTAATATGTGAGCAGCAAGTATTAACCTTCGGCTATAACGAATTACATTATGCATGAACCTTCGGCTATAACGAATTACATAAACTCCGACCTTAATATAAATATTGGTCATCAACATGTATTAGGGCCTGGGCCCGGTGTTAACATACCTTTGCCATTTGACGACTCCAAACTCGTCGCGCTCCAACCATTGATCGGACGAACATCGACGAATATCGCGCTTTTTAAATGCTCGGGATTTACTCGCTCAAAATCACGCGAGATTCGTGGTTTCTTGAAACCACCTCTGCCTTACGTGTCACGCAGATACGCACATCGCGTTTTTTTTTTTTCACCAAATCTATTTACCACTTTTAATTCGCGCGATACTGCCGGTATTGGGTCTCCAACCCACTTTCACTGTTCCTTCACGGTTTCGGTTTGCACATGGTTCCGTCTCGCGTACTATCAACATTTCATTTATTTGATTTATAACTTCTCGTTTCGGTTCTTCTCCCTTTGATACATAGCTCCACCTTTTATTTTGTTTCCTTCATCGCTCTGCCACTGAAGCATCATTCCGCACAGGCTTCATTCAACTTTGCGTTTTTAATTTCATGTCAGGGCTCGATCTCACTGTAAAGCCGAACATGCCTTCGACCCCTTCAGCCTTCGATTGCCATTATCAACTAAATCATCCTCCTTTGTGGTTCCAACTAGGAACTCTCATCATGTTATATGGGCAACCTTTATGTTGCTTCTCACAATGAATCAACATACTGACATTACTATAAGACAGGGTTTTATCACACAATTCTCTTACACTAGCTTCTAAAGTGCAAGCCACTCATACAGTAAACACTGGGATTCAAACATTCTCACACAAAAAATTAACTTGACAAATTTTCGATCAGTTGGCCCTTCTGCAACCTATTATCTGCAGATCTCTCCTACAGCTCTACGCAGCCCTCAGCAGGTCTGTGCTTCAATTCACTGCTTCCTTTGCTCCTTGACTGATGCTGCTCCTTGCTTCTCTTTTTGCTGCCTCTGCTACCTCTCTGTTGCCTTTGTTCCCTGTCTTCTACTTTGCCTTATTGCTGGTTCAGGTGCTGCTCCTTTGTGTTCCTTTGCCATCAATGACAACATTTCCAACAGTCTCCCCCTTTGGCATTGATGGTAACACATCCACCAATAATCCAATGCTTCCTCCAAGTCACTTCCTCCAAGTCTTCCTCCCCCTTTGACATCAATGGCAAAGGGTTGCACATCTCTTAGTGTAGAATCTATCTTTGCATTTCCTCACTCTGAGTTGTGTTTAGGTCCTCTTCTTCTGACTTTGTTCCTTGCTCCAAACTGGTGTACAGGAGTTGTTGAGAGAACACTTCTGAGAATATTTGAACTTGTATATACACAGTAAGTCGATACCATTCCAAAGCATAGACTCCTTGCACTTGTATAGAGAGTAGGTGATGACAGCCATATATAATCAGACTTGTATAATCAAAGATGCATCATTGGATCAATACTTAAAGATTGTGAATGCTCCATGTGACATATCAGGCTTGCTTCAGCTATACTTCAGTCTATATCTGATGTAGTGCGCCAATACATTTCTATTGAGGAAGATTGTAGATGGAATAAGTCTTCTTTTGCAATACACATTTGTAGACAACATCTGTTCAGTGGTTATGATTCCAATATATCTTTTGTTGCTGTGGTTCACCTGTACTGCCCGTTGTTGGTGATCTGTGCTAGGCTGCTGACAGGGTTATTACACTTAAAGATTAAAAGGTCCTTGTTGCTTTTCATGCTTAATGTAGATAATGCTGGGAATACTACCTTGATGTTCTTTTGCCTTAATCCTTTGATCCTGAGGACCTGTACCAGACCACTGCTCCACTTGGTGTACTGTTGATAGACATGCTACTTGTACCAAATACCAGTTGATACTCCCTTGATAAATTATGCAGAGATTTCACTTTAGCTTGCACATTAACCCATCATTAAGACATCCTTCATAAATTCTACTATTTAGCTTTCCATTGTTCACACCAACAGTCATCAATCTCCTGAATTTGATCTTGGCATCATTAACCATTCTTCTTTTTCTGTCATTCTGTTCCAAAGAAAGCCATTGCATGTTCCTTTCTAGGACTGCTCCAAAATCATTACTGCTTTAAGTACAATTCAACTGTCTGACATAATGATGATAGGCACTTTTCTTACTCATTCTTCTTTAAGTGATTCATTGTTAATTCTAGCAGTATGATGCATTCTGTGATCATCCTTTAATGTGCCGATGTCTTCTTAGCTTTCATGTTCATGGCTGAAGTTCTCTCTACTACCATGGTTGTTTGCTGCCTTCACTTCTTCCATCAATCTGTTAGCTATTGAACACTTCAGATAATCTTTTTCTTCTATAGTTCTCTGTTAGAGGAATTTCCTTTCCCTTCCTGATCTCATAGCTGTTCTCATTTCATGGAGCTCTCCTTTGATTACTTTCATGGGGACTATTTATGAACTGCTCTCCCCCTGGGATGATGCTTCATATTTGTCACTGTTTGGATATTTGTTTTGTTTTCTAGAGCAGCTCCCCCTGAGACTATGCTAGATTCATTATGTTATTGAGATGATAGGCTCCCCTTTTCTCTTTTCCTTCCATACTCTATTGGGGTTCATCATAATGTCTGTACTCCTTTTTGATTCATAGTTTTGTTTGATTGGATTGAATTTCATCCTCTGTTTAGAGCTCTTTAAAGTATAAGGCAGTTTACAGTCTTTTGCTTTGTGACCAAGCTTGAGGCATACATAACATCTTATCTTACCAAGGTACCTTTGAGCTGATGTATAATACTTTGTTCCCCTTTTTGAATACATTTTACATTCAACAGATTTATGTCCAAAATTATTGCATGCATAACAGTAGCCATGGAAATGATTTGTGTACCTGGTGAAAGATTGTCTTTTCCATTTGCTTGCTTGAGGTAGTCTTCTCATTTGCTGCATCTCTTGCTGGTTGAAGTTGATAGGCCTTGTCTTACATTGTGCTGCATTATGTCCTGGTTTATGACAAGAGAAACATGTGCTATTTTTCATAGGAGGGAAAAACCTCCTTTGACATCTTCTGAATTTGTTCAATTCATCCTTAGGAGCATATGAGCCTTTAGCAGTTGATTGTTTCATCCTCTCATTCTCTGTTCTTTCATGTTGCTGCTTGGTTCTATTTGTTTCTTTACAAATCTTGTTCTTGCTGGCTTCTTCTTCTCTGGGAATCTTCTGAGCTGCTTCATTTTCCTTTATAGCTTTTACAAAGATGATTTTCTTGTTATCTTCTACCTTGGGCTTACTGGTTTCTCCTTCATATCCTATCCCAGCCTTTATGAGATGAGATCTTTGAGAATTGAGAATTTGGTCCAACTGTCTAGAGCTTTTCATTAGAGGTGTATTCATTAATAGTTTTCTTTGGGCCTTTTCTAATTTCTTTCTCAGGGTCACTACTTCTTCTTCCAATCTTTCACATTCCAGAGTTTTCTCTTTCATTTGTTGCGGCAGAGTGTCTTCTACTTTCTTTGCTTCTTCAAGCTGTCTTCAGGCCAATAATTTCTTTCTTGTCTTCATATTCTTTCTCATCACATATTTGCACCAATGTCTTCAGGGCTTTGTTTTCATTCTTCAATCGTTCTATTTCAGTCAAGGTTGTGTCAAGGTTGGCTTTTTCCTCAGCTGCAATTTCTTCATAGTTCTTACTTCCATTCACACTAGTAGGTACCTCATTTGATTGAACATTTTCCTGTTGATATGAATTTTTCGTCGTCTTAATTCTCTTCTCCTTCTTGACAGTGCAATCCTCAGTGTCTACTCCATGCATGAAATGCAATCTATCCCAGATTTCTTTTGCAGAGGTTAAATCCATTATTAATTCAAGATCCTTGTTATGAAGGTTGTTGTATATCACACATATTGCCTTGGCATTCCTCTGTTGTTCTTGCACGAGGGAGAGTCTGTGCAGTAACCATCACATACAAGTTTCCATACCTCAGGTTCATAAGCCATTAAATCTGTTTTAACTTTATCTCTCCATTTAGGAAAGTATGGTGAACTTAACACAGGTACATTTTGATAGTCCATGACTCAACCAGATCTCCTTCAAGCTATTAGGCTTACTCCAAAGGAACTGGCTCTGATACCAATTGTTGAACCCTTAGTTAAACGAAGGGGGGGGGGGTGAATCAGTTTAACACATTCATGGACTTTAAAAACTTTTCATTAAACTTTATTAACACCTTCATTTCATGATCAACATAATATGTGAGCAATCTTTATTTGTGAGCAGCAATTAATAAGCAGATTAGATAGTGTACCAACAGTCTTAATATGTGAGCAACAAGTATTAAGCAGAATATATATACCATATCAACACATAAACATCATGCACATAGACACCAGATATAAGTGGAAACCCATAAAGGGAGAAAACCACATCTTATTATTGTTGTGATGCAAAGGCAAGCTCCAACTCCCTCTCACCACTGATTTTCTGTAGGCTCCAACTCACAGGAGGCTTCTACCTCAATTCTGCAAGCTACAAGTTGCAAGGAAGCTCCAACTCCCATCAATTTTCTGCAGGCACCAACCTATAGGAGGCTCCAACCTCAGTCAGCTACAACTCACATTTTATCAAGCTACAACTTGATGTGGAAGCACTAACTCCCATCTATTTTCAGCAGGCTACAACCTACAGGAGGCTCCTACCTCAGTCAGCTACAACTGACATCTATCAAGCTACAACTTGATAGGGAAGCTCCAACTTCCTTACTTTTTCAAAAGAAAAACACTTGCTGATTTACCTTGGATATCAGCTCTGTTCTGTTCCTTCTCTTCTGCTGTCCATCAGTCCTCTTATCTGCCCTGTATCATCTCTGCATCTTCTCGGATTCTCTGTCAGCTCCTCCTTCTTCTCTGCTCAGCTCCTCCTTCTTCTCTGCCTCATTGCTTCATTTCTGCATTCTCTAACCTCACTCTCTAACTCTTTATGCATATCAATGTAATATCATTTATAGAGTTCTCCTTGTTTGTATTCCACGGGGAATTCGAAGTGAACAACCTTGACTCTTCGACTTTTGCCTTCTCATACCTTCGTCCAGCTCATTTAGAAAAAATATTACAATATGTGTACATTTCAACATTACAGTGGGATGATTCTTTGCCTCCGGAGACTTGCCAATGCATCACAAACAATATAAAATCAATTAAAACATATACATTCATTTTTCAGTTACATATATCAATTTCACTCGGTCTTCTTTCTAGCACTTGGCTTGCTGGTTTTGTCTTTTATGTTGCTATCAGGTAACTGTTCTGCATACCTCTGCTATTCACTGCAATTGTGTATCTGCAGCTGTCATGTAACTGTTCTGCATACTCTGTTCACTGTCTTTTTCAGTTCTGCATATTCTCCAGCTTTCTATGCATGTACCCTTGCTTTTCCTTCAAATATGGTAGTTTAAATTAATGCTGAAGCTTTAATGCACAATATTTGACTCTGGCGTGTCCAACGCACCCATGCATGTATTAACACTGACTTTGATTTAGACCCAAACACCAGCATGTAATATGATGGCATGCCTACTTATCAAACTCACATTTTCTCTCTCTATGTGCATATAAAATGCATCCCAAATTTTGCCTCCAATACAATGCACAATCTGGGCAACTCACAATAGTCTTAATTGACAATTTCAATACTGTGCAAAACTTTCCTTTAATAAGGTTATAAACCCTCAAGCATATACAATGTTCTTTTAATAAAACCTGACCAATGTTCTTTTCAATTTCAGAGGCTTTTTCTTCTACTCACAATTTCTATGGTTCAAGACATATCAACTCATTTATGAATGGAAGTCAAAGCATATGACCTTGCTAACCGGCAATATAAATCTCGGCCCCACTACATATATTAACATATAACCCAAATAACTTTCGGTGATAATAATAGACCCGTTTAACATAGACAACACCCTTTCGGGCCCACTAGCCAAGCTTTTCTTATTCTCCGTTGCGATGAGCCTCATCCATAGATTTCCGATTGCGATTACTCCTCTTGCGATGGTTCCGATGTGATTGATTGCAATCGCAAACTTCATTAACATGTTCCGCTGTTCTGCCTTTACTCCGATGCGATTGTTTATATATATATATATATATATATATGCCGCTTTACTTTCCTTTTACTCTTCAACTCTGGTTAATAACTCGGAGTAAACATATATTAAAATTTTCTTTTGCATAGGGCCCACTTTGTTGCCCTTAAAGCTGGAACTCAACCACACAAAATCACAGTTTATAACATATCGGGTCCGCATTCTTTATCGCGATCGCAATTGCATCCTCCAACAGTTTGGTGCGATTAACAAAGGGTCCCACTAGCTATCAGGCGATTCACAAATCCGCCGTCCATCCTTCATCAAATCCGACGGCTGTCATTTGATCGCTTAATCGCAATCGCAATTTTCAACTTGTTCGTCTCTCGTTCTCCGTCGATGCGATTGAGTTCTGCGGATCCGATGGATCATTTACTCGCTCTATAACCTTTCGGGTCCGGTCTTTATTCTTTCCCTTGGCCCCACATATTCAATGGCTAATAAAAATTCATCAAGGTTTGTATAATTCGACCGCATATATTAAACCAACAATAAAACTTCGCCCATCACATATAATTAAGTTGAAATCCTCGGGCCCATATTACCTTTGCGCTAGAGCTTTGAATAGGCTCGCCTTTCTACAAACATGCTCAATCTTGGTTATAATATAACCCAAGGCACACCTTAACCTCTGACCTTGGGTTTTAGCCTTGGCATATTATAACACAACAAACATATCATAACACCATCCTGCTTGGTCTAATTTCTCTGCATTAGAATTCTATCATAATACCATTACGAGAGCCTTAATACCTTATCGTTTGCAATTTCTCCTCTTATGAAACCCAATCACATATATCCGCTTTTCTGTAACTAAATAAAGGTTTGATCTTAATTAATTCAACCCAACGCACATTATGCATGAACCTTCGACTATAACGAACTACATAAACTCCGACCTTAATATCATCAACATGTATTAGGGCCTGGGCCCTGGTGTTAACATACCTTCGCCATCTGACGGCTCCAAACTTGTCGCACTGCAACCATTGATCGGACGAACATCGACGAATATCGCGCTTTTTAAATGCTCGGGATTCACTCGCCCAAAATCACGCGAGATTCGTGGTTTCTTGAAACCACCTCTGCCTTACGTGTCACGCAGATACGCACGTCACGTTTTTTTTTTCACCAAATCTATTTACCACTTTTAATTTGCGCGACATTGCCGGTATTGGGTCTCCAACCCACTTTCACTGTTCCTGCACGGTTCCGGTTTGCACATGGTTCCGTCCCGCGTACTATCAACATTTCATTTATTTGATTTATAACTTCTCGTTTCGGTTCTTCTCCCTTTGATACATAGCTCCACCTTTTATTCTGTTTCCTTCATCGCTCTGCCATTGAAGCATCATTCCGCGCAGGCTTCATTCAACTCTGCGTTTTTAATTTCATGTCAGGGCTCGATCTCACCGTAAAGCCGAACATGCATTCGAACCCTTTAGCGTTCGATTGCCATTATCAACTAAATCATCCTCCTTCGTGGTTCCAACCAGGAACTCTCATCATGTTATATGGGCAACCTTTATGTTGCTTCTCATAATGAATCAACGTACTAACATTACTATAACACAGGGTTTTATCACACAATTCTCTTACAATGGCTTCTAAAGTGCAAGCCACTCATACAGTAAACATTGGGATTCAAACATTCTTACACAAAAAATTAACTTGACAAATTTTCGATCAATTGGCCCTTCTGCAACCTATTCTCTGCATATCTCTCCTACAGCTCTACGCAACCCTCAGCAGGTCTCTGCTTCAATTCACTGCTTCCTTTGCTCCTTGACCGATGCTGCTCCTTGCTTCTCTTTTTGCTGCCTCTGCCACCTCTCTGCTGCCTTTGTTCCCTGTCTTCTACTTTGCCTTATTGCTGGTTCAGGTGCTGCTCCTTTGTGCTCCTTTGCCATCAATGACAACATTTCCAACAGAATCTTGGATCTCTCAACTTGAATAATTTTAATTGTTTTCCTCGACTCCTGAATCTTGTTCCTTTCCCAAATTCGGACCACCTTCTTCAAACCCTTTAACAAATCTGAAAGATGTGTCATAGCAGGAGAATCTGCCTCCCTCTTGTGTGTAGCAATATACTCCTTAACCAGAAGGTTGAAACCCTCATCCTCCAGCCAAATTCGATTGAACTTGAATGGGTATCCACCCTTCTTAGCCTCAAACTCCCATAATAGGGATATCGGTCTATGATCCGAGATTGTCAGATCCTCAACACATGCTTTCACCCCACCCATCTTCACTCTTAGACCAAAACAAATCAGAAAACGATCAATACGCTTGCCAATAAACTCGTTACCGCTTCTACTGTTGAACCATGTGGGACAGTTGTTCTCCATCGGACAGTCGATCAAATCCGCCTTCTGCAAGATTTCACGGACCCCTACATCATCAGGATCATATCTTCCCCTCCCCCCCATATTTCATCAGCATTTCAAATGTAATTAAAGTCCCCAGCAAGGATAGAAAACCTCAAAGCAAAATAACCACAGAGTTCCATCTTATGCCAGAATGGAATTTTGCCACTGTAAGGAGCATAAATATTTAATACATGTTATCTTTGACCAAAGTCCCTACAAAAACCAGAAAGTAAGATGCCCCCAAAATAGCCATAGGCTTTTAAGGAAAATTCCCTTGGGTTCCACATAGCTGCTAAACCTCCCGACAACCCGGAAGCACCCTTCGCCGTGATGTGCCAATCTGGTAGCATAGAGCGAAAAAAGGCGACAGATCGATCAACAGACATCATAGCCTCTTGTATCAAAACTAAAGAAGGCTTTGATTCAAAAATAATTTTTTTTAAAGACAGAAACTTTCCTTGATCCCCCAAACCTCGTAAATTAAGAGACACAATCTTCATGGGGTAACATTCGAGGAAGGGGTCAGCGCTCCAAGGACCCTGCCAATAGCGAGAGAAACAGGGACATCCTGGAATTGGGCATCCGGAAAATCATCTACAAGACTATTCATAGAAACCAGTTTTTTGGTACGCCTTTGTCTGTTTTTTCCTTTTCGAACAACAACGTTCAACCTTGAGGAAGGGCTGATAATTAAGGGAGGGGAAGAGTGACCCGCATCCATAGACAGGGGCTTCAAAGCAGCCTCCGGATTTAACATCAATAACTCAATCTCGCTCCCCACAGAGTTTCGTGGTGAAGACACGGCATCCGAAGATATACAATTAATAGGTGAAGAGGTTCCAATAATCTCGGTATCAATGTTTGTAATGGCCACCCGGTCAGAAGACGCTTCCTTTGTAAACATAACCCTCCCCCCCCCCGCGGCCAACAGAAGGGATAGTGATAGCGGGCCATGTTTGCACCAGGGAATCCTCATAATGAATGGTGGTCTCCTCCCCCCTGGGTGGTGAAATATTTAAGCCAGAAGAGGATTTCCCGGACCCATCCAAGCCTAAAACATTCAACATATCGTAATCAAATACATCTGATGTTATAGGGACTGAAAGACTTTGCTTACCTGGAAGTTTCGCCGATTCGTCTCTATGTTGACAGGATGTAGTGTGTTTCCCAGCCCTACTAAGATTCATTTGATTTGCCGGGCGCAGCCTACCACCTTACCGCCAACGTCTGCATTGACGCCTCAAATGCCCCGTCTCGTGGCAGAGATGGCATTTGAAAGGGACTTGCCAAAAATCGATAACTTGCCTATGCACCACTCCATCCCACATCAAATCTATATGAGCCGGCAGACCCCCAGTGAAAGGCACCTCAACCAGAACCCACGCAGTTCTTTTATAAAAAACTTCATGACATTTAGGATCGGCAAAACGACATTTTCCAATGCTGTCTCCAATGGCTTTCAACACCTTAAAGTTCCAAAAATGTAGCGGAGGCCCGTATAGTTTCACCCAGCAGATATGATTAATCGGGGCATTCTTCCGAGGGTGAAAACCCACCTCCCACCGGTGGAGTGCTAGAAAACACCGCCCATAAACCCAAGTTCGGCTCAGCACTGCTTCGGAGTCTTCATCCCTCTGCAGATGGAAATAGAGCCATCCCTCCTCCAATTTGCTGACTGTAGGGGCGTAGCTTAATAACTTCTCCCAGGCTTTTAGCAACCAATCCAGCGTGTTGATGTTGCTATATTTCTCAAACTTCCATTGCCCCACAACTGCCCTCTTTGACAAGCCTTCAACGCGTTCCCAGAGAATATCGCTATCAAAGCTCAAAAGTCTACAGTCCTCTAATGGTTGGAACGGTTTCAAAACCCCCGATTTTAGTCTGGTAGAACTGTTCCTCGGATTTGTCTGAGAAGGCCCCTTACCATCACCAGGGCGTAAAGTCGCATTGTGCCGAGAGTGGAGAGATGAATAGTGGACGGGATGGTCGCCAGCCCCACTTGTGCGTGAGGTGAAAGCATCCTCCGCCACCTTCACGTCATGCAAGAAGGACACATCTGAAAACACCACGTCACATTCACTAATATAATTTTTAAGGTCCGACATCCCCTGAAAAACCTACCATATACTTCTTCGCTCCCCGCCAGCCCCTTGTCCGACACCCAAGACACTAAAGGCCAACTCACTATGCTCTGCTAGGTAGAGATCCCAAAAGCACAACTCCCCTCCAGGTCATCAATAGACAAGACACTATATCCCGGCTTCAATAATCATATCTACCGTCATAATAAATGATCACCTACCGCCCGATCCTAGAAAGGATTAAAATAAAGGCCATCTAAAGAAATACACCTAACCAACTTCCAGAATATCAAAAAGAGGTAGAAAAAAGAAAAGAAAGTCTTAAAAACCTTAAAGACCCTTCAATTGCTTATCACATCCCACGTACATCATGGATTAATGTAGTGTCTCCATCCACCGTCATTGTCAGGATCGATCACCTGAAACAAGATTTGAAAAATCAACTGAAATATTGCCGGTAGAGAAATCCAACGGAAAAGCCAAACTGTAACCCACAGTGTTCGGCCTCGTCTCTCCTTCATCGCGATGTCGGCAAAAACAAAAGATTTAAAAATCATACAACCTAAAAGAGGCCTTCAATGGACCGGGAAGCTCAAAAGTAGGAGGGAAATGCTGACAACGTAGCCAATCCTCCCGTGTCCATCACAACTGAAACCTCGGCTTCATCTCTATGGGACGGTATATTGGTGCAGCAGATTCCACCATAAGCTCCATGTCCGTCGTTGTTCTTGGTGTTCAAAGGGTGCTTAGTAGTACCAACTCACGCTCTATGTGTTTTTGTAAGGAAACCCGACTTGAACTGGTATTTTATTAGGATATGTAGCTGAACCTTCGACATAGCTAAAAACGGTATGTTGCTAGCGGAGAAATCCAACCGGAAAAGCCGAACTGTAACCCACAGTGTTCGGCCTCCAAAAACCATGAGCCTTATTCAACTATTTCTCCATCGCTAAGGTGGAGCTTATCCCAGAGCTACAAACTCTTCAACCACGCCATACTCATCCTCATTATATGTGGCTTTGCATGTAGTAGTCGCCAAAAGGAAGGTAACACTGAAAGTAATGTTCTTATCATATTCAAGGACATGCGTTCGTTATTGTTCTTCACTCATTTATTTTCCATCCACAGAAACATCAGAATGGGCCAAGCCATACCTGCAGCGTCAGTCTAGTTGGTTCAGTTTGTCTGCCATTCATTCATGTCAGTGATTTCAATTTTCAAATTTCATTCATTGCCCTAGCACTATAAATAGATTTGCTATTGAAATTTTCTTGAACTATCAATCCGTTCCCTATTCACACTTCAACTTCAAAATGAAAACGTGCAAATCAGGGGTTAAATTTGACGCCCATTTATCCGTTTTTCCACTTTTTACTAGTGAAATACAATTTATTCTGCAACAAATAGGTCAAAGTTAACTTGCAAATAATTTTGAAAAATCAGGGGTTAAATTTGACGCCCATTTATCCGTTTTTCCACTTTTTATTAGTGAAATACAGTTTATTTTGAAACAAACAGGTCAAAGTTAACTTGCAAATAATTTTGAAAAATGTCAAAGTGATTCGTATATTAAAAAAATAAGAAGTTTCAATATATATATATATATCGCTGGTACTGAGATATGTGGACTTCTCACACCCTACTTGACGCGTAACCCTTAGTTCACCCTACCTCAGTTTGTGTGTGGGCAGTACTTACTGCACGCTCAATGCAATGTATTTGTGTATGTTCTAGATAACTTGTGACTTAATAGAGTAACTTAGTCAAATTACATAAAAATAAAATTGAAGTTAAGATAAAAACTAAATAAAATAAAATTATAAACTAAAATAAGATTAAAGTAAAATAGCCAATTTACCATAGATAGTTTTTGTACTCTACATTTTGAATATAATATTTTAAAATATAATATTTGTATTTTAAAAAATAATACAATATTATTTAATATAATAATTTTTATCTTTTTAATAAAATTATTTATTTTTGAACCGAGTGAAAATAAAATAAAATTAAGTATAGCTCTATGTGAAAACATTTTTATTTGGTAAATGTAAAATTAAATTAATAAAAAAATAAGGTTAAAATAGAAATAACTTCATGGTATTGACCCATGGTATTCATGTGGAATATAACATATTTAAAGGGGGGAATTAAAACAACTTATATCCATCTTAACTCAATATCTACGGGATCAAATCTCCTTTCACTCTAAAGAGGTTTGCATATCAAGAGATTTGATTCCTCTGGGCCCTTGATAGCTCTGGATTTGTTAAATTTAGATAAACATGGAGTGTTCTATACTTAATGCAAATTTACTTCAATCTCTCTTAGGCCCGATTCAATTTAGCAATCACATAAACATGAAAGTAAAATGCTGATAGAACACAATAATAGATCAACAGAAGACAAGCCAATAATATAGATTAGATTTTACAATTCTTCTTGTCCAACAAAGATATAGGATAGTGTGCGTTACGACAGTCAACAGGATGCATCAGCCAGCAAAGTCTTTTTTAGATCAGCCAACCCTCAAGTGTCACACACACAACCCTCAAGGACATCTCATCAAAAGTCAACATTGGTCAACCAAAGTCAACAAAGAAGAGTCAACATTGCAGATTTAGGGCTTCAGTCAAACTCCTCCTTTTTCTTCGATTTTTGTGCCCAACTGTACGACCTACAAAAATCAGATTTCCAGCAAAGATTGGAGGTCAAACAATTAAGGGTTGACCATGGTCAATGCTGGTCAACATAGAGCAAAACAACCCTAAATAGATCCGCAGATTTTCCACAGCTTCAGCTCCGCACGTGTGAAGGAAAGAGGCCTCCAAAGGCTATCGAACCAATCAAATCACAATGAGAGAATGTGTGATGAGATGAATAAATGACCTCCAAGTCTCTCCAATTTATATCCATCAATGAGGGTGTGTGACACATTTATTAGGCTTGTGAGCCTACATTACAAATCTGGCCGACCTTGCACATGTGTGGAAAATAAAATCAAAATATATGTTCTTCTCATCCAAACAAGATGATCTTTAGATCAATTTTGCACCTCTCTGAAAGAGGAATCCAACAAAAATATAATCATCATCGTATGAGCAGCAGTGCAACATGGAGTTTGGACCTAGTTGCCCAAAATTAACACTCCCTCTCAACTAGGGAGAACTCCATCTGTCCACTTGTGCCATCCAGAGTTTAGTATTATCGTGTACCATCATATAGCATCGTGCGTCATCCTGCCATAACTTGCTTTGTTGGCTCTTCTTCTCAAATAGAACAAAAGGTGAGTCACAAAGACATCACGCTTAGTTGACCCGAAGTCAGCTTAGAGGTTAAAACCTCTCTTGGACTCAAAAAGAGTCTCATACTAACCCATAGTTATTTTACTGACCCAAAGTCAGTTTAAAGGTAAGAACCTCATCATACTTGATCCCAGATCAAGGTGCTGGACACGTGCCATCCTAGACATAGAGACTACGACAATCTCTGATGCGTCCATCGATCTTGCTATTGGTCCCTATCCACATTTCCCACCTCATTGGCCAAATGAGAGGTACTTCCCATGAGTTCGTAACTCCATGGGTATGATGCGTGCGAGGCATAGATCAAAGAGAGATGAACCAACTCAATATCATAACGGTAGGGCAGAAGCACAACAAGGTTCGGCAAGCCTAGCCCCGTTTGTGCTTATAGCTCCAAGAAGCTATCCCCTCCCAGAGCTCATAGTCCAACTCAAGCAAGACCCTTAGAATAGGGTCTTTCCACGATTCCAAGCTTCTCACGTAAGGTTAGGAACTTGACCTTCCCTAGGGGCTTCGGGAGAATATCCGCAACCTGATCATCATTTCCTATATGATCGAGCCTTGCGACGCCTCGCTGTACCATATCCCAGAAAGACAAATCCCACTCTGGTTATCACAAAGGATAACGGTGGTATCTAGCACATGCCCAAACAACTCACTGAAGAGCTTTCTCAACCAAACAGCGTCACAACAGGCCATACTTGCTGCAATGTATTCGGCCTCGGCGATGCTCAAAGCCACCGATTTCTGCTTTGTGCTCATCTAAGATATCAAAACAGAACCCAAGGTGAAGCAACATTCAGATGTGCTCTTGCGATCCACCACACTGCCAGCCCAATCGGCATCAGTGTATCCATGGAGTCTCAAACTACCGACTGTGTATCTCAGCCCATGGTTGATTGTGCCCCGAAGATATCTGAATAGATTCTTGGCACCAATCCAGTGAATGTGATGAGGATCCATAGTTTTAAAAATCGGAACCGGTGACCGGACCGGTGGACCTAATGAACCGAGTTTCTAATCGGGAGCGGTCAGATCTCAATGAACCGATTTTAAAAAAATACATTAAATAATTATTTTTTTAATAAAAAAAACTATTTTTAAGATTTGCAACCATGATTCCAAGCCAATAGAGACAAAATATGCAAAGTTTGCTCATTTATATACCATGCAAAGGTGAATATATCAAAATGGCACCGAGTGCAATACATATCATCGAAAAATACATAGGAAATGAGGCTCCAAATGGCCCATAAAGTCCAAAAACAATGCTACAAGCTATGAGGCCATTGGCCTAATACAAGACTACATATTAGTGAACAACAACATAATCACTCCTCATCATGATCAAAATTATCACCACTACTAGACAAGGGATCATCAACATGAGCTACATAAATAATATGGCTCAAAGTTTGAGGACTCCTAAAACTCCTCTACAACTTTAGTAGTAGTAGTAGTAGCAAAAATAGACATCAAAACTACAAATCAACGAGCAACATGGTCTCTCATGAAACTCATCATTGATTCATCGCTACTAGAAATGGGATCATCAACAAGAGATACATAAACATCATCTAGCTCAAAGTCTTCAGACTTGGATTGCTCAACCTTATAATATGATAGAAATTGAAAAAGTTTAACATGCCTAACCAATGATTTTGGTTTGAGTGAAGGGTTCATCTCCTCAACCTTAAAATGCGGTAGAAAAAGATTAGCATGCCTAACCGGTTGTTTTCCTTTGATTGAAGGGTACATCAAGGTTCTTAAAGGACTTCATGCTCTTGATCAAATGCCAATATCATACCCTTACACATGATAGAATCAAATGGAAACATTGCAAATTCCCAAACCATGAAACCCTGAAAACCATTAAGTCTGTTGAATTTTGAGTGAAACCTAAAATTCTAGTTTCTCCATATGAAATCTAATGAGGTCGAAACCACTCTTAAACATCCTGAGTCATTTCATGGTAATGTTAAAAATTTAAGTAAAAGTGACATCACTTTTACTTTAAGAATTTAACATTACCATGAAATGTCAATGCTTCCCTTACCTCCACATCAGCCCTAAAACCCATTTCTGGCCGTGCGTGGGTCCGCATAGGGAAAGAGTAGCTAAATGAACCCTCCCTTATAAACAAATCAGCCCTAAAACTTAACTGCCGCCGAAAATGTGGGTCCGCGGAGGAGGTAGCACCTAACCGGCCGGTTTATGCATAAACCGGCCGGTTAGGTCCGGTTTTTCTGAAAAATGGGCGAAATGCCCTAGGTAGCCGAGTTGCCTGGCCGGTTTCGACCGGTGGGCTATCTAACCGGCCGGTTTTTAAAACTATGTGAGGATCAACCATATGTTGACTCAAAGTGTTCACGACAAAATATATGTCTGGACGGGAGTTCACTAGGAACATCAGGGCCCCCACGAGTTGTTGATACTCGGTGGGATTTCCCAGCACGGGCTCAACAACGTTTCCACACAACTTCTTAAAAAGTTAAGTTCCATTGGTGTTGACACAGACTTACAGTCCACTATACCAAATCTCTCTAGCAGCTTCATGACATATTTTCCTTGAGAAAGGAAAATCTCGCCTGGCTTCTGCCAGGCCTCCAAGCCTAGGAAGTAATGCATTAGTCCTAGGTCTTTCATCTCAAATTTGGAAGCTAGCTCCCTCTTACACTGATGAATGAGAGGGTCAGCACCCGTCAGGAAGAGATTGTCCACATAGAGAACTAGAATGAGAGGCCTTTCTCTATCAACCTTAAAATAAACGTTTGGATCAACATTACTTTGAGTGAAGCCCAACTTCATCAAGTAGCTATCTATCCTCTCATACCAAGCCTTGGGAGCTTGCTTCAACCCATAGAGGGTTTTCTTCAACCTGCATACATAGGTGTCTCTATCTCGGACTTCAAACCTTAGAGGTTGCTCCACATACACCTCTTCCTTTATAGAGCCATGCAGAAAAGCAGTCTTCACGTCCATCTGATGGAGACCCCATCCTTGCATTGCAGCAAGGACATTGATAGATCGGATGGTGGTATAGCAGGCCATAGTGCAAATTTATCATCATAATCTATGCCTCCTTTTTGAGAGAAGCCTCAGGCAACAAATCTTGCTTCGTACTTTTTAGCACTACCATAAGATCTATGCTTGATTTTATAGAGCCATTTTGAGGTGACAACAGATTTGTCCTCCAGTCTCGTGACCACTTCCCAGACATCATTTTTCATAATGGACTCATATTCTTCGTGCATATCCTTCCAAACTTGATGCTTTACAGCTTCTTCAAATGATTCAGGCTCAGATTGTACTATTGCACTCATGGCTGCTAGATACCCTTGGTATCTATTCAGCTTCTTGCTTTCACAGAATGACCCCCTTGGGGCAATATGTCTCTCAACATCTTCGAGAGTTTCCCTGAGCCATGAGGGTCTTCTCTTATTTGAAGGAGGTGGACCAATAAGATCCATAGGTCTTTCAACATCGGCATCGGTACATCCTTCGACTCTTCCTGCTTCCTTGCTTCTTCATCTTCTTTGTCTTCCTTGGAGCTAGGAAGGTTTCTCACTTTCTTGAGGGCAACATCTTCATTGAAGGTGACATCGTGGCATATCTCCACTTCTCTTTGACCAGGCACATAGATTCTATATGCCTTCGAAGTTTCACTGTAGCTCACAAACATTCCCTTCTTTCGAGAAGCATCCAACTTGCTTCTCTTTTCTTTCGCCACATGAAAGTAAACAGGATAACCAAAAACTCTAAAATGAGAAACATTGGGTTTCTTACCAGAGAAGACTTCTTCGGGAGTATTGGATTCCAGAGCGGAATGCGGGCATCTATTTTGAACGTACACAACGGTGTTCGCAGCTTCTCCCCATAGAAACTTCGGAAGACCTTGGTCAAATAGCATGGCACGGGCAACTTCCACAATGGTCCAATTCTTTCTTTCAGCAACACCATTTTGCTCAAGAGTATACGCAGTTGTGGTCTCCCTCTTAATGCCAGCGTCTCTGCAAAAGTGATTGAACTCATTTGACTCATACTCGGTCCCATTGTCGGTCCTCAAAACATTGATTCTCTTCTTGGTTTGATTTTCCACCAAGGCCTTGAAGGTACGAAACCATTTGAATGCTTCGTCCTTCTTCTTCAAGAAATATATCCAGGTCTTGCGGGAGAAGTCATCTGTAAAAGTCATGTAATATGAACATCCTCCTAAGGATGTCACGGGCAACATACCGGATAAATCAGAATGTATCAATTGCAAGATATTAGTTGTCTTTGTGATACTTGAGAGGAATGGTCCCCTTGTATGCTTCCCTTTAGCACAACCCTGACATATACCTTCATGATCATCTCTAAACTCGGGCATCCCTGTCACCACCTTCCTTGCTTCGGGAAGAGCTTTGTAAGCTTGTAATGAAGGTGTGCAAACACTTGTGCCATAAATTCGTTTGACGAGTTGTATCACATGACATAGCCCCTAATGGACTTCCTCCAACCTGGTAGAGTGTATATACTCTAAAACCAATAGTAAGAGCTTCCTTGAAGTTCTTCTTTTAGATGTGTACCTTTCCATCAATGAATGCCACCTTGAACCCCTTGTCTTCCATTGTCGAAATAGACACAAGGTTCTTCTTCAAATCAGGTACGTACAACACATCTTGTAAACAAAGGACTTGACCTTGAGATAAATGAAGGGTCACAGTCCCTGTCCCTTTCACGGGATAGGTGGCATTATCTCCAAGGATAATTTCGAGATTATTATCCTTCTCAATCAAATTAGAGAGGGCTTCTTTGTAACTAGTGAGGTGCCTTGAAGCACCACTATCAATCAACCAGACATCCAAGGTGTCAGGAGGAGATGCAGCAGAGAGGGCAGATACAAGAATAAATTCATTTCTCTTATTATCAATAACCTGGAGTTTCTTGACCTTTTGAAAGTTTTCGCATTTCCATTATGATCAGAGGGAGCCTTCCTTTTTTCTTTGATCTGTTGTTCCTTTGATTGCTATTCCCCCTAGAGTTGTTGTTGTCATCATCCCTGGGAGAGTCCCTTCTATTAGGGCACTCTCTTGCATAGTGACCAAACTTTTTACAAGTGTAACATCTTCGCTTACTTCCTTTGGGCCTCGCTCTTCCATGGTTTTGATTTCTCCGACCACCATTGTTCCTCTTCTTTGCATGAGTGGTGAAGGCAGTAGGATCACCTCCATTTCCATTAGAGAGATGATCTCTCTCCATCATTCTTGTCTCCTCTTGAGTGCATCTCGTCAATATTTCATCAAAATCAGGAATCACATTATTATTAAGAATAGTGGTATTGAATACATACCAATCATAGGGGAGACCTCCAAGCGCAATGAGAACCATCTCTTGATCAACTATTTCTTCTCCAATGGCTAGAAAATTGTTCCTGATTTTAGTGAGCCTCATAAAATAGGATTGAATAGATTTATCATTGCCCTTCTTGATATTCTTCAATTTCTTGAAGAAAAGAACTTGATTAGCATTGCTAGCCCTGAACATGCTAACCAACTTATCATACATCTATTTAGATGTGCTCAGCTCAAAAATATAAGCAACCAAGTGTTTATGAATAGAATCCCGGATATTCATCTTTGCTTTGATTTCCCCTTTTCTATACTTCGTCTTTGCGGCAGCAGGTGCATTTGATGGAGGCTTAAGGATCTTTCCCTTCACATAATCCATGACATCTTGATCTTCTAATGCCAAATCCAAAGACATCTTCCATGCATGATAATCAGACTTGTCAGTCAACTTATCATCAGATTTGAAACCCTTATAGGTTGAGGAGGCCACTGATCCTTGATAGGATTTCTTCTTCGGTGATCGCTTTTCACACTATCTTGGGCTTTGTCTTCACCTCAACTCTGATACCATGTTAAATTTAGATAGACATGGAGTGTTCTATGCTTAATGCAAATTTACTTCAATCTTTCTTAGGGCCGATTCAATTTAGCAATCACATAAACATGAAAGTAAAATGTTGATAGAACACAATAATAGATCAACATAAGACAAGCCAATAATATAGATCAAATTTTACAATTCTTCTTGTCCAGCAAAGATATAGGATAGTGTGCGTTATAGTAGTCAATAGGATGCATCAGCCAGCAAAGTCTTTCTTAGATCAACCAACCCTCCAAGTGTCACACACATAGCCCTCAAGGATATTCAAAAGTCAACGCTGGTCAACCAAAGTCAACTCAAGACAATCAACGCTGCAGATTTAGGGCTTTGGTCAAATTGCTCCTTTTTCTTCGATTTCTGTGCCTAGCTGTATGGCCTACAAAATTCAGATTTCGAGCAAAGATTGGAGGTCAAACGGTTAATGGTTGACCACGGTCAACATTGGTCAACGCACAACGCACAACCCTACACAGATCTGTAGATTTTCCCCAGCTTCAGCTGCGCACTTGTGAAGGAAAGAGGCCTCCAAAGGCTATTGAACCAATCAGATCACTATGAGAGAATGTGTGATGAGTTGATGAGCAAATTACATCCAAGTCTCTCCAATTTATATCCATCAGTGGGGGTGCGTGACACATCTATTAGGCTTGTGAGCCTACATTACAAATCTGGTCGACCTTGCACATGTGTGGAAAATAAAATCAAAATATATGTTCTGCTCATCCAAGCAAGATGATCTTTAAATCAATCTTGCACCTCTCTGAAAGAGAAATCCAACGAAAAATATAATCATCATCATATGAGCAGTGCAACATGGAGCTTGGACCTAGTTGCCTAAAATTAACAGGATTTAAGATGAATCTAAGTTGGTTGTAATGTAATGTAATGTGTTGTTTATCCCTAAAAATCAAAATCACACTATGTCAAAACATTTTTACTTGATCAAAATAAAATAAAAATAATAAAAAAATAACATTAAAATAAATATAATTTCATGGTATTCACCCATGGTATGAGAACCCATGATATTTACCCATGGTATTCATGTGGAACATAACATATTTAAAGGGTAAAATTAAACCAACCTAGATCCATCTTAACTCAGGATCTACCGAGCGTAGAGAGGGCTATTTGACGCAAACCTCTTTTCACTCAATGAAAAGAAATTTGAACCCTTTTGAGGCTTGGTGGATCCAAAGTTAAAATGGATTTATGATGGTCGCATTTTGCAAGCCTAGATGATGCTTCAGAAGTGGATATGTTTTTTATATTATACATTCCTAGATGAAGCTTTAGAAGTGGGTATGTTTTTTATGTTATACATTTAATTTAAACTATTGTTAGGAGTGGTAAATAATTCATTTCCCCATTAAGCCAGTGATTTAAAGATAATAGGGCAATTGACATTATGGATTGTGTGAGTTTCAAGATGATGTTTATAGAAATAGTTGTTTTCTTTATGTGAGTGAGTTATAACTTAGTGAGAGTCTTTATATTCCAATTTCTTCATCAAGTCTATCAATATGTATTTGGTGAGTGAACATGCATACGCCTAATTTAATAGTCTTGATTAGTATTTTTCTGTTATCACTATTTGGTTAAATATTTGATCAATGCTTCAAATTAAAAATCACTTGGACTATTGTTCCAACCCTATAACGTCTGAGTCACTAGTACTAGACTTTCCTCAAGCGAAGACTTCACCTAAACTCAGATAAGTTCGAGTAGATTTTAATATATTTCAATAATTTATATGGGCAAATTCTGATATCTGGGGGGTAGACATTTTTTTAACTAAAGCTTCTTGTAATTTGCTCAGAATTTTCGATTTCATGGAATATTTTCCCTCCTCCTCGGAATTCCTGCAAGACGAGGCTCCTCCTTTAACTGAGCCTCATGAGTAGCAGTCTCTTCTCCTTCATCTTAACTTCAGTAAGTTCAACTGGCCTTTACTTTCATTTGAGGACCTTTATTGACAATATCTAATATCCACAGGTTAAACATCATCTTAGCAAAATCTTATTGAAATTTAAAATAAATCTTATATTTTCTGAAAAATAAATCTAATTAAAAATGAAACTTTGGATTTTTTTTTTTCTTTTTTATCAATGGCACACTGTTTTTCACCCTATGCTCTTCAAAGTTTAACTGCATTTCACTTCAATATTTGCAGGAATACATTGTGTTTTTTTGCTTTTAACTTGGATGAATCTGGTAAAAGGAATATTAAAAGTGATGTGAAGGGTCGTTTAAAAATAAGATCATCATAAAAAAATTCTATGATGGGTAGCAGGACCCGTCAAATTTAACCCCTGGTGCAAATCCTTGTTCTTTAGCCATATAAGAGGTTAGGTTTACAATTTTTTTTGTAAATGTGCAATAGACCATTTAGGTTTTTGAGTGCTCGGATTTTGACAATTTCAGTTCTTGGCAGACAATTGTAGACTTGGGACGCTATCTCCTCGGGTAGTTTGTTCTTAATAGATAGTGCTCTTCTCAAGGAACAAACTTCCACATGCATTATCACCATGTGGAGGTGCATGCTCGCTAGTGAAAATTATTCTTAAACGAGCAATGCAAGATCTTGCTCTGTTTTGTTTCCCTGTGTTGGTTGTCCTCAAGACCATTCCTTTGTTCACATTTTTTTTTGAAATAATACTTCCTATATTCACATAAATATATTTACATAATTAAAGGAAAAACAAAGGTGGTAGGTTCTAACAACTTGGGATCTTTGAAAAGCAAAAAACTTTTTACCAAAAGTGGCATACATATCTCTCATCTCATACATGACTAAAGGCAGACAAAGAGCTAACGTCTTCTCAAAACACATTTACACCAAAGTTTCCAGAGGAGAAACAACGCAGAGATTCTTAGACAGTGCCAAATACCAATGAGAGGAGAGCAAATTGGAGACCTGGAGTCACCAAACAAGGCTACCTGGTAATGCACCTACCCCCTTAAGAATGGCTGCATGTTGTGCACTCACATAATCCCAAAAGATCTTGGCAAACGGGCAGTCCCCAACTGATGCTTCACCATTTCAAAACAATGGTAGGTAGGGCAAAGACCATCTGAGAGACTGCTTTTTGACCAAGCTTTAGAAGGAAGTCCTTGATAAATAAACCAGCCATGCAAACACATGAAACTTATAAGACACCTGCACTGACTAGACTAGTGTTGCACGATCCCCCCCCCAAAAAAAGAAAAAAGCATCCAAGGGCGGAATTGTGTCCTGTATGGATCCTTCGGTGGAACCGTAAATCCAAAAATGGGATTCGCGGTTTTGCCAATTTTCGCTGATTCTGGGAAGTTCGGAAATGCGCGGGCTCAATCCACGGTTTCAGATTTCCAATCCGTGTTTTGGGATGGGGATCTGCTTCAGATTTGCAGTGGATCGGGCACGGATCCGAGCGGATCCCAACTGCTTCCGAGGCTCGACGTGTGGTTCCGCGTGGGAAACAACTTTTCCCTTTTTATTTTATTTTTTTGTGGTTCTAACTTGGGTTGGGGGTGGGTTTATGGTAAGTTAGGGAAAAAATAGAAGGGATTAAAAGCCATTTCCCCCTCTCTTTTCCTCATTCTTGCATTTTTGGAGAGCTTGGAGAAGAGAGGTTTGAGGAGAGCTTGGAGAAGCTAGGAGGAGTAAAGAAGGGCTGCCATCTACAAGAGCTAAATAGGTAATTGCAAACCCAAACTCCCTCATTTTTTGTCATTGTTGTTTGTATTTTTTCTCCTCCCTCTCCTACTCTTTCCCATTCTTTCTTCTTGCTCATTTCATTGCAGGTTGTCCATCTATATTCATGTTCCAAAATGGTGTTCTTTTGGCTTATATGTATCCATCCACTTTTGGTTTTCATGATGATGGTGGGGAGTAGGAATAGAAGGGGAGAAGAAGAAGAGGATAGTGGTACCCATATTAGTGATCCATTGTATGATGAGGAGGAAGGGTTTGAAGAGGACACTGAAATGCATGAGGGGAAAATAGTGACACCCTTGTGGAACTATGTGACCAAACTTGAGGGGGGAAAAGGTGGTGGAAGCTACAAGTTTGTGTGCCCTCATGGTTGTCATGGAGGAAAACCATATAGTGTTTCATATACCCGTGTAAGGAAGCTGCACAACAAAAAAGGGTGATGGAGAGATGAGAAAAAGGGTCCTGTGGGGATAGCAATTTGCTCTAAGTTTTCAATGGAACAAAGACAAAATATGTTGAAATAAAGGAGGCTGCACAACAAAAAAACAAGTAACAAGTAACTCATTTTGAATGAAGTGCAACCTCTAGATTTGGTAGCTCATCTCCTCATGGCGCTTTTGCAACCTCTAGAAGTAGAAGCACAATAGTAGATTTCTTGAATGTTGTTGGGAGGGATGATGTGGATGGAAAGGTGGTCTGGTTTCTTTGTGCTTGCGGTGTACCATTCAATGTGCTTCACTCTCCCTATTGGCATGATATGGTTAAGGTCATCAATGAAGCCCCAAAAGGATACAAGAGCCCTAACTATGAGAAAGCTAGAATTGTGTTATTAGAAAGAGAAAAAACAAAGGTTCAAAGAGCTTTGACACGTTTTACAAATGAGTGGGTGGATAGTGGGGTATCCATCGTATCAAATGGGTGGACAAATGTTAGAAACCAACATTTGATAAATGTTCTTGGTGTATCTGCTAGTGGTGCAGTGTTTCTTGCAAGTCATGACCCCTCCTCCATCAATGCAACTTCCTAAAACATTGCAGATCTCCTATTGCATAAAATCAAAGTTATTGGTCCTAATAATGTGGTTCAAGTGATCACTAATAATGCAACAAATTGTAAGGCATTAGGAAAAATTATTGAGTGTGCTCATCCACACATCTTTTGGTCCGGGTTCTTGGTGCACACATTGAACCTTTTGATGCATGATATTGTGAAGCATAAAGAATGTGGATGGATTAATGAGAGCTTTACAAGAGAGGGAAACAACTCATTAAATTTATCACAAAGCATACAAGGGTAAACTATTTTTATGGCACTTATTGCAAGTTGCAGTCTAAGTCACCGGGTTCGACGAATTTTATCCTCGAGATTCGAAATTCGCCGAACCTCAAACGATTTCGAACAAAATCGATTTTGTTCGTCGAACTCGAACTCGAACATGATGCCGAATTCAAACCCGAACTTAATGCCAAAACTTGAACGATTTTTTTAAAAATTCGGTAAAAATTTGAACATGACGCTGAATTCGAACCCAAACTTAAATGATTTTTTAAAAAATTCGGTAAAAATTCGATTAAGTTTGCTTGCAATTCGATTTGGTTTATGCAAAGTTTTCTAGCTGCCATAAATTTTTAGATATTTTGAGATATGCCCAGAGTACATACATTAGAATATATAAAGATGAATGTCACATTTATTTTTTAGCCTGCTTAAAATTGATTCTTTTATATATATACATATTTTTTTCAAATTTCTATATGTCGAATTTTATGCCGAACTTTATCGGCAAAATTTTAGGTGCCGAACTTTATTCGAACTTTAAGGTCGTCAAACTCAAACACGAACACAAACGTGGTGACTTAGGTTGCAGTTGCTTAGACTTTCAAAAACAAGATTTGCAAGTTATTGCCTAACCTTTAGGCGGCTAGTGAAGGTGAGACAAGCTTTAACTAATATGGTGACCTCTGAATCTTGGGATGACATTAACATTGATATAGATGGTGCTAATGTAGTCAAGGACACTATTCTTGACAGTTACTTTTGGTCACATACTAAATATGTTTTGCAATTCACCAAACCAATTTATTACATGATCAAGTTTGCATATTCATATTGACCAATAATTGGGGAGATGTATCAGTAAATGGATAGCATGTTGGGGTAGATTAAAGACATTGTTGAGCCTAGAGATATCACCTCGTACAATTATATTCGTGAAGAGGTGGAAAAACGATGGGAAATGCTAAACATCGCATTGCATGCCTGACTTAAATACTATTATCCTTCATGACTTTCAACAACCAACACCTGGGTTGGGGGGAGGGGGGAGCAGGGGAAAACCACACCTAGATCTAGAGATTTTATCTGGTTATATGAAAGCATTGGATAATTTAGTCCTTGATGAGGAGGAGTCTTCCATGCTCCGTAGACATTTGAGCAACTAAATGCTTGTTTTAAAATTAAACAACTAGGTCCAAACTCTGAGTTGTGCTGCTCAAATGACGATCCCAATATTTTTATTGGATTCCTCTTTCGGAGAGGTGTAAGATTGATCTAAAGATCATCTTGATCGAATGAGCAGAACATGTACTTTGAATTTATTTCACTTATGTGCTAGGTCGGCCTAGAATAAAATATAGACTTAAATGTCTTAAAGGACGTGTCACACACCCCCAAAGATTCCTATATATTGGAGAGACTTAGAGTTCATTTGACACACATTGTGTGGAGGAATTTTCTCTCTTTGGATAGTGTTGGAGCTGCGTAATATATGGACTATTCTTTGTTTGGGTTGTTCTGGGGTTATGTGTGACACACTTGGCTGAATGACCTATTAGAGACTTTGCTGGTAGAAGCATCTTGCTGATCGCCATAACGCCACCATTCATTATCTCTGTTTTGGCTTGTCTTCTATCGATCTATTGCTATGTTCTATCTGCTTCAGTATTGTGCCCTAATCTGAAATGGCATAGAACATATTCTAAAAATAACATGGTATTAGAGCTAGGAGAAGACAACTCCCAGCTTATGTGAAGAATTTAGGGCAGTGTAAAAAAGGGTTGTTCATATCTACCTCTGGAATGACGCTGGACTGAGGCTGAAAGAAGAGTTTGGTGAAGGATACTCTTGACGTTTTGGTGCAGATATCTTGAAGGAATAGGAACGAGACATTTGAGGTAAGTATGTTGGTGCTAGTTTCGACTATTTACTTTTTGGTCTGGGCCGCAGAGCTTGCTGTAACC
The DNA here is from genome assembly GCA_034641835.2 of Pinus albicaulis. Classification (NCBI taxonomy): domain Eukaryota; kingdom Viridiplantae; phylum Streptophyta; class Pinopsida; order Pinales; family Pinaceae; genus Pinus; species Pinus albicaulis. Next base: position 419,644,983 of record CM076577.1, read on the forward strand.
ACTCCAAGGTTGGAGTACTAGTTCAAGGGCCGAGAGGCCTGGTGTTGGGTTTTCTCTGTAAGCACAAGGAGTACACCGCTGCCAAGACAGAGAATGTAACCCTTGAATCAACATTCTTTGTGGAGAAGCTCAGTGAACTGTAAAATGGCCCAGGAAAGTATATAGGGTGATGAAACCCTCAGATATTAGAAGGATTTCTGAGCAAAAAAAAGTCTAAGGTTGGAATAATCAGCCCTAACTAGGTCGAAATCAACAGCAGAGGAGCAGATCAAACAACGAGCACAACTTCAGTCGATTCAGAAAATTGGCATGGCCAGTTAATTCGACATGCTCTTGGGCTTCCTGTACGCTTCTTAGCTGATGCTCGCAGTCCCCTCTCATTAGCGAGAGACCCGCCATGATCACCGACTCTTCAAGGGTAATGAATGATTCCATGCCTGTAATATTTGAGGGCCGTAGAATCCGATAGAATTCGGAGGCTGGTCAAAGCACACAATAGCGTGCAAGGCCCCGCAGGTGGGCGTCAGCCCATAAGCGGCCCCTCAAGTCGAATCAGAAAAGACTGCATCTACTATCGCCCGTATTAAACCATCAGAGGCATCGTGATCCCCATAATGCATGTTTAAATCTCCGGAGAAGGATATGTTTAAAAATGCGGGCAGGAATCCCTCTATCATTACGCTGACAGCATAGTCGGGATTACACGCTGCCAGATTTGTCATGTAGGGCATATGATAAGAAAATCCGAAGATTGTTCAGTATATCGTCGACGGGCTATGCGTGCAAAAGTCAGCCCAGGTGGATCGCCAATGGCCTCTGTTTCCGTGCTTATATCTATACACCTGCGGGATTGAGTAGAACTCTTGTGAGGGATTGAAATGGCAGCGAAAGTGTTTTTACGAAGAAGAACCATCCAACGCCCAAGGATTTGATGCTTTCCACATGTGGCGAAACCGGGAAGCCGAGTAGTAATTCGCAGCCTACCATGGAATATCAGAAGAAAGTTGGCATTGCTTCATGACGAGCGAGAACCAAGATTTCTGATTCCTCAACGCAAATGCGTTCCATACGACAGTTCGGCTTTTGTGTTCATAAAGGAGTTGATGTGGGCAACACATTTGGCATCGTATATCAAATAATGTCGTATGGCATTGCATGGCATTATAGTGGATCTAAATCCTTGTGGTTTACTCTCTGTATATTCGTATGTACATATATACAGTGGACTCATGTCTTAAATATAAAATTGAGTTATGTTATATATGAGATATCGTTGCACAATGGAACAGCTAGAGTGGCACCGTTTAGCACAGTTCTGTACTGTGGCTCTGTATTGACATTTATCTGGCATATTTTTGTATTCTTGTGACCCTTAATGTGAGATTGTTAACAATATATTAGTGGAGAAAATTGAGAGAAATGTTATGGCATTTCTTATTGTAAAGAGTGAGGTCCGAGAAAACAGTGGAGAAAATTGATGTCAGGTCTGATGCTGTACGTCTGAGATATAAAAATGAAAACAACAGAAATATGGATGCTTCCTCTCAGATGGTAGTTCATATGCTCAAGGCAAAAGTAATGGCAACAATAAATTAAGAACATATCCATCGAGCAAAGGATCATATAAGCAGCTTCGGGAGAGACAGAAAGCTCATGTGCAACAGTTTATGGCAACTGGAGATGCTTTGAATAAAACTGCAGAGGCAAGAAAGGCCAGTGAGAAACTGATAAAACGAATGCATGGTAGTGATGATGGCGATGCAGGTTATGCACTCACTGCATATTTTAAGTCTGTTATTCTGAAGGATACATATCAGAAAGCCAAGACATTATGTTATTGAGGATAATTAGGTTGTCCAAATGATATATGAATATTACTGAATATTTGGGCATGTGAGTCTACTACGCTATTATTGAAAGCGTTGTAGAGTCTCGAGATGATATTGCTGTTTGATGAAGCAGAGTTGATTGCTCACATTCCGCCAAACCACCCTTCAGAAGAGAGGAGGAATGCTGTTGTGCAATTCGTGCAGGATCTTATTCATAAGCGCTTCAATTACAAGGTTTGATCCGCTGAAAACTTACTTGCCCGATGGTGACATTAATCTGACAGCATTTAGTATACATCATAATCTGAAGGATACATGGGCAAAAGCAGTATGCAATGTTCTTGAGAGAAAAGTGAATATGCAGAGTTTCATGTCAAGGAAGTACACTATATTTAGGCTGAATTGCGACAATTCCTTGACAGTTTCCCCATGATAGTTGTGTCGGTATCTCTATGATGACGATAACAACTCATGGTGGAGAGGCTGGGTGCATTATTTCTGCAGCCGCAAATTTGAGGAGCTAAGAAAGTAATCTGTGAATTCTATGTCACTATCATTATGACAAGTGACATAGACAGACACCCATGTTTTCGAGATTCATAATAGCGGTAAGCTTGTTACAGTATCAAAATTTGAAGTATGAACTGGGAATTTTTTTTTGCAGCCTTCAGTCACGTTGTTGGAATCTTGAACCATGATCAGCAAAGCCTATTTGGATGGCTTTGGATGTGGAACAATAAGACCCCTTTTCAAGTTGGTGTGTGGGATGCCCTCATTTAAAATAGATGTCTTCGCTCTCGAGAGAAGCTGACATTAAGAGGGAGAATACATCTGTATATGCTCTTGAGCGAATATCATTGCTGAACGAAAAAAAAAGAAAAGAAAAGAAAAAGATCCTCATGGCTCAAAGACATATGGCTTCAGAGGGGGAAATTCCAGAAGAAAATCGATAAGCCATATAAATACCAGGGGTATCTAGCTGCCATGAGTACAATATGAGCCTGGATCATTTGAAGAAACTGGAAAGCATCAAAGTCTGCATGGATGCGAGGGTGATGTCTAGGATATGGTTCCTAGATCACCGATCAAAGCTGGTGTCACCTCGATATAAGATCAAGCATGGATCTGATAGGAAATTGTGTTGCCTGAGTCTTCTCTAGGAAGGCACTGATTATTATTGCACCTATAATCTATTATTTCCCTTGCTGCTACGCAAGGACAAAATCTTCATCAGATGGATGTAAAGATCGTTTTTTTTGAGGCATGGTGCGATAAAGGAAGAGGCGTATGAAGAATAACCTCTGGGATTAAAGTCCAGGATCGGGACACTCATGTCTGCAGGTTGGAGAAAGCCCTCTATGGGCTGAAGCAAGCACCCTGAGCTTGGTACGAGAGGATAAATAGCTACCCGATGAAGCTGGGCTTCACTCGTAGTAATGCTGATCCAAACCTTTACTTCAAGGTTGATAGAGAAAAGGCTCTCATACGAGTAATGTATGTGGACGACCTCTTCTTAGCAGCTGTTGACCCTCTCATTCATCAGTGTAAGAGGGAGCTCACTGCTGAGCTCGAGATGTAAGACCTAGGACTAATGCCGAGGCCCGAAGGTCTGGCAGAAACTTGGCGAGATCTTCCTTTATCAAGGAAAATACATTATGAAGCTTCCGGTATGGTGCACTGTAAGTCTGTGTTGACATCGATGGAGCTCAACTTCAAAAAGTTGAGCGGCAGCACTGCTGGACCCATGTTAGCAAATCTTACTGAGTATCATCAACTCGTAGGGGCTCTGGTGTTCTTTGTGAACACCCGTCAGGACATATGTTGTGCAGTGAAGACTCTGAGACAACACATGGTTGATCATAACATTCACTAGGTTGGTGCCAAGAAACCCTTGAGATATCTCTGTGGCACAATAGACCATGGGCTGAGATACACTGCCGGGAGCATGACACTCCTTGGATATACTGATGCCGATTGGGATGGCAGTGTGGTGGATCGTAAGAGCACATCTGGATGCTACTTCACAAGTAGATCTGCTTCGGGCAGGAAACGAAAGACGGTAGCCTTCAGCACCGCTGAGGTCGAATACATTGCAGCGTGTATGACCCGTTGTGAAGTCACTTGGTTGCGAAAGCTCTTCAGTGAGCTGTTCGAGCATGTGCTAGATGCCACCGTTATCCTTTGTGATAACCAGAGGGGGATTCATTTGTCATAGAATCTCGGGTTCCACGATTGATCCAAACATGTTGATGGCTGGTACCACTTTATCCGGGATATGGTATAGCAAGGCGCTGTAAGGCTCGATCATATAGGAACTGATGAGCAGGTCGTGGACATTCTCACAATGCCCTTGGGGAAGGTCATGTTCCTAACCTTCCGTGAGAATCTTGGAATCATGGAACGACCCTATGATGTGGGTCCTATTGGACGATGAGCTCTGGGAGCTCTAGGGGGGCTTTGGGGATAGCTTTGGTGCTATAAGCAACCACAGGGCTAGGCTTGCTGAACCTAGTTGGTGTGCTTCTACCCCACCATGATGATATTGAGATGGTATACCTCTCTCTGATCTGTGCCTCGTATGCATCCTACACATGGAGTTTCAGACTCATGGGAAGTACCTCTCATTTGGCCAATGAGGTGGGAAATGTGAATAGAGACCATAGCAAGACCGATGGACGCATCGGAGATTGCCGTACTCTCTATGTCTAGGATGGCACGTGTCGAACCACTTGATCTGGGATCAAGTCTAGTGAGGTTTTGGACCTCCAACTAACTTCGGGTTAGTGAAACTAACTTCGGGTTAGTATATGACTCTCTTGAGTCCTAGTGAGGTTTTGGACCTCCAACTGACTTCGGGTCAGGTAAATCAACTTCGGGTTGGTATGTGACTCTTTGTGAGTCCTATAGAGGTTTTGAACCTCTGGGCTAAATTTGTCAGCCGGGTATGATGTCTTTGTGACTGACCCACTTCTGTTCTGAAATAAAGAGGCCAGCAAAGCAAGTTACGGCGGGATGACGCACGATGTATGGATTGCACTTGTGGAGGGAGTTCTCCCTAGTTGAGAGGGAGTGTTAAAATTGGACAACTAGGTCCAAACTCCGGGTTGTGTTGCTCAGATGACGATCCCAATGTTTTTATTGGATTCCTCTTTCGAAAAGGTGTAAGATTGATCTAAAGATCATCTTGATCGAATGAGCAGAACATGTACTTTGAATTTATTCCACTTATGTGCTAGGTCGACCTAGAATAAAATATAGACTTAAATGTCTTAAAGGATGTGTCACACACCCCCAAAGATTCCTATATATTGGAGAGACTTAGAGTTCATTTGACACACATTGTGTGGAGGAATTCTCTCTCTCTGGATAGTGTTGGAGCTGCGTAATATATGGACTATTCTTTGTTTGGGTTGTTCTGGGGTTATTTGTAACACGCTTGGCTGAATGACTTATTGGAGACTTTGCTGGTAGAAGCATCCTGCTGATCGTCGTAATGCCACCATTCATTATCTCTGTTTTGGCTTGTCTTCTATCGATCTATTGCTATGTTCTATTTGCTTCAGTATTGTGCCCTAATCTAAAATGGCACAGAACATGTTCTAAAATTAACAACTTGGCATTGGTCCATTTGGGAGAAATCATGCAAATAGAGATCGAGAGAATCTTCTCTTGAGTGGTGGAACATGCATGGAGGTGCTACTCCACTTCTGCAAACTTTGACATTTTGGGTGCTATCACAAGTGGTAAACACTTCTTTTGCATGGAGGTGTTGGAGCTCTTATTCTTTCATCCATAGTGTTAAAAGGAATAGGTTAAATTTAGACTGGGTAGAGAGCTTGGTTTATGCTCACTGCAACTTGCGATTGTTGTCCCATTACTGTGACAATGCAAAGACTAATAGAGACGTTAAGCTTTGGGACAAAAATCTAGAGGAGGCCAATTTGGAGGATGGAGTGTTGCGATTAGAGCAATTGGAGGATGCCCTTATCCATGATGATGATGATCGAGTTGAGATGCCACCCTCATTCGGTCCCATGGTTCCCAGGTTCCATGCTTCATCTTCATCAGTTCCACTGCTATAACTTCCACAACCACCATCTTCTTCACTGCCACCAAGTGGAGGCTCGCGTACTGTTCGTGGTTGAAGGAAGAGAGATTAGTAGATATATTCACAATTTACAACTTTTGTCATAGATTAGACTTGTAGTCTTGTTGTGAATTTGAACTTTTCTATTTTTCTCTTCCTAGTTTAGTGTGTACTTGGTGGTGGCCAAGTGGCCTATTTTGTGAACATTATTATTTTAATATTGGACATGACTCATGTTGATAGTTGCTCACTTGTGACATGCTAGATGTTATTTGGATGTTTTATGATTTTATGTTCTAAATGTTTTTTGTTTTATTATTATGATATGCTAAATTGCTAATGCTTAAAATTTTGATGTATGTTCGTAATTGCTAGAATCTAGATGGTTGATGCTCGAATAATTAATCATTGATGTATAATGGATGCCATATCTATCTTGATTTATGTACAAATATGCATGTTTTCATATATTCTACAACTAATTTGGTATTTTGGATGTTTTTATTGAATATAAATGCAAAAAATAATATATATATATATATATAGACACTTCTGAGATGCTTCGCTTCCAAAAAACGTTTTGCTTCGTCCCTGCTTCGTGCAACATTGGGTCACTAGACATTCTGCAATCTCTAATCCATTGTTCTTCAACATCAAATAATACCTACCATGCATGAGTACAAGGCCAAGTTCATGCAGTTGATGCATGATGGAGTACAACTTACACGAGTCATACTTAAACAATGGGTACCCAAAACTCCATTTTTAATCATGCCAGATAGGTCCTAACATATCAATGTTCATTTTGACCATATCCTCTCTCAAGACGAGGTTGATAATCTCCATAATTATGGGCTAATATGTGGAAAACAATACATACTTACACGCTAAATTTTGCTAATTCTTCCAAGAGCGAGTGTGTGCATCTCGCAAGCCCCTATAAAGAAAGAGACCTTCCTTGCTTAGTTGCTGCGCCTGAAACTACGAGAGATCAACATCGTAAGTATCCTAAACCCTCTAACTCCAAATAGGCTATCTAGCCAAATCCTACCTTGCACAAATGCCAATAGATTACCACCAAACCAATCTCTCCACTTTCCTTTAAGTAGATCAAATACTTTTGAAGGTAAAAGTGTCTGCTATTTGAAATTGTTGGGGTGCTAAAATATATCAGACCAAAGGACCTTGAATCTTCCCAACATGTTGAGTTGCGAGTGTAGAAAATTCCGCAAATTTGTAGCCCTCCCAGTTTCAAGTGCTTTGCATATTGTTTAATGCCCTCAGCCCGAAACTGTTAGTTGATATAAAACTTGTTAATTTGGCAACTTAGTGACAAATTTCAATCATGGGACTAAATTCCTCTTTTTGAGAGGACCAACTTTGATCTTTGAAGCACTGAATTTGGACAAGTGAAAGTATATATTTGAAGTGCCCCACAATGTCAAAATTGATCAGGTCGACCCTAAAGGAAATTGGACACCCTTGGAAGCCTATAAATACAAGTCAAGTGACCCTCATTTGGACATCATCTTCAAGCATCTTCTTCTCTCTTCTTTGGTTTGGTTCACACAGGTCTGAAGTGGGTTTGCGGAATTTGGTTCGTACAGGTCCGAAATTGCAGGATCCGAAACTCGCATGTGATTACGGTTTTTGGTTTCAAGGCTCAATGTTGACACAAGAATTTTTCGGCTGCAAGTGCTCGCATACCGGCCTATTCGTGTGGTTGGAATGTTTTAGCCGCACACACATCTCACTCTCTGTGCAGCTAGAATCTAGTGTTTCTTTATGACAAGAGACCGCAGTTGATCATAGACTGGGAAAGTTAACTCTGAGCAGTACTATTTTCAGGAACATATTTCTAAATGTTGTTTGGTTGAGTTTGCTGGATAATTTTGTATTGGCTCATTGTATTCTCTGCTGAACATTTTATGACAATCTAATAGAAGAATAATTACAAAGGGTTTTCCCCCTTGTGGGGTTTTTTCTTGGTCTTTGACCAAATCTGTGTCTCTTGTTGATGTTGTTGATTGTCTCCTATTGTCATTGCATTATTGTTCTATCTTCAGTTGCTATTGATTAATGAAAATAATTAATTGCTATTGAAAGATCGCTAATTGAGGAATTTAATTGGGCTAAAGTAATTGAAACAACATAGAAAAGTGGTAAAATTAACATGGTTTCAGAGCAGAGGTGAAGGACAACCCAAAGGAGACCAAAGTTGGAGCAATCATCTTTGGAAAAGTTGAAGGAGCATATCTGTTCAAGTCAAGATTTCAACCTCTTACTTCAAGGAAAATGAGAAGCTAGGTGTCTCATCTAACTTTGCTGCTTGGAAGATTAGGTTGGAAATCATCGCTAATGACAATGATGTTTGGGAATACATATGAGGAAAAGTACTTCAGCGTCTGGAGAATGCTTCCACTGTTGCCAAAAACAAGTACAAAAAAGATGAGTTAAAAACAAAGAAAATTATAGCTGATGGTTTTACAAGATCATTTCCTTGAATATGTTGGAAATTTGAAAAAGTCTAAGGATATGTATGATAAGCTAGCTGACATGTATGAAGTCAACAATTTGAATGAAATCATCTCCTTGAAAGATCAACTTAAAAGATATGAAGATGGAGAAAGGAGAGTTTGTGCGAACCTACATTATTAGGATATCTCGTCTTAGAGATTGATTGCAGAGAGTTGGGGAAACTGTGGCTGACAGGGAATTGGTGATTGTAACCCTTAGAGGTTTCCCTCCTATTTGGGAAACCTTCATTACTACTATAAGCAACAACAACAGTTTCTTGCCATTTGATGAGACTGTTGGAAAGCTCACTCAAGAAGAATCAAGGATGGTTTCTAGAGGCAGGCCGCAGGATACAAAAACATGAAGAAGGAGAGCTCGCTGCATTCGTCACTCATAACAAGAAAAGGAAAGGAAAAGGAGGTCCATCAAATTCAAGGAAGCCTCCTCCTCAAAATTCTAAGAGAAGGAATGAAAGAGAAACATCGCTCATTGCATGTTACAATTGTCACAAGAAAGGTCACTATGCTCGAGATTGCACTGAGAAGAACAATGGTCCACGCTACAACACTAGAAGCAATAATAATAGGTTTAATAATTGAAGAAGAGTAGATGATCGAAGGAATGCTCGTAATGGAAGGGATGAAGGAAGAAGAAGAGATGCTCCGAGTGATCATGAAGAAGACCACCGTCCTCAAAAGAAGTCAAGAAACACCTGGTATGAAAGTAATGCTACTAATAAGTTTGAATATATTCTTATTTTTGCACTTTCTAGTTCCTCTCCTCCGGATATACGGGACAATTAGTTGGTTGATGGTGGGGCCTCTCGTCATTTCTCTGGGTATAAGGAAGTTCTCTCTAATTTGGTGGAGTGGGAGTCAAGTTTGAAAATTATTCTTGGAGACAACTCTACTCATCCCGTTAAAGGTTTTAGGTCTATTAAATTTCATTTGGACTCTAGGGAATATGTTTTTCTTCATGATGTGATGTATGTGTTGAGGTTGAAGAAGAATTTGGTATCTATATTTGCTTTGGAAGGCAAAGGGATGAGGGTTGCCTTCATCAAGGGAAAAGTACTTACTTGGCCGGTGGGATCCCTTATGAGAGATGCAATCGTATTGGGATCTAGATTTGAAGAACTCTATAGAGTCACTGGAAGACCTCCTCTACCATTGGTCCATGATACTAATCATCAAAGCGAGCTATGGCTTCGAAGATTGGCCTGTTGATTTGGTTAGCATCGTATGTGCTCTAAGTCTCAAAATTGGTAGGGAGGCTTAGGTACATGTATTCCGAAGAACCCATAAATCGTTTGTGAAAATTCCACTCAGAATATGTTTTATTAAAATAATTAATTATTTTTAAAGGGTCCCTAAGTCTAAATTTAGGAAAATAAAATAATTAAAGGGTATTAATAAAACAAAGTGTGAATGTTCTAGAAAAACAAAGATCAAGTCAAAAGTAAGTTTTAGCCGTTGATTAAAGATTTAATCTCGACTGTTGAAGTTTCAACAAGAATATTATAAGGACTTGAAGGGTCATTTGGAAAATACATCGAGCCAGAGGATCAAGAGATCGAATTTCTAAAGTAAGCAGTGATCAGTGGAAAGATCGATTGAGAGATTCTTTGTAGAGAGGGGTAGTAATTCTGGTTGGAAGAATTCCTAATCTAGAGAGTGCATAGTAGAGGAGGCAGTAGAAGCCACGAAGGCAGCGCAGAGCCAATGACGCAGAGGCTACGCAGACCCTGAGAGGGAATCCGTTTTTGGTTGAGGAGATAGCGATGTGTCAGTGCCAGTTCCCGGAGAGAGTTTCCGGAGGCCAAAAGGCCTCAGTTTCCAGCCAACAGAGAGACCAATGCAGAGACGGAGAGCAGCTACAGCTGTGACGCAGAGACTGCGTAGAGTGACGCAGTCACTGCACAGTAGTGTTATCGGAACCGAACCAGTTCTCGAAAACCGGTCGGTCCGACCTGTTTGGAGGCAAAACCAGTCTGAACCAGAAATGATCTGTTCGATACCGAACCGGCTGGCTTCGGCACCGAACTAGTTGGTTCAGTACCGGTCCGGTTCGGATCGGTTCAGAGACAGGTTCCACCGGTTCACAAACCTGGGCATTAAAAAAATTTTCAATTTTTTATTTTTAATTTTTTTTTCTTTTAAATTATTATTTTTTCTAGTTACTAACGCTACCCTAGGCCCCTCTAATGCTACTTAAACACCATCACCCCCTCTATTTCACTCACACTATTCATTAGAGTCTCTTGCAATTCTTGAGCTGAGTTCGCTGAGGAGAATTCAGAGGGTTTTTTGTAGGGTTGTTCTGAGGGAGATTTTTTGCAGATTTGAAGAGCTGATTGGAGTCTTGGAGAGTTGTTGTGTCGGCAGATTTTCAAACTACTTCAAAGTTTTTTTTTTCCCAAAGATCTTTGGGTTTTCTTCAATGGTTTTTGCAACTAGCGGAAGATTTTATTTTTATTTTGTTGGGGCTGCTACATAGTTGATTTCAAAGGATTTTGGAGCTGATTTTCTCCAAAATTTTAGAGGGTAAATCAAGGGCCATGGGAATCAAGCCGTAATCCCATTGCAGACTTGGATGCTACTCATTCTTCAGATGAGGATAAGGGGGATGATCAGGATGATGATTCTAATGGCGATTGATGATTGATGATTTGATCATTGATTTGTTGTAGCTGTAGCTTGTAGTATAATACTATGAACTATGATGCTATTTTGGACTATAAAGGCCTTTTAGATCTTGCTTGTTGATGTTTGTAACATTTTAGGTTCAACGATGTTTTGCACTAAGTGCTATTTTGGTTGTATGCACTATTACTTGCTATATAAATGAGAACTTTTGTATATTTTTGTTTAAGTGGTTTGGATTCATATGGATGCACATGAATATATCTGTTTTTTCTTTCAAATATGAATATTTTGTGTTTTTGGTAAACCGGTTTTTTTTTCCAGTTTTTTTCCGGTTCCGGTCCGGTTCTGATCAGTTCCCGGTCCACAAGGTTTTCCAGTTTGATGACCGGTTCGGTTCCGATAACATTGTTATGAACGACTATCTCCAGCTGTGCAGCTTGCTCTTGACGAGGCACATTATGAACATCCTCTTCAAGGAAGATGCTAACATCCTCAAGTCTAAGCCGTGCCTCTCGTAGGTCCTTTATCAGTCTACAAGCCATCATATGACCCCATGCTCTCTTAAAATTATTAATGTGACAAAAGATGGCCTCCCACCAAAGGATCCAAGCTTGAGCTCCCATTGGCCTAGGAAAGCGGTTCCAAACTCTCTGTACCATGAATGAAAATCTTGACTCCAAATGTGTTACATTCAACTTAATTGTAGTTGAAGGAGGTGAATAAACCAAGTACTCCATAGTGATGAAGAGGTTGGATTGAAAAATGACAAGAGCCCATCATATCCATAAACACATCAACTGGGCAAGGCTTTTTCGAGAAGGCCATATCCTCTAGAGGGCCATAAATCCGATACAACGAAGCTTGAACCATGTCATGACCCTACTGGTAGTTTGTCCAAAGTGAACCAACTCCAATTGTCAATCCTTTTTTGTTTCCTATTGGGGTCATACATTTGAAGTGCAACCTTGAAAAGGGACCAAGCCTGCTTGTCAAAACTGCTGATCACCCTCCTAAATCCACCATGTTCAAGTCCCCTCCAAAAATACACTCCATAGTCAGAAAAGACAAAACTATTCAATACCCGAGTCTCCTATGCTTTGAACCAAGGTTACAAGTGTAGACAACACAAAAGCATAACAAGTGATCCTGCACCAACAATTTGACTTCCAGGAGTGTCACAGTTGGTAAATTGGTGTGCTTCCCTTAGTAGTTCTTGGACATAGTGTGTGGGGTCCACTTATCTTTTATTCTTGTTGTAGTGCTCTTTGCTAGTATTCAGCTTGGGGCATTGCAAGTGGTATCAAAGCAAGGTTGACCCACATCATTTTTGCATTATGTGATGTTTCCATTATTGTTGTTGAAGTTAATCTAATCTGAAGGTTGTGAAGGATCATTTGATCTGAAAATTGCTATGAAGATTGGTAGTTGGTAGTTGCATTGTTGAAGTTTGTGAGCAAAGGCTGCAAAGTACATGCCACATTGGATATGGTTAATAACAGATTGGTAGGGGCCTCTCTGAAGTATTTGGAAAAGAATGTGATGACTTAAATTTGCAGCTAGCGAATGTGCAACTACTTGACATTGAGCATTTACCTTTTTGTAGCAGACAAGTTATCTGTTCTCCTTGATCTCTTTTTAGGATACCTACATTGACCTTTAATAGATATGCTGCATTAAGCAAACCCTCAACTTGACATTGTCTTCCATCAGGATTGGCCTGCTCAGGCATGCTTTAAGGCCCAAAGCAAGGGTGATGCCCCATCTTTGTCTCATGCAATGATTATTGTTAAATTTGCTTTGTGGATTGCTACTTGTGGAAGATTGTGAATGTGTTGGTACCAACATTTTGGTCATGATCTCATGGATCATCCATGACAACCCCATTCAAAACTAGATCCAATGAAAACCAATAAAGTCCACCAACTCTTTAAGCACTTAGGCATTTAACCTTGTAGAATGACCCTTCAAAGGGCATTGACAGAAAGTTTCAACACAAGACTGTCCACTTGCCTTAGGCCAGTACATGAGACAGTACACTAATTGGTAGAACAGTGACACTGATTTGCTTTGGGTCATCGATTTTCCAGCTCAAATTGCCACTGATGCTGGTTTCCGTACCTGCTGAACCTCTGTCAACCGTAACTGTTATGTAAAATCAACTTCACACTGTAGAAAGTCGAATGTAATGTCTTCTGGCATTGAATGCGTCATGGGAGTCTAAGTCTAATCCCTCATTAAGAGGAGAATTTTATTGGCTACTGGTTAACAGTAGTGTAACATGTAATAAAGTCATGTTGGGTGGGGTTTCCCATGGGTTGGTTGGGTTTCTAATTATAGCAACTGTCATTTTGTATTTGTTGCCGGTTAGTGGGGATTGGTTATGAAGAGTGTTTCTTATCGTCTTGTGTGCTTCATATTCACCTCATTCCTGGTGAAGAGAATGTCACAGTTAGGAAGACAGTTTGCTTCCCTTGGTAGTTCTTGGACATGCATGGCGCAGTCCACTTATCTTGCACTCCTATTGCAGTGAATTTTGCTTGATTAATATTATCAGAATCATTGTTTTTTCATGGATTTTATCTGAGCCATTGATGTATTCAGCTCGGGTCATTGCATTGCTCCTTTGGATAGCCTTCTAATTCTAGTTTTCTGGCTGCTCCACACTGGTCAATTTCTTTCTTGCTTGAGGTACCTTTGTGTAAAACTTTCTCCTCTTTTGACTTTGGGAGTTCTATCACATATATTTGTGATGGTGATTTCAACAGCATTAACAATAACTTTGCCACCAGAATCACCATCCTGCCACCAATATTTCCCCCCTCACCTCAACTAACATTTTCCACCATGGTCACAGATCCTTCATCTACTAAATAGTTTTAGGCTGATACTGCAACTACCTGAGTAAATGAGAGGAATAAGAGAAGACAGAAGAAATGAGAAAGGCGTCCTTTTAATTTCAATTAATTTTTCCCCTGGGCCCTGGCAGAACTTTCTTTCAGGATATCACCTCCTCCATCTAAAAACTGCTCTGCAAATTGGCTTGAACATGTTGCATATAACTTTGCACCTTCGGCTGGCATATGACACAAAGAACACACAAACTTGAGTTATGTCCGAAGGATTGGCTTTCTATTAGTATACAACTCTTATTCTGTCATATGTTCGTATTTTACAAGCTTCCAGAGGATGGCTTTAGGGATTCTTCTGTGGTTGTTTCTAAAGTATTTTGGATGATTTTTTTTGGGGTGGAGGTGCAAGTTACTGGATTCCTTTTAGATTTGGCTTGTTAGAGAGAATTGGTTCATTCAGGGAAATCAGGGGGTTCAGTGAATGATCAGCTTCCAGATGCTGATCTTTTCAGAATCGAGTCTGTTCTTGACTATCTAGAATAAGTTGCCCTTTTCCTGACTACAGGTTTGGACCCTGAGAATTAGTCTGCAACTCAGAGATGTATTTTCTGGTGTGAGCGGCAGATTATCATTTAACTGCAGGACAATTGTATAAATCTATGTAGAATGGGTTTGTGAACCCAAGGGTGGGGTTTGTGAACCCTTCCTGAGTACTCATCCCCACGAACCGGGTGTTGGAGTAGGGTGCTTCCCAGACGAACCCAAACGAACCTGGTATCTCCCATAAGAACCCGGTACTCAGTAGCTCGAGTTGGGTTCTTTTGTGCAAACAGGTTCATCGAACCTTGAAATTGGGTACGTGAACACCGAAAATGGGTGCCTGAGGGGTTCTTGAATGGTGCGCGGCAAGGATTTTTTTTTTCTTTTTTTCCATAAAACAAAAGCAGTAATTTTTAATAGTTATGTTGATTACTCTTATACTAAGAATATATGTGTTTATGTTGATTACTGTCTACCTTGTTGATCTGTAGACTCTCGTTGATGCCAAGCAGTGTGCAATGCCATATCCTAGTTCACTGGGAGTTGAATGGGTTTAATTTCTGCTGTTGTAGTTTAGCATTCTTTCCCATCTGTTGGGTTCGTCCCGGGGATCAGAATGTTGCACTTAATCACCACCAAGAACTTTGCCAATACATCAATTTGAGAATGTGCACTTCAGATGCATCATTCTACATCTAACTTTCTGGAAGAATGGTCAATGTTATGTTTTTGGTAATTCTTTGTTATGTCAATGTGAATAAAGGACGACTGCTTATTTACTTTCAGAGAACCTTACTGCTATTTTTTTGCAACATGTTATTTTTCTATGCATCATCTAACATCTAGCTGTCATCATGGCAATGCCTTGGGGCAAATTTTGAATGTAGTATGACAATGGACATATACTTTTGATTCTAATATCTATTATCACGTTTCACATCAATATATAAATTCAAGATTGCAATTTCCACTTTGATATCAAATTTGAAATTTCAAAGTGAATGTTCATGTTTAAGTCTTTAAATGATTTATTTTTCTTGTTGTAAGTTGAAAGATTTCAAAATTCATTTATATTATAATTTATAAAATATATAATATATATATCAATTATAATATATACCCCCGGCGAACCTACGTACCCTGTTTCAAAAAGTGATGTTCCCGTCCTCACACCTGTCCCCGTACCCGTCCCCGTCCCCGAACCCACGTTTCCTGGCAACATAGGTATAAATTAGGGACTAATGGAATTCTAATGCTGTGTGTGTTGGACCTTGAAAGGGAGGATTTTTTTATGGGAATGCCATCAGGGAATTGCTGGTGGTCATGTTGGAGGAATAGCTACTGCATATAAGGTTTTGCAAGCTGGTTTATGGTGGCCTACAGTATTTATAAATGCCAAGAAACAAACTACTTGAGACCAGTGAAATAGTTGGATCTGGATCATTTGGGACTGGAATTGGAGCATTTGAAGCTGGACGAAGACCACCCTAAGCTGTTCACTTAGTACTGAAGGGAGATTGAATTGGTGAATCCGAAAACAGGGCATGCATACTTGAGGGAGAAGTATCAGCCTGGCCTAGAAGGATGAGCACTCTGTTGATGTATGTAGCTCAGGCAGGTACTTCCGTACAGGCCTGAGTGTGAAGGTGTATGGAAGTCAATTGACTCTTAACCTTAGCAATGACTTTATTTATTAAAGTAATTTCTTTTTATGAGAAAAGTGAGATAATCTAATGAAATGCAAAGGTTATTTGTATTAGTGAATTAGATAAATCATAAATCACAATTGTTGATCCCAAGTGAAGTTGAGATTTCATCTCAACCATCAATCACTTTGGAGATTAGGGTTTTTGATTGAGTCATTGCTCAGACTTATTAATGGAAGGCTAGACTAAGGGAGAAGACACATTAGTGAGCACATGACACAGTTACATTAAGGATCTCAGTGATTGGGTGGGGAAGGACATTCACTCAAGTGTGCAACAGCTAGAGGAAGAATACAAGGAGCAAAAGGAGAGAAGTATTCAGCAAGTGACTTTTCAGTAGAGAAGGCACATGTGTGAGCTGTAGATTGAACCAAGGAGGCTGTAGAATGTGAGCAGGGACAGGAAACAGTTTGGGCAGGTCTGGAGCTGCAGGAAAGGCATAGTATGGATCACATGTGCACGGGCAGGAGGCTGTACGAGCTCGTATGGACTCACAAGTGCGCGGACAGGCTCAGAAAATTGCCCAGATTTCCTCTCATGTGTGCGGGCAGACTAACAGCTCATGCACAGCCGGATAGGTGGCTTTGGCAGCAGGCTGTACAGATGCAGAATTGAGGGCTGAAGAGAAATTTCTCAGCTGGAAGTTTTCAGGTTTTGCTATCTGTGATATTTCCTCAGTGGCCATTTATTTTCCCTGTTGGGAAGGCCCTTGTAAGCTTGGAAGAAATTTATGAATGAAAAGCTGAATTTTGAGAGACAAAATTTTGTGTATTTGAGCAATTGAAATTGGCTGTTTATTTTGCTGCCATTCAAAATTAAATTTATGAGTTAAAATCACAGGTAATACATTTTGTTCAGCAAGCTGAAAAAATAATAAAAAATCAGCATGGATGTTTCTCATAAATAATATGTCATTTACCGGAGTTAAAAAATTTAACACCTTGGGTTCAGCCGCCCAATTTTTTTGCTCCAATCAATGATCCCAATTCTTATTTTCACATATCTTGTAATACCAGCTAGAATATCAAATCCAAAAATAAAGTCCACGTTCCATCATAGAGATGCAAAGGTGAGCATGATGAGGGTTAGGGTCAACTCGGTGATTCAAGAGTTCTAGTTCGTTTCTGACCCTAGAATAGCTCCTATCGAGAAGGGATAAAAGGGAGGAATCACCTGCCCACGTTGCCTCCCCATTTATAATGAGCATAGCATTGAATTGAATTTCTTTCCATGTAATGAGATTTCACTTTCATAGAAGAGTGGGGAGAACCTTATACTGAATAGGAACCTATGGGAAGAACCTTATACTGAATAGGAACCTATGGGGAGAACCTTCTACTAAATAGGAACCTATGGGGAGAACCTTCTACTAAATAGGAACCTTTACTTGGTGTGTGGTGGAATGAAATCAATCAGAAATTTTACTTAAACTCAATGTGGAATGATAGAATGATGGATTTGATCAAGACAGTTGAAGAGAGCATCACTCAGCCCTGGCAGGTTGTAGATCCCCTGTCAACGTTCAATAGTAAGTATTAGTGTTCCAAATAGAGGTGGATGGAGGTGAGCTGCCAATGCTTGATGGTTTCTGATCCACAATTGGTTTATGTTGTCCTGGTTCAGTCAAATTGGATTTCAAGAGTATTAACTCCCACTTGGCATTCCACTCCCTGTTTGTTTCAGGGAAGTAATATATATATAATACCGTATATATTATTATATTGGGTCACCTTTGGATGAGAAGAGGTGGGCACACAAGAACAAACTATTGGCATATCTATATGAAGTTCCACTTTCCAAACTAGGGTTGGTGGACTAAGCAATCAATCAAGATGATCGAAGATTGTTTCTAGGCCCTGGTGGGACATTAATGCACCAGCCAGGACGTATATATTTGGAAAAAGGCGGCGCTACTATCTATCACACTATTTTTCTATTGATTGGGAATGAATTTTGTCTTTCTTTATAAAGGGAAGTTTTCTTCATTTGAATCCGTTAGACTATAGGGCATGGACCTACCCCACCTGGTCCCCACCATCGGTGCCAGTTCATTATAGACGTTTACTCATGCACCCCTCTACATAACAAAACCACGCCTATAGTTGAAGAGTTTTGAGGCTGGTTTCAAAGGAGCAATGAACAGGTTTTCGATTGATTTCCTGATGCAAAAAGATGTCTACCCAATTATCTATTTGTATAGTTTTGTATCCTCCAGTTCAATTGACTCAAGAAATCCATTGAGTGATCATATTGGCCCCCATCTTCTGCCCCTGCTGCCAATTGAAGTCAGTTTCCATAAGGACCTGCAAATATAAGTGTACCAATCAGCCCATTTCAGAGAATTGGGACAGGTTTTGGCTATATTAAGTAATACTATGTAGAATGTCTATTTCCCTTTAGAACCAACAAAGAAATAAATATTTCCATTTAATTAGCTAGCTGATTAAATGATATGAATAAAGAAAGATGGAAGGAATGAGATAGACATCATTTCAATTTTAATTAATTTTTCCCCCAGGTCCCGACAGAATTTTCTTTCAGGATGTCACTTCATTTAAAAACTTCTCTGCAAATTTCATTGAACATGTTGCATGTAACTTTGCACCTTCAGCTGACATAAGACACAAAGAACATAGAAACTTGAGTGATTTTACAAGGCTTGGCTATCTATTAGTATACAACTCAGGTCTATTACTCTGTGATATTTTAGTATTTTACAAGCTTCCAGAGAATGGCTTTAGGGGTTCCTCTGTGGTTGATTCTATAGTGTTTTGAATAGGTTTTTTTTAGGGTGGAAATGCAAATTACTGGATTCCTTTTAGATTTGGATGGTTAGAGGGGAATTGGTTGGTAAATGGCTTGAAGCTAGTTCCCTTATGGACCTGCAAATATAATATGCATCAATCTGCCCATTTCCAAAAGTTGGGACATGTTTTGGCTGTAAGTAATACTATGTAGAATGTATATTTTGCTTCAGAACCCACAAAGAAGTAAATTGTAGTAGTCTTTGAAAACAAAATTAGGATCAAGGATCTGAGAACTTAGTAAATTTTCCTGCTATGAATATAATTTTACCAATATTTTCTGCTCAAGGAAGAAAAATAAAAGAATGTGATTTACTTGTACTGATTATGATTTCCATTGGGTATCGATACCTTTTACTAAAGTCAGCCTTGGTTTTGTGTTTACTCAGATCCTACATATGTTGGGATGTCCCCATTCCAATATTTTTTCAGTGAAATATATGGGGGCAGTTCTCTGCGAAGCACAACATCAGTAGGAAATGATAAAAAGAGGCAGAGGGTTTACAATACAATGTTCCATGTTCCCTGGAGATGTGAATTGGTGAGTGGTTTTTGTGTATTTAACTGTGTTTCGAACTACAGTTATCCACTTATTCTCTGTTTTGACGCACTGTAATCCACTTGGAGAAGTTCCTTCTAGGGAAAACCTTGAAACCACAGTCTAGTTGTCTCGAGATCAAGACTCTAGAGATGGCAAGAATTTATCAAATTTAATGTTATGTATTGAAAATTGTTTCTTTGATGATTCTGGTCTCCATACCATTTATGGTCAACATGGTCATTATCTAAGACTGGTAGACGGCCTATAACTATTTAGGATATTCTCGGCCTTGCGCCGAACTACTATTGAATTCTTGCGCTGAAAATTCAGATTTTACTGTAAAAATGCATCAGAAATTTTTGGAATAGTGAGCTTCAGGAGAATTCATTTGAAATAATTTAGCAGTATTTTTGTAATTGTTTTTAGACTTATGAACTGTGTGCTTCTTTTGGATTTTTAGATTTTCCCATGGTACTTAACGAGTCTTATCCATGCTGATGCAGCTTATTGATGTAGGATTTTTTGTGTGTCTTGATTCCTTTCTATCATTATTGACTATCATGCCAGCAAAGATACTGGTATTCACATGGAGATGCTTGACGGTCAGGTGAGGGCACACATGTTCTGTTCTACTCGTCTTTTGTTATATTTGGAAATTACCAGAAATATGATTGTTCTAGCAGAGGCTAATAAATATTTGCTTCCAAAGCATTGTCATTACCAATTCTCTATATTTGAATTTTGACTGCATGATATGTGAAGTATTGTGTTCCCTTCAATATAATTCTATAATACATTTTCATTATTCATTAAACTCTGATTACTTTGAAAATACTTGTAATGATAATTTGTCATCTATAACGGTACCAGATGATCTGATAATGAAATGGGCAGGCAGTTCCAGAGGCCATGTGCTGATGAGCTTTCTGACATAGGATGCTTAGTCGTATTGATTTGTGGAGTGGCACTTCTCCAAGTAACAGGTATTGTTCTAGTTGAGGTCAGATACCATTTCCATAAGGTGGCTATGACTATGAGGCTAAAGCTCTGTTCTTTACAGACAAGTCACAGTTTTGGTTTGCAGACTGCATCTTAGTAATTTCTAGAAGAGTAGACTTCACAGGATTACCTTTAATTGTAACTTAAGAGTGCCTTGGTTTTTATCTTTCTTAAACAGATATTAGTCTCATCTACCATTTTATCAGAGGACAAGGCACTGTCAAACTTTATGTGGTGTTTAATGTACTAGAGGTGCGGTAAGATTTTTAGCTGTATATAGAACATGCAGTGTTTGCTATAATGAATTTGCATTTATTCATTGCTGATCATATCTTACTGTGGTTTTCTTAGTCTGTGGTGTACTAATTGAACTATATGCCACTGAAAACAGATATTTGATAAACTCTGCCAGTCATTTGGAGGGGATGTGCTTCAAGTGCTATTCAATTCAGCAGAGGGAGTTGCAACTAGCTCTAAAGAATCTATGGCATTTGAGATTGCACGTTTCATTCTGGACCAAATGATAGCTGTTGTTGCATTCAATATCCTTCTCCAGAGTGACTGCCCAGTTTAATAACATAATTAGTGAAAATATATTTGTTTATATTCTTATTTCAATTACAAGTTTTAATAGTTGTTCTATTCTCTTTTCCCCCCCTGGAAAATAATCATAACCTTTTATTAAGAGCTTCTATGCTTTTATTGCCATTGGCATCAATGTAATGCCCTTAACTGTTCTTACTCGTCCACTCCTCTGTCATTTTAGCCCAAGCAATTACTCTATCAGCTGCAATCATATCTCACAACAATGCCTTGTTGGCACTACTTGTGTCAAATAATTTTGCGGAGATTAAGAGCAATGTTTTCAAACGTGTGAGCAAAGAGAATCTGCACAAGATGGCATATTATGGTGAGTTGACTTATACATCATTGTATAATGAGTCACAAGATTGTTGTTTTCTTTAATACACAGTTTACATACCTCACACAATTGTATAACTAATTCATATGGACAACTCTTCCTGTTGTAGTTCTTTTAGATCATTGGAAGTATGAACTTTCAGAATATTTATAAACTATAGATGACCTTCAAATGCGAGTTGTGCTCTGTTTATGATTCTTTTGTTGGAAAATCAGAAAAACAGAAATATTTTCTTTACGATGATAATTACTTGTGATTTTCTAATGTTCTTATTAACTTTCTTGTGTTCTTCTTTTATCTTAGTTCATCAAGCAATTACCAAAACAATAACACGAAGATCAAGTACACTAGATGTAGGCGGACAGCCAGGGAAAAATCCCTATCTAGGGGAGAACCCAGTCAACAACTCTTCCTTCAATAGTTTCATGAGCCGGTCCAAGACTCTTTGACCTAGACACAGGCTTCCTCCAATCACCAAGTCAACCCTTCCCTTCTCTTGCAGATGATGACCTTCCAGCAGCAACTTTGACCTAGAACAGTAGCAGAAATACTTCGATCTAGCAGTAATCTTGATCTAAGGGCAACAACAACTTCGATCAAGAACTTTGATCTTGCAGCAAGAACTTTGAACTGACAACAACTGGCAGCAACAACTTCGACCTAGAAGCAACACTTTGATCTTGAAGCAGCACTTCAATCTTCAAGCAACACTTCGATGCAGCAGTAACTTTGACCTTGATGCAGCAACTTCGGCTTAGTAGCAGAAATTTCGATCTTCCAATAATAGCCTAGTAAATTCACACGTGTGAGAGAGATGACTGAGAAAACTCTGATCTTGTGATCCTCCTTCTCGTCCTGCAATTTCGTACACTGCAGCTACTTGTGCTTGTATATCGAACTTGTGAGTGTCCAAATGAATCGAACTACACTGTATATATAGCCTTTTCTGGAGTTCGAATTACCTTCATGTAGGCCGATTTGAACAAGTAAGGACCGACTTGGTGTTGAGGTGACAAATTACATATTTGACTTAAAAATAATTCTTTTTACTTGATTCAAAAGCCCAAGAAGGGTCTCATAAAATGGACAATGACTCTAATGACTCAATGCAAATCCTAGAAGTCCTCATTGGAGACTTTGACCTATAAAATGATGACCCAAGCATGAAACCCATGCTTTATTAAGTCATTGTAATAATAATAATAAATTTCTTTTTTATTCTTTTGATAAGTATATTTCATAATGACTCAAATACAATTATGAAGACCGAACCTAGTTACATTCTCCAACACTCCCTCTTAACTAGGGAGGTATTTAATGTTCATATATACATATATAGTACAAGGAAGATCTCAAAACACACGAACCATGAAGAGTTTAGGCACCACGATGCCATGGACTAGATTCTTGACCAGGGCAATCTATCCAGATCCTTGAACAGTTTAGGTACTCACGGTGCCACAGACTAGATTCCTGACCAGGGCAATCTATCCGGGTGGGACTAAGATGGACTAAAGCTTTCAACGTCTCTAGGTACTATTAGGCTTACTTGCTAACCATCAACACATGGATCCAAGTGTGTACTGCAAGGTCAGAGCTCTATGACCAACGCCGCCCTCCCTACTTCGGGAACTAGACATCAACACATAGTGCTGACTAGATGTCTTCACAGACAATATTTATCACACACAAAGCCTCAACACTCACAATTATTCAAATCGGTAGCAAATCCTTCCCGATCAAACAGATCGGTAACAACAAATCTCTCCCGATCAAATAGATTGGGAACATCAAGCATGTGAAACATGCTATCAAAACTCCGAGATATTTACTTGTGTAAGCACAAACCCAACCAGTAACAAACTTTGAAATACATATGCAAACACAAACCTTCGGGGTTTTCACACATCTTGATGCTGCCTCACAATTTATCACTGTAGGACTTGGAGGCTTCCCAAACAAATCTTGACAGAAGTTTCCTCAACCATACAACTTCCTTTCCTACTTCTCATGCAACAACATATTTTTATAATCAGATCCTGCTTTCCTTCTTTCAACAACACCTCAATATACATTCTCCAATTCTTCTTTAAGGTATCATGACTATATTATGCCCTCCTTCTCAACTTGGGAGATATGCCCTTTCTTTTATCCAGGCTCCCTCTTAACTTAGGGAGATCAACTTATTTTAATATCATTAGAGAATCTTAAATGGCTTAGATTCATCTTGATCATCATCATTCATATAACTTCCTTTATCATGCTTTTCAATCAAATCAACCACTTACAAATATCTTCAAAATCTTGAAGATTATGTACTTGCACAACTTAGACAGCAAGTATGTTAAATTTGGCAACTAGGGCCAAAATCCATGTTGCACTGCTCATATGATGGAGATGATATTTTTGTTGGATTCTTCTTTCGGAGAGGTGTAAAATTGATCTAAAGATCATCTTGTTTGGATGAGCAGAAGTTGTATTTTGAATATATTTTTCCACTCATGTGCAATTTGTCAAGGTCGGACATAATTGTAATGTAGGTTCACAAGCCCCAAAAGTTGTGTCACACACCCACAATCATGGATATAAAAAGGAGAGAAATGATGTTCATTTCATCATTCATTCATCTCACACCATTCTCTCATCTGATTGGTTCATATAGCCTTAGAGGCTTCTCTCTCCTCCACACATGTGAAACAGGAAGCTACAATTTTCGGACTGGTTTAGGGCTTTTTTGTACAACATTGACTTTGGGTCAACACACATCTCTTGATTGCATTTTTGAGGTCAGAAATCCGATTTGGAGAGGCCACAACGAAAGGCACAAAGATTGAGGTCAAACGTTGACTTTGACTACTGTTGAGCGCATCGTTGACCACAACTTTGACTGTTGTTTTGACTGCAGACTTTGACCTTTGCGTTGACCAAATTTGTGGATTGTTTTGGGCTGTGTATGGCTTTGATGGAAGGCCGAGTTTGACCAAGCTTGTTTGGAGGCTAAATCACTGGTTTGACCAACAAAGATTTTGCTGGCTAGGGCATCCTTTTGACTGCTGTAAAATATATTTTCTCTCTCTTTGCTGAATAGGAAGAATTACAAGAATATGTGTCTCATCTTGGCTTGTCTTCTGTAGATTTATTTATGTTCTATCAGCATTTACTATCAATGATTATGTGATTGCATATTTGGAAATTGAATTGGGCTAATAAGAAAGATTGAAGTAAACTGCTTTAAGCATAGAACCTACCATGGTTAAATGAAATTAACTACAACCAAGTACATATATAGAAGCATGAAGTTAACTATATCAAAATCATACAATAATGGAAGCATTAAAATTTAGACATCAAACACCTATACTTAATTAGGCTCACAATCAACAAGAGACACATACTTCTCTCTCCTCTACACGTGTGAAACATGAAGCTGCAATTTTTAGACTGGTTTAGGGCTTTTTTGGACAATGTTGACCAGTGTTGACTCTGGGTCAACACTCATCTCTTGATTGCATTTTTGAGGTCAGAAATCTAATTTGGAGAGACTGCAGCTGAAGGCATAAAAACTGAGGTCAAATGTTGACTTTGACTGCAGTTGACTATAGCTTTGACTGTTGTTTTGACCACAGACTTTGACTGTAGTTGACCACATCGTTGACCATAGCTTTCGCTGTTGTTTTGACCGCAAACTTTGACCTTTGTGTTGACCAGATTTGTGGACTGTTTTGGGCTGTGTTTGACTTTGATGGAAGGTCGAGTTTGATCGAGTTTGACCAAGCTTGTTTGGAGGCTGAATTGCTGGTTTGACCAACAAAGACTTAGCTGGCTAGGGCATCCTGTTGACTGCTGTAAAATATATTTTCTCTCTCTCTGCTGAATAAGAAGAATTACAAGAATATTTTTGTCTCTTGTTTTGGCTTGTCTTCTGTCGATTTGTTTATGTTCTATTAGCATTTACAATCAATGATTATGTGATTGCATATCTGGAAATTGAATTGGGCTAGTAAGAAAAAATTGTAGTAAACTACTTTAAGCATATAGAACATACCATGGTTAACTAAAATTAACATGGTATTTGAGCTAAGGTGAAGACAAAGCCCAAGCAAGAGTGAGAAGAGAAATCACAGAAGTTGAATAAACAAGGACCAGGGACAATGACTTCCTCATTCTTCAAATCTATGACAAGCTAAATGATAAGTCTGATTATCATGCTTGGAAAATGTCCTTCGATCTGACATTGGAGGGTCAAGATGTTATGGATTATGTGCAGGGAAAGATCACTGAGCCTCCATCAAATGCATTGGCTACCACTAAAACCAAGTACAACAAAGGGGAAAACAAGGCGAAGAAGATCATTAGGGATTCTATTCATAAGCACTTGGTTGCTTATATCTCCGAGCTGGGCACATATAAGATGTATGATAAGTTGTTTAGCATGTTCAGGGCTAGCAATGCTAATCAAATTCTCCTTTTGAAGAAAAAGTTGAAGAACATTAAGATGGACAAGGGAGAGTCCATCCAATCCTACTTCACGAGGATCACTGAAATCAAGAATGATCTCTTAGCTATTGGAGAGGCTATATCTGACTGAGAGTTCACTCTCATCGCTCTTGGAGGATTTTCCCGACCATGGTATGTATTTAATACTACTATTCTCAGTAATAATATAATTCCTGATTTTGATGAATTGTTGACGAGATGCACTCAAGAGGAGACAAGGATGATGGAGAGAGACAATCCCTCAAATGGGAATGGAAGTGACTCTACTGCCTTCACTGCTCATCCAAAAAAGAGGAACAATGCTGGTTTGAGAAATCAAAATCATGGAAGAGTGGGTCCCAAAGGAAGGAAGGGAAGATCATACAATTGTAACAAGTTTGGTCATTATGCAAGAGAGTACCCCAATAAAAGGGACTCTCCCCAAGATGTTGACTACAACAACAACAACGACTTCAGGGGGAATGATCAAAGGAACAACATGTTCAAAGGAAAGAGGAAGGCTCCCTCTGATCGAAATAGAAATGGAAATGGTCAATTTTTCAAGCGGTCAGGGAACTCCAGGTATAATGAATCCGATGTTGTTGATAATAAGAGAAATGAATATATTCTTATATTTGCCCTCTCTGCTGCATCTCCTCCTGACACCCTGGATAACAGGTTGATTGATAGTGGTGCCTCAAGGCACTTCCCTGGATATAAAGAGGCCCTCTCTGATTTGATTGAAAATGATTCTAATTTGGAAATTATCCTTGGAGACAATGCCACCTATCCCATTAAAGGGACAGGGACTGTGACCCTTCATTTAAATCAAGGTCAAGTCCTTCATTTGCAAGATGTGTTGTAAGTACCTGACTTGAAGAAGAATCTAGTGTCTATCTCGGTAATGGAAGACAAAGGATTCAAGGTGGCATTCATCGATGGAAAGGTATGCATTTGGAAGAGAAACTTCAAAGAAGCGTTCACTGTTGGTTTCAGGGTTGATACACTCTATTAGGTTGGAGGAAGTTTGCTGGAGGCCATGACATGCGACGCAACTCTTCAATTCGAGCTATGGCACCAGAGGGTTGCACACCTTCATTATAAAGCCCTTCTCGAAGCAAGGAAGGTGATGACATGTATGCCCAATTTCAAAGATGATCATGAAGGTGTATGTAAGGGTTGTGTCGAAGGAAAGCATACAAGGGGACCATTCCCCTTGAGTGTCACAAAGACATTTGATATTTTAAAATTGATTCATTCTGATCTATTTGGTATGCTGCCCGTAACATCCTTAGGAGGATGCTTATATTATATCACTTTCATAGATGACTTCTCCCGCAAAACTTGGATATACTTTTTGAAGAAAAAGGACGAAACATTCAAATAGTTCTGCACCTTCAAGGCCTTCGTTGAAAATCAAACAAGGAAGAAGTTCCAAATTTTGAGGATCGATAATGGAACCGAATATGAGTCAAATGAATTCAATGACTATTGTAGGAAGTTGGCATTAAGAGGGAGACCACTACTCTGTATACTCCCGAACAAAATGGTGTTGCTAAAAGGAAGAATATAACCATTTTGGAAGGTGCTCGTGCCATGATTTATGACCAAGGTCTTCTGAAGTTCCTATGGGGAGAAGCTGCCAACACGACTGTGTATGTTCAAAATAGATGCCCACATTATGCATTGGACTCCAAAAATCTCGAAGAAGTCTTCTCTTGTAAGAAGCCTGATGTCTCTCATCTTAGAGTTTTTGGAAGTCCCGTATATTTTCATGTGCCGAAAGAAAAGAGAAGCAAGTTGGATGCTTTTGGAAAGAAGGGAATGTTTGTGGGCTACAATGAAACCTAGAAAGCTTATAAAATCTGTGTGCCTGGTCAAAGAGAAGTGGAGATATATCTTGATGTCATCTTCGACGAAGACGCTGCCCTCAGGAAGGTTAGAAATCTTCCTATCTCTAAGAAAGACAAAGAAGAAGAAGAAGCTGGAAGGCAGGAAGAACCGAAGGATGAACTAATGCTTGGAGTTGAAGATTCGATGGATCATATAGATCCACCTTCTTCAAATAAAAGGAGGCCCTCATGTCTTAGAGACACTCTCGAAGATGCCGAGAGACATATTGCTCCAAGGGGAACATTCCGTGAAAGTAAGAAGCCGAATAGGTACCAAGGGTACCTAGATTTTACAATCTGAGCCTGGAACGTTTGAAGAAGCTGTGAAGCATCAAGTTTGGAAGGATGCTATGCACGAGGAATATGAGTCAATCATGAAGAATAATGTCTGGGATGTGGTCCCTAGACCGAAGGACAAATCTGTTGTCACCTCGAAATGGCTCTACAAGATCAAGCATGGAGCCGATGGAAGTGTTGAAAAGTTCAAGGCAAGATTTGTTGCCTGAGACTTCTCGCAGAAAGAAGGAATAGGTTATGATGAAATATTTGCACCTATAGCCCACTACACCACCATCCGATTGATCATTGCCCTTGCCGCATCGCAAGGACAGAGTCTACATCAGATGGATGTGAAGACTGCCTTCTTACCTGGCTCAATCAAGGAAGAGGTCTACATGGAACAACCTCTGGGGTTTGAAGTGCGAGATAGAGACACACATGTATGGAGGTTGAAGAAAGTCCTCTATGGGTTGAAGCAAGCCCCTAGGGCTTGGTATGAGAGGATCGATAGCTACTTGATGAAGTTGAGTTTTACTCGAAGTGATGCTGATCCAAAGCTTTATTTTAAGGTTTATAATGACAAGCCACTCATTCTGGTTCTCTATGTGGACGATCTCTTCCTGACAAGTGTTGCCCCTCTCATTGATCAATGTAAGAGGGAGCTAGCTTCTGAGTTCGAGATGAAGGACCTAGGATTGCTGCACTATTTCCTAGACTTGGAAGTCTGGCAAAAGCTAGTTGAGATTTTGCTTTCTCAAGGAAAATATGTTGTGAAGCTGCTGGAGATATTTGGGATGGTGGGCTGCAAGTCCGCAACTACTCCGATGGAATTCAACTATAAGAAGTTGTGTGGAAGTTTTGTTGGGCTTGAGTTGGGAAATCCCACCGAGTATTGTCAACTTGTGGGGGCCTTGATGTTCTTAGTGAACTCACGTCCGGACATATGTTTTGCAATGAACACGTTGAGTCAATACATGGTCGAGCCTCATCACATTCACTGGATTGGTGCCAAGAATCTCTTGAGATATCTCCAGGGCACAATCAACCATGGGCTGAGATACATTGCCGAGAGTATGAGGCTCCATGGATATACTGATTCCGATTGGGTAGGCAGTGTGGTGGATCATAAAAGCACATCTAGATGTTGCTTCATCCTAGGTTCTGCTTCAATCTCTTGGATGAGCAGGAAGCAAAAGTTGGTTGCTCTAAGCACCGTCGAGTTCGAATACATTGCAGCAAGTATGGCCTCTTGTGAAGCTGTTTGGTTGAGAAAGCTCTTTAGTGAGCTGTTTGGGCATGTGTTGGATACACTGGGCTAGGTTCGCCTTACCTTGTTGGTGTGTTATTTCCCCACCGTTATGATATTGAGTTGGTTCACCCTCTCTTTGATCTATGCCCCACATCCATCCTACCCATGTAGTCCGAGACTCATGGGAAATACCTCTCATTTGGCCAATGAGTTGGGAAATGAGGATAGAGACCATAGAATTACCGATGGACGCATCGTGTATTGCTGTATTGTTGTACTCTCTATGTCTAGGATAGGATGTGTCGAACAACTTGATCTGGGATCAAGTGTGGTTAAGGTTTTTACCTCTAAATTGGCTTTTGGTCAGTGGAGAGTGGTAAGGTCTTTGTGACTCACTCTCGATCATTTCTTCTATAGCAGAGCAGAGGCAACAAAGCAGAGACAACAGGATGACACAAGATTGCATGATGATATAGTACATGATGGTACTGGATGACATGATTGCACAGTTGGACAGATGGATGGGCAGATGGAGTTCTCCCTAGTTGAGAGGGAGTGTTAAATTTGGCAACTAAACTCCATGTTGCACTGCTCATATGATGGAGATGATATTTTTGTTGGATTCCTCTTTCGGAGTGGTGCAAGATTGATCAAAATATCATTTTGTTTGGATGAGCAAAAGTTTTATTTTGAATTTATTTTTCCACTCGTGTAATTTGTCAAGGTCGGCCAGAATTGTAATGTAGGCTCACAAGCCCCAAAAGTTATGTCACACATCCACAGTCATGGATATAAAAAAGAGAGACATGATTTTCATTTCATCATTCATTCATCTCACACCTCTCTCTCATCTGATTGTTTCGTACAGCCTTAGAGGCTTCTCTCTCCTCCACACATGTGAAACAGGAAGCTACAATTTTTGCACTCGTTTAGGGCTTTTCTGGACATCGTTGACTTTGGGTCAACACACATCTCTTGACTGCGTTTTTGAGGTTAGAAATCTGCTTTGGAGAGGCCGCAGCTGAAGGCACAAAAATCAAGGTCAAATGTTGACTTTGATTACTGTTGACCGCAATGTTGACCACAACTTTGATTGTTGTTTTGACCGCAAAATTTGACCTCTGCGTTGACCAGATTTGTGGACTGTTTTGGTCTGTGTTTGAATTTGATGGAAGGCCAAGTTTGACCAAGCTTGTTTGGAGGCTGAATTGCTGGTTTGACCAACAAAGACTTTGCTGGCTAGGGCATCCTGTTGACTGCTGTAAAATATATTTTCTCTCTTTGCTGAATAAGAAGAATTACAAGAATATTTGTGTCTCGTCTTGGCTTGTCTTCTGTCGATTTATTTATGTTCTATCAACATTTACTATCAATGATTATGTGATTGCATATCTGGAAATTGAATTGGGCTAATAACAAAGATTGAAGTAAACTGCTTTAAGCATAGAACATACCATGGTTAACTGAAATTAACTACAACCAAGTACATATATAGAAGCATGAAGTTAATTATATCAAAATCATACAATAGTGGAAGCATTAAACTTTAGACATCAAACACCTATACTTAATTAGGCTCACAATCAACAAGAGACACATACTTCTATACTTCAACTTCTTGCTTGGGTTTTGTTATAACCCCTAGATCACATCAGTAACTCAATCAAGATATCAACCTCATTATATCTAGGGTTTCAATATTTTCTTCATAGATATGACAATCTCTTCTATAACATATTGCAAACCCTAGAAGCAATTCAAACAAATGTAGTTCTGCAATGCATCTAACAACTTTAGAATTCATGTGTTAGAGTTCTACTAGGATTTAATGCAAACTCTAGATACCATTTATGAGATACTATGCCTTAGATATCGACATTCAAAACCAATCACAACACAATCTAAGGCTTCAAAAATATGACCAACCTTTTGTAAACAAGACACTTTACAACAATAACATCATATCCTAAAATATCAAACTTCTACTAGGGTTTAGTTACAAACCCTAGAAGTATGATCATCACAACATTCATATCTAGGATTTCATAATCATGCACGTGCATATGAAAACAACATATATCAGGAAAACCCAAGACACACATATCAATACATTAAAGTTAGACATATAACAAACATGATCAGGCTAGGGTTTCGATCAGATAGACAAGCATTCACCTAGGGTTTCATTCCTAAGAACATACTATAAGGATTTTGTTCATAAAGCCTAATTTATTGAAACCGAAAAGGTCTAGGATTTCAATACATAGCCATTACCATCCAACCCTAAAGGACTGGTTTCCATAACAATCTGAAAACCCCAAACATGATAGTACCATCAAAACCCCAAACATGATAGTACCATCAAAACCCCAAACATCAAAAGAGTAGGACTTTATAGATTTCGTCAATAACCGTAAGAAGATTAGGGTTTTCACATAAAAATTGACATATCCTTAGGTTAGGGTTTTACAAAGAACCTTTTTAGGGTTAAGAATGATCAAATATATAAGTAGGGTAGATTTATCTAATGATTAATCACCCAAATAAGAATATTTATGATTCAAAGGTCTTAGACATAACGATGTTAGTAATGTAAAACAAATTTATTAAAAGGAATGAATATACCTTTATTACGAAGAAAACAAGGCTTATGATTTAAGACATACCTTTGAGTTGTTTCTTAACTAACCTTGTAGGACATCAATTTCAATAGAACTTCTATCATGCTTTGTCTTGTGAGGTCTCTTCCATAACCCTTGAGTATTCAACAAACCTTTCCTAAACAAGGAAAATATCAAAACAAATGTTATTAGCATCTAATACAAAGACATCTAGATAAGAGAGGGAAATCATATACAAAAAGATTAATAGGAGTAAGATACTTATCTTTGGTAAAATTGTGAGGGCTCCCTCTTAATCCAATCTTGAGGGATACCTGTAACCTTATAGAAACAATTAAAAAATGTTTTACCAAAGCAAGTTAGATCTATGAGTACTAGAAATCAAAGCATAAAGGAAAACAATTCAAAACTTAGAGTAGAAGGATATGTAAGGGATAAATTCCCTAAGAGTCCCTATCAAGTAGGACTTTGACTTCAAATCCTTCCATCTTTTTCTTCTTTGGTAAACTTTCGTTGGCAATGTTTGCTTGATCCCTATCTCTTCTTTTATTCCTTGGATTCTTAGGACAATTACTTCTATAGTGACCCATCTTGTGACAATTGTAGCATTCAATCTTGGATAGATCTCTCTTCTTCTTTGGCCCTTTGGACTTCTTGAAGATTCCTTTATTTTTCCCATTGTTGATCCAAATATGGATGCCAATCTGGATAAGGCCTCATATATCTCTTGAGCGAAATCTATGTTGGAAATATATGGCATGAGGTTATCCTTTATTCCATCTATCATTAAACTCATGGTCGATATCTCTGTTTCTCTAAACTTTGCTTTCTCTTCTTCACCTGATTCATTTGGAGGCTTCTTCACTTTTCCTTTGACTAAATCAAATACTTTATTCTTTTCGAGGACGAGATCTATCCTCTTTGATGACCCTTATTCAACTTCTTGAGATTTCCTTATTCTCCTTTTAATAGATCTTCAGGCTGTCTTTTTCCTTCTCCTTACCTTAGCTATGAAACCATGTTGGAAAATCAGAAAGGCAGAAAGATTTTCTTTACGATGATAATTACCTGTGATTTTATTATGTTTTTATTAAATTTATTGTGTTCTTCGTTTATCTTAGTTCATCAAGCAATTACCAAAACAATAACATGAAGATAAAGGGACACCAGATGTAGTTGGACAACCGGGGCAAAATCCTTATCTAGGGGAAAACCCAATCAACAACTCTTCCTTCAATAGTTTCACGAGATGATCCAAGACTATTTGAACTAGACACAAACTTCCTCCAATCACCAAGTCAACCCTTCCCCTCTCTTGCAGATGATGACCTTCCAACAACAACTTCGACCTAGAACAGTAGCAACAATACTTCGATCTAGCAGTAATCTCGATCTAAGGGAAACAACAACTTCGATCTTGTAGCCATAACTTCATCCTCCCAGCAACAACTTTGACCTAGAAGCAACACTTCGATCTTGAAGCAGTAGTTTGACCTTGAAGCAACACTTCGATGCAACAGTAACTTTGACCTAGCAACAAAAATTTTGATCTTCCAGTAATAGCCTAGTAAATTCTCACGTGTGAGAGAGATGATCTAGAAAACTTCGATCTTGTGATCCTCCTCCTCCTATAGTTTCGTACACTACAACTACTTGTGCTTGTATATCGAACTTGTGAGTGAGTGTCCAAATGAATTGAACTGCATTGTATATATAACCTTTTATGGAGTTCGAATTACCTTCATGTAGGCCGTCTTGAACAAGTAAGTGCCTACTTGGTGTTGAGGTGACAAATTACATATTTGAGTAAAAAATAATTATTTTTACATGATTCAAATGCCTAAGAAGAGTCTCATAAAATGGACAACAACTATAATGACTCAATATAAATCCTAGAAGTTTTCAATGGGGACTTTGACCTGTAAAATGATGACCCAAGCATGAAACCCATGCTTTAATAATTTGTTGTAATAATAATACAAATTTTATTTTTTATTTTTTTGACAAGTATTTTCATAATGACTCAAATACAATTATGAAGACCGAACCTAGTTACATTCTTCAACATCTTTTTCAAAAGATTTTGTCTTAATAAAGGTAGATGTTAATTCTTTATAGAGTGCATACGGTCAGTAATTGATAGAAGAAATATATATTTTTATTAATAACTTGAAAGATGATGATGCTTACAATGGTGGAAGGCCCTGGCTTAAATACAACCTAGGTGCCATTACATGAGGATGCATGATCTTTGATCATGCCCTTTGTTTAGAAATAAAATTAAATTAATTTATAAATAACATTGCCTTCCTCTCGAAAGAATGCTTCGTTCTCAAAGCATAAGTAATGAAGGTTGTTGCTGACGGAATGCTACAGTATCCCAAGAGGCTTCTTCTTTTGGTAGGTCCTTCCACATAATCGGGTATTCTTTGATTACTCGTGATCATAACTTCTTTTCCTCGACAATGATGACTCCTTCTGGTTTTGAAATGATCTTCCCTCCATCATCTAATGTTGGAAGTGTTGTCTGTGTCGCTTGGTGTTTTCCAAGTGCCCTTTTAAGACAAGATACATGGAAGACGTTGTGAACACGACTTTTATTAGGAAGGCTTAAGCTGTATCTACTTGGCTGATCTTTTTGTTAATCTGGCATGGTCCATATAACTTGGGTGCCAATTTGTTTTTTCTTTTCTATTTTAAGGACAATTGCTTGTTGGGCTGAAGTTTAACAAATACCCATTCCCTAACTTTGAATTCTCTTTCTGTTAAGTTTTGGTCAACCTGCTGCTTCATACAATTTCTTGCAATATATAGATTTTCCTTTAGTGCTTGAAAGACTTTTTGGGTTTCTTCTAACTTATCTTTAATTGTTGGAAGTTTTGTCTCGATAATGGCAAGGTCCTTTCATTTAGGAGGTTCATAACCGTATGGAGCTTGAAATTGAGTCATTTTCGCT
Source organism: Pinus albicaulis (assembly GCA_034641835.2). Classification (NCBI taxonomy): domain Eukaryota; kingdom Viridiplantae; phylum Streptophyta; class Pinopsida; order Pinales; family Pinaceae; genus Pinus; species Pinus albicaulis. The sequence goes on from CM076577.1 coordinate 419,679,895, forward strand.
GAAGTGTGGTAAGTGGAATTGTATCACCATTCGGCGAGGTGTAACCATTGAGCCCACTTATTTTGTTTGTCTGTTGCATAACAATGTAGGTAGCTTTTAAACAATTATTGACAACTTCTGTTTGACCGTCTGTTCAAGGATGGTATGTTGAACTCATGTTGAGGTAGGTTCCTGTATGTTTGAAAAATTCCTTCTAGAAATTGCCTCTGAATTTGGTGTCTCTATTGCTAACAATGTCTTTGGGAAACCCATGTAGTTTGTAGACATTCTTGCAAAATATCTCCGTGATTTGTTTTGTTGAGTCCATGGTTTCAAAACTGGCCAGTCTGAAATGGAAATCGGTCAAACTGGCCTGTTCATTAGCCCTGGCTATCAAACTGGTTTAAAAACTCTATTTTTAGAGCGACCCATCGGTTTTTTGGTTTGACCGGCCACAAACCCCACAAAATGCAGTTTTGTGAGTTTTGATGCTATTTTGAGGGAAATTTGGGGTTGTTTCCCTCCCAAAACAACCCCTTTAAGAAATGTATGCCTCCCCTCTCATTTACCTCACACATATCAACCCTAGCAACACTAGCAATCAATGGTAATGTTAAATTCTTAAAGTACAAGTGACATTTCCTTTATTTTCATTTTTGTCCTTTTACTTAAATCTTTAACATTACCATGAAATGACTCAGGATGTTTGAGAGTTGTTTTGACCTCATTGGATTTCATATGGAGAAACTATAATTTTAGAGTTCACTCAAAATTTAGTAGACTCAATGGTTTTCAGGATTTCATGGTTTGGGGCTTTGCAATGTTTCCATTTGATTCTATCATGCATGAGGGTATGATACTGGTGTTTGATCGAGAGTATGAAGCCCTTTAAGAACCTTGATATTGGTGGTATTGATTGTTGAACTCCTCTACCATGGCCTTAACAAGAATGTACCCTTCACTCAAAGGAAAATAATTGGTTAGGCATGCTAAGCTTTTTCTACCACATTATAAGGTTGAGGAGATGAACCCTTCACTCAAACCAAAATCACCGGTTAGGCATGTTAAACCTTTTCAATTTCTATCATATTATAAGGTTGAGCAATCCAAGTATGAAGACTTGAACAAGATGATGTTTATGTATCTCTTGCTAATGATCCCATTTTTAGTGGGGCCGAATCAATGATGAGTTTCATGAGTGATCATGTCGATCAGTGATTTGTGGTTTTGATGACTATATTTGCTGCTACTATTACCACTACTCCTAAGGTTTCAAAGGAGTTTTAGGAGTCCTCAAACACTTAGCCACATTATTTATGTAGCTCATTTTGATGATCCCTTGTCTAGTAGTGGTGATGAGTTTGATCATGATGATGAGTGACCATTGTTAGGTCCCTATATTAGTGGTGTAGTCCCTTTTTTTTGTTAGTGTAGCCCCCTTATTGTTATTATTGTGCCCCATAAAACCCCACTAATGTTATTGTTGTGCCCTTACATTATTATTGTTAGGTCGGCTAAGATTATATTGTGACCCCATGGACTCCTATATATAGAAAGGAGGTTTTTTTTCATTTGAATCATCCAAGAATTGTTCATTTATGTAATGTAAAAGAGGTTGCCCCCTCGAGGTTGTACTAATATGTATACTTGTAGTAGGCCAATGACCCCATAGCTTATAACATTCCTTTTGGACTCTAGAGGCCATTTAGAGCCTCATTGATTATGTATTTTGTTGCTGATATGTATTGCACTCGGTGCCAATTTGATATATTCACCTTTACCTGATATATAAATGAGAAAACTCTGCATATTTTATCTCTATTGGTTTGGAATCATGGTTTTAAATTTTAAAAATAGTTTTTTCATTAAAAACTAATTATTTCATATATTTTTTTAAAGATAAGTTCATTGAGATCTGACCAGTTCCAGTTTGAAACCCAGTTTGATAGGTGGACCGGTCTAGTCACCAATTCCGGTTTTTGAAACTACGACTGAGTCTGATTTCTTAATTCCTATTAAGTGTGCATACTTTGTGAGTCTGTCACCTACTACGAGAATTTTGTCTTTGCAAACTGACACATGTAACCCTTCTATAAAGTCCATTGATATTTCTTCCCACTTTTGGTTTGGAATATTTTGGGGATGGAGGAGACAGGGTATCATAATGCTTTGATTCTTATTTCTCTGGCATTGATCACACTCTGCTACATATCTTTGAATTCCATTATTCATTTCTTTCCAGAAAAATGATTGAGGTGCATTATAGTAGGTTCTAAAGAAACCTACTTGTCTTGTTGATAATGAATCGTGGGACTCCTTAAGAACCTTGGACTTAAATTTGGAATTTGGGCTTAGGTAAATCCTTCGTTTATACCAAAGAATATCGTTTTTCCATTCCAATTTTGAATTATGAGCAAGATTATTGATTATAGCACATGTTTCTTGATCTTTTGCATACTCACTTCGAATTTCGTTAAGCCATTCTAGGACTACAACCGATATTGCAAGCAATGATGACTCTTCATCTTTTCTGGACAGAGCATCTGCGACCACATTTCCCTTACCCTTTTTATGTAATATTTCTACATCAAAGGCAACAATTTTTTCAATCCACTTTTGTTGTTCAGCAAAAAGTGTTTTTGCTGGAGGAGGTGTTGAATACTGTTATGGTTTGTCAGTATTAGAAACTTACTTCCCAAGAGATATTGTCAACACTTGGCTAGTGCATGCGTAACACTTTTGTTGTTCAGCAAAAAGTGTTTTTGCTGGAGGAGGTGTTGAATACTGTTATGGTTTGTCAGTATTAGAAACTTACTTCCCAAGAGATATTGTCAACACTTGGCTAGTGCATGCGTAATGGTGAGCATTTCCTTATTGTATGTAGACTTTAGACATTCCCTCTCATTGAGCTTCTTACTTTTAAATGCTATTGGATGGCCTTCCTGCATCAACACTTCTCCTATTTCAAAACCTGAAGCGTCGCTTTCAATTACAAATGGTTTTGTAAATTCAGGAGTTGCTAATATAGGTGCATAAGACATAATTTTCTTTAGTTCTTCAAAACACTTTTTTGCCTCCTCATCCCATCGAAATGAGTTCTTCTTTAGAAGGTTTATTAAGGGTATGATGACATGAGCATAGTTTCGAATAAACCTTTGATAGCATCCAGTCAACCCTAAGAATCCCCTGAACTTGGTGATGTTAGCCAGTTTGGGCCTTTCTTTTATAGCTTTGGTCTTATTAGCATCTACTTTTACTCCTTCCTTGGATATTATGTGTTCGAGGTGCTCTACTTCTTCCTTCCCAAAGGTGCATTTGGACATTTTTGCATAAAACTGATGTTCTTCTAAAATAGTGAGGACTTGCTCTAGATGTTGTAGATGCTCCTTCCATGTTTTAATATAGATTAGAATATCATCAAAGAGCACTAACACAATTTTCCTTAGATATGGATGGAATACCTCATTCGTGGTAGCCTGGAAGTTTGCTAGAGCATTGGTTAACCCAAAGGGCATTACCTTAAACTCGTAATGACCTTTATGTGTTCGAAAGGCAGTCCTTGCTATGTCCTCCAATCTTATTATGATTTGGTAGTTTCTAGATCTCAAGTCCAATTTTAAAAAATACCTAGCTCCATGAAGTTCATCTAGTATTTCATCTATAAAAGGGATCAAAAACTTGTTCTTAATCGTTATCTTGTTCAACCCTCGCTAATCTACGCATAGTCTAAATGATCCATCCTTCTTTCGGACTAGAACCACCGGAGCATCATAAGGGCTTCTACTTTTTGTGATGATTCCACACTTCAAAAGATCTTGGACTAATCTTTCGATTTTAGTTTTTTGATAATGTGAATATCTATACGCCTTGATGTTGACAGGGTTTGACCCTGATTGGATTTCGATTATGTGCTCGATTTCTCTTTCAGGAGGCATCTTCATAAGGTCTTGGAACACCTTTTTGTATTTTTGAATTAGTTCTTGAACTTCAGGCGGTTCTTCGCTAACCAATTTTGAAGCCAACATTTCCATTTGATGACACTATACATACGCTAGTGCTCCTTTTCGGATCAACTTCATCATTTGGTAGGATGATACAATTTGATTTTGAGGGGGTTGAAAACCATATAACTTGTATTTTTGCTCCTCCCATCTAAATTTTATAAATTGCTTTTGATGGTTGGCGGAGTAAGTGCCTAGGGTTTGTAGCCATTGGATTCCTAGGACCACATCCACTCCTCCTAGTGGTATAGTGTAGAACGCGGATTCTAGATTGTAGTCCTGAATCTACAATTTGACCTTATGGCATGTCCCTATTTTTTTGATTTTCTTTCCATTAGCTACCATCACTTTCATATTTGGCATTGGATATGTGACGATGTTGAGCCTTTTCGCAATATTTGAGTCCACAAAGTTGTGAGTGCTGCTGGTATCTATCAGAACCATTACGTTGCTTTTTTTGATATGTCCTTTTAACTTTAATGTTTGAGGCTGAGATATACCTGTCATGGCTGATAATGACACTTGAGGAGTATTCTTGCTGTCTAATTCTAGAGAAAATTGCGGAGAATCTTCAACTTCTTCCATCTCTGATTCCTCACTGTTTTAATCATTGGTTGCTTCACATTTATGCAGGTTCTTGGTGTCTTTTCCTTTAACACATTTATGTTTAGGATCCCATTTTTCGCCACAACGGTTGCACTTACCCTCTTTTATTCTTTGCACTTCCAAATTAGTTTTTCCTCTTTCACATCGCTGTGGCAGAACATACTTTGTATTCTCCATGTTAGAAGTTTGGGGAAATCTGTAAATTTATGTAAATGTTCTATGCTTGATGCAACTTTACTTTCTCTTCAATATTAGACAACAATCACATAAACAATAAAGTAAAATGCTGATAGAACATACCAGTAGATCGACAGATGACAAGCCAAAAATATATAAGTGTGTTGGTGCATTACGATGATCAACAGGATACTTCAACCAACAAAGTCTCAATATGGTCAGCCAACCAAAAATGTCACACAACCCTCTAGGACAACCAAACAGTCAACTCAAAAGTCAACCCAAAAGTCAACGCTGTCAGTCAACGGTCAATGCAAACAACAACAACAGCTAGGTCAATGCTGAAAAGTCAAAATCAACATCTTGCCTCAGAAATAGTGCCAGAAATGCGGATTAGGGAAATCGAGATTTTGGGAGAGTTTCAGGTCGATTTGACCTTGCGTTGACCAAAGTCAACGCTGGTCAAACTTTGCTGCAGAAACCCTAGATCAAAAAACAGAAATAGCTGCTGCCAGATTTCCCACGTGTGGAGAGAGAAGAGACTCCAAGTGATCGAACCAATCGGATGAGGAGAGAGAATGTGTGAGGATGAGATGAGTGAAAGTCCTCCAACGTTGACCTTATTTATATCCATCATTGAGGGCGTGTGACACATCTGCTGGGGCACAAAACCTTAAGGCCGACCTGCACATATTTTGAATAGATCAAAAATAAATTCAAAATAAATGTTTTGCTCATTGGATTAAGATGATCTTTAGATCGATCTTGCACCTTTCTAAAAGAGGAACCCAATAAAAATATTGGTATCTTCATCTGAGCATCACAACATGGAGTTTGGACCTAGTTGTCCAAAATTAACACTCCCTCTCAACTAGGGAGAACTCCATTCACCTGTGCAATCCAAACATCGTGCGTCATCCCGCAGTATCTTGCTTTGCTGGCTTGTGTATTTCAGAAAAGAAGTGGGTTAGTCACAAAGACATTATTCCCGGCTGACAGATTCAACACAGAGGTCCGAAACCTCTATAGGACTCACAAAGAGTCTCATATCAACCTGAAGTTGGTTTACCTGACTCGAAGTCAATTGGATGTTCGAAACCTCACTATACTTGATCCCAGATCAAGTGGTTGGATCGTGCCATCCTAGATAGAGAGTACGACAATCTCTGATGCGTCCATCAGTCTTTGCTACTAGTCTCTAGCTTTTCCCACCTCACTGGCCAAATGAGTGGTACTTCCCATGAGCCATGAACTCAATGGGTAGGATTCATACGGGGCACAGATAATGAGAGGTGAACCAACTCAATCATCACAACGGTGGGGCAGAATCACACCAACAAGGTTTGACAAGCCTAGCCCTGTGGTTGCTTATAGCTCCGAGAAGCTATCCCCAAAGCCCCCCAGAGCTCCCAGAGCTCATCGTCCAACAGGTTCCTCAGAATAGGGTCGTTCCACGATACCAATATTCTCACTGAAGGTTAGGAACTTGACCTTCCCCAGGGGCTTTGTGAGAATATCCGTGACCTGCTCATCAGTTCCTATATGATCGATCCTTATGGCGCCTCGTTGTACCATATCCTGGATAAAGTGGTACCTGATATCAATATGCTTGGATCGATCGTGGAACACGAGATTCTCGGACAACCGAATCTGGAGTGTAAAAACTCTGGTAAAACTGATAAATATATATTATTAATGATGAAAAGATGAGATGATTACAATGAGGGATCGCCTAGGCTTTAAATACAGCCTCAAGGTGTCCCTTGGCGAAGAGGCATGATCTTTGATCATGCCTTTTCAGTTAATAACCTAAGATAACTAAATCTAATTAATAAATAATAAAATATACATAACATTGCCCCTCTCTTAAAGATGCTTTGTCCTCAAAGCATACGTAATGATGGACAATGTTGACGAATGTCTGGTTTTCTCAAGCGATGAGCTCTTGCGTCCCACATTTTAAAAAGATCGTGAAGCATCTTCTCGAGCTCCATCTGTTGGTGATGTGGATAGTGACAAGATCTGGTATCGACAGAGTTGGATACTGTCTTGACTTCTATTGGATGTTTGATTTTCCTATCGGAAGGCACTTTTATGGGTAGATCTTGGAATACTTTTTCATGTTTCCCAACTATTCCTTGTTCTTCTAGTGATTTTTTGTGATTCCTTTTTAGATTTAGAGGTAAGTTACCAACAATTATTGTTTGATGCAACTTCTTCTCATCATCAAACGCTTCCTTCTTAACAACCATATGTGCTTCATCACCGAAGGCCTCAACAGCTTCTGGTGTTATATCAGTGGTTTCGGATGTGTTGGTTGCTTCACATGTGTCGTTAAATTATGGGGATGGAACATTTTGTTGTTTATAAACCTCTGTATCTTCATGGTGATGTGGGAAATCAGTTTTTTCCTGATGCTCTTCTGAGTTCCCTGAATCTGCGGAATTGTTTTGTTGATTTTGTTCCATGTTAGGAGATATTGGGGATTGTGTCTGACTTAACTGATCTATCTTATCATTTAGCTTACTGAAGAGTTATGTCATATTGTTCATGATGGGATTAAATTTCTGCAATATTTTGTTCTCATTGTCCTTAGTCTCCATTTGTTTTAGCCATATTTGCCTTTTTATCTGATCAATCGTCATCATTGATAAAGACATACTGAATATGTATGAAATGGGAAATATTTTTCTGCCAATTTTTCTTTTCCGCATTTTTTTTTTAAATTAATTAATTAATTAAATTAATAATATTTTTTTTAAAATAAATTATATAATTATTATATATATAATTTATTAATTGAAATTATATAATATATAAATAATTATATAATTATAATATATATATATATATATATATATATATATATATATAATTATCAATTTTTTTGAAAACTATATAATATATAATTATAATATATATTTATATAATGATCAATTTGAAAATTATATAATATATATTTATATAATTTAAAAAAAAAAATCGTTTTTAAAATTGTGCTCGTTCCGTTGAAAAGGCACGAATTTAAAACTCAATGGAGTGTAAAAACTCTGGTAAACTTGATAAATATATATTATTAATGATGAAGATGAGAGATGATTACAATGAGGGATCGCCTAGGCTTTAAATATAGTCTCAAGGTGTCCCTTGGCGAAGAGGCATGATCTTTGATCATACTGTTGAGGTAATAAGAAAAATATTCATATGATCCTACTGGTTATCCGCGAGTATCGGTGGTATCGCAAAAACTGGAACAACTCGCGAAGAAGCAGTCACAACTAGACACTCTTCTATGGGGCCATATTAGCGCAATGTTAAACATAAGTGGTACTGAAAAACCACCAGTGCGGCCTATGTGCTGTCATGATATTGAAGTAGAACAAGTGTGGTAACATCTGACCGTGTGCTCTTCTGATACCATTTCAACCAAGCTCGACATCGGTATATCCCAAAGGTGTCACCTCCCAGTAGTGCTAGTGTATCTTAGCCTATGGTTTATCGTGCCTCGAAGATATCTTAGAAGATTCTTGGCACCAACCCAGTGAGTGTGATGAGGGTCAACCATCTGTTGACTCAAAGTGTTCACGACAAAAAATATGTCTGGATGGGTGTTCATTAAGAACATCAGGGACCCTACGAGTTGATGATACTCGGTAGGATTTGCTACTGCTGTTGCGGCGGCGCTTCCTCTTCACCAAAGTTGAGCTCTAGGCAATGTCGACACGGACTTAGATCTGCCATACCCAATCACTCCGACTTCTGATGTGTTTGCCTTGTGAGAAAGGAAAATCTCTCCAGGTCTCTGCCAGACCTCCGGGCCTAGGAAATAGTGCATGGATTTTGGTCAACTAAATACCAGACTCGGCCAATGAGCTCCCTCTTGCATTGATGAATGAGGGTCCAACACACAATGGGAAGAATTAGGTAATACAACACGAGAACCAGACTTCTCTCTATGACTATGAAGTAAAGGTTTGGATCAGCATTGCTTCGAGTGAAATGACCCATTAGGTAGCTATCGATCCCCTCTTGTACCAAGCTGCGGGTGCCTTGTTATGCCACTAGAATACCCCACAACGGACATTGGGACAATGTTGTCCAGCCTCTGTGTTGTGATGCTCAGATTAAGAGGCTAATATTTTTGTTGGATTCCTCTTTGAGAGAGGTGTAAAATCCATATAAAATATATCTTAATCCGATGAGCAGAACATTTATTTTGAATTTATTATTTATAATAAATTATATGTGCAGGTCGGCCTTAAGGTTTCACACCCCCAGCAGATGTGTCACACACCCCGATGATGGATATAAATACGGTAACAAAGAAAGCATTTACAACAACTCGCCTTATCTTCTTCTCTCATCTGATTTAATCACAGAGCTCCTTGGAGGTCAAGTTCCATTACAAGTGTGAAGAAGAGAAGGATGAATGTTTAATGCGGAGAGGGCCCGGGGCCAATTACTGCGGTAGGGTTTCTTGGATGTTTGACTTAATTGACTTTGGTCAATGCATAGTCGAAAGAAGTGAAATTGTTCAGTTAAATTTGAAGGCGTACCTTTGCTTGCAGAAATCGAGGTCAAAGGTTTGACCAAAGCTGTTCTTTGCGTTGACTTTTGGCAACGCCTCGCGTTGACCTTTTAGCTTGCTGCCCTGCGTTGACTTTTCTTGACAGCGTTGACTTTTTGGAGTTGACTTGGGTTGACTCGGTTGCTGATTGGAGGACTGTTGTGACACATTCTGGGTTGGCTGACCAAGGAGACTTTGCTGGTTGAAGCATCCTGTTGACCGCTGTAACGCACCATCACATTTTTCTGTTTCTGGTTTGTCTTCTATAAGATCCACTTATATGTTCTATCAACATTTTACTTAACTATTTGTGTGATTGCTGTAAGAAAGTAAAGTTGCTTCAAGCATAGAACATCTACAAAAATTTACATGGTATCAGAGCTGAGGTGAAGACAAGCCCTATCTTTAGCAATCACCATCGGAGGAAATGGGTTCCACAAGTTTTGAATTCAAGGATGAAGGAATTCGATAATGACAAAAATGCTGCCTATGGTGCTCATTCTCGAAAGAAGAACTCTGGTGGTCCTAAGGACAAAGGAAGAACAAGGGCTCAAGAAAAGAAGGGTAAGTGTTTCACTTGCCATAGGCCTGGTCACTATGCTAGAAAATGTCCCTTCAAGAAGGATTCTCCCGATAGTGATGAGAACAACAACAACCGGAGGAATGGGAATCGAAGAAACAACAGATCTAAAGGAAAGAGGAAGGCTCCCTCTGGTGGACACAATCAACCTTTGAAAAGGTCTAGAAACTCCAGGTATGAGGAGTCTAATGTTGTTGATAAAAGAAATGAGTATATTCTTGTATCTGCTCTCTCTGCTACATCTCCGCTTGACACTATGGATGTCTGGCTGATAGATAGTGGTGCCTCAAGACACATCACTGGTTTCAAGGAAGCACTCTCTGACATGGTTGAGAGGGATACCAATCTAGAAATTATCCTTGGAGATAATGCCACGTATCTCGTGAAAGGGACAGGGACTGTGACCCTCCACTTGTCTCAAGGACAAGTCCTACGTTTACAAGATGTACTCTATGTACCAAAATTGAAGAAGAACCTTGTGTCTGTATCAGCCATGGAAGACAAAGGGTTCAATGTAACATTCTCTGATGGAAAGGTGCTCATGTGGAAGAAGAGCTTCAAGGAAGCTATCTCAATTGGTTTTAGAGTTGGTACACTCTACCAGGTTGGAGGGAGTCCGTTGGGAGCCATGACTTGTGATACTATCCGACAAACCGAACTATGGCACCGAAGATTTGGACACCTTCATTACAAGGCCCTTCCCGAAGCAAGGAAGGTGGTGACAGGGATGCCTGACTTTGAAAATAATCATGAAGGTGTATGTAAGGGCTGTGCCGAAGGAAAACATACAAGGGGACCTTTCCCCTCAAGTGTCACAAAGACATCTGATATTTTGCAACTGGTCCATTATGATCTATCTGGTATGTTGCCCGTGACATCCCTGGGAGGATGTTCTTACTACATGACATTCACTGATGACTTCTCTCGCAAAACCTGGATATACTTCTTGAAGAAGAAGGATGAGGCTTTCATGTGGTTCCGTACCTTCAAAGCCTTAGTGGAAAATATGACCGGAAAGAAGATCAAGATTTTGAGGACCGACAATGGCACTGAATATGAGTCAAATGAGTTCAAAGACTTTTGCAGAGAAGCTGGCATTAAGAGGGAGACTACCACTGCATATACTCCTGAGCAGAATGGTGTTGCTGAACGCAAGAATAGGACTATTGTGGAAGCTGCCCGTGCCATGCTATGTGACCAGGGTCTACCGAAGTTTCTGTGGGGAGAAGCTGCAAATACTGCTGTGTATATTCAAAACCGATGACCTCATTCTGCTCTGGACTCCAAAACTCCCGAAGAGGTTTTCACTGGTAAGAAACCTGATGTCTCACATTTTAGAATTTTTGGATGTCCCGTTTACTTTCATGTGCCGAAAGAAAAGAGAAGTAAGCTGGATGCTTCTGGGAAGAAAGGAATGTTTGTGGGCTACAGTGAGACTTCTAAGGCCTATAGAGTCTATGTACTTGGTCAAAGGGAAGTAGAGATAAGCCATGATGTCACTTTTGACGAAGATGCTTCCCTGAAGAAAGTAGTAGATCTTCCAAGATCTGGAGAAAATCATGAAGAAAGGCCTGAAAATCTGGAAGAACCGCAGGATGAGACAATGCCTGATATTGAAGGACCAATGGACCCTATTGATCCATCTCCTTCACTGGGAAAGAGACCATCATGGCTCAGGGACACCCTCGGAGATGCTGAGGGTCATGCTGCCCCAAGGGGGACATTCCGAGAAAGCAAGAAGCCGTGTAGATACCAAGGGTATCTAGCTGCCATGAGTACTATTGTACAATCTGAACCTGGATCTTTTGAGGAAGCCATTAAGCATCAAGTCTGGAAGGATGCTATGCACGAAGAATATGAGTCCATAATGAAGAATGATGTCTGGGATGTGGTCCCGAGACCGAAGGACAAATCAGTTGTCACTGCTAAATGGCTCTACAAGATCAAGCATGGATCTGATGGGAGTGTTGAAAAGTTCAAGGCAAGATTTGTTGCCCGTGGCTTCTCTCAAAAGGAAGGAATAGACTATGATGACATTTTTGCACGTGTGGCACGATATACCACCATTCGTTCAATCATAGCCCTTGCTGCTACGCAAGGATGGAGTCTTCATCAGATGGATGTCAAGACCGTTTTTCTGCATGGTGCAATAAAGGAAGAGGTGTATGTAGAACAACCTCTGGGATTTGAAGTTCAGGATCGAGACACTCATGTCTGCAGATTGAAGAAAGCCCTCTATGGGTTAAAGCAAGCACCCAGAGCTTGGTACGAGAGGATGGATAGTTACTTGATGAAGCTGGGCTTCACTCGAAGTAATGCTGATCCGAACCTTTACTTCAAGGTTGTGCAGGGGAAGCCTCTCATTCTAGTGCTGTATGTGGACCACCTCTTCCTGACAGGTGCTGACCCTCTCATTCATCAATGTAAGAGGGAGCTCGCTGCTGAGTTCGAGATGAAGGACCTAGGACCGATGCACTACTTCCTAGGCCTGGAGGTCTGGCAGAGACCTGGAGAGATTTTCCTTTCTCAAGGAAAATACATTGTGAAGCTTCTGGAAAGATTTGGGATGGTGGACTGTAAGTCCGTGTCGACACCGATGGAACTCAACTTTAAGAAGTTGAGTGGCAACGCTGCTGGGCCTATCTTGGCCAATCCTACTGAGTATCGTCAACTCATAGGAGCTTTGATGTTCTTAGTGAACACCCGACCGGATATATGTTTTGCAGTGAACACTTTGAGTCAACAGATGGTTGAGCCTCATCACTTTCACTGGGTTGGTGCCAAGAATCTTCTGAGATATCTTCGGGGCACGATAAACCATGGGTTGAGATACACTGCCGGGAGTGTGATACTCCGTGGATATACTGATGCCGATTGGGCTGGCAGTGTGGTGGATCGTAAGAGCACATCTGGATGCTGCTTCAATCTTGGTTCTGCTTCGATCTCATGGATGAGCAGGAAGCAGAAGTCGGTGGCTTTGAGCACCACCGAGGCCGAATACATTGCTGCTAGTATGGCCTGTTGTGAAGCAGTTTGGTTGCGGAAGCTCTTTAGTGAGCTGTTTGGACATGTGCTAGATACCACTGTGATACTCTGTGATAATCAGAGTGGGATTCGTATGACTGAGAATCCCGTGTTCCACGACCGATCCAAGCATATTGATATCAGGTACCACTTTATCCGGGATATGGTACAGCGAGGCGCCGTAAGGCTCGATCATATAGGAACTGATGAGCATGTCGCGGATATTCTCACTAAGCCCCTGGGGAAGGTCAAGTTCCTAACCTTCCGTGAGAGTCTTGGTGTCGTGGAACGACCCTATGATGTGGGTCCTGTTGGACGATGAGCTCTGGGAGCTCTGGGGGGCTTTGGGGATAGCTTCTCGGAGCTATACGCACTCATAATGCTTCTGCCCCACCCTTGTGATTATTGAGCTGGTTTCGCCTCTCATTTATCTGTGCCCCGTATGCATCCTACCCATTGAGTTCAGGGCTCATGGGAAGTACCTCTCATTTGGCCAATGAGGTGGGAAAAGCTAGAGACTAATAGCAAAGACTGATGGACGCATCAGAGATTGCCGTACTCTCTATCTAGGATGGCACAGTCCAACCACTTGATCTGGGATCAAGTCTAGTGAGGTCTCGGACCTCCGCCTGACTTCGGGTCAGATGAACCAACTTCGGGTTGGTTGGAGACTCTTTGTGAGTTTGATAGAGGTTTCGGACCTCTGGGCTGAATTTGTCAGCCGGGGGATGATGTCTTTGTGATTGACCCACTTCTGTTCTGAAATAAAGAGGCCAGCAAAGCAAGTTACGGCGGGATGACGCACGATGTTTGATTGCACTGGTGGATGGAGTTCTCCCTAGTTGAGAGGGAGTGTTAAATTTGGACAACTAGGTCCAAACTCCATCTTGTGATGCTCAGATGAAGATTCCAATATTTGTATTGGATTCCTCTTTCGAAGAGGTGTAAAATCGATGTAAAATTGATTTTAATCTGATGAGCAGAACATTTATTTTGAATTTATTATTTATAATAAATTATATGTGCAGGTCGGCCTTAAGGTTTCACACCCCCAACAGATGTGTCACACACCCCAATGATGGATATAAATACAGCGAAAGTTGGAGAGCATCTCACAACAACTCAACAGACATCTTCTTCTCTCATCTGATTTAGTACGAGCTCCTTGGAGGACAAGTTCAGCCCACACGTGTGAAGAAGAAGAAGGACGAATTTGTACGGCTGAGAGGAAGGACGAATTTCTGCAGCTAGGGTTTTGCTGGAAGTTTGACTAGCGTTGACTTTGGTCAACGCATGGTCCGAAAGGGCTGAAAATTGTTGGAAAGTTCGATTTTGAGAGGCCGTACACATTGGCACTGAAATCGAGGTCAAAGGGGTCGACTAAACCGTTGCCGCGTTGACTTTTACCGGCCGTCCCGTTGGACTTTTTGGAATTGATTTGGATTGACTCGCTGCCTTCGGAGGACTCGTTGTGACATTACTCCGGGTTGGCCGACCAAGGAGACTTTCGTCGGGTTGAAGCATCCCGTTGATCGCCATAACACACCATCACATTTTTTCGTCGGTTTGTCTTCTATAAGATCCACTTATATGTTCTATCAGCATTTTACTTAACTATTTGTGTGATCGCTGTAAGAAAAGTAAAGTTGCTTCAAGCATAGAACATCTTCAAAAATTTACAAGGGTCAACCATCTGTTGACTCAAAGTGTTCACGACAAAAAATATGTCTGGATGGGTGTTCATTAAGAACATCAGGGACCCTACGAGTTGATGATACTCGGTAGGATTTGCTAACACGGGCCCAGCAGCGCTTCCACTCAACTTCTTAAAGTTGAGCTCTGGGGGCGGCAGCCCACACTTAATTTCATGCATTCACCATACCAAATCTTTCCGCAGGCTTCACAACGTATTTTCCTTGAGAAAGGAAAATTCAAGTGTGTATCTCGCTGCACTTCCAGCCTAGGGAAGTAGTGCATCGGGCCCCAGGTCCTTCATCTCGAACTCAGCTAGCCGAGCTCCCTTCGTGACATGAATGAGAGGGTCAACACCTGTCAGGAAGAGGTCGTCCACATACAACACCAGAATGAGAGGCTTCTCTCTATCAACCTTGAAGTAAAGGTTTGGATCAGCATTGCTACTAGTGAAGCCCAGCTTCATTAGGTAGCTATCTATCCTCTTGTACCAAGCTCTGGGTGCTTGCTTCAGCCCATAGAGGGCTTTCTTCAACCTGCAGACATGGCTGTCCCGATCCTGGACTTCGAACCCCATAGGTTGCTCTACATACATCTCTTCCTTTATCGCGCCATGCATAAATGTGGTCTTCACATCCATCTGATGAAAACTCCATCCTTACATAGCAGCAAGGGCTATGATAAATCGAATGTTGGTATATCGAGCCATAGGTGCAAATATGTCATCATAGTCTATGCCTTCCTTTTGAGAGAAGCCACGGGCAATGAACCTTGCCTTGAATTTTTCAGCACTTTCATCAGATCTATTCTTGATCTTGTAGAGCCATTTCGAGGTGACAACTGCTTTGTCCTCCGGTCTTGGAGCCACATCCCAGACATCATTCTTTATTATGGACTCATACTCTTCGTGCATAGCATCCTTCCAGACTTGATGCTTTGCGGCTTCCTCAAAAGATCCAGGCTCAGATTGTACGCTAGTACTCATGGCTGCTAGATTTGGCTTCTTGCTTTCACGGAATGTCCCCCTTGGGGCCATATGTCCCTCGGCATCCTCGAGAGTGTCCTTGAGCCATGATGGTCTCTTCCCTAGTGAAGGAGGTGGATCAATCGGGTTCATCGGTCCTTCAACATCGGGCATCGTCTCATCCTTCGGTTCTTCTTGATTTCCAGGCCTTGCTTCATGATCTTCCTCAGATCTCGGAAGATTGACTACTTTCCTCAGGGAAGCATTTTCGTCAAAAGTAACATCGTGGCATATCTCCACTTCCCTTTGACCAGGCACATAGACTCTATAGGCCTTTGAAGTTTCGCTGTAGCCCACAAACGTTCCCTTCTTCCCAGAAGCATCTAGCATGCTCCTCTTCTCTTTCGGCACATGAAAATAAACAGGACATCCAAAAACTCTAAAATGTGTGACGTCAAGTTTCTTACTAGAGAAAACCTCTTTGGGAGTTTTGGAGTCTAGTGCGAAATGCGGGCATCGGTTTGTATGTACACAGCAGTGTTCGTAGCTTCTCCCCATAGAAACTTCGGTAGACCCTGGTCACATA
The DNA here is from genome assembly GCA_034641835.2 of Pinus albicaulis. NCBI lineage: Eukaryota > Viridiplantae > Streptophyta > Pinopsida > Pinales > Pinaceae > Pinus > Pinus albicaulis. The sequence continues at coordinate 419,696,071 of CM076577.1, forward strand.
GCATGGCACGGGCAGCTTTCACAATGGTCCTGTTCTTTCGTTCAACAACGCCATTTTGCTCGGGAGCATATACAGTTGTGGTCTCCCTCTTGATGCCAGCTTCTCTGCAAAAGTTCTTGAACTCGTTCGTCTCATATTCAGTGCCATTATCGGTCTTTAAAATCTTGATCTTCTTTCCTGTCAGATTTTCCACCAAGGCTTTGAAAGTACGGAACCACATGAAAGCCTCATCCTTCTTCTTCAAGAAGTATATTTAGGTTTTGCGAGAGAAGTCATCTATGAACGTCATATAATAAGAACATCCTCCCAAGGATGTCACGGGCAACATACCAGACAGATCAGAATGTACTAATTGCAAAGACATCGATGTTCAGGACGCTCGAGGGGAAAGGTCCCTTGTACGCATCCCTCTCAAGCACAACCTCCCGACATACACCTTCATGATTATTTGAGAACTCGGGCATCCCCGTCACCACCTTCCTTGCTTCGGGAAGGGCCTTGTAGTGAAGGTGTCCAAACCTCCGGTGCCATAGTTCAGTCTGTCGGATAGTATCACATGTCATTGCTCCTAGTGGACTTCATCCAACCTGGTAGAGTGTATCAATTCTAAACCCAATCGTGATAGCTTCCTTGAAGCTCTTCTTCCACATGCACACCTTTCCGTCAGTGAATGCCACATTGAAACCTTTGTCTTCCATGGGTGATATAGACACAAGGTTCTTCTTCAAATTTGGTACATAGAATACATCTTGAAAACGGAGGACTTGACCTTGAGACAAGTGGAAGGTCACAGTCCCTGTCCCTTTCACGGGATATGTGGCATTATCTCCAAGGATAATTTCCAGATTAGTATCCTTCTCAACTATATCAGAGAGTGCTTCTTTCAACCCAGTGATGTGCCTTGAGGCACCACTATCTATCAACCAGACATCCATAGTGTTGGGTGGAGATGCAACAGAGAGGGCAGATACAAGAATGAATTCATTTCTTTTATCAACAACATTTGATTCTTCATACCTGGAATTTCTCTACCTTTTGAAAGGTTGACCATTTCCGCGTGAGGGAGCCTTCCTCTTTCCCTTGAACCTGTTGTTCCTTTGATTGCCATTCCTCTGGTTGTTGTTGTTGTCATCACCATCGGGAGAATCCTTCTTGAAAGGGCATTCTCTAGCATAGTGACCTGGCCTATGACAAGTGTAACACTTGCCCTTCTTTCCTTGGGCCCCTGCTCTTCCTTTATTCTTTGGACCACCAAAGTTCTTCTTTCTAGAATGGCAGCGTAGGCAACATTTCCTTCATTTTCATACTCCTTCATTCTTGTCTCTTCTTGAACGCATCTTGATAGTACTTCGTCAAAGTCAGGTATCACATTATTATTGAGAATGGTAGTGTTGAACACATGCCATTCGGATGAGAGCCCTCCAAGTGCAGTGAGTACCATCTCTCGATCAACTATTGTCTTCCCAATAGCCAGCAGATTGTTCCTGATCTCGATCAGTTTAAGAAAATATGATTTAATAGACTCATCCCTGCCTTTCTTCAGATTCTTCAATTGATTCTTGAAGAATAGGACTTGATTCGCATTGTTGGCCTTGAACATGTGGACCAACTTATCATACATCTCTTTGGATGTGCCCAACTCAGAGATGTAGGCAACCAAACTCTTGTGAATTGAGTCCATGATCATCAGCTTTGCTGTGATCTCCCCCTTCTTATACTTTTGTTTTGGCGGCAGCAGTTGCAGTGGATGGAGGCTCTTGGATTTTACCCTGCACATAGTCCATGACATCTTGGTCTTCCAACATAAGATCCAATGTCATCTTCCAAGCATGGAAGTCATCCTTCCCAGTCAATTTGTCATCAGCCTTGAAGCCATTGTAGTTTGAGGAACCCATCCTATTCTTCGGTGATTGCTACAAATTAGGGCTTTGTCTTCATCTCAGCTCTGATACCATGTAAATTTATGTAGATGTTCAATGCATGATGCAACCTTACTTTCTCTTCAATATTAGACAATAATCACATAATCAATAAAGTAAAATGGTGATAGATGTGTGTTGGTGCGTTACGACGGTCAACAGGATGGTTCAACAAACAAAGTCTCAATATGGTCAACCAACTAGCAATGTCACACAACCCTCTAGGACAGCCAAACAGTGAACTCAAAAGTCAACCCAAAAGTCAACGCCGTCAGTCAACGGTCAGCGCAAACAATAACAACAGCTAGGTCAATGCTGAAAAATCAAAATCAACGTCTTGCCTCGGAAATAGTGCCAGAAAATGCGGATTAGGGAAATCGAGATTTTGGGAGAGTTTCGGGTCGATTTGACCTTGCGTTGACCAAAGTCAATGCTGGTCAAACTTTGCTGCAGAAACCCTAGACTGAAAAATAGAAATTGCTGCTGCCAGATTTCCCACATATGGAGAGAGAAGAGACTCCAGTGATCGAACCAATCAGATGAGGAGAGAGAATGTGTGAGGATGAGATGAGTGAAATGTCCTCCAACGTTGACCTTATTTATATCCATCTTTGAGGGTGTGTGACACATCTGCTGGGGCACAAAACCTTAAGGCCGACGTGGACATATTTTGAATAGATTAAAAATAAATTCAAAATAAATGTTCTGCTCATCGGATCAAGATGATCTTTAGATCGATCTTGCACCTCTATGAAAGAGGAACCCAATAAAAATATTGGTATCTTCATCTGAGCATCACAACATGAAGTTTGGACCTAGTTGTCCAAATTAACAAAACCTTTGTCTCAAATATACTCTTTCAACTTTTGGCAACTGTATTCTTTCAAGCTTTTTTTTTGTGGCTTTTGCTTTCTGTCATGCTTCATCTATAGAGGTGATGTCATGAAGCTTAAGCTCATCTTGGAGATGTGGTTTAAGTCCCGTGATGTATGATTGAATAAGACGAGTCTCTGATAACCCAGGTACTTGTGTAGCTAGAGTTTTCCATTCTCTAGTATATTCGTTCACGTCTCCTTTTTGTTGTAACCTGGAGAGTGTCGAGAAAAACTCTTCTTCTTTGACACCCTGACACCTTTTAAAGAATGCATTTTTGAATTTCCTCCAACTGATAGCATGTGTTGTTTTCTTCCACCACATATACCAATTATATGCTTCACATTCCATTTGCATGCATGATCTTTTCATCGTCATTGTCAATACCATAAATCTCAAAATATTCTTCTGCTTTATTGAACCTGCAACAATGTATTTCTCGTTATTGACAAATTTGGAAAGCTCAAGTTTTTCTCTTCTTTGATAGGTAGCAATTGTTGGGGTGAAGAAGGGGTATTGATTCGAGAGATGCATATTTGGGTATTGATTCACAAGCTGCATATTTTGAAAATTTTCGTTACTATTTTGTGGATTGGGTATGAAAGAGGCTTTTGGAGATAAAGGGGTATCATGTGAGTCTGCTGAATTTGATGTATTTGAAGGATCTTGGTGTTGAGTAGCTTCATCAGTCTGGGGTAGTTTATCAGTTGTAATTTTGAACTTTTCACAAATAAGGTTCAACGCCACTATTGATTCATTATGATTTTGATCAACCTTGTTTGAAAAATCTGCATGTTCCATTTTAAATTCATTATGATTTTTCTCAAGTTGATTATTTATACTCCTCGTTGTGCTCTGGAGCTCATTAATTTTCTTCAGCATGTTTGGTGCAGGGTTGCGGGTGAGTGGCTCCCCCCCCCTTGAATCGCTCTCGGAGCGCGCTGTCGCAAAAAAAAATCGCTCACGTTTTTTTTTCACAATTTTTTTTGTCTCAAATATGTTCCAAACACAATTTTTTTTCAAAGAAGCAAGAGTTTTTGATTAGGGCAACCTAATATTCAAGCTTATGTCCCTAGTATTGATATGCAAGTAAAAGTGACATTCTCCTTTATCTTTCATTTTCATCCTTATACTTAAATTTTTAATATTACCATGAAATGACTCAGGATGTTTGATAGTGGTTTTGACCTCATTGAATTTCATATGGATAAAGTAGAATTTTAGATCTCACTCAAAATCAAACAGACTTATCAGTTTTTCAGGATTTCAGGATTGGGGGGATTGCAATGTTTCCATTGGATTTTGTCATGTACTAGGATATGGGACTTGTATTTAATCAAGAGCACCAAGCCCTCTATGTACCTTGATGTTAGTGCCATTGGTTGTTGAATTCCTCTATCATGACCCTACTAAAAATGAACCCATCACTCGAACAAAATCTTGACTTGACATGCTACATTTTTTCTATCTTATGTTAATTGCTTAGAGGGTGATATTAATGATAGAGATTCCAAGATAGGAAAGGATTTTGATGATATGTAGCTATTTGGTGTAGCATGATTTTTTTTGGATGCTAGAGACCATGTAAAGCCTATTTGTTGATGTATTTTCAGTTCAAAGGTGGATTGCACTCGATGCTATTTTGGTTATGTGCACCCTTACATGCTATATAAATGAGAACTTGTAACTTGTTGACGTGGTTGATGAATATTATAACTTCTAGATGATTGATGTTATATGGTTTAATACATGTTTTTATGCTTTTTATATCTAATTCATCATTCTATCTGCTTTTGTTGATATATATATGCTTAATATATATAAAATTATATACTTTTGAAAAAGTCGCTCCTCGCTACCACTTTCGCTCACGCTCCCCGTTTTCAGTCTCGCTCCCAAGTAACCTTGGCCCGGTGACCTTATTCTCAAGATCTGTCAATTTTTTATTAAAACCGTTCATCGTCATTGATGAAGACATTGATAGTGTATGTGGTGGTGTATATTTATCCAACTTAACCTTCTTCTTTAACTTGACCATAATTTTTTTTAAGCAATGTCATAAAACAGCTATATAATAATTATTATATAACTTATTAAAATAAATTATATAACAATTATATATAATAACTAGTACAATAAAAGTGCGTTATATAGATATAATTAATTCGACTATTAAACGATGAGGGACACGGCTAATCAGTAGGCAGGACAAATGCGGCACAGGGACATGGAACAAATGTTCAAACAGGGGACAAACGCGACGGTTGACATGGTTACGACAGGTTGCGCGGAAGGTAGCTCGGTCGGAATGTAGAGAAGGGTAGGTGGAGATGAGATGATCTAGGGCATGTGGCAGCGGGAGCGAAAAAAAATAGTGAGGCAGGCGGTGTGGGGTACAGACAGAGTCGATGGTGGATGGGCAGGACGAACAGACGGGGTATGGCAGGTGGTGTGGGGCACAGACAGAGTCGATGGTGGATGGGCAGGACGAACAGACGGGGTATGGCAGGTGGTGAGCAGCACAAACTGAATGCAACTGTGGGTTTTGGATAGGGACAGATTCAAGTGGTGTTTAGTGGTTGAATGGATGACAACGGCCGAGAATAAATATGAATGGTGGGGTATGACTTATTGAGGTACGGATCGTGGAATTTTAAGGAACGACGGATGTGTCGGCGATGTTGGAAGACTTGGCAGCGGAGAGATGCGGGTGAACGAGACCAGCGGTGAACAAGGCACTTTTCGCTGAGTAATCGAACTGCTCTGATATCGAATGGAGTGCATATGCTCAGTAATTGACAGAAGAAATATATATTTTTATTAATAACTTGAATAATGTTGATGCTTACAATGGTTGAAGGTCTTGGCTTAAATACAGCCTAGGTGCCATTACATGAGGGGGCATGATCTTTATCGAGCACCTTAGTTTAGAAATTAAATTAATTTAATTTATACATAACACTTTACCAAATGAAATAGCAGACATATATTAATTCTTTCAACTTTGCCAAATGAAATAGCAAAGATACTTTATCCTTCTTGCTCGGTAATCTTGGTATCTAAAAAGTGCAGTTGGACTCACAATAACTGAGGATTTTGTTGCCACTGGAATTTTTTTTCTTAAAGTGCAACATTAGATCTGTCTCTGTTAATCAGGCATGATTAGTGATGGCCCTGACTCCTACAGGATTGACGTGGAAGGAACACTTGATCAACAAGGCAAAAACTAGAAGTTGCATTCACTGTATATAAATTTCATATGTTATTGCCAATATATACTGTGAGTGGAAACATCAATCATCTTATGGTCAAATTTTTTTGTTCTTGTTTTGAAAAATAACCTCTCTCTCTCTCTCTCTCTCTCGATTTCTGTGTACGGCTATTTTACAAGAAGAAAGGGGGCTCTAAAGGTTAGATACCTACAATGATAGCATGTAGCCAAGCTCAGGGAATTTAATATTAAAATGTTCAACCAGAACATTATTTCAGAATTGGAACTATTGATGCACATGTGGCCTGAAATAAGCACATTAACAATCATAATCACACAACAAAGGTCATATGTTGTAAATTTTTGTAGATGTTCTATGCTTGGAGCAACTTTACTTCTTTCACAGCAATCATACAAATAGTTAAGTAAAATGCAGATAGAACATATAAGTGGATCTTATAGAAGACAAATCAGAAACAGGAAAAATGTGGTTGTGCGTTACGGCGGTCAACAGGATGCTTCAACCAGCAAAGTCTCCTTGGTCAGCCAACCCAGAATGTGTCACAACAGTCCTCCAATCAGCAAACGAGTCAACCCAAGTCAACTCCAAAAAAGTCAACGCTGTCCTGAAAAAGTCAACGCAGGTCAGCAAGCTAAAAGTCAACGCAGCAGCAAATTGGTCAACCCTTTGACCTCGATTTCTGTGCCAAACAGTACGGCCTTCCAAAATCGAACTTCCCACAAATTTTCAGCCCAATTGGACCATGCGTTGACCAAAGTCAACGCTGGTCAAACTTTCTGCAAAACCCTAACTGCAGAAAATCGTCCTTCAACTCAGCCGTACTGTTTTGTCCTTCTTCTCCTTCACACGTGTGGGATGAATTCGTCCTCCAAGGAGCTCGTACTAAATCAGATGAGAGAAGATGTTGTGAGTTGTGTTGTGATGAAATGCTCTCCAACTTTGCCTGTATTTATATCCATCATTGGGGCGTGTGACACATCTGTTGGGGGTGTGAAACCTTAAGGCCGACCTGCACATATAATTTATTATGAATAATAAATTCAAAATAAATGTTCTGCTCATCGGATTAAGACATATTATATATGGATTTTACACCTCTACGAAAGAGGAATCCAACAAAAATATTAGCCTCTTAATCTGAGCATCATAACATGGAGTTTGGACCTAGTTGTCCAAATTTAACACTCCCTCTCAACTAGGGAGAACTCCATCCATCGGTGCAATCAAACATCGTGCGTCATCCCGCCGTAACTTGCTTTGCTGGCCTCTTTATTTCAGAACAGAAGTGGGTCAGTCACAAAGACATCATCCCCCGACTGACATAATCAGTCCAGAGGTTCCAAACCTCTATCAAACTCATGAAGAGTATCCAACCAGCCCAAAGTTGGTTCATCTGACCCGAAGTCAGGCAGAGGTCCCAGACCTCACTAAACTTGATCCCAGATCAAGTGGTTGGACCGTGCCATCCTAGATAGTGAGTACGGCAATCTCTGATGCGTCCACCAGTCTTTGCTAATAGTCTCTAGCTTTTCCCACCTCATTGGCCAAATGAGAGGTACTTCCCATGAGCCCTGAACTCAATGGGTAGGATGCATACGGGGCACAGATAAATGAGTGGTGAACCAACTCAATAATCACAAGGGTGGGGCAGAAGCATTATGAGTGCTTATAGCTCCGAGAAGCTATCCCTAAAGCCCCCCAGAGCTCCCAGAGCTCATCGTCCAACAGGACCCACATCATAGGGTCTTTCCACGACACCAAGACTCTCACGGAAGGTTAGGAACTTGACCTTCCCCGGGGGCTTAGTGAGAATATCCGCGACCTGCTCATCAGTTCCTATATGATCGAGCCTTACGGCGCCTCGCTGTACCATATCCCGGATAAAGTGGTACCTGATATCAATATGCTTGGATCGGTGGTGGAACACAGGATTCTCAGTCATACGAATCCCACTCTGATTATCACAGAGTATCACAGTGGTATCTAGCACACATCCCGGCTCGCAAGAGCTTCCACAACTGGCCCAACACAACGGAGCCATGCTAGCGACAGTAGCAGTCGGCCTCGCGGTGCTACGAGAAGCCACTTGGAAGCACGCTTCCTGCTCATCCATGAGATCGAAGCAGAACTAAGATTGAAGCAGCATCTCGATGTGCTCTTACGATCCACCACACTGCCAGCCCAATCGGCATCAGTATATCCACGGAGTGTCACACTCCCGGCAGTGTATCTCAGCCCATGGTTTATCGTGCCCCGAAGATATCTCGGAAGATTCTTGGCACCAACCCAGTGAAAGTGATGAGGCTCAACCATCTGTTGACTCAAAGTGTTCACTGCAAAACATATATCTGGTCGAGTGTTCACTAAGAACATCAAAGCTCCTATGAGTTGACGATACTCAGTAGGATTGGCCAAGATAGGCCCAGCAGCGCTGCCACTCAACTTCTTGAAGTTGAGTTCCATCGATGTCGACACGGACTTACAGTCCACCATACCAAATCTTTCCAGAAGCTTCACAATGTATTTTCCTTGAGAAAGGAAAATCTCTCCAGGTCTCTGCCAGACCTCCAGGCCTAGGAAGTAGTGCATCAGTGCTAGGTCCTTCATCTCGAACTCAGCAGCGAGCTCCCTCTTACATTGATGAATGAGAGGGTCAGCACCTGTCAGGAAGAGGTCATCCACATATAGCACTAGAATGAGAGGCTTCCCCTGCACAACCTTGAAGTATAAGTTCGGATCAGCATTACTTCTAGTGAAGCCCAGCTTCATCAAGTAACTATCCATCCTTTCGTACCGAGCTCTGGGTGCTTGCTTTAACCCATAGAGGGCTTTCTTCAACCTGCAGACATAAGTGTCTCGATCTTGAACTTCAAATCCCAGAGGTTGTTCCACATACACCTCTTCCTTTATTGCACCATGCAGAAAAGCGGTCTTGACATCCATCTGATGAAGACTCCATCCTTGCGTAGCAACAAGGGCTATGATTGATCGAATGGTGGTATATCGTGCCACAGGTGCAAATATGTCATCATAGTCTATTCCTTCCTTTTGAGAGAAGCCACGAGCAACAAATCTTGCCTTGAACTTTTCAGCACTCCCATCAGATCCATGTTTGATCTTGTAGAGCCATTTCGCGGTGACAACTGATTTGTCCTTCGGCCTCGAGACCACATCCCAGACATCATTCTTCATTATGGACTCGTATTCTTCGTGCATAGCATCCTTCCAGACTTGATGCTTTACGGCTTCCTCAAAAGATCCAGGTTCAGATTGTACAATAGTACTCATGGCAGCTAGATACCCTTGGTATCTACACGGCTTCTTGCTTTCTCGGAATGTCCCCCTTGGGGCAGCATGACCCTCAGCCTCTTCAAGGGTGTCCCTGAGCCATGATGGTCTCAATCCCAGTGAAGGAGATGGATCAATAGGGTCCATTGGTCCTTCAATATCAGGCATTGTCTCATCCTGCGGTTCTTCTTGATTTCCAGGCCTTTCTTCATGATTTTCTTCGGATCTTGGAAGATCTACTACTTTCTTCAGGGAAGCATCTTCGTCAAAAGTGACATCATGGCTTATCTCTACTTCCCTTTGACCAGGTACATAGACTCTATAGGCCTTAAAAGTCTCACTGTAGCCCACAAACATTCCTTTCTTCCCAGAAGCATCCAACTTACTTCTCTTTTCTTTCGGCACATGAAAATAAACAGGACATCCAAAAATTCTAAAATGTGAGACATCAGGTTTCTTACCAGTGAAAACCTCTTCGGGAGTTTTGGAGTCCAGAGCGAAATGAGGGCATCGGTTTTGAATGTACACAGCAGTATTTGCAGCTTCTCCCCACAGAAACTTCGGTAGACCCTGGTCACATAGCATGGCACGGGCAGCTTCTACAATAGTCCTATTCTTGCGTTCAGCAACACCATTCTGCTCAGGAGTATATGCAGTGGTAGTCTCCCTCTTAATGCCAGCTTCTCTGCAAAAGTCTTTGAACTCATTTGACTCATATTCGGTGCCATTGTCAGTCCTCAAAATCTTGATCTTCTTTCCGGTCATATTTTCCACCAAGGCTTTGAAGGTACGGAACCACATGAAAGCCTCATCCTTCTTCTTCAAGAAGTATATCCAGTTTTTGCGAGAGAAGTCATCAGTGAATGTCATGTAGTAAGAACATCCTCCCAGGGATGTCACGGGCAACATACCGGATAGATCAGAATGGACCAATTGCAAAATATCAGATGTCTTTGTGACACTTGAGGGGAAAGGTCCCCTTGTATGTTTTCCTTCGGCACAGCCCTTACATACACCTTCATGATTATTTCCAAAGTCGGGCATCCCTGTCACCACCTTCCTTGCTTCGGGAAGGGCCTTGTAATGAAGGTGTCCAAATCTTCGGTGCCATAGTTCGGTTTGACGGATAGTATCACAAGTCATAGCTCTCAACGGACTCCCTCCAACCTGGTAGAGTGTACCAACTCTAAAACCAATTGAGATAGCTTCCTTGAAGCTCTCCTTCCACATGAGCACCTTTCCATCAGAGAAAGTTACATTGAATCCTTTGTCTTCCATGGCGGATACAGACACAAGGTTCTTCTTCAATTTAGGTACATAGAGTACATCTTGCAAACGAAGGACTTGTCCTTGAGACAAGTGGAGGGTCACAGTCCCTGTCCCTTTCACAGGATAAGTGGCATTATCCCCAAGGATAATTTCGAGATTAGTATCCTTTTCAACCATGTCAGAAAGTGCTTCCTTGAATCCGGTGATGTGTCTTGAGGCACCACTATCGATTAGCCAGACATCCATAGTGTCGGGCGGAGATGCAGCAGAGAGAGCAGATACCAGAATATACTCATTTCTTTTATCAACAACATTAGACTCCTCATACCTGGTATTTCTGGACCTTTTAGAAGGTTGATTGTTTCCACCAAAGTGAGCCTTCCTCTTTCCTTTGGATTTGTCATTTCTTCGATTCCCATTCCTTCGGTTGTTTTTGTTATCATCACTATCGGGAGAATCCTTCTTGAAGGGGCATTCTCTAGCATAGTGACCAGGCCTATGGCAGGTGAAACATTTACCCTTCTTCTCTTGAGTCCTCGATCTTCCTTTGTCCTTAGAACCACCAGAGTTCTTCTTTCGGGAATGAGCACCATAGGCAGCGTTTCTGTCATTATCGAATTCCTTCATCCTTGTTTCTTCTTGCATGCATCTAGACAGAGGCTCATCAAAGTTAGGAATGGTATTATTGTTGAGAATGGTAGTTGTGAATACTTGCCATTCATATGGGAGTCCTCCAAGTGTGGTGAGAACCATCTCACGATCAGCTATTGTCTCCCCAATAGCTAGCAGATTGTTCCTTGTTTCGGTCAATTTCAGAAAGTAAGTTTGAATAGACTCATCTCGGCCCTTCTTCATATTCTTCAACTTGTTCTTGAGGAATAGCACTTGGTTCACATTGTTTACCTTGAACATAAGGATCAATTTGTCATACATCTCCTTGGATGTGCCTAGTTCAGATACATAGGCAACCAGACTCTTATGTATGGATTCCCTGATCAGCAGCTTTGCTCTGAGTTCTCCCTTCTTATACTTGTTTCTAACAGCCGCAGTAGCATTGGATGGAGGTTCTTGAATCTTACCTGTCACATGATCCAAGAGATCATGATCTTCCAATTTGAGGTCTAATATCATCTTCCAGGCATGGAAGTCATCCCTTCCAGTCAGCTTGTCATTCTCCTTGAATTCAAGACTAGTGGAACCCATTTCTTCCGGTGGTGATTGCTAAAGATAGAGTTTGTCTTCACCTCAGCATGTAAGTTTTTGTAGATGTTCTATGCTTGGAGCAACTTTACTTCTTTCACAGCAATCATACAAATAGCTAAGTAAAATGCAGATAGAACATATAAGTGGATCTTATAGAAGACAAATTAGAAACAGGAAAAATGTGTTGGTGCGTTACGGCAATCAACAGGATGCTTCAACCAGCAAAGTCTCCTTGGTCAGCCAACCCAGAATGTGTCACAACAGTCCTCCAATCAGCAAACGAGTCAACCCAAGTCAACTCCAAAAAAGTCAACGCTGTCCTGAAAAAGTCAACGCAGGGCAGCAAGCTAAAAGTCAACACAGCAGCAAATTGGTCAACCCTTTGACCTCGATTTCTGTGCCAAATAGTACGGCCTTCCAAAATCGAACTTCCCACAAATTTTCAGCTCAATTGGACCATGCGTTGACCAAAGTCAATGCTGGTCAAACTTTCTGTAAAACCCTAACTGCAGAAAATCGTCCTTCAGCTCAGCCGTACTGTTTTGTCCTTCTTCTCCTTCACACGTGTGGGCTGAATTCGTCCTCCAAGGAGCTCGTACTAAATCAGATGAGAGAAGATGTTGTGAGTTGTGTTGTGATGAAATGCTCTCCAACTTTGCCTGTATTTATATCCATCATTGGGGCGTGTGACACATCTGCTGGGGGTGTGAAACCTTAAGGTCGACCTGCACATATAATTTATTATGAATAATAAATTCAAAATAAATGTTCTGCTCATCGGATTAAGACATATTATATATGGATTTTACACCTCTCCGAAAGAGGAATCCAACAAAAATATTAGCCTCTTAATCTGAGCATCATAACATGGAGTTTGGACCTAGTTGTCCAAATTTAACATATGTTCATCACTATAGAAAGTCCAAGCACTAGTTCACATTAGAAATTACTAAGGAACCAATCACTCATCTTTCTGGCACCATCGTACTACCAGTTACAGATTATAGTCATAATCAGTTGTGATCGTAACCATGTGTTTTATGATCCATGGGGTTGGAGGATCCTCATCATCAACCTCCGATTTCTGTTTGGGCCTACCGATATCAGGATGGCCAAATTGCTTGTCAATTACTTATCTTACTGAGAGCGTTGTGCCATTGTTGAGTTCTAATTTGTCTCTGCCCTTACAGGACTTGAGGGCTATTGAATGTCCTTCATCACAAGGCATGCCACTTGAGTTGCAGTAATATCAACCGTGTTTTCTATCTTGTCTGTTGCTGAGTCCTCTATAAGTGAAACTCCACCCAATATGCACGGGATGTTGTTCTAAATACTGGTAAGGCTATGCAGATGTTTTACACCATTGCAAATTTCTCAATCTGATATTGAATTTGCATGGCATAATTGTTGAATCTTGATTTTTCATAAGAGAAATTGATCTTCTAATCTGATAATTACTTTCCAATGATTTCTTAAACAAATTAACTTATAATACTGGTAAGGCTATGCAGATGTTCTACACCATTGCAAATTTCTCCAAGTGGTTTTGGATTTGCATGGCATAATTGCTGATTTTTCATAAGAGAAATTGATCTTCTAATCTAATAATTACTTTCCAATGATTTCTTAAACAAATTAAATTATAATATTGGGAAGGCTATGCAGATGTTCTACACCATTGCAAATTTCTCAAACTGATTTTGGATTTGCATGGCACAATTGCTGATTTTTCATAAGAGAAATTGATCTTCTAATCTAATAATTACTTTCCAATGATTTCTTAAACAGATTAACTTTTGTCACATGCATCATTAATCAATTATACATAGAAATATCAACAGTAATGCAATAATGACAGTAGGATCATAAAGAGACAGCCAAGCACAAAATATACACTAATTTTCCTTGGAAAAACCCAACCTCGGGAAAAACTCAACAACCTTTTCTGAGGAGAAATTATTCAATTCAACAAAAGTGCAATCTGATTTTCCAGTCAAATTTGGTCAACCCAGACCAAAGAATCAGCACAGGTCAAACCTGGTCAAACAGACCAAAATTCAGCCTTTCTGCTGCTGCCCAGAATTTAGGTCAACTCAGTCAACAGGTCGAAATTTGGCCTCCTGCAGCTGCCCAGAAGATTCGGTCAACCTGCCCACAATTCGGTCAAACTGCACAGAAATATGCCCAGAAGAATCTCGGTTAAACAGTCAACTGCTGCGGCCACACGTGCGAGGTAAGCTGTTGGTCAATGCTGGTCAGATGCTAGACAAACTCGCCTGCCTCAGAAATTCAAACCCTTCGTCAGTCCCTTTCGCACGCATGAAAGAGAGAAATGATTGTGTTGAGTGTGTGAACAAATGAGGGCCAATGCCCCCTATCTATAGTGATTTAGGGTGCCACAAGTGGTGTGTCCTTATGCTGGGTGGACTTGAATTTTTGGAGGCAAATTAAATTCAAAATTTAAATTTTAAATTTCTTCCTTTTGATTTCCTTTTAGGGCTGACTTGGCGTAGTTGGGGAATACCAACCGTAGCTACCCAAAAAAAATCAACACTCCCTCTTAGCTAGGGAGGTATTCACCTTGACTTCCTTAGATGTCCCCTTTGCTGAACACTTTCTCCATCCTTGGAGAGGTCCTATAGCTTCTTTGCGTCTCATTGTGTCAGCCTTTGCGCAGTCCTAGCGTCACAACCTCTGCGCTGTCCCTGCCACTGCATCACAACCTCTGCACTGCTTCCTCCGGTCCGATCTTGCATTCTCAACTCTTGCTGATGCCCTCTCTCTCCATCCTACAACTCTCCCTCTGATTCGATTTGCTCTTGCTGAACTCCAGCCAATGAGAAAATCGATCTTCTTGGGTAACTGAGTATCTGCCCGATATGTTTTTCCAAATGCCTGTCAAATCCTTCTTATAATCTTTTCGTTGACACTTCGATGGCTGAGATTAAATTGCTAATCAATGGTTAAGATTAACTTGACTTGATCTCCGTCTTTTTCTAGAAGATTCACACTGTGTTTTATTAATGCCCTTTAATTATTTTAATTTCCTGAGTTTAAACTTAGTGTCCCATTAAAAATAATTATTATTTTAATAAAACACAATCCAGGTGGAATTTCCCAAAACACTTTCTGGGTACTTTGGAATACATGTGTCTAAGCCTCCTTGCAAAATTTGAGACTTAGAGCACATCCGATGCTACCAGAAATCAACACATTGTGGGATCCACCAAATTTGAATCAGAGCCTCTTAGCTTCTTCAGATTCGTCAGCATAGGAGTGCCTATGGACTTGTAGTCCATCATCCCAAATCATTGAAGGATCTCAATAGTATACTTCCCTTGACCAAGGAAGTAATGCATTAAATCTACATCCTTCATCTCGAACTCAAAGGTCAACTCTCTTTGAAGTAGGGCTCCTTGTGGTAATCCTAACTGCTTGGTTTATCACGGGAAGCAAATATTCTTGCCATTGCCGCTTCCTCTATTAGGCGAGTCCTTCTGCTCCCATAAAAAGCTAGTCATATAACAACAAGATCAACCAAGGCTCATTAGGACTCAGATATTCATCAATCTGAGATGACCACGCTCGAGGTCAATACAAAGCTTTCTTCAGTCTATAGACACAAGACTCCTTCTCTTGTACCTGAAAGCCTTGAGGTTGTTCTATGTACACTTTTTCCTCAACACTCCATTGAGGAAAGCAGTCTTTACCCTAGATTTCAAAACTGATTGGTTCGAATCATAAACTAGTCAAACTGGACGGTTCATTAGCACAAGCCTTCAAACCGATAGAAAAACCAGGTCATTTGCTACTGGAAGGCAGTTCTTGGGTCTGATTGGCCATAAACCGGCTGATTTATGACGGAATTGGCCGATTTTCCCATAAACTGGTTGGTTTTGTCATAAACCGACCAATTTATTGCCAGGCTGGCTGTGGACCCCACGAAAGGCAATTTCTTGGGTTTTGAAGTGGTTTTGAGGGAAACTTGGGGTTGTTTTCCTAAAAAACAACCCCTCCAAACCTTTAAAAGGATGTCTCTCCTCTCATTTGCCTCACACATCTCATTTGGAGTTTTTGTGAGCTTCATTGGGTGCTTGGAGAGTGTTGAGTTATTGTTGTAGTGGAACAACAAAGAGTTTGGGTTGATTAGTAGCCACGATGCCTCCAATAGCCAAGGACACTGGATTGACTCATTGTGAAATGATTAATGGCAAAATGACCTGCAAATATTACCAAAAATCTATTGAGGGGGGGGGGGGGGTATTTACAAGTTCAAACAACACTCGGTTGGGATAGGAGGCCATGTAAAACACCAAATGAAGTAATAGGGGATATTAGGGCAGAATACTTTCATAAGTTTGAGACTCAAGTCTCTCAACTAGCTGAGAAGTTTGTGACTCAAGCAGTTGAAAATTTTAAGAGTTGAGACTCAACCAATTGAGTTTGATCATGATGAGAAGTGATCATGTTGATCGCTGATATGTAGACTTGTAGTAGGCTAGTGGCCCCATGGCTTGTAGCATTGTTTTTGGACTCTAGAGGCCATTTAGAGCCTCATTGATTATGTATTTTGTTGCTGATATGTATTGCACTCGGTGCCATTTTGATATATTCACCTTTACATGGTATATAGATGAACAAATTTTGCATATTTTGTCTCTATTGGTGGAATCATGGTTTTAAATCTTAAAAATAGTTTTTTTCATATTAAAATAATTATTTCATGTATTTTGTTAAAGTTTGGTTCATTGAGGTCTGACCAGTCTCGGTTTGATAGGTGGACTGCTTCGGTCACTAGTTCCGGTTTTGAATACTATGGTCTTTACATCCATATGATGTAACGTCCAATCCATAACAGAAGCAATAGAAATAATAATTCTAATAGAAGTGTACTTGGAATCTGGAGCAAATATCTCTTCATCGTCCTATCCCTCTTTTGGGAGAACCCTCTCACCATGAATCTCGCTTTGTACTTATCTATGCTTCCATTTACCATATGCTTGATCTTGTAGATCCACTTGGAAGTCACCACTGACTTCCTTTTAGGTCTCGACACAATTTCCCCCATCATGGCATCCTTCAAACTTGCTAGCTTGCTGCCTCTTTTTTAGCCATTTGGCACGGATCTAGATGATAGTACAATTCTCTCTCTTGAACACTAATCATTTTCGTTGAGTTTATTCTCTACCTGGGAGAGTCCTCTTGGTACAAACTTTGCTTCGTTCTTCCTGATGATTCCATGTGCTACTAGAACCTTGGCAACCTTCAGGATGTACCTGTAAACGTCATTAGGAGGGCATGGAAGAAACAATTATAACCAAGAAAAAGATACAAAGACAAGAGGTTGACCAATAATAAAGTAATAATAATGGAGGAAAGATATGAAGTACTTATGTTTTGATATGAGGATTGTAAGGAATTGTCAACTCCCTCTTGATCCTCTCCTTCTTGCAGGCATCATTGAATTCCATCTGCAATCTCATCAAGCTAGAAATACTCATCCTCATCCTCATCATTAACTACTAATGCATGTAGCTTTCCTTTCCTTCCTTCATGAATTTTATGTTCTAGGGTTTCTTCTTCCTCAAGTTATCTAGCCACACTAAAGCCCCAATTGCCAGCTAAGACATCTTCATGATAGGAAGATGAACCAAGTACTTCACTGGCATTTGGCACACTAGGTGTCATTCTAGGGTTTTACGAACCCTTAGGACCAAGACTTCATCAATTTTCAATATTTTAGGTTTATCTCTAGGGTTTTTTCCACAAACTCTAGGGCTTTCTAAATTATAACCTTCAAGTCTTTTCTGAGGTTTACAAACCCTAGGTCTACTAGCTCTTCCAAGAAGGGCTCATACTTTAGCACAAGTGTTATGACTTCTCTTGCTTTATATGAGAGAGCCTTTCTCCTTTGCTACCTTTGGCTTTGGAGTAACTTTCTTGAATCAAATCTGTATGATCATATCTCAAATGCTTCAAAGAAAAACTTTGCCATATACCAGTCTGTTCTGGCAAGACCCTAGCAACATATCTCAGCCAATACAATTTTAACTTCAATAGCATATACAAGACATCTTCAATCAAATGCCTTCTTAACAATACATGTTCAACAATCATCTTACAATGAACAATAGTCTCTACCACCAATTCGCTGGCCTCTCCACAGTATGAGACACTTTGAACCTGTTCCATAAGCTTCTGAGGCCTCTCACCCCCCCTTTTAGGCCTGCGGCCTAGTCTGTCCATACCTTGAGGCCTTTTGGCCTTCCTGTAGCTACCTTGAGGCCTTTCGGCCTACCTGCAGTCAGCAATGAGGCCCTCTCGGCTCCTTGCAAAAAAAATTCTAGGGCTTTGGCCCTCAGACAAAGATGCACAAGACTTTGGCCTCCTTTATTCCAACAACAGATAGACTTGGCAATCTCAAGAATCCTTCATGTTAGCCTTCTTTCCACTATCTAGCAGACCAGACCTTAGAGGAGCAACTCGACCTACTTCACTAGGGCAGATTCTCTTCCAAAACAAAAAGAAAGACTTCAAATTCGTCCTCCACTTGTGATCTGCAACTCCTTCTTGGCTTGTTATTCTTCATTAGGATGATCTTTGAATTGTGTGATTGGTCTTGGAAGTGAGAAGGGCTAATGCCAGCTGCGAGAGAACAAGCCTTGGTAGAATAACTTGAAACAAGCTGGCTTCAAACTTTCTTAAACTTGGCTTCTTCAAGTCTCTTTAATGGCTGCCCTTTCACGTAGGCTTTGAAACCATGTTGAATTTTCATGAGAGAAATTGATCTTCTAATCTGATAATTACTTTCGAACTATATGGCATTGATGAGTAGAGTCATTGAAGGGGCAGTAGACTAGGAGGTTTGGAGGAAAACCATAGTGAAGGATGATGCATTGGATGTTGTGTTAGGACTGGAGGGTAAACTAGTTCCAGGTGGCTCTTTAAGAAGTACCTTCCTCGCTAAGTGGGAGTGCTAATGAGAGTAGCATCACACAGGTATTTCCGCATAGGATTAAGTGTTGAGACATGTGGAAGTTATCCAAAGGACCTTTAGCCTTAACAAATGACTTTAATTAAAGGAATAATTAAAGCAATTTCTTTTTATAAGAAAATGTGAGTTAATCTAATGAAATGCAAAAGTTATTTGCATTAGTGAATTAGATGAATCTCAATCATCGATCTCAAGTGAAGTTGAGATCTAATCTCAATTGCCAATCACTTTGGAGATAAGGGTAGTGGAATTGGTCAAAAATAGTTTATAAAACCAAAGGCTAGGTGGAGGAAGACAAAATATTTTTGAAGAAGAGAGTGATAAAGGAATTTTGCTTGAAATGTTCAAGAGGAAGTGATAAAGGACTTTCACTCTCAGGAATTCAGTCCAAAGGAGGAGAGTGATTTACAGCAGGATAAAAACCCAGCAGCAAGAAAATTCAAGATAAAATTCTGCACATGTATACAGCTGGGGGAGGGCAGGTGACAGTACGTACATGCTGTAATATTTTTCCAGCAGAACCATAGGGCCATATAGTAACAAATCCGTGGTTGTACTGTCCGCATGCCAGTTCGTACAACAAGGCCACAGGGCCATACTACGCATGTGTGAGTTTTTAGATGCAGCAAATATATGAGGGTTATATATGCCAATACAGATACTGCAACAGGGGCCTTTTCAACTGGCAAAATTGCCAAGTTTGCTGTGACTTGTATTTTTCTTAGTGGGCAATTTATTTTCCTATTTCGGAAAGCCTTTGTATGTTGAAGTATTATTTAATTAATATCATATTTGAAGGGTAGAATTTGTGTGTGCATGTGTGAGATTGGCTTATTTTTGCTTCTGCTATTATCTTTATTTATCTGTTAAAATTCCAACATTGCTTTTGATTCAAGATCTATAGTAAAATAATTTACAACAAGATAATTTACTAGATAATAAATTGCCAGTAGCTGGGGCTAGAAATTAACATTCACAACTTAAGTCATTCAGTAAACCAACAATCTTAGAAGGGAGCTCTTCCTTTTCAGCCTCTAGTTCTTCATTGGGTTCCTTTAATCCTTTGATGGGTGGGTCCCGAGTCCTCCTTGTTGATTTTTAGGTAGCTGCGGTTGGTGTTCTCAGCTACATGTCGGCTCAAATAAATGAAGGGAAATTAAATAAAATTGAAATTTCGAATTGTTCAAGTCGGCCCCACTAAAAGTCAAGTTGGCTCACTTAAAGACACACCGCTTGGGGCAACCTAACCACTATATATTGCCATTTGAACTCATCTCTTGGAGATTAATTTGGATCATCACAAGATCATCTATTCGTCTGTTCACATGTGTGAAGGAGTTGAGGAAAGAGGCCGAGATTTTTGAGGAAGATATTTTTTGTGGCAGCCGAGTTTACCTTGCATATGACCTGCGTTGACCAGCATTGAACGAACCTTCTTCTGGGCAGTTTGACTGCAGATTGATCGAAGTTCTTCTGGGCAGTTGACCGCAAGTTGACTGAATTTCGAAGGAGCTGCAGGAGGTCGAAATTCGGCCCTGTTGAGAATTAGGAAGGGCTAGGTTTAATTCAAATTCTCTGTTGATAATTACTTGTGAGCTTACTTCTTTTACTTATGTCTTCTCTTCTTAGCTTATTATGTCTTTCATCAAGTTAATTACCAAAACACAGGAGAGGCAAATTTAGGCTCTTCGAGTCAAGGCCAAAACCTCTTTCTCTTGGAGAGGAAAACCCACAAGAAATTCTTCTTATAGACTTTCACTCGACCAACACCATGACCATGACACAAACCCTTGACTCTTGTATGCCTCCAAGTCCTTGACTCTACTTATTCCTTGACTCCTTAAGCTAATCCTTCTTTTCTGCACTGTCCTGCACTTTTCTGCACCAGGACTATAGAACTCGTTCTCTAACTGTATTCTTCCTTCTTTGAGATATCAACACCTTGTCATAGACTGTCCTGTGCACACCTTGCACCTCTACATAACCTTGTTGTCTGGTCTTCAATCTGCACACTGATCTTCACATGTCCTGTCTCCTTTTGCTGGACAATCCACCTTCTTCACACTATATAAATACCTTTTCTGGCAATGTATTACTCTGCTGAGCAGACTTATCTTACTTCGCACTCATTGTAATTCTGTCACTTCTTGAGATTACCTTCCTGAGATCTGTCTCCCTCGTTTGTTCCAAACACAGTCCTGCAACTTCGCATATATATTATAGATCCTTATCTGAAATTCATTCTTTGCTGATCTGTCTCTCTACTCATCAATCCGTAGTCCTATTCTCGCATTTATTGCAGACACATGATCGAAGTGATCTCAGACATATCCAAAAATTCTCTGCCCAAATGAAACCACATACCTGTCCTTATATTGTGACATCCTTCCTACGTTTAGGCCGACCTTTCAAACTTGTGGGTAGGCGGACTTGTCCACTGCTTATAGGCCGACTTGAAGAGATATTCCACGCTGATCTTTGAGCATTATTTTGAGTCATGTCTTCAAGCTTAATTGACAAGGTCTTGATGCATACATAACGGACTTTACATGAGTGGCACTTCATATACATGACTCTAATTAATACATTTATGACAAGATGACAAATCCCTAAAAGACAACAAGAAGATGTCTTTGACCTATAATAAAATCCTTTGCTCATGAAACCCATGAAGCAAGCTTAACAAAAATACATTTTATTATGTTTGTCTTCTTCATTACATAAATACATAATTTCATAGTCAATATGAAGACCGAACCTAGTTACACTTTCCAACACTCCCTCTTAACTAGGGAGGTATTCATAATGGTACATGGTTCATTTCAGTCTGAAGAATCTCATAAGAAGAATCGGATTGGTAATTGCATCTGTATAACATCATATCAACTAGCATTGTCCTAATGCAAGGCCTTGACTAACAACTCCATCTATCCACGAGATCTTTGAGCTCCAATGTTGGCGAGACCAATGATGAATAGACACCTACATCATTGTCTCTCTTGGATCATATCCCACCTGGGTTCACTCGGGATATGTCCACCATGACTATTCTTATCTTGGATTCCCAATCATCAAAGAATATCGGTCCTTCCACGACTACTCTTATCTTGGATGCCCTACTACATCCTCAGGAGTATCAGATGCCAGATGATTACCCAATCCTCCATTTTGTCTTTCCAGGTGAAGACCAAAATGATGCGTCTATCTCTCCCTCTCAACTAGGGAAGACATATTCCACAAAGGAATGTACTCATTCCTATACAAGGAATGTACCTAAGTTCCCTCTCGGCTTAGGATTTACCAAGTTTCTTCCAAATAAGAAACTTATTACCAGGTCCCTTTTAATCATGGACCTGCAACATCATTGATAAAAACACCCAGTTGCTCATGTCACATGAAGAACTACTTTCTTCGATGTCATGAATTTCTTCGTAGTTGAGGAGTCTTCATCTTTGGGATCTCTTCATAGGCACAAATCATCCATCACTTTCATCCAAGAGTCATGTCTTCTATTAGAAAGTGATCCTTTAATCTTCTCATCTGGTCTAGCTTCATGCCATGCTGCTTTCCTTCAAACCATACTTCTTTCAAAGATCTTTCATCCTGCCATATGGTAATCAACTTGTGGAAGATATATGCTTCCCTTTGGCAGCCATGAATAAGCTCATTATATATTTAATTATAAATATGAACTTTTAAATCAAAAGTTACCTTAGTGATGATCTTTCATCATGACATATTTTTTTAGGCATCAACATCCTTTATTCAGATTGACACATCTCCTAAAGATATGTATTGTCAAGGGTCTTCTTCTTTACTAGACTTCTATCAGAGTCTACATATCTTCTCAGGAGATCTCCTAGTTACATCTTCTTGGCTTCCGGATGATAACCGCCTCTTGACATGGTTGCACTTCATGATCTCTTCCTTTTTTTCTCCACACAACTTCATTCCTAGTATCCAGTTTCTTGTTTGTATACAACCACCTCATATTCCATATGAGGACATAATATGTTGATTTCCTGACATCCTGTGTATCGGAAGAGATCCTCCTTCCTTTGATCATACTTCTAAAGATAGAAGTCCATCACTTGCAACCATATGACATGACTTCACAACATTCAATGTTAGCATATATGTACCTTATCTTATCCATTTGAGTCATTCTGGAACAATTTCCTTAGAATGAAGGACTTCATTCTCTTGACCTTTTCATCAACATGTCATCATATCCTAATCCTAGAATTCTGCAAGATGGAATTCCCGATGAAACCTTTTTCTTTCTTTCTAACCAGTGAACAAAGAGGATTTCATTAGAAAATGTTAACACTTGTTTCCATATTGATTATTGAATGATGATCCTTTATCTCGATGACTTCCTTCCATTAATGTTGTTGTTATCAGTGAGGTTTCCACGAGCTACTTCTTTCATAGCTGTATTGCGAACATCTTCCTATGACAAGTGCTCCTTCCATGATGCCATTAATGTACAATGCTTCCTAACATTCTATTTTACAATCGACATAAATCACTTAAAGAGGAAGATGATCTCAATCATAGTAGAGATCTTTCGCTTCTTCTTTCTTAGATTTTTTTGCATCAAGTTCTTCCCTTTCTTTTGTGACATGGGCTTCTTCCTTTTTCCTCTTGTCCTTTCCATATTTAGGACAATCCCTTTTATAATGCCCAAGTTCATTACATCCAAAACATCATACCTTGTCCATATTTATCCTTTTATTTTGAGGACCAAATTTACCGAATCTTTCTTTCTTCCTGGGCATGGCTGCAAAGGCTTGATTCCCTTCACTTGATCCTGTATCAACTTTGGCTTTCAATCTTGTTTCTTCTATCTTACATAGATCCTGGAATGGCATTGCTTCTTCTTTCCTATTGATGTTTGAAGTGGAACTTTCCCATTCTTTAGGTAGAGCATATAGTACCATAGTGAGTATTTCTCCATCAGACATTACTTCTCCCAATTTTTGTAGTTGATCTCGTATTACGAAAATCTTCATAAAATATGGAATTATTCCTTCCTCTCTTGACATTTTCAACTTGTATAATTCTTGTCTTAGAGACATTATTTCCCCTACAGTACTTTTGAGAATAGCTCCACCAATTTATCATATATTTCTTTTGAGGATTCTTGATTTGATACATAGGGAAATGAGAGAGTCCTTTATGGATTCTATAAGAATCCTTCGGGCTCTTATTTCTCCTTTCATGTACTTGGCATGAGCTGGAGCATCTTCTTTTGAGGGTTGAGTTGTAGATCCTTTGATGTAGCCCATAACTTCTTCTTCGATTAGATTCAAATCTGTCATTTTCTTCCATGCACTAAAGTTTGATGGCCCAACCAATTTGTTGCTCTCTTTGCAATAAGTCATTTTGACAGATTCAAAAGAGGTCATAGAAATACTTACTTGTGTAGATTGATTTCTTCTTTCTATCAGCTTCCTTGATGATGATGATGGCAGGAACTCCCTCTTAGAATGAATTATTAAAAGTAGGTGACCTTGGATCCTTAGTGCTAAAGGATGTCTTCAGAATGATGATGTCTTCCAACAATGTCTTCAATGTCATAAATCTTTGATGGCAAAGATTATCTCCTTGATGAGTGAATCCTTTGAATGAGATTGAAGGTCTTCTTGAAATGGCATGAGAATCTTCCTTGTAAATTGATTTGACTTTTCAATGTAGACTTTGACTCATGCTTCTTTTGATCCTTGAGTGTCTCCTTGTCAAGTAGCCCTTGTCTTCAGCACCTTAGCTCTGATACCATGTTGAGAATTAGGAAGGGCTAGGTTTAATTCAGATTCTCTACTTTATAATTACTTGAGCTTACTTCTTTTACTTATGTCTTCTCTTCTTAGCTTATTATGTCTTTCATCAAGTTAATTACCAAAACACAACAGACACAAATTTAGGCTCTTCGAGCCAGGGCCAAAACCTCTCCCTCTTGGAGAGGAATACCCACAAGAAATTCTTCTTATAGAGTTTCAGTTGACCAGTACCATGACCATGACACAGACCCTTGACTCTTGTATGCCTCCCAAGACCTTGTCTCTGCTTATTCCTTGACTCTGTACGCTGCACCTTTCTGCACCAGGACTAGAGAACTCAGTCTCTAACTGTATTCTTCCTTCTTTGAGTTATCAACATCTTGTCATAGACTGTCCTGTGCACACCTTGCATCTCTACATAACCTTGCTGGCTGGTCTTCAATCTGCACACTGATCTTCACACGTTCGGTCTCCTTTTGTTGGACAGTCCACCTTCATACTATATAAATACCTTTTCTAGCAATGTATTACTTTGCCGAGCAGACTTATCTTACTTCGCACTCATTGAAATTCTGTCACTTCCTAAGATTACCTTCTTGAGATCTGTCTCCCTCCTTTGAACCGAACGCAGTCCTGCAACTTCGCATATATATTACAGATCCTTATCTGAAATTCCTTCTTCGCTGATCTGTCTCTCTACACATCAATCCGTAGTCCTATTCTCGCATTTATTGCAGACACATGATCGAAGTGATCTCAGACTTATCTGAAAATTCTCGGCCCGAATGAAACTGCAGACCTGTCCTTATATAGTGACATCCTTCCTGCGTTTAGGCTGACCTTTCAAACTGTGGGTGGGCCGACTTGTCCACTGCTTATAGGCTGGCTTGAAGAGATATTCCAATGCTGATCTTTGAGCATTATTTTGAGTCATGTCTTCAAGCTTAATTGACAAGGTCTTGAGGCATACATAACTGACTTTACATGAGTGACACTTCATATACATGACTCTAATTAATACTGTTGTCGCACAGATTGTCAAGGAACCGCGACAATGGCTCAAATTGGGGGCTGTCACCCTTATCCCCAATTTATCTATTTAAGTTCTCCTTGCAAGCTAAGGGAGGTAGACCCTATTATAAATGGAGGACAAATCCAGGAGACACAGCTAAAACACCAAATACTTGATAAAATTTACAGGATTTCACAGATCTAAATTAGATTTCACGTTAAAGACCAGTGCCTTATGGAGTCAAACAAAATCCCGTTATGCGATTATAAACAAGTAAGTGACGATTAACTGCTGCTTATTAAAACACGATTGATCACAATGATATTTAATTGAAAACGCCACAACCATGAAGCAACATTTTAGTATAGTCACACTTAGGATAAAATCTTAAAAGCTCATTTGACTATAAAAGATATTTTTGAGAATTTTTATAATTTTTTATTATTTTTTCTTTTTTTATCTAAATCAAAATCTAAAAAAATTTAAAACGAAAATAAAAGTTTCAATCTAAATCTTAAACTAAGCTAAACTAAATCAAAATTAAAAAATGAAAGTCTATGATCTAAGCATTAACACTAAATTAATTCTAAAATAATTAAATGAAAAATTAACACTAAAACTAAAATCGAATTAAACCTTAACTACGCTAACAATTTTTAATATATTAAATCTAAATAATTAAATCCTAAAACCAAACTAAGCCTAAACTATACAATAACTGAATTCTAATCAAATCTAAAAGAAATTAAGTCCTAAACTAAAGCCTAAAAAGAACCTGAACCATACAAAAATAAAACGCGGGTTTTATCATTTAATAGTGTGCGATTGCTTGTCGCTTGATGCAGGTCGGAGCTTAGTCGACGACGTGGAGGAGAATTTGATGGAGAGCTGAGGTGCAAATGCCGACAGAAAGAAAATCGAGCGGGCAGGATGTTGGTCGATGGCAAAAGATGAGGTGTTGGACGGCAAAAGGAAAGGAGCTGATGGCTTGAACAACGAGAAGAGACCCCTATGCAGGACGGCAAACAATGCAGTTTATTCTAGTGAACGCTTGATGTTGCAGGCTCGTGAGGGCGAGGGTAGAGATGTAAGGGATCGATGGGCAGAGAGACAAAATTCGAAGGGACAAACGTGCAATGGCAAGAGCGGGACGGTAATGCAATGGAAGAAAGGTTTCAGATTATAAATCAACGCAGAGGAGCGAGGGAGATGGTCAGCACGCAGAGATAAATGTAACGTGGATGAGTATGGAAATGAATCGATGGCTAAGGAATCGATGAAGAATGGATGGAGGTCGATGATAGTTGAGCGGAGAGAGTTGAGAGGGTTCGATGGCAGATAGAAAAATGATGCAGGATAGCAAGGAAAAAGTAGAAAAGGACAACAGAGATAATGGAAAGGTGAATGCAGAGAGGGATAAGGGCGGATCGATAGGTAGCGTCTTTTGCAAAGGGGAGAATAATTTTTTTTTTAGTGAACCCAGTACATTCAAATTTCTCTTTCCAAATTAAAAGAAACTTCCTGCAAACTTAGATTTATAATGCTCCTTAAAAATATCGCCCTGACTCGTCCACAGTGGTAATTTGAGGCCAGATCTGGCCTTTGGAGGCTAGATCTACCTCAGATCTTAAATTTTTTTTCGATTTGAACCCTGAATCTGTAAGAGACCAGCCAGATCTGAAGATACACACCAAGAAACGATCAAACCCTTACAGTCCTAAAAGAAAATTTACAAATTTACAACTAGTTTATAGATTTAAAACCCTCATGGGTCAGATTTGAATCTATTTTAGCACAGTTTAGAAATTAAATTTTTTAAATGAGAGGCACAAGCCTTTGAAACCCTGCAAAATCACAAAAATCGTAATATAGACCTGGAATTTAACAAATAAAGAGCTTATCAGATTTATGTTTATTGAGAGTCGGCTAGTCCAACCGAAGACTTCCCCAGACGCCCAATCTTTAAAAAAAATTTCCCTGCACACTTAGATCTGAATCTTAGATCGATAGAGATTTAAGAAAACAACATGAGACCTTTGCAGAAAAATCAGAATGTTATTTTATAAACCCAGAAAACTGCACAAGATACTTGTATGCAGATTAATCCATGAAGTCCATCAACCATAAAATACAAGAAACAAAGTAGCAGAGTTTAGAGACAATTCACCACATAGATCTGAGAAGGAACATCCAGATTTGTAACCCCAAAGTCTTTATGCTTTATTCCTCAAAAATTTACAAGAGCTTCTAAGAACAAGTGCACGATCCTTAGATCGGATGATTCAAGAATGACAAAGACCTCTAAATTTATAGGACAAAATCTCTAATGGCTAGTTTGGATGATCCTCGTCAAAATAATCTCAACCGTCCAAAATATTTAATTATCTTTTAATCTGGAGCGTTGAAATTAAAATTTTGGGGAAAAAATGAATTTATCATTTAATTCAATTTTAATTAACTCAAAAATATTATTTTTGAGTTAATTACCCCAAAATTTTGACCTTGACTTAACCACCAAGGCCCAAGGGTCCAAAATTTCTTAAAATTCTCAATATTCTCTTGGCCTCGGGCTTTCAAAATCATTTTTCAAGGACCCACAACTTTTGCCTTTAAAGATTTAATCCTAACTTAGGACCCTAAATCAATTAAATTTCTGGTTTAAGATTTTTTAAATTAATTGACTAGAAAATTTAATTAATTGATTGAGAGGGGATTTTAATTATTTTTCCAACCCTCTTTTACATGAGATAATACATTTACATACATGAAGGGGGAAAATCCATTCGTATAGACCCTCAAATAAATACCCAGTTCTGCGACTCAAAATATGATTTAGTAGACCAAGTAGCTCAAACTACTTTTACAAGGACTCGATAGAAACACTAGGACTCACTTAGTATGCTGATGATAAAATCCACCCTAGCTTTGGGGTGAGGCTGGAGGGAAAAACTCTGTCGATCACTTACGTGAATCAGTGAGACAAAAAACCTCCTAGGATGGAAATCATCAACAACATACTAGGCTTACCTAGGTTGTTACATACATTGACGGTCTTACTTAGATCATTTACATCATAACATGCAAAATGGGTTTACATCATGATAAAAACTGTCGACCGGCGATGAAATCTGGATGACACGAGCCTCGAACATGATAAGTCCCATTTGAAAAAATGGGGGTGTACTGCTATGGGGTCGTTGACAAAGTGTGGTCAACAAATACATTTATGACAAGATGACAAATCCCTAAAAGACATCAAGAAGAAGTCTTTGACCTATAATAAAATCCCTTGCTCATGAAACCCATGAAGCAAGCTTAACAAAAATACATTTTATTATCTGTCTTCTTCATTACATAAATACATAATTTCATAGTCAATATGAAGACCGAACCTAGTTACACTTTCCAACATTGACCAGGGTTGTCCGAATTTCTGAGGTAGCAGCAGGAAGGCCAAAAATTTGTTGTATTTGATCAGGTTTGACTTATTGATTTCTGTGGTCTGTTTGACCTAATTTGACTTATGAATATCAGATTATAACTTTACTGAACTGAAGAATTTCCCCTAGAAAAGATTTATGGGTTTTCTCCTAAGTTTGGGTTTCCCAGGTGAAAATTTGTCTCTTTGTGTGCTCGGTTGTCTCTTCATGATCCTACTGTCATTATTGCATTAGTGTTGAGATTTCTATGTATATTGCTTAATGATGTATCATGTATATGACATAAATGAACTCGGTTAAAGAAATCAATGAAAGTAATTATTAGAATAGAAGATCAGATTTCTCTTATGAAAAATCAACACTCACCTGTGGGTCAAAAATCCTTGTAAGAGACACTTGTGTTTTCTGGGCAGCCATCATATTTTTTCTCAAGTGTAACGAAAGCAGCACATGTGGCTTCCAAATTCTATGGCTATGTCTCCCTGAGCAAAAAACCAAATGGTTCGACAAAAAAATTGAAATAGTATAACAAACCATGTTTAAATTTCGCCCAACATTATGAGAAATTCTATAACAAAGTTTAGAAAAATGATTATTAATACTGATGAACTCGCTGAAAGTGTACTTTACCACAGTATTGATAGCAATAGGAAAAGGAAAAATATCCTGGGAGGTTGATATTGGATTAGATTTGACTGTTACGACTGATGACCCTCTAGTAGTAGTTGTTTGTCTGTTTTGTAAAAGATGTTTTAGTTCCTCAAGAATTGGAAATGGAGTTCGAGATGGATCAAACCTAGGAGATTTCTTTTGAGAATCCAGTACAGTCTAAATCCTGTCCACAGGGTAGTTGCAAGGCGAGTCAGAAAAAATAAACAATGAAAATAAAAAATCACCAATGTTGTAGTAATATTGAAGATTCGATGTCCTCAACAATGACTCCAATTTGTTAGCACAGAGTTTATCCCTCAAAAAATTGTACTATTTGATGAGTTTGTGATAAGAAATTCCTATGCAACATATAGTAAAACTCACTTTTTGTGTCGTGCAGACTTCCCTCTGTTTGGGTTGGTGCTTGCCAGCCACAGGGGGGTGTCCGTAGGTTTGCATATATGATATACTGTTTCAACCTAAAAATATGTAAAAATAACATTGAAAAAACATCATGCAATAGTTGTTTGATTGGAAAATTAGTGGCCAAATGAGTTTGTAAAATACTTTCTGTTCCAAATGGTTGGATAATCTCTATCATCAGCTTTTAAATGGAAAATAAAATAGATAGAAAGTGCATTTAAATGGAAGATCTAAACCAGTGAAATAGGCTCAGAAACTTTTTACAATATTGCATAAGATAAACATTAAGATACTTATCAACCCAAAGGGAGACTAGATGAAAACTGAGCCTTATTCTGCAAAGGCCAGGAGGTTTGTTGTGCCAAGATGACTGTTACAGAACCGATGACAATGATATTCAGACACGATAGAGTAGATGCTAGAAGAGAGAGAAAAGAGAGAAAAGAGAGAAATATAGTATATGCTGTGGCTGCTGAATACAAGTACTGAACCATTAGCTAACAGCTATATATATATATATATATATATATATATATATATATATATATAATTAATTCATCCATTTTGCAATAGGGAATAAGGGAGGTTGATCTCATGCAAAGAAATTCAATCTGCACTGGGAAGAGATGTATAGTCAACTCGCCATCCAACTGGAGTTGAATTGGAGGAAAAACTGAGTGAATTGGCCAATGCTTGAGTTCCTTTGAAGTAGCTTTGAGTTGTCATGAGATAAAATATCTTGAGTAATTTTTGGCAAATTCAAACTGGGATTAAAATTTCCTCGAGTAATTTTGAGCAAATTTTGACTAGGATAAAAAAATCCTTGATGTGCATTAGTTAACTGGAGTGAAGTAAAGCTAAAAATAAGGTAAGTGTGCATGAGCATAAATAAAGATGTGCTTTTGTTAACTGAGGAGAGTGGAGTGAGGTGAAGAAAAGGTCAGAAATGATGCACTCTTGGGAGAGTAAAGGAGATGAAAAAGTTAAGTGCATGCGAACTAGAGAGAAAAACAATGCGCACTAGGATGGAGGAGATAAACTAGAGTTAATAAAAAATAAACTACTGTCAATGTCACATCACACCTCCATCCATGCAAGTGACTCACTCATGCAATGACCAGTCTAACAACTCTACAAGCCTTCCAATTGACCCATGCACTCTACCATCTCATTGATGACTCATCTATGGATCCAGGTCTGCCACTTGTCCATTCCATAAGCCTTCAGATGTTGACCTTTGAGACTGCCACATGTCATGTTGTTATGAATTGACATGCCAAAAATAGCAATCCCCCCCCCCCCACAAAAAGAAAAAGGGAAAAAATAGCAAATGTCCAGAACAGCTGGGGTAATCTTGCCAAATATATCATGCCTAAAAATAGCCACTGCTAAAAACAAAAATCTATCTGTATGTGCACAATATTGTAGTCATCGGACTCAGTTTTCTGTGGGGAGTCCAAATATGCTGTAAGAACTGTCATGCAAAGACTGCTAAAAATAGAAGTATCACGGAGCTCGCCAAAAACACCCTCATTGGACTCAGTTTTCAGTAGGGGGTCCAAATATGTGGCCAGATCTGACATGCAGCCACTGCTAAAAGTGAAATGTCTCACATGTCCTGAAACCATACTCAATGGATTCATCATGCCGCGAGGAGTCTGAATCTATGATCAGAACTGCCATTGAAGTAGTACTAGAAATAAAAAGTGCTCGTATGTCGCTCAAGAGTAGCTCATTGAACTCAGAATCTCGTAAGGATGAAGGAACTAATGCAGGGAGAGTGAATTTATGGGGTCATTAGTGCTAGAGACTTGTCCTTTTTTTTTTGTTATAAATTGTAACAAATGGGGGTTTGGTGTTTTTAGTTATTAAATTTATCCTCAGATTTGGTTCATTGAGGTTCAATCTGATTTGATGTTTAGGATCGTTGAATCTCGATTTATTTCAAAATCTCTCAAAAAATGTAATTTACTAGTGGAATTTTGCCCTAGTTTTACCCTCGAGTGACTAGGGTTTCAATAAACATTCAAGTATCGTGTACAACCAGATAATGACAGTAGAGTTAAATTTAATTAACAGTACTGCAATTATTGCTCATAAATAACTCTACAGTCCAGCAAATATGATTACAATGGCATGAGGGTAACAACAGTGATTTAACAGTCCATTATCAAACTGTTCGAATCCAATTCATAGGCTATAATCAAGTATGCCCGTGTTCCAACAGATGGTTCAAGAGTTTATAGGCCAACAGCCAACACAAGCTACAGTAGTTCAACAGAAGATAAAATCTAATTCTGATCTGATGACCCTATGCCTTCAGGCAGTCTTCGGCCCTTCTGTAATCCATAGACTTCAATAACAGACTTCGTAACCCATAAGCTAAATTCTCAGATCTAGGGTTAGCCCCAGAAACCCTAACCAGCAACAGCGGGAATTACTATGAACCCAAAAACCAATCCGGATGCTAGACTTCAATATCTCAATTGGTCAGAATCCGCTGCCACAGAAAAGTCGACCCTTGTCTGTCAACAATTTTCCTCCTGAACCACTGCAGGGAGAAATGAAGTTACTTGTCCACAGAGAACAGGTTTTTGGTTGACTCGGACTTCAGTTCGAGAATCTCGCAAGACTCCAATTCAACTACAGTGATCCGCAATCCATTCGCAGATGGTCGGAATGATGCCCTGGATGATCTAACATAGATCCGCAAATCAGCCCGAATTTAACCACAGGACCTGATTTTCACGGGCTTTAGGCCACAGGACTCCGTCGATCCAAGCATGACTGCTTCACAGGACGATTCTTCAACTGTACCAGAATGATCCAAGAGAAAAGACCCTCACTGCTTGATGTTTTTGTACCCAGAACCAAAGGATCGATTCCAACAGCAACTTGGTTTTTCAAAGGCGGCTTGTGCCCAGAACCAGATCAAATAGAAACTTGCTTTCCAAAATAGAATCCCTGTGCCAAGAAGATCGATCACTACAGAAGACTTGTTGCCAAACAGAGAACAGCCACCACAGAATCTCGACACGCAGAAACCAGAGCTCAATCCTGAATCCTTTCAGATTCGCTGCCTCAGCTAGAAGACTTGTGCCACAACAGAGTGAAAGAGAGGGGATGTCAACTAGGGTGGAATCTTCCACCACCAAAATTGACAAGAAAAGGGGTCTTAAAACCCTCAGAGTTAATGCTCAAGAAACAAATGAGATGATCCACAATTGATGATGCCAAAATGAATTCAACCCTCTTATATTTATAGATTTCCTAGAGCGGTCACTTCTTCTTAATTGATTGAGTAAATTTTACTCCAAATCTCAATTTTGGGTTTCTTTGCCCAGCTGCCCCAGAATTCGCCCATAGTTGGATATTTTGGGGCTTTCCCCATTCTTGACTGTAGCCTATGGGGTTCGATAGGCTATTTTGTCCTTCATTCATCCTCAATTTGTAGAGGAAAGTACAAAAAATGTCGAGTTCTGAACTTCAAGCATTAAAATCACCAAACACTGTGTGACTTAGGTTGTCACTATGGATTCATTTTTGGATCCCTTGACTTCAGGCCTAGTCATACTAACATAATGACAAATAGATTGTTTGGAATGATTATGTTTAAATGCCAAGAAACAGTAAACTATTGATTGGAAATTGATAAAGCATGATACTATTTTGGTTATTGTGATGGTTATCGATCTTAAGGTGGGATCTTGTAACTTGAACTCACGAAACTGAGAATATACAGTGGAAAAATTTAGAACAAAAAGTTGTACAGTTGTTGAACTAGAGTAGGTTTTAAGGGAAGAGAATACATGATCAATTGACTGTCTTTGTAGTTTGATTAGATACGAATCTTGATTAGCAGAGCGATTCCACTTATCCATTTTATGGCAGGAGGTTAATTTTTCAATCATACCTTAATGTTGTTAAAGAATGATATATTTTATGAGAAAGCAAGGCATGAGTGTGTGTTTTCCTCTATGGTCTGTAATCTGTTTTCCTCATATTGCTGCCAATGTGTTGAAGCTCCTAATTTTTGTGTCCTTTTTTTACGTTGAGTCTTTTGTAATAACATGACAAGTGATGTACCATCTCTCTGGCCGTGCATTACATAGCCCTGAGAGAAAGAGGCTCTTATCTTATTGCTTTTCCTATCATGCATGGGCAGATTATATGCAGAGATAAATCTTTAACTGTTCTTGTTTTTCTTCAACAGATACTGTGGAGAGGTTCCATATCATGGCATACGTCTTATTTGTATTGGCTCAAAACATTTTGGAGGCAGAAAATGCATGGGTTTGGAGTTTTGCAATGGTAAGATTGTTGACTGAACTCCAAGAACATGATATTTTCCACCTTCATTTGTACTGATTGAATAAAAATACAGGACAAACGGTGCTTTGAATTTATCTGATGACTATTGAGTAGTCAGAGTTTTTTTTTTTCAGTTAGTCACCTTTCCAATTTCTAATTTTGACTTGTGGTTCCAGAACGCACTTATGATTTGGTGCTGTGAAATTCTCGTGGATGTTATCAAGCATGCATTTCTTGCAAAATTTAACGAGATAAAACCGTCTGCTTATTCAGAATTTCTAGAAATTCTCTGCAAACAGGTATTGACCATGATACCACATAAACGCCTCAACTATGATACCTTGATGATGGAAACTATCATAAAACTATATTATTTATTCATTTAAATGATGACCAACTATTAAAAGGTCATCACGGTTGGAAGAAAATGGGATACAGGCAATTGTGTATCTACTCAGTTCTGCTATTTTTGGATGCTTTTTTTTTAAAATCTTAATTCTTAAAAAACTTATAATTTCTTTGATCTGATGGATGCAGACATTGAACAGCCAATCACATGAAGTCCATACGACACTGACTTTTATTCCTCTTGCACCAGCATGTGTGGTATGGCCTCTTCTTCCATTTAGTAATTGTTTTCACTTGTCATAGTCCATATGTGTGCTGGCTTAGTTGTTATGCTGCTTCCTTCTCAAGTATAATTTTTTTGAACAAATCAGACAAAATATGATTGCCTCGGTAATGATCAACTGAAAAATTAAAAGGAAATAAGATCACTTGCTTCTCTTCCGGAAGATATTTGAAAAGCACAATGTCTGTTTTTACAGGTTATCAGAGTTCTAACACCTATTTATGCTGCACATCTTCCCTATGGCCCATTTTGGTGGAGATGGCTTTGGATCACTCTGCATTTTTCGTTGACATATTTTATGTTAGCAACCCTAAAA
Source organism: Pinus albicaulis (assembly GCA_034641835.2). Classification (NCBI taxonomy): domain Eukaryota; kingdom Viridiplantae; phylum Streptophyta; class Pinopsida; order Pinales; family Pinaceae; genus Pinus; species Pinus albicaulis. Next base: position 419,731,417 of record CM076577.1, read on the forward strand.
GTTATTGTTGGGTTTGGCTTGCAGATGCATGCCAAATGGTATGTTTGTAGGTGCGTTAGAAGAAAGAGGCACTGGCATGCTGACTAGGTTATAGCACATTTCATATCGGTGGTTTTCATCGAGTTGAGCAAGGCCCCAAATCTAGATGTATTGATATAGCACTTTGAAATGGTATAAAAATTTTCAATGCTGATCATGTAAATTAACTAGAGAAATCATTGCTTCGTACGTTGATTCCCTGCAGTCAACAGATCATGGGCATATTCCCATTCATTCACTAGGGACCTTGGGACTGCATTCTCTATTTTTTTATTTCCCTCTGATAATGAAATTGATATATCAAGGTATCTGCCCGAGCTTCACTGCATGGTCGCTGGCCTGAGTATTTGTATGTGCATTGATTTTTTTTATTATGACCAGCATTAGAGAAACTGATCTAAATTCAGCAGGACGCTAACTAATTGTAAGCATCCACAATCACTGAGAGTTTTTCAGTATTAGGTGTGGAATTAAAGATGCCTTATTATTCTGATTTATTATACAGTTTTTCTGCATCGTCACATTCATGCCAGCCCTCGATTATAATGCTGCCAATGACTTGAAATTAAAACTGGCCATTAACCGTAAATAACCGCAAATATTCTGTTTGATATTTTCTAAATTGAATAGCATATTTCTTCGGCATCGTCTCCTTGTGCCGTAATGTGAAAGTGTGCTAGCTTTTGTATCTGATCAGAGAGTTGTTACTTACCATTTATGTCTAATCGTTATTGTGATACAAATATGAGCATTTAATTAACATAATATCAATTACTTGTTAATGATATTGATTTGGATGTAGTTCCGAGGTCTTTTAAAATTACACGAAAATGACCTCAAGTTCTAGTGCAAATTCCCCCGTGCATCTGCTTTCGCCTTGAACTTTGAAGTGAAATGTTTAAGGCACAATATGTTGTTTTTGTGGGTAGGATTTTCTTAGGCATAAGTTGTCCATACATTGCATGTTAACTCACACTATAATACAAAAATATTATTTAGTGGCAAATGGGGTCTATTATTTATTTGACTGTTTTCTCAGTCAGTGTTTTATGATTGAGTAAATTGTTGACTGTGCACATTGTTATTTATGAATATCGAGTAAATTGTTAGACTGTGCACATTGTTATTTACGAATATCATGCAGGGAGCATGGAAGGTAATTCATTTTGTTTTTGTTTTTTGTTGTTGTTGTTGTTTTTGTTTTGTTTTAAATTTTAAATTATGGCGAATTAGTAAGTTGTTAGAGCAATCCGGGTGAGGTCCAAAATCAAACCTAGTGGCCGCAACTGTAACACCAAAAGTATATTCAACAGCTCATAAGCTAGATATACCAAGAATTTATGAGTTAGCAAGAGCCGAGATTCCACGAGCTTTCTCCTTGAGCCTTATCACAATGATCAAACTTTGTCGAGTATATTGTGTTATTATCATTTATTAATATGGTGCTGCTTGAGAAATCCGAGAAATGGTTTGGGGTAGTGTAGGAGGATTTATTGGATAACTTGAAGTAGTCGGAGGAATAACTTCTGAAGTCCTATTTTCAGATCAATGAATGAGCTTTGAGAGCAAAGGGATGCATCTAGAACTCAAGTTTAGGGTTTGATTAAGAGGTTGTTGAAGTACAAAGCACTCTAAAACTACTTTCCCTCCTCAAGCCCTAGTTACATAGCAGCAACGAATGACAAGGAGGCTCTATGTGAAGGTTATCAAAACATCTGCTCTCTAGGAGAGAGAACTTTCCATAGCATAGGTATTGAGAAGGGATGTTAGAACAATGGAATTTCCTCGCATTGTTGTTGAGCATGGATGTTGGAATGGGGCTTAGCAACATTGTAGCTACCAAAGTATGTGACTTACCATCTATATTGGTTTAGGTGATGTATAGGAGGGCTTCAATTAAAGAAATTTAGGCGTAAAGAGAAAGGAGGTATAAAGCTACCATTTGCCATCAACACTTTATGCAAATGGAAAGAAAGCCTCCAACATGTTGTCATCTTGAAGTTGTGATAGATCCGTCGTTTTGTTTAAAGGAGGGGGGACTGAAGAAAGGATGAAGGATTTAGGGATTGTCATGATTTTTTGGGGTGAAGGGAAGAACTAAAGGGGCCAAAGGGTGAGGATGGAAAGAAGAAAAAAAAAGCATGTTAGTTAGCGAGGAAGTAACACTAGTTTTGGGAGAAGATGTTACAATTGATGAGGTGTTGTTGCTAAGTGAAAATACCTAAGTTGCACGAAACGGGGAATCGAAAACGAGTTTCCGAAACGGGAAGCGAAGCAAAACACAACCTCACCAAATTTTGGAATTGGGGAAACACGGTATATATATATATATATATATATATATATATATATATATATTAGAATTTAAGACATTTAAGAAATATTATGTGAAATCATAAAAGTTTGAAACATACATGATACATGATAAATTCAAAGCATAAACTATTACAAGTTACAACACATTTAATCATGAATGCTAACAGACACAATGGAAATAGCAATATCGGAATATTGGATTGGTGCTCTTGATTAAATATGAGTTCCATACCCCAATACATGACAAAATACGATGGAAACATTGCAATCACCCAATCCTGAAATCCTGAAAAACTGATAAGTCTGTTGGATTTTGAATGAGATCTAAAATTCTACTTTCTCCATATGAAATCCAATGAGGTCAGAACCACTCTCAAAAATCCCGAGTCATTTCATGGTAATGTTAAAAATTTAATTAAAAGTGACATTCTCCTTAACCTTTATTTTATAAATACTAGGGCCATAGGCTTTAAAAATCCATCTACAAGCATCCATAAACGATTACAATAATGTTAAAAAGCACGAAAACCGAAAAAAAAAACAAAAAGAACCAAGTTAAATCGCTTTAAAGGCAAGGGAACACGACCGTACAGCCTGGAAACGCGTTTTCGGTCGTACTGTCAACGTTTCCTGTACGGGAAACATGCCAGTATGGCCAGAAATGCGTTTCCAGGCCGTACAGTACGCGTTTCTGTTTTTTTTTTTTTGCGAGAAACGAGGGTGGGGAGGACGTTTCCTGCAACCTTGGAAAATACATTTAGAAAGTCTATGGAAGGGTGGTTTCAGAGAAATTTCTATATGGTTGGACTCATAAGGTACAAAAAGTTTTTCCAGGGTAGTTACATTCTTTTCATATATTATCCAAGGGGTGGCTAGCATTCGAATTCAAGATTGTGGATGATGCCAAAAATATTCTAAAGAGAAAATGGTAATGGGGTTCAACAATTGCTCTCCTAAGGAGATCGACTTTATTTTTCAATCCTAGATTGAAAATTATTACCCAACCAATCTAGGTGAAACTCCTTGATCTTCCCTTGAAATTGTAGAACATAGTAGTATTGGAGGCAATTGGCAGTAGCTATTGCATTGATTTTGAAGTAAATATCTTGTTCAAGATTAACATAGTGATAGCTATAATATTGGTGGAGATGGACCTTCTAGGGGGTTGTGGGGGGGGGCTTCTAGAGTTCATATAAATCAGATTGGCAAAAAATGGAAATGTCGCAAATTATTAGATGACTTGAACTATCCTTCTAAGATATATGAAATGGCACACCTATGAGCATTTTTTGATGTATTGTTTGTGTTATGTAGGAAAATGGAAATGACATTTTTAGAGCAATCTTTAAAGCAAAAGAACTTTGTAAGGGGGGAAATTGCCACTAAATATAGTCATGGATCAACACTAAGTATCATGGAATGCAATGTAAGATATAAAGCATTTAAGAATAATTTTGTGAGGCGAGAAGATTTGATTTTCATTGCTAAAGGGTCAAAAGGGGAAAGGGAGGAAAGAATGGAAGAATATCTAAGGCTAGCAAAAATTTTATACTATGGGTGGGGCAATAAAGATGATTAAAACTAGGATGCAATATCAAAGGAGCTGAACAAAGTTTTAATTCTCCAAGTTGAAGATATGTCACTAATTTCTAAATCTCACCATCCTTTTTTGAAGTGATCTTGGCTCTAAGAATAATTCAAAAGATCAATTAGGCTAGAGGAATGTTAAAAATATTCCAATTAGGACTCTTGTAATAGGTAGTGTTCTTTGTTAGAAAATCAGAAAGGCAGAAAGATTTTCTTATACTTGATAATTACTTGTGAGATTCTTGTGTTCTTATTAACTTTTTTATGTTCTTCTTTTATTTTATTAACTTTTTTTATGTTCTTCTTTTTCCCTGGTTGTCCGCCTACATCAAGGACACTAGATGTAGGCGGACAACCAGGGAAAAACCCCAATCTTCGTGGAAACCCAGTCAACAAGTCTTCCTTCAATAGTTTTCCTGAGATAATCTAAGACTCTTGACTTAGACACAAACTTCCTCCACACCAAGTCAACCCTTTCCTTTTTCAACAAATGATCACTTTCCAGTACTATCCTAGATGCATCAGTGGCAACAACAACACTTTGATGCAGTGGTATCTTCGACATATCAGCTTCGATCTTAATGCAACAACTTCAACCTTGAAGTACTTAGCTCTTTAGCCTTGAAGCAACACTTCGACCTTGATGCCGTAATAGAACTTCTAGAGTTTGTATAAATCAAATTGGCAAAAAATGGAAATGTCGCCAATTATTAGATGATTGGAACTATCCTTTTAAGATATAAGAAATGGCATGCCTATGAGCATTTTTTGATGCATTGTTTGTGTTATGTAGGAAAATGGAAATGACATTTTTAGAGCAATCTTTAAAGTAAAAGAACTTTGTAAGAGGGGAAACTCCCACTAAAGATAGTTATGGATCAATACTAAGTATCATGGAATGCAATGTAAGATATAAATAATTTACGAATAATTTTGTGAGGCGAGAAGATTCAATTTTCATTGCTAAAGGGTCAAAAGGGGAAAGGGACAAAAGAATGGAAGAATATCTAGGGCTAACAAAAATTTTAAACTATGGGTGGGGCAATAAACATGATCACAACTAGGATGCAATATCAAAGGAGATAAACAAAGTTTTATTTGTTTAAGTTGAAGATATGTCACTAATTTCAAAATCTCACCATCCTTTTTTGAAGTGATCTTAGCTCTAAGAATAATTCAAAAGATCAATTAGGCTAGAGGAATGCCAAAATTTTTCCAATTAGGACCCTTGTAATAGGTAGTATTCTTTGTTAGAAAATCAGAAAGGTAGAAATATTTTCTGATACTTGATAATTACTTGTGAGATTCATGTGTTCTTATTAACTTTTTTATTTTCTTCTTTTATCTTAGTTCATCAACCAATTACCAAAAAAATAACATGAAGATCAAGGGCACTAGATGTAGGCGGAGACCTAGGTAAAAACTGCAATCTTGGTGGAAACCCAGTCAACAACTCTTCCTTCAATAGTTTTCCTTAGATAATCTAAGACTCTTGACTTAGACACAAACTTCCTCCACACCAAGTCAACCCTTTCCTTTTTCAACAAATGATCACTTTGCAGTACTATCCTAGATGCATCAGTAGCAACAACAACATTTTGATGCAGTAGTATCTTCGACCTAGCAACTTCGATCTTAATGCAACAACTTTGACCTTGAAGCAACAATCCGACCTTGATGCCGTACTTCGACCTTGATGCTGTAATATAACTTCTTGATGCCGTAACAAAACTTCGACCTTGATGTCGTAGCCTCGAAAATCACACATTTGAGAGAGAGATAACCCAAAACCTTTGATCTTGCAATTCTCCTTTTTCCACTGCAACTTCGCACTTGTTCACGAATTCTTCTAGGAGATCGAACTTGTGTGAGTGGCTCTTCCAAATGAATCGAACTGCTTCAATATATAGGCTTCTAATGAGGTCAAATTACCTTTCTTGAGGCCGACTTGGTGTGGAGGTGACATAATTCATTTTTGACTAAAAAATAATCATTTGTACATGATTCAAAAGTGTAAGAAGGGTCTAATTAAATGTACAATGACTCTATTAACTCTGAATAAATCCTAGAAGTCCTCAATGGATACTTTGACCTAAAACATGGTGACCCAAGCATGAAACCCATGCTTTAATAACTCATGATAATAAAATTTTCTTTTCATTTTTTTTTCATAAGTACATTTCATTATGACTCAAATACAATTATGAAGACCGAACCTAGTTACACCCTTCAACATTCTCTCCATCCCAATTGAGCCTTTGTCCAATATTAATAGGGTTCCCTTATATGTAATAAGCTAATGATATTGAATATAATAAGTCACATGAAGTTCAACAAGTTTTCTTTGTGTAACTTATAGAGAAGACAAAGGAAGTAAACCATCCAGATAGAAACTAAGATAATTGAAAGGTGAATTGCAAATGGATGATGGGGCTAGCGAAGAAGGATTGGCTCTTGTCATAGGACAATCCATTTATGTGGGTAGATCTTTTGTCTATAGAAAAAAAAGGAAAAATAGAGAAGGAAGTTCTAGGAAGACAACAAGCCATAATGGAGGTCCTCTGAGAAAAAATTGTCTTAGTGAGGATTTCCCTATTTTTAAATGCAAGGTAGAGGGAGTGGGGAGTAGGGGTGGCTCACACAAAACTAGCCTTTGAGAGTGATTACTCAATTCAAACTAGAGATAATTTTGATCCAAGGAATTGTACGAAGGGGGATTTTTCTAAAATATTTTAACTCTCCAACTCTAGAGTTCCATGGAAGATTTGGGGGGTCATTAACAAGGTGAAATGGTTCCTTAAGCAAGTTAAATGGGAGATTTAGGGGGTTATTAACAAGGTGAAATGGTTCCTTAAGCAAGTTAAATGGGAGATTTAGGGGGTTATTAACAAGCTGAAATAGTTCCTTAAACAACTTGAGTGAGCCAAATGGTTAAGAACATGTGTTTCCTCCCAAAGAGGTCACATGTTCACATCCATAGGAGTAGAGTATGTACATTTTTGTAGGTTTTAGTAGTCAAATCATTGCATTGGAGGGGGTCCCTTGTCCCACAAACAAAGGAGCCTTATACACCATTCTGGTGTTTGGCTTGGTCATGACCTTAAAGTTAGATTATCATTAAATCTTCTATTCATAATGTAAAGTTGCTAACAAACTTGAAACCAAATAGAATTAGAGATCTCTTATGTTATTAGTTTGTATGGTCCCTAAGAGGACGAGAATGTATTGGAGGATAGATTATTTACTTTGGATATCCTTAAGATGACAATGTGATATTGGGTGGGAACTTAAATCTCACCACTAAAAGAAGTGAGGTATGGGATGCAAATGTAAAAATAGGTCTAATTTCATCCATATGTTTGAAGAATTATGTCTTTGTGACAAACTGCCATTAAAACTTGTTCATACTTAGAGAGATTTTAGGATTGTAAATGAAGGACCCTTTTAATGTCTAAACAACTTGTGGAAAGGGTCATATAGGAAGCAAGTCAGATTAAGACATGGGTTGGGTTGGGAAGATTGGTTTATTAGACCATTTCTCAATTCCTCTTCAAATTGAGAAAGATGAAAAATAAGCCTCCAAAATATTTCAGATTCTATCAAGTTGGTTAGGGAATGAGAAATTTGGAATCTTTGTTAGTCAAAATTGGAGTAGTTATGATCTCTCAAATGAAACTTAGTGATGTTCCAATTCAAAATTTTTAAAACTCCTAAAAAGACTAGAGATAGAAGCTTAGACTGTAAATATTTTTAATCAAAATAAAGGGGGATCTTTACATAAGAAGAGAAGTGGCTCAATTACAAAATAAGGAAAAAAAAATTAAGTTGTTTTAGTTGGAGGAAGCTAAATGGAGGTTGAAAAATATGGCAACTTGGTTGGCAGAAAGAGATGATAATACTAGGTTCTAAAACTATGCAAAACATCGGAAAATATTAATACTACGTAGGAGATGAGAAAAGAGGATGGAACAAGGGTCAAAAGGTTCCAAGATATTACATAGCTTGGTGTAGCCCACTTCTAGATCTATCAAAAGTCTCCTAAGGCAAACATTGAAGATATAGTCAAAATAGCCAACCATTTCCATGTATTCATAGTTTGAGAGCAAAAATAAAAACATAATAGCGTAACCAAACAAGGAAGAATTTAATGCAGTGATGGAATCCTTCAACAGGGGAAAAATGGGCAAAAATATCTACACCAAGATGGGTGTATAGTGGAATTCTATTTGGAATTTAGTGAGCTGATAATGAAAGATTTATTGAGGGTATTAAATAAATCAAGATCCTCAAGAAAATTTCTAGATTCTGTTAACTCTTAACTTTTATAATTGTTATCTTAAAGATGAATAATTCTCAAAGTTTTTAAGCATTAGGGAAATTTGCTTAAGTAATAAAATGTACAAAATAATAACAAAAATAATAGCCAATGGGTCTAAGAATGTCTTTTTAATTTCCATCTTTAGAGAAGAGTTTAGATTTTTTTGTTTGTTAGAATAGATGGATTCATGATATAGTGGGGCGGCTTAAGAAGGTTCTCACGCCATAAAAGGAAAAAAAAATGCCACACATTAGATTTATGTAAGGCACATGATAGTTATAATTTCATATATATGGAAGGAGTAATGTATTGAATATGTATTGTTTATATATTTCCTATATAATACAACAGTTTTTTTCTCTCTGAAAAAAAAAGATAGATACGTTTGTTGTATACTCGTGTTATTTCATGAATGAGTATACAAATGGTACATTGGATGATGCATAACCTGTTTTAAATATCTTTTTCTTTATTAATCATTGTTTTCGCCTTTAGATTCTATTCTCCCACTAGCATATTAATATAGGGCTTTGACATGTTGTCGTTTCATATCCTTTTGGAAGCTAAAGGATTAAGTAGGGCAATGAAAGCATTCAAGAGCAAAGGTTCTTTTAAATGGATAGATAAACATAAGTAGATCTCGTATTTTGTTGTTCTTTTTTTTTTGGTGTGTGGATGTTATCTTGTTTGGTTTAGGCATTGTGAGGGAAGCTAACAAATTAAAGGAAATTCTAGACATAGAACAACAATAACAAATCTATTATTTTGTTTAAATGGCTTAGTCAACAAGAAAGAAAGGAGAGTTTAAATCTTTCTTTTCTATAGATCCTCTTTTTATGATGGTGGTGTGAAATATTTGGGTTTTAAGTTGAAGCTGAATGATAGGTTTAAACATTAGAATTGGCTTTATGAAAAATTGAAAGCAATCTTAAATTTATGCTATAAGTGATCATTAAGAGGAGAAACACAAACTTTGGTAGAATCATTTCTTGAAGTTATTCTTGTTTATTGGCATTCATTACCTTGTATTTCGAAAGGAATGTTGAGTAAAAAGAGGAAGAAATATTTGAGTTTCTTATGGACCAGGAAAATATAAAGGGAAGGCATTCCATTGAAATGGAACACGATAGAAAAGCCAAAGAAGTAAGTGATGGAGGTTGAAGAACATACGATACTTTGGTCACACACTAATAGTGAAGATTCTATTGAGGCTTTTAAAATATGATGGATTATGGAAGCAAGTGATGATTTAGAAATAAATCAATCCTCTTTCCTTTGAGAACTATATCTTACTTCCAGTAAAAGAAATCACAATTACTTCCATAATATAGAAGGGCCTATTCAAAGCTTATTACTTTGGTTAGAATTTGGTTGGGATAAAGACTAGGAAATGGGCCTATGCTAAGACTTTTGATGGTGTGGGGGAATCCTTGGGTAGCGTATGCAAAATTACAACCTACTTGAGCCATTGGTTAAAACTAATTTTGAAGTGAATTCATTATTTCATAGATCAGTAGACTTAAATATTTCATACATTGGAACTGAGGATGGAAATGAGTATGGGTTTGAGACTTCAAGAAGAGGAAGCACATATGGAGCTAGTTTGTGCAAAGATTTGAATGAACCGTAGTAAGGATTGGGGAAGAGAATGATGAAACTATACTGTTTAAAGTTAGCTCTTGAAGGAGCTTCATTACTTAACGAGGTTATAAGACAATGCTTCTAGAAGAGAGAAAGGAGGGAAACATAAGTGGTGTTGGAAGCCTAGAAAATAAAAGCTATTGTAAAAATAAGATTGTTAGTTTAGTTAGCTCTCTAACAAAACCTAAACATAGGATAATTGTGAAAAAATGAGCTTCACATGCAATAGGAAGGTGTATTCTCCATGAAAATGATGATGGTGTTAAATATTGTTGCTTTCATAGATGTTCTATCCATGAGAGGCATTACTAAGTTTAGAAACACAAAGCAATTAATTATCTCCAAGGCCATGTATTTTTTTCTAAGTTTCACTTAGGGAAAATGTCTTGATTAAGTCAATTAGTGATTTTTAAATATTTCCTAAGTTAAAAATTAGGGCAAGTGGTTAATTAATTGACATTAGTTGAGATAAGATTTATTTGCCTTTAGAAGCTTGTAGAAGGGATCATGTTAACTTAAAATCTTAACAATTCATTTGTGAATGAGATATTATAAAGGGAAGTCGATGGGAAATATTGGAGACACATTGAGTGAGTTGAGTTGGGTGAGCTTTCAGTAAGACACCTGGAGGGTTTCAACAACAAAAATTGAGGAAAGTTTTGCAAGGTTTATTCTCCATCCAAGAGTACTTCCAACTTCTAAGTTTAAGAGGGAGTTTTGCTAGCTAAATTATTATTTGCAGATAAGGCCAAGATATTTTTCGGAGGCAGTGTAAATTCCCATAGACAATCGAATTTCTAGATTAGGTAGTGCAAGTTGTTGGAGGTAGTGCGAGTTGCCAGAACGAGTTTCTAGAGGCCATGCAAGTTTTCCAGAGGTAGTGCAAGTTTTCCCAGAGGCTACACGACTTAGCTAGGAAGAAATGTGAATTGATGGGGAGGTTGTGCAAGTCGCTGGAGAGGCAGTGCAATTTGAAAAAGGAAGTCTTGGGGTTTTCTTAGTTCAATTTGATCAATAATGGTGTAGATAATTTTGCCAATTTTTTTTAGTGCAGTTTATGTAATTTCTGAATAGAACATTGGTGAAGATAATAATAAAACCCTTATACTGAAGACATGTTTACCCCACATTGGGGTTATTCTAGGTACATTTATCCAAAAATATTTGTCATTTATGTGATCCGTTTCTCGTGTACTCGGTTGAAAATTTTATTTGGTGAATGGTGCTATTTATGTTTTTTTTCATTACTTTTAGTTGATAAATTAATTTGTTGCATATAAGTAATTAAAATTATTAACTAGATTAATAACACCTTATGGGTAGTAGAAATTTCACATGGTATCAGAGCACTGAAGCGCTAAGGTTATTTTTTTATTATCGAGCACGAGGGTTTTGAAAGAGAAATCAAAAGTTTTCACATAGGTCGGTTTTTAGATCTTTTCAATTTTATTAGGGTTTATTGTTCGAGAGTTTCAAATATGTTTTTAGCTAGTTTGAAAGATCAGGATAGACTTGATGGTGCATCAAACTTTGGTATCTAGAAATCCAAGATACTTTTGTTGCTGAAGGAGCATGGACTAAAGGAATATGGAACCCCTGTTGTTGTTGTATTGACAAATCCAACACAATTAACAACCTACTACAAGGAGGATGCCAAGGCTAGGAGTATTATCCAAGACGGGGTCAAAGATTATATAATTCCCCATATTACATAATTTGATACATGTAAGAATATGTGGGATTCCATCCTGAATTTTTTCCTGAGTGCAACTGTGAATACAAAATTGATCCTTAGAGAGAAGCTACAAAACACTAGACAAAATAAGGGAGAAGGCATTGTCAGTTATCTCACGAGGATTAGACAAGTCAAAGATGAGTTAGCAATTGCCGGAGAGAAAATTTAAGATGATGAGCTCATGAGAATCACGTTGATTGGGTTCTCAAAGTAGTGGGATGTCTTTGTCCAAGTGATTAATGGATGAAAATACCTGCCTGCTTGGGTTGAGCCTTGTTAGTAAGAGGAAATAATAAAGGATAGAAGGATGCAAATGACAAGAATGTTTCTCTTGTTGGAAAGGGAAAACCCAAGAAAGGCTCAAGAAAAGGGCCCAACTCCAAGGGAGAGAAGAAAAGGAAAGATAAGTAAAATCAAGTGTTTTGGATATAGTCAACGGGAAAAATATGTCAGTCAATGTTCAAATAGAAATAAGGGTGAAAAGAAGTAGTAGACAACAACTTCAACATACATTGTTTAACTGCGTTCAAGACTTGAGGATGGGTTGTAAATTTTTGTAGATGTTTTATGCTTGAAGCAACTTTACTTTTCTTACAGCAATCACACAAATAGTTAAGTAAAATGCTGATAGAACATATAAGTGTATCTTATAGAAGACAAACCAGAAATAGAAAAAATGTGATGGTGCGTTACGGCGGTCAACAGGATGCTTCAACTTAGCAGTCTCTCGATCACCCAACCCTTAATTAGTCACAACAATCCTCCATCTGGCCATCAGTCAACCTAGTCATCCTGGGAAAGTCAACGTCTTAAAAGTCAACAGGGTAGTAAGTAAAAGTCAACGCAACAACAGTTCCGTCAACCTTTTGACTCGATTGTACAATGTACGTCTCCTCAAAATCGACTCTCCAACAACAAAATCGAATTCTCCAACAAAATTCAGCCCTTTTGGACCATGCGTTGATCGAAGTCAACGCTGGTCAAACTTCCTTCAAAACCCTAGCTGCAGAAATTCGTCCTTCCTCTTGACCGTACAGATTCGTCCTTCTTCTTCACACGTGTGGGCTGGAATTGTCATCCAAGGAGCTCGTACTAAATCAGATGATAGAAGAAGATGTGTGTTGAGTTGTTGTGAAATGCTCTCGAACTTTGCCTGTATTTATATCGATCATTGGGGTGTGTGACACATCTGCTGGGGGTGTAAAACCTTAAGGCCGACCTACACATATAATTTATTATAAATAATAAATTCAAAATAAATGTTTTGCTCATCGGATTAAGATATATTTTATATGGATTTTACACCTCTCCGAAAGAGGAATCCAACAAAAATATTAGCCACTTAATCTGAGCATCACAACATGGAGTTTGGACCTAGTTGTCCAAATTTAACACTCCCTCTCAACTAGGGAGAACTCCACCCATCAGTGCAATCATACATCGTGCGTCATCCCACCGTAACTTGCTTTGCTGGCCTCTTTATTTCAGAACAGAAGTGGGTCAGTCACAAAGACATCATCCCCTGGCTGACATATTCAGCCCAGAGGTTCGAAACCTCTATCAGACTCACAAAGAGTCTCCAACCAACCCGAAGTTGGTTCATCTGACCCGAAGTCAGGCAGAGGTCCCAGACCTCACTAAACTTGATCCCAGATCAAGTGGTTGGACGGTGCCATCCTAGATAGAGAGTACGGCAATCTCTTATGCGTCCATCAGTCTTTGCTAATAGTCTCTAGCTTTTCCCACCTCATTGGCCAAATGAGAGGTACTTCCCATGAGCCCTGAACTCAATGGGTAGGATGCATACAGGGCACAGATAAATGAGAGGCGAACCAGCTCAATAATCACAACGGTGGGGCAGAAGCATTATGAGTGCTTATAGCTCCGAGAAGCTATCCCCAAAGCCCCCCAGAGCTCCCCGAGCTCATCGTCCAACAGGACCCACATCATAGGGTCGTTCCACGATACCAAGACTCTCACGGAAGGTTAGGAACTTGACCTTCCCCAGGGGCTTAGTGAGAATATCCGCGACCTGCTCATCGGTTCCTATATGATCGAGCCTTACGGCGCCTCGCTGTACCATATCCCGGATAAAGTGGTACCTGATATCAATATGCTTGGATCGGTCGTGGAACACAGGATTCTCAGTCATACGAATCCCACTCTAGTTATCACAGAGTATCACAGTGGTATCTAGCACATGTCCAAACAGCTCACTAAAGAGCTTTCGCAACCAAACTGCTTCACAACAGGCCATACTTGCTGCAATGTATTCGGCCTCGGCGGTGCTCAAAGCCACCGACTTCTGCTTCCTGCTCATCCATGAGATCGAAGCAGAACCAAGATTGAAGCAGCATCCCGATGTGCTCTTACGATCCACCACACTGCCAGCCCAATCGGCATCAGTATATCCACGGAGTGTCACACTCCCGGCGGTGTATCTCAGCCCATGGTTTATCGTGCCCCGAAGATATCTCAGAAGATTCTTGGCACCAACCCAGTGAAAGTGATGAGGCTCAACCATCTGTTGACTCAAAGTGTTCACTGCAAAACATATATCTAGTCGGGTGTTCACTAAGAACATCAAAGCTCCTATGAGTTGACGATACTCAGTAGGATTGGCCAAGATAGGCCCAGCAGCGCTGCCACTCAACTTCTTGAAGTTGAGTTCCATCGGTGTTGACACGGACTTGCAGTCCACCATACCAAATCTCTTTAGAAGTTTCACAATGTATTTTCCTTGAGAAAGGAAAATCTCTCCAGGTCTCTGCCAGACCTCCAAGCCTAGGAAGTAGTGCATCAGTCCTAGGTCCTTCATCTCGAACTCAGCAGCGAGCTCCCTCTTACATTGATGAATGAGAGGGTCAGCGCCTGTCAGGAAGAGGTCATCCACATATAGCACTAGAATGAGAGGCTTTCCCTGTACAACCTTGAAGTAAAGGTTCGGATCAGCATTACTTCGAGTGAAGCCCAGCTTCATCAAGTAACTATCCATCCTCTCGTACCAACCCATAGAGGGCTTTCTTCAACCTGCAGACATGAGTGTCTCGATCCTGAACTTCAAATCCCAGAGGTTGTTCTACATACACCTCTTCCTTTATTGCACCATGCAGAAAAGCGGTCTTGACATCCATCTGATGAAGACTCCATCCTTGTGTAGCAGCAAGGGCTATGATTGATCGAATGGTGGTATATCATGCCACAGGTGCAAATATGTCATCATAGTCTATTCCTTCCTTTTGAGAGAAGCCACGGGCAACAAATCTTGCCTTGAACTTTTTAGCACTCCCATCAGATCCATGTTTGATCTTGTAGAGCCATTTCGCGGTGACAACTGATTTGTCCTTCGGCCTTGGGACCACATCCTAGACATCATTCTTCATTATGGACTCATATTCTTCGTGCATAGCATCCTTCCAGACTTGATGCTTTACGGCTTCCTCAAAAGATCCAGGTTCAGATTGTACAATAGTACTCATGGCAGCTAGATACCCTTGGTATCTACACGGCTTCTTGATTTCTCGGAATGTCTCCCTTGGGGCAGCATGACCCTCAGCATCTTCGAGGGTGTCCCTGAGCCATGATGGTCTCTTTCCCAGTGAAGGAGATGGATCAATAGGGTCCATTGGTTCTTCAATATCAGGCATTGTCTCATCCTGCGGTTCTTCTTGATTTCCAGGCTTTTCTTCATGATTTTCTTCGGATCTTGGAAGATCTACTACTTTCTTCAGGGAAGCATCTCCGTCAAAAGTGACATCATGGCATATCTCTACTTCCCTTTGACCAGGTACATAGACTCTATAGGCCTTAGAAGTCTCACTGTAGCCCACAAACATTCCTTTCTTCCCAGAAGCATCCAGCTTACTTCTCTTTTCTTTCGGCACATGAAAATAAACGGGACATCCAAAAATTCTAAAATGTGAGACATCAGGTTTCTTACCAGTGAAAACCTCTTCGGGAGTTTTGGAGTCCAGAGCGGAATGAGGGCATTGGTTTTGAATATACACGATGTATTTCGACTTCTCCCCCGGGCTTTAGTAAATGCTGGATCTTTTTAATGATAGCACGAGCGGCTTCTGGAAATAGTCCTATTCATGCATTGACACACCATTACGCTCGGGGGTATGTACGGTAGTGGTCTCCCTCTTAATTTTCAAAGAGTGAAGTCTTTGAACTGCGTTTGAAGCCATATTCGGTGCCATTGTATCGGTCCTCAAAATCTTGATCTTCTTTAGGTCATATTTTCCACTAAGGCTTTGAAGGTACGGAACCACATGAAAGCCTCATCCTTTTTCTTCAAGAAGTATATCCAGGTTTTGCGGGAGAAGTCATCAGTGAATGTCATGTAGTAAGAACATCCTCCCAGGGATGTCACGGGCAACATACCAGATAGATCAAAATGGACCAGTTGCAAAATATCAGATGTCTTTGTGACACTTGAGGGGAAAGGTCCCCTTGTATGCTTTCCTTCGGCACAGCCCTTACATACACCTTCATGATTATTTCCAAAGTCAGGCATCCCTGTCACCACCTTCCTTGCTTCGAGAAGGGCCTTGTAATGAAGGTGTCCAAACCTTCGGTGCCATAGTTCGGTTTGACGGATAGTATCACATGTCATTGCTCCCAGCGGACTCCCTCCAACCTGGTAGAGTGTGCCAACTCTAAAACCAATCGAGATAGCTTCCTTGAAGCTCTTCTTCCACATGAGCACCTTTCCATCAGAGAATGTTACATTGAACCCCTTGTCTTCCATGGCTGATACAGACACAAGGTTCTTCTTCAATTTTGGTACATAGAGTACATCTTGCAAATGTAGGACTTGTCCTTGAGACAAGTGGAGGGTCACAGTCCCTGTCCCTTTCACGGGGTATGTGGCATTATCTCCAAGGATAATTTCTAGATTAGTATCCCTCTCAACCATGTCAGAGAGTGCTTCCTTGAATCCAATGATGTGTCTTTAGGCACCACTATCTATCAGCCAGACATCCATAGTGTCGGGCGGAGATGTAGCAGAGAGAGCAGATACAAGAATATACTCATTTCTTATATCAACAGCATTAGACTCCTCATACCTGGAGTTTCTAGACCTTTTAGAAGGTTTATTGTTTCCACCAGAGGGAGCCTTCCTCTTTCCTTTAGATCTGTCGTTTCTTCGATTCCCATTCCTCTGGTTGTTGTTGTTATCATCACTATCGGGAGAATCCTTCTTGAAGGGACATTCTCTAGCATAGTGACCAGGCCTATGGCAAGTGAAACACTTACCCTTCTTTTCTTAAGTCCTTGTTCTTCCTTTGTCCTTAGGACCACCAGAGTTCTTCTTTCGAGAATGAGCACCATAGGCATCATTTCTGTCATTTTCGAATTCCTTCATTCTTGTTTCTTCTTGCATACATCTAGACAGAAGCTCGTCAAAGTTAGGAATGGTATTATTATTGAGAATGGTAGTAGTGAATACTTGCCATTCATATGGGAGTCCTCCAAGTGCGGTGAGAACCATCTCACGATCGGCTATTGTCTCCCCAATAGCCAGTAGATTGTTCCTTGTTTCGGTCAATTTCAGAAAGTAAGCTTGAACGGACTCATCCCGGCCCTTCTTCATATTCTTCAATTTATTCTTGAGGAATAGCACTTGGTTTACATTGTTTACCTTAAACATAAGGATCAATTTATATACATCTCCTTGGATGTGCCTAGCTCAGATATATAGGCAACCAGACTTTTATGTATGGATTCCCTGATCATCAACTTTGCTTTGATCTCCCCCTTCTTATACTTGTTTTTAGCAGCAGCGGTAGCATTGGATGAAGGTTCTTGAATCTTACCCAGTACATGATCCAAGAGATCATGGTCTTCCAATTTGAGATCTAATATCATCTTCCAGGCATGGAAGTCATCCCTTCCAGTCAGCTTGTCATTCTCTTCAAAACTTGTGGAACCCATTTCCTCCGATGGTGATTGATAAAGTTAGGGCTTGTCTTCACCTCAACTCCGATACCATGTAAATTTTTGTAGATGTTCTATGCTTGAAGCAACTTTACTTTTCTTACAGCAATCACACAAATAGTTAAGTAAAATGCTGATAGAACATATAAGTGGATCTTATAGAAGACAAACCAGAAACAGAAAAAATGTGATGGTGCATTACGGCGGTCAACAGGATGCTTCAACCAGCAAAGTCTCCTTGATCAGCCAACCCAGAATGTGTCACAACAATCCTCCAATCAGCTACCGAGTCAACCCAAGTCAACTCTAGAAAAGTCAACGCTGTCCAGAAAAGTCAACGCAGGGCAGCAAGCTAAAAGTCAACGCAGCAACAGTTCGGTCAACCTTTTGACCTCGATTTCTGTGCCAATGTGTACGGCCTCTCAAAATCGAACTCTCCAACAATTTTCAGCCCTTTCGGACCATGCGTTGACCAAAGTCAACGCTGGTCAAACTTTGTTGGAAACCCTAGCTGCAGAAATTTCGTCCTTCCTTTCAGCCGTACAGATTCGTCCTTCTTCTTCACACGTGTGGGCTGAACTTATCCTCCAAGGAGCTCGTACTAAATCAGATGAGAGAAGAAGATGTGTGTTGAGTTGATGTGAAATGCTCTCCATCTTTGCCTGTATTTATATCCATCATTGGGGTGTGTGACACATCTGCTGGGGGTGTAAAACCTTAAGGCCGACCTGCACATATAATTTATTATAAATAATAAATTCAAAATAAATGTTCTGCTCATCGGATTAAGATATATTTTATATGGATTTTACACCTCTCTGAAAGAGGAATCCAACAAAAATATTAGCCACTTAATCTGAGCATCACAACATGGAGTTTGGACCTAGTTGTCCAAATTTAACATGGGTTTACTCTTGTAACTTGCCTATCTACCTCGACCATCATAAGAGTCTAGTGCATCAATAATGGGTGTCATGTCACATGATAAGAGTTAAAGAGTATTTCTCTAGCCAAAAATAATATGAGATAGGCTTCCGGATACAAATGAGAAACAAGTCCAAGTGTTCTCCAATTGGGAGAGGGAAAGTCACATTTCAAAGGTATCTTGGAAACAATATCCATTTTACATGTGTTTCACATGCTAGGTATGTGAATGGATCTAATTTTAGTTTCTACTCTTTAGTATAAGGGGTATGACGTATACTCTCAAGGACAAAAGGTGTATCTGAAACACCAGGATTGGAAGCCAGTAAAGGAGATTGGGAGAGAAGCAACAAGTTGCAGTTTGATTCTATAAAGGAATTGGTTAGTAGTAGCAATAACATAGATATGGGAGAGTTGTGGCATAGGGGACGGGCCATACCCATCATGGAGAAATTAATTTGCTCATATAGACCATGATATGTATTCCAAAGGCGAGTATAAAACATGATGACGTATGTAGAGGGTACATACTTGGAAAGTTTTCAAAATCATTATTTCCAAGGGGTGATAGTAGAACCAAGGGTATTTTACAATTTATAAGTTCTAATATTTGTGGTCCATTGTCCACAAAGTCTCTTAGGGGTTATGAATATTTTGTGACCTTCATTGATGATTTCTCTAGGAAAGCTTAGATATACTTCTTGAAGACACGATATGAAGTCTTCAGTAACTTCCAAGAGTTTAAGGCTCTTGTGGAGAACTCGACATGAAATAAGATAAAGGTACTTTAGATAGATAATGGGGGCGAGTACATCGAGAAATCCTACAAGGATTTATGTGCTAAGGAGGGAATCAAGAGAGTGGAAAAATCCATACAACCTGAAAAAAAATGGGGTTGCAGAACAAAAGAATATAACCATAGTAGGAGCAACAAGGTCCATGCTATATGATCTAGACATGCCTAGACATATTTGGGCAGAAGCATGTGGAACAATGGTTTACATTCAGCATAGGGTCCCACATAAGGTGTTGGGAAATATGACATTGAGGAGGCATTTATAGGGAAGAAGCCAAAATTTAGTCATTTTAGGATTTTTGGCAGTATTGCTTATTGTCACATTCCATCCAAGAAGCGCACCAAGCTGGATTCAACCACAAAGAAGGGGAATTTCGTTGGTTACAAAGAAACATCTAAGGCATACAAGGTCTATATTCCAGGGACTCAGAAGATCATCGTGAGACGAGAAATTAAGTTTCAAGAGGAGAAAGCCTTCAAGAGATCTCACGAGTTGCTAGTAGTTGATCAGAGTCAACAAGCATAAGCTCCAAGGGTTGAAAAACAATCTTAACCTCAGGGCACAAGAACCAATACAATAACTAGTACGAGCACAAGACCTACAAGTGTTGAGGATAGTTCGAAACATGTGGAGAAACAACATGATGAGGAGGTTGAAGCTCCACCCACTACAGGTGGGAGAAGGAATAACGAGGTGCTTCAAATATTAAGGGATGTATACGAGTTTGTAGGAGCTCCTATATTAGGCACCAAGGACAAGTTACCACCAGAGATATATTAAGGTTACAAGGCATTGATGATTCAACTCATTGATAGTGAGCCTTCAAGCTATGAAGAGGATGCACAACGCTAGGTGTGGCAGGATGCTATGGTGGAGGAGTACAAATCCATCATGCAGAACGAGGTTTGGGAGGTGGTACATAGACCATTGGATAAGACAATGGTTGATTATTGCTAGATCTATAAGATCTAGCATTGCAGATGGAAACATACACAAATTCAAAGCCAGGTTCGTGGCCAAGGATTCCTCTGAGAAAGAGGGAATAGATTATGAGGGGAAATTTTCTCCTATGGATATGCATACTTCCATTAGGGTTGTGGTCTCATTATAGCATAGATGGGATGGCATATTCATTAGATGGATGTCAAGATGACATTCCTAGATGGAGTCATAAAAGAGGAAGTGTACATCAAGAAACTAGAGGGTTTTGAGACATATGGGAGGGAAACCCATGTATGTAGGTTGAAGAGAGTGCTATATGGACTCAAGCAAGCTCTTGGAGTGTGGTACAATCGTATTGAAAACTACTTTCATGAGATGGGATTTGTGAAGATTCAGGCAGATTCAAACCTCTACTATCTTATGGTTGGAGGTGAATTACTAATTCTCGTTTTGTATGTGGATGATCTATTCTTGATTGGGTCACCAGGGCTCATATAAGACTGCAAGAGGGACTTAGAAACATATTTTGAGATGAAGGATTGGGGGTTGATGCACTATTTTCTATGACTTAAGGTGTGGCAGAAAGATGGGAAATATTCCTTAGTCAAGCGAGATATGTGGAGATCTTGAAGAAATTTAGGATGTTGGATTGTAAACCCCTATCTACACCTATGATCACCAATTGGAGGAAGATTGATACATCAAAGTAGGAGGCGGTGGACGCCATCTTATGTAGACAACTTATTGGCTCTCTCATGTATCTGGTCAACACAAGGCCATACATTTTCTTTGCAGTCAACACAGTTAGTTAGTTCATGGTGGAACCAAAGAGTGCATTAGACAACAACAAAGCATGTGATATGATATATACGAGGTACACTTGAGTATGGTTGAAATATACTCGAGGTGATGGTGATAGGTTGATGGGCTACACTGATACAGATTGGGAAGGTAAATCAGTGGAGCGAAAAACACTTCAGGGTGTTGCTTCAACATTCGATCAGGGGTTGTCTCTTGGTAAAACAGGAAGCATAAGTTTGTAGCATTAAGCTCTGCAGAAGATTTAGAGAAATTTTGATGTCTACAAATGGGCCTCAATAGAAATATTATAAAATAATAGTGGAAATAATAAAATAATATTAAATTGCCTCATCAAATTTTGGAGGGAAAAATGAAAAAACTATTTTTCAATTCATATTTTTAACTTATCTCCATACGATTTTACTCTAATTTAGAGCGGGAGAACTCGTTGGACAAGTTGGTCACCTTTGAAATTCCCATGGGTCAAACTTAGAACACCAGGAAAAACTACTCATAAGCGATTTTATTCACCAATTATTCATCTACAACATTGCATCATATCATTGCAACTCTCAACCCTACTTCTCTTATGGCCTTGGTGTCCTATAAAGTATTTATCTCTTACCCCTCATAATGTATGAGGGTGTTGTATTTCCGCTGTGTATGGTATGTGTATTATGAGTGAGAAACAAAAAGGGGGATTGCAAAATTTAATTTTGCATTCAAGGAGCACCCACATTGCATACTTTCGATGGACCTTACTACATTAAAAATGTGAAATACATGAAAAAGTGTGATTGCAATCACATTTTTTCATGTATTTCACATTTTTCGTGTAGTAGGGTCCATAGAAATATGCAACGCAGGTGCTACTTGGATGCGAAATTAAATTCTGTATCCAACGAGTGCTTTGGTCGAAATTTGAATAAAATCATAGGGAGATAAGTTGAAAATATGAATTGAATATATATATATATATATATATATATATATATATATATATATATATATATATATTATTTTTTAATATTTTTATTCCAAAAATGGGGAATCATCCCCCATAGTTGACATCATCATATTGAATTTTATTGGTTGTTAAAAAGTTGATTTTGTTGTACATTTTTGTTTTGAGACCCATTTTTGACTTCATAATTTATCTAATGAAAAGTACATGGTTGCGAGCATGTCAACATTTGAGGCCATATCGCTTCAGAAGATGCTAGTGGCACTATTTGGTTAGCAGATAAAGTCGACCATCATTCACTGTGATAATCAAAGTTGCATCAAGCTATCTGAGAAACTATTATTCCATGTTCGGTCGAAACATATCGAAACACAATACCATTTATTCAGCGATTGTGTACAACATTGATCAGTTCAACTACAATATGTGCCTACAGATCAATAGGTGGCATACATTATAACGAAAGCGTTGAATACATGAAAGTTTGTTTTCTTTAAGGATAAGTTGGATGTTGTGGAGAACTCCTTCCTCGATAAGAGGGAGTGTTAAATATTATAGCTCAAATATGTTTTATAAGCTTGAGAGGTATCATTAAGGATAAGAACACAAAGGAATTAATTATCTCCAAGCCCACATAATTTTTTCTATGTTTAACCCGAGGAAAATGTCTTAATTAAGTCAATTAGTGATTTTTAAATATTTCCTAAGTTAACACTTAGGGAAAGTGGTTAATTAATTGACATTAGTTGAGATAAGATCGATTTTCCTCTAACAACTTGTAAAAAGTTTCTAAGATGATCTTAGCCATCGATATGATCAAGTTAACTTGTATTCTTGGCCATTCATTTGTGAATGAGATATTATAAAGGGAAGTGTATGGGTAGCATTGGAGACACATTGCGTGAGATGAGTTGGGTGAGTTTTGAGTAAGACACCAGGAGAATTTCAAAACAATAATTGATGAAATTTTTGTAGGGGTTATTCTTCATTTGAGAAGACTTCCAACTTATGAGTTTCAGAGGGAGTTCTGTTGGCCAATTTATTGTCTGCAAAGAAAGTCGAGTTATTTTTTAGAGGCAGTGCGAATTTCCCATAGGCAATGCAAGTTTCTAGATTAGCCAACGTGATTTGCAGGAGGTAGTGCAAGTTCCTAGAACGAGTTTCCAGAGCCTGTGCAAGTTTTCCAGAGGTAGTGTGATTTTTCCAAGAGGCTGTGTGAGGAAGCAATGTGAATTGCTAGGTAGGCTATGCGAGTTTCTAGAGAGGCAATGTGATTTGCAGAAGGGAAGCTGTTGGGTTTTCCTAGTTCGATTTGATTAGAAGTGGTGAATATAAATTTGCTTGTGTTTTTCTGGAGTAGTTTATGTAATTTCTCAATAGCAGATTTGTTGAAGATAATAATAAAACCCTCAGACTGAAGGTTATTTTTCCCACATTGGGTTTTTTCTAGGGACATTTGTCCAAAATTATTTGTGTCATTGTGTGATTTATTTCTCATGCATTCTACTAATTTTTTTATTTTGTGAATGGTGCTATTTTTGAGAAAGCTAGGGCATAGAAATTAGGTGATTTTTCTTCTTATGATAACTTCTTGTGAATTCTTTTACTTTTTTTAGATTAGGATCTTCTCTTTACTTGGATTATTATAGTGTTCTTCATCAAACAACTACCAATGCATAAACATTAGATATACAAGAGACACAAAATGTAGGCGATAAACCAGGGTCAAAACCTCTCCGGTTTTAGAGGAAAACCTAAACGAGTTCTTCTTCTTATAATCTGCAATTGATGAATACCAAGACCATGACCTAGACCCTTGACACAACAACCTCTCCAAGACCAATTCACAAGACTTCTTAGCTTAGCTTTTTCTTTCTTGAGTCAATGATGGTAAAACTTCTACCTTCTCCCTCCTTCTCGACTTCCCTTTAGATTTCGACTTCCTGCAATTCTCATCCTATTTTAGAAGCCCTAGTTGCAACACGTGGGAAGTGACACCACCTAGATAATGCCCTTGTTTCCTTCACTTTGGATGGAGACATCTTTTTCTTCAACTCGACTTCCTTCTTGAATTATCCTCTTCCTAATTCGGTACCTTAAGATGACACTAATACACTTGGCTTCTCCTGCAGTAGATGATACCTCTCCTCTTCGCACGTGTGACAAATAATAGCCCTAAAACAAATCCAAAAATAGCTTGGCTTCTAGTTTCTTCTTATTCACTTGTATGGAGGCTCTTATTATGTGTTTCTCACACTTCTTCTAGCTTTAGACCTTGTCTGAATTCCTTGTGCTCAAATGGAGGCTAGGCTGCCTATTTATAGTGGTTTTTTCATGTATATAAGCCGATTTCACTGTGATCTAGGCCGACATGTCTTTTGGTGTAGGCTCATTACTCCATCTAGAAGAAAACTTGCTTGAGGTGCTTGAGATTGGTCTTGGAGGGAATTTTGACCCTTTCATTGACTCATATACAAATGTAACATGCCGAAGAAAGGGTCCTTCATACACGACATTGACTCAATTTGAATTTATGACCAATACTAAGGCCTCACACTGGGAGCCATAACTAGAAATAAAATTCCTTTCTCATGAAATCCATGAGACAAGAATTACAATAATAATTTCATTTTTCTTCTTTATATTAAATACATAAAATCACAATTACACATGTCATTATGAAGACCGAACCTAATTACATTTTTCAACACTCGCTCTTAACCAGGGAGGTATTCATAATGGTACTTGGTCAGAATTCTCATAAGAAGAGTCGGATTGGTAACACATCTGTTTAACATCATATCATCCAACATTGTCACATAGTAAGGCATTGGATAAAAACTCTGTCTATCCACAAGATC
This sequence comes from Pinus albicaulis, assembly GCA_034641835.2. Taxonomy (NCBI): domain Eukaryota; kingdom Viridiplantae; phylum Streptophyta; class Pinopsida; order Pinales; family Pinaceae; genus Pinus; species Pinus albicaulis. The sequence goes on from CM076577.1 coordinate 419,756,285, forward strand.
AGAGCACAATGCTGGCGAGACCAATGGTGTATAGACACCGTCATCATTGTCTCTCTCAAAACATTCCCCACCCGGGTTCTCAAAGTGTGTTCCACCATGACCATTATTATCTTGGATTCCTAGTCCTCAAAGAATATCAGTCCTCTACGACTACTCTTATATTGGATGCTTTAACCTCATCCTCAAAGAGCATCGAATGCCAAATGTTTACCCAATCCTCCATTCTGTCTTCGTAAGTGAAGACAAGAATGATGTGTCTATATCTCCCTCTTAATTATGGACAATATACTTATTCCAATGAAGGAATGTACTCATTCCTACGGAAGGAATGTACCTAAAATCCCTCTTGGCTTAGGATTTTTCTTCCAAGTTTCTACCAACTTAAAAAAACTTGTTTCCAGGCACCCTCTTAATTAGGGACCTACAATAACTCTTTAGGTGGAGATGAAGAGATAACCAACTACTTGAATAACTCCTCCTCACGACGTCATGAACTTATTTTATTTATTCAAGAGTCTTCATGTTTTGGGACTTCATTGTAGGGAACAAAACATCCATCACTTTCATCCACGAGTCAATCATGTCATTATTCCTTTCATCGAAAGTGATCTATTAGTTCCTATCCGGTCTTCCTTTATGCCATGCTGCCTTCTTCATGGCATGTTTCCTTAAGGATATTTCATCCTACTACATGGACATCAGAAGATATCCATAACTCTTCCCTTGGAAGCCCTACATAAGCCCATCCATATATCATTCAAAAATAAGGAGTGAACAATAAATCAAAATTACCTTTGTGATGGTATTTTATCATGCCATCTTCTAGTTTTCATCAAAATCTTGCATACACATTGACACATATCCAAAAGATATATATTGTTAAGGGTATCTCTCTTTTTTAGACTTCATCAAAGTCTTCATATCTTTCATGGAGATATCCTAGTCAAATCTCTTAATCCTCGAATGTTGGTTTCCTTTTCCATAGTTTCCTATTTCATGATCTTTTCCTTTATTTATTCAAACATTTCCTTCCCAATAAATTTCAATCAGAGTTCCTCCAATCATCGTCAACCACCTCATATTTCATATGAATACATATTATGTTGATTTCATCTAGAAAATGTATTACTCATGCATTCCTGCATCTTTTCAAAGGAGGAGATCCCTTTCTTTTGATCATTCACTCAAGATAGAGAATTTATCCATTTTACTTGCAACCATATGACATGAATCTATAATTATAGAATTTTTGCTTCTGTGATCCATCGTAAAATTATGAAGAAACCATTCGGTAATAATCACATTTAAATGAACATTGTCGACGCATTTCGAACCAACTAGTCCTGATGATGAACCACACTGGTTGGTTCGAAACGCGTTGAAAATGTTCATTTGAATGTGATTATTACCGAAATATTTCTTCATAATGACTCTATAATATCGAATACAATCATACATACCTCATTTTTACTTTTAGGTCATCTTCCTTCATAAATTTCCATATTGAAAGAACTTCAATCCATTGACCTGCTTATTGACACCATACCATCCTTTCATGAATTCATCCAAGTTGGAATTCTTGATGAAACACTTGCTCCCTTTTGGTTGGTGAACCTTCCAATGAAGATTCCAATAGAGGATCTTAAGTATCATCATCCAACATATGCTTCCTATTAACTGATGTATGATGAGCTTTGTACCAGATGAATTTATTTTTATTTTTCCCATAAGTGCATCTAATGACGTTACCAAGAGCTATATCCTTCCATATGTAACTGTCATAGACCTATTTCAACTATCATTCATGATTCTCTACGATGATGTCATGAACTCTTGCTTCTAATGCTTCTATGATTCCATAGCGAATCCTATCATGCTATTATAATGATTCCTACCATGATAGTCATAATTTACAACAAAAGAACTTGAAAACATAAACTTAGAAAGAACTAGGCGAGGAAGACTATCTCAATCATAATAGAGATCTTTTACTTCCTCTTTTTTGGACATATTATTTTTAGCTTCCTCTATTTCTCCGGTGATATGGCTTTCTTCTCTTCCTCTCTTTTATTATCGTCCTTATTTATCTTAGGATAATCTCTCTTGTAATGCCCATATACTTGACATCCATAAAATTGAATCTTAGCCATGTTCCTCTTCTTTTTCTGAGGACCAAAATTTTTGAATTTTCCCTTTCTTTTTGTCATTGTAGCATATGCTTGATTTTTCTCACCTGATCCTACATCAAATTTTTCCTTTAGCCTAATTTCTTCAATTTTTCATAGAGACCATAAATCTTGGAATGGAGTAGCTTCTTTCTTCCCATTAATGCTTGAAGTAAAGTTACCCCATTCCTTCGGTGGTGCATTTAGTACTATTGTCGTCATTTCTCTATCAAACATGATTTCTCCTAGATCTTGAAGTTTATCCCTGATTTTAGATATCTTCATAAAATATGAGGCTATTTGATCTAGATCTTGGGGGGAGGCCCCCAAGATCTGAAAAATTTAAATGCCAACAAAATGAGAGAACACACAGTAAATAAAACGATTTTTTTTTTTTTTTTTTTTTTAAACAAAGAATATCTGTAGAAGCTACATTGTGGTGGAAAATCTATCCATTTACAAGATGCGACTTGTTACTTATAGCATTTTTTGTTACAATACCACAGGTAAATTCCATATGTGGGTAAATAGCACGGGTGAATGAATATCATGGATATATGCCACTTAAAATACCATGGGTGGATGTCATTTACAATACCATGGGTAAATTCCATGTGTGGATGAATACATACCATGGGTGAATGCATATCATGGATATATGCCACTTACAATACCATGGGTGGATAAATACCATGGGTGTAGGCTAATTTGCATTCAGATCATTCCTCCCTCCTTAAGAAGCAATGGTCCCCATTGCGTGAAGTTCCCTCATCAGAAGCCTTTGTTGAATATGAAGTGCCATTGAAGAGAAGGGTTTTGTGTGGTTAACCCATTACCATGATGAACGAAGATCCGAGGATAGAGATACTTTGTAATTCTTGTGACAAACTGTGATAGTGATAGTGTGCGACCTAGCAAATGGACTTCGATCACTAGGGGAATTTTGAGGTCTAAAATGGGCCTCCTAAGGAAATAATAAAATAAATATCTAAACCAATAAAATAATATTTATGAATTTGCAATTCACTTTTTGCACCAAAATCTATGTAACCATAGTTAAATTCAATTCAAAAGCTATACCAAAATAAAATTAATAAAAAATTATATTGATGTGACTATAAATAAGAATGAGTTTCTCAAGAAAAAGTCATTATCATTGAACAACTAATGCATTTGTCCTTTGTACTTAAATAACTTAAAATAAAATATAAATATAAATGTATAAATGTATAAATTCTTAATTATATTATATGATATTAATTAAAATTTATATTGTTTAAATTGTATAATAACATGTAATTAATATACTATATAAATATAATATAATAAATGTTTAGGGGTATGCATTGTTTCTTGCAAGAAATATGAAATGAAAATAATATATTTTTATTCAAAAAGTGTGAAATGACATTTATTATGAGTACTTTACTTTGAATTTAAAAGTACTTAGAGCACTACCATGGTTAACCATGAGTTTTTATCCACCATTGAGAATGTGACAAGTAAGTACCTTTAACTCAAGCAATGCCACCTCAACTGTTATGGATGATGTCATCCCCTAAAATGTGATTGGTTCTCATAAAATGAATTTTGATTGTACATTTTCCTTAGGAGGCCCATTTTAGACTCAAAATTATCCTAATGGATGTGTGGGTTTGTGGATGACCCATAACAATGAAAAACGAAGATTCGAGGATAGAGATACCCTGTAATGCTTGTGACCAACTGTGATGCTAATAGTGACGGCTTAGAAAATAGACTTCGATGAAATGTGTGTTTGTGGATGACCCAAAACCATGAAAAAAGAAGATTTGAGGATAGATATATCATGTAATTCTTATGACCAACGGTGATACTACTAGTGTTCAACCTAGCAAATGGACTTCGATGAGAAGGATTTTGTGCAGTTGACCCATAACTGTGATGTTGGCTGTTGATGAAGTAGTAGGTTCCTACATATCTTGGGGCAGGAGGGCATATCTCCAAAGAACCAAAGATGAAATCTACTATGCTAGAACAAATGAATGTGAAGCAGGTGCCTACTAAGTTGGGGTGCAAGGGCACGTCTCTAAAGGGAACCCGCTCCGAATGATGCTCCATATTTAAAATGGGCATAACTCGATCAATATAATTCAAAATATTTATTACAACCTATTTTTGGAAACAAAATGATCATTCTACATCTTCCCATGTGTTTAAAAGTGCTATCTGGAGACTCTGGAAACTTAGATTCACGCTACAACTGTCATGCCATCACAAAATTTCTGAAAAAATAGTTGATTTTAAATCAATGATAACTCTCTCCTCCTGATTCCGATTCAACCGATTTGTTTTTTTAAATTTGGTGAATTTTCAAGGGAATCTCATATATATAATCATTTCTCTTAAATTGTGCACTAAAAACTACAAAAAATGACAAGAGAGCCACCATCCATGAATTGTCATTGGAAAAATTTCTGCAACACTGCTGATGTTAAATCAACGATATCTTCCTCATTCAAACTCCGATTCAACTATTTTTTTTTTGAAATTGACTATTTTTCGCAAGGAATCTAGGTCTGCTATTTTTTTTTGTAAAATTTGCACCAATATTTTCATATCTGCTCTACAAACTCACCGCCCAAAAAATTCCTGCAAAAAAAATGAAAAAAAAAAAATTTCTTCTTGCTTTGCCCAAAAAAGTGCTCTGTGGAGGTCATGGAACTTGCATGGAGTTTGCTAATGATGGCTATAAAACATTGAAACTGAAATATGCTTCAAATTCTCATTCCCATGGATTCGTAACCTGAATCTAATACCACTGATCTTGATCTTAGGGGGAGGCCCCCAAGATCTGAAAAATTGAAATGCCAACAAAATGAGAGAACACATAGTAAATAAAACCACAAAGATTTTTTTATTAAAACAAATAATATATGTAGAAGCTACATTGTGGTGGACAATCTGTCCATTTATAAGATGTGACTTGTTACTTATAACATTTTTTAGTTACAATACCACAGGTAAATTCCATGGGTGGGTAAATATCATGGGTGAATGAATACTATGGGTGAATCAATACCATGGGAATATGTCACTTACAATACCATGGGTGGATATCATTTAAAATACAATGGGTAAATTCCATGTATGGATGAATACATACCATGGGTGAATGAATACCATGGATAAATGTCACTTCAATACCATGGGCGGATAAATACCATGGGTGTTGGAAAATTTCCATTCAGATTACTATTATTTCTTATTTTGACATCTTTATCTTGTAGAGTTCTCGCCTTAATGAGATAACTTCTCCTGTAGTCCTTAAAAAATATAATTCTAATAGTTTGTCATATATTTCTTTTGAATTTTCGAGTTTTGATACATATGGAATGAGGGGATCCTTTATGGATTCAATGAGAATCCTTTGAGCCCTTACTTCCCCTTTCATATACTTTGCAAGTGCTTGAGCTTCTTCTTTCGCTAGTTTGGAGATATATCCTTTGACATAATCCATAACCTCATTTTCAATGAGATTAAGACCTGTTCTCTTCTTCCATGCAAGATAGTTTGAAGCCCCAACCAATTTGTTGCTTTCCTTGCAAAAAGACATTTTGACAGATTCAGATGTGGAAATAAATATACTTACTTTTTAAGATGCTTCCTCCACTTGCTTCTTCCTTGAATTTGATGATGATGTAGATAATATAAAACTTCTCCTTGATGAAAATAATTCTCTTCAATAATGATCCTTGACCCCACAAAGAGGGATATAAATTTAGATATTTTGATGGTGATGTATTTGTTGATGATGATCAACGGTGATTTCTTTGATGGTTTCCTTAGATGGTAAGGACCTTGCTTCAACCAGAGGGAAATTTCCTTAGAATTTATGATGATGATGACAACGTCCTTGATCTCACTTCTCTTGAATTAGTAGACTTAAAACTACCTTGATTTGTAGATCACTTCAACTTGACTAGGGTCTTTATGGTCATTTGATGATGACTAGAGGATCCCAAGTTTTTTGCTGGTGTAGACCTCTCTTTGATAGGGTTTTGATACTTCTTTGAATATCTTGATTTCAAGATGATCTTCTTAGATTTTCTTTCACGTCTTTCTCAAGATTTGGTCCTTGAGTGTCCCTTTATAAGATGCACTTCCTTGAATTTTGGTCACCTTAGCTCTGATACCGTGTTGAGAAATATAAGGTATAACAATTAGGTGGTTTCTCTTCTTAAGATAACTGCTCGTGAATTATTTTATCCTCTTTATATTACGATCTTCTCTTTACTTATATCATTATAGTTTTAATCATCAAACAAATACCAATGCATAAACAATAGAGAGACAAGAGACACAAAATGTAGGTGACCATCTAGGGCCAAAACCTCTCCAGCTTAAGAGGAAAACCCAAACGAATTATTCTTCTTATAGAGACTTCAATTGATAAATACTAAGACCATGACCTAAACCCTTGAAAGAACAACCTCTCCAAGACCAAGTCACAATACTTATTATCTTAACCTCTTCTTTCTTGAGTCAATGATGGTCAAACTGCCACTTTCTTCATCCTTCTCGAATTCCCTTCAAATTTTGTCTTCCTGCAATTCTCGGCCTATTTCAGAAGCCCTAGTTGCAACACGTGGGAAGTGACACCACCTAGATAATGCCCTTGTTTACTTCACTTTGTATGGATACTTCTTCTACTTCAACTCGAATTCCTTCTTAAATTTTCCTCTTCCTGATTCGGTACCTTAATATGACAATAATACTATCAGCTTCTCCCGCAACAGATGATAATAGCCCTAAAACAGATTAAAAAATAACTCGGCTTCTAGTTCCTTCTTCTTCTCTTGGATGGAATCTCTTAATGTGTGTTTCTCGTACTTATTCTAGCTTCAGACCTTGTCTAAATTCCTTGTGCTCAAATGGAGGCCAAGCTGCCTATTTATAGTGGTTTTCCCATGTATATAAGCGGACTTGATTGTGATCTAGGCCGACATGTATTTTGGAGGTTCATTACTCCATCTAGAGGCCGACTTGCTGGAGGTGCTTGAGCTTGGTATTGGAGAGAATTTTGACTCTTTAATTGACTCGTATACAAATGTAACATGCCAAAGAAGGGTCCTTCATACATGACAATGACTCAAATTGACTTTATGAACAATCCCAAGGGCTCACAATGGGAGCCATAACTAAAAATAAAATTCCTTGCTCATGAAAGCCATGAGACAAGCATTACAATAATAAATTTATTTTTCTTCTTTATATTAAATACATAAAATCACAATTACACATGTCATTATGAAGACCAAACCTAGTTACATTTTTCAACAGCTATTTATGTTTTTATTCATTACTTTTAGCTGATAAATTATTTTTCTGTGTATAAGTAATCTAAATTATTAACTGGGTTATTAACACCTTACGACATTAGGGGAATTTTGAGGTCTAAAATGGGCCTCTTAAGGAAATAATAAAATAATAACTAAAGTAATAAAATAATATTTATGAATTTGCAATTCACTTTTTGCACCACAATCCATGTAACCATAGTTAAATTCAATTCAGAAGTTGTACCAAAATAAAATTAATAAAAAAATTGTATTGATGTGACTATAAATAAGAATGAACTTTTCAAGAAAAAACCATTATCATTGAATAGTGAATGCATTTGTCCTTTGTACTTAAATAACTTAAAATAAAATATAAATATAAATTTATAAATTCTTAATTATATTATATGCTATTAATTGAAATTTATATTATTTAAATTGTATAATAACATGTAATTAATATACTAAATAAAAATAATATAATATAATATAAATAATAAGTATAAGGATATGCATTGTTTCTTTCAAGAAATATGAAATACAATAATATATTTTTATTCAAAAAGTGTGAAATGACATTTATTATGAGTACTTTACTTTGACTTTAAAAGTACTTAGAGCACTACCATGGTTGACCATGAGTTTTTATCCACAATTGAGAATGTGACAAGTAAGTACCTTTAACTCAAACAATGCTACTTCAACCATTAGGGATGATGTCATCCCCTAAAATGTGATTGGTTCTCATAAAGTGAATTTTGATTGTACATTTTCCTTAGGAGGCCCATTTCAGACTTCAAAATTCCCTAATGATAACATAAATTTCACAGATCGAGCACTATCACATCTATTGGTACATTTCAATTTCACTAAAGAGATATGGAAATAAGCTTTTCCATTTGTTAGGGTTCTATAAATATAGGATTCATAATTTTGATTTGACTCTGTTAAAATTCTTGAAATATTGTACATACCTTTTCTTTCTACAAACGTATTCCCAAATTAAAAGATGAAAATAGGGTATGTCCTAAAAGAACAATCAAAGGATGAAAAAAAACAAAGATAAAAAACAGAATATTAAATATGAACCCCATCAAAAATAGATCATGAAAGTGTTGCAAGTTTAAATGCCACTACTTTAGTTTATTTTTGCAAATAAGATTATGTGCATCTTGTCATAAATGCTACAATCCATGAGGGTCAAACAATTTAAACTTGACCTTTCATGCTTTAAATTTCATGTTTTAGATAGAAAATAAATATATGTTAAACAATATAAACTTGAAAAATCAGTAGATAGTTAGAGAATAAATGAGGAGCTCAACAGTTTAATATGAGCTCTCGGATGAAATAAGGTTTGACTTAGATAGATTTATGTTTTGAAAGAAAATAATTTAGGGTTGCAAGCCTGAATGCACCCATGAACATGAAGAAAAAATGTTAGAAATAAAGATGAGTAGGTAGAAAGAAGTTGTGCAAGCATGTAATAAGGCATCATCAAGCAAAAATCAATAATTTTCCCTCCCCTACAAATAATCAATATTCGAAACTATCAGTCAAAAAGGCTCAGAGCATTTCTCTGACTTCTGTTGGGACCGGACCCAAGACTCGATGACTGGTTAGTTAAAAATATTGAATTCCCACACAAAACCCATATTCATCAGCATTTACCCTTCATCCATTAATCATAATCCCTTTCCCTAAGTAAAAACCCATTTTTACTTAGTAAAATTAAATCCCTAAATAACTAATTTCATTTCCATTCAAAATCACTCAAAAACCCATAAAATGCATTTTATCTTAAGTCTAAGTGTGACAAATACAAAAGGGACAACTATGCTTTATTTACACTTTACTTAGTATTAAAACATGCATTTTATTCATTTACCTACATTACACCTTTTTTTTTTCCATATTAATTTCTAACCTAGATATTAATTCCTTAAAAACTATACCCTCCCGTATAGTATTAAATCCTTTGTATTTTAATAACCCAAAAAAACCCACTATTTAATGTTTTAACCAATGTTATTTTACCCCACGTGATGAAATGGAACCCGCCCATATTCCCATTGGTTTTAAACGTATCTATATAAATATACCCTGCCCCCTATAGTTATTAAACAAATGAAAAATGTTTAAAAACTATATAATAAGACTCACACCAACGTTATTGGTTGAAACATTTGTTAAATGTTTTAATTAAAACACATATATGACTTTACCCCTTCTCCCATCATATAACTCAAGGTTTAACTTTATAAATTTATATTTATAAGGTTTGAAACCCATCCCACCGTGTTAATAAACCTCGGACCCACCTCTGAATGCCGTGCTACTCCTCAAACAAATCTCAACCGTTCGCATAGACCCTTCCCGATCAAACGATTGAAATCCCATATTGCAAATAAAGTCGCGCGATGATAACACTTTCATTTCCACGCGAAATAGGTGGTTTTCAAATCATCTCCCTCCTCCACGTGGCTCATTCTTACTGGATCGCATTCGATCCATTCCAAACCGCTTACCACCTCAAATGCGCGCAATAACCACTCGCGGTTTCTATTCTTCGAATCCCCAAAACCACCCATCCTATGATTTGACCACCATTCAATGCTTAACCTGATTTAAACCAAAAACACTATAAAACTTCATAACGCGCACAGTTAAGCCTTTTCGGCATTACTTGTTTATTTTTAAACCATCTCCAATTGAAAATCAAGCGTTGTACTCCATTTTTTCACCCAAAGAAACATAAATCCATTTCAACTATTTCTGAAACCACTTCAAGCTCCCATTTTACTTCAAGGGACTTCAACAACCATCAGAAAGCCTCTCCGACATCTCAAAAACATTTTTAAGACCAAATACCTGTAAAAAGAGGTATTCTTCGAAGAAAATAACCTTCCGTTCATTTTAAAGAACCAAATTTTTTCAAATTCGAATGTTGTGAAGCCTATTTTTCCCACAGAAAGACCTGTATTCACCCCCAAAAGAACAGATTTGATGAAAAACCCTAATAAACTCAAAGTTTTCTAAAGACTGTAACTTGTTTTAAGCAAAATTGAAGAAATTTAAGTATTGGAGACCTTTAGAAACCCTTTGAATGAAGAAAACCCTTTTATAAATTCTCAAAACCCCTTTTTGTGCATAAATTAGAAGCCTTTAGGGTTGTTTTATCAAAAAAAGTATGCAGTAAAACCTATGTGAAAGGTTACACAGTGTTCCAAAAACCCTGAATTTTAATAGTTCTTTTTGCAAAATTGAGAGCGAATAACAACAAAAATGAAAACCTGCTGCAGTTCAAACCATTTTTCACAGTCTTTTCCCATCATCAAAACCATTATCCATAAATGCAGACCTTTGTTTCATTAATAATTATTTTGTTTTGCAGGATAAAACAATTTAAATACTAGTTAAAGATATGTTTTACTCCAAAAGTTCACAAAGAATTTTTTTTTAAATGATATTCCTTAACAAAAGATTCTTGGCAACAGAATAGAAATAAGTCATTTACGCAAAGAGAGATAAATTTACACAGTTAATGGTAAAATTAAAATAAGAATTCATAGTGACAGTGAAAACAGAACAATCAAAGAGCATCAGAGTTAAAATGTATCAGATGAAAGTTAGAGTGAAAGTCAAATCAGAAGAAGTTACATAGCAGTCAAGGTAAACAATAAAAGTAAATACATAGGCAGTAAATGGTAAATAAAGATGAAAATATTTTCAATAACAATTAAGTTTATCTAAAGTGAAAGTAAAAACAGTTAAAAGAACAGTAAGGTTAAAAGATGAAAATAGAGCAAGAAGGGACATTTTTGCAGAAATTTCCCGTTTAAGTCATAGTATTTCTAAAACTATTGTGGACAATCCAAGATGAATTTTTCAAAACTGAAAGAGTTTTATGTTCCTAAGATATCAAACTACACAAACCTCTTTCAATTTTCTAAAATCCATTATGGGTTTGGAAATATTAAACAATATTTGAAAGCACCTTTTACAAAAAATTCCTGTTAATTCATCATTTTGTAGAGAAGATTTTGGTCAATCAGAAATACATTTTATAAAACGGAAGGAGGTTTTTGTTCCTAAGAGACCCATCTAAAAAAAATATCTCACTTCTTACACAGGTATTACAAAATGAGAGATACATGCACATATTTACAACCTATTTTTTAGATTGTGCAAAGCTCTGTTTTACACATCTGTTTTGCAGAGCCTATTGTGAACAATTGGAATTGAATTTAGGGAAACAGAGAGAGGTTTATCTTAGTAACATCTTTATATAAAAAAACTGCTTTCACTTTTTACATATATATTTCGGATTGAGATATAAAAAGGTATCATTGGACCCCAATTTCGCAGAATTGCTGGAACAAAATGCACAAAGAAAGGAGACAATTAGTGACTTGGATGCCTCATCATCAACTAAGAGTTGAGATCAAATTCGAATTTTCTTCTTTGTCACCATCAATCCATAAGTATAGTGCTAAATAGATTCATTAGTTTTGAGTGTCCTTTTATTGAGTTCTATTTATGTAAAACAATTTGAGATATTTGTAAAAAAATCTTGATATTTTTTCAAGATATTTTAGTTTAGAATTTGTATAAATACTTCACTCTTTGAAGTATTGGTGTGGAATAAATTGCTGGAGATTTCTATAGCTATTTTTGTTGGACTTGAAGGCTTTTGTGATTCAAATTTCGAGTAGCAGACTAGATCAAACCAATTGGCATCATACTTCAGGATTCCTGTGATGAACTATTTGGAGTGAAGTATTTCCTTACTTGTCATTGTTATGTTTCTTTGTTACATGCATCCATCTATGTTTTTTCTAAATCTGAATGAATAACTAGGAGTATTATTACAAGATTTTTTAAGAGCACCTTGTTTTTAACCAGTTATCATTTAAAGTATTTCCTCTGATTTCCAGTGTAGGGAACCCATAATTGCTCCCTCTCTCGTTTTACCTTTGCCTACTACTTCCTTTTCCGGATCAAAGGATTCTTAATTTCCCTTTATCCTGATCATACCACCTCATAAAAACAATTTTCCAAGATCTTCAAAGGTTATCTATCTTGCCCTGAAAACATTTGAATTTTTGGCCTCGATCCCAGTTCTGTTTACTTGATTTTGACTCCTTAGCCCAATGGAAAAATATATCTCCCACTATCCAACACTTTTAGTGGTATTTTCTCACCAAACCATTCAAAACCAAAACCAATTGCACAATCATAACTAGCCTAATATTTTATAAAACAAACAAAGTTAAATCTTATAGAGAGAGCCCTCTTTGAACCTTAAGAAGGCTAGATCTTAGAGTTTAAAAGTAGGTCTGTGGTTACCTCGGTGAGTTCTCTCTTGAACTTGGAGAAATTATTGAGTGATAACATATTGACCACTCCACTAGGGAAAAACTAACATTTTCTTCAGAAATATTTTACAGGTTCAGATTTGATCTATGATGGTGGATAATGATCAGATAGACAAAGGTTAAAATCATCCACCTGGCGACTCCAAATCAATTTCCATTAGGAGAATTTTGAGGTCTAAAATGGGCCTCCTAAGGAAATAATAAAATAATAGCTAAACCAATAAAATAATATTTATGAATTTGAAATTCACTTTTTGCACCACAATCCATGTAACCATAGTTAAATTCAATTCAAAGGTTGTACAAAAATAAAATTAATAAAAAAATTGTATTGATGTGACTATAAATAAGAATGAGTTTTTCAAGAAAAAATCATTATCATTTAACAACTAATGCATTTTTCCTTTGTACTTAAATAACTTAAAATAAAATATAAATATAAATTTATAAACGATTAATTATTATATGCTATTAATTAAAATTTATATTATTTAAATTATAATTAATATATTATATAAAAATAATATAATAAATGTATAGGGATATGCATTGTTTCTTTCAAGAAATATGAAATGAAAATAATATATTTTTATTCAAAAAGTGTGAAATGACATTTATTATGAGTACTTTATTTTGACTTTAAAAGTACTTAGAGCACTACCATGGTTAACCATGAGTTTTTATCCACCATTGAGAATGTGACAAGTAAGTACCTTTAACTCAATCAATGCCACTTCAACCATTAAGGATGATGTCATCCCCTAAAATGTGATTGGTTCTCATAAAGTGAATTTTGATTGTACATTTTCCTTAGGAGGCCCATTTTAGACCTCAAAATTCCCCTAATGACAATCAAGACTCCACTGGAGGAATGAACCTGGAAGAAAAATATGGAAAGATTAGGCTTTTAACTTGGATCTTAATCCAAGACATTATGTTCTTTCTCATTAAGAAAGTTTTTCAATGTATATTGTATTTTAGAGAAGATCTTAGATTAGTTTTTAATTATTTTCCTTTGAATATTGTAAGTACTAATTCTCTTAATCTTTTTGATCAACTTTCTTCTGAATACAATGATGATCATTTTCCAATTAAGAAGCCTCAAATAATCAAGAATGATCTTACAATCCCTATACATATTCCTATAGCATATAAAGTTACAGATAGATATAAGCCCCTTATTTTACCTCTTATACTCCATGATTTCCTTGATAACTATGACAAATTTCTTCCCAGTTTTGATGGAGAAAATAATAACATCACTGCCCAAAATCATATTCAAGGTTTTGAGAATTATATGGATTTATTTGAGATTAATGAAGAGGATGTTAAAATCAGATTTTTTTCTCTTTCTTTGCAAAATAGAATAAAGAGTTGGTTCAAGAATCTACCTATTGCAAGGATCTCAAATTTCCAACAAATTTCCAAAATTTTTCTTGACAGAAGGATAATTAAACTCAATATTTTTGTGATCATAGAAGACTATAATCAGTTAAAAAGTCATCCAAATGAAACAATACAGCAATTTTTTGACAAATTTAATCAAGTTTATTATTCAATGCCAGAAAATATTAGACCTCCTCATGATTTAGATCTCTTACATTATCCAAGTGCCTTTGATTCAAAAATAGAATTTCAGTTAAGAGAAAGAGAGCGAGAAAAACTTGTACAAATGCGGAACATTGCAGTTGATGTAGAAGTTAATTTGCAAATCAGACAGGAAAAATTGAAAGCAGAAGAAGAAGAGAAGAAAAACATTGCAGAGGTAAAACTCAGCCTTTTGGTAAGAAAAATAGATGAAATAATACAAAAGATCACTATGAAAGATGAATTTTTTGTTCAAAATCACCATGAAGAAATAGAAGAGGTTGATAGCCATGAACAAATTCCTTCTAATTCCAATTATCATAGATCAGAAAATCGATTTATAGATCAATATGTGGAAGAGGAATCTACCGATTTAATGTGTATGTTGGATGACATTCCTTCTTCTGATGATTTGCCTAAATATGATCATTATGATGATAGTTATGTTCTCCAAACTGAAGCTAAATTTACAGAGCAATTATAAGCTAGTTTGTGGGATGAGGAAACTTAGTTTCAACAACTTGAATACAATAATCAGCTAAAACAAATCGGTTATGAGAGTGAGGAAGAAAAATCACAAAAAATTGGAAATAAGTGAAGGTTCTTTACTTCTTTGTTTTACTTCATTTCAGTTCATTAGAGACAACTTTCATGCCATCAATAATCAACAGTCTTTAGGAATTATGATTAACAAAAAAGAAGATAATCAAACTCTTGATCAGGATATTTCAGTTTCAAAATTGCAGTTATCAGTTCCCATTGAAAGACATGATCAAATAACACATGAGAATTCCATACCACTATGTTTTGAATAATTTTAGATTTTAAAGGAAATGTGGTATAATATCATTAAAGAAAAGGATGAACAACTCGCTGAAGTTTATGAAGTCCCATGGAATTATATATCCAATAGATTTCAACCATCCTCACAAGTTTTTTATGATCCAATAGCAGATATGTTGGATAATGAATGCATCCAAAGCTTTTCTCCATTAACTAACTATGAGTTTCAGAATCAAGATGATAAAGGTTTCAACAGTCAAACATTACAATCTGTAGGAATATCATCACAAAACTTATCTGAAAGTTTGCAGGGATATAAATATGAAAATAACATTTCAGTTTCATGGCATGGAGGCCATCCAGAACAGATGTCCATTTGTTTAGATCAGTTAAACATTAGTGTATATATCTTGGAAGATCATTTTGAAAAGTTTCTAGAGTCAGCAAAGGAAATCAAGTATTTCCTTATCATCTCATTTGTTGACAAGTTTTTAATAGGTTGCAGAATTACAGTTTTGACAATCAATAAGCACATGCAACAAAATATCTCAATGTATATAATGCTTGAATGGTTGCATTGGATATTTCATTTTACCTAACCAGCGGTTGGACAACTAATTAGAGTAAATAGGTAGGATTTCAGCTTATTTCAGTTTTCAGTTTTCAGCTAGTTTGAAATAAATCATTAAGATTTGAAGCCAAGGAAAAGGCCCTAATATATTGATGATTTAGTAGTTTGGTTTGAAGGTTGCAGTACCTTTTAGTCTCAGATTAGAATTTAGTTTGCGGAAAAAAGGTGTAAATTCAGTTCAAGAGTTTTCAGTCACAGCATATGCATGTTTAGGATTGTCCCAATTGATCAAGCTACTAGTCGACGATGTTCTTGACATTTCACAAGGAGATGCCATTCTCATGTGAAGCCGCTATTAGGGTCTTATAAATATAGGATTCATAATTTTGATTTGGCTTTGTTAAATTCTTGAAATATTGTACATACCTTTGCTTTCTACAAACGTATTCTCAAATTAAAAGATGAAAATAGGGTATCTCCTAAAAGAACAATCAAAGGACAAAAAGAAACAAAGATTAACAAAATAATATTAAATATGAACCCCATTAAAAATAGATCATGAAAGTGTTGCAAGTTTAAATTCCACTACTTTAGTTTACTTTTGCAAATAAGATTGTGTGTAGCTTGTCCTAAATGCCACAATCCATGAGGGTCAAACAACTTAAACTTGACCTCTCATGCTTTAAATTTCATGTTTTAGATAGAGAATAAAGATATGTCAAACAATATAAACTTGACAAATTAGTAGATAGTTAGAGAATAAATGAGGAACTCAACAGTTTAATCTGAGCCCTCGGATGAAATAAGGTTTGACTTAGATAGATTTATGCTTTGAAAGAAAATGATTTAGGGTTGCAAGCCTAAATGCACCCATGAAAATGAAGAAAAAATGTTATAAATAAAGATGGGTAGGTAGAAAGCAGTGGTGCAAGCATGTAATAAGGCATCATCAGGAAAAAATCACTAATTTTCTCTTCCCTACAAATAATTAGTATTCTAAAATATCTTTTTTTTTTTCTTCTTTTTCTAAGTAAGATTAAGATCTATTAACAAAACATATGGTACATGGAGGCACCGACCTCTGCAGATATAGCCTGTTTCAGTGGCATTTTGTCTC
The DNA here is from genome assembly GCA_034641835.2 of Pinus albicaulis. Lineage (NCBI taxonomy): Eukaryota > Viridiplantae > Streptophyta > Pinopsida > Pinales > Pinaceae > Pinus > Pinus albicaulis. The sequence goes on from CM076577.1 coordinate 419,773,207, forward strand.
AGAACAACAAAAAATGGAGCTGCCCATGTAGGGAAACCAGCCCAAAATGTGTTTGGAGCGCTGCCTCTAAAGAGGAAACCAGCGTTATACAAAATTGAGTAAATGTACCAAGCATGATAGTAAATAGAAGACAAAACGAAAAAACTAGTGGCCTTAAGCATAGTAAGACCTGAAAAACCGTGTCATGAGATTCTGGAGGCGTTTCTTTGACGATAAGGCATCTGTATTCATCATCTTTTGCTTGTGGGTAATCTGGAGCCATCTGCTGCGGCGTAATTCCTACATCGCCTTTATCTCCATCCTGCTTGCTTTGCTCCTTGTAATAGTCTGAGATGCTGCCACTGTTCGAATCTGGATTGTGCCCAGCCGGAGCCTGATGAGATTTCATTGAAATAGAGGGGCCGGGGTCACTGCAGGGGTGCTTGGGTTGGATGGGCGAATGGCGACAAGGGTGATTATTGGCCACCTCACGAAAAGAAACGGAGATGGTGGCAATGAAAAGAGGGCGATCAAAGGAGCATTGGTATTGGAATTGAGTGGTGGTGAGAGACTGCGCTGAGGCGGGGGGAGACGAGCGAGGTGGAGAGTGCGTCAGAGGAGCTGAGGGGGGAGGCTGAGTAGAGGAGTCGAACAATCAGCCTCTAACACTGCACGTATCAGGGTATCTGCCCCAGGAATTCTCAAGAGAAGAGGTCGAATTGTTGGAATGGGAGGAAGAAGGCGGACGAGAGACGCGACCTCTACTGCTACCTCGCCGACAACGCATGTGATGCCTAAGGCGGGGCATGCTGGCACGATGGGGGTGGATAGAGGAAACAGGGTCAGCAGGCAGAAGCGGAGAAGCAGGGGCGAAATTGAAGCCGAGAGGCGAAATTGACAGTGAGGACTCTTAGAGTAATGGTGCCCTGGAAGGAATTCGATGCAACCTCTGAGATTGCAACGCCTTCCAGTCGCTGTGCGGGAGTAAGGCTCTGCCGCCTCAAGAGAGCAACGACACTGCAAGGGGAGAGAATGACTCTGCATAGAAATGGCAAGCAGGAGATGGAAATCCTCAGAAGGACGAGAAGCCGAACCAGAGGGCCTAAGGAAATAACCAGAGGCCGAGCCAGAGGGCCGAGGGAAATAACCATTTGAGCGCACATGGGACTTCATTTTATTGCGGAGGAGGCGACCTCGACCTGTGCAGAGGAGAAAATGCTGCTTGGGGTGGTAGCCAAGCAGCATTAATGCTGGAAAATGCCAAGGAGAGAACTTGTGGGTGGCCATGTGGCCCTGCCATACGCCAACCCGCAAGCTTTTCTCCGTACTTGCCCGATTAAACACCCGTATCCGGGGTAGTATTCTAAACTATCAGTCAAAAAGGCTTAGAGCATTTCTTTGACTTCTGTTGGGACCAGACCCAAGGCTCGATGACTGGTTAGTTAAAAATATTGAATTCCCACACAAAACCCGTATTCATCAGCATTTACCTTTCATCCATTAATCATAATCCCTTTCCCTAAGTAAAAACCCATTTTTACTTAGTAAAAGTAAAACCGTAAATAACTAATTTCATTTCCATTCAAAATCACTCAAAAACCCATAAAATGAATTTTATCCTAAACCTAAGTGTGAAAAATACAAAAGGGATAACTATGCTTTATTTACACTTTACTTAGTGTTAAAACATGTATTTTATTCAAATGGCTACATTACACTCTTTTTTTTTTTCCATATTAATTTCTAACATAGATATTAATTCCTTAAAAACTATACCCTCCCATATAGTATTAAATCATTTGTATTTTAATAACCCAAAAAAACCCACTATTTAATGTTTTAACCAATGTTATTTTACCCCACGTGATGAAATAGAACCTGCCCATATTCCCATTGGTTTTAAACGTATCTATATAAAAATACCCCACCCCCTATAGTTATTAAACAAATGAAAAATGTTTAAAAACTATATAATAAGACTTGTGCCAACGTTATTGGTTGAAACATTTGTTAAATCTTTTAATTAAAACACATATATGACTTTACCCCTCCTCCCATCATATAACCCAAGGTTTAACTTTATAAATTTATATTTATAAGGTTTGAAACCCATCCCGCTGCGTTAATAAACCCCGGACCCCACCTCTGAATGCCGTGCTACTCCTCAAACAAATCTCAACCATTCACATAAACCCTTCTCGATCCAACGATTGAAATCCCATAGCGCAAATAAAGTCATGCGATGATAACACTTTCATTTCCACGAGAAATATGTGGTTTTTGAATCCTCTCCCTGCTCCACGTGGATCATTCCTACTGGATCACATTCGATCCATTTCAAACCGCTTACCACCTCAAATGCGCACGATAACCGCTTGCGGTTTCTATTACTTGAAGCCCCAAAACCACCCATCCTATGATTTGACCACCATTTAATGCTTAACCTTCTTTAAACCAAAAACACTATAAAACTTCATAATGTGCACATTTAATCCTTTTCGGCATTATCTGTCCATTTTTAAACCATCTCCGATTGAAAATCAAGTGTTGTACTCCATTTTTTCACCCAAAGAACCAAAAATCCATTTCAATTGTTGCTGAGACCACTTTAAGCTCCCAGTTTACTTCAAGAGACTTCAACAACCATCAGAAAGCCTCTTCGACGCCTCAGAAACCTTTTCAAGACCAAATACCTGTAAAAGATGTAGAAATTATATGCACTACGCATGCATATGTCCAAGATTCTCCTGATCACACACTATTTTAACTTCATGCACAATACAAAATCTATTCCACCATTGATCATCACATGCAGAAATTAAATCAACAATTGAAAAACACATGAAGCAATAAAAACACACAAAACACAGTTGTTTAACGGGAAAGCCTGAAGCTGTAAACCCAAACTATATATTATGTAACATGGAGATCATATGAAAATCTCATACAAGCATACAAAGCTTATCACAAGCTCTCAGTACAGTACAATCATCATACACTAATCAGGACCAATCTTGCAAATCCATGCACCGATCTTTACCTTCTGCTAGCCTGCCTCCACTGTGCAATCCAAGATGATTACAAAGACCAATTCAATGTAATCCCACTCTCATTGACAACGTGATTATCATTGGCAACTCCAATTTATATGTAGATGCAATCCATGCATCACTATAGTCACAACAGATAGTGTATCTTGCCCTTTCACCTATCTCTCCACTGGGTCTCCACTGAAACTGTGCATGCACTGTAGTTAACTGATGTATTCTTCAGTTGATTAATGAGTTATTATTTAGTGAATTAATTAACTAATTAATTCACTCCACTCTCACTAGTGTATCAATCATTTAGACTAGATACAACTAGCTCAACTGTGTCTAACTGAGTTAAACTGAACACAACTCCACCAACTACTTCTACAACTCCACCAAACTCTGTCACATGAGTTCTAAGTAAATTCCTCCATGCAATAGCTCTAGTAAACCCTCAAGAATAGCGTAATTCCTTCTGTCAGCTCCTGTGCCACATCTGTGCACTTAACTAAAGTGCTCCAAGAGAATAAGATAATGTTTAGAGTCCAAATATTATTAAGAGCTAATAATATTCGACATATCTATTTTGAGACTGGCAGTCTAAAAATAGACTCCGCCCAATATGTCTAAAAATAGAAGTCCATCTATTTTTCCAACTTGACCAACCATCCACAAACAACATCCTGCAACTCATAGAATATGATCGACATGTCTAAAAATAGACATAGTCTAAAAATAGACTTTGCGCCAAAAATCACTTGTGTGGGGCCCACCTAGTTTAGGTGATCATTTTCCAACTAGGATCAGGAATGATGTTTCAAGATGCCTTCTTCATTGTTTCTTGTTGCAATATTCAACACTCCCTCTCAACAAGAAATGACTGTCTTTGCATGCGACATGCAACTCCATGAATTCGCCCTGCAACCTTTGCAAGCGCCATGCAACTCCATGCATCTGCTCTGCAACTCTTCCGAAATTGAATAGGCTCCAAAAAACTCAATCATTATAATGCATCTATCAAAGTCTTCGACCTATGATTAACTACTACACATGTCTTCAGGAACCACTGCGCTGTTGAACTCTGCACCCATGCACTCTGCACTTGCTGTCAACTCTGAACCGCGCTCCAATATCCAACACTGTCACTTTGATCTACCTGCACCAATCCAACTGATCATGCTACTGCTGCTCTATGGGCACCTCGTAGCTAGGTTCAATTCATGAGATCCACACCATATCAATGAATCTTGCCTAGAAATATCCTCTTGGGATTACTCATGCATGTTGCCCCACCTCTCACCTGGTGGTATAGCTGCATGCACTTTCTCTGCCCACTTTGCACGAAATTTCTCTGCATGAGTGGTTGCTCTCACTCCATGTTCCTCATCTTGTGGCTGCTCCACATCCTGAGGTTCACTCTTACCTGCATGCAAATCCTGCTCCCTCTCAAGCTTCAATTGCATGTCTTTCTTGCACTTCCCAATAGTAGGAAGCTCCGTGGAAATCCCATCTACATCAAATATATAAAGATTCTTCTGCATCTCCAGTTGTGGCTACTCCACAAACTTCTGAGACTGCTTCTCACGCTGCATTTTGAGAGGCTCCCTCTCAAACACCAAGTCACTAACCTCTTATTTACTCCTTAAAGCTTTGCATGCTTCTTGTACCTCAGTGCATGTAGATTCTTGGCTCGCGCACATTACAATTGTCCTGTCGTCGCAAAATTTTCTAACAAAAGAGCTGATTTTAAATTGATGATATCTCCCTCATCTGAGCTCCGATTTGACCGATTTTATTTTTCAATTTGGGTATTTTTTCATAAGGAATCCAAATATCCTATTTGTTTCTAAAAATATTTCACCAAGAAATTCATATATTCTCTGCAAACTCGCGCACCCAAAAATTCCTCTTCTCATTCCATGTAGAAAACCTATAACACAGCTCCGATACCATGTAGAAATTATATGCACTATGCATGAATATGTCCAAGATTTTCCTGATCACACACTATTTTAACTTCATGCACAATACAGAATCTATTCCACCATTGATCATCACATGCAGAAATTAAATCAACAATTGCAAAACACATGAAGCGATAAAAACACACATAACACAATTGTTTAACGGGAAAGCCTGAAGCTGAAAACCCCAACTATATATTATGTAACATGGAGATCATATGACAATCTCATACAAGCATACAAAGCTTATCACAAGCTCTTAGTACAGTACAATCATCATACACTAATCAGGACCAATCTTGCAAATCCATGCACCGATCTTTACCTCCTGATAGCCTTCCTCCACTGCGTAATCCAAGCTGATTACAAAGACCAATTCAATGTAATCCCACTCTCATTGACTGCGTGATTATCATTGGCAACTACAATGTATATGTAGATGCAATCCATGCATCACTATAGTCACAACAGATAGTGTATCTTGCCCTTTCACCTATCTCTCCACTGGGTCTCCACTGAAACTATCCATGCACTGTAGTTAACTGATGTATTCTTCAGTTGATTAATGAGTTATTATTTAGTGAATTAATTAACTAATTAATTCAATCCACTCTCACTAGTGTATCAATCAGATAGACTAGATACAACTAGCTCAACTGTGTCTAACTGAGTTAAACTGAACACAACTCCACCAACTACTTCTACAACTCCACCAAACTCTGTCACATGAGTTCTAACTAAAGTCCTCCATGTAATAGCTCTAGTAAACCCTCAGGAATAGCATAATTATGTGCACTTAACTGAAGTGCTCTAAGAGAATAAGATAATGTTTAGAGTCCAAATATTATTAAGAGCTAATAATATTCGACATATCTATTTTGAGACTAGCAGTCTAAAAATAGACTCCGCCCAATATGTATAAAAATAGAAGTCCATCTATTTTTCCAACTTGACCAACCATCCACAAATAGCATCCTGCAACTCATAGAATATGATCGACATGTCTAAAAATAAACAGAGTCTAAAATAGACTTTGCGCCAAAAATCAACTGTGTGGGCCCGACCTAGTTTAGGTGATCATTTTCCAACTAGGATCAGGAATGATGTTTCAAGATGCCTCCTTCACTGTTTCTTGTTGCAATCTTCAACAAAAGAGGTATTCTTCGAAGAAAATAACCTTCCCTTCATTTGAAAGAACCAAATTTCTACCAATTCGAACCTTGTGAAGCTTATTTTTCCCACAGAAAGACCTGCATTTACCCCCAAAAGAACAGATTTGATGCGAAACCCTGATAAATTCAAATTTTTCTGAAGACTGTAACTTTTTTTAAGCAAAATTGAAGAAATTTAAGTATTGCAGACCTTTGGAAACCCTTTGAATGAAGAAAACCCTTTTATAAATGATCAAAACCCCTTTTTTGTGCATAAATTAGAAGGCTTTAGGGTTTTTTTATCAAAAAAAATATGCTAAAAAACCTATGCGAAAGGTTACACAGTGTTCCAAAAACCCTAAATTTTAACAGTTCTTTTTGCAAATTGAGAGCCAATAACAAAAAAAATGAAAACCTGCTGCAGTTCAAACCATTTTTCACAATCTTTTCCCATCATCAAAGCCATTATCCCTCAATGCAGACCTCTGTTTCATTTATAATGATTTTTTTTTGCAGGTCATTAGCAAAAGGAGAATTTGGATAAAAAAATCTAAATACTAGTTAATGATCTGTTTTAGTCCAAAAGTTTACAAAGAAAAGAATTTTAAATGATATTCCTTAACAAAAGATTCCAAACAACAGAACAGAAAGAAATAATTTATGCAGAGAGATATAAATTTACACAATGAATGGTAAAAATAAAATAAGAATTCACAGTGACAGTGAAAACTAAACAATCAAAGAGCATCAGAGTTAAAGTGTATCAGATGAAAGTCAGAGTGAAAGTCAAATCAAAAGAAGTTACCTAGAAGTCAAGGTAAACAGTAAAAGTAAATACAGAGGTAGTAAATGATAAATAAAGATGAAAATACTTTCAATAACAATGAATTTTATTTAAAGTGAAAGTAAAATAAGTTAAAAGAACAATAAGGTTAAAAGATGAAAATAGAGCAAGAAGGGACATTTTTGTAGAAATTTCCTGTTTAAGTCATATCTTTTCAGAAATTATTGTGGACAATCCAAGATGAATTTTGAAAAAATGAAGGAGGTTTATGTTCCTAAGATATCCAACTACAAAAACCTCTCTCACTGTTCTAACAGCCATTATGGATTTGGAAATATTAAACAATATTTGAAAGCACTTTTTACAGAAAATTCCTATTAAGTCATCATGTTGCAGAGAAGATTTTGGTCAATCAGAAATACATCTTACAAAACGGAAGGAGGTTTTTGTTCCTAAGAAACCCGTCTACAAAAAATATCTAACTTTTTGCACAGTTATTATAGAATGAGAGATATATGCACATATTTACAGCCTATTTTTCAGACTGTGCAAAGCTCTGTTTTACACATCTATTTTGAAGAGCCTATTGTGAACAACTGGAATTGGATTTAGGGAAACAGAGAGAGGTTTATCTTATTAACATCTTTATATACAAAAACCGCTTTCACTTTTTACATATATATTTCGGATTGAGATATACAAAGGTATCATTGGACCCCAATTTTTTAGAATTGCTGGAGCAGAATGCACAAAGAAATGAGACAGTTAGTGACTTGTATGCCTCATCATCAACTAAGAGTTGAGATCAAATTCGAATTCTCTTCTTTTTCACCATCAATCCATAAGTATAGTGCTAAATAGATTCATTAGTTTTGAGTGTTTTTTTATTGAGTTCTATTTATGCAAAACAATTTGAGATATTTGTAAAACAATATTGATATTTTTTTCAAGATATTTTAGTTTAAAATTTGTATAAATACTTCACTCTTTGAAGTATTGGTGTGGAATAAATTGCTGGAGATTGCTATAGTTATTTTTGTTGGACTTGAAGGCTTTTGTGATTCAAATTTCGAGTAGCAGACTGGATCAAACCAATTGGCATCATACTTCAGGATTCCCGTGATGAACTATTTGGAGTGAAGTATTTCCTTACTTGTTATTGTTATATTTCTTTGTTACATGCATCCATCTATGTTTTTTCTAAATCTGAATGAATAACTAGGAGTATTACTACAGGATTTGTTAAGAGCACCCTGTTTTTAACAAGTTATCATTTATATGTTTTCCTCTGATTTTCAGTGTAGGGAACCCTTAATTGCTCCCTCTCTCGTTTGACCTTTGCCTACTACTTTCTTTTGCAGATCAAAGGATTGTTAATTTCCCTTTATCCCGATCATACCACATAATAAAAACAACTTTCCAAGATCTTCAAAGGTTATCTATCTTGCCCTGAAAACATTTGAATTTTTGGCCTTGATGCCGGTTTTGTTTTCTTGATTTTGACTCCTTAGCCCAATGGAAAAATAGATCTCCCACTATCCAACACTTCTAGTGATTGTTTCCCACAAAACCAATCAAAACCAAAACCAATTGCACAATCATAACAAGCCCTCTCTGAACGCTAAGAAGGCTAGATCTTAGATTTTAAAAGTAGGTCTATGGTTACCTCGGTGAGTTCTCTCTTGAACCTAGAGAAATTTCTGAGTGATAACACCATTGACTAGAGAAAGTTGTAAATGGAAAGTAAGTAGTGTAGCTATTTGTTTGAACAATTAGTAAAGTATAAAATTAGTTAAAGGCTAGAAGGCCTTACCATGTATAGTATCTTGGGCCCTTTGGTTGTATAGAAATGAGATGAATTTCAATACAAGGAGATACTACCCATAAAATTCATCCATAAAATCATGTATTCCTATTGAGGGGTATGAAATCCAAGGAAGGATAAATGATATAAACAACCTCCAAACCCCTCTTCTATTTTGGAAATAATTAGAGAGCTAAAATTTATTTCTTTTTCTTTTCCAACATTGATGAGCTTTCTAAAAAAAATGTTTTTCTCCATTTAGGCATTATTAGTGCAAAGGAGGAAGAGGTAAATATTATACTCCCAATGATTGTACATGATTAATCTTTCTGGATCGAGGAGATCAAAAACATAATTGACTAAATAGTTTGGAGGAAAATATGTATTTTCAATGTTGATATAATGCTCTTGTTATGGAGCGTGAATGATAATTTCCTTCCGAATGAATGTAATAATAGGCTATTTCAGAGAAAACAAAAAAATTATTTGTTTATTTTGGTTTTGATGCTCATAGTGAGTTCCTTTGATTGATTCAAATAACTATTTTGGTTGTAAAGTGGGGAACTTTAGTTGGTTGAAGTTAAGTTATTTTTAAGGATAAACTTAGTAGTATGGACCAAGTATGTGAACTAAAGTGTAACTTGTGTGCATTTGATATGTGCACAAGAAGTAAGATTTCTTCAAAATTAAATAAAAGAGATATTGGAAGTAGACTTGCATGAATGGAAAATTAAATATTATAAATACTAAATATATAGAATTGTTTTTCTTTGTACAAAGGGTAATTTTTCTCTCTAATGAAAGCAAGCTTGGAAACAATTCATAATCAAATTCCTAATGCAAACTAAGTAGGGGCTAGTGCAAATTACTATGGAAATGCCAAAGTAGGAAAATAAAACAACTACAATTAATACTAAGAACCTAGTAAATTATTTATTTACCAATTCTCTCTTCCTAAAACAAAACATTTAAAAACCAATGAATTAATCACTAATATAACATTAAAAAATGTGAGGTTTACAAACCAATGACTTAACCACTAATCTAACATCAAAAAAATTAAATATTTCTAGAATTTGCAAAGAAAAGGGAAAATTGAAAAGGTAATAAATCAAATTCCAAATTCAACTATTTTTTGGAGAATTTAAGAAAAAAAAAAGGAAAAATCAACACACAACCTATTCTTAGATGTATTATAAAACTAAAAGAGTCTAGTTCACCCAAATAAAAACCTTAAAGGTAGTAAATACTCAAGGTACCAAACCATTGACTTCATCTACATATTTCTAAGGGCTAAATAAAAAAATATCAATCTGATAATACACGTAGCTGAGTACATAGATTGTGAAATCCTAAAGTGGAGGTGAAACATAAAAATAATGAAAAGTTGCAACATCACATAGAAACATGTCTAGAATGTGTGAATGCATAGAGAATATATGGTTAACTACACATAGAACTTTTTTAAAGATAGTTATGCAATGGTTTGAAAGAAAAAAAGGATGAAATGATCGTGGATAAGGCAAAAAATAAGGGTTTCCTACTTAGGTCACCTAATGACTAAAGCTATGATAAGATAAAACAATAGAAAAAACAAGGCTAAACTACTGGAGAACTAATGAAGCACTCACATAATGAAGAAAGGAGATAAGAATTAACTCCTCGATGGAATAACCAATCTACGTATAGGTATTTTATATGGTATACCCAAAGAACATACTTAGGAGTTTTGTAACCTTAATGTAAAAATACTACATATTAGAAAAATTATTCCCTATTTTTCCCCATGTAATAAAAAAATATATATAAAGAAATGACACACATCTAATATGCAAATAATAAAACAAATTAAAGAATAAATATGATGTTTAATTATTCCAACTAAACAAGGAATTACAAACAACATGTCACTAATGGATTTTGTAGTAAAATGGGCTCCAAAGTTGCCTTTAGGGAAGGACCTTTTCCTCCTTATGTGTTCCAGCTTGAAGCTTGATGGTAGAAATGAAATCCTAGATAGTAGAAAGAATGTGGCTAAGGTACAAACTCTCTAGTGGGATTTCATCATCATAATCTTGTAAGGTATTGTGGATTAAATGAGCGAACTCAAAATTTTTATTTATTGATGAAATGTTGGACCTTTATTTAGAGCCAACTTCAATGTGTATAATCACAACACATTAATGAAGTAATGGATAATGATAACTAATGAAGGATATATGAAAATTTATAATTAGTTATAGAAAATTATACGGTCCACATTTAACCACTACATCATTTTCCAAAGACGCATATGTATTATTGAGTTGTGGAAATAATTATGATTTTATTTCTACAGTATGGTTTTATAGAGATTTAGTGCATGCTTTATACATGAAAAACATATTGAATACTATGATAAGGACTATTTGGTCAAATGTTGGGTTTGAATTGGCTTATTAGGATAAGTTCGAGGCCACAAGATGATGCAATCATAATTAAAGCTATGAATGTGATGCATTCATCACATTCCTTTGAAATTAGACAAAAACACATTTAAAGATAAAATATTAATAACTTGAACCGATCATCTAATAATATGTTGTAATTATTTATATACTAATAAGGAGTGACAATAGTTGAAATATGTAACTAGGTTCGACCTTCATAATGACATATGAAATCATGATTTTATGTATTTCATGTAATGAGAAAAATAAATTTATTATTGTTGTTCTTGTGGCATGGGTTTCATGCTCAAGGAAATTTCTTTTTAGGTTAAGCTCCCATTGTGAGCTCCTAGGGCTTGTCATTGAGTCTACAAGTCAAAACAATCATTTCCATGTATAAAAGACCCTTCTTGGGTATGTTACATATTATAAAAGAAATTATTTGAGTCAAAATAAAGTCAAATGAACCTCCAAGACCTCGTCAAGTTATAATAGACAAGTCAACTTATCTAGAAGGTGAATTTTACCTAAAGGTAGTTACAAGTCAACCTACAAATATGGCATGAAGCCTATGTAAAGGAGGACTTGGCCTCATGCAAGGACACACTCACATCACACAAAATTTCAATCAAGGAAGAGAATAAATGCGAGGAAGAGAAGGACAAAAGGAAAGAATAAAAAAACATGTTTTGGGACTGTTATCTTCTGTATTCTTCTCACATGTGCAAAGTGAATTAGGGCCCCTTCTATAATAAGTTGCTGTAATCATCAAGGACCGAAATCGAGGTCAAGAAAGGTCTCTCTAGCAAGACAAATTGTTAAAGAAAGGGAATCAAGTCAAGCAAATTTTAAAGGAGGCAAATTTTTCCATTTTCAAGCTACATGTGTGACCTAGTGTTTCTACAGCAAAAGCCGAAATTGCAGGTCTGCAACAACAAGCCGAAATTATGAGCTAGGGCCAAAATCTGAAGCAGTGGAACAAGTTTGAATAAACTTGAATTGAAGGAAGAGAATTTCATCAAGAAGAAGCTTTGACTTGGTCTTTGAGGGGTTTTTGGTCAAGGGTTGAGGTATTATAATTCATCAATTGAAGATTCTATAAGAAGAATAATTCTTGTGGGTTTTCCTCTCAAATTAGAGAGGTTTTGGCCTTGGATAATCACCTATATTTTTTGTATTATTGTTATTTATGGTTTGGTAGCTATTCTATGAAGAAAAAATTAATAATAACAAGTGAAATAAGAAGCTAATTAAGTGAAGTAAAAATACTCCACAAAAAATTATCAAAGCAAGAGAAATCATCGTATGTTGTTGCCCTTATATTTCTCAACATGGTATTAGATCTAAGGTGAGAAGATAAGGAAAGGAAACTTAAAGGACAATCAAGGGCCATAGCACTAGAATATCATCAAGATAATAAATAATCAAGAAGGACCACTCATCTCAAAGGCACTACAAGGAAAATTATTACATCATCAACTTGAAGGAAGTTACAAAAGAAGACCTCAAAACCCTAGTTCGTTCAAAGAAGGGTTCTACACTTGAAGCATTCTTGGAAACCTTGCACAAGCATCACCTCAAATAAGGAGACCTCAAAATACCCTACCTCTACTCAAATAAAGAAAGGACTATGAATTGTAGAATCTTGAAGCTTCTACATCAAAGAAAAGCAAGAAGAAGACATAGTCATCATCATCAAGGAACCAAGGTTATCTCCCTCTCTTTGAAAGATCATGTTTGAAGGAATACATTTTAATCAAGAGGACATATTATATCATTATCATCATCATCAAAATCAAGAAGGAAACAACTTGAAGATATTGTCATTAAGGAGCATCTTCACAAGTATATTTATGTCCACATCTGAATTTATCAAAATTAATTCATTTTTCAAGAAAATAAACAAATTTGTTGGGTCATCAAAATTTATTTCATGGAAGAAGAGGACATATGTTATCCTCATAGAAAACAAATTCATTGATCATGTTAAGGGTTAAATCACTAAAACTCCAAAGGAATAATCTCAAGCTCTTGAAAAGTATATGAAAGGGGAAGTAAGGTCTCAAAAGATCCTTATAGAATCCATCAAATATCCCCTCACACCCTAAGTATCAAAGCTGGAGGGATCAAAAGAAATATATGAGAAGCTAGTAGAACCATTCTCTGTAAGTACTGATGGAGAAGTGATATCATTAAGAAAATAAATCTAAAATATGAATATATGAAATGAAGATGGAATAACCTCATACTTTATGAGTGTATCCAAAATAAGTGACCAACTACAAGAATTGGGAGAAATAATGTCTAATAAATAAATGATCGCCATAGTGCTCAATGCACTACCCAAGGAATGGGGAAACTTTACATCAAGCATCTATGTAAATGGTCATTGTGTAAAATTAAATAAAACGGGCTAAAGGAAAAAAGTAATGTAGGATCAAACGAGCAAGCAAAAGCATTTTCTGCCATGGCTAAGAAGAAAGGAAAATTTGGAAGGTTTGGTCCTCAGAAAAAGAATGAGAAGAATATTTTGAAAATCCAATGATATGGCTATCATTAGTATGTGAATTACAAGATAAATTTCCCCAAAATCAAGAAGGAAAATAATGAAAGAGGAAGGGGAAATCCCATATCACTGAAGAAGTTGAAAAGAAGAAATCAAAGGAGGAGGAAGTAAAAGCTCTCTACTAGGATTGGGATAATATTCTCCACCAAGCTCTTTTCAGTTTTGTAAAGTATAAATATCGTGGTAGGAAACATTAGAAGCATGATAAGATGCATAATTTTAGGATATGGCATCATAATAGCATACGATTGAAGAAAGAGCTCATGACATCATCACAAGAAGATTGAAATATAGTTGAAGTTGAAGTCTATGGCAGTCATTGTTAGAAGGAAGTAGCTCTTGGTAACCTCATTGGAAGCATAAGTAGTACTTATGGGTAGAATAAATTCATATAGTGTAGATATTATCATACATCATTAGAAATGATAATTTTAAAGATAAGGATCATCAATATCCTTTGTTGGAATCTTCATTAGATGGTTCATCTCTTGGAAGAAGAAAGTGTCTTGCTAAGAATTCCACCTTGTATGAGATTTATTGTTTGAAATAATGATGGTATGATAAAAAAGGAATGCAGGATGTCAAGATGATTAAGGATTATCAATCAAGGAAAGAAATTTTCCAAAGGAAGTCTTGATGAACAACAAAAATAAGAAGACGAAGAGGTATGTATGCATATGTTTGATAGATTAAGTCATGTCATGATATAGTTGCAGATGGCATGTGTAAATAATATACCTTTATGAGTATTATCAAAGGAAAGGGATCTCTTCCATTGAAAATATGCATGAAGGCATGTTTCACATATTGAAAAGATGAAATCCACATAATATGTCCACATATGGAATATGAGGTGGTTGAAAAAGATGAAGTAACTATGGATAGAAGTTCCTCAGAAGATATATATGAATAAATAAATAAGAGATCATGAAAAATGCAACTATGGTCATGTAGAAAAAGAAATCAACATCTGATGACTAGAAGAATGGATCATGACATATCCATGGAAAAGGTATGAAGGCTATGATGAAGTTTGGAAAGGAAGGATATCCTTGAAATTGAATATCTTGGAGATGTGTCAATATGTATGCAGGATGTTGATGTTGCAACAAGCACATGTCATGATGAAAGGTCATCACAAAAGGTAATTTTGATTTGATGTTCATTTTTGATTTTTGAACAATATATGGATAAGATAATACAAGGATATCGAAAGTGAGTTGTGTATGTCACCTAAAAATATTACTCATGTGGTGGGATGGAAGCTCCTGAAGGAACATGGTGTGGAAAAGGTAGCTATATGAAGAAAAGCCAGATATGGACTACTAGATCACTTTTTGATGAAAGAAAGGATTACGTGACTAACATGGTTTGTGAAAGAAAGTGAGGGATGGTTTATGCCCTATGAAGAAGTCCCATGAGTTGAAGGCTCCATAATGATAAAGATGAAATTCATGACATCGAAAGGAGGAGCTCTCCTAGTAGTTGAGAGTGCCATGATATCCACCAAAGAGTTGCTGTTGGAAAACAAGTCCCTGGATAAGAGGGAGCTTGAAAAAGTACATGGTTAAGATTGTTATGCACTTGAATTGTTATATGAACCAGAACACAAGAAATACGAAACAAAATAGCCGAGACATATAGATATCACCATAAAATAGGCAAGAGACAGAGATATTTCATTATGCAGAAACAAGATACAATGTTCACTTCCCTCTTCAAGGGGGTAACCTCCAACATAGCAGAGCTCAATTATAATACAACAAAATTATTTTTACTTCTATCTAATGCTATTTATAGCCTAATGACATCCAAAACCCTAAATGCTCATGGTACCTAACATAATCATGGGTTAACCACCTTATTTATTAACTAAGGCCCGTATATAACTAATTGTGGTCCCATTTCTATAATGTGGGTTAACCACTTACAACTATTATTAATGCAGATAACCGCTTACAGGATTTATTGACTCAACCAAATAACTATGACTCGGACTAGGCCCTTATGGGATTATTAGATAAATAAAAGGGTTAGGGTTGGACCCTAACATGCCCTCCCCCATCAAAATTAGCCTTGTCCTCAAGGTCGAAGTTGTTGAAATTGTTGAAGAATAGTGGCTGGTTCCCATGTGGCATCTTCTAGAGAGGTGTCTTTCCATTTAATTAATAATTCCTTGATTGTGCAGCCTCGAAGATGATGTTTGAGAGTATCGAGGACCTATTCTGGTTGGAGCCAAAGTGAGCCTTCCTCATTTAATTTTGGCAGACTTGTTTGAACCCTACAACTGTCCCCCACCACTTTCTTGAGGCACAAGACATGAAATACTGGGTGGATTCGTGAAGTGGTTGGTAAAGCTAGTTTGTAGGAGACAATTCCGATATTCTAAAGTACCTGATAAGGCCCATATAATTTTGGTGCAAGTTTTTGGCATCCTTCTTTGTTTGAGAGAGATTTGCTTATATGGTTGGAGTCATATGAATACCTAGTCACCTACTTGAAATGATCTTTTATATTGATGTTGATCGACATTTTGCTTCATTATGTTCTGAGCTTGATGTAGATTATCTTTGAGATGAACAATCATGGCGGCACAGTTCTGTAAGAGTTGATCAACTGCCTGCACTTTGGAACAACCGGGGAGGTAAGACACTAGCGATGGTGGAAGTTGTCCATATATAGCCTCATAAGGTGTCATATTGGTGGCTTCATGATAGTTAGTGTTGTACCACCATTCAGCTAGAGGTAGCCATTGGACTCATTGATGTTGCTTGTCAGAAGTGAAACAATGTAGAAAGGTTTCCAAGCATTTGTTGACTACCTCTGTCTGACCATCGGTTTGAGGGTGATAAGTTGTAAAGAGTTGGAGTTGCGTGTCCTAGAGCTTGAAAAGTTCCTGCCAAAATTTTCTAGTGAAGGTGGGGTCAAAGTCGGACACAATAGAAGTTAGCATGCCATGTAGTTTGAAGATCTGGTCCATGAAAATTTGTGCCACCAATGTTGGGGTAGAGCACAAAAATGGGCATATTTAGAAAGCCTATCAACAACCACCATGATAATGGATTTGTTTCCGGACTTTGGCAGGCTAGTAATGAAATCCATGGAGATGTATTTCCATACTGAGGCAGGGAGGGGTAAGGGTTGGAAATGTTCCCCGTGGCTTGATTGTTTCCCATTTATTGCGCTGGCATACATCACATTCAGAGACAAAAGTAAGAATGTCACTTTTCATGCTAGTCCAAAAGAAGGAGTGGCCGGTGCGCACATAAGTCTTATGAAATCCTAAATGTATGGCCATTAGAGAAGAGCACAAGTCGGCCAAGATGTGGGCTTTGAGATCTGAGGTTGGGGAGAGCACTATTCGATCCTTGTAACAAAGAACGCCATCCTGCGAAGAGTAGTTAGTCGAGGCATTGGGATCATATCTCAAGTTATTAATGAGATGGGACAGGGAGGGGTGGGAAAACCATTCCCTACGAGCATCTTCAATCCAATCTGATCGGGGTAGAGAAAGTAATAAAAGGGTGCCTTCATCCTCAAATTGTCGTGATAAGGCATCAAATACTACATTGTCCATCCCATTTTGTAAATGATTTCATAATCATATCCCAACATTTTTTCCAGCCATTCATTTTGTTGTGGTGATGATAGACGTTGCTTTAGAAAATATTTTAAACTATGATGGTCAACATGGATTTGGAATTGTCTCCCCAATAAGTATGAGCACCAAAATGTCGACTGCATGTAAGATGGGGATTGTCCTAGATGTTTTCCACTGAGTTTTTGACTAGTGAAGGCCAATGGTCTACCTTCCTACATTAAGACTGCACCAATGCCCGTACCAGAAGCATCACATTCAATCATAAAAGATTTGGTGAAGTCAGGTAGAGCCAAAACTGGAGTAGAGCACATGGCTTGTTTGAGAGCCACAAAAGCCTGTTGCGCGGTGTCAGTCCATAAGAATGATTATTTCTTCAGAATATTAGTTAGGGGACGTGCAATACGTCCATAATTACTGACGAATTTGTGATAGTAACCTGTGAGACCCAAGAATCTCGTCAAATTCTTCAAGTTTTTGGGTTGGGGCCAATCCTGAATTGCCTTAATCTTCTTTGGATCAACCCTTACATCATCGCATCCCACAATGTGTCCCAAATACTCAAATTCTTCCATTCAAAAGGAGCACTTAGAGAGTTTGAAAAACAATTTATGGTCTTGGAGCAATTGTAGTATTTGGTCGACATGTTGAAGGTGTGTATCCCAGGTGAGACTGTAGATGAGAATATCATCGAAAAATACCAGACAAATTTTCTGAGATAAGGTTTCATAAGGTGGTTCACAAGGCTCTGAAAAGTGGAGGGAGCATTACAAAGACCAAATGGCATGACCATGAATTCATAGTGGCCTTCATGAGTTTGGAAATCTGTTTTGTGGATGTCAACTTCCTTCATGCGTATTTGATGATAGCTAGAGCGGAGGTCAAGCTTGGTAAAGAATTTATCACCATGGAGTTCATTAAAAAAATCATCCACCACAGGAATAGGGAATTTGTCCTTTATAGTGAGCTTGTTAAGGGCCCTAAAGTCAAGACACATGTGCCATTATCAATCCTTCTTTAAAACCATGACTACAAGAGATGATAAGGGCTCGTGCTGGGATGAAAAACCCCTGCTTCTAGAAGCTCCTTGATGATTTTTTCAATTTCATTCTTTTGGGAAAAAGGATAGCGATATGGATAAAAATTTGGTGGTTCATCTCTTAGGATCAGAGGGGTTCTATGATCATGCTCAAGCAGAAGTGTTCCTCCAGATCGTTCCAAGTATAATATCTCAGGTACTCTCTCATCATTAGATTTAATAATATAATATTTAATCAATTTTCACAATGAACAATTAATTAATAATTAATAGTTAATAAAAAATAAATCTTAAATTAATCTAATTAATTAGTAATTAAATAAACCCTTAAAACAAAAATTTTATTTTAACTAAAAATATTTTTTTAATGGTTTTTTTAGGTTCTTTAACTATTAAAATTAATTTATTAAAATAATAATAAGAATAATCGTTATTAATAACTTTGTTAGAAAGTTTATAAATTAAAATTAAAGCATTATAATTCATTATAATTAACCATTATTAGTAATTATTAGTAATAAATAATAACAATTATTAATTATTATTAATAATGTCATTTATTATTAATTATTATCAATAAATAATAATAAATATTAGTAATCATTAGTAATTATGATTAATAAATATTAACAACTATTATTATTAACAACCATTAAATAAAAATGAATAATTAATTGTTTTTAATAAGGTAATAAATCAATAAATAAAAAATTAACTTTTTATAAATATTAACCCTTTTAATAAAATTAAAAACATTATTATTCAAAGTTATTTCTTATGATAATAAATTAATAATTAAAATATTATAATTAAAATAAGCATAATTAATATTATTAATTAGGGTTTTGTAAATAAATAATTATTATATATAAATATTTATCTCTTATTAATATATTTAAATTCAATAATTATTATATATAAAATCAACTAAATCAATTTAAATTAGGTCCGTTTTTTTGTTCGTCATTCCCTATTTATTCCTGGTCTTGTTCTTCTTTCAATCTTTCATTATTTAATAATTGGTCCTGAAGATGGATCTCCATTGGGATTCGAAACGTCGCCATGATCCTTTTACACCGTGGATAATCTGAGAATCTCTGTTACAAAAGGGGGAAGTTCCTGTGGTTTGTCAAAAACCCGCTGATGGCGATCTAAGACCTATTACATAGCTAGATGAATTTGGGGAGGGGTGGAGTCAATTGTTGGGATGGCATTAAATTGGGCTATGACCCCATGATGGCCCTTTTTTAAAAGCTTCTCCATTATAGTAGGAGCACCCGCTTGGAGTCCCCTCAGTGTATAAGTGTGGCCTTCCTTCTTAAAGTTCATATATAACTCTTGGATATCCATTGTGATAGGGAAGAGTGTGCGAAGCCATTATGCACCTAAGAGAATGTTGCAACTGCCCATTTCAATGGAAAACATATGTGCTTTAAGCTGATAATCACCCATTTGAAGCTTAATGTTTTCACAATGGCCCTCACATTTCATGGTCCCCCCATCAGTGATCAGTACTTGGAAATTAGAGATGGCCCTTATAAAATAATGGGATGCTTCCGCTACCTGCTTATGGACAAAGTTATGAATACTTCCTCTATCAACCAACACCACTACTGGCTTATGTTTAATGAAGCTGCAGATTTTAAGAGTTTGGGGTGAAGAAATTCTAGCCAAGGCATGTAATGATATAACTGGCTCATCTGGCGAAGCTGCAAGATCCTGGTTTGGTTCTATTTGAGTGTCACTCGCTTCTTCCTCATCCATGTCAGGGTTGAGGGCTTCCTCTGGTGTACTGTTGTCAGTGGCATCAATTTGGAAAAATTTTGGTTCCTTACTTTTATGCCATGGGGAGTACTTATCATCACAATAGTAGTAGAGTCCTTGTTTCCTTCATTTGACCATTTATGTTGGAGACACCTTCTGAACCTTCAGTGTTTGGGTGGGGCCCATGGCCTAGGTAGGACATGGGCTTGCGACAAAAGTCAAGCATTGGACTGAGCGTGTGTTACATAGTAATTTTTCACCGTTCCTGCAATCCCCCGTCCCGCACATTGGTGGGCTTATTCCGTGACCTGTGGGTAGTGACATGACCCGAAACCACTTTCATGGCATCCCCCTTGACAAGGAAAATCATTCCCCTGAAGACAATTTCCTGTGAAAAGGCCTAAAAATAGCCCTTTTGGGCTTGGCGCGACTAGCCAGTTCAACCCTCGCGCCAATGGGGGAAATCCACCAAAGAGGGCGCGCCAACTGGTGCTCTGTCCCAGTGTATCACTCGCGCCAGGCTTAATAAGGATTGTTTAAAAAAAATAAATGATGGAATTTTGATTCCAACCAACTCCTAAACGAGTCTCTAAAATGAGTTGGGAGGTTTGGCTTCGGATCTCCATGTAGGGGAAGTGGTTTTCCACCTATCATGGAAGCTTCCTCGAGGATAAGGCCAATCCCACCATTGTAGAGATCCCAACTCCCCTTCCACCATCTATATAAGCTTGTCATTTTCCCTTTGCAAGCTAGCCTGAATAGAGCTGAATCAATAGTAAAGAGATTATCGTTAGACAACCGAAGAGAGAGAGAGACTTGTCCCATTCCCGACGAGCTTTACTGAGACGTACTCCACTGTCGACCCGCCGAAGGAAGATCCAACTTCAGAGCTTAGGTTGTATCTTTCTTTGTTCTGATTAATGATAAATGACTTCGATTATGGTTCCACTCAGACGTTCATGTTTTATGTTATGAGTTGTATCTTCTATGACTGATACATAGTTGCATGTATTAGGTTTTACGCTTGTGTGTTTGTTGTTTCTTCGTGTATGTGCAGGTGTTCGAACGTGCTAGGTGGGAGAATTGTGATCTGCTATAACAAAGGACGGAAGCGCCATCTTCTCTGTAATAAAAAACAACGTAGGAATTAAGGTAGGCCTCTTGTTCTTTTGCAATTAGGAACTTGCGTCTTAGCGTGAATCAATTGTTGCTAGACTCGATCTGGGCTAGTAGGGATCACCTTTGTTTGCAGAGGGGATTTACCTCTCCAACTGAATTGGCGACTCCACTGGGGAGACATTTATTGGAGTTTGTCTTGTTTTTTCGGTTGATTTTGGTCTTTGCCTGCTTGATTAGCTCTTTTGGTTCGCTCTTTTCTAGTGTTAAATTTTTTTTTTAGCCTCACCATCCCTGATCTGCTCCTTACTTGCTCTTTTTCATATTTTGCATTAGTAAACTCGACTGGCGCGGTTTTTTCCCTGACATTCGCATCAGCTGGCGCATGTTTCCAGTTCATCCATCACGCCAATCCTGTTCTGGCGCTAGTTGCAGCCTAACAGTCGCACCAATCCTGTGTGGTGCTGGGGTTTGCTTCTTTTTGAGCTTTCTGAGCTTGATTTGTGGTTTTGGTGTCATTTTTTCCACTTCCTGAGTGTTCTGGAGCCTTGTTTGACTGAGTGTGACCTTCATCCTCCGGTTTTTTTCCCTCTATTATTGGTTTTACATTCTAGCCCTAGGGCATCTAGGTGCTATAGTGTGTCAAGCCTCCCGTGGGAGTTTTTGGTCCTCGTTTGATCAGTTAATTTCATTATTGCTTATTTGCATTCGTTTGGTGATTTTCCATTGTTTTGTTGCGTTATTTGAGTGATTGTCTTCTTCTTCATTCAAATTCCGCTTTGTCTCGTTTTGGGCCTAGATTACACAGTTCATTTGAGTCTTTGGGATTCCTCTTTGATTTGAGGGACTTCTTCATCAATTTGAGGTCTGATTGTGTGTTTGGCATTGAGTGAACTTGCTTGTCTTTGCTCTTTTGCTATCACTTCTCAAATTTTTCTTTTCATTAGTTTTCATTTTGTTTAGTGCACTTTGCTCTTAAACATTGAAAATACATAAAAAATATCTTTTGATTTTGATTAGTTAATGTAAATTAAATCTTTTCTGTGTTATTAGTGATTTATAACTCTGAAAGAAAATCTTTTAGTTTCTGTTAGCTCGCATTAGAGACACTAGCGGTTGTTTTGTGATCATTTTGTTATTGTGTGAAATCTCTCAACCTTCCCGTAGTTAGCTGTTCATCGAACGAAATGATACATTGTGGCATGTAGTGTGCATTTAGAGGATGTTGAGACATAACATTCGGTAGGGCCTAGAAATTGAACATAATTGAAGATCAACACTAAAATTTATTCATTTAACCTAAGGAAGCATTGAAACCTAACGAAACATTTTTAGTGGTCTAGGCTAGTGACATGTTCCGGCGTCGTTAAACTTAGTAGCTGTCATTCGCCTTTTGGCTTTAGACAGCTCTAGTACAGACTTGTGCTCCCCGTACCGTCATGTATATAAAGGGAGACCCCACTAGGTTGCTATCCTTTATCCATAGGAAGCCGAGTCTGCTGCCTTATACCCGTGATACACCAGACACAACATTCAGGGAAATTTCCTGCACGTACATCAATTCCTTGGTTGATTTCTCTTTCATTTTTTAACCAAGTTGTATATTGCAGTTCACTGATATCTGGTACACCCATCTGCCTAGATTACCAGAGTAGTCATTTCGATCTTTTCTGACTCATTGAATTTGCAAAGATCATCAAGCGCTTGTCCTTTCATGATTGTTTCCAATATGAAAGCGATAAAGTCACCTTTTGCCTGTTTCTTGACTCTTAAAAGATGAAACAACAGAGTTTTGTTTCAATGTTTTAAAAACTGACCGACCACGAAATATTCCAGGTTAAAGTTAGTTTCCTTAGGGTGTTGTTCTAAGGTCGTTCTCGATGGAAACTTTCCCAAAGTTCACTAACCAAGGAATCCCCTCCGATGGGAATCCTGGTCCTTTTCCTCCTTTTGGAAATGTTCGTGCTCCTTATATGGAAACGTTGTCCCCTCTTGGGTTAACTGTTGGGTTGCCTGTTTGGTTGTTTTCAACCTCTGTGGTCCCGAATGTCCTAGCTAGTGTTCAATCAGTTCCTCCACTTGAAAAACATCATGTTGATTCCAAGGTGGACCTCTCCCCTTCTTCGCTTGTTTTTGCATCCTCCTCTTCTACTTTGCCTGGTGAAAGTCTGGATTTGAGTAACCAGGTGGCTAAGAAGAAGAAGAAGAAGACAAAGAAGAAAAAGTCTGACAAGAGAGAGGCTAAGGTTGCAACTACTGTTTCTAAAACGTCTCCTCTTGATAAACCTTCCAACCCTCCACATAAAGTTAAGTTCCCCTGCATGTTGTGCCAGGGAAACCATATTCTTCGATATTTCCCTGGCATTCCCAAGGTGCTCGAAGCATGGTCCAATGGTCTTCCATCGTTGGCTTTGGTTTCCGGGAGTCAGGTTGGGGGCACGTCTTCAGCTAGTGCTGGTAAAGCTCCTAAGAAGCAGGGTAAGCTTGCCAATCCCTGTAATTTGTGTGAAGGGAACCATGCCATTCATATTTTTCCGTATATGGATGAAGGCAAACGAGTGTTGGACAACCCGACTGTTTCTACGCCATGCCTTCCAGCTGGTTACAAGCAGCTTTATTTGAGTCCTCCACTAGATGATGCTTTGATTGGTCAAGAGTCATCCTTGGTCGATCCCACTCCCTCAGAAATTCAAAATCATGAATCCACCCCTGACCAACCATTGGTTGTGGGATCGGTTGAGCTGGCCCCGTCTGCGGTGCAACAGGTCTTTTCCGTCGAGAGTGGATCCCACATCCCTCAGGTTCTTCTTGTTTCTTCAAATTCCTCGGACTTGGAGAAAGATTCTCCTGTCCCTATATCTCAAGAAGCTGCTCCTCCACCTCCCATGATGGAGATCTCGGAGGATAATCCTCTTGCCTTCGAGATGGAGGTTGTGGAGGATGCTCCTTCTTCTTCCGTAACACCAGGGGAAGACCATCTTAGTTCGATGGTAGCTCCTCTGAGTAGTTTGGTCACTTCCTTTGACTGGAGTCGATTTTTAGGATACCGCCTTCTGTCTTATGTGCCTTCTGAGATAACGGTAGAAACCTCTGGTTTGGTTGTACCTAGCACTGTTATAGATGAAGGCGCGTCTGTTAGTGTTCTATCCTCAACTACTTGGCAAGCTTTCGGTTCACCACCGCTTGTGCCTATTACGTAAAATTTGTTGGCATTTAATAGAAGAACTAGTCAACCGTTAGGGATCCTTCCAAGGTTACCTGTTACATTGGGAGGTAAAATCGTCCATATGGACGTGATGGTTGTTCCCGTCCCCTTGGATTTCAATCTGCATTTAGGGCATGCTTACACCTGTGCCATGGGAGCGCTTGTCTCCTTTCTTTTTCGTGTGGTCTGTTTTCTACATGAAGGATGGATCGTGACTATTGATCAACTTTCGTTCTTTGGTCCTGATGTGGCAGGCGGCTTGCCATCATCCCTTCTTGGTTTTTATCAACCCGTTGTATCTTCCCCACCGTAGGTCAACTATGTGGCTACCTACCCCGTGCCTGTACTCAGTGACAATGTCATCGTGCATAGTGTGCTGGGGGCATTGGGTCCTGATTTCCAAGATGTTGTTCTCCCATCCGATGTGGAACTCTTGGAAGCCATGAATTCTTATTCATCATGATGAGTTGTCTGTGGAGCATGGTTCCTTTCCTGTGTCAAGCTCCTTAAAAAATGAAACAAGGTGTCTGGAGCAGGGTTCTTTTTATTTTGTCAAGCTCGTTAAAAAATGAAACAAGGTGTCTGGAGCAGAGTTCGTCTCCTTGTGTCAAGCTCATTAAAAAATGAAACAAGGTCTTCGGAGCAGAGTTCGTTTTCTTGTGTCAAGCTCCTTAAAAAATGAAACAAGCTCTTTGGAGCACAGTTCGTTTTCTTGTGTCAAGCTTTTTAAAAAATGAAACAAGGTCATATGAGGACAGTTCTTAATGTGTCAACCTCATTAAAATAATAAAACATCTTCCTGTTCAATTCGAGTCTTTGTAAGATCTTGTAAAATCCCAGTCGAGTCTTTCTCTTGATCTCGTTTTTGAACCTTCACTCCATTTCCTATGGATTGAAGTTTGGGGGGTATGCACCTCGAATTGAGTCACCATGCTGGGGGCATGCTTACCTTTTCAAGCATAGTTTATCTTTGTTTCAAGCTTCTGTAAAAATGAAACCAACTTAAAGCAGAGTTTCCTGATTTCAAGCTTGTGTAAAAATGAAACCATTCCCATTTCAGCTCTTGTGATTGCCATTTTATCTGCCTGTTTTTTCCAGATGAGCCTTGGTTTTCTCACTCCATCATCACTATCTACTTGGCCGATCATATGCCTTCACTTGGTTGTTTTACCCAATCCTAAGGAACCGCTGCAATGAGTGGTCTTGCTAGCCAGCCTCTTGATCTTTATTTGTTCAGAGCAGTTCCACCATTACCAGAACTAGTCGCTGCCCTTTATACCACTCGTTCCTCCAGGAGGAGTCACCTTTCAGCTCTTTTCTGACTCATGAAAACTGAAAAGATTTCCGAGTCGCTTGTCGTTTTGAACTCTTTAAAATTGGCTGCGAAGCGACATCTACCTAGTATATGTTTACCCCTTTTTCAGGCTGGGATAGATTATTTACGAAAAAGGAATACCCTAGCCTATCACGACTAGGGGGTTTTCTCAGACATAGTTTTCTACCTTTTCGGATCTGAGGAACTATTTACGAAAAGGGATTGTTGGAGTTTACTTTTTCATTGTCTTTTCAAACTCTTTAAACGTGAAAAGACGCTGAGTTATTCCTTTGTCAGACTCGTTAAACCCTGATGACATCAGATTCAGTCGTAATGATGATATTCGAGTTCCTCCTTCCTAGGGCTCGTTAAATGTACTAGGATGGATTCGTCCGAAGGACGAACTTATATTACAAGCATATGCTATCCCCTTCAAGCTTGTTTTCAAAAATAATTGGGGTACTCGCCAGAAATGGTGGGGAAAAGTGGAACCAGTATCGTCGTCGTGTCGGCAATATGTCGCTCTTGAACATGGCACTTGTCTGCATTCGTGTCGAGTTGGGGACATCTCATCTCGTTTTCCTCTTGCCTTTGTGGGTTTGGGTAATCCATTTTGACCTCTAATCTGCTCTTTTCCTCATCATCATGACCTCTGATATTTTGATGTCAAATACTGCCAAATCCATTGTTGTGCCGCCGATATGTTCAAGAGAATTTGACCTCTGCAGTTTCAACCTTCCTCTGATTCGCCTTTGATCCTGATTCACAAACATTACATTCCTCTGTCTCGCGTCGATGATGTGGGAAACAATATCGCCCACCTTCGATCAAGGTTACTTCCCGTTGACTTCAGCTCATTATCCGGGAAGCTAATCTAGAGACTCCCTTCTGGTACCTTGGAGCCTGCCTGCCTCAATGGCAGGTTCTTCGCATTCGACGCAAGGTTTTCATCATTGACCTTCGATTGGATGATTTTGCGTGTGTTCGACGCCAACTCACTGTTCACATTCCGTGGATTGTACCTATAGTACCTTGAGGGCCATTGTCATTATTGGTGGTTCCTCTTGCGTCTGTTAACAACTTTCATCATTGGATGGTAATCAGAAGATGTTCTTGCATGTTCGACTTCAGCTCACTTATTCACATGCTAGAACTTGTACTCTGTTCGGGTCGAGATGGAGCGCAAGACCCTGTATTTTTTCTATTGGAATCCAGGCTGCGATGTTGTGGATTATTATGATTAGTTACATGACTCATTGATTGGATGGATGTGACCATGCCTAAGTCAATTTATCGATCCTTACTGGATGGCTGCGTCCATGCCTTAGATCTTGATTATTGTATACTCTGTTATGGATGGTTGCGTCCATACCACATGTATTTGAAATATCAGTTGTACTTTTCTACGTAGGTTTTCCGACGATAGTGTTTTCAGTTGGACACGTTCTCGTAAAGCATTTCACCCCTCTCTCTCTCTCAGGCCTCATGCTTTAGGGGGCATCTTTTACATAGTAATTTGTCACCGTCCTTGAAATCCCCCGTCCTGCACATTGGAGGGATTATTCCATGACCTGTGGGTAGTGACATGACCTGAAACCACTTTCATGGCATCCACCTTGACAAGGAAAATCATTCCCCTGAAGAAAATTTCCTGTGAAAAGCTCTAAAAATAGCCCTTTTGGACTTGGCGCGACTAGCCAGTTCAGCCCTCGCACTAATGGGGGAAATCCAACAAAGAGGGTGTGCCAACTGGCGCTCTGTCCCAGTGTATCAATCACGACAGGATTAATAAGGATTGTTTTTAAAAAATAAATGGTGGAAGTTTGATTCCAACCAACTCCTGAACGAGTCTCTAAAATGATTTGGGAGGTTTGGCTCCGGATCTCCATGTAGGGGAAGTGGTTTTGCACCTATCATGGAAGCTTCCTTGAGGATAGGGCCAATCCCACCATTGTAGGGATCCCAACTCCCCTTCCACCATCTATATAAGCTTGTCATTTTACCTTTGAAAGCTAGCCTGAATAGAGCTGAATCAATAGTAAGGAGATTATCGTCAGGAAACCGAAGAGAGAGAGACTTGTCCCATTCCCAACGAGCTTTATCGAGACGTACTCCGCTGTCGACCTGCCGAAGGAAGATCCAACGTAAGAGCTCAGGTTGTCTCTTTCTTTGTTCTGATTAATAATAAATGACTTCGATTATGGTTCCACTCAAACGTTCATGTTTTATGTTATGAGTTGTATCTTCTCTGACTGATACATAGTTGCATGTATTAGGTTTTACGCTTGTGTGTTTGTTGTTTCTTCATGTATGTGCAGGTGTTCGAACATGCTAGGCAGGAGAATTGTGATCTGCTATAACGAAGGACGGAAGCACCATCTTCTCTGCAAGCAACAACAATGTAAGACTTAAGGTAGGCCTCTTGTCGCATCTTGGTCTTTTGCAATTAGGAATTTGCGTCTTAGCATGACTCGGTTGTTGCTAGACCTAATCTGGGCTAGTAGGGATTGCCTCTGTCTGTAGAGGGGATTTACCTCTCCAACAACGTGTAAGGAAACTTCCACCTCTAAGGGTGCATGCAGACATGGGACCCTCCATGGAAGTGAAGGTGATGGCTGGATTCACCTTATTTGTATGCTTCACTGTGTGTGTCTTCCTTGCCACAGGATGTCCATAGAGATAAAACTTCCTCGAGGTTTCCAGAAAGTGTAGAAATTTGGGTTTCGAGGCTTTCTAGTCTGTCGTTCACCTTCTCTGCAGCCATTACTTTCAAGCGCGTTCCGTACATGCACTAGTCCAGATTTGGGATTACGTGAAAAATGTGGACTGGTAAGTGAATGGTACCATTGCGATCATCTTGTCGTCCTGATGCTTATGGGATAGGTCTCCAGAAAGCATCCCAAAATGGCTCCATATATTTTTTTTAAAAATACTCTGAACTAAATTTTACTCCCTGTCGATCAATACTGCAGTGGCCTAATACCCAAAAAATTGATATTGTTAAATTTCCTGTGAAAATCAAGCCTAGACTGGACTATCTGGACCTGGATGTCTGGTTATCGTCAATTTTGCTGCAAGAATCAGATCTAGGAAATGGAAAAAAAAATGCTTACTCTCTGCTGCGAATACCCCGAAAGCTAGATGGACGATGTTGATGAATCAAAACTGGTAGATCTGAGCAAGATAGAGAATAGGAGAGAACTTCAGAGATATGGGGAAACTATGGTCACAAGGAGTGTCAGGTGCTACTGATCACAATATATGCAAGCATCCAACAATAATACTCAGTCAAATATTTTAGGGCACCAACTAAAGAGGATCGACTGTACCCTTAGCCGTACTACTTGACTACACTATTGTACGTACGAGTTATCTCCCCAAGTACTAATCTTAGTGTACTATAGCAACAAGACAATCGATGGTTGAACTATGGTTAGGTTTCAAGGTTTCCTGGGGGGCTTCCTCTATACCCGAGGGTATGTGGAAGTGTAGTCCGTGCACGGTTCTTTCTAATGCGCTACTACCCTAAGGGGTACCCATAAGGGTTACAAGGGAGTCCAACAAACATGTCCAACTCTTGTTTTTACTGCGTACATTCTTCCCCAAATCTGCAGGTTTATGAGCTCAACGACAAATCCCATGGTTTAAAGACGCCATAACATGCCTCTAGCCTAAAAACATTTATGTGAAAACTCAACGTCTCGCTGGCCCTGGAAAGAGCTCTGATACCATTTGTTATGCACTTTACCTGGTAGACGAGCTAAAACACAAGAAATATGAAGCAAACTAGCTAAGACATATAGATATCACCAGAAAATAGACAAGTGACAAAGATATTTCATTATGCAGAAACAAGATATAATGTTCACTTGCCTCTTCAAGGGGGCAACCTCCAATAGAGCAGAGCTCAATTATAATATGACACAATGATTTTTCCTTCTTTCTAATGCTATTTATAGCATGATGAAATCCAAAAACCTAACTACTCATGGTCCCTGACATAATCATGGGTTATATACCTTATTTATTAACTAAGGCATGTTTATAACTAATTGTGGTCCCATTTCCAGAATGTGGGTTAGCCACTTACACTTATTATTAATGCGGATAACCGCTTATGGGATTTATTGACTCAAACAACTAACTACAACTCAGACTAGGCCCTTATGGGATTATTACATAAATAAAGGGGTTAGGGTTGGACCCTAACAAAGAGGGAGGTTGGGAACATTAATTATATGGAATGGGTACATTCCTTCATAGGAATGAGTATATACTCCCTATTTGAGAGTGATAGATAGACACATCATTATTGTCTCCACTTTGGAATGAAGAATGGAGGATTGGGTAAGCATCTGGAATCCGATACTCTTTAAGAATGAGGTAGGGCATCCAAGGTAAGAGTAGTCATAGAGGACCAATACTCTTTGAGGACTGGGAATCGAAGATAAGAATAGTCTTGGGAGGACATACCCTATGAACACCCAGATGGGGTATGTACCTTGAGAGAAAATGATGATGGTGTCTATAAGTCATTGGTTTCGCTAACATTGTGCAATGATCTTATGGAGAGATAGAGATGTTAGTACATGCCTTGCTATGTGACAATTTTGGTTGGTATGATGCTATATAGATGGGTTACCAATACAACTCTTCTTATGATAATTATTCATATTGAGAATGTCTAAGTACCTTGTATGAATTATGAATTAGTTAAGAGGGAGTGTTGGTGTAACTAGGTTTGGTATTAATAATGACATATGTAATCACGATTTTATGTATTTGATGTAATGAGAAAATTAAGTTTATTATTGTTGTTCTTGTGGCATGTGTTTCATGCTAAAGGAAATTTATTTTTAGGTCAACTCCCATTGTGAGCTCCTAGGGCTTGTCATTGAGTCTACAAGCCAAAAGATTCATTGTCATGTATGAAAGACCCTTCTTGGGAATGTTACATTTTGTAAAAGAAATTATTTGAGTCAAAATAAAGTCAAATGACCTTCCAAGACCTCGTCAAGTGCTAAAAAACAAGTCGAACTATCTAGAAGGTGATGCCGGCCTAAAGGAAGTTACAAGTCAGCCTACAAATATGGACATGAAACCTATATAAAGGAGCACTCATTCTCATGCTAGGACACACTCACATCACATGTAAGTTCTATCAAGGAAGAGTAGAAGTGTGAGGAAGAGAAGGACAAAAGGAAAGAAAAAAAAATCATGTTTTGGGACTATTATCTTAGATATTCTTCTAACACATGCTAAGTGAATTAGGGCCTCCTTCTACAACAAGTTGCTATCATCATCAAGGACCAAAATTAAGGTCAAGAAAGGTCTCTCTAGTAAGCCGAATTGTGAAAGAAAGGACTTCAAGTCAAGTGAAGTTGAAAGGAGGAAAATTTTTCCATTTTTCAAGCCACACGTGTGACCTAGGGTTTATGCAGCAGAAGCCAAATTGTAGATCTGTAACAACAAGCCAAAATTCTGAGCTAGGGCTTAAATCTGAAGAAGTGGAACAAGTTTGACCAACGTTGACTTGAAGGAAGATAATTTCATCAAGAAGAAGATTTGACTTGGTCTTGGAGGGGTTTTTTGGTTAAGGGTATATGTCTTGGAATTCATCAATTGAATATTCTATAAGAAGGAAAATTCTTGTGGGTTTTCCTCTCATATTACAGAGGTTTTGGCCTTGGATGATCACCTATATCTTGTTTCCTTTGTATTATTGTTCTTAATGGTTTGGTAGTTGTTCGATGAAGAAAAAATTAATAATAAAAAGTGAAAGAAGAAGCCAATTAAGTGAAGTAAAAATACACCACAAACAATTATCAAAGCAAGAGAAATCATCCTACATTGTTGCCCCTAGATTTCCCAACAACAATAAATAAGATAGTTAAATAAATATGAGTAGTATAATCATTTAAGTATTTGAAATAAATAATGAGTGACCATAAACAAAATAGGGAGATAAGTATGAGTATTATTGGACTCATCAATTCAAAGATCAAATTTTCCTAGCATTCAAACCATATGAACATTGTGCACAAAATTGGATCCCTCATTGAAAAAATATACATTTACATGATCCTACAACTATCTCATTCCATAATCATCCACCTTTTTTAAGCATATAAAAACTCTATGTTCACATAATATTGTTGTTACCTCATTTCATAGGCATCTATTTTTTTTGAAAGAGGAAAAGGGTTTTTGAAAAAAAAATAGAAAGGTGGTGCAAATATTAGAGGATGATAGCTTGATGAAAAAAAGAAGAACTACTCTCCCCCCTATAACTATGAATGTTAATAATGGACTGTATGTATTAAGATTTGATAAGTGGATTGACTATACTTCTATATAAAATGTTTGCATAGGTTTTCCAATAGGTTATATTTATCATATAAATATGGGGTATGAAGGTGGGAACAATAAGTACTATCACTTGTGGAGAGAGTTACAAAATAAAAAAAAGGGAAGAAGATACTAAGGTTATAAGAGTATTGTTTTAATGATTTTTCATTATAGTAGATTGAGTAATTTACATGGAGTAGAAAATAATGATAACATCATCGAATGCACAACAACAATAACAATGCATAGAGGAATGATAAAATAATACATTGGATAGGATGAATACTCTACTTTTCCTATGGGTATACACACCATGAAAATGACTATTTGCAAGAAACATTATAAGAATTCAAATTACACTTAGCAGATTGTGAATGTTATCTTAAAATAATGCTCCTTATACTTATTTGATATATATTTGATCAAGTCCATATGACATTTGTTGCAGTACTAATGCAATAAGATCAATATTTGTTTTTTTTGTTAAATGTGTTTTGCATAATATCTCCCCCGAACCTTAGATATAAGCCATTTAATGGTTTTGGTATGTATAAATTGGAGTGGGTTTGAAAATTCTTTGTTTAGATCTTGACATTGTAAATGCACCAATCTATATACATATTTTTTTAATAGTAATGGTTATTTTATTTATTTATATCAAATATTGATCCATAGATTAGATAAAGAATACATAACTGAATGAATTTACTGTGTAAAACTTACAAAATTGAACTTGCAGAAGTATGCTTATAATGCTTCTAGTCCTAGCATCATCCTTCACTATTATATTCTGATTGTAAGTTCTATAAAATATCTGTAATATAAGTATGCAAAAACATTTCATAATGCACTTTTTAAAATATAAAACCCCTCATCGGGTCACCTGCATCTAGAATCCTTGAGCTTGGTTGTCATTGGTTGTTTGATCTCCATGCCTCTTCTCCTCCATACCAGTCTCGATTCCATTATTCTCCTCCTGTCCACCTTCAGTAACTTCAACCTTTTGGTCTACATTTCTCAGAACATTCATTTGCTGCGCCCTTTCACGCTCTTCCATATTCCCATCAAGATCCCTAAATTTTCTTTCCAGAACCACCAACCACATAGACAACATATCATACTTTCATTCTAACTCATTAGCCACCATGCTGACATTACCAATTAATAACCTAACATTATTGGCTTGCTCCTCAATGGCACACCAAATAGTGAGTCTCCTGAACATACAACCATCTCCATGTCCTTCCATATTCCCACCTATTGGATGCTAAATTTCACGACCTTCCCAAATAAACATAGTGGAATTTACCAAATAATTCACTTCAGACACAATTGAACTGATATCTAATACAAGGTTCCACCCATAAAAGGAAATTTTAAGAGCGAATTAAATGTTTGGATGTATTTGAGAAACCATTGCATATTTTCTTGTCTGTCCCACATTATTCCTAAGTACAATATCACAATCGTGCGCCAACCAATTTTACCTTTCATAAAGATATTCTTTCCATACACATAATTCCCAAGTTCCTTATTACAAGTCGAATCCATTAATGTAGGCTCACTAAAATCCATGGCACCCCTTGTCATGATTACTATGTTTAATTTGCTTGCCTAATTATTTACATCAAATGTCCCTCCACCACCTTTATAATCCATCACACTTTTGGCGATCTTACCACGTCTTAAATGAGCCAGTCTAATCCTCATCAACACACACTCCCCTGCCATATGTAATTACTCTTTTCTCCACTTTTCCGATTTGCAGTTGAGCTCAGGATCTGTGTCACGAGGTGCCCCTTTCATATTTCCTCCACTTATAAACTTATTTCTATTCCTTCTTTTCCATAATCAATCTTGAAGGGAAATATTTTCTTCCCTCATTTATATACTTATAATTGCACATAGAAAAAAAGAGGGCTATGAATAAACTACTATCAAGGAGGAGGAAAAAAAATTGTTTCCTCTCCTCCTTTGAATTCTTCATATTATAAATTAACTGACACATTTGCTAATATATATGCCTTAGCATTGTTACTCCTTAGGACATGGTAAAATTTCATAGTTTCAAAGAGTTGGCATAGGGAGACAATGCATTGAATTATAATATCTCTTTTTTGTATTTATATTTGTTGGTTCATTTTAAATTTTCCTATAGTTATATGAGAATTCCAAATTACTGTTACTTTTTCATAGTTTCTTTTATGCATCAGAATGCTTCCCATCCATAATGCTAACTGCTCGGGATGATTGTTTGTGGCAATCCCTATATTCCAAGTGTATCTTAATTCTTTTGGTTCTTTGGGGAAAGAAATAACCCCTCCCGCTCCTACCATCCCTCCAATATATATACATATTTACCATGTATATATTAAGTGTTAAGAGGGATCATATATCTAGATGTGTAATTTTTTTATCATTTAAAATGGATCTAAAACCCATAACTTACGGACATGTAACTATATAGAAATAATTTTTTTATTGTTATAAAAATATTATCTCTTACTATATATATATATATATATATATATATATATCTGTGTGTGTGTGTGTGTGCATCTCCCCTTGTATCTCTTCATACAAAAAATTGTATATGTAAATCTCATATCCTTATTTCATAAACAAATCCCTTTAGGTGTAATTCTTTTTTATCATTTAAAATGGATCTAAAGCCCAAAACTTATGGAAACATAAATATATAGAAATATTTTTTTGATTATTATAAAATCAATATCTCTTTTTATATAAATATTTCTATATTTGAGTAAATCTATTGTAATACATATGAAAATGGGATAAATAAAACA
The DNA here is from genome assembly GCA_034641835.2 of Pinus albicaulis. Taxonomy (NCBI): domain Eukaryota; kingdom Viridiplantae; phylum Streptophyta; class Pinopsida; order Pinales; family Pinaceae; genus Pinus; species Pinus albicaulis. The sequence goes on from CM076577.1 coordinate 419,808,108, forward strand.
CACAAATGAGAGTTAATATTTATCTTGGAAACCTTTTATTAAGAAAACCGTCTACAAAGATATCTTTATTACTCTAGAAAAATGTGGCCAAGATGGCCAATTCAAGCCAATGCTAATCAAATTGAGGCACTTCATAATGGATTTTGTAAGCCTTTAAACAGACTGCGTCACATCAATAACATGGATGGATACCATAGGCCCATATATTACTTATGGTAAACAATCCTTAACCCACCCTTGATCTAGTCAACCATCTCAATATTAACCTAGCATTCCCCCCTTTCAAAGTTGGCGTGGAGTAAGTATATCCTCCCCTCAAATTTTATGAAATGGGTATTTAAGATTAAAACACGCTTCCATTTATCATATCACCTAGTTCTACATTTATACCTTACATTGGTGACAAAATTAGGGGTATGCATGAGAATCAAGATCTTATAATTATATTCCCATTGTGTGGTATTAGACTATAAGAAAGCTTAAAATATCTAGTTAGAGTGGCCTAATACATATAATAGTTTATAAGATATGGGTTGTGTTAGGAAGATTTGGCCTACCACAATTGTGGATGGATTCACGGTGGAAATGTCCAATGCATATGACCGATGTGATAATTATTGTTGGGAGATTCATGACACAAAGTATTAGTTAAATGAGTTTGAATCAACCTATTTGAATCAAAGCATTGTGGATGTGCATTTTTGGCATGTTGAAGGAATACGCTACTCATTACCAAGATCTATTCAAGATCTACAAACATGTTCTATATATAAAATAATGTCATTTTCATAAAATATGTGAATCCACGAAGCTAAGATCATGGAGTAATTGGATTTACTATTGTCAATGATTATTTTTTTTCAACTGTGGTTCACGGTCACTTAGTGGCCACTACATCCATGGGTAATAATCCAGGCCGATCATATTGTCTATGCTTATATAGGCTAGCATAAAGAAATTAGGAGTGGGTGAGATTAATATTATGCTACTTCTATTCCAATGATTTTTTCTAGTTATTATAAATTGTTGAATTTAAGAGTAGGAGTCACTAGTGGTAAAGATAAGGGTGATGTAGCTTTTAAAATTAAGTGTGAACTCACTTGATTCACTAAGTCAAAGATCACGATCTTTCTTGTAGACCAATATAATCCACTTGAGACATTTTAAAATGTAGTATGCCAAGAATTTAAATAGGCATCATCACATCAATATTAAAGATGAATACCATACGTCACTCAATATTGTGGTTCTATAAACTGCATATAATAAACCATCATTGATTGAATTAACGTTAAATTAAATATTCTTTGATCGATTCAAGATTAACCTAATGTTTCCCACTTTAAACATGACTCAGAAGAAATACCTACTACTCTCAAAATTTTATTAACATAGTATCCTAGAATAAAACATGCCCCCCTTCTCTTTTCCACCTAGGTCTATGTCTAGACCTTACACTAGTGAACTAGAAGACCAAGGTATGCATGCATAAAAAAAGTCTTATAACGATAGCTTTATTTACATTCAATAAAATATGAATTTATTTCCATTGTATGCTTGAGCATATAATGTTATGAAATATCAACCTACTTGATTTATTGCATCCCTCTTGCTCCAACTACAATTACAGGGCCAAATACTTCTTCATAAATATATTTCATCATTATCCTCTCTTCATAAATGTAACTTTTTAAACACAATATTTCCATTTTATGATCTGACCCTACAAAAATCATTTCCCACTATCCTCAAAATGAGTACATATATATGCACCTCGAATATTTGACAGGTGTTAGGTTACCACTCCAAGTTACTTAAAATCATCCAAAAATAATATAAGCCAACACATGAAGTTAAGGAAAACCTTATGAGTAGCCTAATAACCCATTGGATTAGTACCATGACTATACAAAAAGACTATGTGTATGGCATATTAGGTAAACATTTTACACAAGCATCCTAAAATTAATAGTTATCGGGGTTGATGTTTATTGTTAATTCCCATGAGATCATGGCATTTAATATCATACAAATACTCTAATTTTAAGGTCACAACCAAGTTAGACACCAAATTGGTGCATGATACACCCTTTTTTGTGGTTTGGATGGTAAAATCTATCGAGGAGTATAAAACTTAACCCTCCTATAGATTTTAACCTATGAACTCCTAGTTGGAAACACATGTTCGTAATAATTAAGTTTACTCAAGTTGTACATCTAGACAACCATATGTGATAAGTGCATGTACTAATATGAACCAAATGACACCATTGAAGGACAAGATACCATGTGCATCCATGATGGAAATCTCTCTCTTTAGATGGAAACAATCACTTTGATTTGCATAATTTTTCTACATCTACACATATGGCCTCCTTCACAATGGTTTCACTACATCCTTGACATGTTGTCTAAGGCATCTTTGCCTTGTTATTTACACTATTATTCTATTTCTCCTTGGAATTATTTCAGTTGAGAACCTTGTTCTTTACCCTATCACTATAATCCTTGGAATTATTGTTGTTGAGACTTGGAAATATACTCTTCCACTTCTTCACAATAAATGGGGCATTCACTATGCTTCAATGTGATCCCAAAATTTTCCTTCCTCTTCAAAAAGAACCTTTCCCTTCATTAGTCAATTGACAACTATTTACAAGTCATATGCACATTCCCTTCTTGACCTCCAAATGTATGCATGGTCAATATATGTTATCCATTGAAGGTTTTAATCCCCATATGTAGGTCTATCCCTAGGAAAAACTATGATATTTGACTCCACAAAGTGAGTGCTTTTGCATATATCATTTAAAAGCCACTCAATTCTTATCTTTAGAGGGAAATTTTTAGAACAACTACAATAAATTATTGCAACATAAGTATCAAAAGATTGAACTAATTCACTCCTAATCATGGTATGCTAACCTCTATGAGCATGTACACCAAAAATTCTAGTTACTCATGATATACACAACTTGGGTTCACAAATTCTATCCTTTTATGAAAATGACATTTTTTTTTTTTGAAATTATACACTTGCATTTTACATCAAATGAGGATTACATAGGCCAAAAATTTTCTACTACTGTGCTACCCAAAGGGAAACCAAGCTACTAACATAAGTTTAGATTCTTGAGGTTGCTAAGACCTTTTCTAACTAGATCATCTTGTAAATAGAAAATTATAAAAATAGGCTGATTGTGCTAGACCTTGACATACATCAACATGAGAAGACAAAAAAGACTACTAGTGCTGCAAGAAAAAAACCAGTGAGTCATAACAACTATTGGGCAGAATCTCCAGGCATCCGCGTCGGTTGGTCAGTGCCCTCATCCGAAGAGAAAGAGATGTTGGCTAATCTCATCACTAGAATGGTCAACTTGCAGTGTATATTGTCAAAATTTTCCTCCATACATGCCAATATGATAGATTTCTCTTGTTGAGTCCTCCTGTACCTCCCTATATTGCTTGCAATGTTCAAATAACATTTAATCTTGTGCCAGATTCATGCCATGACTTATGAAGTGATGAAAGCACATGCAATGCGCCAAGTATAGGTGGAGTCGCAACCCCCTTTCATGTGAGATGACATCATATCAAGGTGAGGTCACCTACTCCTGCACACCCTTTTTAGGGGAGAAAATAATACATATTTAATATGCATAATAAATATTTTTTACTAATAATACCTATCATCTATATCTCTCCTTTTATATTCTTATATAATGTCTTTTATGTATAAATTTTATATTTTTATTTCATCTATATGGATATTTTTTTAATTTCTATTTAATCAGCCTATGGTATTATTACCCTATTCATTACACATATTAGAATTTTGTCTTCGTCTTCCCACATAATATATAATGATAGTAATAATAATCACTCAATAATATCTCTCGTAAAAGGGTAAAGAAGTCTTTAACAAATAGATGTAGTTGATTCATCACCCGGTAGGGTGGCACAATTATAATGTTTTGAGGGAGATGCTGGTATAAATTTGATCGTTTCAAACGTTATTAAAGTAGATCATTAATTGATCTTTTTAGTTATTTTAATAGTTAATTTAGAAAGCACATACATCAATGAAACTCAAACTTAATTTGATTTATATTTATGTAATGGCACGAATACATATTTTAACAAAAATCTCAAAAAGAATAATGAAATATTACTTATGAACAATGGAAAATGGCTCTTCAACGAATAGTATGTTACACTGTTGGAGTAACTTTGGCAAAAGTCCTGTGAAACTAGAGAACATTAAGCATGGCTATCATAGACGAGTAAAGTAAGAATACCAAGAATTTTTGTAGTTCCTTTGGGGGAGACAAACATTTTCTCTTGCCTAAGATGGCAAATTGCATTCTTTAATAGACCCTCTCTAGAAGAGGGCGAAGTATTTGACATTGTCCATTTGCATAGCAACATATAAGTAGTACGGGGTTTATGTGTTTTATGTACAAGGTCACATGTTAGGTACTCGAAAGTAAATACATATACCAAGAAAAACACTAATAAAACAATGATAAAGAAATGTACACTCGTATAAAGAAGCAAAAATAGTAATGGTAAGTGATTTATTATTTAGTTTTGAAGATGTGGTTTAATGGTTAGGTGGGGAGGTTTGGTCCCCATAAGTCTTGTGGTTCAATCTCGAGCGGGACTATGTTTGAAAAAGGTGATTCACTAAATGGGAAATGAGATTAATATATAAAATTAGGTCTAGACGTGTTTATATTGAAATAGAGTTTCTAGAATTTTAATTAATTAACATGCAAAATTTTAATATTCATGGTATATAACAATGATAATTAACATCAACTAAGATTAAAACGGTTTATTGAACCTTAAGTAGGTAAGAGATTACTAAGAATTTTTTAGATTTTATTTCTATGCTCGAAAAGCATTAAGAGAAGTGTTCCAAGATCACCATAGTTTTGCTGACTTAAAAAGGTAAAAAATGTTGGTAGTTTGAAAAATATTTTGACATTTAGATAGAATGAGAGTATAAAATAGACAATCTAAGAGAAAATACTTTTCATCTTCAACTCTCTTAGTGTAGCAAATGTGATTGAATTTTTCATCGCATGTTGTTTTTGGAATTTGCCAACCTCTAGTTTCACTATGAAGCTCATGAGAATTTGTTCTTATTTTAACAATGTTTATTTTCTGACAAAGAGATATTTTTTATTTTTAAGATTCGAGTTGATCACCTTCTTAAATATCTTAGTTTCATTTTCCCTCTAACTCTTTATCACCCCAAATTTTCCCCTTAAATTTTGATGTAATAATAATATTAGAATTATCCTTATTCTACAAAATGATCTCCTCATTTACCCCCAATGGTCTAGCCAAGACCAGAAATCCTTATGCCATCCTCGCTTGAGCCGAAGGTGGTGGTTTTGGCCAGAGTTAGAAGCAATTTAGAAAACCTCGTCTTCCATGCTGTTTAACTTCTTCTTATATATAGCTCCAAGGGTTAGCTTAGTTGGTTGAGTTTCTGTTTCTAAGTACCTCGTCAGTTGGGAGGTCACGAGGTCAAATCTCCTTGATGCCCTTGGGGTTAGGGCCTTCTTATTTGGCTGACGAGTAGATCCCATCGGGTTGATCTGCTTGGATTTTCCGGTGGATGTAGTGACCACCTAGTGTCTGTGAACCACCCTAAAAAAAAAAAATTCTTCTTATACATAAGATACCTAGTCACGACCATACTTTCAAGGGGGGAGGCTTACCTCAATAAGGAGGATAAGATAGGAGATATTTTCTTTAATCTTGAGATTGTCGTTTATTAACTGTTATTGCATCTTTTCTATCTTCCTCCACAATTCTTTGGAGATATTGTAAGCCAAACCTCACATCCATATAAAATAACAAAGTGATAAGAGACACAAATAAGAACTTTTCTATTCTCATAACTAAAGATCTATTGACTTACAATTGTTTGAAAACCCATAATAAGCTTTCCATCCTCCATTTATCCTTTTCTCAATGCTATAATTCCAATTGAGCTTGTGATGGATATTGAGTCTAAGATATTTTTATGAATTTACTTCCTCCAAGTTGTTGTTGTCATATTTGAAAGTATCATATGTGATATTTTTGGATTTAATTATCATGAATTTTGTTTTGTTATTAATAATCATACCCATATTAGAACATAAATCTTGGAGGATTCTTAGTTGGTTCCAAGATCGTAATGACTCACCAAAATAAAAATAGCATCATCCTAAAGGAGAAGATTTATGACCATACCAGTGAGAGCATGGGGCAAAAACAAACCCGCATCTTCCAAACAATCTTCTTGTTTATTAATGTATATGCCAAAAAGAGTAGGGGATAAGGGAAACCCTTGCTTGAATTTGATATTGTAGTTAATTTCTGTTAGAAAATCAGAAAGGAATAAATATTTTCTTATGTTGATAACTACTTGTGATATTATTGTAGTTTTATTATCTTCTCTTTATGTTCTTCTTTTGTATTAGTTTCAACAAGAAATCATCAAATCAAAACATGAATATCAATGACATTGGATGTAGGAACTCAACTAGGCATAACACCCCTCTATAGGAGAAAACCTAGTCAAACTCTTCCACTAGTAAATCAAATTGAGATTAACAAAGAACTTAGACCCAAAAGACCTTCCTCCTCCACCAAGTCAGCCTTTCAAGATGATTCAACAAACTCCAGTAGTATCTTCTTGTCCAACAACTTCAGCCCAACAAGAATGCAAAATTTTGACCCCCAACTACTTTAGAATTTCGGCCCTTCCAACAACCCAACAACCTTGCACGTGCGAGACAAGGAGAGAGAAAATTTTACTTATAATGCTTGACAAATACTACCTTCTCCTTCACTGGGGTTTCCTTCATCTTCCTTGAATTTCACACCCTTTTTTGTCTTCAACAACTGCAAATCGAAATTGTTGTGGATGTGCTCCAAATGAGTAGAGTTGCTACCCTTTTATAGTGGTTTCTGCCTCTCTAATTAGTCCGACTTTTCCATGTTGAGGCCGACTTGGTGGAGGAGGCCTAAATGACCTATTTTTACATAATTTTTTTTTATCTTTCTTGATTGACAAAGCTTAGTAAGGGTATTTTACATTATGACATGAACAAGGACATGAAATAAACCCAAGAAGCATACAATGGAGGCTTTGACCTAAGAACCATTGACCCAAGCAGGAAACCCATGTTTTAATAAGTCAATTTATTTTAGAAAAAAATTTCTTTTTCATTATTTTGACAGATATATACATTACATCATGACTCAAATACAATTATGAATACTGACAGTAGTTACATTTTTCAAATTTTTTTTTTGACCAACCCTCAGTGGTTCTAAATGTTGTAATAACAATCTCATACAAATTTGTCACAACAAACCTTAACTTGAAAGGGACCATTATCTCTTCCATAATTTTGTCCCGAGAACAATATAAAATATTTTCTAAAGCCAACAAAACAACATAAGATATCAATTTTACTATTGTGACATTATTCTGCAGTGATCCTGAGAATAATATGGTGGTCCAAAGCTAAATGATATCTCCTAATCCTAGGTTGGCCTTTATCTCTTTTAATATGAATTTATAGCCATAGGTTAATATTCTTTTCCAAATACTTCCATACATGGCTAATCATTATGGTCCTATAATTAGAGGGAATGATTTTATCCCCACTTTTAAATATATATTCGTAGCTTGTTTTGTTTTTGTTGTTGATAATGATGATGACAATGGCGACAACGATGATGGTGGTGGTGACAACAATGATGACAACAACAATGATAATGGTGGCAATTATGATTGTAACAATGGTGACAATGATGATTGCAATGATGAAAATGAGATAAAAATGGGATGATTAGGCTTTAAGAATGGTAAGAAATTACATTGAGATGAAAATTGGACTATTATAAATTAAGAAAGGAAAGATACTTATTGGGTTTATTTAGAATGCTATTTCTATGCATGAAAAACATCAAGAGAAGTGTTTGAATATCACCATAATTTTGATGACTTAGAAGATCAGGAATGTTTGTAATATGATAAATATTTTGAAATTGTGATCTAATTTGGGTATACACAAGGCACTCTAAGGGAAAATATTTTCCATATTTAACCCTCTCAGTGTTACAATGGCAATATATTCTTTCATCCCATGGTGTTTTGGGAATTGTCTAATGCCTAGTTTCTTGGTGCAACTCATGATAGTTTATTCTTATTTTAACAATGTTGATTTTCTTCTTTATGCTAGTGTTGACCAATGCTTGTTGATAACTTGCGCATAAATTCTCATATTCCATTCTATTCTTAACTCTCTTCATTTCTGATACCTAATTAAGTTCACATTTATGGGTTGTCTTCCAATTTTCTATATTTTTATTCTCACATCACTCACAACCTGAAAAATCCATCATACTTGGTCATTATTGAGTATGTGGATTACATGCTCTCCTTTTCTTCAGTCGATCCAAAATTATACAATTTTCACACACATTTCCATCGCCCACAAATTGCACTTATTTCTATATTTATCCAATTTTCTCCAATGTAAGTTCCCATAGGTATTATATTTACGTTTCCTATTGCATGCTTATATTAATTGTTTCACTTGTATGCAGGTTGACCTCCTCCTACATTACCTTGTCTTCCCACATGAGTTATTCCTACATCAATTCTCCTCGCATGACTCTATACTTATTCATTTATATGTTTACTTTCTTTCACGTGGAGATGCTAGAGATTCCATTCAACAATATCCCATGTTGACATCCTATTTCTCGCCTTCACTTTTTTGGTGGATTTTTCAAGACACATTAAATCACTAAGGCTAGTGCATAATTCATAGAACAAAATATCTATTGGGTATAAAATGAAGCACATTTCTCCTTAAGATGTGGTTATCTTTTTTAATCAATGTAATAATTTTTATTTATTAACCACCTCCTTGCACACTTTCACACAACTAAGGGTAATAACCCACTTAATACTATTAAAGCTTTCAAACTATCCACTTATTAGTTCATTCATTCTTAAACATTGCTGATAAGTAGAAAAAAATAATGTCAATAAAAATAGGAGAATCCTTTTGGGGAGTGTTAGCCATCTATAAATTTTTCATATACTATGATGGCTAAAAAAGGTCTTTAGTCTTCAAGAAACAAATTTGAAGCAAATCTGTGACTTCTTGAAGCCTTGCTATGTCAATTTGGCCCAAAAAGATCCATTTCCTTGATCTCTTCATTCAAAACCTTCAAAGAAAGCCCTGCTGACCCAAAGAAAAGACTGTTTTCAGACCCATTTTCCATCATTTTTTGCTTTGAAGAAACCCTCTAAAAACCTCTTCAGTTCACCCATTTTCCCATTTTCTACCCTTTATCTTCCTCAAAAGTCCCTTTAAAACCATATGAATCCCTCTTACTTGGTTTTAAAACCCTTCTTTACTCTACCAGAACCTTCAAAAACCCTAAAAAAACCTCGTTTTCGGCCTATAAACCAACCTTTTTCATAAGCGGACCTTTAAGCCCCCGCAGGCTTAGGTTTTTAGCCCTTTTCCTCCATAAGACCGGGACCCGTGACCTTCGGCCTCAGCCTTAAGCCCCTTTCGCACTATCGGACTATCGCTCTGCCTATTTTCCTTTGTTTCTTCATATTTTCCTTCGGGCGATGGTTTCCCTGCCGATGAGATCTGGACCGTCAATCTCATAGATCTAACGACCATCGCTCCATCAGCTATTCCCCATTTCCCCTTCTCAAGCCTCATTTCCCCGAACGATGCGCTCTCCCGATTTAATCCTAGCTGTTGATCTCATTTCCGATCTGACGGTCCCCGCTTCCTTGGCGCATCACCCATCGCACCCCTCCATTGCATCGGTGCATCGCTCATCGGCAATTCCAGTTCCCTTGCCCCCTGACCCCCTGCACCGCCGATATGCGAAGTCCTGATTTAATCTCAACCATTTGTTCTCCCCGAGATCAGACGGACTGTGCTTTCCCCATCGGCCATCGACCATCGCAACATTCTAATCCCTCCTTCCCGGACCCTCTTCATGATGATTGCCGATCCGCCATTGAACTATCCACCGTCCATCTCCCAGATCCGACGACTCGCTTTATTTCCCCCTTTCCTCGACCCTGCCATCCTTATATCCCTTCCTGCTTGATTTGAACCATCCAATCATTATCCCGATCCAACGACTCAGGATCACTGTGGAACCCTAGCTCTCACTGATAATCTTTATCTTTATGTTCTCTTCTAAATGTGTGTTTGGGAATGATTTCAATAGAGTATAACCAGTCAAGGAATGTTGGTGAGCCCATGTATTGCTGAGTAGAACTTGAGTTGTTGTTCTTGAATGATATTTTCACTGCATGCTAAGTAGAGTCCTAATCAAGGAAGTTTATGGTTATCCCTGTCCCTTGTTTAGTCTTAAACAACTGTTTTGAAGATTTCCCTTAAGAGTATGCCAGAAGAAGGATAGGTTAAAAGTCCTTACCTGATCTTAGGTGACTTTTTTATGTTTATCTTTAATGTTTTGTTCTTAAGAGTATGTCAAAAGCAGGATGGGTTAAAAGTCCTTCCCTGATCTTAGGCTGCCCCTTTGTTTTCTTACATGTTGCTTCTTTCAGCTCACTCCTTAATGTTCCATACCAAAAACTCAACTTAAAAGATCTCTTGATATAGATGACTTTCCCTTTGAGAACCCTTGAATGGTTGCTGTGCAAGTAAACCCTTTTATGACTCCATAGCCCAATGGTTTAGCACTGTTTTTTGGCCTATCTTCCCATGCTGAAACATCCTTCCACTTATTTTCTCCTTCACTTCACATGACCTTCTCTTTTAATGATCCCCAACCAAAAACAAACAAACAAACCCCTTTTACTTCATAACTAGCCTAATATCATATCATAAGCCCTAAAGATATATCCTTTGAAAACACATATAGAGAGATCCCTCTCTGAATCTAGGAGGGCTAGATCCTAGGATTCCAAAGTGGTTCTGATGTTGCCTTGTCATTTGGTATGCCAATCTACCAAATCACAGGACCCCAACATAATGGTGACTCCACTGGGGAACTTCTGAGTAAAATTGCATCTTAGACATCCTTAAGACCTTAGAAGACCCAAACCTCCTTAGATTGGTATTCAATTGCTGATGGTGGACAACAACTCATATTAAAACATTTGAAATCCTCCACCTGGCGACTCCACAACTCCCAACAGATCTAAAGACTCCACTGGAGGAAGAACCTGAAACATGACTAGTCCCCCTAGAAAGAAAAAGCATTTAGGCCTAAGTCGGATTCAAGAAATTATTGTTTTTATCTATAACTATGTTCTATCCTAATTTAAGCCTGATCAAGGATACACTGATGAGATCTAAATTTATCATTGGAGGGATCTCAAGCATAAAAAAGCTAAGCCTCAAATTTTAGACCATGATCAGTCTTATATACCTATGCTTACCCCAGATTCACCTGTGGAAGATCTAGTGAAACAGGAGCCTCATGCTACCTTTCCTCCTCTTGCAGAAACCTCAAATAGCCATAAATCTCTTTTTACACTACCTATACCCACAAAGGTCCCGAAAATATACAAGCCTCTGATTTTACCTCCTATTTTCCAAGCCCTCCCTGCAAATCTTGCAGATAAACTACCTAGATTTGATTGAGAAAGCTCAAAAGTTACCGCTGAAAAACACATTCAAAATCTTGAGGATTTACTTGACCTCCATGAAATAGAAGAAGATGATGTGCGTATTAGAATGTTTGCCTTATCATTACAAGGAAAAATTAAGAGTTGGTTTAAGGACCTTCCAGCTGCAAGCATTATCAATTTTCATCAATTTACTCAAGTCTTCTTAGATAGGTGGGCGATCAGGGGAAATTAAGTTCTCATCATAGAGGAATGAAAGAATTTAAAAAGACAACCAGGGGAGACAGTACAAAACTTTTCAGCCAGGTTCAATAAGGTATACAATGCAATGCCTGCTAGGATAAAGCCTCCTTTGGGGTGGGCTCTCTTGCACTACCCAAGTACTTTTGACCCAGAGTTGGAATTCCAGATAAGAGAAAGAGACCCTTCAAACCTGGAAGAAATGCAGAATATGAAAATTACTATGGAATTCAACATACTATAAAGAGAGAGAAGGTTAGAAGAAACAAGGAAGGACAAAGCAGCTCAAGAGAAAATAACTTCTGTAAAGTCAAAGCTAGAGATGTTCTTAGATACAATCAACAAAATAATGTACATACTTGAAAAAATATTGGATATGCATGAGGCTGATATAAATTTTGATTATCTAGAGCAACCCATGTTCTCTCCTAATCAAAAACAGACTCAACCACTACATGACATAAACAACAAAAAAAATATGGATGATGAGCAAGATTACAGAGAAAAAAATGAAGAAGTTTGTTTAGAAAGTCCTGAAAACATACCTTTATCTTGTGTTATGCTGTTAAGAGAATTTTATGACCAAAATGCAAATGAAAAAAGTGAGCAGTTCTTTGAGGAAACAATAAGTCTCCTAGGAAACATAGAACCTGAAATAGAAGAAAAATCAACACATATAGGGACTCTCCCTCTATGTTATAATTCATTTCAGATTTTAAAAGGAGAGTGGCATCCTGATAATGTAGAAGGAACGACTCATGAACCTTGTATTCAAATTGAGTATCATAACAATCATGAGGAGTTGTTTGAAATAGAAGTAGATAAGGAAATAATAGAAAACCCTCAAGGTTTCCCTGCAAGCACAAGTACTGATTCACTAGAAGAGGCTCAAGAAGATATCCAGCCTCAAGGTCAGTCAATACAAGAGAAAGAGGACTGTTGTACTTCTGTCCAAAGCATTATAAAAATTCCCCCTCTTTTGACAGAAGAAGAAATTGATCGAGTATTAAACAAACAACTAACCCTCAAAAATTCATTTGAACAAAACACTTATGCTCATCTACCTACTGAACCTTGTTTTCTTGAACCAGAAAATAAACTTGTAGATCAACTTAAAGAAAGAAAACTGATAACCCAACATGCTTGATTGATGAAATTGTTTATACTAATGATTTTCCAATTTTTGATCAGTATGATGATGGTGATGAGTTTCAAGCAGAAACTAAACAGGCAGGGCAACCAACAGTTGATTGGTATCCTGAACTTCACTATCATCATCTTGAAAGCAACAATCAACCAATCCAATCCATCAGAAATAGCTTTCACATGATTGGGAATTAGCAGTCTTTCAGCTCAAAGGTAGAGGAGGAAAACAATGAAGAATTTCTTGAGCCTGATGAATATAAGGAACCTTCTCCTGAGGGGATTGAGGTAATAAAAGATACCCCTGCTCAAGAATATGATGATCTCTTCACAGAGTACAGTCCATAGAATCAGAGCATACTAGGACTACGAGAAGACAACACTGCAATATATGATGAGTCCTCCAGTTCAGATGATAATGGAGATGAGGAAGAGGTTCTTTCTCAAAGGAATCTTAAGCTTGATCTAGTGGAGAAAAAAGTAAGCCTGGTCGAAACCTATATTCCAAATGTTCATAACCAGGCATTTTTTCAAGATACCTATGCTCATTTCTTGAAGATATTTGAAGAAGGGGTAAAGATTGTTAGAAGCAGTGTATCACCAATTGCAACAAATTTTTTTAACACTGTTGCTAAAGAACAAGTGAGATGGGAGTGGCCTTGTTTATCCAGCATGCTCAAAGAGATGAGAAAATACTAGTCATGGAACCATCTGATTGACTGGATGTATTGGAAAAGAGAATTCATTAGCTAAACATGTAAATATTTCAGAGTTAGAATAGGGTAGGTAGGAATGTCAATAAAGCTCAACTTGTGAGCATGTAGCTAGTTTTTTTCTTTCTTCTTTGAATTTGAAAAAAAAAAGATACAAAAAATAGAAAAGATAAAAAGAGGGAAGATTAAAAGAATAAAGGTACAACCCCATACCAAAAAAAAGAAAGAGAGTCTGAAAGTGTGCAAGCTTAAATGCCACTACTTGAAAGAGCACTGCTATCTAGTCATACAACCTAATCATGGCTAGATAGATTTCAATTTACTGTTGATAGGTTAGTGAATTAGATTTTCCAAACAGTTTAATATTGGCTTATCAGTAGATTAGATTAGGATAGAAAAATAATTGGTTCAAACATGCTCAAAATCTGAACCAAAGAATCAAAAAGAAAGAATGGCTCTAATCAGATCAAAACCTGAGCCAAAGAAAGGAAAAATACTGTTTCTAACATGCTGAAAACTTGAACCAGGTAAATAAGAAGAAGACAACTCAAAAAGGATCAAAACCAGAGCTGAAAGAAATAATGAAGGATGCTTGTAATTTTCAGATCTTAAGCCTTCACAGTTTTGTTTTACTTTTTTGCAAATAAGTCTATGTGCAGCTGGTTTCTTTTGCCGTGGACACTACAACAAATCAGACAGTTCAATCCTGGTTTGGCCGTGTTTTCAATTTCTGTTTTATAATATAGAGAATGGAATCTGTCAGACAGTTTAATCCTGACAGATAGTAGATTAGGTAGAGAAGCTGTGAGTTCAACTATTTAATTTGAACTCATTGATAAATAAGGGTAGATTTAGATTAGTTTTTCCTATTTCAAAATAAAATGTTGATGTCAAAGGGTTTGCAAGTCCAAGTGCACCCTGTTGAAGAAAAAATGTTAGGAAAGTAGGTTGTGTAGGTAAAATGTTTGGGAGGAATCAGATGGCTATGATAAATACTGATCATCTTTTCAAGTAGCATGATCCAAGAAGAAAATGTTGTCAAGGATAAAGCACATGTCTACATTTCAAAGATAAATTTCTAAGGTTCTTGACACCTCCAAGGAGCTGCCATCCTTAATTGGAGCCACTGTTAGCCATCTATAATTTTTTCATATACTATGATGGCTAAAAAAGGTCTTTAGTCTTCAAGAAACAAATTTGAAGCAAATATGTGACTTCTTGAAGCCTTGCTATGTCCATTTTGCCCAAAAAGATCCATTTCCTTGATCTCTTCATTCAAAACCTTCAAAGAAAGCTCTGCTGACCCAAAGAAAAGATTGTTTTTAGACCCATTTTCTATTATCCTTTGAATAAACCCTCTAAAAACCTCTTCAGTTCACCCATTTTCCCATTTTCTACCCTTTATCTTCCTCAAAAGTCCCTTTAAAACCATATGAATCCCTCTTACTTGGTTTTAAAACCCTTCTTTACTCTACCGAAACCTTCAAAAACCCTAAAAAAACCTTGTTTTCGGCCTATAAACCAACCTTTTTCATAAGCGGACCTTTAAGCCCCCGCAGGCTTAGGCTTTCGGCCTTTTTCCTCCATAATATCGAGACCTGCGACCTTTGGCCTTAGCCTTAAGCCCCTTTCACGCTATCGGACTATCGCTTTGCCCCTTTTCCTTTGTTTCTTCATATTTTCCTCCGCGTGATGGTTTCTCCGCCGATGAGATCTGGGCCGTCGATCTCACAGATCTAACGGCCATCGCTCCATCGGCGATTCCCCATTTCCCCTTCTCAAGCCTCCTTTCCCTCGATGATGCGCTCTCTCGATTTAATCCTAGCCGATTATATCATTTCTTATCTGACGGTCCCCACTTCCTCAGCGCATCGCCCATTGCACCCCTCCATCGCATCGGCGCATTGCTCGTCAGCAATTCCAGTTCCCTTCCCCCCTTACCCCCTGCACTGCCGATATGCGAAGTCCCGATTTAATCTCAACTGTTCATTCTCCCTTAGATCGGACGACCTACACTTTCCCCATTGGCCATCGCAACATTCTAATCCCTCCTTCTCGGACCCTCTTCACTGACGATTGCCGATCCGCCGATAAAATCTCCACCGTCCATCTCCCAGATCTGACGGCTCGCTTTATTTCCCCCTTTCCTCCACCCCGCCAGCCTTACATCCCTTCCCATTTGATATGAACTGTCGAATCATTATCCTGATCCAACGACTCAGGATCACTGCAGAGGCACCTGGTCTACAGATTTGTCCATACCCTCAAGTGCCCCCGCTATTCATTTTTCTTCTATTATTCCCTATGATCCCTCCGGTCCCACCAGACCGCACTGGGCCTTTCCAAATTTTTTTCCTTTGAATCTCCACCGTTGATCTGCCCCCCCCCCCAAGATCCAACGACCCACAGGCGTTTTTGCATCCATTTCTCCATAAGGCTCTAAACCCATTTTCAATGCAGAAAAGACGGTTTTTTCCTGGGATTCGCGTCAGCCCGGCCCCACCATCTCCTCCCGCCGTGCTACTCTCATCCCTCCGCATTTATTCTCGACCGTAGATCCACACCCCAAAGATCCAATGGTCCATATCTCGTTTCGCGTCCATTTTTATCTCCATCTCCCTTCGTGCACTTTGAACGCAAAATAGGCGGTTTTCAAGAGCATACATGTCAACCATTGGACCGTATCACGTTCAATTAGTCCCAAACCACTTACCACCTTCACCTCACGTGAAAACCGCTACCGGTTTTCTAATACTGCCTTTCCAAATCTTCACGCCATAATTAATTTTTAACCCTGGTTCATCTCCACCATGGTTAAACCCTTCCCCGCTGCATTCACCTTGCCTCCTCACTGCTCCATAACCCCTCGCTGAGCCTTCTGAAGTAGTCATGCCACAAAAAGCAGGATTTCTTAATGTTTTGTCATTGTGTGCAGGTTTAATGGTGGTCATAAGATAAAGAATGATCCCACAACAATTTAGTTGCAGAGGCCGAGGATGACGATCCTCTATGGCCTAAATTCAGTGGAGAAAAGGGACATAAGGGTCAAATTTCCAAGTTTCAAATCAATGTGTCATGAGCATTGGTTACACAACAAACCCTCCAGCACCAGTTGAAGCCACCTATACACCACAGAGTGATAGCAGTCTAAAGCTGCAAAACCCACATTCTCACCTTAAGATGCATATAGAAATTCATTTCAAATTAAAACCCCAATTAAATCTCAAACAGGGGTAACCTTTATAAGCGGAAGCTTATCTTTTTATACCCTATGGTTATAAAACCCAACAAATCAAACTTCATATGCACTCACCAATCCCAATGTCAATGAACATTAAGATATATTTGGCCCCCACTTATCATCTCATTTCATTACTTTTTGAAATTAGACTTTGGTTAAAACCCCAAAGTAAATCTTCGGGCCACAGCATACCAATTCACCTTTCCACCCATTATATTATATAACCTTCAATTAAGTAAAGTCCTGACCTTTGTTATAATGTCAAATTCTGAAATAATCCGGATTCATAGCTTTTACCAACTTACATATTCACCGTCGATCATCATCAAATCTAAAGATTGGTGTTCCATCGACTCCAACTTAATGCTTCTTCATCCAACGGCGGTTGCAATGCTTCAACCTATCATGCATAATCCAACAGCGGTCGCAATGCTTCAACCTATCATGCATAATCCAATGGATATTGCATTACAAGATGCGTGACATTTAACATACCTTTTAACACTGTTGGGTCCACACCTCTGTTAACCACCACACAGCTTCGAGCGCGAATGCCGTTCGAACATTTGATCAGAGCATCCAACGGATATCACGTTCGTTTTACTCTGGCGCTTTATTGACCCAAAGGCACGTGAAATAGGTGGTATTGGAATTCCACCAATGCTAGGTGTTGCTCATTTAGGTGTATTGTGTTCAAATGCAATAAAACTGCTTACCATGTTTAATCCATGTGAAAACCATTTATGGTTTTCCGAATCCTCTTCACGGTTCCGTCTTTTGTTGACTCATGGTTCTGTTTCTAACTTTTCAATATAGCAACTCCGCATACTTGTTCAACAATCCATTGATTTCTTTCCACTGCGCCATTACTTTATAATTTCCGCACTTGTTCAAATCATTATTTTGAACATGGCCAAGGTTCCATCAAAACTTCAAATCCTCTCCGGCGCATAGCTTAATCTCTATCATTCATTTCCTGTGGTTCAAATCATGATTTTATAAATACAATAACCCTCAATTGTGACTTCAAAACCCGGACCTCTCTTCACCGTGTTTACATAACAAAGTGTGTAATAACTCATTGAGATGCTTCATACGATGTCAATTTCAATTGCTAAATGCATCTAGGCCAATTTTCTATGATGATTCCGAGCCATTATCATCAAAACACTGTCCCATGATTTCCTAAAAGGAATCCATCGAATCTTGTATGAATTAAATTTCATAAGATTCGATTTCTATATCAGATTCTTCTAAAATAACCTGCACACTCAAATCATCCAAATGCATGCTCTATTACATACACACATTCATACAATCCTGTAACCCAATTTCATCTACAAACTATATAAATTTAGTAATGAAACATGAACTCAGAAGATTGATTTCTCTGTATATATAAAACTCGAATAATTACAAAGGCTTTCTTCCTCTCTGGCCTAATATTCAATCAGTGGCCTTCTTCCTCTACAACCCGTAGGATTCAAACCCTATCTCTTTCAAGCCCTGAATAAATCTCTATCTATTTTCTCTGTTTTTTTGTGCCTTTGAGGCTTACATTTTATACAAAAGGTCCTGAAACTATTTTTGGTTTCAATTCCTCCATCTGCTCAACAAAATCCTAAAATCACTATTTAATCCCTAAGGATCCTCTTTCATCCACAAAATAATGAAACCAATTCTTATTTAGGATTTACATTAATTCCTAAATCTTTCAATCCCTATACACTCTCAACTAACCTAATTCTCTCATGTTCTCCAACATTCAAGAACATTTACAAATTCCTCACAATATTTAATTAATTCTCATTAAAAATCACTCAAATCATTACATAAGAAGCCAATTCCATTGAAAACACAAAACCCCTAAGTCTAATAAAATACATGGAATTTTCTTGAGCCGCATTATTATTCTGTTGTACTTCTCCAGGCTTCCATATCTTATTCTGCATCTTGCCACTAGTTATGCTTTCACAGTCTGTTCTTGTATTTTCCTTGCTGTTGTTACCTTGCTTTCTTGCTACTGTCTTTTTTTGAGACACCTTCATCATCAACCTCCTTATGTTTTCAATCTCTATGTCCAGTTTATCTTTTGTCTAGAAATTACTTTTCCTTTTGTTGTTGCTTTCAATTTCTATTGCTTTTGTTGCTGCATATGTTACTTTTGTTGCTGTAGATGTTACTGTAAATGTTGTTTCACATGTTGCTGCCAAGATTGTTGCTGCCTCCCAAACTTCCTGAATATCTCTTAAAATATCTCCCTCTGCAACATTATTCTTTTGTTCACTACCTGCAAATTCACTTTTAAAAAATAAATTATCATTTGATTCTCTACCTGCAGTAACATACTCATTCATTGTTCTTTGTGTACTAGTAAGCATAGTCAATTTTGACAAACTAGTATCTGCTCCTATTTCTTTCACAACTCCAGGCATTTTTACTTCAGTGTCTGCAATTCCTTTCTCTTGTTCAAAAGTTTCTAGCAAGCATTTCAGCCATTCCCTTTGTACTTGTTTTCTCTCAGACACATCATCAATATGCTGCAATTTAGTTTCAACATATCCTTCTTCTTCTTCTTTGACAATCTTCAGTAATTGTCCATCACCTCCTTGATTGATTCTGGCAATCAATTCAAATTCTTCAAACACTGTATCTTCATCATTTGTCAGAATAGAATTCTGCTTCTCCATCACTATGGAAATTCTAAGAGTCTGTCCCATAGTATTTTCTTGGTTAATCAGACAAGCCAATTCCTCCTTGTCATCAACAGTAACAAGTTCCTTCATATGAGACATGAATATCTCACCTTCCTTGGAATTTATGAGTTCCTTCTTCTGTAACAGTTCATATTCATTCAAGACAACTCCAAAAGATGAATTGTCTTCTACAACACCTGTAAACACAGTCAAATTGTCAATTTCAAAATTACAAAACCCAATGAGCTTATTTGATGATCTAGTCACCAAATCTTCTTCTTGCAGTTCCAAGTCTCTTTCAAGACTCAAAAAATATTCACTATCTTTCTTTCCATCTTCCAAGGTTATCTCCATTGTGTCAATCACCATGGTAGATAGATGATCCTTCACTATGTTTTCAGCTAACATAGTTTCATTAAATTCTCCAACATTTTTCATTTGTTGTGCTTCTTTGCCTCCATAATTAACACATGAATTATCAGTATTAAAAATACAAGGTCTCAATACCTCTTCCTCCTCTAAAAACATATCAGTATGCTGTTCTGAGTTTTTCTTTGTCAGCACATCAGTATGTTGGTTTAATTTCACCATGAGACTGTCAGCTAGTCTCTCCTCCATTTCATTTGTTTCATGAATGTTTCCCTGCTCTGGCTCACAACAATGAAATTATTTCTCTGCAATTTCACTTTGTTGAACTCTTACATCCTTATATTCTATTTCCTGACTATCATTCATGAAAATTTTCCTGCCTTTCTTCTTTAGCAATTTATCCTGTGTGTAGATCCTCTGTTTTTCCAATTCTCTTCTTTGAAGATCTAATTTTCTATATAATTCAACAATTTCAATTGGAGTAGAATTTGGAAATTTCACAAAACTTTCCATACCTTCATTAGCTGTTGACCAATCATTATATGGTCCTTCTTCCTTTGTTTCAATATTCTGCTGAATATTCTCATGAGACCCCTCTGTCTCCTTTTGCTTCTGAGATCTTACTGTCTCAACATTAATCTGAACAGATTTCAGATTCAGCTCCTTCTTAAAAAATTCTAAAGCTTTTTCATCATCTTGTGATGTACCTACAGTCATACACAATTCATTAGTTTTAAAAACACAAGAATTTTTAGTCTCGTTTGCTTCTTCAAGCATCTCTCCTTGAACAGATTTGCATGTGGAATCCTAAAATTCCATCTTTGACTCAAAAAATCTGAGTTCTTCCTTCTATAAGGAAATATCCTGTTGACTCCACTTCATTTGAAATGGTTGCAAAATTACCTTCTTTCCCTTCAGTGGAAAGATCCATCCTCGTCACTGGTTTTCCTCTTCTTGTAGCCATTCTTTTAGTACCTCCAGTTTTACTTTCATCACTGCAATTTCTCTTTCTCTATCCTTCATATTATCTCTGTGGAATTATTTAGAACCTGTTCTCTGATCCTCCATGATCATCTTCTTTATGAGCTTATCACTCACGATGAGTTTCACTAAGCCTCTACAATAGCAAGCTCTCCTTGCTGCCACTTACCTCACCAATCCCCTCACCGGACTTGGTCTTTTGGCAAGCACTAGTTCACTATCTCTGGAACCTCTTGAGCACTCTCTTCTACTCTCACTAGGCTTATATCCTCAACTCACCTTCTCTTTAGAACACTTCAGTTGTTCTCCCTATCCAACCTTTAGCTGGAATATCAGGTTCACTGCCATCATCAACAAAAAATTTGTCTTCATCTTGTCTGCAACCATAATTCTGCAATCACAATTTTTAAACCAGATTAAATTATCTCACCTTCAAGATCTCTGCATGATCTTGTTCTCTTCATTGACTTGGACTGTCTTCATTCATTTCTGCAAATTCCTATTCACTTCAATTCTGTGTATCTGCTGCTTATTAGATTTAATATATGATCTCCTCTTATTTTCCTTCACACATGCAATTTAAAAAAAATCTTTAATTTTCAAAAGAGCTCTTCTAGCTTTGATACCACTTGATAGCAGCCTAAAGCTGCAAAACCCACATTCTCACCTTAAGATGCATATAGAAATGCATTTCAAATTAAAACCCCAAATAAATCTCAAATAGGGGTAGCCTTTATAAGTGGAAGCTTACCTTTTTATACCCTATGGTTATAAAACCCAACAAATCAAACTTCATATGTGCTCACCAATCCTAATGTCAATGAACATTAAGATATATTTGGCCCCCACTTATCATCTCATTTCATTACGTTTTGAAATTAGACTTTGGTTAAAACCCCAAAGTAAATCTTTGGGCCACAACATACCAATTCACCTTTCCTCCCATTATATTATATAACCTTCACTTAAGTAAAGTCCTGACCTTGGTTATAATGTCAAATGCCGAAATAATCCAGATCCATAGCTTTTACCAACTTACATATTCACCGTCGATCATCATCAAATCCCACGGTTGGTGTTCCATCGACTCCAACTCAATGCTCCTTCATCCAACGGTGGTTGCAATGCTTCAACCTATCATGCATAATCCAATGGATATCGTGTTACAAGACGCGTGAAATTTAACATACCTTTTAACACTGTCGGGTCCACACCTCTGTTAACCACCATGCAGCTTCGAGCGTGAATGCCGTTCGATCATTTGATTAGAGCATCCAACGGATATCGCGTTCATTTTACTCCGGCGCTTTATTGACCCAAAGGCACGCGAAATAGGTGGTATTGGAATTCCACCAATGCTACGTGTCGCTCATTTAGGTGTATCACGTTCAAATGCAATAAAACTGCTTACCATGTTTAATCCACGCGAAAACCATTTATGGTTTTCCGAATCCTCTTCATGGTTCCATCTTCCGTTGACTCATGGTTCTGTTTCTAACTTTTCAATATAGCACCTCCGCATACTTGTTCAACAATCCATTGATTTCTTTCCACTGCACCATTACTTTATAATTTCCACACTTGTTCAAATCATGATTTTGAACAGGGCCAGGGTTCCATAAAAACTTCAAATCCTCTCCGACGCATATCTTAATCTCTATTATTCATTTCCTGTGGTTCAAATCATGATTTTATAAATACAATAAACCTCAATTGTGACTTCAAAACCCGGACCTCTCTTCACTGTGTTTACACAACATAGTGTGTAATAACTCATTGAGATGCTTCATACGATATCAATTTCAATTGCTAAATGCATCCAGGCCAATTTTATATGATGATTCCGAGCCATTATCATCAAAACACTGTCCCATGATTTCCTAAAAGGAATCCATCAAATTTTGTATGAATTAAATTTCATAAGATTCGATTTCTATATCAGATTCTTCTAAAATAACCTGCACACTCAAATCATCCAAATGCATGCTCTATTAGATACACACATTCATACAATCCTGTAACCCAATTTCATCTGAAAACTATATAAATTCAGTAATGAAACACAAACTCAGAAGATTGAGTTCTTTGTATATATAAAACTCGAATAGTTACAAAGGCTTTCTTCCTCTCTAGCCTGATATTCAATCAATGGCCTTCTTCCTCTACAACCTGTAGGCTTCAAACCCTATCTCTCTCAAACCCTGAATCAATCTCTATCTATTTTCTCTATTTTTTTATGCCTTTGAGGCTTACATTTTATACAAAAGGTCCTGAAACTATTTTTGGTTTCAGTTCCTCCATCTCCTCAAAAAAATCCTAAAATCACTACTTAATCCCTAAGGATCCTCTTTCATCCACAAAATAACGAAACCAATTCTTATTTAGGATTTACATTAATTCCTAAAACTTTCAATCCCTATACACTCTCAACTAACCTAATTCTCTCATGTTCTCCAACATTTGAGAACATTTACAAATTCTTCGCAATATTTAATTAATTCTCATTAAAAAACACTCAAATCATTACATAAGAAGCCAACTCCCTTGAAAACACGAAACCCCTAAGTCTAATAAAATACATGGAATTTTCTTGAGCCTAATGCCCCTGCATCACAGAGTTAAAGTGAAGAACATTAAGGATTAAAGAAAAATAAGAAAAGACAGTGGTTAAGGCATAACTCAGGAAACCAAAGCTTAACCCACATATTAAAGAAAAACACACAAATCAGCGAAAGATGGCTTCAGAATGCTAGATAATTGAAGTATTTATCTCTCCAAAGGACCAAAGGTACACCTGAAGTCTACTTTTCCTTTCAAAGACACCATGATAGCCATCCTGATGGCAGAAACTCTTTAAAACTGTCAGAGTAGTTATTACACAGTTATGGGGCTACAAAACCCAAAAAATGACAGTTTACTAGTCAGAGAGGTAAAACAGGGTACTTCATACCAAGATTGCTTCAAAGAACACACTTAGGAGTTATTACCATGCCTACCAGATATGCCTCAAAGATAGAAAAACTACTAAATGGGTACCATCAGTTAATGCAATGATCATTAAGCAGAATGGGCATTCGAATACCTCTCTCACTCTGTCTTAATTCATGTTTATTACCATTTTTGCAACACTCTTCCTTTTTCACCTATAAGTATTCACAGAAAATTCATTGTAAAGGGTTGGGAAATTTTTAATAGTTTGAACTGTTATTGAGTAAATTTTTTTGAGTAGTTGTAATATAGTAGGATGGGAAGAAAATCATTAGATTGTAAAAGCTATTGGACTCAAAGTATGTAACTGGTTTTGCACATCAATAGACAAGCAGATTCACTGGATCCTGATCTAAATCATTGGTGATGTTTTTCTTACTGTAATTATTATTTTCCTTATGTTTCCATACTATCCATTTTCTTTGATAAAGAACAACAAATATAGAGTAGGATTTACTGCAAAGTACCCGAGCTCTCACTGATAATATTTATCTTTATGTTTTCTTCTAAATGTGTGTTTGGGAATGATTTCAATAGAGTATAACCAGTCAAGGAATGTTGGTGAGCCCATGTCTTGCTGAGTAGAACTTGAGTTGTTGTTCTTGAATGATATTTTCACTGCATGCTAAGTAGAGTCCTAATCAAGGAAGTTTATGGTTAGCCCTGTCCCTTGTTTAGTCTTAAACAACTGTTTTGAAGATTTCCCTTAAGAGTGTGCCAAACACAAGATAGGTTAAAATTCCTTACTTGATCTTAGGTGACTTTTTATGTTTATCTTAAATGTTTTATTCTTAAGATTATGTCAAAATTAGGATAGGTTAAAAGTCCTTACCTGATCTTAGGCTACCCCTTTGTTTTCTTACATGTTGCTTCTTTTAGCTCACTCCTTAATGTTCCATACCACAAAATCAACTTAAAATATATTTTGATATAGATGAATTTCCCTTTGAGAACCATTGAATGGTTGTTTTGCAAGTAAACCCTTTTATGACTCCATAGCCCAATGGTTTAGCACTGTTTTTTGGCCTATATTCCCATGCTGAAACATCCTTCCACTTATTTTCTCCTTCACTTCACATGACCTTCTCTTTTAATGATCCCCAACCAAAAAAAAACAAACAAACCCCTTGTACTTTATAACTAGCCTAATATCATATAATAAGCCCTAAAGATATATCCTTTAAAAACACATATAGAGAGATCCCTCTCTGAATCCAAGAGTGCTAGATCCTAGGATTCCAAAGTGGTTCTGATGTTGCCTTGTCATTTGGTATGCCAATATTCCAAATCACAAGACCTCAACAGGGAGATACTATAAACTCTCTTGGAAAACATGAGCATGATTTTCAATGGTCCATGGCCTATACATGGTATTTTGGGCTTAACCTAGAGGTGAATAATAGTAACAAATCTTGGAATTCATGCATTGTGCATGTTGGGTGCATGCATGAAAGTTTTTGATTTTTTGGAAATGGTTTTTTGGTGCACTAATAACTTCGATAGAAAGAAAATACACAGATGAATATCATAAGCTGCTAAGAATCCCATCCATTTAATCCCTACTATATTCAATAAGTTTCTATGGCTTCTAGAATCCAATCGAGTTTTTAGAGTAGCAGAGGCCAACACCTTCCTTTTGAACCACAATGGAGGGAAGAGTGTTTTAAAGAAATTCTTGAAGAAAATGACCAAAGAGTTGGTTAACTCCAAAAAAATTGAGGTATGTACACTAGAAATATCCTACACAGTGTTTTCCTAGTTACTTACATGAATTATTGGGCAGGAATCCACTAACTTTGTTCCTAAGTACTTTCTATATGTTTTACACTTTTCAGTGCATGAATGAATTTTTTTTGATTGGGCTCACAAAATCTTTGGCAAAATTCATATCAGTTGGAAATTTTATGCAAGCAAAAAGTTTCTATATGATTTCATACCTAGTATGTGTCGTTTTTCATTGCGATGGTTTTGAAGGCATCTCGAGGTCGCGATATGCCAACTTTGATGTTGACCTTATGCAGTTTTGGTACCCCTCCCTTTGGAGCCTTAAATCTTAGTTCCATTTTTATTTTACTCAAACTTTCTTTCTTTTAAAATGAAAAATAATGTTGATTGGTCCATCTTTTAGTTGGTGCTCTCTTGAAGCCTTGGCCCTCTTGGAAATATGATGAAATTTTATATGTTCACTTGATTTGATTTGAAAGGAAACCATTGATGCTTCTAATTTATGTATGTGACAAGTTATTCTTGGAATAATTGTGTAAACAATATAAATATTGGATACGTTTATTCAATGAAAAAGAAAAAAAGCAATTCATACATTTTCTCATTAGACTTGGAAATTTGAGTGCCAAGAAAATTTCTAGTATTGATGAATATGCCACATACATGGACAATTTTAAGTTAAGTAAATTAGAAGCGGTTAAGGGTTTCGATCCTGAGACTATTTTTCACACCCATCTAATTTTTGTTTGATATGGTGCTGTCTTTTGATTAAGGCAAGTTAAAGGTGTAAGAGATAATCAAGTCTTTTCTGATACTCCTTAAGCTTTTCATGAAGAACCTAGTGCTCTAAGAGACACGAATAGACCCCACACATAGCATGGAAACCCTTCCATAAGTGTTTATTACACTCCAAAAAAATCACAAAGAACACCTATACATCAAGCAGTCACTCTCAAAGGAAAGAGTTGAAAAAAAGTGTTAGTGACTCTATTGGAGAAGATGGCGATGGAAATCACTTAAAATCTATTTTAAAGAAGACTCACAACATTGGATTTATTTCGAAAAGAAAAATAAACAACACCAAAAACACACCCACAAAAGTTAACATTCAGGATATGAAGATAGATGACATTGATGAAACATCATAAGTGCTAGAATGGGCCAAAAGGTAGGCATAACAAATTCTACCAACTGCCAAAGAATTGTGTAGTATCCCTTTTCTATTCTTAGAGTCTTGTAAGTAATTAAAGGATGATATTGTTGGAGGGATTGCATGTATATCATGCCAATTTTTTATTTATGTAAATGTCTTATTAAATTTAATTTTAAATTTATAAAGTTGGAAAGTAGGACATGACTATATAGATCCCGATCCTTGAAAGGATAGCCTCCTTAAGGAAGTTTGTAAGGGGGATTGGGAAGTTTCATATTTTTCTTGAAATTAATGTTTTAGACCCTTGATGTTCAAGCTTAAATACTTAAGTGTCAAAAAATTATGAGAGAGAAGGGAGAGGAGGTACTAGACTTCCCCAAGTATCGGTTGCATACCATGCGATAGGTCTAGGTTGACTTCGTAGCCCAAGGAGGGAAATTAGATCTATCATACTCGAGAGAGTGATCATGAGGAAGAAGAAGCTGATTATAATCATTAGAGACAATAAAAAAGTGTGGAATGAATTGGAGGTCAAGAATTGGGGATATTGTGAGTGACTGTGGACACACATCCTTGTGAATCCATCATTTCACACAAAGTGGTAGCGACTTGTAAACCCATCATGAGCAAGAAACTAGTAAGCCTATGTTTGGAAGTTGAATTGGAAAGACCATGCTTTAATTGTGTTAGATAAGAAAAACAGAGAGGAGACCCTTAGAATTATTGAGGTAGACTAAGAGGAACTCGACTGTTTGGTTATTATTGTGCATGGAAATCATAGAAGAGAAGGAAAATCACCAAGGGAAAACAATAAATAGTGAAGGGATTTCCATTTTTGTTGTGCATGCCTTCAATGGACACATTTTGTTGTATGATTAGCCCAAACTCAATGATTGAGAGGTAACATCCTTATTTCCTGTAAGTGAAGGAAAATGGCCTTCATACTCTATACCCTAAATGGATCCTTTGTTGAAATTCCCCGAGTGAAGAATCCTTTAGACATTGGATTCAACTCGAGGGTGGATAGATGTAAGAAACCTGTAATGTATATGTTCCAATGGTTGGGTGGAGAGTGGTTGTTCCTTCTTCAGTTTCCAGTAATTTCAAATGTAACAAAAAAGTGTATTCCTTCATTGTAAATTAATTATAGATATTTTTCAATACTCCATGTTTAAACACTATGTTGGATTCATTGGGTATGTATTCAATAGTAAGTTGGAAGATGTTCTATTGTAATATTGAATATGCATTTTGAGTGTGATGAGTAACTAATGTCTTGCTTGACTACTAAAGTGAATTCATTTTATGAATAAGAATGTTGTATGCAATAAATACCTCTCACTTCTATTATTAGTGATGATTTTGTGTTGTATGTTTCTCAACTAAGTAGTTAGATTTGGTTGTAAAAACTGTAGTTGTTTACTACTTCATGAATGTTGTTGTGTCGAATCATTGTGTA
Source organism: Pinus albicaulis (assembly GCA_034641835.2). Lineage (NCBI taxonomy): Eukaryota > Viridiplantae > Streptophyta > Pinopsida > Pinales > Pinaceae > Pinus > Pinus albicaulis. The sequence continues at coordinate 419,836,475 of CM076577.1, forward strand.
TACTATAATAGTGAAGTGATACTTGTATGCTTTTAGGAGATGGAGGCTCTATAGTTCGTTGGAGGAAAACTAGCATGAGGTATCTCTATTGCATAAGTGATGGAGTTGAGGAGGTTTGAGGCTTTCCTTGTTGAAGAAAAATAATTACTTGGATTTGAAAGGGGATGAAGAGCTTGAAACTATTGGAAGTAACTAGGTAGAAGTTTTGGATTTTATTAGAATTTTTGAGTTTAGGAATTTCAGTCTTAGCCCCTGGTCACATGGACGATGGGAGCCATGATGAAGAACCAATAGAAAGGGGTCTTACCAGATACCAAGCTACTAGAGAGTTAAAAAATGCTCATTATATGGAAACCCCTAGTATGGCACTACTCCGATTGATGGAACATTACTTCAAGGAAATCAATTGATAACTGAGAATGTTAAATAACAACATTGGGTACTTGAGTATCAGGAGATTCTCAAGAATAATGTTAGAAATAATGACATGACAATGTCACATGTACAACATGTGTCACCTACATTCAACATTTTTGGCATACTAGTTGAGAAAATATGAGAGATACATGGCACATGTAAGTAGTGCCATGTGGTTAGGAACACGTCAAAATCTGCCACGTGTCAGGTTGTGTTTGGATGTTGGAGAATGATTTGGCATGCTAAGCTGTCATATTGGCATATTGATATATCGAGACTTCATGAGGATTGCACCTTGGAAAATCTATGATATCCTGATATCTTGGTATACACATTAGTAGTGCCACATGTTATGCATGAAAAATTTCACGTGATATGCTATGATTGGATGTTATATATATGAGGTGGCATGTTTAACTAACCACTGGCCTATTGATATATCAGGGGATCACAAGGAATTGTAGTTATAAGAGAATCCTTAGTATTCTAATATTTCTATAATTGGATACCGGCACACCAGGGTATTGGCATATCGGGTCACTAGTATATCGAAATACCAGAACATTGGAGGATATAGGGATCCAACGTTTTATAAACTTTTTGATATGGTAGGGCTTCGATAGGACAAATGGGTAGTGAAAATAGAATAGTGTGGGAATGGCATGTGGCCAAGGGATACCATGTTTCAGCCATGTGGCTTGTACAAATGTTGATGTGGCCTTATGAGGGTAAGTTTTCCAAGAGGGCATAAATTTGTTCCTGGATATTAGAATGGATGAAATTTATGTCATTAGAAATATTTCCACAAGCAAAAGATGATGGTAGTATCATAAATATGATTTGAGGTGATGGAGGAAAGATGAAATTTGATAACCCCATCTTCATAATAAACCTTGAAGGGTATATTTACACCCCATATCCCTAATAAAACATTAAGGGATTTGGTGTGGTACAAAGTGGTATTAGAACTAAGGTTCAACAATCAAATTGAATGGGATTCGGAGGTATAAATTGATCATAAATGAAATTGGAACTCTAATAGAGAATGGTATCAGAGTTGTGGTTCAAACATTGGACTTGAGTTAGAGATACACCAAAGAAATGAAATTGGAGCTCTGATATAGAGTGGTATCAAATTTGTGTTCCAAACAATAGGCACAGAGGGCCAAAAATACACCACAAGGTAAATTTCAAGCTCCACTCCAAAGGGTTGTCAGATCTTAAGGTTTAACACTTGGACTAAAGAAGCTTGGAATGGAGAATTAATTTGAATATCTATTGTGATGACCTTGTTGATCTAAACCTTGATAGTTTATTTAACTTATGTATGATCTGTTACACAAAATATTTAGGCCAAGCTAAGTTAATGCTAGTGTTTTGAAGGTAACTCAGTATTTTTATCTATCATTTGTTATTATCTTAGTTGTGTGTCATTCCAACACATAAGGAGATACGTTTTCAATATAAAGACATAAAGAAATGTGTAGCAAAATGGTCAAATACAACTTAGATAGAATTTTTCATAATCGAGAAGAAGAGTTAGATGAGAGGCGGGTAGTAGAGACACCTCTTGACTGGATGGAGACCCTTAGAAGCATGAGGGCTCACCTTGGAAGACGTAAGGATGAGAATGCAAAGATAATCAAGGCTCAAGAGAAGTAGGAAGAGGTAAATGTTGTAATAGTACAAAGTCTATCAAACCTAAAATGGCAAAGGAAACATGAACTGAGTGCAAGTAATTGGGATAAATGTAGGCCCAAATAGGTTCATATCCCATCTGAAATAAAAAATTATGGAAAAGATACCAACAAGGCATAAGGAAGTAGAACAAGAAAGAGGCACATGAGTTCAAGAGAGGATACATCCAATGAGGACACCTCAATAGACACCTTTGAGATTGGAATTGATATTTTTTCAAAATTTTCCATCACTACAAATAAATTAGAGGTGCATAAGAAAAATAAGGAGGAGTTTATTACTTGAATAATTTAAGAAGGAAAAACCTCCTACCTTTTATGGGGAAGTTAAAAAGAGCTAAAAGGATGAAGCATGGGTTCTGGGCCTACATAAATATTTTAGAGTGCATAATTACTCTAAAAACATGAAGATATAAGTAGCCATATTCAATCTGAGAGGAAAGACTTATATATGGTGGGAAGAGCTCAAGAAGTTTGAGGGAATTTAAGAGAAGACACTGACTTGGAATACATTTACGAGGATCTTAAGGGAGAAATACCTATAAGAAATTTATTATGATGGAAAAATAAAATAATTTCATGAGAACAAGCTGGGATAACTTACTATGGAACTATATGCTAATAAGTTCATAGAAATATCGAGGTATGTACCTTACATCAGAGATGAAAATATGAAAATATATCACTTATGTAGTGGAATTATATAGTCCAATCAAGAACAAATAGAATTAAATTAAATTAAGGCAGTGGATGATACCATATAGAAGGATAAATACTATTATGATGAGTCAAAGCATAATATTGAATTTCAAATAGAATGGAAATAGAAGGAAAATACTGGATTTAGGAAGAGGGGATAAATATCCTCATGCTGCATGAAATATGGGAAAAACATCAAGTTTAGCATACCAAGTGAGAGTGAATTAAAACGAAATTACCCTACTCCAAGTGGGAATAAGCCAATTTGACCAACAAAGAATGAGGTCAAAGTACACATGAAAAATCCATTGAAGTGTTGGGGATGCAAGGAAGAGCATACATTAAGATATTTTTCACACCAACAGGAAGATAATATAAAGGTGTACAATGTCCAAGAGTACACTATTGTCAACAACGTGGCCTTGAGTGTACCTCATATCTATGATGCCATGGAAAATAGGGAAGAAGACCACCAAGTCTCAGTGGTGGAGATGTAAGGTATACTTGACAACAATCATATTTCAATTTAACTGACCCTAGTTCTAATCTTAGTTATGTCACTCCAAAAGTTGTCAAAACCTTTTTTTTAGAGAGAATGAAGCATGCCAAGTCGTGCATAATTCAATTAGCCATTAGGACCAAAAGAAAGGTGATAGAGTAGTATCAAGCCATTCCAATTTGAGATGAGTGGCATGCTTACACAAGTCAATTTAAATGTATAGCCTTTAGGGTCATATGCCCTACTGATCTGCATGCATTGGATGACAGTGCATAGGGAAAAAATTGATTGATATGATAAAATATTGGAACAAAAATATGATAAAGGATGAAAAATGCAACTTCAAGAAGTAAGAAAAATTGTATTTGTAAGACAAATATTAGCTCTGCAAATGAAGAAATGTTGTGGAAAGGGTTCCCCCTGGTATGCCATACAATTGACAAGTTCAATAGAGGATGTCAACATGAATATTGAAGATCACCTGATCTTGTTGGAATACAATGATGTATTTATTGAAGACATGAAAATATTTCCACCCAAGAGGGAAATTGATTTCTATATAAAGTTCACTCCAGGAACAATTCCTGTATCCAATACACCCTCACAGGGGCTTCACTCAATGAACCTCTAACATATCACGTGCGATCATAGAATATTAAACAATACCCTTAATTAGAGTACATATTGGAAAATTCCTCTAAAAATCACATTATTTAACCCCCTACCAATATAAACCCAATACACCTTCCCAATTTACAAATCCCCTACTTCCACTATATATTGTAGGCATCCATTTTTTCATTAACATTTTTTATACCCTTTTATCTTTTTTCATTAAATTGAGCTCCATTTTTTACACCAACCAATATAAAAACCCTTTACCCCCTATATATCCCCCAATATAATATGTCATTTTTTTCCTCATTATATATCCCCCAATATGAACCCATGTGGTATAGTATTGCTCCCGCAGTGAAGTCCCTGTGGACACCCTATAGAATGAGCACACATGAGTTAGTGGAATTAAAGATACAATTGAAAGAAATGTTGGAAAAAAGGTACATTAGGCCCAATGTGTCACCCTAGGGAGATCTAGATTTATTTTCTAAGAGAAATGATGGTTCCGTAAGGTTGTGAATTGAACATAGATAACTAAATAAAGCAACTATTAAAAACAAATATCCATTGCCTAGGATTTATGATTTATTTGACAAATTGATAGAAGTCACGATGTTTTCAAAAATAGATATGAGATCAAGATATCATCAGGTCAAGATCAAGGATGAGGATATCAAAAAGATTTTATTAGGTACTAAATATGTATATTATGAGTTCGTAGTGGTGTCATTTTGATTTAATGATGCACCAACCACATTTACGTGTCTCATGAAGAATGTTATCAGTAAACACTTGGATAATGTTTGCTAGTTTTTATTGATGAAATTTTGGTGTATTCAAAGACTAAATAGAAGAATGAAGATCACCTCAATTTCACGTTACAAGTGTTATAGGAGCATCGAATATATGATATATTCAATATAATGACTTCTTATAATCGCAAATTCACTTCTTGGGTCATGTTATCTCAAAAGAAAGAGTGGGAATTGATTTTGAGAAGGTAAACACAGAAGTAAGATATTTTATGGGGCTAATGGGATAACACAAGAGATTGATTCAAGGTTTCTCAGATATTGGACACTTGATTACAACGTTGAAAAAGAGGGGAGTGATATTTCATTAGACATCAGAGTGAGAAATAAGATTTGAATAACTGAAGCACTTTCTCACAAATGCCCTTATTTTAAAAATTACAAACCCAAATAAATATTTATTGTTTGCACCAATTCTTGCAAGGAGGGACTTGGTGGAGTTATCATGCAAGATTTACATGTGATTAGCTATGAGTCAAAGAATTTAAAATGAAACCAAGGGGAATTATGTAACACACAAATTGGAGCCTGCATCCATAGTGCATGCCTTGAAAATGTGGAGGCACTAGTTGCTTGGAAGAAAATTCATCTTAACGATGGATATAATAGGTTGAAGTATTTTTTTGATAAACCCCGATTGAATTTTAGGAAAGCAAAGTGGATGGTGGTTACTAGTGAGTTTGATTTTGATATAAAACATATAAAGGGAAAATAAAATTGAGTGGTTGATGCACTCAATAGAAGCATGTAAGTGATACACATGGCAACAATTGGTACTTGTGAGATAGACATGGAGGAAAGAATACGATAAGTGCCACTAGAAGATGATCACTTCCAACATGTAAGTGTGTGCTTACAACAAGATCCCAAGGGGAAAATAGGAGAAAAATGTCAACTAACCTGAGATGGATTATAAATGTACAAAGGTAGACTGTACATACCTAATATATTTCACTTAAAGAGTCTCATAAAGGATGGGTTTCATAGAAGAGCATATGAAGGTCACTCAAGATATCAAAAGATGATAATAACCACCAGGAAATTGTATAATTGGCCAAGAATGAAGAGAGAAATTATGGAATACATTGTTATATGTTTATAATTCCAACATTTTAAAGTGGAATTCAAACACCTAATGAGATTATTGCAGCCAATGTCAATCTAATAATGGAAGTGGGAAGTTAACGTAATGGAAATAATCACCAGAATACTAAGAACCCCCATGAAACATGATGTGGTCGTGGTGGTAGTGAATAGGTTGAGAAAGGTAGCTCACTTTATACTTGTGAAGTCTTCATACAAGGAAATTGATATTACACACATTGTCATGAAGGATATTTTTGATTGCATGGCATACCCACGAAGATCATATTGACTGGGATGCAAAATTTACTTAAATTTTTGGAAATCCTTGTTTACAAGTTTTAGAACCCAATCAAAATTCAACACAACCCATCATCCTCACACTAATGGAAATACATAAAGGGTGAGAAAATATTGGAAGACATGCTTAGGAAGCATGTTATGCACCAACATAAGAGGTGGGGATATTTTCTCCCTCTGGTAGAGTTTGCTGATAATAATGGCCATCGACCATCATTAAAGATGAGCCCCTTTGAATACTAGTATGGAAGGAAGTGAGATTATCCAATATTTTGGGATAATCCAATGGATAAAGTCACAATTGAGCTATATATGTTAAAGGAAATGGAAAACAAAGTAATTAACATAAGTAATAAATTGAACGTACCTCAAGACTGATAGACGAGTCATGTGGACCAGAACATAAATCATAAGGAATTTTGAGTGAGGGAGCACTTACATCCCTAAATTAGGCCAAAGAGAAGTTCTTCAAAAGTGGGATCATGTTCCAAGTTATCACTAAGTTACTTGACCCTTCCAAATCTTAGATAGTGTAGGGCCAGTAGCATACAAAATTTCCTTGTGCTAATCATATTATTTATTGGGATTTGATGCATGTGGCAATTGAGGGAGAATTTCATCCATAACCTTAGTGCATAATCTATAGGGAGTAGGCCGTGTTACATATTTGAGTCATCACGTAGGTTAAGGTGAAATGGAGGCAATTTAGAGTAGATGAAGCAACATGGGAACTAGAGGATGCAATGAAGAAGGAATTGCCATATATATATATATATTGTTCTATGGATAGTAGAACAATAAGAAGTTATTCCTTTAAGGGGGAGGGGATTGTAATATCCATTTTTTAATACTACAAAATTTTAAATGTAATTAAAGAATGATAATGCAAAAGGCCAAGCCTATACAGATCATGACTAGTAATCTTGTGTTTGGAAGTTGGAATGCAAATTCCATGCTATAATTGTGTTAGTTAAGGAAACCAATGAGGATAACCTCACACTGAATCAGGTATACTGAGAGGAACTTGAATATTTAGTTATTATCATGCACACAAAGCACTAAAAAGAATGAGAATTATCGAGGAACCATAGGAAGCAGTGAATAGATATCCTTTTGTGTTGTGTAGGACTTTAATGGCCATATTTTAATCTGTGATTAACCTAGACTCAGTGCTTGAGAGGTAACATCCATGTTTCCAACAAGTGAACAAGAATGGCTTGCACACTCTATACACTAAATTGACCATTTGGTGAAATTCCTTGAGTGAAGCATCCTTTAGATATTGGATTCACTCGAGGGTGGCTAGATGAAATAAATTTTAAATGTAGCTATGCCTATAGTTGGGTGAAGAGCGGTTTTCCCTTCTTTGATTTCTAGAAATTTCAAGTGAAATGGATAAGTGAATTCCTTCATTGTAAATGAATTATAATTGTTTTTCAATACTCCATGTTTCAATATTATGCTATATTCATTGTGTATGTATGCAATGATGGTTGAAAGTTGTTGTATTGACATATTGAATATGCATGCTCATAGTGCTTTGTAACTAACATGAATTTCTTGAATGTTGAAGTGCATTCCTTTCGTAAATAAGAATTTTGTATATAATAGAGGCCTCTCACTTATGTTATCTATGATTATTGTGTAGTGTATGTTCCTAAATTAAGTAGTTATATTTTGTTATAACAAATGTAGTTATTTACTATTTCATGAATGTTTTCATGTTTAATCACTGTGTATACTATAATAGTGAAGTGAGTCTTTTATGTTGGTAGGACTTGAAGGTTCCGTAGGTTGCTAGAGGAAAAAAAACACACAACCTATGTGTTTCATAAGTGATTGATTTGAGAAGGTTTGAATCTTTTGCAGTTAAAGGTAGAGAATTGTTTGGATTTAGAAGAGGATGAAGAGCTCAAAATTATCAGAAGCAACTTGGGTAGAATTTTTGGGGTTTACTATAAATTTGGAGTTTGGGAAGTTTGGTCTTTGCCCTTAGTCACATGGATTACCAAGGCCATGACCAAGAGCTATTTTGAATGGGGTTTTCTAAACACCAGACTAGTAGAGAGTTAGAAAATACCCATTATATGGAAACTGTTGGCTTGATGGGGCCTAGAACCAGGTTTAAATGTGGCCGCACGAACCAACAAAACCCAATATTACTGACCCTTCCAGCAACGATTTGCTTGCGTAGACCGAAGTCTCACCCAAGGAAATATAGGGGGATGCTAGAACCAGGTTTCTACATCTAGAGGGACAGAGGGCTCTAGATTTAGGGCTTTTCTTCCTTGAAAGATCTTCACAGGTATGATCTACTAATTATACAAGCGTTGTTCAATGCATCTGTTGAAATTACTACCAAACTACATGATCTTTCTTAATCATACATAAAACAACATAAATAATCATAAACCAGAATTCACTATGTAATTGCAGATTAGAACCCTTATTTAGCACAGATAAACATAAAAAATAGTAAATTAAAACACATCAACATAAATTCATATCTATCTTCAAAGGTCTTTCATTCATATTCATATCCTTCTCATACATTCACTTTCACCTCGCGCACTCAGCTATAGGGGTATGTGCACACAACTGAAAACATCCTAAGGTCTCCGCGCACTACTCTGCAGGAGCCTTTCTTCTAACCCAGATCCACAGACTTCGACTCAAAATATTATTACAACGAAATGAATTTCATCAACTGGACTTCGACTTAGACTGCCTATGACTTCTATCTAGACTCCTTATATATTTTTTTTCATTTACAATACCATGGTCTGAAAACCATGGGTGGACTTCAATGTTCACAAAATTTTCTCATTACATTACATAATAAGGGGTTTTGACCCACCCCAAAGCCCCTAAGACTCAAAATGGACTTCGCACTACACGCTCCTCTCTTCCATCCACGGAGTCTTTCTCTACTGCATTCTTCGAGGGGATCCCATGTCCAACATGCCCCCAACATAAAATTGAGACTAATCCTGAGTCACAAAGGTGGTGTGCCATAGATAATCACTTTGATGCCACTCAAGGAATCCTTCATTGGCGGAACCACTTCGACGCACTACTTTTCAAACTCTCTGAATTATCCAAGCAACGTCTCTATGACTTTCTTGGCTACCTTCTACTAAATTCCTCTCCGTTTCTTGCGCAGAGTCTTCAATTTATTTTCTATAGTTTGGGAGAGTTGATTGGCCTCAACTTCCCATGGCTTCATTCTGGATGCAAGTATCTAGTCATTCCTGTGTATGTCATCGAATTTCTCCTGTAAGAATTTACCCTCTTGGAGATGGGTAAGCCACTGCATTGGTGCTAAGGTCTTTGCAGTGACCTTAATTTGATCCAATTGTTCAATATTTTCACGCACTGTGACCTCTATATTTTGTACCTAAGGGTCCTATAGTGAGGACCAAACATCAAGATCTTATCCAAAGACATTCACACACACCTATATGTAGACTCAATCTATTATGTGGCAGATTTTAGCTCTATTGCACACTGCTCTTGGACTTTTGGCAGAGTGGCAGGCTGCAATTGCATTTGTAGCTCAACAATTTTCATCTGCATTTCCATGCACACTTCATCGAATTTGGCTTTAGAGTCCTTAACTACCGTGGAAATCTTGGCCACTTTTTGTTCTAGTGCAACTTCAGCCTGAATTTGGAGCTCTGGTAGCTTGCTGCAAGCCTTAAAGGTGGCTTCCTCCAGCTTTTGCCTTTGCGTTGTCTTAGCCTCACTTTCTTGGAAAAAAATTTGCTTATGGTTCAACCATGCTCTGCCTTTCCTTCTTAATATCCTGAATGATCATGAGGGCACACTATTATTTTATCTTCAATTCCTCGTCAATGTCCTGGTGGAACTCATGAAAAGTCTTCAGTGGAAGTGCAATAAGATTAAGCTTTTTATTTCGCTAGTGGACCACCTACTTTAGCTACTCCACCATGTCAAAACTCAATGTACATGCAGGGATAGACATTGTGCAAGTATCAGAGGTCAGTCCCAATTCATGCGCTGCTGTACTTGCATGTACTTGTGCCCTGCTCGACTAAATCACACTCACTTTCAACTCGCTCACGCTCGTTTGAACAGTGCTTGTTTGCACCCGCAGGTATTTCAAGCCCTTGTGAACATCTCCCAACACCTTCTTATATTTTTCTTCAATGTTTCCCCATAAGTGCTCAGTGGCATGCATCATGGATTCTCCAATTTTGTCGAGGTACCCTTCAGTAAGGATGATGGCTTCTGGGCTAGCAGACTTATCAAAATTTACCTTCTTCCTCATGCCACCCTTCTATGGTTGTCGCCTATTGGTAGTAAAAGGGGAGGGGGGGTCAGATGGGTACATACTGATATCACCGCCAAGAGTGTCATCCCATCTTGTCTCCAGAATCTCTGTGTTGATTTTTTACCAGTCAAAAATGTGAATTTATGGTCCTTCTTTCCTTTAGGTGTGGTGGGATTCACACCACTCATCTTGGATTTCTTCGCACTTGGAGTTAACCAATCGCTTGGCCATTGACTGATGATGGCTTCCACATCTTCTTCTTCGATAAGGCACTACAACTCGTACCAAACCCCAACAAGGTCCTTCTTTGCCTAAATGTGAATCTAGTGGAAGTCCACTTTGAACTCCGTGATTTGTCGATATTGATTCACAATTCTAGGTGATGACCGAGGCTTTTGGTTAATCATCCATCCGCAGAATCATCTCAAATACAACCCAAACAATATTATTTTCCATGACCTTATTTGGCTCTATCGAATACCACAATGAGGCATATCTGGCCACCTCACACAAGTCTGGGTCTGCAGTGGAGAACTGCGACTCCTCGGGCTCCCCCCAAGCCATCAATGCAATGAGGACCAAGAACCATGTGTAGTGGAAATGCTTGCCCTCTTCCTAAGCTGCCCTAAAATCAACGAGGAACTCACTACATAGATAGGCTACCCAATTATAGACAACACCTTTGGTGCAATTCGTATCCAAGGATATGACTGACATCGAAGCCTCCTCTCCGTGACTCTTTCTCATAATTTTCCTGGCTAAAATGTGAGTAGAAAAGCACACAGATCTGTCAGAAATGGAGTTAATTGAATAACCCTGGGTTCCCTTTGTTAGATTATACTCTTTTTTCATATGGTCGATGAGCTATTTTTCCTGATATTTTCCCACAAAATCTTCTGCGAGGTCCAATATGAGACAAGGAAGGGCTGTAATCCTCCTTATTAACATCACATCGATAGGGTTCTTCTTCCCTAGTCACAAGCAGTTGTCATGCACTAATGCTAGCAGTTGGCACACAATAATAGTGTTAATAAAACTTCGTCCAAACTGTGGCACATACAAAATTTTGAGTATCGCGGCCTCCTGGATACCAATCACCCATTTCATCAACTCCAATCTTATCACTCTTCTTGCATAATCTTGTTCGCGCAAATACGTATTGGGATCAAAATGCGGGTATTTAATTCGATCATTGAAGTCCCAATACTCCATCCGTAGCTAAGGAACCTTGGCCAATAACTCTCCTTCAACTGGAAATTTGTCTGGAATCAAAATTGTAAAGACCTTGTATTTTACCGCATCTAGATCCTTTGTCAAATTCTGAGATTTTGGATTCCAGGGTAGAATATACGGAGGAAGCCTATAGATAGGCTTGAAATCCTTGACATTAATTTCCTCTAGTGCTACTTCTTCTTCATTAGATTCGATCTCCATATCCTTCTTCTACCGGTCTTGGACTCCCTTACTCTGCTATTCATTAATTTGTTTCTTTCAGGGCGACGATTTTGTTACTTCCTTCTGCAGATTTTTAGACGTCGCTGCGCCCGCAGTCGTCTGCTGCTTGGGTGACCTTGACCCTATGGCAGTTACTGGCTGTGTAGCCGTCATTATGAATCCTAAGCCTCTATGGGGAATTCCTTCTCAATATCCTCGTAGCTCTTCTCTGACATACAATATCTTTCTCAACACTCTTGCAGACATTAAATCTCACTTCTAAGTCTCAGCGTGCAAAGTATTCCAATGGGGAACGAGATCCATGATTGATAGCCGAATTCGAATAAAAGTCCCATCATCTCCTTTATATATTCCTCATAAATGACGATTTGGAAGCAGATCCGCCCATATATGCCCATTAATTGCATCCCTCCCACTTCTTTTAACGACCAAGTTGTTGTCCAATCAACTGTTACTGTTCCAATGGTTGCTTTTGGCGAAATCCGCTAGACTCACCCCTTCGACGCAATTCTTTTTCCCTTGGAGCAGTACCCTCTAGATGTGCATGCTGTCGTGTTGCCACACAATAATTCTACTTTGAGGAAGCCACCCTTTGGAATAATCATTTGTAGTCCTACACGCCCCTCAAATAGGCATTCATAGGTCTTTTCCCCCAACACAAACTTGTTGAACAAATATTTCCAAGCAGACTAGATGTAACTTCCTTGGGCATGTTCCAACTACACAGCCTAATCAGACTGTACCAATGTTGTTGTATCCTTGGTAATTCAGAATATTTTCGAGTTTAATTCTTAAAGAGCCTTAGTAATACACTCCCAGTCATCAACGAAGCTGTAGGTTAACAAGAATCCTTCTATCATCTCTTCCCAATCTGTAGTGCCATGGCACATCTCTGTTTCAATATACCAATGATGAGGTTTCGTATCAAAGGAATGAAAGAACATGTGCACCCTCTCTGGTTGAGGTTTAGTTCCAAAAACTGCGGTCCAACAAGATAAATTCTCGTGAGGATCTTTCTGACCATCATACTTCTTTGCGATCTTCGTATCGACATGACCAAACCTCAGCCTTATAAATTTGTAGAACTCCTTCCATCCTCCTAAAATTTCTCTGTGCGCTCCCCACCATCGGGCTGGAGTAGACCTCAATGCATAGTTCATAGCTTCGTATCTCTGGTCGTTAGACACCTTTTTCTCAAATTCTTCCAGGACCCAAAACAAAATTCCCTGTTCCATCATAAAAAGGAAAGTCACGCACTTCCGATCGGACACAGTTCTGGGATTTGGTAGTTTTGTTACATCCCTTAGTAGTTACTTCCTGCAAGAGATTTTTCCAATGCTCCAACTCTTCATTGAAATATGAAATGCACGAACTATCACGCTCCTAACATATTCTGCCATACACAATGGGATTAGTCCATGTTGGCTCGAGGGGTCCTGACCTAGGTTCGGAGTTCAAGGTTTGCCAACAAAATCCTATACTACTGGCCCTTTCCACTGTGACCCGCTTGCACAGGTCAAAGTCTCACCCGAAGTAGTATGGGTGGGTGCTGGAACCAGGTTTCCGCACCCTAAGAAAGGATAGGTAAGGCAAGCAGAGCTGTGTCTGGCCCTGTGATGCCGAGATCACCTCTTTCGGAGCAGGATCTATAGGTCTCTTTTCGCATCCACGTGCACAAGGTCAACTATACTACAGTGTTTAATAATTATATACTTCTATGACAATAGCACAGTATTGCATAAAACAGAACATAACAGATCCAGATGCAGTAAACACACTTACACAGAGCGTTTACAGCTGAGTACATAGTACAACAATTCACATAAACAATACACACAGATTCAGTTCTTAGACAACCTTTCTTATTCATCAATTCATCAATTCCCTCTTACAATACCCATCCCAGCCTACGCACATAGTAGCAGGGTCCGCACACAGCAGGACTCTGGATCTCCGTGCACACAGCCAACAAGAGTCCTTTCCTCGAAAACCCAAATAGATCTACTAAACCACAATTCACATCAATAGCTCATCATTGTGATTCTTTCTATCTTACAATTCAAAATGTTCCTCTATTTATAAAAATCTAGCCTAATCTTTCCCATGGTCCGCAAACCGTGGTTTTCGGACCCCAGGTCTACCCCTTTAACCCATTACAATGCTTCCGGGGCTTTATCTCACCCAAAACCCCCTATGCTAGACTAATTATAATCAAAAGTATAAAAAATCGGACTAGTTTCGCAGCTTGTAGGAGACCCTGTTCCAACAGTCTCCTAACACAATCTTGTGACTCGTCCCGAGTCACTATGGTGGTGCGGTCTCTACCTGCGCGTGTAGGGCATTAAGGGCTGCGACCAGTGGAGGTAACACTTCTTGAATTTGAGCAGCAACACTCCGTGTAAGGTCTATAAGCTTCTGGGAGGTCGGTCCTTCAGTTGCTGCAGTGACATTTTCGAGGGTTTGAGTTAGTCGCTTGATCGCGCCTTCAATATCCTGCGAAAGTTGGAGGGCTGTGGTAGCCCAAGGCTTCAGACGTTCTACCATGATGTGCTGTTTATGCTGAATTTTCTCAATCTCGTCCTAGAGATCATTGCTGGTCTTTAAACATGCCAAGTGCTGTGCAGGTACCAAGGTGGGCAGCGTAGCGTTGAGCTACTCGAAAGATTCTTCCTTCTGTCGTAAGTCCTGATTGATTTCATGGAGGACCGAATCACGTTGGACCTTAGTCCAGAGTTGCATGGCTGATTCTAGCAACTGGGCACCTTGGGAAATCTGCCCCGAAATAACATTTATCGCATCGGTTACTAGGGTAGTGCACTGGGCGCGGACTTCCAGAGGTGTTTCGGGCTACAGTTTGGCCTGTAAGTTGGTGATTTGTTGTTCTAGCTGTGTCTTGACGGTGTGTATTTCCATCCTAGACGCTTTGAGTGCCACAAAATTTTTTTCCACTTTAGCGCGAGGCATGTCTACGGCCGGTATCTCGTCTATAACCTCAGTGCAGAGCTGGTGGATCACTGTTTTGAGCTCTGCCTGCCATGAAACGACGAGGAGAAAATCACCAGCCTGCTGCGTGATGGTGTTCTCGGCTGTACCAAGTTGTTGGTGTACTTGCTGTTCATGATGGCTAATCTCCTGGAATACAGCGTTGTGGAGGCCCTGTAAGGATTCGTGGGGTAGCTTAGCCAGATCCAGCTGGGTTCCTGTTTCTGCTTGGAGTTGAGTTCCTACTAGGGCAACGCTAGGTATAGTCCACATATGAATTTCCTTTGTGAATAGCGCTGAACTGCTAGTGACCGAAGGGGTCTGTGCCTGACCAATGCTAGTCTATAGCTTATCCATTTTTAACTGGAGGGCGCGGAGCTCGGCCTAGAGAGTGTTGAGTGCGACCTTCTTCTGTTCCCCTATGGATGCCCACTTTTCTTCTGTAGCCATTGTGACTGCATCTGCGATTTTCTCGAGGTCATTGTCAATCAGTGTGACCGTCGCATCATATTGTGTGCAGTGGGCACGCTGTTTCTTTCGGGATCTTGGTGCCGACTCACTTGACCGCTTCGTACCGAGGGGAGGGGTGGTATCTCTGTCAGACCCTACTTGAGCTTTGGCCGCAGTGGTCTACGGTGGTTGTGTATCCATATTCTTGGCTATGTATGAGCCTGTCAAGCTGGGCTCCGCGGTCTCCCCACGGGTGTCTGTGAAGCCTGTCTTCCAGGCAGGGGGCCATAGCATGATCATTAGGTCAATCTCTTCATCTGATACCATATATGGAAGTGCCATCCATGTCTTATTGTTGAGGCTACAGATCTAAATATGGTGCATGGTAACTTGGAATGCTGCAACACTTTTGTATTTGTCATATACCATCGGGGACAGCCGGGATCAGGAATTTATGGCGACTGCCACACTGCTCTGGAAGAGGATCTAGAAAAATTTGTTATCCTCGATGCATTACGTATCTTTAGAGTCCCATAAATGAGCATACCGAGCTCCTTCACACATCCCAGGAGGAAGCTTGGGGAGGATCTATTCCTCAGGAGTGTCCCAGGTGACTAGCGCTATCAGGAGTAATAACCATGAATAAAAGAAGGACATCCCCTGCTCCTGGGATTCACGGACATTAGCCAGAAATTCATCGCATAATTATTGAGCCCAATTCAAGGAGATGCCCTTCGCACACCAACCAGCCAACTGAATAACATTGGTGGGGACAGTCGCAACCTGGCACTTCCTCATTAGCTTGCAGACTAACAACCTAGTACCCATCTGCGTAGCACGATCACAAACCCTCGCTGATTGCGACTCAGCTTGTAGGTCTTCCGCACAAATGTAGTGGTAGCTACTTTGTACTTCTTGCCTACCCGCTCTAGAGGGTGTGGCTCGTGCATATGAAGGCTTGTAATCTTGTGGATCAACACAACATCAATAGGGACCATGTCTCGAATCCATAAGCAGCCATTGTGAATGAGGGCGAGCAACTGGTGAGCCAACCGATATGTGACATTGTAATGGAAAAAATGGGGCATCCGGAGCAGATAAGAGTCTAGACCCGGCCAAGCCACATACCCAGCACTTAGGCACCACCGTGACTCCATCATTTCCATAGATTGTATCAAAGTACAATGCGGGGGCCAATTCAGGGAGGGTTTCAAAGTCCGCCAAGTCGTGATCATCAAACTTGACCTCGTGGAGTCATTTGTAGGGATCACTGATGACAGGGACCTCTCTCGAAGTTAGGGGGGTTTGCAGATAGGTGACCAAGCTATCCAAGTTTTTTGGCGTTCGCGTAGACGGTCTACGTGGGTGAACGAAGGGAGGTAACCAATTGATCGGGTTAGCAGGAAAAGCACCCTCCTACATGTTTTGATCTAGGGGTGATGCCGACGGAGACCTGACATGCCTTGGAGAAGTCCTAGGCTTCCCGGTAGCTCATCTCACAGCTTTCAGAACTTTTCCCGAGCCTTGTGCCCTTCCTTTTCGTTTCCTTGTGACTGGCGTAGAGGGAAATTATTCTAGTTTAGACTCAAATTCCATTATTTCCTCAACGTCAGGCCCCGTCGGGGCCAAAGGTTCGACAAGGTTAGTGGCTGGCATCCTTGCACGAAAAATGAATCCCAGCCCCGGGTGACTACTATCAGACGGAGCAGGTTGACTAGACATGAGAGGGATAGTGCAGATACGGGAAGTGTGATTGCTCAAGTTCTTTCAAGAGAAGAATGATGAGTGCAAGTTGTGCAAGTGAAACGACACCTTTGGCTGAACTATCCTACTCCTTTTATAGTACCCCCAAGCGTGCAATGGTAAGGTAAACTTTATTTGAGATGGGTCCCCTAAGAAACGGTAAAAAATCCACAAAATTCGTTTCATTAAATGCCTTGAGGCTGCTCCTTCCAACTGCAACTTTTTATTTTTACCAATGGTTACTGTTCCAATGGCTAGTTTTCATATCACCGGTGGGCTTGGCCTATTTGTTACGCTAGGGTTGACTATCTGCATCATCTGTGTGTCCCTCCTCAACACAGGATTTCTTCCTACGCAACTCATGACCAATGACAAAGAGAACCTTACCGTCTATGTAAGTGAGGTTTTAGGAGGGGTTGTAGTCAGAGCGTATTGTCGTAAACGCAACTATTTTTTTGTCATAGAGGCGGCCGAATGGATGAGAGCTCTACTTTATCAACCTATGGCTAGTGTAGAGTGCATTTTCATGCTACTTACTCGCGAGTCAGCCTGACCTTTTTCTGGGGTTGGGCCGCAATAATCGATTATTCCTGGCCCCTTCAGGGCCCTTACCTCTGAGGAAATGCAGCGGAAGTTTTTTGTGATCCGAAGACAATGCAACACAGAGACATCATGTAACTAGTTCTGCAAATTCTCTATTTCCTCATCGAGATCAGATAAGCATTCAGTATCCCCCTCCCAGGAAAGTACTTCGTCCCCTGTTGGGTTGTCCGTGTCTGATGTATTTAACTTATAGATATTGTCCACATCTTCCTCCTTGGGTACTAGTTCAATGTAGTGTTTACCTTCCGCAGGGTCTAATGGTACTATCACCCTTGTGCCATTATTTTTGAACACCATGCTTCTTTTTTTCAAGTTAATGATACCACCCATGTCGATGGCCCAATCCAATCCCAGTAGTGCAGGGTAGGGGTCCACATCCTCGATGATTTGAATGACTTCAAAGTCATCCCGGACCTTAATCCTTGCGATATCTACCATAATCCCAGATATCGCAAGGATTAAGGTCCATATCCTCACCCCCCACACCTTTAAAGGTAGGTAATTTCAAGTGTGCTGCCATATCTTCTTCTAGCGGGACTTCGGGCGAGGTTTTACCCTTACGCGGTTCTGAAGGCGGTGTAGCTGGTGGGATTTGCACAGTTTCTCCTTGCAGCGGGCTATAGACGGATCTATCCCCTTCTTGATTGGTTCGATAGTACTTACCGCTCCGCGTTATACTTTCATCCGGATTGGAAATCATTCAATCGTGCCTGCTCTTCCTTGTCAGGCCTTCAATACTTCTCTTGGCATTACTTGATCCCCTTCTCAACATGCTCCCAGTCCCGACAACAGAACCATTTGTTGGCTTGAGGGGTAATGACCCAGGTTTGGAGTTCAAGGTTTTCCAACAAACCCCTATACTACTGGCCCTTTCGGCAGTGACCTGCTTGCGCAGGTCAAAGTCTCACCCGAAGTAGTATGGGTGGGTGCTGGAACCAGGTTTCCGCACCCTAAGAAAGAGTAGGTAAGGCAAGCAGAGCTGTGTCCAGTCCTATGATGCCCAGATCACCTCTTTCGGAGTAGGATCTATAGGTCTCTTTTCGCATCCACGCGTGCAAGGTCAACTATACTACAATGTTTAATAATTATATACTTCTATGACAGTAGCACAATATTGCATAAAACAAAACTATATAGATCTAGATGCTTCTAGTCCCTTAGTAATTTCATACACATTTGTAAGAAGGATTCCAAGATAGATTGATCAAATTCCTTTACTTCAGTATTCTCCTAAGGATTATTACTCAATGGAAATAGCTGTCTCTGTGTGGTTGATGTCGAAGCTTTAGGAGTAATAAATGTCTTGTTTGATTCCATGAATGTCTCTTTCTCGTGCTGCACATTGAATCCAACATTCTTATCTACAGGTTTCCTTACCCATGATTATGTCACAATCCTCTTTTCTTATGCGCGGTTTCCTCCTATATTCACACCAGTGCACGTTACTATGTTAATGCTAGGATCTTCCTAGCACGATTCAAACCTCATCATTTGTATATTCTGAGTCAACTACTAGTTGTGCTTCTCCTGCATTTTAGTTAACAAAATGGAACAATATTTGATTTCATGACCAAATTATTTAAAATACTTATAGGAAGCTTTTATAGGATGTTGACAATCCTTGGAAAAATGTCCTGGTTGTTTTCAGTTGTAACATATGATATACTCTCGTCCACAACCAATGCCTCCTCCTCGGCCATACCCTCAACCTAGGAAACCTGCTCACATAGTCGGTGAACCCGAAGCTTCAAGACCTTCTACCTGCATTCTATACACACCAGGACTATTCTGCATCATTAGAACATAGCTCTTACAATGTTATTCATCATGTCCCATCGAATTGTAGAAATTGCAGAACAATTTCTTCGACGATCTGAAATTTTTTTGCAACAGGTGACAATAGTTAGTGGAATGTTGGCCTGCAAATTCACATATGCTACACCATACATGGGGTCCTACACTTGGCCCAACACTAGATCCAGGATTCAATGGACTTGACATCCCAGCACCAAATAGTCTCTATAAATAGGGCACTGCTCTTTATAATGACCCTATGATTTGCACTTGTTACACTAGACTTCCAACCTTATATCATATCTAATCTCCTTTCCCTTATTTATATCCTAGAGCTTTATGTGCAAGCTCTCCAAACGAGTGTAAATATGTGCACTCTTATGCTTGTATCAACTAATGGCGAAGCTTCAAGCTTCATCGCAATCTCCAGTGCTTCAGCTTGAGTGGAAATATTTTGTTGTGACAATGGAAATCTGAGATGAGGAAAAAACGCAAAAATGAACCATTCTCTATGTTTTTCATCCAATATCTTGAAGATAATTTGGGTCAACAATGTCTTAAACCTCTGATTTAACTCTCACACGGTCTCAGTAACCATATGCTAAATTTCTTTGATTTCTATGATACATTGGGATTGTGACTTTGGTTTCTTGAATTCAACATTCAATGTGGTCTTCGTCTCAGCCAATGTAGCATTTTTATTCGTCGTAACATATTTCAGGTACCAGGGAAATGCTCTATCTTGCAGCACTGTAACCAATTGCGCTTTCTTCATGTTTTCATCTGTAATATTCTGTGAACTCCATATTTCTTCGAAAACAAACCACAACTGTTCCAGATCATTTGATCCCTTGAACATAGGAATATTTGGGGGTTGGGCCATGGTGAATGGGGGAGGTGGAGGTGGAGGAACGAAATCAGATGGGGTGATGATGGGGGTGGAAGGTTGGAGAATCTCCACAGTTCTTTGCTGACTTTTAGATCTCAGCGACAAACTTCTCGGGGTAGCGGTGTTGCTTTCTCCTTCTTCATACCCAAACAACTGACGATATTCAATTTCAACGTCAACACCCCAATTTGTTATGAATATTTTACTGCTCCGCGTAGAACCAGGTTCTCTTTCTTCGAACATCAATATGAGTGCATCCGTAATATACCCTTTTCACACAATAGAATTTTAACCCAAAACTTCAGCGAATTTAGGTACTTACCTCTAGGGCCTTTGAATAACTTGCACTTCGCTTCGCTATAAGACACAGAATTCAAGATCACAAGCTCAGTAATAAAACCTCCAAGGATACTATCGATCCAATAATAAAAAACCCTCGCGATCTTGTTATCAGTATTTTTTAGCTTCTCAATCATATCTGGGGTCCACACAGTTGGATTATTATTGAAATAATCTATTTGCGCAGCTAGTCTTGATATCCACTCGTAGAACTTGTTAGAAAACGATGCGAAAAAAATCTTTATTGATTTGCATAGATATAATTATGTAACCAATGTTTAGTAGAGATGTGCAGACTTATGTTTTCTTTCACAAAAAACTCACGTTCTTTTAGATCTACCCAATCTTCAATCTCTTGCTTAAACAAATTCCACATCCAACTATCCCTTAGTGAGATCTCGGTCTCGAAAACAAAACCATTTGTTGGCTTGATGGGTCCTAGACGTAGGTTCAAATGTGGCTGCACAAACCAGCAAAACCCACTATTACTAGCCCTTTCGGAAATGATCTACTTGCGCAGACTGAAGTATCACCCGAGGCAATATGGGGGGGGTGCTAGAACCAGGTTTCTGCATCCAGAGGGACAAAGGACCATGGCTTTAGGGAATTTCTTCCTTGACAGAGCTTCACAGGTATGATCTACTAATTATACAAGCATTTCTAAATGCATATGTTGAATTCACTACCAAACTATGTGATCTTGCTTAATCATACATAAGACAACATAAATAATCATAAACCAGACTTTGCTATGAAATTGCAGATCACAACCCTTACTTAGCACAAATAAGCATAAACAATAGTAAAGTAAAACACATCAATAGAAATTCAGATCTATCTTCAAAGGTATTTCATTCATATTCAAATCCTTCTCATACATTCACTTTCACCCTGCGCACTCAGCTCCAGGGGCCTGCACACATAGCTGCAGAATTCCTAAGGTCTCTATGCGCTCAGCTAGAGGAGAATTTCCTCTAACCCAAATTTATAGAATCTGACTCAAAACAACCTTACATATAAATTCATTTCATCAACTAGACTTCGACTTAGATTGCATATGGCTTCTATCTAGACTCCTTGTATAGATTTTGCATTTACAATACCATGGTTCAAAAACCATGGGAGGAGTTCAATGCTCACAAAATATTCCCATTACATTACATAATAAGGGGCTTTGACCCACCCCAAAGCCACTAAGACTCAAAATAGAATTCGTGCTGCACACTACGCTCCTTGATCTACAAAGTGTTTCTCTACTACTTTCTTCGAGGGGATCCCATGTCCAACAGAAACCCATGGTATGGTGTGGCTCCGATTGATAGATTGTTACTTAATGACAATCAATTTATTGTTGAGCTTGTTAAGTAACATCACCTAGTACTAAATTATCAAAATATCCCGATTAATGGCATCATGATGACATGGAAGTGCCATGTGTATGACATGTGTCACCTAGATTCAAAATTTTCAGTGTATGAGATGGGAAAACATGACTAACATGTGGCACACATCAATAGTGCCCCATGGCGGGGGAAAATTAGCATCTACCATGTGTCAAGTGGTGATTGGATTTTAGAGTATGATATGGCATGTTGAGCTATCATATTGGAATATTGACATATCAAGACTTTATGAGGGTTGTTCCCTGGAAAATCTATGATATCCTGATATCCTAGTATATTCTTTAACAATGCCATGTGTTAGGTACATAAAATTTCACCATATGACAAGATGTGATTGGATGTTAAATATATGAAGTGGCATGCTGAGTTGGCCACCGACCTATCAGGGAGTTCCAAGGAATTGTAGTTATAAGAGAATCATTGATATCTTGGTATTTTTGTATTTTTATATCGACATATTGGACCACTAGCATATCAACATACTAGAACATTGAGGGATTTAGGGATGTGCCCTTTAATTAAATTCCTGATATGGTGGGGCTTTGATGGGACAATGTGGAACATTACGTGAATGTCACAAGGACAAGGGTTTGCATGTGTCAACCATGTTGATTGTAATAATTTTGATGTGGCCTTACAGGGGTGATATTTTCAAGTGGCATAACTTTATGCATGCAACTTATAATGGGATGAAATTTATATAGTTTAAAATATCTTGATGAGAAGAAGATGATGGGCGTATCAGGAATATCATTTGATCTGATGGAGGAAAGAGGAAATTTGATAACCCCATATTCACAATAAACTTTGAAGGTCAGGTCTAGTTGTGCCCCACAACTGCAAAACAACATTAGCAGATTGGGTAAGTTACAAATTGGCTCCACAAGAGCCAATTAATTTTGAAATTAAGTTGGTGACATTACACCACATATTTTATATTACAAAATCAAAGTGGTTTTAGTTTTAAAAAATGAATGTTAAAAAATATCAAGTTATTGAATCACAAGGCCAATTCAAAAATAAAAATTAAATGAATAGAGGTTTCCAAGTTGTTTGAATTCCCTCAAGTAATCAATGGCGCATTAGCATATTCAATTTATAAATAGGAAGTACAGAAAATAATACTAAAACAAAGAATAAATGATCTGGATATGTATTTGTTACCAAAGCCATTATTTTTTAAAGCTATAGCTATAGTTAGGCCAACCACAATTGTTGAGGACATCACAAAAAATAGTTTGATGATTATGGAAACATATTTATGAGATAATTTATACAATATTTGAAGTGTGGGAAGTAACCATGGCCTCAACCAATCACTTTGTATGTATTGATTCCCAAATTGAATATTTACAAAAGGACTTGGAAAATGATGAGATGTTTTATAAATAAGCTCTCACCACATTTATATGAAGTTACCAGACATGAATGAGGCCCAAAGGAAAAAATAAACATTTTCTTTCCCAAGGAATAATTAAACAATTAAAAGCTTAATGGAAGGAGAGAATAAAGACACTCCAAGAACAAATTTTCAAGTGTGGAAATATTAAGGCAAAATGGAGTGATCTATTCTTAAAGTTGACTGAGGTAGAAAATGAATTGGAAGGGAGCAACTTAATTATGGATGCTATGTTGTTAAATTGAGAACAAATTCATAAGAGTATGGATGTACTAAGGATAATGTGGGGAAATTACTTCAAAAAACTTGTTGATTTCCCAAGGAACAAATTGAAAAGTGGTTAATTCATTTCATCAACAAGAATAAATACATATCTAACATAGTACATCAAGGCAATTATTATTTTAAGTATATTGAAGACGAGTTACTTGAAGTTTGGGTAAAAAAAGAACTCACCATTGCACCTTTATAGGACTACATTGATCAATGGCTCAAAGATATGTTAGAAAAGGTAAAAAATTCTAGATGACTTATCAACCGTTCCAATGGTTGGGTTTTCAACTCACATCCAACAGTTTAAATTGGAGAATATTCAGCAAATAAATATTCTTCCCAACACTTTGGTAGATTGTCCCTCACCTTTCCTTTCTTCTTCCCACTTAGTAATCATTGAGCCCTTGTTACTTTGAATTTATCCAAGTATTAAGGTCAATTCCTAATTGTTGTTTCTCATCTCTTCTAGGTTTTCTCTTTACTATATGGTTTGCAAGAGCCAAACCCCTATCCTTAAATGTCGAATTCATTTTAAATTTTTGAGATATTATAGATTTTATTTTAAAAATTGTTTATTTTTTAAAGGTTCTACAAATAAATAATAAGATTTCATGTCTAGTGTAAGATTTGGATTTTGAGTTTAAATATTGGGATAATAAGGGTGTAAAACTTTTCATTCTGATGAGTTTGGTTGCAATTATTTTTTTAAAGTTATCTACAACTGCATTCCGTAATTATCTTCATCTATCCAAATGCATGACTCTTTACTTTCACTCATGCTACAAATTCATGATTGATAATTTCATTTATATATATTTCAATGTGTATCACATATTATGAAAACTTGAGGCTTGGTCCTTTCTCAGCCCATTTCTTTTTATTATTTTTCCATTATCTCTTTAATATTTTTTGATACAAAGGAATGACATCTCTATAAAAATAAGGGGGAACACATAAATTTCCTAAAATTTTATCATTGGGATTTCACCAATCCCAATGATTAATAACTAGTCAAAATAGAGAGATACTTTTGATCTTCCGAGTTAGGGTTGGCAACGTCCTTATGGTATCATAATATTATTTTATCCTCTAATTTTTTATCACACCAAAAAATATCCTTAAATTTAGATGTAATAATTTTTTTAATATTATTGGTATAATGTAGAATGAATTCTTCCTTTATTTCCCAATGATTTATCCAATACTTAACATCCTCACTTGAGCCACTAGTGGTTTTGGCTAGGGTTTGAAGAAATTTTAGGTAGTATATTGTCATATTATTATTTATATTTTTCTTGTACCTTAAGTACCTAATCATGGACATGCGTTCAATAGGAGAATGTTGTGAAACCAGCTCCAAAAATAGAAGAAAAGAGATATCAACACCTTATAAATAAGCCACTTTGAGGGGGAAACCTCCAACACATTACATGAATGAACAATTCTTGGATGATTCAAATTAAAAAACCTCCTTTCTATATATAGGAGTCCATGGGGCCACAATGTAATCCTAGCCGACCTAACAATAATAATTTAAGGCCACAATAATAACAATATGGGGGTTACAAGGGTACAATAATAACAATAAGAGGGTTACACTAACAATAATAAGGGACTATACTAGTAATATAGGGACCTAACATGCCCCTCTCCTTCAAAAAAGTGTTGTCCTCAACGCTTGAGTAGCTCTGGGTGCTTCTGTATAAAATTGTCATCCTCCCATGTAGAATCTTCAGTGGGTAAGTTCTTCCACTTGATGAGATACTCTAAAATTGATCGATTCCGTAGCTGTCAGGTTCTTTTTTCCGTGACCACTTCAGGTTCCAATATGATTTTTCCTTCCTCATCAAGTTCTGGCAATATTGTTTGAACTGGAATATTTTCACCTATAACCTTCTTTAAGCATGAAACATGGAAAACTGGATGCACTCATGAAGAAGTAGGAAGCTCCAATTTTTATGCCATAGTACCAATCTTTTGCAACACCTTGTAAGGACCATAGTACTTTGGCGATAATTTATTATCCTTCTTAGCTTGCTTGAGGGACATTTGTTTGTATGGTTGTAGCCGTAAAATTACCCAGTCTCCTACATCAAAACTTCTCTCGCTGCGATGTTGATCTGCCTGTTGTTTCATTCGATTTTGTGCCAAATTCAGGTTATCCTTTAAGAGTTGGAGAACTTCTTGTTGATGCTCGATGTGATCTTCCACTGCTTGAACCTTTGAACTTTCTCTTAAAGATGATGTGATGGATGGTGGATGATATCCATAAAGTGCCATAAATGGGGTCATTTTTGCTGCAGTATGGAAGGAAGTGTTATACCACCATTCAGCTAGAGGTAACCACTTGACCCATTGTGTTTGTTTATCATATATAAAACAACAAAGATATCCTTCCAAACATTTATTTACTATCTCAGTTTGACCATCAGATTGAGGATGATAAGATGAGCTATGAGCTAATTGAGTACCCAAACAAGAAAATAAATCCGTCCAAAAATTTTCAGTAAAAATGGGATCTCTGTCGTTCACAATAACCCTTGGGTTTCCATGTAGCTTTTGAACCGTGTCCATAAATGTAGTAGCAACTATAATTGCTTTAAATGGATGAGATAATGCACAAAAGTGTGCATACTTGGTAAGTCTATCAACTACCACCATCATGACACTCTTTCCTGCGGACTTAGGTAAACCTATGATAAAATCCATTGAAATCTCCTCCCAACGTTGACTTGGAATGGATAAAGGTTGTAGAAGACCCGGGGTCTTAATTTTCTCAACTTTATTCTGCTAGAAAACTAAACATTCCGCCACAAAATTTTGAATATCAGATTTAAGGCCATCCCAAAAAATTCTTTCTTCACCCTGTGGTAAGTTTTTAAAAATCCCGAGTGTCCTCCTAAAGGAGAAGTGTGTAATTCCAAAATAATATTTTGTTTTAGTTGGGAATTATTACAAAGATATAAGCGATCTTTGTACCATAAGGAATCATTTTTCCAACTAAATGTATCAGATGTACTAGGATATTATTGCAACTTTTGAATAAGTGTCCACACATCTTCGTCCTTCTTCCATTCATCTCTTGCTTTGGTTATCCAATCTGGTTGGATAATAGAAATGGCACAAAGCAATGCTTCCACCTCTTCATTCTTTCTTGAGAGTGCATCTGCAACAACATTTAGCTTTCCTTTTTTGTAGATTATTTCAAAGTCATAACCCAACATCTTTGTGACCCATTTTTGTTGCTCTTCTGAAGATAGTCTTTGTTCAAAAAAGTGTTTAAGACTATCATGATCAATTTTTACCTTGAAGTGTCTTCCCATTAGGTAAGTTCGCCATTTCTTTAGTGCATGCAGTATTGCTAACATTTCCTTCTCATAAATAGGTTTCTGTAAATACTTTCCTTTGATTGCACGACTTTCAAAAGCAATGGGTCTTCCTTCCTGCATTAAAACAACACCAATTCCATTTCCTGAGGCATCACATTCCACAATAAAGGTTTTTGTGAAGTCTGGCGTAGCTAAGACCGGTGCTAGGCACATTGCCTCTTTAAGATGTTCAAAGGCTTTAGTTGCTTCAGGAGTCCATGAAAATGCATCTTTCTTCAATAATGTTGTTACAGGTGCTGCTATTCTCCCATAATTCTTAACAAACTTTCAATAATACCATGTTAACCCGAGAAATCCTCGCAACTAATTTATGGTTGTGGGGACTTTCCAGTCCTTAATGGCTTTAATTTTGTTAGGGTCTACCTTAACACCCTCGTGAGATACAATATGACCCAGATATTCCACCTCTTATACTCCATAGAAACATTTGGATGTTTTTGCATATAATTGTTTCTCCTGCAATTGTTTGAGCACCTTGTCAACATATTCAACATGATCCTTCCAAGACCTGCCGTAGATTAGTATATCATCAAAAAATACTAGCACAATTTTTTTAAGGAAGGGTTTGAAAATGGAATTCATCAACCCTTGAAATGTAGAAGGTGCATTGGTAAGGCCAAAAGGCATGACCAAAAATTTATAATTACCCTCATGAGTTCGAAATGTCAGTTGTAATATCTTCGCCTTCATTCTAATTTGATGATACCCTAAATGAAGATCCAATTTTGGTAAAATAAATTGCTCCATGTAATTCATCCAATAATTCATCAATCACAGGAATGGGAAATTTATCTTTAATGGTAAGCTTATTGAGCTCCCTATAATCCGGACACATGTTCCATGATCCATCCTTCTTGTGTACCAATACTATAGGAGCAGAGAAAGAACTTTGACTAGGTTGAATTATACCCGCCTCTAACATTTCTGCAAATCATACGTTCAATTTTTCTCTTTTGGACATAAGGATATCTATAAGGCCTGATGTTTGGAGGAACACTTCCTGGAATCAAATGAATAGCATGATCATGATCACGAATAGGTGGGAGTCCTTTGGGAGTTCCAAACACCTTGGAATGATTGTCTAATACTTTTGGAGATCTGCAGAAATAGATGATTTTGATGTTGGAACTTCTAGTGAGCATAATTGTGCAATTACGCCTTGTTGTTCTTTCTTTAGAATCTTTGTCATAAAATTAGAGCTTGTTATCTTTCCCGGCTTCCCTCAAATATCCCATAATTCGACTTCCTTTCCTTCTAAAAAAAATTTC
This sequence comes from Pinus albicaulis, assembly GCA_034641835.2. Lineage (NCBI taxonomy): Eukaryota > Viridiplantae > Streptophyta > Pinopsida > Pinales > Pinaceae > Pinus > Pinus albicaulis. Next base: position 419,864,881 of record CM076577.1, read on the forward strand.
AAGAAAAGTTCTTGAAAAATAAAATCTACCGTCCCCAAAGATTGTAACCATTGTACTCCTAGTACAACATCAACAACTCCCATAGGAATGGAAAGAATTGGACTATTCGATACATATTCCACCATGGTTAGATTGATTTTATGGCATTTTATAGAGCAATTTATAGTTTCTCCATTTGCAACCATCGCTTGACATTTTGGTGCTGGGTATAGGAAACAATTCAATTCCTTGGATACCTTACAATGAATAAAATTATGGGTACTACTTGAATCAATCAACACTATTACCTTTTCCTTCTTGATATGTCCTTCTATATTGAGAGTTTGAGGAGTGGTAATTCTGCCAATGCATTACACGATATGGTTGGACTCATTTCTTCCACTTCTTGGGTTGGTTCCTGTGTATATCCTTCTTGTTCATTTTCTTCCTCCTCTACACAATCTACGTAAAATAATTTCTTCTCAAGACACTTATGACCTTTAGTATTTTCTATCACAACCGTAGCAAAAGCCCTTTTTCTCTTTTTATTCCAATTCTTTTGGTGTCAACCTTGTAGGTTGTGGAAATCTAGGAGTAGCAACACTTCCCTCTTTATAGAAGTGAGTAGATCTGCCACCATAATTTTTTACATTCAATTTTCTTGCCAACCCGAATGCCTTCTCCAATGAATCAGGTTCCAAAACACGAACTTCATGTTGGATGTTATACTTTAAAGTACCCATGAAGAGATCAATCCTTATAAGTTAATCCCGGAATATCAATTACCCTTATATTCAATTTTTGGAAGTCCTCAATGTGCTCCCCCATTAAACCCTTTTGTTTGAGATTTATCAATTGTCTAAAGAAGTGTTGTTTCTTGTATCCTCATAATGTGCTATCATTTCCTCTCGTAAAATTGACCATGTGGACAATTTTTACTGAGTAAGCCATCGATACCCATACAAATGTATTTTTTTCCTAAATGTAAAGTTGCAATGCATACCTTTTGTGTGTTTTTCACATTATGGAGATCAAAATATTGCTCCATCTGTAGTATCCATGTTACAGGATCCTTTCCATCAAACTTCCTCATATCCATTTTTGGAATATGGTGGTTCTTCCCTCCAATGGTAGAGTTTATGAAATCACGATTAACATTTATTTTGTTCTCGTCATGAGTTTCTTCTACTATCTTTTCACCATTAGGAAACATTTCTTGTATCAACCTTGCCAAACCTTCGATGTCTAATTTTAGATCCTTCTTCATGTTTTCCATGTTGTATTTCATTTTTTCATCGATCTTAGCTTCCATGTCATCCATCTTAGCTTCCATGCCCAGTTCCATGCCCAGTTCCATGCCATCCATCTTAGCTTCCAAACCATTCATCTTAGATTCCACGCCTTTCTTCAAACCATCCATCTTAGTTTCCACGCCTTTCTTCAAAACTTTGATTTCATTTTTTGTTGTTCTTTGTGAGAGCGAAATTTGTTGCACTTGATCTTGTAATTTTGATATGTAATGTTGCCATTATTCGTCTTCATGGGTCATAGCAGAGCCTTCTAAAGGCTTAATGGGTGTTGAATTCTTTTTTGGGGCCATTTTAGAATCCAATACTGATATCTATTCTACAATATTCCCTTGGAATCAATTCAAATTGATTCTTCAAACAAAACTTATGCAATTTGGAAAAAAAATACACACCATTTACTTGCTTTTGAGGAGATTGATATTGAAATTGAATTATCTCTATAATTGTGGATCTTCAATATCTAAAATTCAGCCCTGTAGTAGCCCTATGAATCTTCTTTCAAATGCCACAATTCTGATCTGATTTTGATTCTTCAAGACAAAGTTATGTCCAATCTCCCACAATGACCCAATTTTGGACTAGTTCAGTAGAGCCAACTTGTACGACTTGCCATGTGTCACTGTTTCCTCCTTTGGATTTGAAATTGATAGAAAAAAAACTATAGTTCGTATAATTGCGGCGACTTTTTACGACACTCCAATCCGATGGTGAGAGAGAGATTTATGAAAATTTTCCCACGATCACCTCTTTGAGATGAAATTCAGGAACCTAAAAAAGCACTACCTTCCATAGATCATATCTCCGAAAATGTTGCGAACCGAGCTCTGAATTTTTTTGACAAGTTTCCTCAGGATTTCAGCTTCATGCCTTAAAAATTTCAGATTCTAAACCTTCGTTGAAAAAACGTTATAGCGCAAATGCCACGATGACCTGTTTATATTAAATTCAGGAGCCTGCAAAAAGACCTAACTTACACAGATCATATCTCCGAAAATATTACGAACCAAGCTCTGAAATTTTTTGATGATGTTTCTCAGGATTTCAACTTCGCACCCTAAAAATTTAAGCTTCTGAAACTTCTTAGAGAAAAAGTTATAGCGAAAATTCCACGATCACCTGTTTGGAGTAGCGAAACCCTAGAATCTCAAAGCTCTGATACCAAATGTTGTGAAACCAGCTCCAAAAATAGAAGAAAAGAGATATCAACGCCTTAGAAATAAGCCAATTTGAGGGGGAAACCTCCAATACATTACATGAATGAACAATTCTTGGATGATTCAAATTACAAAACCTCCTTTCTATATATAGGAGTCCATGGGGCTAGAATGTAATCCTAGTGGGGCCATAATGTCATCCTAGCCGACCTAACAATAATAATTTAAGGGCACAATAATAACGATATGCGGGTTACAAGGGTACAATAATAACAATAAGGGGGTTACACTAACAATAATAAGGGACTATACTAGTAATATAGGGACCTAATAGAGAAATTCTCACTTCTATGAGGAGGGTAGGATAACGTGTATTGCCTTTAATTTTAATATTATAAATTAGAAAATTATTTTGGAATTGCTCTATATTTCTCCAATCTTATCTAAAGATACTAAATCCTTAAAGTTCACATCCATATAAGATAACAAGAGTGATGAGCATCTCAAAGAATAGTTTTTTCCCATAGCCAAAGACCTACTAATTTTAAATTGTTTTAAGCCCATAGTAATTGTTCCACCCTCCATTTATACCTTTCTCAATGCTATAATTCCAATTAACCTTGTGATGAATATCCATTTTGAGATATTTTTATGAAGGAATTTCCTCCAAGTTACTATTGTCATAAATGAGAGTATAATTGATGATATTTTTGGATTTAATTATCACAACTTTCATTTTGTCAGTGTTCATAATCGTAGACATATTAGAGTATAATTCCTTGAGGATTCTTAGATACTTATCAAGGTCATAATGGCTGCCATCATAACAATATAATTAGTGTAAAGAAGAAGAAGAATGATGAATATAACAATGATTCAAGCTAACACAACCTACATCTTCCAAACAATATTCTAACATCTTCCAATCAATATTCTAACTTGTCAACGCATATGCCAAAATGGGTATCTGGACAACCTCATTTGACTGTTGTAGTTAATTCCTTCCAAGCAAGCATTACTTTTCCTAAAACTAGAAATTCCATTCTCATACAACCTTATTGCAATAAATCTCAACTCGAAAGGGAATTTTATCTCTTCTTATTGATTTCAAAGGTTAGTCTTGGGAACCATGTCAAAATATTTTCTAAAGCCAAAAAAACAACAAAGGATATTGATTTTATTATTGTGACACTTCTCTACAATGTTATTAATTGTAAAAAGGTGGCCCATAGCTGAAAGATAGCCTCTAAATATAGCTTGGAATTTAGCCCCTTTTTTTATGGATTTCTAGTGATAGGTTGATCTTATTTTCCAAAATACTTCCATGTAGCTTAGCTAAAATGTGGCTAGTCATAATTGTCTTATAATTAGGGGACATTTTTTTATCCCCATTTTTTTTTAAAATGGCATAATGAGTTTTTGAGTCTAGGGATTAAGGAATCCATACTCCCTACTTTATTGCTAAATTGAAAATCCCTTGAATGTGAGAGATGGCGATAGGGCCTGCAATTTTCAAGATTTCATATTAATAGCCTTTAATGTTCTTTTACAAGTAATACAACACCAAAATTTATAAATTCTATAGAAAAAACTTCATCCTCTACAGAAATGTTTGGAATGTTGTCCATGAAATTAGGGGATTCATAAATATTTTTAAAGTAATAATTCCAATCCCTTAAGGGAATCCTATTATTTTCTTTAGTTTTACAAGATAGAATTCACCTTTGGAATTTCTTAGGATATAGAATAGATATGTGTAAAAGCTTATCTTGCTTCATGTTTTTGTAGTTACTTTTTTCCTTTTAAATGAGGAGTTGTATATATTTATATTATTGGATATTAAGGACTCATTAGAAGCAAACCTAAAGGATTTTACAACAATTTTACACTCATTATCATACCAAGGGTTAGTTGTTCTATTTCTATTTACAAAGGTGCATCTCAATAGAGAACTTTCTAATGGAAGTAAAGAGAGTTGTTGTAAAATTACAATAGAGGTCTTCAATATCATTTTTATAGGATATGAGATTTAGTTTACCATTTAAGTAATTTAATAAAATATCCAATTTATTTTTTGTAACAAAGAAAGTGCATTTTTGTTATCAAAGTTCTCCTTAATGGGATTTTGTGCTTGCCAAAGGTTTCACGTTATGGTTCAGGGTCTTTGATTAGATTTAGGATCGTGGTAATTTAAAATGTCAAAATTTACTATTTGTTTGTATATATGGATATTTGTAATCACATAATCCACCACTTTTTTGTCCAACCCATGGATACAAGTCATCCACTTAAACTTCAGTCACTTCTTTAGATCATTGCAAATTATTATATATTGAGAATTACATAGGTTAATTAGCTTGATGCCAAACAAATTATCGATCAAGTCTTCAAAGTTTATTTTTCATATATTGGATAAAATAACGTCCTCATCTAGCGATAAAATATTAGGGTTTAGATCATTTCCTAAAAAAATAACTTCATTATTTTTAGTTCTAACGTTATAACATCCTAGCAAAAGTTTACTACCTATATTTATGTAATATTCCCAAATGGGAAAAGCAGGAATATATTGCAAAACCATGGAAATAGCAGTGAAAACACTACAGAAATCAAGAGGCCAATATGGAGGCCTTTCATTTGTTATAAAAACAACAAAATATGGATAAATAATGGGCCATAAGATGTACAATTAAAAATAACTAGCCTCTAATGGACAAAATCCCTCAAAAAGAGGTGCTGCTACTATATATAAAGACTGGAAGACTACTACAACACCGTTTTAAAGGCACTTCTACAAAAAATGGTTATACAACAGATCTAAGGTTGATATGTGCCTCAAAATATAGATCTACTATAGATCTGAGCACTATACAACCTCCTTTTAAGAACCCCTTAAGGGTTTTCAACAAAACACCATGTCCAAGATGAGGATCTAGGCCTTAAGGTTGAAGATCCACTAAAAAATACAGATCTGGAAAGTGTGGCCGATATGATATTAACAATATAATAGTCTCCTCCAAAATCCTCTAAATTAAAGGCAAATCCCTTTCACTAGAAAACCAACTCTCCAAATTGTGTGCCAAACCATCGTGCAACTCCTCCTACAGAAATAACGCAGACCTAGAAGAAAATAGTGTTGTAGGGATAAATAAATAGCTGGCCTAATGCCAAGTTATGAAAATATGCACAAGGGCCTCCCTTATTGTCCTCCCAATGGAAAGGAAGCCTTCTCCACTGAAAATGAGCAATGAAATGACCTAGATCTAGTTTCCACTGCTACAACCTGCAAAACAACTTAACCCTCAACAGGATCTGCTATTTAAATGAAAGATGAAACTTGGCCTTAAGACTGATAGTGGAAAATTTAGTACAAGACTCCTCCAAGAGATTCTCAATGGAAGAGGTGGGATTTCCAATCAGGAACACCCAGTGCTAAACAACACTCAATCTCAGCTAAACAACAAGAGAAAGATATATGTATAAACAAACCATATATTCAGAAAATTCATATACATCAACATAATGAATAATGGCTGCCATCCTCTTCCTTAAATAAGATATGAGCTTGAAAACCCTAAGCCTCATCCAATTATAGCACTACTTCCATACAAAGCATCTCCATCTAAAACTGTGCTGTCTTTCATTGATGACCACTCCTCCATGACAACGTTGTTGATTTGGTCAAGGTTGACCCAGTCAAGGTGTTCCAGACCCATTTCACAAATAAGGGTGCTCAATTAAGCTGCCAAGATCTATCCTTTTCACATTGAAATTTTATTTATTCATTATTAAGGAGAATTATGGACCTCCATTTTCCTCTTATTCATAAAACAAAGCAACATTTTTTTTTTAATATTCCAACTCGCTCATTGCTAATTGGGAATATTACAGTCCTCCCTTCCTAAATGTTGCTTGTCCTCAAGCAACTGACAAGATGAGTGCCGAAAATCTTCTCCTCCACCATTGGTGACACCAACATGTGATAAGATTCCCTCATAAGATAAGTTTCTACCAATCCATCCCTCCATGAAATGTTCCTCCAAAGTTCTTATCAGATGAAAATAGTTCATCCCACAAGGAGACAATAGTTCCAATGAAACAAACATGGTTTGCCCAATGTCGTCCATGAAACATGTAGCATAATGAACATGGAGAATCTCTCTCCCATAGGGAACATAAATTCCTCCCATCCTCCCTCCAAACATTCCCTTAAAAAGGATAAGTACATAATCAATGTATGGGATCAAAATTAAATACATACAAACATAAATTTGTAAAAATGGAGGTGGGTCATAGTCCCACATGTGGAGCTAGCGCAGTAAATCTCCTGAATGCATCAGATAATGATATGGTAAGTGGTTTCCCCACCACTTACTTACTGCCCAAGTCTTCCGACTATGGCTGAAAATGTGAGATATGTTTGGTGCTTTTGGAGTGCACCCACAATGATACAACATCTCCTTATGTCCTCCAAGGGAGTGGCCATGTTCAGAAATTTTTATGGCCCAAACTTGGCCATGAATTTTATATGGAATAATGCTCCTCCTTGGAGCTATGGCCTGCATATACATGGTAAAAGAATGCAAATAATCATCAAATGAAACATTATGTACATGAACATGTTCTTTACCAAAAATTCTGTTCTTACAAATGGAGTGGCTCATAGATGGATCCCCTCTCTTTCCAAAAGAGGAAAGAGGTAGCTATAATAACTCCTTCATTGAGTCATGTCTCTCTTCCAACTCCACATGGTTCATGCATCTTTGAAAATGTTGATATAGTTCCTCTTCAAAGCCTTCCCAAGTGTAGCTCTCCATGATAGTGTTGTAGGCCCTCATGGAATAAGTATGGCTGAAAAAGAACTCTTCATAAGCCCTTTGTAGAAACTCCTCCTTGAGCTTGGAGGCTATAGATAAGAAGATACTACCATGATAATATATGACTTCTTCTTGGACTGAGTAGCCCTCTTCATGTAGCTGGTCATCAAGTATCATGCATGTGAAAAGATCCTTTAAATAATCCACCAACAGTTGGGATTTCCAATATGGATCAATATTCCATAGTGACAATGCTAATGATATATCATGTAGAACATATATCATATGGCTTATCTTCTCCTTGACATATCCCATGCCAAAGGTATATGTTAGAAGGTTTCTATTCCTCCCATGCTTCTCCTCCCACAACGCAAAATTTGAAATGAGAGTGGGTAATGATGATGTTGGGAGAATGTCTCTTTCCTCCTTGAGTCTACCCAAGACCCTCAGTGCTGTATTATGGTCTTATAATTCTCCCATCCCTTCTGGATCTATTCATGGAGCATCATGTTGTGAGACATGTCTCACCAAATCTGGATCAGGTGGCCTCCCAGGTGGTTTTCCACAAAATAATAATGTCCCATGAAGCAATCTCATAAGCATAATAGATGGGACTATTAGGTCCTTGATTCCACTGCGCAAATCCATCTCGATTTATGTGTGGAAGTTTTATGTGAGGGATATGTGTGCATAACTTTAATGATTTGAGTTTTTCCACTCTTTATATACACCCATTCCATCTGCAAAGTCTCCCAATATGTGGTGACTTTCCCCAAAGTAATCAACCACTACACACCCAATATCACATTGGTGTCAAGTATGTCAACCAAAAAGAAGTGATCGGTCAATGTATATGTCCCCATGGTGACTGATAAGGATGGAACATACTGCATGCATTGCATAGTTCTATCTCCTAGGGCCAAAATAGAGAATCCCTCAAAATTATCAGTGGTTATTTCCCTCCTTTGCACTAGTTGGGCATCAATAAAATTGTGGGTAGCCCCACTATCAACCAAAATAGAAACCCTCTAATCTAAGATGGAACCTTGAACCCTCAAGGTCAAGTACTTAGGTACTCCTCTCAATGATGCAAGAGCCCCTCTAATTGGAGCAAATTCCCCATTCCCATCTGCTGATGGTGTTGGTTCATCTCCTGCTGTGACCTCTTCTTGGTTCATCTTCTTCTTTCTCCTCATCATATGAGAAGACCTATATGTAGTGTGCCTTTCCTGCTGCACATCTATGTCTAGGTGCCAAATATTCTTGGCATGTGAAGCAAAGCTTCCTCCTCCTCAAATATCTTCATTTATCATCATTAAGAGGTTTTTTATTTTGGCTCTCCTTTGAAAGAGGAGCCTTCTCATCTTTTCCATTTGATGGAAAAGAGGGCTTGTGCTAAAAAATTTCCTTTGCTTTTGGTAAGACTTCTTGAAGGGTAGTGGGCTTGGTAGAATTAAGCAACCCATGAAGAGGTTCATATAACCCATCAATGAACATATAAACCCTTCTTGCTGCAGATAAATCAGGAACCATAACAGAAAGTCTCAAAAATTCAGAAATATAAGTTTTTGGATTACCTTATTGTTTTAGCTTTGCAAGCACCATTAATGGTGCTTCAGGATCTCTTTTATCAAACCTCTCCACAAGCCTCCTTGTGAAATATGAATATGCAGTCACATTAGCATGGACCAATGTAGACAAGCCATGGAACCACCAATCATGTGCTTCACCAAGGTGCAACGCTGCTATCTTAATGGCCTCCATTTCTGGAACTTTTTTCAACTGGAAGTATATGTCAAGCTTCTCTACCCATGATTTGGCAGTGCACTTAGATGACTCATCAAAGTTGGGTAAGAAAAATCTGCCCATAGTGCAGTGTAGATCATGATTCTGAATGAATCCACCACTTATATTGTGATGCTGGGGTCTCTTATTGTCCTTTATTTGACAAGATTCTTGTAAAATCAAGTGGTCTTTGAATCTCTAAGTTTGAGGCTCATACTCCATAAAATAGTCTTCAAGGGATTCTTGTTGTTGAAACCCTTCATTTCCCACAACCAATAATGTAGGCATTGTAGAGCGTTGGGAAACTTGTTGTTGCTACACTGGTTGATCATTCCAGTGATGAGAAATGCCGGAACCTTCACCATGATGAAACAATTTAGGAGATTCCTTGTATCTATCGATCCTCATCTCCTTGATTTCTCTAGCAATGTCTTTCATGGCTCTACGAAGGATATTGGGAAACTCCTTCTCTTCATCTTCTCATCTAGATAAAGGGGTTTTACCCTTGTCTTCTTTGTCATTTGTATAATCAAAATTTCGGTGTATTCTTCTTTGATACCTCTTCTCTCTATCAGTAAGAGGATCTCCTTCTTCAGATGACATATTGTATTTTCAATATGCGCAGGTTGTGCCAAGATTATGCTCTAATACCACTGTAATATTCCCAAATGGGAAAAGCAGGAATATAGTGCAAAACCATGGAAATATCAGTGAAAACATTACATGAAAGAAAGAGGCCAATATGAAGACCTTTCATATGTTATAATAGCAGAAAAATATGCATAAATAATTGGCCATAAGATGTACAAAAAGAAAGAACAAGCCTCCAATGGACAAAATCCCTCAAAAAGAGGTGCTACTACTATATATAAAGACTGGAAGACTGCTACAACGCTGTTTTAAAGGCACTACTACAACAAATGGTTATAAAACATATCTAAGGCTGATATGTGCCTCAAAAGATATAATTACTACAGATCTGAGCACTATACTACCTCCTTTGAAGAACCCCTTAAGGGTTTTCAGAAAAACACCATGTACACGATGGGGATCTAGTCCCTAAGGCTGAAGATCCACCGCGAAATACAGATCTAGAAAGTGTGGTTGATTTGATATTAACAATAGAATATATATCCTCTAAATGAAAGGCAGATCCCTTTCACTAGAAATCCAGCTCTCCAAATGGTGTACCAAACCACCATGCAACTCCTCCTACAGAAATAACGTAGATTTGGAATAAAACCACGCCGTAGGGATAAATAAAGAGTTGGCTTGATGCCAAGATATGAAAATTTACACAAGGGCCTTCCTTACTGTCCTCCCAATAGAAAGGAAGCCTTCTCCACTAAAAATGAGCAATGAAATGACCTAGATCTAGTCTCCACTGCTGCAACCTGCAAAACAAATTAACCCTCAATAGGATCTATGCTGTAAATGAAAGATGAAGCTTGGCCTTAAGCCTGATAGTGGAAAATGTAGTACAATAATCCTCCAAGAGCTTCTCAATGGAAGAGGTGGGATTCCCGATCAGGAACACCCAGTGCTAAACAACTCTCAATCTCAACTAAACAACAAGAGAAATATATATGTCTAAACAGACCATATATTCAGAAAATTCATATACACCAACATAATGAATAATGGCTGCCATCCTCTTCCTTAAATAAGATATGAGCTTGAAAACCCTAAGACCCATCCAATGATAGCACTACTGCCATACAAAGCATCTCCATCTAAAACTGCACTATTTTTCATTGATGACCACTCCTCCATGACAACGCCGTTGATTTGGTCAAGGTTGAGCCAATCAAGGTGTTCCAACCCCTTTTCACATCTAAGGGTGCTCAATTAAGCTGCTAAGATCTATCCTTTTCACATTGGAATTTGATTTATTCATTATTAAGGAGAATTATGGACCTCCATTGTCCTTTTATTCATAAAACAGAGCAGCAAAACAAAATTTAATATTCCAACTAGCTCATGGCTAATTGGGAATATTACAATTTATGAGACTGTAAATATCTTGTTGTGAGGTTTTGTAGGAACAATTTTTATCTAGATTGATTTCTTAAAAAAGGTAGAATTAGTAGGCATGAAATAACATATGAATATATACATTTTATTATCATTAATATTTTAAATCCACGTCCACATGAAATTATTGAAAGAGCCTTTCTTATTAAGTTGAATGTATGGTGAAATTCTTATTTTTACATAACAAGATTTTCCTATGATTCCTTGATGAGGGGATTTCTTGTTCCGTGCCAACCAAAAAATAAATCCTTATGAATTAGGGAGATTATATTCTCCATGATCCCAAGTTTTTACTATAAATATAATATCAATTTCACATAGGATCCAACTTAATATAGGCCTTTTTCTCCATGGAAAGCCATAATAGTTCCAAGAGAAGATCATAAGTGTCTCAAATTCCTATTTATTTTATCATTTTGTTTTTTTTCCTAATAATAAACTTTTTCTTCCAAATTATTTCTCATTTTCCTTCCTTCCTAGCTTCTTTTACTTTTTAAACTTCCTTCCTTAATTTAACTTAGTCTTCTAGAATGAGGTCTTATTTTACAAAAATATTTTTGACACTTTTAAGCTAAGATATTTCCCGAGTATGCAATATTTATGGTCATTAGTGCTGGAAATTAGATAAACCGACCCTCCACATGTGTTTTGTGACATGTGCTTAACTTCCTATCATGGATCTGTTAAATTTGGCGATGCGTTCATATACTAACACTTGTGGGTTTTGGTTTAACAACAATTGTGATTTCAATAATTGGTATTAGAGCAGGTCCCTCAAAAGAAGTTTGATCACTTAAAGGGACATATATCAAGACAAGAAGTCAAGAGGTAGTATATTATACCAAGCCACCTTTGTTTAATGGAACTAAATTTATGTTTTGTAAAGTCTGAATGAGATCATATTTGCAAGCACTGGGAGCTGATATATGGGAAATTGTTGAAGGTGGATATCAATATCCAACCTCGATTCCAAAAATGTTGCAGGAAAGAAACGATATGAGAAAAATGCAAATGTTGTAAATGCTATCTCGGGATGTTTGGCTGAATTCGAGTTTGTGAAAGTCATGCAGTTGAGCACTACAAAGGCAATATGGGATACACTTGTTCAAAGATACAAAGGTGACTCCAAGGTAAAAAGTGATAAACTTCAAACATATATAATTCAATATGAGTATCTTAGAATTCATGATGATGAAATCATTGCAAGGTTTTTCCTTAGAGTAGGCAAGATTGTTAACACAATGAAAGGTCTTGGTGATGAAATAAAGGATACTACTATTGTTGAAAATATTTTGAGATCACTAACCCAAAAATTCGATTCCAAAGTCTCCGCCATTGAATAAATGTAGGATTTGAAGAATCTCACCAGTGAACAACTCCATGGGATCTTGAAAGAATGTGAGATGAGAAAAGGGGATACATTAGGTGCTAGAGAAGCAACATTCAAAGCCAAAAAAAAAGGGAAAGAAAAGGAAGAGCCTAAAGATACAAGTTACATTTCAGATGAAGAATAAGACAATTTTGTGAATAATGATCCAAGTAGGAACTGGTAGGTTGAAAGCTAAGCTTCCTTTCAAATGTTTTGTTTATGGAAGAGTAGGTCACTATGCTGGTAAGTGTGTTTATAAATAAAATCATGAAAAAGGAAAGAGTTTTTCAAAGAAGAATGTCAACAGAGGTTTTACCAACAATACAAGTTTTTATACTCATGAAGATAGCAAATATTCTTCCAATAATGAGGATGATGAATCAAATCAAGATAGTCAATTACTTATGGCATTAAAAGAACAATATGTATATGAGTCTGATGATGATGAATTTATGGATTCTCTAGAAGAAAATTATAGACTCAGGGTCATAAACAAGAATCAAGATTATGAAATCAATATGTATAAATAAAACAACCTAATTAAAGAAATAACCCAACTAAAGATCTGTCTAGAAGAGGCTAAATGAGTATAATAAGCTTTTAAGAAACGAATCCAAGAAAGGGAAAAGAACATTGAAAACTTAGAGCTTGAAATTGTGGGTCCAAGAAAGAAACTTGAGAAAATAGAGGCTCTAAATCTTATATTTGATAAAGGAACTGAAACTTTAGAGGAAATAATTAAAGTTCAATGCTATCCACTAGTCAATAAAGGTCTTGGATATAATCCAAATAAAAATGGTGAAACATTAGAGCCTATGAAATATTTTGAATTAGGCACAAAAAGCTACACCAATGCTGTGAGAGGAAGCAAAACTCAACAAAAGAATGATGGATCAAACTATACTTAGGAAATAAAACCTTTCCATGAACAAAGGGGAAGCCACTCAAAATTATTACACTCCCAAGTATTCTTACTTCAATGGTCAATGCTTCACTTGTCACAATTTTTTTTCACAAAGAAATTAATTGTGTTGCTTATAAAACAATTATGAATAGAGAAGAAAGAAATCAACATAATGCAAACATGTGAAAGAAGTATTCTTAGAACGATTTCTCCCCTATTCAAAATGAAGTTGAATGTTCTTTTTGCAATAAATTTGGCCATGAAGAAACTAAATGCAGAGGCAGGATAAAGTCATCTTACCAACATGACCAAAATTCAGAACCTCCCAAGATATGGAAAATAAAATTATTTCCTCTAAAAATTGTGGTCTAGCATTGTATGCAGGAGATCAAGAGAATCTATGGTACATTAACAATGTTTGATCAAAGCATATGACAAGTGACATAGATAAGTTTGTTTCTTTTAATGAAATGAATAAAGAAAAGAATGTGACTTTTGGTAATAATTCACCTAATACTATTAAAGGAAAATGATCTGTGGTATTAAAAGAAAAGGTCAAAGCTCATAATGTATTATTTTTTGATGGGCTAAGACATAAATTGTTAAGTGTTAGTAAAATGTACAATCAGGGGCATGAATTTATTTCCAGATCAAATAATTGCGTGCTAAAAAATTTGGATACAATTAAGGCTATAATCAAGGGAACTAGAACTCTAGGTAATGTCTATCTCCTAGAAGGCGACAAAGAGAAATTATTTTTGAGAAAATATAAATAAAGTTAACTATGGCACAAAATATTGGGACACCTCAATTTTTATCAACTATACAAATCAAGTAAGAAGGGGGCAGTTTGTGACTTGCTAGACATCTCTCCATCTGAAAATATTATTTGCAAAACATGCCAATTTGGTAAGAAATCTAGAGTTAAGTTCAAAGCTAAATAATGTACTTCAAGTAAACCCAATGAAATTGTTCACAATGATTTATGTGGACCTATGAGAAAAAAGTATCCTCATGGTGAACAATACTTCCTGCTATTAATTGATGATTTACAAGAATGTGTCGGGCTAGTTTAGTAAAGTATAAAGATGAGGCATTTGTAAAATTTAAAATATTCAAGGGTATCGTGGAAATTTAATTAGAACTAAAAAAAATATTTTATATCTGATAGAGGAGGAGAGTTTATATCGGATTTATTTTTCAATTTTTGTGAGCAAAATTACATCAAAAGGCAATTTTCCATAGCTAAAACTCCTCAAAAAAATGGAGTGGCAGAAAGAATGAACATAAAAGTTCAACACATGGAGCATGCCATGCTTGATGAGTCAATAAAACCTCACACCTTATGGGGAGAATAATTACATACAGTCATCGATATACTTAACAAATCCCATGTTCAAGTAAACAAAGATAAAACTCCGTATGAACTTTGTTATGGTAAACCCACAACAGTCAAAAACTTTAGAATCTTTGGAAGAAAATGTTTTATAAAGAAAAATGATGATAAAATTGCAAAGTTTTAACCTATAACTAATGAAAAAATCCTTCTTAGATACTTTTCCAGAAGTAAAGGATGATGAATGTTATAATAAAAGGCTCGAAAATATTGTTGAAATTATAGATGTTATGATAGATGAAGCACCCAGAGGTACCAAAAGAGAAGCACAATTAGATGATGAACAAATCCCTACTAAAATCCAAGAAGCTGCAAGAGAAGAAGAAAGACAAGCATCAAAATAAGGAAATGAAAAAGCAGGTGTGTCAGAAAATAATCCATCAAGATATGTTCCAAAAAATCATCTTGAATCTCAAATTATTGGTGATAAAGAAGCATGAATACAAACTAGAAGAACTTTTGTTGGATCATCTAGTCACTTGGCCTTATTTTCCACAATTGAACCTCAAAATGTGAATCAAGCAAGCAAATATGAATGTTGGGTTAAGGCAATGAATGAAGAACTTGGTAAAATAGAAAAGAAAAATACATAGGAAATTGTACCAAGGCCTCATAATAAAATATGTAATTGGGAAAAGTGGGTATTTAAAAAAAAACTAAATGAAAATGGAGAAGTAATTCTAAACAAACCAAGACTTGTATGCAAAGACTATGCTCAACAGGAAGGGATAGACTTTGAAGAGACATTTGCGCCTTTAGCTAGACTTGAAGCCATAAGAATGTTTCTTGCATTTTCTAGCTTTCATAACTTCAAGGCATATCAAATGGATGTTAAATATGCATTCTTAAATGGGGAAATAGAAGAAGAAATTTATATTGAACAACCTGAAGGATTCATACTAGGAAATGATAAAAATCTTGTTTTCGAACTTAAGAAGAAATTATATGGCTTAAAACAATCTCCTTGTGCATGGTATTATCATCTTGACATGTATCTTCAACAACAAGGATTCAAGAAAGGATTCACAGATAGAAATCTATATATAAAATATTAAAAAGACAAACTTTTAGTAGTAGTAGTTTATATTGATGACATCATATTTGGAATCAATGTTGAATATATGAGTAAAGGATTTGCTTCATCCATACAATAGGAATTTGAAATGTCTTTACTTGGTGAGCTAACATACTTCTTCCTCTTCAGGTTCATCAAACTAAGGATGGTATCTTCCTTTCTAAAACCAAGTATATCAAACAAATTATGAAGAAATATGGACTTAAATATTACAACCCTATATGCACACCAATGGTAACATAATGCAATATTAGCCAAAATGATGACTCTCCTACAATTAATCAACCCAAATATATATCTATGATTGGAAGCTTGATTTATCTTACCGGTACAAGACTAGAAATTATGCATGCAGTTGGCATAGTTTGGAGATTCTAATCAAATCCTAAGAAAACACATCTCAAAGCCATTAAGAGGATATTCAAGTATTTGCAAGGTTCTCAAGATATTGGTCTATGGTATCCCAAAATCACATATTTTTCACTTCATGCTTACACAAATGCAGACTGGGAAGGTAATGTTGACGACCACAAAAGTACTAGTGGAGGAGCATTTTATTTGGGACCTCACTTAGTTTCTTGGTTCGGTAAGAAACATATTTCTATTGCTTTATCAAATGTTGAAGCAGAATATGTTGTTGTTGCCGCTCGTTGTACTCAAATACTATGGATCATCCAAAAATGACAAGACATTCAAGTCACTTATCCTCAACCTGTACCTATTCTTTGTGACTACACTAGTGCCATCAATATCTCTAAAAACCATGTAATGCACTAAAAAACTAAGCACATCCTAATCAAATACCATTTTATTATAGAGAAAGTTCTTAAACAAAAAGTCAAGTTGGAATATATTCCTTCAAAGGAACACGTTCAGATTTATTCACTAAGCCTCTTCCACGTGATTCCTTTGCATATCTTAGACATAATTTAGGAATGATTCCTACCTCTTCGCTCTGTTAATTTCTCTAACATATTAGGGAAAAAAATGACATGTTCAGGGGGAGATGTGGCTACGAAAAAATAAATATTCTACATTATGTAGGTGGTTCTTATGAATTATAGTCACGTATGCACGTGGTTTTTGACTTAGACAATCACATCTAGTTTCCTGTGGTGATAAATGAATGGAAAAAACTCAGGGGAGCTTCTTATATGTTTCCATCAACTCATTATTGTCTTTCTGGTTCTGACATTGGTTTAATGCAGTATGTTAATGATTCCCATATGATGCTTGTTCATGATGAGTTTATGATTTGTTGCAAAACATTATGATATTACTGCTGTTGATATGGTTCTTTGATGAATTTCTTGTTGGTGAGAAGGATATTATGCAATCAAAATTGATAATGAAGGGTTAGAACATGTTTAGGGGGAGCATATTCTATGCTTCTAATGGTTCATTGTTAGAATTATGGAATTTTGAGCACTCCTTATTCCATGGTGTTGCCTATAATGAGTTAATGATTATTACTATTTTCATCAGTATTATTTCATTGCTCACTATTGGAAATAAATGCTATTGTCTCTATGTCATGGATGCTTGGATTACACGTGGTGAATTTATGGATGATGCTTAGATGTTTCTTGAGTTGAATTTGGTGAAGTTTTTAATGGTGTGTTAATCCTGCTTGATACATTTGATAAGATATATATGTATGCTATGTTCTCTGAAGATGTTGGTTGATGATGTTGTTGATCAATGGCTTATGATGTTGGAGGTACTCTTTGTTTTCAAATAGGTTGTTGATGCATGTATATTCTACCTATGGTGTTGTGGTTCAAGGGATTGACATTTATGCTTGAGGATTGTGTCCCTTCCTATATGTGAAGAGAGTGCGAAGACCTTGATGACACGAGGTCAAGGGGATGAGTTGTAGACAAATATTTATTGCACAATCTTATGCTTCTAATACAATTTCTTAGTGCTACTTTAAAAAATTTCATATTTGGGCATGCATTGACGATATTAGAGAGATTGATGCTACATCATCTTATCTTACATTGATTCTTGACGATGAGGATTCTCATGCTGTTGTTATTATGTCATTGTATGCTGTTTATATCTGATGATCATGTTGCAGATACCCATTTGGAGCATGATGGTTGCTGATGATTATTTCTTGGTTGAGATCCTTGTTATGATTATGAATGTCATGTACATATCTTAATGTAAAGGTCATGAAAAGACCAACATTGTGATCATTGTAAAATTAAGTCATGTATGGGTTATTGGGTCAAATGTGTAACCCCATTATGTTGGGTGATTGATTTAATCATGGGAACATAGAGTCATTGGTGATAGGAATTGTGGATAGCCTTATGCTTTTATTATATATATTTATCAGGTCCAACATATGCTTAGGGGGGGAATGGCCAATATACAAATTTCATGATTCATACTAGCATATTAGACTTACAGTATTGAGCTATACCAGGGAATTACTTCATTCAACCTAGTTCAGCCCTTTGATCTTGATGTCAAAAGGGGAGATAAGACTTGGTTTTTTGCAGGTGGTTTCCAAACAAAAAAGTGGTTTCCATTAAGTCCAAAGGGGGAGATCGCTGACATTATGGGAAATGTGTTGTCATTGATGACAACCTACTTGATAAATATATTATTGATGCCAACTTGGCTATAATATGATGGTCATGGAACTAATGTATATGACAGGGATGATGATATAGGTATTTAAAAAATGAGGACGTATGTTGTCAGCCTTGGTACAAGTTTCACTTGAGGAAAGGTGGGAATTTTGAAGTTTGAAAAGTATATGCGACCCCTATGAAGAAGAGTCACGTACATACACTGGTCATGTGAAAACAATTCCTGTATATAATCCAAACCATTGAAATTTGGATACCAAGGGTTATTACCATGGTAATTTCCCATAGTAATTATGGTGGAAACATCTATTTGATGCCATCAAAGAATAATAACTACATTACCAAAGGAGTTTCCTGAGGTATTGAAAAAAGTAAAATATGTATAAGGAGATGGAGATCAAGGAGATAAGTGTGCAATGAAATAGATTATTCATGTGTGATATTATCTGAAATATGTGTGCACTAAGGAGCAAGGATACAACTAAGATATGATTCATCTAAAAGTATATTAAAGACTAATGGATATACTTGCTTAATCTATTTATTTTTGTTATTTATGTAGCTATGGTGATGGTATAATCTGAATGTGTTTTCAATTATATGTGCACCGAGATATGGGTTTGTCATGTGTTATTATTTGCAACGAAGAGTTGATTCAGTAATTTAAGATCTGTATGCATATTTTCTTCAGGATAGTCACATATATATGCAGATATGATTCACAACAGTCGTGTATATATTATGAGATAATTTTCCTTTAGATTGCTACTTGATCTTGGTTGTTTACAAATGTTTGGATGCCGATTGATTTGATTATTTTATGCCGATTTCTTGATCATAATAGTTGATATCTGACTGTGTTTATGATTAGTTATTGAATGGTGAATTGGCTTGGTATGGCATGAAAATATTGTTGAGGAGGATACTTTGAATATTAGTATATTGGTTTGATCTAGTTTAGTGATTGATCCGCTTTAGTGATTCAGTTGATATACAATATTCAATTGATTCAATTATCAAGGATTCAATTATTTAGTATTTTCTGAGTTGAGATCTATACATAGTTTTTATTCACAAGAAACATGTATATATGCGGATCCTTCTAATGAAAGTCACATATTTATTCATAGTTAAATTTGATCAAGGTTTGCAAAGCTACTTGATGATGATAGTTGATGATTTATGTTGTATTTTTACCTGTTTGTCAATGATGTCTTGATTAGGATGGTTTGTATCTGCTGTGGATTTTTTGTGCATTGATTTGATCTGGTTGCAGTGGTTGGTTGAGATTTAGTTTAACGATTGGATTTCTTCAGTATTCAGCGGCTTGCTATTTTAGTGTTTTAGTTGGTTTACAATGCTCCAGTGATTGTATTTTAGATTCTGTGATTCAGTGTTCAGTTTGGTATTGGGCTTATTAGTGGGTGTGGGTCTAGTTTGAAAATATGATGAAGGGTGGCATATAGGTTTTGATACTTTTTTGAGACATGTGGATCAAGTGTGAAAAATTATGAAATGTGGTCCACAAAGTACTGATGGTTGCAGCCTTTAGTGAGGAGCTAGGAGCTCCCTTCTAGTAGGAGCTGGTAAACGAGATCAGGGGGTCGTAGCTCCCTTCTAGTGGGTACTAGAGAATAAGTGGAGGTTGTAGGATTGATCCAGGTGGCTCCAGAGACACACACAGGACAAAGAGGGCTTATGGAAGCTCAAAAATAAAAGTGTTTGGAATGATTTCAAACTAGGTTCAAGTTGAAGAGTTCGTCGCCCTAATCGCAATGGTGTGAACGACGCGTCATTCCGATCTTGTATAAGAAAGTTAGAGTAGTTTTAATTTTTGATAAAGCAAGGGAAGTGGGGCCCACAACATGCCACATGGCGTCCCAGTAAGCAAGTGGGACCCACATGGCAAGCCCCTCAGCTATTTCCACATGGCGCACCTCCATTAGCCCCTTGCCCCTACATAAAAGACAAAACAAAATGATATTTAATCTCCACTCATTTCCCACAAAAAAAAAAGAAAAAGAAAAGAACCTATATATTAAATACAGTTATTAAACAATCAAAATCAACTTAAATATGGTAAATTTTTATGTAACAAAAAACATATTAAATATGGTTAAATTTAATATTAAACAAAACATCCAATTTTTGTTTTTAAGAGTCATTACAATATGGAGATACGAATTCCACATATTATATAGTTTGAAAAAACTATATTAAAACTAAAATTGGGTTTTAGAACAATATTTGGACTCAATGGGATTTGAACTCAAAACCTCTCAAAAACAACTATCTTAATATGATTATCCCAACCAATGTACCAACCTCAAACTTTTTCATATTCATCTTGACACTTTATTATAAAATGCTATTCAAATGGTTCAAGGAAACCATGGAGAATGATGGAGAATACATGAGAGATGAGGGCACAGGGAAGCCAATGGAGCCATGACCAAAGAGAAGGCCAAGCTAGCAGAGGTTGGAGCACGCAGTTCGAGCTAGTGCATGCATGAAGTTCGAGACATATTTCTGTTTGATGCCAAGGGATTCTTTTGATCCCAAGGAGGTAAAATTTCCAGAATGTATTAAAATTTATATGCATTTTAACCAAAATTTTGCAGGGAACGCGATGGTGCGCCCAGATTTTTCTTTTGAGTAATGGTTTTTTCAGATTCCCTGTGGAGGAGAATCTTTAGGAATCTTGAGGGAATCTTTCAGATTCCTTAGAGGCCAAAATTCACTGGTGTCAAAATGCAGTCAACCTTATACTCATTCTTCTCAGAATTTCACAAGGATCTCAATGGTGAGATCAGATTCCTTTTGATGAGTTGTAGATTTCTGGATTCCTTGTGGATAAGCATCTTTGAGGAATCCAGGGGGAATCTAATAGACTCCCAAAGGCCCAGACTTCAACAGTTTTAGAATTCAACAAATTGACATTCGATCCTACACCTCTCAGCGACATGAGTTTAGCGGTGCATTCAGATTTTTCATTTGAGCCTTATGTTTTTTGGCCACTTTTAAAAGCAAAGTTGCAGGTGTCAGCGTTCATGTGTGAGCAGTATTTTTTAGGATATTTGACACCATGATATTGATGGTATAGCCAGATCCAACAGTTTATCATCCTTGTCTTTAGATAGCTCCACGATGTGAGGTATATGCAGTGTGTTCATATACTTCTTTGTCTCTTTGATATGAGATGCATTATGCTGTATAGATCCCTGTTGATGTTTGATGTGGGATCTTGTTTTTTTTCTTGATGTGAGATGTAATTTATATCGTGGATTTGTATTTTGTTTGAGATCCCTTTGCTTCCATGTTGGCGAGATACACATTGTAACATGTATGCTTTATTGAGATCCATTTGTTGCCATGTTGGCGGGATACTCATAGTCATTATGTGTGATTTATTGTCATATTGATAGGAGTCCTTTTTGTGAATGAGAGTTCCTGTTGTGGAACATCTCATGGAGAGGTCAAACCACTCCTGTGTGAGGGCATTTTCATTGTATGACAGAGAAAACACCATCCATGTACATCATCACTTTTTCCAGCACTTAATGCAGCGACCTACACCATCTTGACACAGAGACCCGAAGACGTAGTCCCTCCTGGACGAACTCCGTTATCAATATCTTATGTTGCTAATTCTTGTTATGTTACTCTTCTTTACAACATGCAGATGTTAATTTAGGTTCATTAATGCTTTTATTAAATTCAATTATAACACATTAGCCGAAGTAAAAAGTCTTGGTTTAAAGGGCAGCGAAATTTACCCGGATCAAGTGGTATCAGAGTGGTCTTCTTGATGATTAGATTGCAGGCATGAACCATTGAACGTTCACTGAGTTGAGAAATGGAGAATGTCAAAGACATGTATGAGACCATGCTCACGGTTTCTGAGAAAGCAGAAATGCTGTACGAAGCTTTTGAGAAACAAGCAAAAAACAATGATGAATTGAAGACACTCCTACAGGAAGAGAAGGAGGATAAACATCGATTGCAGCTTCAGTTGCAAGCCAAAATAGAGGCATTGGAAGAATTGAAGCGCAATAATGAAAGTCTTCAAGTAGATCATGAGGCATTGAAGACACTCCTACAGGAAGAGAAGGAGGAGAAGCAACAATTGCAGCATCAACTACAAGCTGTGACAAAGGCCTTGGAGGATGTGAAGCGCAACGAAGAATTACAAAATCCTTCTTCACCTGTTTCAAAATTGACAGCAAAGGAAAAAAATGTTGATTTCTCTTCAGTTTCATGTTCACCTGATATCATTTCCGTTGGAAGTGTGGAGATCCCCATTATAGGAACTGGCATGAGACTCCTTACCAAGGTTGGGTACAAAGGAGGAGGACTTGGCATTCATGGCCAAGGCATAACTCAACCATTGGAGGTTGTGCAGAGACCTTGATATGCACGTTTTGGTTACGCTGAAGAAGGATGTTCAAAGGACATCCAAGGCAAATAGACATTGTTGAACTCACCAAGGAAGAGGATTGATAGGAACACTTCATCATCATTCCATGGTAGTGCATGTTGCAGTGAAAGAGCTGAGGCAAGCTCTCATCACCATGATCGCACCAAAGACCACCAGGGAAGGTATAACAAATCTCACTATTCCAGAGTGCATTTTGATTATAAGAATGTTGATAATCATGGTCGTAAATCATGGCATCGAAAAACTTGTCATTTTTGTGGTTTACATAACCATGTGTTTGTTGAGTGTTGGAAAAGAATGGAAAAACAAAGGAAGATGAGGTGTAAAAAGCCTTCTCCACAACAAAAAAAGAAGCTGGTTAAGCAGGAATGGAGGAAGAAGACTCATTGCAGTTATTGCGACCGAAGTGGCCATCAAAGAGCCACGTACTAGAGACTCCATATAGAGCAGCACCTTAAAGACAAAGTGTCCGCGCTTGAACCAGTCGAAAGAGCTGATCGACAAGAGAATCTCCCACAGGGGGATGACCCATTCACTTTGCTAAAGAGGGGTTTTTCTAGATTATTTTTCTAGATGTGTTAGCTTGTCATGGCCTTATTTTTGTAAATCACGTGTTTCATTTCTTTATGTAAAAGTGATGATGTGCTTTTTCATCACTTTTTAAGCAACAATGATATTTTGGCCTTGTTTTATAAGTCATGTGATGCATTTATTTTGTGTAAAAGTGATGATGCGTTTTCCATCACTTCGAAATGTGACATTGATGTTTTGGCCTTGTAATGATAACTGGGATGTGATTTCCATTTGATGTAAACTTGACCACCGAGTATGTAAACTTGTGGCAAGTATGGAAATTCTTGGGTCACATTTGGTCATAATTTGAGCATGTAATTTGCAAGGAATTGTACTACATGTTTGCAGAGGATGCAGATATTGGTTCATCGCTTAAGGCTCAGAAGGACAAAGGTAAAGGAGTAGGAAGGGAGACCTTTCAGGACACTTGTGGTGCAGACATAGTACACAGCAGTTGTAGATTCTTATTGATGCTTTTGGAGGACCAAAAGCTCCTCAGTCTGGGAGGATTGATCCAGGTGGCTCCAGAGACACACATAGGACAAAGAGGGCTTATGGAAGCTCAAAAATCAAAGTGTTCAGAATTATTTCGAACCAGGTTCAAGTTGAATATTTCGTCGCCCTGATTGCAATGGTGCAAACAACGCGCCAATCCGAGCTTGTATAAGAAATTTAGAGAAGTTTGAGGTTTTGTTAAGACAAGGGAAGTGGGGCCCACAACATGCCACATGGCATCCTAGTAAGCACATGGGACCCACATGGAAATCCCCTCAGCTGTTGACACATGGCACACCTCCATTGGTCCCTTGTCCCTACATAAAAGACAAAACAAAATGATATTTAATTTCCCACATAAAAAAAGCGCAATCATTATATCATTATATATATATATATATATATATATATACATATCAAAATCAACTTAAATATGGTAAATTGTTATGTAACAAAAATCATATTAAATATGGTTAAATTCCATATTAAACGAAACCTCCATTTTTGTTTTTGGGATTTGTTACAATATGGAGATACAAATTCCATATATTATATAGTTAGAAAAAACTATATTAAAACTAAAATTGGGTTTAAAAAAAATATTTGGACTCAATGGGATTTGAACTCAAAACCTCCCAAAAACAACTATCTTAATATGATTATGCTAACTAATGTGCCAAACTCACACTTTGTTTTATTCATCCTCACACTTTATTATAAAATGCCATTCATATGGTTCAAGGAAACCATGGAGAATGATGGAGAGTACATGAGAGATGAGGGAAAAAGGAGGCCAATGGAGCCATGAGCAAAGAGAAGGCCAATTCCACAGAGGTTGGAGCACGAAGTTTGAGGTAGTGCAGGCACATAGTTCAAGACAAATCCCTTTTTGATGCCAAGGGAATCTTTTGATCCCAAGGAGGTAAATTTTTCAAAATGTATTAAATTTTATATGCATTTTAACCATAATTTCGCAGGGAACATGATGATGCACCCATATTTTAATTTTGAGCAGCGGGTTTGCAGATTCCCTGTGGAGGAGAATCTTCCATAATCTTGAGGGAATATTTCATATTCCATGGAGGCCGAAATTCGCCGGTGTAAGAATGAGGTCAAACTTATACTCATTCTTCTCAGAATTTCACAAGGATATCAATGGTGCGATTAGATTCCTATTCTAATTTGTAGATTTCTAGATTCCCTATGGATAAGAATCTTTGAGGAATCAAGGGGGAATCTAAAAGATTCCCTAAGGCCCAGATTTCGACAGTGTTAGAATTCAACAAATTGATAGTCGATCCTACACCTCTCGGTGAGACGAGTTCAGTAGTGCAGTTAGATTTTTCATCTGAGCCTTTTTTTTTGGACCACTTTTCAAAGTGGAGTTGCAGGTGCCAACATTCATGTGTGAGCTGTCATTTTCAGGATATTCGACACCACAAAATTGATGGTACAAACAAATCCAACAGTTTATCATCCTTGTCTTCAGATAGCTCTAGGATGTGAGGTATATGAAGTGTGTTCATATACTTCTTTGTCTCTTTTCTATGAGATGCATTGTGTTGTATAGATCCCTGTTGATGTTTGATGTGGGATCTTGTTTTTGTTCTTGATGTGAGATGTAATTTCTATCATGGATTTGTATTATGTTTGAGATCCCTTTGCTGCCATGTTGGCGGGATACTCATTGTCACATGTATGTTTGATTGAGATCCCTTTTTTTCCACACTGACAGGATGCTCATAGTAATTATGTGTGAGTTATTGTCATACTGATAGGAGTACTTTTTGTGAATGAGAATTCCTATAGTGTAACATCTCGTGGAGAGGTACAACCACTCTCGTGTGAGGGAATTTTCATTCTATGACAGCGAAACACCAACCATGTACATCATCACTCTTTCCAGCACTTAATGTAGTGACCTACACCATCTTGACACCAAGGCCCAGAGACGTAGTCCCTCTTGGTCGAACTCTGTTATCAATCTCTTATGTTTCTAACTATTATTATGTTCCTCTTCTTTACAATATGCAGATGTTAATCTAGGTTTATTAACGCTTTGATTAAATTCAATTCTAACACATCAGCTGAAGTAAAAAGTCTTGGTTGAAAGGGTAGCAAAATTTACTCATATGAAAGATCCTACAGGTAGGTGCCTGTGTGCTGGAAAGAGTATGTGCCAGTACAAGATGTAATGAATATTTTATCTATATAATAAAAAATAAGACAAAGACACCAACAATAATGGTTTTCTCCCACATTGGGTTTCCACCTTAAATCCTAGTGTTCATATGTGTTTATCTGTTGCGTATGAGTTGTGATTTATTTGTTATTTACTACATACTGAATGTATAATGAAATAATAATGCAATGATTAAGTTAAGCATCTTATGGAAGTTCTGAAAAATTAAGTAATAAGAACATATGTAGTTTGCATTCAATAAAGTCACGTACACACACAGGTTGCTTGAATAAAAATAGAATATATAATTTTGAATGTGAAGTTGGAAGTTAAAGTGAATTAAAAATACTAATTCACCCCCCTTCTCAGTAATTTTCCTACCAATTGGAATCAGATCCAAAGGTATCAAATTCGAATCACACTCTGCTTACGCTGAGGGAGATTGTTGGACAATGGATAGATCGACTGTCCTTGTGTGTTTTTTGACATGTGCTTAACCACCTCTCGTGGATCCGTTAACTCTGGCAATGCTTCCATTTACCAACACTGTGGGTTTTCGTATAACAACAATCTTGATTCCAACAATTAGAGCTTTCCTTAAGATGAATAAATTTAAATTTATGTTCAATTATTTTTTCTATCCTCTTTGTTTTTGTGAAGCAAGTTATTTCGATTTGTGATTTATTTAGTCATTCCTTGACTATTTCTAGTGTATCCTCAGTTTGTATTTTTTACAAAAAAGTTATGAGATTTAAGGGACTTTTCTTACATTCATGGTCCAACTCTATAAGATTATTCGTTTTCATTTTGATGGGTTTGATATCCAGTTTACATTATAAAATATTTAAATCTAAATTGCTAATTAGCTTTTCTCTAACTTTTTAATCTTGTATAATATATTAGTTTATATTCTTTACACAAAAGTACATTTTCACACACACACACACACACATTCATTTTAGTTGTTATATTCAGGATACATCAAAAAAATATATTAAATATTAATATGATGATGATGATGATGATGATGATGATAGTGATTAATGTCCATTGGGACTAAATTTGGTTTATCTTACCTTAGGAAGGCCCAGGGACTAGGATTTGTTTAGAGTTTTATTTCAATTCTTGAAAATAATTAAGAAAAGTGTTCCAATATCAAGATAGTTTTATTGTGTTACAAGGTTAGTAAGGTTGGTAATGTGAAAATTTCTTTGGAATTGAAATCTAATCTGGGTGTATGTTATGAAGTCTAAGAGAAAGTGTTTTTCATATCCAACTTTCTTAGTGTCGTAAAAGTGATTGATTCTTTCATCCCATAGAGTTTTAGGATCTATCTAACACCTATTTCACTATGGAGCTCGTGAGAATTTGTTCTTATTTTAACAATGTTGATTTTCTTCTTAAAACTATTCAAAACAAAAACATACTTTTGATCATGTCATAATATCCTATTTTAATTTTTCCATCTAACTCGAACACCACAATTTCTCCTTAAATTATGATGTAATAACAATCTTAATATTGTCTGTTTGGTCTAAAATGCGGATGCAAATTAGAGTTTCATTTACTATTAATCTGGGTAATTAAACTTCGAGGATCATCCAATATATATGGACTTAGAGACAAAATAAACTAAGCTAGGTAAAGAAATGCCAAAGCACTTAAACTTAATTCTGATTGATTGCGTGAAATGTTAAAGCTCTCTTACAAGAGACTATTCATTTATATCTCAAGAATATAAATCAGAAACTTAAAATAATGAAATAAAACATTAAATAACAAATTAGATTCATTGAAGGAAACGTTAATACTTTCTTACAAAAGGTCATTCATTAATATTTCAAACATATGAACCTAATAATTTAATCTAATGAAATTCATAAACAAACATAAAATAAAATCTTACTAAAATAAAAGTGTACTTGCTAGGCAATGGGGATCCTTCCAAGGATTCACAAGCACACAAAAAGAAAATTCAAATGTAGATGATCAAAGAAGCTCCATCTTATTCATCATCAATTGCAACCATTACATTGATTCTCCAATCTAACTTCTCACTACCAACCTATAAGATACTAAGATTACAAAAATGAAGACTACAAATGTAGATTCAAGATTACAAATGAAGGAGATAACACTCCTATTTATACAAAAACTATGATAACAAACTCATAAATGTAAGTCCACTATTTCCTCCTTTGACCCACATATTTATCAACCAATGGTGACACATAACCCTATCCTCCATGATGTTGTGTAACCAGCTCCAAAAATAGAATAAAAGAGATATCAACGCCTTAGAAATAAGCCACTTCGAGGGGGGAACCTCCAATACATTACATAAATGAACAATTTCTGGATGATTCAAATTACAAAACCTCCTTTCTATATATAGGAATCCATGGGGCCAGAATGTAATCCTAGTGGGGCCACAATGTAATCCTAACTGACCTAACAATAATAATTTAAGGGAATAATAATAACAATATGGGGGTTACAAGGGTACAATAATAACAATAAGGGGGTTACACTAACAATAATAAGGGACTATACTAGCAATATAGGGACCTAACATGCCCCTTTCCTTCAAAAAGGTGTTGTACTCAACGCTTGAGTAGCTCTGGGTGCTTCTGTATAAAATTTTAATCCTCCCATGTAGAATATTCAGTGGGTAAGTTCTTCCACTTCATGAGATACTCTGAAATTGATCGATTCCATAGCTATCGAGTTCTTGTTTCCATGACCGCTTGAGGTTCCAATATGATTTTTCCTTCCTCATCCAGTTCTGGCAATATTGTTTGAACTGGAAGATTTTCACCTATAACCTTCTTTAAGCATGAAACATGGAAAATTGGATGCACTCGTGACGAAGCAGGAAGCTCTAATTTGTATGCCATAGTACCAATCTTTTGCAACACCTTGTAAGGACCATAGTACTTTGGCAATAATTTATTATCCTTCTTAGCTTTCTTGAGGGACATTTGTTTGTATGGTTGTAGCCGTAAAAATACCCAGTCTCCTACATCAAAACTTCTCTCACTGTGATGTTGATCTTCCTGTTGTTTCATTCGATTTTGTGCCAAATTCAGGTTGTCCTTTAAGAGTTGGAGAACTTCATGTTGATGCTCGATGTGATCTTCCACTACTTGAACCTTCAAATTTTCTCTTAAAGATGATGTGATGGATGGTGGATGATATCCATAAAGTGCCATAAATGGGGTCATTTTTGCTGCAGTATGGAAGGAAGTGTTATACCACCATTCAGCAAGAGGTAACCACTTGACCCATTGTGTTTGTTTAACAGATACAAAACAACGAAGATATCCTTCCAAACATTTATTTACTATCTCAGTTTGACCATCAGATTGAGGATGATAAGATAAGCTATGAGCTAATTGAGTACCCAAACAAGAAAATAACTCCGTCCAAAATTTTCCAGTAAAAATGGGATCTCTGTCGCTCACAATAACCCTTGGGTTTCCATGTAGCT
This sequence comes from Pinus albicaulis, assembly GCA_034641835.2. Taxonomy (NCBI): domain Eukaryota; kingdom Viridiplantae; phylum Streptophyta; class Pinopsida; order Pinales; family Pinaceae; genus Pinus; species Pinus albicaulis. The sequence continues at coordinate 419,894,488 of CM076577.1, forward strand.
TTTGAATTGTGTCCATAAATGTAGTAGCAACTGTACTTGCTTTAAATGGATGAGATAATGTACAAAAGTGTGCATACTTGGTAAGTCTATCAACTACCACCATGATGACACTCTTTCCTTCAGACTTAGGTAAACTTGTGATAAAATCCATTGAAATCTCCTCCCAACGTTGACTTGGAATGGATAAAGGTTGTAGAAGACTCGGGGTCTTAATTGTCTCAACTTTATTCTACTAGCAAACCAAACATTCCGCCACAAACTTTGAATATCAGATTTAAGGCCATCCCAAAAAAATTCTTTCTTCACCCTGTGGTAAGTTTTTAAAAATCCTGAGTGTCCTCTTAAAGGAGAAGTGTGCAATTCAAAAATAATCTTTTGTTTTAGTTGGGAATTCTTACAAAGATATAAGCGATCTTTGTACCATAATGTTACACTGAAAATTTTCATCCTGACATTCTGCTATGTGTATGAAATCATTATTACTCATACTTCTCCCTTTGCAAGTCTAACATATCAGTTCCTCATGTAAAGCCTTGAAAACCAGAGAAACGTTCCTAAAAATCTCCTAAAATTTGGTGTCGCACTTTCTCTCTATCTTGCATGCGGTCCCGCACCTAATGTTCAGCTCTCTTGCATACCTGAACGCACTTTATCTGTGTTAAAAGTGTGGACCCATGTAAGATAAAAAAGGTGCAAGTAAATTCCAAAAAGCTCAATAAAAGTGAATTGTAGAAGCTTCCAGAAAATATCTTGCGGTGATAGAACCGCTCTTATGAGGTGCATGTATCCCTTACCTTATGGAGCTAACCCCTTGATGTGAGGAGCTTATCCCTTTGAAGGAGGATTCTATCCCTTCATAGTTGGAACAGAAAACCTCCTCTTTTCTAGTATAAAAAGAGGCATTGGGTAGCCTCAAAGGGAGTTCAAGCTTTAGAATATTTGAAGTTAAGTGCTGTTGAGATTCAGACTCAGTTAACTAAGACTTTTGTGAGGAGAGATTACATACCTCTTTTCGTCTTGGTTGGAGGAGTGAAAAGCTTATCAAAGTAGAGGAGACTCCTGCTTCGGACCTCGAGAAGACCTGTGCAACATCAAGGCTCAGGTTGTAAGGTTTTCCTTCTTTTGAAATTAATGCAAATATACTCATTTTTCTCAATAAGCTTTCAGTTGATAGTTTATTTCATAGATTCCTTGATCACTATGATAAGCATGGTTTATGATGATTTCTATACAGGTGCTACGTAATATTTTGCTTGTTTGTGACTATAGGTTTATGAGGAAAATTCCTTCAAGCGCGCGAGGGACAACAATGACTTCAAACAAGCACTAGACATACGGTAAGTCTTTTACACCTCTATAGAGATTTTTGTAAATCATATATGCTTAGAGAAAGATTAGTTTATTTGGCTGTTTGTTGCTAGATACTTTTAGTACTAGGGAGATCGGTCTTGTCCACAAGATGGATTAATGCACACAAAAAATTGGCGACTCCGCTGGGGATAGAACTTGTTGTTTTTGGTTCTCTTTTATTTTGATTTGAGGAAACATTTTTCCTAGTTTTTGATTGATAGACATCTGCCTGGGTAGCTTAGGTTTTCTCTGTTTTTGAAAATTTTGAGATCTTTTATGTTTTTCTCTAGTTTTTCCTGGGATCGCACTTTACCTTCTTTTCACAGTGCGGGCATTTTCACATCTTTGCTTGAGTAAACAGTGCGGTACCGCACCTGTTACTTCTGCAAGCCTGCGGACCCTGTTAACATTTTGAAAAAATTTAGATTTCTTTCTTTAGTTTATATTTATTTTTGATTTAGAGTTTTTGGTTTCTGCCCAGATTGATGATTGTTTCTGTCAAAAGCTTTCTGTGAATGAATCTTAGCAGTATTGGTGTTTTGATTATTTTCTAGAAGTTTTGCGTTTTGGATTGTTTTTCACTTGGTATTTGTAGCGATTCGAAGCATTGACTGTTTGAAGTACCTGCGATTACATTGGTATTTTTTTTTTGCTGAATCTGATCTGATTGTGAAATCATCCTTTATTGAGAAATAGAGCTACCTGTTTCTTTGCAAATCTTCGAAAAGAAACTTTGTTATTGGTTTTTTGAATTTCATTTTTTATAAAAACATATTTGAGTGTTTTTGATCTGTTTGTTATTATGAATGAATAGATCCTTAGTTTGCTGAATAACCAAGTAAAACATTCTATAAAAAAAAAATCTTAAAGCTTTTATTCGATTAGATTATTAAAACTTGTAGATCTCAGAATTAGTTTTATAGTTTTGAGTGCTTTTAAAATTTTTTTTTATAGATTTCTTTTGAAGGAAACTTGTTTTGTAGCTTCAAGTTTTTGAAAGTGAAAGGATTTTCTTAGGAGCTTTGATAATTTGTTCCATTTTGAGTTATTGTTGGAAAGAAAAAAATATTTTCTTTCAATTGTTCTTTACGTTTAAAGAAGGAATTGTTTATTAAAAGAATTGCATTCTCCAACTCTTTCTTAATTAGAATTTCATTGAAAGGAAACGATTTGATTATAATTTTTAGGTGCATTTTTAGTGTTTTTGGAAGTCGAGTCTTCACACCATCAGAGTTTCATTTCCGCACCCATTGACTTAAGAAACAACTCTTAAAAGTAACGCTTAATTAAAATTCATCTAGCAATATTTTTATTTTCTAGGGTTCTTATCACCAACATAGCTTAGGCTAGTATCTTGGAGTAGGGAGTAATTAACTCTCCAAGGTAGAAAAAACAAGCAAGTAGATAAATATTGCGGTAGGAAATAAATCCAATTGTAATTTGTATAATCTGGGAAGCTTCTCTTAAAGAAGTCAATCACGAGATCATATTCGAACCTTTGAGACAATCAATTCTATTTCATTGGGGAAGATAGAAGATTTTGCGCACATTACAAACGGTAAAACTTGGATTAACCATTGTCAAGGAGCCTGGGGTCACTTGTCGGTAAACCTCGGATTAACCATGTCGAGGAACCTTCAAGGGGATTGAGCTTTGTTACTTTGCCCTTGCGCGTGGGATCAGATCGTAGACTGTTCCCCCAGTTATATTTGTTACTCTTGGTAACCTTAGTGACCAAAAACTTAAGATTATTTCCTAAGGTGACGGTGAAGGAAAGATCTCACTGTACCTGGAGCAGACGTCGACTAGACTCACTTGGACTCTCTTGGGGGTTCTCTTCACACGAGATGGTTTTTTGAGGAAACTTGTGCCACTCTGTTTCATTAAGCAGGTTGTCTGGGTAACTGTTCCAACTGCCCTTTCTGTATTGAATCTCTACTAAGTTGGATTTCATCACCAACTAGTGTTTTTAGTACGGGAAGTTACTGTTTGTGTGTGGTTTGAACTCTTATATTTTTAAGCGTGTGATTCAACTGTTTGTTTCTTTAGAGACTTTAGGTGTTTTCATTGAAATTTTCTTTGTTTGCGTGTGATTAGTTAAATATTTAATCATGGCAGAATTGCCAAGACAATCTCGGAGACTACAAGGGAAACCACTTGAATATACACCAAGTCATCTTGAAGGGCTTTGTGCTCTGGTATCATCTAGTAGCGGTAGGATTAAATCAATAGAAGTTGGAACTTCATCTATAGTGGTTCATCCTGATTATCAAACACCCATAACAGAACACATTCAAGAGCCGATTTCAGTTTCTAAAGTTACTGGTAGTATTTCTCCTTCCAGTGAATTAGCTGATGAACCTGAAATCTCTAAACCTGAAACTGAACCTTCTGTTTTGGAAACGTCCTCAGGATTTATTACGCCAACTTCTAGTGATCCTGGTTCACCTAGGGTAAGAAATATCGTCACTGACGATCTTCCATCTGGACTAATCTCTATTGAAGAACTTACTAATCTAGACGAAGAGATATCTCTTCCCGAATCCCCTCAGTCTTTAAATCTTAGGGAACGTGAATCAATTTTCTAAAGCCCCATTCGAACTACTACTTGGTATTTGTCCTTACGAATTTTTTAGAGAATCAGGGTCTTGCTTTTTCTCCACCTCGAGTTCCATTTCATCCAACACCCAGAGGTTACTATCCATCATCCATTATGGCAGGAAATTCATCCATGTTTTCCTAGACACCAGAAGCATTTTTACATGGTGGCCCTTCTGTTCCTTCAGGATATCAGGCTCTGTCTGGTACTTTCTCGGGGGCAGCTCCTCAATCGATTGAAAGCGTGTTATCATCTGGTTTAAGTGGAATTAAAACTGAAACGTCGAATGCAGAGAAAATATTTACGATGTCCGGTAATATTCCAAATCCGCAACCTCAAGGCAGTCAGTTATCGCCTGGAGGGCAATCTCAGGGAAATCAGTTACCGCCTGGGGGGGAAACCTCAAGGTAGTTAGTTCCTGCCTGGGGGGAAACCTTCAGGAAGTTAGTTACCACCTGGGAGTCAACCTCAAGGTATATTTTTCCCAGGACAAACTGTGGAATCATATTATTTTCGGGGACAACCCCAAGGGCAGTGCATACCTCAAGGATATCAACCTTCAGGACAGTACATACCCCAGGGCCAACCCCAAGCTCAATATTCTCCTCAGGGTCCTTATCAACCCCAGCTTCAGTATGCGCCTCAGGGTTATCAACCTCAAGGTTAGTACCCAATTCAAGGTTACCAACAACCTTCTGGTCAGTCATCTATTCAAGGAGCCGGAAATTTACCACTTACTTATCAGCCCTACGTTCAACCAGGTTATGGTACTTACGTTCAACCTTCTACGGGAAAATACCTCGGAATGAATATGGTGTGGGATCCGTCCCAGTATAAACAGCCTATGCAGCCTAATGTGCAGTTTCCTTTTCAACCTGGACAACCTTTGGTTTCTGGTCCAACCCAGCAACCTGTCCAGCCTACTATTAAAACTCCTACACCTAGTTCTGTTTAGCAGTATGCTCCTAGTACACCTCAGACTCCGCCTCAAACTGCTACAACTGTTGCAATTTCTGTTCAACCTGTACCACCTGTTTCTGGAGTATCTGTAACTCCGAGTTCGTCTATCCCTGCATCCGTGAAAATACCTCAAGTCTTTGTACCCCAGTCAAGACCTTCAGTTCAGACTTCGGTTTAGATGCCTACAGGACAAGCTGGTACAAGTACAGTTGTCACAAGTCAACCGAAATTCACGTATCAATCGTACCAGGGATATTATCAATTTGGTCCCGGTTCACAAAATCCAAGTTATCAGTATCAACCGTACCCTGGCTATACTTATCAACAGCCTCAACAAACCCAGTTTGGTCTGGTTAATCCTGGTTTTCTAGGAGGTTATACAATTCCTAATGCAAATCCGATTCCAAGTTATCCTGGGTATCCACCTCCTGGAACTGCTTTGGATACTCAAGGTTTTCGTGACCCTAACCGTCAGTTACCATTTATTGCAACTTTGGATTTACCTGATTTGACGCGTCTTACGAATGATCCGATTTTCTATTATCCGTACTGGCCGCCAATGCTGCATAATTTTCCCAGTGATATACCAAAATTCGAAGGTAAGTCAAGAGAGGATCCATCAAATCACGTCATGACTTATCACCTCTGGTGTGCGTCTAATTCAATTATTGATGATTCAATTTGCTTACGTCTTTTCCAAAGAACTCTTATTGGTCTTGCTGCCAAATGGTACATTGAGTTACCATGAGGCTCGTTTAATAATTTCAGTCAGTTAGCAACTGCCTTCTTGACTCATTTTCAGTTGCCTGTCAGATACGACAATGGCACGAAATTATTAACTTCACTAAAACAATCTACGTCTACATATATTTCTGATCATATTCATGAATGGCGACGTAGAAGGCGTTTGGTGAAAGTTTACATTTCAGATCAAATTTTGGCGGAATGGTTTGTTAAATCATTGTTGCCCAAGATCACTGAAGATGTAGCTAAGGCTGGTGTTGTTACTGAAGAGCAAGTAATTTCTCAAGCTCAGTACCTTGACCTCGTTTATACACAGTCAGGTACTTTACATGAAAAAATCCTCGACCTTCCAAAACAAGGTCAAATAGCTGCTGCTCCTTCAGGGTCTCATGCCGCTGATGGTATGATTGGTACAGTCAATACTAAAAGTAAGAAGATATCTTCAAAGAATTCTTCTCCTATTATAACTTTACCAGATTCCCCGAAAGGAGAATCTTCCCCCGAAATTTCTGTCGACATTCATGTCGTAGAGACATCTACGGATAAATCTAAATCTAGTGGTAAAAATAAAGGGAAGAATAAAAACAAAAAGAATTCAAAAGAGAAAATTGATAAAAATGAATCCAATGAAGAAAAGCGCAAACCTCGCTATCCTTGTTACATTTGTGACGAGGATCATTTTACTAAGGAATGTCCACATCGAGCAGAGGTTGCAAAGTTTGTTAAAGGTTCACAACAACCTGGTGTCTTGAAGGATCCTTTTCCGACTCAAGATAGAAAGATGGTTGGTTCTACCTCGACTAATTCAGAAGAGCCAATTTTGATGATGTCTCATGTAAGGATTGCGACGCGATCGCAAGATTACGGTACTAAGAATCCTGTTGATGGTAAAGAAGAAAAATCTTCTAATGCAAATACATCAACTACACCTCCTCCTGTTTCTGGTCCGCTATAGATCGAGAAACAAAATCCAGACTTAATAATCAAACTGCCTGCTAAAGGTGTTCTTTGTAAATTAGCTTTCAATCCACATGCGAGAGCTGCTCAGAATTACAACATTGTTGAAGACTTAGCTATTTCACCTTCAGCAATGTCGGCTTTGGAAGTGCTGCAATCATGCCCATCACAGCGTAAGTTGCTTTTGTCTACCATAGGAGCTGTAGATATTCAGGATTCTAACCTTATAATCTTCGATTTAGAAAATAGTACACCTCGCCTACCTCACCAAATGGCTTTCCAAATTCCGGTGTTAGTAAAAAACAGACTGATCTTTTGGAATGTGATTGATGAGGGAGCTTCAACATGTATTATGTCGATTCAGTGTTGTAAATCGCTTTATTCTCCTACACTCAACCAATCTGCAACGATTCTTAAGGCTTTTGATGGTCGAGGTTTCCACCCTTTTGGTATTTTGCAGGATTTACCCATAGGGGTTGAAGGTAAAATTGTAAATCTAGATGTGGAAGTGGTTGATGCCCCTCTAGATTACAACCTTCTTTTGGGTCATAGTTGGTCTTATGCTATGACTACTGTTGTTTCTTCGGTCTTTCGACTCGTAAAATTTCCATATCAAGGAAGGATCATTACAATAGATCAGTTAACTTATTTTTCTTCCAACCCAGCCTCTACAGAAAAAATCCAACACGTTGGTAAAGCGGCTATCCCTTATAAGGATGTTGGAGTAGGTTTGATTAAATATTCTGGTTTACTAGGAAATTTTTCATTTCCTCCTCCTAATGTATCGCCTCCTACCGCAACTATTCACATGATTTCGTTAGACATTGTTATGTTTGATGATCCTTGGATCATACCTTCCGACTCAGAGTTAGATTCAATTGATGGCATGATGCCTTTGAGTCCTTTTGAAATTGCGTATCAAGCTGTAAAGTCACTTTCCGACCCCTCTTCAACCGAAATTGATCCAATGAATGGGATCCATGAGGAATCACTTTCTATATCCAGTTCAGCCACAACAACATTTCCTGATCTTGTTCATAATGATGAGCAAATTCGTGAATTTTTGTCCGTTGATGATTTACCATGGGAAGATATACATCACCGATCTTCATTTTTACCTGAACTCGATCATTTTGAAGATGATTTCGCTTCAATTTTTACTGCTGAATATGTCAAAGAACCCCATAATCCATTGCGAAATCATGATTTTGAGTTAAATTTGGAAAATATTTCTCGAACGGTTCCAATTGACATTTCAGTAAAACCAGGAATAATTGAAAACATTCATATAGGTGCTTGCTGTATTGAAGATGAAATTCAAACTTATAAAGCCCTATTTCAAGAATTCCATGATGTTTTTGCCTGGTCCTATGAAGAAATGCCAGGAATTGATCCGTCAATTGTCATACATGAAATCAAGACTTACCCGGATGCCAAACCTATTCGTCAACGTCTACGTCAAATGCATCCTAGAAAAGCTACTGCTATCAAAGCAGAAGTTGAAAAATTACTTCGTGCAGATTTCATTTATCCAATTCCCTTAACGGATTGGGTATCGAATATTGTTCCTGTGACTAAAAAACAAGGAACGATATGAGTATGTATCGATTATAGGGATATTAATCGGGCTTGTCCTAAAGACAATTATCCAACTCCCTATATCGATCAAATAATCGATGATTGTGCCGACAGTGAAATGTTTTCCTTTATGGATGGATTTTTCGGGTATAATAAAATAAACATACTCCTTGCTGATTAGCCAAAAACAACTTTTATTCGTCCGTGGGGGATGTTTGCTTATTGCAAACTACCCTTTGGATTGAAGAACGCTGGAGAAACTTTTCAAAGGGAAATGTCTTATGCTTTTAATGACATTAAGCACATTGTGCAGCCGTATCTTGATGATTTACCTGCTCATTCATCGCGCAGGGCTGATCATATCACTCACTTACGAGCTATCTTTTTTAGGTGTCGGCATTATCGAATTAGGCTGAATCCACACAAGTGTGTTTTTTATGTAGAGTCGGGTCGTTTACTGGGATTTGTTGTTTCGAAATAAGGCATTCGCATCGATCTGTCGAAGGTCGAAGCTATTCTTAAGTTACCTCCTCCTTCGACTTTACGCCAACTCCAAAGTTTGCAGGGGAAAGCAAACTTTTTACGTCGGTTCATTCCTAACTATGCCGAGCTTACAAAGGGTTTTACCTGGTTGCTGAAATAGAACATTCCATTCTTTTGGGATGAGATCGCTGATCAATCTTTTGATGCACTTAAACACGCGTTGACCCATGCACCGTTATTGCATCCTCCCAACTACAACCATGATTACATTTTGTACCTCGCTGCTTCTCATTCCACCATTGGGATGGTTTTAGTTCAGGAAGATGAATCTAACACTGAAAATGAGATTTAATATCTTAGTCGGAATCTGCATCCAACCGAGATCAAATACACACATGTGGATAAATTGGCATTGGCAGCTGTCCAAGCTGTCCAAAGATTTAGACACTACATCTTGTTACGTAAAACCACAGTAATTTCTTATTTCAACCCTATGATGTACATTTTAACCAAACAATTTCTAGGGGGAAAGTATTCCAAATGGATAGTCATCCTACAATAATTTGACTTGGAGTTTGAGAAATATAGGGCAAAGAAATCTTTGGTATTTGCGGAACTGATGTGTGATTTCCCCAATACTGATACTAAAACTGTGGCAGAAGAGCCCATTGCCGACGAATCTCTGTTTCTTATCAGTACTCTCAATCCATGGTATGGATATATTATTGTTTATCTCCAAACCAAATCTTTTCGGCCTGAAATCTCACGATCTCAGCGACGGAAAATACGCTTCCAATCCCAACAGTATAATATTATTGGTGATACACTCTATCGTCGTGGAGCGGATTCTGTTTTCCGACGCTGTCTTATTCATGAAGAAGTTGAAAAGGTTTTAAATGATTTCCATTCTGGAGCATGTGGTGGTCATATGTCTAGGTATGCCACAACCCAAAAGATATTGCGCGCTGGTTATTTCTGGCCATTGTTATTCAAAGATTGTATTTATGCAGTCCGGAAATGCCACAATTGTCAACTTTTTGATCGTAAGATGCGCGCGCCACCCGCTCCTCTTCATCCCATAATTGCTGTTGGTCCTTTCGCGAAATGGGGTATCGACTTTATTACATGTAACCCTCACTCGACTGGGGGGCATGCATATATTATCTTAGCAGTAGATTATTTTACTAAGTGGGCCGAGGCGATGCCTACATTTTCGGTTGACGGCAAGACTGCTGCAACTTTCGTATTTAATCACATAATTTCTAGGTTTGGTGTTTCTCAAGCCATTATTACAGATCATGGAAGTCATTTTCGGAATGTCATGATGATTGAACTGATAGATCAACTTGGCTTGCGCCACGATAGTTCCACTCCGTATTATCCACAAGCCAACGGTTTGGTTGAATCCATAAATAAAGTTTTAGTCACCATGATTAGAAGAATGATTGGTATTCACAAAACGAATTGGCATTCCATGTTATTTTCAGCACTTTGGACATATTGAACCTCAGTAAAAACATCAACTGGTTTCACTCCCTTTCAACTCGTTTACGATTTGGAAGCTGTGTTTCCGATTGAATGTGAAATTCCGTCACTGAAATTAGCCATAGAATTACTCCCAGTTACGTTTGAGGAGGAGAAGCATTTATTGTACTTGGCTCAACTGGATGAGAATCGATGAAATGCTGCAATATTAAACGAGGCTCATGTTAAACGAATAAAAGCTCAGTATGATAGAAGTGTTACCCCTTGAAAATTTTCAGAAGGAGACCTAGTCTTAGTTTATGATCAAGCCAATGATAAGCTAGGAGCTGGGAAATTCATGCCTATGTGGCATGGTCCTTTCATTGTTAAGCGAAAGCTGGAAAAAGGGGCCTATGAGCTGATAGATTTTGACAGTGTCCCTTTAGATAAACCCAGAAATGGACTTTATCTGAAGCGATACTATGCTTAAACTTGGTATGGAGATTTTTTATTAGATTATATTTCTTTACTGCTGGTGTGTCTTAGATTAGAAAAGCGTGCCTAGTTTAGAAGTGTGTTTTTATCACTATTCCTGCTTATCTGAGTTTTACTCTTGATATTGCAGATGTCTATGTCTCTTCAAACCTACATTGGTTTTGATGATGGTGCTTGTCGTAGTACACAGAACATTTCTTCCGCAGCTTGGGTTATCTATTCACCCTCTGACGAGTTAGTATCCATGCATGGGGTAAGCCTTGGTCAAACAACGAATGACATTGCTGAGTATAGTGCAGTGATTGAGTTATTATCTGAATCCATATCATTTGGAATTCGGAGTTTGATTGTTAGGTTGGATTATGAACTTGTTGTATTACAGCTTAATAGGGTTTATGCCATTAGAAATCCAGTGTTATTACGGTTATTTTTAAGAGTTCGTCTCTTGGAACGTGAATTTGATTACATTGAATATAAACATATTCCAATACATTTAAATACATTAGAAAACACAGTTGCTTCTAGTATGATAAATTGACATTTGCAATGATCAAAAAAGTAAAACAAACAACATCCATAATATGTACACAGATAGCCAGTAAATAGTGATATATCATAGTATAGAAGTGTTTTCAAAAAATATACATCGTCCTCGATCATAGGTTGGAAACACCTTATGATCGGAAAAATGATAACACAAAAGTAAAAAAGATGAGTCTACAACACGATCATCCCATCACTGATGGTGATCACGATAAGAAACCACTGCCCGGGCCACCCTACACAGGAACCTCCTAAAAGGTCCTGGAACACCAATCACGTATCTCTGCAATATGAGTGGGATCTCTTCTATGTCCGTCTCTGGAATATATAGAGTCAGACGCTCTAGATGATGCTCTAAATCAGACAAGATTTCTGCTGATTGGCCTACTGGGGATGGTGCGGCTGCAACTGGTTGTCTTTTGTCATAGGGATGGAGATGGGCTGGTCACCGTGGGCCCACATCTGCATTCAAAAACATTTTGTTATTAATTGTCAAGACGATCAAAAATAAAAAAATTAGAATTTAAAACTTGTTGAAAATGATTTTACCTGATTCATCCCACTGTTCCCCTGCTGGGAGAGTCATCTCCCGGTCGCCGCGGAAATCTATCCCGGCATATGGAAAGTCCTCGATGACAAAAATTTGGCGGTCCAACCAACAAAAATATGAAGGAGGAAATTGAACAATCTTAGCGCCCTCAATACCGTGACGGGCCATCAATGTAACCCAACGAACCATCCTAGGTTCTCAGGATCGACCAGCATCAACAGGAATACTTTGTGGAGCTAGCATGGGTACCCTCTCTAGAGAAAAAGTGAACACGATGGATCCATATGCAAAGTTATTTAGTTTTCCATTTTTCGCTCTAGTTAGTTGGCCTTTTACATTGGCCAACACAGCTTCGCACCAGTTGAAAATGGTACCCCGAAAACAGTCTGCAGCAATGCGCATCTGGGAACCGGTAGCTACATGCAGTGCTGCACTCCCACATAGTCTGGTAACAGTAAACACAATAACTTTCATCTCGGGACGGATGATAGTTTTTATATCAATCCGTTTGTCTCTAGGGTCTGCCTCATCATTACAGAATTATTGACAAAGACTAGCGATAGTTTGGCCACCTGGCCTAGTCCCAAACAAGGAAAGTTGTTCACCCCTCTTAGACAAACCAACCATAAAATAAATATCCTCCAGCTCAATTTCAAGCTGGTGGCCGTCGATAGTGAAACACTGGTCCTGCACGTTCCACCTGTTTACCAGCCATGTCAGGAGGTCTACCTATGCCCTCATGCCCTAAATGGCCCAGAATTTATACAAACCGCATGCTCTTAATGCCTACATGGTGGGAAAATGGAGCATCATGGTGTCATCCACATCCTCATGTTCACATTCTCTCTAAATCAACATCTTGCTGATCCTACAATGCATAAAAAGATATGTTAGAACAATCTAATTTGAAAATTTTTGGGCGCCAAAAGAGAAATTGGATTTTGAAATTTAAAAATGTGGGGACTGTACTTTCCCTTTGTACACAGTGTGTAGGAATGCACGCGCTCTGTGGGAAAAGTGCAGACCCACGACTTTTTTCTACATAGGAAAATTTCGGGGTCCACAGGTCCCATGTGTGGAACTTGCGGACCTTCGCGGGCGATTTCTCAAACTAATTTTCTCCTTTAAAATTAAAATCTAAAGCCTAAAAATGAATTGTAAACAGAGGAAATGCAAGATTAAGAGGTTGTGGATTACCTGGGACTGACAGTTCTCGATTTTGTTGGAGGGATTTTCCAGAATCTTCACAGGAACTTTTTTAACCAAAAGCTTCTACTTTTCACTCTGAACTTGAACGGTAAAAATGAAGTTGAAAAAGTCCCTTTTATAAGTTTTTTTGAATAGATGAATTTTTAATTTGTTTATTTTTTACTTTAAAAAGGATATTTTGAAGGCATTTTTACTTATCTTAAACAGGTATGTGTAATGTTTCAAGTTTTTGTGCAGAAATTGGATTTTTCAGGAGAATTGATCATTTTTCAATAAAGAGCATACTTTGATCACTTTTTCGGACTCTTTCAAAATTTATGAAAAAACGAAACATTGGAGTTCTCTTTTAAGCCCTTTTTAGACTCTCTAAACATGAAAAGATTGCCGAGCAATTGATTATTCGAACTCGTTAAAGTAAATTAATGATCGTCCCTTCAGTATAAGTTTACCCCTTTTACGGACTGAGATGGACTATTTACGAAAAATGTATACGTTGACTAATTACAGTGAATAGAGTTCTCTCCCACATTATTTTATCCTTTTTCAGGCTCGAGAGACTAAATTTACGAAAAATTACAGCCATGTAGTTTTCTTAAGTTTTTCTTCTGACTCCCTAAAATTGAAAAACATCAAGTTTCTCCTATACTGGACTCGTTAAAATTTAACAGTAAAGGACCTGTTTAATTTTTAACAAGAACGAACCACTCCTTCTTAGGGTTCGAATTTTAAACTAAGTTGGACTCATCCGAAGGATGAGCTTATAAACAAGCAAATGTTATCCTCCTCGAAGCTTGTCAAAAATAAAGAGGTACTTGCGAAAATGGTGGGGAAAAGAGAAAAATGATTTGTTTGTTGTATTTTGAATTTTCAAAAATCCGGTTAACCACTCTTGAACTCGACATTTTCATTCACAGGTTGGGGAAATCCCTTTGCCTATAATAGTTAATCAAACCTCATTTGAAAGTCTTCATTCGGTTTTACGGGTATTAGCTTTGGGTCAATTGCCACCAGAGCCATGCACGATTAATAGATTATGTGTTCAAGAGCACGACTCAAATAAACCATTCATCGAAAATATCCATCATCCATTTTGACCATCCCTGAGTTAGTCCTTGCCAATATATTTCTTCAAAACTTGATCTATGATTTCGTGTTCTGGACTTGCCTACGACAGATCACTTTCTATCGACGATAGCTGATTATCTAGGAATTTGATCTAGAAATCGTCAGTACCTTGAAATCTGCATGCCTTAATGGTAGGTTTCTTGCCTTCGATGACAGGTTGCATCATTGACCCTCAATCGAAAGATTCCGTGACATGTTCGACTTCATCTTATTCATTCACATTTCATGGTTTGTATTAATTACTTTGAGAGTCATTGACATTACTGGTGGTTACTCTCACACTTGTTAACGGTCTACATCGTTGACTGGTAATCAAGTGGTTTCTACCATGTTTGACTTCGACACATTTATTCACATGGATAGAACCATACTAGTTCGAGATGCGAGAAATCAATACCCTAGATCCTAGTTTCCACCATCCAGTGTGAGAATTTTGTTATCATTTAACGGTGGACTATTTATAAGCAGAGATGGGTGCAACGTCCATACGTGTCTACATGTCTATCTTGTGATGTACTCAAAATCATTCACCGTATCCAGTTTTATTACCATTAGTAATTTCTAGTTAGTTTTGATGAGTATGGGAATGCCTACCTCGGCGATAATATGAATATATATATATATATATATATATATATATATATATATATATATATATATATATATATATATATATATATTGCATTGAATGTTTTTACAGGTTCTGACTGGGGTGTCAACAGGATGATCCTTGAAATGATAAAGTACTGCACTCTTCATATATGACAGACTTCAGCATCATCTATTCCAGACTTTTCACTTTAGGGGGAAATATATTACACTGAAAATTGTCATCCTAACATTCTGCTATGTGTATGAGCTCATTATTACTCATACTTCTCCCTTCGCAAGTCTAACATATCAGTTCCTCATGTCAAGCCTTGAAAACCAGAGAAATGTTCCTAAAAATCTCCTAAAATTTGGTGTCACACTTTCTCTCTATCTTGCATGTGGTCCCACACCTAATGTTCAACTATCTTGCGTACTTGAACGCACTTTATCTGTGTTAAAAGTGCAGACCCCTGTAAGATCAAAAAGGCACAAGTAAATTCCAAAAAGCTCAATAAAAGTGAATTCTAGAACCTTCCAGAAAATATCTTGCAGTGATAGAACCGCTCTTATGAGGTGCATGTATCCCTTACCTTATGGAGCTTATCCCTTTGAAGGAGGATTCTATCTCTTCATAGTTGGAACGTAAACCTCCTCTTTTCCACTATAAAAAGAGGCATTGGGTAGCCTCAAATGGAGTTCAAGCTTTAGAATATTTGAAGTTAAGTGTTGTTGAGATTCAGACTCAGTTAACTAAGAATTTTGTGAGGAGAGATTACATACCTCTTTTCGTCTTGGTTGGAGGAGTGCAGAGCTTGTCAAAGTAGAGGAGACTCCTGCTTCGGACCCCGGGAAGACTTGTGCAACATCAAGGCTCAAGTTGTAAGGTTTTCCTTCTTTTGAAATTAATACAAATATACTCATTTTTCTCAATAAGCTTTCAGTTGATGTTTTATTTCATAGATTCCTTGATCAACTTATGATAAGCATGGTTTATGATGATTTCTATACGAGTGGCTATGTAATATTTTTCTTGTTTTTGTGGTACGGGTTTACGAGGAAAAATTTCCAGCTAGCTGTGAGGCAACAATGTCATCAAACAAGCTATTTGGACACTTGGTAAGTCTTTTACACCTCTATAGAGATTTTTGTAAATCATATATGCTTAGAGAAAGATTAGTTTATTTGGCTGTTTGTTGCTAGATTCTTTTAGTACTAGGGAGATCAGTCTTGTCCGCAAGACGGATTAATCCACACAACACATAAGGAATCATTTTTCCAATTAAATGTATTAGATGTAATAGGATCTTGTTGCAACTTATGAATGAGTGTCCACACATCTTCATCCTTCTTCCATTCATCTCTTGCTTTGGTTATCCAATATGGTTGGATAATATAAATGGCACAAAGCAATGCTTCCATGTCTTTATTCTTTCTTGAGAGTGCATTTGCAACAACATTTAGCTTCACTTTTTTTTATATTATTTCAAAGTCATAACCCAACATCTTTGTGACCCATTTTTGCTGCTCTTCTGAAGATAGTCTTTGTTCAAAAAAGTGTTTAAGACTATCATGATCAGTTTTTACCTTGAAGTGTCTTCCCATTAGGTAAGTTCTCCATTTCTTTAGTGCATGCAGTATTGCTAACATTTCCTTCTCATAAATAGGTTTCTGTAAATACTTTCCTTTGATTGGACGACTTTCAAAAGAAATAGGTCTTCCTTCTTGCATTAAAACAACACCAATTCCATTTCCTGAGGCATCACATTCCACAATAAAGGTTTTTGTGAAGTCTGGCGTAGCTAAGACTGGTGCTAGGCACATTGCCTCTTTAAGATGTTCAAAGGCCTTAGTTTCTTCGGGAGTCCATGAAAATGCATCTTTCTTCAATAATGTTGTTAGAGGTGCTACTATTCTCCCATAATTCTTAACAAACTTGCGATAATACCCTGTTAACCCGAGAAATCCTCGCAACTGCTTTATGGTTGTGGGGACTTTCCATTCCTTAATGGCTTTAATTTTGTTAGGGTCTAACTTAACACCCTCGTGAGATACAATATGACCCAGATATTCCACCTCTTGTACTCCAAAGAAACATTTGGATGTTTTTGCATATAATTGTTTCTCCTGCAATAGTTTGAGCACCCTGTCAACATGTTGAACATGATCCTTCCAAGACCTATTGTAGATTAGTATATCATCAAAAAATACTAGCACAAATTTTTCTAAGGAAGGGTTTGAAAATGGAATTCATCAACCCTTGAAATGTAGAAGGTGCATTGGTAAGGCCAAAAGGCATGACCAAAAATTCATAATGAGCCTCATGAGTTCGAAATGCTGTTTTTGGAATATCTTCAGTCTTCATTCTAATTTGATGATATCCTGAATGAAGATCCAACTTGGTAAAATAAATTGCTCCATGTAATTCATCCAATAATTCATCAATCACAGGAATGGGAAATTTATCTTTAATGGTTAGCTTATTGAGCTCCCTATAATCCGGACACATTCGCCATGATCCATCCTTCTTGTGTACCAATACTACAAGAGCGGAGAAAGAACTTTGACTAGGTTGAATTATACCCGCCTCTAACATTTCTGCAATCATACGTTCAATTTCACTCTTTTGGACATAAGGATATCTATAAGGCCCGATGTTTGGAGGAACACTTCTTGGAATCAAATGAATAGCATGATCATGATCACGAATAGGTGGGAGTCCTTTGGGAGTTTCAAACACCTTGGAATGATTGTCCAAGACTTGTTGGAGATCTGCAGAAATAGATGATTTTGATGTTGGAACTTCTAGTGAGCATAATTGTGCAATTACGCCTCGTTGTTCTTTCTTTTGAAGCTTTGTCATGCCATTAGAGCTTATTATCCTTCCTGGCTTCCCTTCAATACCCCGTAATTCGACTTCCTTTCCTTCTGAAAAGAATTTCAAGAAAAGTTCTTGAAAATTAAAAACTACCGTCCCCAAAGATTGTAACCATTGTACTCCTAGTACAACATCAGCACCTCCCATAGGAATGGAAAGCATTGGACTAGTCAATACATATTCCCCCATGGTTAGCTTGATATTATGGCATTTTCCAGAGCAATTTATAGTTCCTCCATTTGCAACCATCACTTGACATTCCAGTGCTGGGTATAGGAAACAATTCAATTCCTTGGCTACCTTACAATGAATAAAATTATGGGTACTACCTGAATCAATCAACACTATTAAATTTTTCTTCTTGATATGTCCTTCTATCTTGAGAGTTTGAGGAGTGGTAATTCCTGCCAATGCATTACACGATATGGTCAGACTCATTTCTTCCGCTTCTTGGGTTGGTTCTTGGTGTATTTCCTCTTCTTGTTCATTTTCTTCTTCCTCTTCACAATCTGTGTAAAATAATTTCTTCTCAGCACACTTATGACGTTTAGTGTATTTTCTATCACAACTGTAGCAAAGCCCTTTTGCTCTTTTTTCTTCCAATTTTTGTGGTGTCAACCTTGTAGGTTGTGGAAATCTAGGAGTAGCAACACTTCCCTCTTTATAAAAGTGAGTGGTAGGCTTCCTTGTCGCCATAATTTTACATTCAATTTTTCTTGCCAACCTGAATGCCTTCTCCAATGAATCAGGTTCCAAAACGCGAACTTCATGTTGGATGTTATCCTTTAAAGTGCCTATGAAGAGATCAATCCTGTGTTCCTCTGGAATATTAGCTACCCTTATATTCAATTTTTGGAAGTCCTCAATGTGCTGCCCCACTAAACCCTTTTGTTTGAGATTTATCAATTGGCTAAAGAAGGTGTTGCTCTTTGTATCCTCATAATGTGCTATCATTTCCTTCGTAAAAATTGACCAAGTGACAATTTTTTTACGGGAGCAAAGCCATCGATACCATACGAATGTATTTTGTTCTAAATGTAAAGTTGCAATGCGTACCTTTTGTGTGTTTTGCACATTATGGAGATCAAAATATTGCTCCATCTGTAGTATCCATGTTACAGGATCCTTTCCATCAAACTTCCTCATATCCATTTTTGGAATATGGTGGTTCTTCCCTCAAACAGTAGAGTTTATGAAATCACGATTAACTTTTATTTTGTTCTCATCACGGGTTTCCTCTACTATCTTTTCACCATTAGGAAACATTTCTTGTATGAACTTTTCCAAAACTTCGATGTCCACTTTTAGATCCTTCTTCATGTTTTCCATGTTGTCTTTCATTTTTTCATTGATCTTAGCTTCCATGTCATCCATCTTAGCTTCCATGCCCACTTCCACGCCATCCATCTTAGCTTCCAAACCATTCATCTTAGCTTCCACACCTTTCTTCAAACCATCCATCTTAAGTTCCACGCCTTTCTTCAAAACTTCCATTTCATTTTTTGTTGTTCTTTGCGAGAGCGAAATTTGTTGCACTTGCTCTTGTAATTTTGATATGTCATGTTGCCATTCTTCGTCTTCATGAGTCATAGTAGAGCCTTCTAAAGGCTTAATGGGTGTTGAATTCTTTTTAGGGGTCATTTTAGAATCCAATACTGATACCTATTCTATAATATGCCCTTGGAATGAATTCAACTTGATTCTTCAAACAGGACTTATGCAATTCGGAAAAAACAATACACACCTTTTACTTGATTTTGAGGAGCTCGATATTGAAATTGAATTATATCTGTAATTGCAGATCCTCAATATTTGAAATTTAGCCCTGTAGTAGCCCTCTGAAGCTTCTTTCAAATGCCACAGGTCTGACCTGATTTTGATTCTTCAAGACAAAGTTATGTCCAATGTCCCACAATGACCCAATTTTGGACTGGTTCAGTAGAGCGAACTTGTACGACTTTCCACGTGTCACTATTTCGTCCTTCAGCTCTGAAATTGATATCCAAGAAAATACAGTCCGTATGATTGTGACCAATTTTTACGGCATGCAAATCCGATTCTCAGAGAGAGAGTTATGAATATTTTCCCACGATCACCTCTTTGAGATGAAATTATGGAGCCTGAAAAAGCACTACCTTCCATAAATCATATATCCGAAAATATTGCGAACCAAGCTCTAAAATTTTTTGACGAGTTTCCTCAAGATTTCACCTTCGCACCCTAAAAATTTCAGATTCTGAACCTTTGTAGAAAAAAATTTATAGCAAAAATTCCACGATGACCTGTTTAGAGTAGCAAAACCCTAGAATCCAAACCTCTGATACCGAATGTTGTGTAACCAGCTCCAAAAATAGAAGAAAAGAGATATCAACGCCTTAGAAATAAGCCACTTTGAGGGGGAAACCTCCAATACATTACATAAATGAACAATTCTTGGATGATTCAAATTAAAAAACCTCCTTTCTATATATAGGAGTCCATGGGCACAATGTAATCCTAGCCGACCTAACAATAATAATTTAAGGGCACAATAATAACAATATGGGGGTTACAAGGGTACAATAATAATAATAAGGGGGTTACACTAACAATAATAATGGACTATAATAGTAATATAGGGACCTAACACATGATCTCCTCGATGAGGTCCATGATCTCCTCAAATTCGAATTTGATCATAGAGTGCCACATAAAGATGCCTTGGAAGCTTCCTTTTTACCTACACATGTCAACAAACTCATTCTAATTGTTAGGTCTAAGTGTAAGCATATTATTTTCTAAAGTTTAACCACAAATCCACTTAAAAATGTTAAGAATTAATAAACTTTGGAAAAGAATAGTTATAACCCAATGATGAGGTAAATGTAATTATGTGGAGGTGGAATGAAGGTGACATGAAGGTAATATGGAAGTAATGTGGTGAATAATGGAGTGAGAATAGGAACTATTTTGAGACTAAACATTGTCCTTAGTTTGCAATATGATTTCTTCCTTTTTTACCCAATGGTTTACCCAAGACTAGAAATCATTATGTCGTCTTTGCTTGAGTTGAAGGTGGTTTTGGATGGAGTTTGAACCAATTTTTGAAAGCCTTTTTTCTTCCATGTTGCTTAACCTATTTTTTTTGCATTAGGTCACTCGTCATAGCCCTGATCTCAATGGGGAGAGGCTCACTTCTATTAGTTGAGGATAGGATATGGTGTATTTCATTTAATTTTGATATTATAAATTATATATATGTGTGTGTGTGTGTGTGTTCTATATTTTTCCATGTCACTCTAGAGATATTGCATCTTGTTAGACTTCAAACCAAGAACACAGATAATCATCCCTCACCTTAAGAAGAAATAAGGTAATTTGGTCCCTTCCCTTAATAAGTTAACATACTACTTGGATTTATTTAGAGTTTTATTTCTATGCTTGAAAATCATGTTGTAGCCATGCTAAAGCGGGCGTTATACGCCTAAGTCAGCAAGGAGGAGTGACCTAGACCAAGGCTCTTTAATAGCCGAATCCATTTGAAATAGTCACCCCTTATGGGTTTATAGGTTACGTTAGCCTAGGATCCTTTTTTCTTAGGAAGGATTGAATCCTAATATAACCTAAACTATATTATGGTTATTCTACACTAAACTATAATTAAGTAATAAACTAAAATCCTAATGTTAGATAAACTAGTGAAATAAGTTATAACAAATTACAAACATAAGGATGAGAGTCGATATACGAAATAATTCTAATTTATAAATTGCATTTAGAAATTAGAATTAAAATATAATACAAAATTTAAGTTACAAGGTCATACTATGATATTGCATGTACAACTACATTACAAGAAATGAAAAAGACCATATCATAGTGAATCTGGCTCTAGATAAGAATGATTTGTAAATAAACTTGTAAAATATTTAAAGGAATGAAATAAACTACTATTTCTACTTGCAACTATCTATTAACTAGTTCTCAATGTGAATAAATAATGAACCAATAATTATAAACATACAAGTTACTTGATTTCATTAATAAACAAAGCATATTAACGCTTATTTAAACATTTCACATTCAGAATGCATATGAAAGACTAACTAATAAATATATAATGTATGTTACTTGGCCAAGATAAGTAAATAGGAGAAAAACTATAATCAATTTATTATCAAATTCATATACTTCTAATCTCTTTGTCGATGGATACAACCAATAAACCATTATAAATAAGAGATGATATAATCATCCAATCAGTTAGAGTTATAGGATTAATTCAACTTGTAAGAAAAATAAAGAAATTATACGGATCTAAACATCTAGGACCTGCCCACATACACTCAAATATTTTAAATGTCTATATGGATAACACTCAGGACACAAGTAACTCGAGAAGTGTATCAACATGGTTAAACAATAATAAATTGAAATAACACTTAATCAACAAAGAAATGAAATAATATAAAAATCTTCTTTTCAAGAGATCAAATCATTAAACACATGACATTTCTATCTTTTGAACCTCAAGAGTCAAATCACAGAGGCATAAAGAAGATATCAATGAGACCATGGAACATAAGGATACAAGCAATAGAATGAATCCAACCAAGTCAATTAACTATATAAAAGAGAGTATTCCACAATCATAAATTCAACAACATTTCCTTGCACAAATTTACCTCTTTAGGATCCTTTTCCTCCCCCCTCCCTTCTATAATCGAATTCAGGAGTTTATATAACCCAAACCCTTAACCTTACAATCCTGAATAAAAACAAAACTGTATTTATATCATTTAGTTACATAAAATAAAGAGAAATGTATCATAATTAGGCCTTATCGGCTTATGAGAAAATTACATTAAGAAAATATATGACAAAAATGATTCTCATACAGGGTCAAGAGAAGACATGAAGTGGGTGAGCGCATCCCGAATCGTATTGCCCAAGAGAAATGCCTTGCCATCACTTAAATTCTATTAAGAAAATATAATCAGGATTAGATAATGTAATAATAAAACTGAAGTGGGGCTGCTACAGGATATACGATTATGTAGCGGGCCTTTTATTAAGATAACAAACTAAATAAAAGAAAATATTACCTGCAAGAATTTTCAAACAAATTGAGTATTTCTCGGTATTAGGTTACCCTAATTTCGAGGAGATATTAACCTTGAGGTTCATAGAATTGATGATAATGTGAGAACCTTTAGACCTAGTTTTACCTTCAATTGAAGACAATTTTTATTCATTTGATTTATCCCTTCTCTGGAACACAACCCCTAACTAATCATTTTCATAAACTAGTTGGTCAATCCTATGTTCTAGATGTGGAACAGTAAGAAAATATTGTTGTTTGAAATAGTACATATTTTCAATTAAATCATCTTAGTGAGGTTTTCCAGAGGAGAAATCACCGTAATTTACAGTATTGTCATGACCTGAAGAAATATCTTCAGAATCTGACTTGGTATTTTTCAGAGATGGTTTACGACTATTTTCCAATTCTTCTAAAGGAATGGTTTCGAGAGGACCCTTGAGCTTGGTTCTTTGAGACTTATAAATTATTATTTGCATTCATTTTGTGATTTCCATGTTCTATATCTCACTAGTTTTCTGTTTGTTTATAGGTTGAACAGGTCATGTTTCGAGTTGAGGAGATTTAGTGGTAGAATTGAACCTATGAGCTTCAACTACACTCCTAGTAACTCAGAGGGGAGTTAGGATTTTGGAAATTTTAACCTAATAGTTCTCTTAAGAGGGTGACCTCGACATTTGAGGAGACCCCTTGCATTCATCCTTCTATAACTCCTCGGCCATGGATGGAGTTGAATCAACATGTGAAAGGTTAGGAGAAGATTGGAAAAGATCAAATGGTGGTTGTTTACCATAACAATTTCGAGTAAGAAACAAATTCTAATAATCACCAATATAAGCTAAGTGATATATGAAAAATATACAGATTAAACCATGATGGAAAAGAGACCTTTCGGGGTTTTTGTGCTCGGCTCAGTAAGCATTTGAAATTCTTGTCAAAATCTTCAGGAAAAATTATAATAAATTAAGCTTTCAACCTAGGAAGGCCATCAAAAGACAAATGTGATACATAAAAACAACACTGCAACGACCCTCAAAGGTTATATATCTATAAATTAAATGCAACAAGTTACACCATTTTGGCTTGAGACGCGATATAGGCATACCTTTAATGATGTATTCACAATCCTTATTTGCTAGTAATATCTTCCATGGAATGATTTTTACTGAAGTGTTTTTGGACCAACATTTTCCTTCCAAGGGTAATTGGGTAGATGCTGCTACAAGCTACAAATCAATTTTAATTTCAAGGTCACCAAAGTAATCTATTCTTCCTTTGAAAGAAGCATAAAAGTCCTTGACTACTTCATTAATGTGGCCTAGAAGCAGTTGCAAGAACTATCACCATCATACTCGATGAATCAAAGCTAAACATTCTTCATCTACCTCTAAAATTTCTGCACAAATAATCTCCGCTCAGACTACTGGATGCATATTACAGAGGAAAAATCACAGGTCAGGGTATAATAGGGCTTCGAAAATATAAACTAGAAATGAAAACCTAAGTCACATAACCATAGAGATCAAAATAAAAATGATAAAATGAGGAAGTTTGATGAAACCCTCCCGAGAAAAATCTGAAGATCAAATCAAGAGGTGTCAAGTACCTGGTTGGGACATAGCCATAATGACCTTTGAGTATGAGCAATGAATGATGGCTGTGAAATCACAAGCCATATAACATTTGTCATGTCTACATTTAGACACTTAATTGCTCAAGTTCCCAAATCAACAGGTGATTAGGCACAATGGATAAAATATCAACCGAAACCAACACCTACCATAAATTCAAATCCATAGATCACCAAAAATGATATATAACATTTGAAATAAATGGAACATTCATGAATGAAAATTGAAGCTGGATATGACATAAATAAATGATATAATGAGACATATACAACACCACCATATAAGTTACAAACTTTATGTTTAGAACCATTGATTCGAAAATGACATATCTAAAATCAAACAAAAAATTAAAACATAAGGATGAAGATAGGAATGTATATAATACCTTTAGAAGAAATTACCCCATTAGAATTTTAACATAACTTAGGGCTGCTACAAAATCTAATATTCTCTAGTGGCCCTTATACTGCAATATTTACTTGTTATTAGGAGCAATATCAGTTGAAACCAATCATTGTGATTAGGAAAAATAATCCTTATATCCCAATGAGTGTAGGAATATATATGTAGCAAACCATCATGACACAAAATACATAAAATTATCATTAGAAAAGAAATGCATGATTCAAACAAATGAAGCAAAAAACAAGAAAAATAATCAAAGTTTAGGAGGAGCCCTTTATTTTTTTATAAAAATGAAGGGAGTGAGTTGGTGTACCAACAAGATGCTACACCAACATCCAAAATTTTAAACTTGTACCCCTAAATTTTGGGTCCCCCTTTTCTTTTCAGGGTTTTAATAGATATGTCTATCAATTGTAATGGTCAAATTTATGTCATTGAGGCTACAAGTGCTAGTATGTGATCCATGAGGTACACTGCCTATGTTTCCATGTTTAGCTTCATCCTTGACATTAGGGTTTATGGAATTTTGCATTCATTTATTTTAAAAAGGATGTTTCAATACTGCCTATCCATTGGTGTTTATGTCACATAATTAGTTTTAAGAAGGTGTCAAAGTTGTACCTATGTGTGATTTTGTAGGTCCCAGGGTTTGGACAAGGTTGAAACTAGATCAAAAGGTTCATCTTCCTCAAGAGTAGCTCTTAGTGGGAAGAAATTATAATAGGCCATATGTGGTTCAATGTCGACATATTGTCATAGGGGTCAATCAGGCTTGAGTTCACATAAAATAATGAGTTTGGTCTCCCCTCCATTTGTAATATCCCTAGAATAATTTCTCTACGATTTCTTAGGGGTTGAATCCTCATTTGACCTATCTAGGGTTTCCTTGTATTTTAGCAGATCCAACCTCAGCTTTAAGACTTTTTTTTTGCTTCCTTAGTCACAAGTAGTAATCACAACTTGTAGTGCTAGTCTCTGTAGCCACTGTAAGTGCGAATTGCGGCCTACCTTATGATCCACACACCCCTTAGTCACAAATTGAATTTTTAATTCACATTAATTTGACACTAATCTATATGGATATGACCTGCGACCCCTACTGAGCCCATCACATTTGATAAATTCAATGAAAAATTCCTAAGTGTGACCTCCTCACTAGAAACTAAACTTGCAACCTGCGACTATCCATTAAAGTTACAATTTGCGACTTACTCTAGGCATCTCATTCCCTTTAGTCACAAATCACATTTCTACTTCATAGTTGTTACAGAGTAATTTGTCACCGTCCCTGCAATCCTTCGTCCCACACATTGGAGGGCCTATTCCGTGATCTGTGAGTAGTGACATGACCTGAAACCACTTTCATGGCATCCCCCTTGACAAGGAAAATCATTCCTTTGAAGACAGTTTCCTGTGAAAAGCCCTAAAAATAGACCTTTTGGCCTTGGCGCGACCAGCCAGTTTAGCCCTCGCGCCAATGGGGGAAATCCACCAAAGAGGGCGTGCCAACTGGCGCTCTGTCCTAGTGTATTACTCACACCAAGCTTAATAAGGATTGTTTTTTAAAAATAAATGGCAGAAGTTTGATTCCAACCAACTCCTAAACGAGTCTCTAAAATGAGTTAGGAGGTTCGGCTCCGGATCTCCATGTAGGGGAAGTGGTTTTCCACCTATCATGGAAGCTTCCTTGAGGATAGGGCCAATCCCACCATTATAGGGATACAAACTCCCCTTCCACCATCTATATAAGCTTGTCATTTTCCCTTTGCAAGCTAGGCTGAATAGAGCTGAATCAGTAGTAAGGAGATTATCATCAGATAGCTGAAGAGAGAGAGCTTTGTCCCATCCCAACGAGCTTCTTCGAGACGTGCTCCGTTGTTGACCCGCCGAAGGAAGATTCAGCATTAGAGATCAGGTTGTATCTTTCTTTTGTTGCGATTAATAATAAACGACTTCGATTATGGTTCCATTCATATGTTCATGTCTTATGTTATGAATTATATCTTCTTTGACTGGTATATGGTTACATGTTTTAGGTTTTACGCTTGTGTGTTGTTGTTTCTTCGTGTACGTGCAAGTGTTCGAACGTGCTGGGCGGGAGAATTGTGATCTGCCAAAGTGAAGGACGGAAGCGCCATCTTCTCTGCAAGCAACAACAACCTAGGACTTAAGGTAGGCCTCTTGTCGCATCTTGGTCTTTTGTAACTAGGAACCTGCGTCTTAGTGTGACTCAGTTGTTGCTAGACCTGATCTGGGCTAGTAGGGATCGCCTCTGTTCGCAGAGGGGATTTACCTCTCCAACAAACTAGCGACTCTGCTGGGGAGACATTGATTGGAGTTTGCCTTGTCTTTTTGATTGATTTTGGTCTTTGTCTACTTGATCAGCTCTTTTGGTTCGCTTTTTCTAGTGTTAAACCTTTGTTTAGCCTCACCATACCTGATTTGTTCCCTGTTTGCTCTTTTTTATTTTTCTCCTTAGTAAACTTGATTGGCGTGGTTTTTTCCCCGAAAGTCGCACCAACTGGCGCATTTTTCTAGTTCAACCCCCGTGCCAATCCTGTTCTGGCGCTAGTTGCAGCCAGACAGTCGTGCCAATCTTGTGTGGTGCTAGGGTTTGCTTGTTTCTGAGCTTTCTGAGCTTGATTTTTGGTTTTGGTGTCTTTTTTCGACTGCCTGAGTGTCCTGAAGCCTTGGTTGACTATGTGTGACCTCTATCCTCCGGTTTTTTCCCCTCTACTATCGGTTTTACATTCTAGCCCTAGGGCATCTAGGTGCTATAGTGTGCTAAGCCTCCCGTGGGAGTTTTTGGTTTTCGTTTGATCAGTAAATTCCATTGTTGCTTCTTTGCATTCGTTTGGTGGTTTTCCATTATTTTATTGCGTTATTTGAGTGATTGGTTTCTTTCTCATTCGGATTTCACTTTGTCTCGTTTCGAGCCTAGATTACACGGTTTGTTTGAGTCTTTGGATTCCTCTTTGATTTGAGGGATTTCTTCATCAGTTTGAGGTCTGATTGTGTGTTTTGCATTGAGTGAGCTTGCTTGTCTTTTCTCTCTTTCCATCATTTCTCAAATTGTTCTTTTCATTTTGTTTAGTGCACTTTGCTCTTAAACATTGAAAATACAAAAATCTCTTTGCTTTTGATTAGTTAGTGTAAATTGAAAAATTTTCTGCGCTATTAGTGTTATATAACTCTAAGGGAAAAGCTTTTAGTTTCATTAGCGTGCATTGGAGACATTAGTGGTTGTTTTGCGATCATTTTGTTATTGTGTGAAAGCTCTCAACCTTCTCGTAGTTAGCTATTCATCGAACAAAGTGATATATTGTGGCATGTAGTGTGCATTTAGAGTATTTTGAGACATAACATTCGGTAGGGCCTGAAAATTGAAACATAATTGAATGTCAACTCTAAAATTTATTCAATTTACCTTAAGGCAGCATTGAAACATTAACAAAATATTTAGAGGTCTAGGCTAGTGACGTGTTCCGGCGTCTTTAAACCTAGTAGTTGTCGTTCGCCTCTTGGCTTTAGACAACACTAGTACGGACTTGTGCTCCCGGTACCGTCACGTATATAAAGGGAGACCCCACTAGGTTGCTATCCTTTATACATAGGAATTCAAGTCTGCCACCTTATACCCGTGATACACCGGACACAACATTCGGGGAGATTGCCTGCACGTACGTCAAGTCCTTGGTTGATTTCTCTTTCATTTTGAAACCAAGGTGTATGTTGCAGTTCACGGATATCTGGTACACCCTTTTGCCTAGATTTCCAAAGTAGTTATTTTGATCTTTTTTGACTCATTAGATTTGAAAGGATCATCAAGCACTTGTCCTTTCATGCTTGTTTCAAAATTGAAAGAGATAGAGTCACCTTTCATCCGTTTCTCGACTCTTAAAACATGAAACGGTAAAGTTTCTAAGTTTCAATGTGGTAAAATAAATCACCTGCGATCACACGCCCTTTTAGAGTTTGCTTGTTGTCCATTTGATTATGTGCCTTGGTTTTTCCCGTGTGCTTTTGTTTGATCTCTCCTTCTTGTCATTACTGTCACAGTGGCGGAACCCTCAGTTTTGTCTATTGGTAGTCCTTACACAGACGATTCATCAGAGGTCTCTCAATCCTTTGCTAAACCTCGATAGCCCATTGTCTCCGAGTTTCCCGATGGGGGAATGGTTCTATCTGAGCTTCCCTTTGGAGGAACAGTTGAGTTCAATTGGCCTTTATCCAACGCTTGGTTTGGATTTGGAGTAGGAGAATATTTCCCTCCTCTTACGTCGGGTTCGCCTTTTTAGCTGATGTTATTCCTCCTAGTCCTCGCTGTCTTTTAGAAGATCTAGCGGCAGGGTCAGATATGGGCTCGTCCAGTCCTTCTCCTAGTGAGGAAATCCCTACATCTGGTGAATATTACCAGTTTTTCCCAGAAAACAACCCCGAATTATCTTTCATGTCTTCGCTTCTAGAGGGGTATAGATCTTTAAGTCAGATTATGATCGCTGTCGCCTTTATGGGAGTAGCAACTCCCTCTACTAGGATGGTTATTCCTTCATTAGGGATGTCCCCAAGGACACCTCTCACGTCATCTCCTCAGGTCACATCAGTACTTGTTAGGCCTACTGTCTGTGTAGCCACATCTACACCCACTGTTACTACTCAGTCCGTCAGGACCGCGTCGCTTCCTGAAGACGTCTACATAGCATCTGCTATTCTGGAGAATATCTCTCCTGAGGAGTATCAGTTGTCTCTACAACAGTCGAACTCCGAGGTTGGTCAGTCCTCCCAAGATACCAACCGTCCTTATTTTTCCCATTATGCACAGGATGGTACACCCGTTTACATTTTTCCATATTAGTACGATGAGCAAGGGAACCCTCTAGTTTTCTTGCTCCAGAGGGTTATTAGTATGTTCAAGGCTTTCTGTCTACCCAGGCTGGACAACCTTCCAACCCGTAAGGACAAACCTTCCAGGGCCAACCTTCGGGCCAACTTGGTTATCTCTATGGCTAGCAGGGGTTGTTGTATGGTCTGCAAGGACAGTCCTACAACCCTCAAGGTAAACCTATACAACCTCACCCCGTGGTCCAACCAGGGAAACCTCAAGGACCCACAGGTCAACCGGGGTATCAACCGGGATCGTTGTACGGTCCTGGGGGGAAAATCCAACCCTCTTAACCTATGGTGAAACCTTTGCAACCTCAGTTTCCTATTGGTCCGAATGTTGCATAGCTAGGGCCCTCTTATGGTCCTGTTACAGGTAAAACTGGTTATTAGGCACAACCTGGCCCTATCCCACCACCAGGCCAACCGAATCATCCAGGGCAGCCTGGTGTCCCTCTTCAGCCAGGTAAACCTATTCAACCAGGGCAACCTGCTCACCCAGGTCAACCTGTTCAACCAGGGCAACCTGCTCAACCAGGTCAACCTGTCCAACCAGGCCAACCTGCACATCCTATCAACCCTGCTCAATAGCCGATTTACTCTATGCTGCAACCGAATCCGCCTGTGTGCCCAACTTATCAGGCTCAGCAGGGCCCCACTTACCAACAACCCGCTCAACCCTAAGGTGGTTATTACCTCCAAGGTCAATCTCGACCAGTTTACAACCCGCCCCAAGTTTCTAATTATTACCTTCAACAACCAGGATATACCTATAATCAACAGTTAAATCCATATACTGCTCAAATGGGGCCGACATATAATCAGGGTCCATACCCCGGTTATCAACCACCATACATTAGTTATCAACAACCGTATCAATCTAACTATACGACTTACACCCCCTATGGTTAGAATCCCCCAGGACAGAACCAATGGGGGCAAAATTATGCTCAACCGGGGTGGAGTATAGGTATAGGTCCTTATCGAGGACCTGGTATGCCTTTCAATCCTCAGTTACCTTTCCTTGCTACGTTGGAATTTCCGAATGTTTCTAGATTGACCAATGAACCGATTCTTCACAATCCTTATTGGTCTCTAGTTCCGACCAAGGTCCCTGGTGACTGTCCTAAATTTGAAGGTAAAGCTGGAGAGGACCCCCAAGCTCATGTAATGACCTACCATCTGTGGTGTTCATCCAACTCTTGGGTCGATGATTCAATTCATCTGCGTCTTTTCCAACACACTCTTACCGGTGCTGCCGCTAAGTGGTATATAGAATTACCCTGTGCTATATTTCAAGACTTTAATACGTTAGATATGGATTTTCTGACACATTTCAAGTTACTTGTTCATTACGAAGCCGAGACTCATCTCTTGACTTCTCTCAAGAAGGATAAAGCCACCCACATATCTGATGATATTCATGAGTGGCGACGTCATCGTAGGCTGATCAAGTTTGATATACTTGATCAAATACTAACTCATTGGTTCACTACCTCCTTCGTTAGCAAGATCGCTCAAGATATTGCTATGGGGGCATGTGTGACTGAAGAACAAGCCATCGCGCGTGTCCAGTACCTTGATTTGGTGTACTCTCAGTCTGGCATGCTTTATGATATCTTGACTGATGCCCCGCATCTAGGGACCTCTAAAGCACTAGCTACCCCATTGGTGGATGGAGTTATTGGTTCCATTTCTTAGACTTCTCAGAAGTCCTCTAATGGGAAGCAGAAGTCTAATTCTTCCAATAATTCTGCTCTTCCCGCCCCTCTGGATTCTGGTAAGACTGTGGAGGTCAATGCCGTTCAGGCTAATCCTACGGAAAAGGCCTCCAAAGGAAAGAAGAAAGGTAAAGGCAAATCCAAACCTGATGCCTCGAAACCGAAATCCTCTAAACCTCGTGCTGACGATGGTTCCCAACGTAAATCAAAGTACCCCTGCCTTATCTGTGAAGGAGACCATTATACCAAAGATTGTCCCCGACGATCTAAAGTTAGTCAAATTCTGAAGGGCTCCAAAGGGACTCTGGAAGTTATCAAAGAACCATTCTCGTTTTAGTAGACCCAGATGGTTGAGCAACCTTCACCATCTGAACCATTTGGGTCCCAAGTTTTTATGATGAATGGTGCTACACCCGTTTCGATTGCTACGCATTCGAAGGATTATGCTAGATCATGCCAGGCAGCTGGGAAGGAAGTCGTTGATGGCCCACCTCCCCCACCTGTCTTTGGTCCTTTAGTAATTGAGAAGCCCAGTGTTGAACCTGTTGTGAGACCACCTTCTAAAGGTGTTCTGTGAAAATCTTCCTATAACCCAAACGCCCATGCCGCTCAACACTACAAAATTGTTGAGGATTTGGCACAGGCGCCTTCTGCAATGTCTACATTAGAAGTGCTTCAAAGTTGCCCATCGCAACAGAAAGCTCTGTTGTCCGCAATCGGTGGAATTGATCCCGCCAATTCCAGTCTTCTCACCTTCGACCTAGAAAATTTTGTCCCCCGAATTCCACATCAAATCGCTCTTGTTATTCAAGTCGGGATCAACGGCCTTAACATCCACAGAGCCATTGTGGACAAAGGTGCTTCCACCTATGTTATGTCATCCGCCTACTGGAAGGCCATTGGCTCTCCTGCTCTTACTTCGTCTCCCAATTCCCTAGAGGAATTTGATGGTCGAGAATCTAAACCCCCGGGTGTTCTCGAGAGTTCGTCGATTATATTACAGGGTAAGACAGTCAACGTAGAAGTAGAAGTGGTTGAAACCAAGCCCAACTACAATCTTCTTCTTGGTCGCAGTTGGACTCACGCCATGCTATGAATTCTGTCCACCCTCTTCTGGCTTCTGAAGTTCCCTCATGAGGGAAAAATTATCACTATTGATCAGTTGTCTTTCTTCACCTCATCCTTCGAGAACAATGTTCCTTACATGGATTAGATCCCCAATCCCCCCGAAAGTGTAGGACCCGGTCTTTTCAAGGACCCTGTCCTCATGGGTATTTTTCCCATGCCACCACCGCACACCGTTCAAGTTAACCTGATCTCTAGGTCAGATGACCCTTGGATCATCCCTTCGCCTGAACAGGTGACCTCTTTTGGAGAATCGATGCCTTTAACTCCACTTGAGATTAATTATTGTGAAATTGTCACTGCATATGATCCTCCTCCTCCTGAACATGCTCCTTCGAGCATGGCTCTGGATATATATTCTCAATCCCCCTGGCTAGGCGATGCAGATTTGCCTGACCCTTTAAGAGAAATCTTCCCTTCTGATGAAGCTATCGTTGAAACAATGTCTCTTGAAGATCTGTCGTGGAGCGATGGACATCATAGTTCCTCATTCAAGCCTAGCCTGAGGGCAATGTATAATCATCTAGAGCATGATGTATCTGGTTATCCCCCTCCCGAGCCTCCTCCTTTGAGCTCCTTGGAGCATAGTTCCTCCACTTGTGTCAAGCTCCTAAAATAATGAAACAAGCTACTGCGAGGACAATTATTTTAAGTGTGTCAACCTCGTTAAAATAATGAAACACGAGCCTGTTCAATTCGAGTTTTGTTATATTTAGATTAAATCTCTTGTGTTTTGAACCTTCACTCCATTTTTCTATGGACTGAAGCTTAGGGGGCATGTACCTCGAATTGAGACACCATGATGGGGGCATGCCCGTTCTCCTCATTTCAAGCATAGTTTACATTTGTGTTTTAAGCTTGCATAAAAATAAAAATCATTTTCAAGCATAGTTTGCATATGTGTTTCCGTGTGTGCTTTTAATCTTGCGTAAAAATAAAATGTGATTTAACGCATTTCGTGAAATTTTCCATTGGGTCGTTTCCTATGCAAATCATGTAACTAATGCATTAGATAACATTGTATTAGACATTTGCATAACATATAAAAAACATTATCATATGCGAATATATATATATATATATATATATATATATATATATATATATATATATATATATATATATATATATATATATATATATATATGTCGAATAGTTTGCAGTTTGTGTACATCACATAAATTCAAAAAATATACATGTCTGTTTTAATAATAGCTGGAGACAACATGTCTCTCAAAAATATGCATATAAAAACCATAGATGACTAATTAGCGTGGTGCTCGTGGTAGCATGTAACCACGCGCACCAATCGCCTCAGTAATTGATGGAGGCGACTAGGCACCCCCACAGTGTGTCTTTGGTAGGCCATCAGGACGTCTGCTAGCCGTGCGTAATCCGGGATCCCCCGGGCGATACCCTTTAGGTTTTGGACTAGCTCACTCCCTTCACCACCTTCAGCTTGAGGATCGTGTGCGAGAGGGCTCCTCCGTGTGATGGGAAACATCTCGGCGGGCCTCTCTAAGCCAACGTTTGCATACATATGGGATTTTTTGTTGGAATAGGCATGTACCAAAAAAAATAAATAAAAAAATCATAAATACATAAAATCAAAGACAATCTTACCCAGCTCCTCATCTCAGTCATCCCCCTCCGAAAGTGGAAGACCTGGGTCTCCTGTGAAGTCGGTACTAGCATGGGGCCAGTACTCAATGACGATCAACTGTCGCTGTAGCCATACAAAAAACTCGGGTCTCCATGAAATTTTTTGGCCCCCTCCTAATCTAGGCATGAGTGCCACCCATCGAGACATTCTTGGCTCCCTCAATGATGGCTCAACGACTATCGCCCCTTGGCCCTGGAAAATTGGTAGTCGTTCAAGGATGAATGATACTAGGATGGAATTGTACCCAAAATGTTTCAACTTGGCCTTCTTTCACTTCGTCAGCGGCCGTTTAATGTTCATTGTTACGGCAGTGGCCCAATCGAAAAGTGTCGGGTTCATGCATTCAGATGCTAGTAGGAGCTGTGCTTTGGTTGCCTCATGCAGTGCCTGTGACCTCGTAGCCAGCGTAATGGTGTGGAGCACTACTCAGAGTGCTAGATCGGGGACCGTGTGGATATTGAACTTCCCACTGCCCGATCCTGTTCGTGCCCCTGAGCACACTCTTGCCATCACCATTTCCATTTTCTCACCAGAAGGTCTACTACATGTCATGATCAGCACTAGACCTCTACAGGACAATCCAGTTATGAAATAAATGTTGGAGACCTCAAGTTCCAACACTTGGTCTCGAAGCCTGAACACTTCTTCGTTCTCGTCCCAAATGCTGATCAAGTATTGCAGTAGCTTGGGTTGTGCTCTCAAACATAGTGTTAGGAAGAAATTTTTTAGACCACAGTTTCAGAGAGCGTTCATGCATGCTTCATTCTGCATGGCCATTTCATCCTCTTCACCGTGCTCCCTTTCCTTCCACTCGATCACCATTGTGGCCGTGTATCTGTACCAACATGGTTATAAACACCTCATTAGATCTTTGGAACACTCAAAAATTCATCTGATTGGCTCATATTTTGTTAAATTTGAGCGGAAATTTGAGTTGTCCATTGGCGCGACCCCTTTGCAAAAAGGAGCCAATTGGTGCGGGTTCGTTCCCGATACCCGTGCCAATTGGCTAAGCCCTAATTTTGCAATGGTCCCCTCAGGGATCAAAAAACATAATGAAAATCTATAAAAAATGAATCAAAACAAAGTTAAGGAGAGCGCCTCTTACTTGGAACGAATGAGAACTGAAATGACGTACTAGATTGACCATACTTGCCACCACAAGTTTGCACAACAAAAGCTCACTGCTGCTCTCACAAAAGGTAAAAAGTAAAAGTGAATATGTTTTTACTATTTTTGGCATATTTATAACTTTTCAAAGTCAAAATTAGGTTTTTAAAGTCATTTTTCCAATATTTTATTATATTTTATCGAAAAATGGATTTTACGCTTGCTTTCATGTGCAGCAAGAGGTTTTTACGCAGCTTGGACGACGATATGAGTTGTATTTTATACTTTTTCGGACTCGGTAAAAATACGAAAAAGTCATTTCTGGAGTCATCTTTCAGCTCTTTTTTGACTCTCTAAACATGAAAATATTGCTGAGTCGCTTGTCGTTTTGATCTTGTTAAATTGGCTGCGAAACGACATCTACTCAGTATACGTTTACCCCTTTTTCGGGCTGGGATAGATTATTTACAAAAAAGGAATACCCTAGCCTATCGTGACTAGGAGGTTTTCTCAGACATAGTTTTCTACCTTTTCGGATCTGAGGAACTATTTCTGAAAAGGGACTGTTGGAGTTTACTTTTCCGCTGCCTTTTCAAACTCTCTAAACATGAAAAGGCCGAGTTATTCCTTTGTTAGACTCATTAAAACCTAATGACATCGGATTTAGTCGTAATGACGATATTCAAGTTTCTCCTTCCTAGGGCTCGTTAAATATACTAGGATGGATTCGTCCAAAGGATGAACTTATATCACAAGCATATGCTATCCCCTTCAAGCTTGTTCTAAAAAATAATTGGGGTACTCGCCAAAAATGGTGGGGAAAAAATGGAACCAGTATCATCGTCGTGTTGGCAGTATGTCGCTCTTGAACATGGCACTTGTTTGCATTCGTGTCAAGTTGGGGATATCTCATCTCATTTTCTGCTTGCCTCCATGGGTTTGGGTGATCCTTTTTTACCTCTCATCTGACCTTTGCCTCGTCGTCATGACCTCATATATTTTGATGTCAAATACTGCCAAATCCAGTGTCGTGCTGTCGATATGTTCAAGATAAGTTAACCTTTGTAGTTTCAACCTTCCTCTGATTCTCATCTGATCCTGATTCAAAAACATTATGTTCCTTTGTCTCGCGTCGATGATGTGGGAAACACTATGGCGCACCTTTGATCAAGGTTACTTCTTGTCGACTTCAGCTCATTATCCAGGAAGTTAATCTAGAGACTCCCTTCGGGTACCTTGGAGTCTGCATGCCTCAATGGAAGGTTCTTCGCATTCGACGCAAGGTTTTCATCATTGACCTTCGATCAGATGATTCTATGGGTGTTCGACGCCAGCTCACCGTTCACATTCCGTGGATTGTACCTATAGTACCTTTAGGGCCATTGTCATTATTGGTGGTTCCTCTCGCGCCTATTAATAGCTTTCATCATTGGATGGTAATCTGACGATGTTCTTGCATGTTCGACTTTAGCTCACTTATTCGCATGCTTGAACTTGTACTCTGTTCGGGTCGAGATGGAGCGCAAGACCCTGAATTTTGTCTATTTGAATCCAGGCTGCAATTTTGTGGATTATCATGATTGGCTACATGACTCATTGATTGGATGGCTATGACCATACCTGAGTCTATTTATTGATCCTCACTGGATGGCTGCGTCCATGCCTTGGATCTTGATTATTGTATACTCTATTATGGATGGCTATGCCCATACCACACATCATGTATCTAAGATATCATTTGTACTTGTCTACGCAAGTTTTCCGACGGCAGTTTTTTCAGTTGGGCATGTTCTTGTAAAGAATTTCACCCCTCTCTCTCTCTTGGGCCTCATGCTTTGGGGGGCATATATTGCACAATAATTTGTCACCGTCCCTGCAATCCCCCATCCCGCAAATTGGAGGGCCTATTCCATGACCTGTGAGCAGTGACATGACCTGAAACCACTTTCATGGCATCCCCCTTGACAAGGAAAATCATTCCTCTGAAGACAGTTTCCTATGAAAAGCCCTAAAAATAGACCTTTTGGCCTTGGCGTGAACAGCCAGTTCAGCCCTCGCCCCAATGGGGGAAATCCACCAAAGAGGGCGCGCCAAATGGCACTCTGTCCCAGTGTATTACTCGCGCCAAGCTTAATAAGGATTGTTTTTTAAAAATAAATGGCGGAAGTTTGATTCCAACCAACTCCTGAACGAGTCTCTAAAATGAGTTGGGAGGTTTGGCTCCGGATCTCCATGTAGGGGAAGTGGTTTTCCACCTATCATGGAAGCTTCCTTGAGGATAGGGCCAATCCCACCATTATAGGGATCCCAACTCCCCTTCCACCATCTATATAAGCTTGTCATTTTCCCTTTGCAAGCTAGGTTGAATAGAGCTGAATCAGTAGTAAAGAGATTATAGTCAGAAAGCCGAAGAGAGAGAACTTTGTCCCATCCCGATGAGCTTCATGGAGACGTGCTCCGCTGTTGACCCACCGAAGGAAGATCCAGCGTTAGAGCTCAGGTTGTATCTTTATTTTGTTGCGATTAATAATAAATGACTTTGATTATGGTTCCATTCATATGTTCATGTCTTATGTTATGAATTATATCTTCTCTGACTGGTATATGGTTACATGTTTTAGGTTTTACACTTGTGTGTTGTTGTTTCTTCGTGTACGTGCAGGTGTTCGAACGTGCTAGGTGGGAGAATTGTGATCTGCCAAAGCAAAGGACGGAAGCGCCATCTTCTCTGTAAGCAATAGCAGCGTAGGACTTAAGGTAGGCCTCTTGTCGCATCTTGGTTTTTTGTAACTAAGAACCTGCGTCTTAGCATGACTCGGTTGTTGCTAGACCCGATCTGGGCTAGTAGGGATCGCCTCTATCCGTAGAGGGGATTTACCTATCCAACAATAGTCATTTGGAACTATCACTTAAAAGTATGACCTGTGACTAGAATTTCCCCAGTGCATGTGAGAAATAGAACACACATATTTAAATTATGACTAGCCTATCTAGCCTCTGCTGATGTGATTTGCGATTAGTCACTATATCTACGACTTGTGACTAGTCACTATATTTTCTATTTGCTACCTCCCAATTCTTTCATCTTGCGATTGTGATCTGTTTCGTGTCTCTCCATATTCTTGTCGCTTCAACTTCCCTAACCCTTTGTCTTCCCTAAACCTCAAATTTATATGAATATTTTCCCTTTGCATTTTACACCTAGAGTCCATCCTTATTCATCCTTTGCATATCCCTCTTACACCTTCACTCTCTAAGGTGCCATTTCCTCGTAATCACTACACTTCTAGCACAACCTACAATTTCTTCTTAGATTTGAACCTTCACTCTTCACCACTACCAAATGAGAAAACGAGCTACACTTTGAGCATGAAAATGACTATTCGGACTCCTCATCATTCTTTCCATCACTAACAGTCATTCCCTGGCTTCTATCACTACAACCTACGACTATAATTTCCTTCTTTCTCCCTTAGGTCGCAAGTCGCACTTCTAGTCACCGGCACTATGATATAGAGATGTGACTAACATTGTGAAGAGGAAATGCGACCCACACTGCGAAGAGGATTTGCAACCAACACTGTGAAGAGGAAATACAACCAACACTATGAAGAGGAAATTAGACCAACACTGTGAAGAGGATTTGTTATCAACATTGTGACATGAAGATGCGACTAGCCTCTTCTAATGTGATTTGCGACTTACTCACTCTCACTAGAAATTGCAATTGCAACTACAAGGGTGACTGTGACTATAAAGTATGAATGCGACTACAAGGAATATGAAAGGTCACAAGGAATACGAAAGGTCATAGGGAAGGTGAAAAACCTCCTCACCATTTGTATAAATATACCCTCATGCCTCATTTAGAGGGAAATTTAACACTTGAGCTAGGACTAGAATTATATAGCTTATTTGTGCTTAAGGAGCTAGAGGAGCTCAACTCTTGGCAGCTAGTAGGGTGAGTTTTGGTGATGTTGGGGTTTTTCTTTGGATGATGGTATGAAAAACCCATGTTCCACTATTGGGCCTTGATGGACTTGTTGAATATGTAGCATGGATAATGAGAAGTTCTTTGTTTTCGGTATGGATTCCCATGTATCTTTATGATGTTTGTATTGGATTTCATGTATTTCCATCTTGTTTGTACGTGTGCTTTCATGTGGTTATTTATGTTAATGAACTCATTCTTAGCTCATGGATTTCATATTCACTTTGAATCTTTACTTTCTTATTCCATGCCATACTAGTAACTTAGTGTGAATTTATTTTCCATTAACCTTGGGCATGTTCGTGTTCATGTATGTTTGAGATGGTTTTAGCTTATTGATCCTTCTTGTGGCATGTTTCTTATTTTTGTTTTGCTGTTATATATTTTTATCTCATTTTGTAGGTTATAAATCGTGGGTTGAATTCATTCCCATTGTTCGAGCATTTCTTTCTTGTTCTTTCTCTAACACCTCCTCAACTGATAGTCATGAGCAAAACACCATGATAGCTTCTAGGCCTACATACCGAATGGGCTCCTATCCCAAACGATGTTGGAGGTACACCAAGGAGACCCCTAATTATTGGTGATGAATTCTAGCACGTCAATAAATGATTAAGAAAAGTGTTCTAAGATCACCATAATTTTATTGAGTTATAAGATTAAGAAGGTTGGTGTGACAAATCTTTTGAAACTGACATCTAATTTGGGTAATGCTATAGATTCTAAGAAAAATTTATTTTAATCGCCAACCCTTTTAGTATCATAAAAATGATAGGTTCTTTCACCCCATAGTATTTTAGGATCTTTTTGATGCCTGATTTCACTAAGGAGCTCCCGATAATTTGATCTTATTTTAGTAAATGTTGATTTAATTCTTGACACTATTCAAAACAAATAGATTCTTTTGATTACCTCCTTATAATTTCCTATTTTTCTTTTTCCCTTTAGCTGTTTATAACATCATAACTTCTCCTAAATTTAGGATGTTAAATAGTTTTAATATTGTCCCTATTTTTCAATATGATTTCTCACTTTTATTCCCCAATGGTTAGCCAAGACTAGGCATCTTTATTCCTTTCTTGCTTGAGTTAAAGGTGGTTATGGTTGGAATTTGAACCAATTTTGGAAATCCTTTTGTCTTCCATGTTGTTTAACTTGTATTTATACACTAGATCCTTGGTCATAACCATGCTCTCAATGGGGAGAGGCTCACTTCTATGAGCCGAATATAGGATAGGGTGTATTTCCTTTAATTTTGATGTTATAAGTTACAAAAATCTTTTAGATTTTCTCTATCTTTCTCCATGACACTCTAGAGACATTACATCTTGTTAGGCTCAAATACCAAGAATAAAGATAATCAAAAATTTCTTTTCACACACACACACACACATATATATATAAACACAATGTTTTTTACCATTGGATTCATCTTCCAAGGTCTCTTAGAATCTTGATGATGATTCATGTTTCTCACCATAGCCCTAATGGACTAGATGTCTAACATTCCCTCCTTAATCTCAAGGGGTTCTTGTGAGTCAAGTACATAGATGAGGACAATTGTCAATGATTGAATGTGCTCTCTAAGTCTAGTGCTTTGGGATGGCCACTGTTATCCATGATAAAATTTGGTTGGTCTTAAGTTAATTATGTTGAGTCACTTAGAGTTGAAGAGGGTCTTTTGAGTTCATAATTTTCAAAAAATGCACATATGTGAGGGGTCTTAATGGTCATCATTTGCGTGATAGGAGTCAATGTCAAATAAAAATCCAAAAATATCTCATGCATGAGAAAATCTGGTCATTACAGTGAAATTTGACAAGAATACCAAAATTCGTAGTGAAATCAGTGTAAAACAGTCAGAATTCGCTACAAACTTGTCTAAAAACTCTGTTTTTGCAGCGAGAGAGAATTTTAAAGTTTTTCAAGCATTAAATGCCTTTTTGAAGCACATCAATCATCTGGAATGGTTAAAGTGTATCAATGGAGACTTTGGTTAGTGAGAACGCTCATCATAGAATATGATTGGGCTGCCAGCTCATCATGTTGACACATCATCAAGCATAACACAAAATCACTTTTTCCACTTCACCATTGGATAGCTAACAAACACATTGGCTAGCATAAGTTGAATTCTTATACTAAATGGCGGTTTAAGGCTGACTACCAACTACAAAACTTAACTTTAAGGCTAAAAAATTCCCATAATGTCTCCTAATTTGGCAAGAAGTTGATGTATTTTGCTAATTATAAGTGCTTGTAAATGATGATTTGAAGATTACCGCTAATTAATGGTTATTTACAGATGACAAAAAACTAATGTATAGCATAAGCAATAATTATTATCCTAAATGATGGCTTTAAAAGGACCACAAACCAAATCACACTCATGGCTTTGACTCATATTTATAGTATGGCTCTAGTTTTGGATGTAGCTTAAGATTTTTTGTAAATGCTTGATTAATAAGACTTCAAAACTTGAGTCCGACTCTCAATCATTGATATTATTCCCCTGTCATATACAAGGTGAGAAGGCAAATTTTTTTCCACAATTCTCACAACGATGAAGATTAAAAACTTTGATCCTCCAAGTGGCAAACTACAATCTGATAATGATCCATCTCTCTTTT
Source organism: Pinus albicaulis (assembly GCA_034641835.2). NCBI lineage: Eukaryota > Viridiplantae > Streptophyta > Pinopsida > Pinales > Pinaceae > Pinus > Pinus albicaulis. The sequence goes on from CM076577.1 coordinate 419,936,248, forward strand.
TTTTGTAAGCTGATAGTATATTACATATTACATATGTTTACATTGTTTACCCAAGAAAGATTTGAACCTAGAACCCCAGGGACTAAAATCCTCACTCAAATGACCATCCCTGTTCAAGATGCCTCACCTAGAATTTAACCATTTGAACTCTTGTATTCACAATACAAACTCGAACTCTTATATTCACAACAAAATACACTATTGTGTGAATGGAAAAATTCACAATACAAAGTCTTTACTCGTGAATGGTTCCCAAGTTTTCCTTTAACTTGCGAAAGCTGAAATATAGTGAAAAACATACATAATTACTTGAGATTAGCTGGAACCCAGGAGCACCCACACACATCTAATTGCACATGGGTTAGCTTGTGTAAAATTCTGTTGGCATTGTTGTAAATATTCAAACATCTAACTTTTCCCTATTTGAAATAGGGCATTGGATGTTGCCTAAAACAAGATGTGAGACGAGTCGTGGGCAGAGAGAGGCATGCCAGAGGTACGAGGTTAGAATGGAAGATAGAACACGTAGATGAAGTTATTTCTCAAAAAATTCACAGTTTCAAACCATCATTTCAACTTTAAATCTGTGGCCTGTGCAAAAATCATCCCCATCTTCTATCCTGGTATGTATGAATTAAGCATTCTCTCACCCTTCAATCTATCTTCACAGTCATATACTACGGAATTTGTCACCATGATCCACATTGAATTAGTAACGAATGAATGCAAGGTTCCTAGTACCTGGTAGTTTTTTGAAAAATTGAGCTCACATCAATTTTGACGACTTTCAGAGTTGTCCCATAGACTAATGTCGGCATAGATGCCAATGAAACCCTCAACATTTTTTTCAGGGAATGTTATATCAAATATTGGCCATAGGTTCCATTTCCGCTAAAATCTGTTTTTCTCTAAGAAGCATGACAACAAGTACGCGAAGGTAGGGTTGACTCAGAATATCTGCTCAGTAGAGTAGACAGAGTCCGACAAGATGACAGAGAAATGTCCAAAATGCACTATTGTTGTGTTGAGAGGTCTGTTTGGTAAAATAAAATTAAATAAAATTAATAATTTATTATTGGTGGTTTTTGGTATTTGTGTATAGTATCTATTTTTATTATAAACATTTTAATTCGGTTAAAATAAAATAAAAAATAATCTTATTTTAAAATAAAAATAACTTCAAATTAAAATAATAAAAATATAAGTTTTATTTTATTATTAATAATTTTTGTCTGGTAGTTAAGGTAAGTTTGATTTGATCAAGTCACTAATGGTGGTAAGCTTGACTTGATCAAGTCACTGATGATTTTTGAGTTTGGATTTATGAGAACACATGGTATTCATGTGGAATATAGTCTATTTAAAGGGAGAAATTAAACCAACATCTTAACTCCTAATCTACCAAACACTAGGCTGGTTAGCTTACATACCCGAAATAAAGGGAAGTGTGAATTCATTTTCATTGATAAAAAATATATAAAAATACAATGCTGTTAACTATTGGATTCATCTTCCAAAGTAATAAAATAAAATAAAAAATGTAAAACTCTCCAACCCATACTTGATATACTTGTATCATGACATTTCTTTTAAGTAGCATAAAAGTCATGATATACTTGATAAATTTTCATTTTAGTAGTATAAAAGTCATACACATATTGGAGCAAATTTAATTTTTTTTTGAGGATTCTTAATTGCTTACCAAGATCATAGGGATTCATCATAAGAACAATTAATTTATAGAAGAATGATGACAATGGCAAATGCTAGTGAAAATTGGGTTGGCATAACCTTATTCTTCCAAATAATCCATTAAATTGTCAATGTATATGCCAAAAAGTGTGTGTTTGGTCCCTATATTACTAGTGTAGTCCCTTATTATGTTAGTATATTCCCCCTTATTGTTATTGTTGTACCCCTGTAACCCCCATATTGTTATTATTGTGCCCTTACATTATTATTGTTAGGTCGGCTAGGATTACATTGTGGCCCCATTAAGATTACATTGTGGCCCCATGGACTCCTATATATAGAGAGGAGGTTTTTTTATTTGTATCATCCAAGATTGTTCATTCATATAATGTATTGGAGGTTGCCCCCTCGAAGTGGCTTGTTTCTAAGGCGTTGATATCTCTTTTATTCTATTTTTGGAGCTGGTTTCACAACATTTGGTATCAGAGGTTTGGATTCTAGGGTTTCACTGCTCCAAACAGGTCATTGTGGAATTTTCGCTATAAATTGTTTTCTACGAAGGTTCAGAGGTTGAAATTTTTAGAGTGCGAAGCCTAAATCTTGAGGAACATCGTCCCAAAATTTCAGAGCTTGGTTCGCAATATATTCAGAGATATGATTTGTTGAAGTTAGGTCTTTTTGCAGGCTCCTGAATTTCACTTAAAAAGGTCATCGCGGAATTTTCGCTATAAAGTTTTTTCTGCGAAGGTTCAGAAGTTGAAGTTTTTAGAGAGCAAAGCCGAAATCTTGAGGAACATCGTCACAAAATTTCAGAGCTTGGTTTGTAATATTTGCGCAGATATGATCTGTGGAAGTTAGGTCTTTTTCAGGCTCCCGAATTTCATCTCAAAGAGGTGATCGTGGGAAAATCTTCATAACTCGCTCTCTGAGCATCAGATTGAAATTTTGTAAAAAGTGGCTAGAAGTAAATGGGCTGTAGTTTCATGTCTATAAATTTCAGAGCCAAAGGAGAAAACAGTGACACGTGGCAAGTCGTACAAGTTCGCTCTACTGAACCAGTCCATAATTAGGTCATTGTGGGAGATTGGACATAACTTTGCCTTGAAGAATCCAAATCAAGTCAGACCTGTGGCATTTGAAAGAAGCTTCAGAGTAATAATACAGGGCCGAATTTCAGATATTGAGGATATCCAAATATAGAGATAAGTCAATTTCAATATGGAGCTCATCAAAAGCAAGTAAAAGGTGTGTATTTTTAATTTTATTTATTTATTTTCTGAATTGCATAAGTCTTGTTTGAAGAATCAAGTTGAATTGATTCCAAGGGCATATTGTAGAATAGATATCAGTATTGGATTCTCAAATGGCCCCTAAAAATAATTCAACACCCATTAAGCCTGTAGAAGGCTCTACTATGACTCATAAAGACGAAGAATTGCAGTGTGAGATATCAAAATTATGGTACCAAGTGCAACAAATTTCGATCTTACGAAGAGAAATTGAAGATGAAATAGATGGTTTAAAATTTGAAATGGAGGATAAGTTGGATGGCTTGTAGGATCAAATAAAACCTAATATGGATGATAAAGTAGTGGAAGATCACATCGAGCATCAACAACAAGTTCTCCAACTCTCAAAGGATAACCTAACTTTGGTGCAGAATCAAATGAAACAACAGGAAGATCAACATCACATTGAAAGAAGTTCTGAAGTAGTCACAGAAACAGGGACTCAACAAGTACGATCAATTTTAGAGTATCTCAACAAGTGGAAGAACTTTCCTGTAGAATATTCCACATGGGAGGATGAGAAATTTATACAGAAGCATCAAGAAATAATCAAGCGTTGAGGACAACAATTGTTTGAAGGAGAGGGGCATGTTAGGTCCCTATATTACTAGTGTAGTCCCTTATTATGTTAGTATATCCCCCCTTATTGTTATTGTTGTACCCCTGTAACCCCCATATTTTTATTATTGTGCCCTTACATTATTATTGTTAGGTCAGCTAGGATTACATTGTGGCCCCATGGACTCCTATATATAGAGAAGAGGTTTTGTCATTTGTATCATCCAAGAATTGTTCATTCATGTAATGTATTGGAGGTTTCCCCATTGAAGTGGCCTATTTCTAAGGCGCTGATATCTCTTTTCTTCTGTTTTTGAAACTGGATTCACAACAGTGTGCGGGACAAGCACGACCTTAAACAATTCCTATATTATAATTAAGTTCTTCAACTGGTCTTCAATGTTTCTAAACTTGAAAACAACAATTTAAAATATATATATATATATAATTAAAAATTGTTAATTTTATATCAATGAGTGAACAAAGTTACTCTTAATAAGAAAGGAGATAATATACTTAGTGTTTGGTTCTAATTCAAAAAATAATTAAAGGAAAAATATGATTTCTAATTTTTCACATTAGTTATTATATTAATGATTAGTTGGAGTCAAAAGGCTTTGACTTTTAATTAATTTGCAAATTTAAAAAAACTATTTCAAAAGTTTATTAAGGTTTTTGTGTGTGTGTGTGTATATATATATATATATATATATATATATATATATATATATATATATATATATATATATATATATATATATAATTACTTAATTTTTGAATTTTTAAAATTACAGTTTCTTTGTGGATGTCTAAATCAATTTGTCAGAATTAAAAATTGTTAAAAATAAATAAAACTTCTAATCACCAAGTGTTCTTATAAATTGGAAATATATGAGGCTTTCCCTTTGTTCTCAATAAAACACTAAGATTATGAAATACAATTCATTAAGTAAATTTTTTTCCATAATTAATATTTTTTTTCCATTCATTATTATACTTATTTTTAACAATAAAACAATTGATTTTTTTTTTTTAACATTTTAATTAGTCATAAATATTTTTTCTTGCTTTTTCTATTTCAATTTATTGCTTTCTCATTTTAAATTTTCTAATATTTTTTTTTTCCATTCATTATCATACTTATTTTTAACAATAAAACAATTGAATTTTTTTTGACTTTTTAATTAGTCATAAATATTTTTGCTTGCTTTTTCTATTTCAATTTATTGCCTTCTCATTTTAATTTTTCCAATTTTAGAGGAATTCTTAATTACATTTATTTTCACCAGTTGCAAAAGAATTTCAAAATATATTAAAAATCTCACATTGTAAAATATTAATAACTATAAACTTTCTATATTTTTATAATTTTAATAAAATCCATTCATTGCTCTATTGATTTGAAGTTACACACACATATATATATCCCACTATGCAAATATTTATATAGACAAATCACTATAGATTGAATAATAGAGCAATTATTATGGATAATTTCTGCTATCAATAACTTCGGTTGTCAATTAATTTTTTCTTAAAAAGCAGGTACTAATTAACAACTCTCGATATTAAACTTTTTTTGATATGCATGTGAGAGAAAATATAAAAAAAAGGCCTTCACTGAGATCACGAAGGGGTTTCATTCACAATTTCATTCAACCTAGAAATATTGAGGTAAGCATTCTTAGACAGGAAGAAAGTAATAAAAGCATGGTTCTTGAATAGAATAGGATTCAAAGAAAACCTATTCATTATTGAGCCTTGTCACTCATGAAAGTTTTTGCACTATGGTAGAGTATAAAAAATTGTTCTAATAATATTGGGAATTCTAGATCTCAGAATTTTGTGATCCATATTGATAGTGAGATTGTCTTTCGGAGTAATCACCTCATTAAAATTTTGTTGACATTTCAAACCATCTAATGTGGTTCATCCTTAGGACAAAGGTGAAAAAATCAATCTATCCAAATGTTTAAATATAAGAGATGCATTTGAGTCCATAGTTATCCGTTATGAATTAATTGTTAGGAATTAGCCGTTAAGAATTAGTTGCTAGAAGAATTCAATTATTATTATTATTATTAATTTATCATTAATTTTGATATTAATTTAATATAAAATAAAATAAAAATTTAATTATAGAATTAGAATTGACCGTTTACAAAATAGCTGTTGGGATAAGTTTTTAGAATAAATATTAGATTAGATTAAATGAATATTAATAATAGAATAAGAATTTATCTATTAATTATAAAAATGAGTTTAATATTACTATAAATATTATTATTAAATATTAAAAAATCAAAGAATAATTAATATATCTCTATATATATAAAATAAATTAATTAATTAAAAAAAAGGAAATTAAGAAGAGAGGGCCAAAATCCAACTCCTACTTAATTTCCAACCATCATCCCTGTTGAGATTGATTGCATGCTTCTCAATCTCAATGACCTCTCTTAGCTTCCTATGATGGAAGTGATCAATTGTAGCAATGACCCGATAATCCGCAATGCAGACATGGTGGTTATATTTCTCCGCATGTTTAGCTAAACTTGAGGAATGAGAATGATTGTGCTTTAGTTCTATGAAAAAACTTGTGGGGTGATGACGAGTTCTCCTCTTTCCCCTATAGTTTCCAACTTTTTCATTGAATATTTTGAGATCAAAGCTTTGGCCTCTACTCAATTTTTCCCCAAGTGATGGAATAGGTTTGTGGACGATGCATGCATCGTCTGGCCCCATGGTCATGAGAGATTAGATTTGTTTATCAACCATCTTAATTCACAATCTGAATCCATTAAGTTCATGATGGAAGTTGAGAAAAATGGATGCCTTCCTTTCCTTGATAGTCTCCTCACTAGAATGAATGATGGTTCTGTTTATCACCAAGTTTTTCGCAAAAATACTCACACTGAACAATATCTTCATGCCAGTTCTCATCATTTTCCGACACAAAAATTCGAAGTTCTTAACACTCTTGTCGCCCATGCTCTTAGGATTTCCGATTAGAATCACTTGGAAGAAGAAATATATCATCTTCTGAAAGATTTTCAAAATAATAGATATATTAGGCAACAAGTCCTCAGTGCTTTTCAAAGAGCTAGTAAAGAATCAAGGGTTAAACCTGCCAGTTATGATAAAATCTCCAATGTGCAACTTCCTTTTATCTAGTGGACCACAGATAAGATTGCTCATATTCTTAAAAGGAATAGAGTTTTTTCTTCTTTCAAACCCCTTAATACCATTAGAAATTCTCTTAGATCTGTTAAAGACCCAGTTAACCTAAAATACATCAGAGGGGTCTACTCCATTCCTTGTTCCTATGGGATCCCCTACATTGGAGAAACTGGTCACTCCATTAACCAGCGAATCCAAGAAGATGCAACATGCAATATAAATCTAAGCACCATGTTTGTCGTTCCTCATATTTAGTTGAACATGCAGAGAAATCTAAGCACCATGTTTGCAATGAGGATTCTCAGGTCATTTCTACGATTGATCAATTTCATAATTAGAAGCTAAGAGAGGCCATTGAGATAGAGAAACATGCAATCGATATCAACAGACACAATGGTTGGAAATTAAGTAAGAGTTGGATTATGACCCTCTATTCTTAATTTCATTATATATATATATATATATATTCTCCGATATTTTTATATTTAATAGTAATATTAAACTTATTTTTATAATTAATAAATAGTTTTTTATTCTATTATTAATATTAATTTAATTTGTCCCTGTTGGGTGTCCAATCACTTGGACAAGTGGGTGGGGGGCAGTTAAGGCCCGCCCAACCCTAAGCCACATGCCCGCAGACTCACCATGCTCGCACGAGCGAGTGGTAAAGAGCCTCGGGGTAGGCAATATCACAACAGGGTGGTCATGTTAATGAGAATGGAGGACGTTATTATGCACACTTCGGTTCTGCGGGTGATGGTGAAGGTTGGAGCAACAGTCTTTGTTGATGATCACTTGTTGGCTCTCAAGCCCTGGCTTGAGCTCCACTGGCTTGGACAGAGCAGAGGAGAAGACCTGTCGGGAAGTAGAGGCAAACGATGGGAAGTGGGGACGTATCCTAGCAACTGCTACAGAATGTGCAAGGTGCACCAAGAGGAGGATGAGGGAGGTGAAAGGGAAATTTAGACGGTGGACGTGTTCTTGACTGGGAGAATTGGGTTTGCTGCCTCGGTGCCAGCTCCGATTTCATGGATGACATATCAACAACCCCTCAGTGCTGCAGCTCCTGGGTGGTTCTGCCTTTGACTAGCGGAGAAATATAGCCTCCCTGTAGTGTTAATTTGTGGGTGGTGGAACCTCTACACCTCCCTGGGCGATAGTGGAAAGATCGGGGGTGGCTGTGTGTCCATCATCTACGGCACCCGAGAGAAGCAGGTTGAGGTCCGAGCTAATCTCAGCCAAGGGTTTGGTGGTGGAGCGTGGGAGTCTCAGACGGGCGGTATAGAGGCGACTTGGAGCATTCACATAGCTAAGTGTGAGGCAGAGAGGGAAGTCTGCATGCCGAGAGAGTGTGAACGGTCCCGTAGAGGTGGTTTTGGTCGAGGAATGGATCACCGAGCGGTTCTAGAATACCCCAGTTCACACTCGGAGTCTACAGAGAGCTCGCACTTAGTAGTGGCCATGTTTGTCTCCCCAGCCCAATCCCCAGACGAAATTGAGGCTCCGGTCACCCTTGACACCATCTCCACCCAACTACAACATATTCAGATCAACTTGGACACCCTGTGAGAGTAGAGGTACGAGGATCGAAATGAAATAGAGGCTTACATTCGTGTTGTTCAAAGCCTACAGATGGAGACCATTGAGGCCCTGGAGAGTCTGTGCCATATTCTGAGGTGCTCACAAGACCACCTCCAAGCCCTGGAGACCCAAATGGATCACATTAGCTACCACTTGCACCACTAGGATTGTTTCTTCATGGCTCCTCCGCATGGTCTCCTGCATCCACCTACTTGATGATAGCTTTCGATTTGTTTTTTGTAATTTTGCGGCAAATAACCAAACGCTTTGAATGCCTTGGAAAGCACCCAAGTTCCATGGGCATAGTATGTCTTTGAGGGTGACTGAATGCAATTGAGCCATGGTGGCTCCTCTTGTAAATTCTGTTTTTAAGATGATAATATAATACTAGTTTTTGACCGACAAAAAAAAAATATTAATTTAATTTAATCTAATATTTATTCTAAAAACTTATCCACAACAACTATTTTAAAGTGACCAATTCTAATTCTATAATCAAATATTAATTTAATTTAATTAATATAATATTAAAATTAATATCAAAATTAATAATAATAATAATAATAACAACAACAACAACAATAATAATAATAATAAATTGAATTCTTCTAGCAACTAATTCGTAATGGTTATTCATAACGACTAACACTAAACCCAGACTAACACTAAACCCAGATTCATCTCTGCTATTTAAACATTTAGGTAAATACCACATTAAATGGTTCAAAAAGTCAACCAAATTTTAATGATATGATTAATCCAAAAGACAATATTACTATCAATATTGGAAAATGTTTTCGTATTGTTCTCCCACTTTAAATGCAATTATCCTTTATGCAATTCTTAGTTATTGGTGTCATCATTGATAGAAATTAAAACACTTTAATTTTATCTGTAAGATTTAAACAAAACATTTATAGCCTTTGAGAGTGTAAACTTCTGTGATCTATATCATATTATAATAAATATTCCGGGAAATCACATAAGAAATTTTAGAATTGATGCGTTTTGAACTACTGAATGTAGTTCATCATCATAATAATCATTATCTTGATAATGAACTACATTCAGTAGTTCGAAACACATAAGTTCTAAAATTTCTTATGTGATTTCCAGGAAGATTTATTATAATTTGTAACCTTTATTAATTCACAATGTAAATAATAGTTTTTAACAATAAGTTTCACAAATATAATTTAATTTTTCAATAATTATTTTCAATTTTTATTTGTTTTATTAAATTAATATTTATAAGCCATAGTGATATAAAAGTATTTTAATATTATTATTATTAAAAAATTAATATTTATAAGTGAAAGTGATATAATTTTTTTTAATAATTAATTATTTTTGGTAAGTTCTTTGATAAAGTTATTACCTTTGATAATTTATAGGCCATTTAATGTAAACCAATAATAAATAAATAAATATATATATATATATATATATATATATATATATATATATATAGACCATTTAAGATGCCCATTTTAATATGTTTTTAGAAGGTCCTATGAAGCTAAAATTTTAATTAGAAGAATTATAGCACGATAGTAAGAATTTATTTCAAATTTCATTTAGAACAACCATGATTTGCAGGGCCATATTACATGAACCAATAATATTCATGTGATGACTATTTAAGGTATCCATTATAACATGTTATTAGAAGGCCTTAATTTGTTAATATTTTTATTTTTAACTAGTATTATAATAATAATTATTATTATATAATTATAATATAATAATAATAATTTATTTAATAACTTATTGATGGGTTATAATTGTAAAAATGCCATGTCAATTATGGTGTAGTTAGGAATGACAATAAAGTTTTACATCTCACTAGTTTGTTTGAATTTAAATACTTGGATAGTTTAAGTAAATCACCATTGCTATTTGGTCCTTTAATTCATGTCAAAAGGGACTAAATCTACGTATACATCATTAGTTTATGGATCATTCTTCTCATTACATTTCCATTCAGAGAAGTTCCCATGCACCTTGTACCCACTCTTTTCTATCAGTAAAAATGAAAATTTTGCATGCATTCTATAATTGTGGCATTTATATGTAGGATTTTTTTTTGTTTTTTTTGTTTTTGAACATGTTTATATTTTGTCAAATTAAAATTATTTATTTGTTTTATGAAATTTTCCTTTTTCATAGCAAATTTTGAAGAGGAGTTGCATATTTCGCTCACTATGTAATGTAATCATTGAGATTTACATAGATTTACTTATATTTGTCAAATTCTTTGCTTTTGCAAGTATCTTCCATGTTTCTATCCTACATAACATTTGGCCATATCATTAATAATTTATTGAAAGAAACACCAATATATATTTCTAGTGTATAAACTTCCTTTTGTTTAAGGAAATTATCCATGGTTAGATGCTTCTCATTTGTAATAATTTGGTTGGGGAAACTCAATCACTTGGTTTTATTTGATGGAACTAGAGAAATAATTCATATTTATCATGCCATAAATTAGTTGTATTGATTGTCACTTATTGCTTAGATGTTTTGTTGCTGGTAAGGAACTAGGCTAGGGGACATTGAGTAGGGCTAAAAAAGTCAAGGTGAGAACAAAGGAGGGAGCTTATATCGAATATGCCCTAAATTACTAGCTCAAGAATGGGTTTGTTTCAACGAAGAATTGCTATAAAGACCACAACTTCTTTTCCAACTAAATTCCAATGCTAATAATAAATTCCAAATCGAACCAAATGCATTGGTCTTGCAAGATACAGGTAGGCCCCATGCGGTAGGTTTAAAATTGTCTCCAAGGTTAGTGTGGGATGCTTAAATCTAGTTAAAGTGTCTATCTTGACAAAATGGATCTTGGTAGGTAGGATAACATGGGATTTGGGTGTTTGAGGTATAAGGGATGTGTCATTTGTTATGGTTGAGGTATTTTAAGTGTCTCACACTAATATGGAGATAAAGGAATAAACACAAGCCTTCTAAGGGCAAGGGCCTTCAATTTAGCTTTCACATTTCATTGTTAAGAAATCAGAGCCCCAATACTTAGTGATGCCATCTAATTCTTAAAATATCATGAAATAAATCTCGATCATATCCCCAAAATCCTAACTCTTAATTCATATCTCTTACCTTAAATTACCCAAATCTCATAAGATAGTCAAAGCTTGGTCTTCATATAGGGATCCATCCTTCCCATCCTACCTCGATATTGTTTCATGACTTATGGATAAATTATAATGTATACTAAACAAACTGAAAAATATATAATTACTTCTCTACCTTTCTTAATAGTTAGTGTGCTTCCATTTGACCCCAAACCACTTCCTTGAATGAATTCAATTAGGACCTTTTGTCTCGATATAAGAAAGGATCACAACCAATAGATAAATATATCAAAGTCAATGACTAAGTGCAGTCAGAGTAGAAGAAATTTCTAGAGATTTCCCTACTTCTTATAGAAACAAGATCATATAAATAATGCCTCTAGATCTATTAGGTTCCTAATTTGAAAACTTGAACCTTCATTACCACACATATGCTCTACTCAAATACTTAGTACCCACAATTTCATTTCAATTTAGTTTTGCAATGATCATGAAGTCACAATGGGAAAATAAAGATGAAGTAGCTAAATCTAGCCTACTAAAATTGCAACATTTCTCATACTACTCATGTTGCTAAGTATTACTCACATGCAACATAATAATCATGTATTGTATCCCCTTCAAGCTTCTTATGCAGTGATCTCCTTTGGTAGGATTCCAATTTTGAACAATACATGTGAGGATTACATGTGGAGAGATTTTATTTGTTTTGGCTCTTGCTAGCATTAAGATAACCACATACTTGAGATGTGAAAAGGGAGAACCGTACGTAGATTGACCAACAATCCAATCGTTCCATAGTGTTTGATGTTGTGTTAAAAACTACATCAAACAAAGCACATACGATCAAAATATTAAGGAAATTTATTTATTAAAACAAATAAAAAAGAGATAAAGAATGAATTGAAAATATATTTAAATAGAAGTTATAAAGAATAAAAGTAAATAAAAGAGACCAACCTATTATAGGTCTAACAACGGTTGGTCAAATTAAATAATAAAGAGTCAAAGGAATCAATGAGGAAGGAATTGACAACTAACTAAGGGGGAGTAAATCAATGTCTATTCAAGATTCATCATTGGGGATGAGACTAATTCAGTGGAAAAATTAGTAAAAGCAAAAAAAAAAAAAAAAAAGGAAATATAAGAAAAAACGATGAAATTAATGCAAAATTTAATTTAAATCGAGCTGATTAATGTATTCTATACGTTGGGAGGACACTAACAAAGGTAATAATTGCAACACAACATAGTCCATGCCTCTATTGCATATTAATTGATTAAGGTAATGCAAGGTCTGCGTTTTTTCGCCACTTTTGTCTTTGCAATATTTCATGATTCTCACCTCCAAACATGCTTCCTCTGCACTTCCACACTCCGCACATTGAAAACCACCTCCACACAACTCCCACATCCACACACGCTTCCTTTGCACATATGTAATCTACACAATGAAAGCCACCTTCGCACATCTTCTGCCTCCAGACATGCTTCCTTTTGACATCTGTAATCCAGACAATGAAAACCACCTCCACACAAATTTACGACTATTCCTCCCTTCACACATCAATGAAAACTAGAAATGAGAATGAAAATGATGGTTTTTTGTGACAACAGAGGAATAAATCGATATAATGTGAAGTATGTACATATTCATGTTACCCACACAAATTTTATGTATCATACTACTCAAATACAAATCAACATGCCATGGAATTATAGAGTACATCACAAAGTGCAATGAACTTTCATTATGCAGATTTTTCTCTGCACTCCGCACAATGATAAAGTTTCTGCATGATTCATACACACTATGATTTTTTCTTGATGTAGCATTGACTTGTCGACTGCTACTAATAATTTCTCATTGTTATAGTCATCGAGAGTAATTTGATTGACATAAACAATGTTTGGAGTGTTTGTGGAGAACATCAATTGTTTTTTAATTGGTCATTAAATTATTGTTGAGTCAACACTTTGTTTCCAATTATGTGAGTTCAATGTTTCAAAGTTATAAAGCCTTCATATATTCATTTCACAATTACAAATAAAAATAATAGCAGTTGGTAGTCAATGTTGTAGCATGAACAAAAAGAGCATGTATGAATTGTGTGGAAACTTTTTCATTGTGTGGAGGGTAGAGAAAAAACTGCACAATGAAAGCTTTCCGCACTCTGCATACAACAATGGGATGATGTGGATGACGTCAATTGTTTTTTTAACTTGTCATAAAATTATTGTTGAGTCAACAATTTGTTTCTAGTTATGTGAATTCAATATTTAAAAGTTATAAAGTTCTAGTTACAAATAAAAATAATAGCAGCTGACATTCAATGCTACAACATGAACAAAGTGTGTATGAATTGTGGAAGGTTTTTCATTGTACAGAGTACAAAAAAAACTCCATACAATGTAATATCTCTGCACTCCAAAAATGAAGGAGCGATGTTGGTGATGATGATGATGATTGGGCATTCTGAATTGCTAAAGTCCATAGTTGAAAAATCGTCCTATGTCCATTTGCGTCCATCAAATGATGCAAGACTATTGTTTTAATATTAAAACATGAAACCGATGAATATATATAAATATATATATATATATATATATATATATATATATATATATATATATATATATGTATATATATATATGGTTGATTTAAACGGTTAAATTTTATTGAATATATAGGTTATATTTGCTTGAATATATGTATTTGTGTTAATTTTTAAAATATATGTTAATTTTAATATTTTAATACTTTGAATAAAATGATTTTAGTTTTAATATATATATTATTTTATAATTTAAATATATATGGAAATTGATATATAAGATAAGATAATTAGATTTAATTTTGATGTGTTAGTTTAAATTTTAATGCTTTCAAAAAATGAATGTGGTAGTCTGTAATAATGTGTTTTTCTTTGGATGTTTTTAATTGTAATGGGTTTTAACTTTTTTGCAGTTAGTATATGTTAATTTTAGTTAACGATGATATGTTCTATGCTTAGAGAAATTTACTTCAATCTTTCTAATTAGCCCAATTCAATTTCCTCCTATGCAATCACATCAACATTGACAATAAATGCTGATAGAACATAATAAATAACCCGAAGGTAGGCCAAGACAAGAGGACACAATAATTTGGTGGATGCCAGGGAAAAAACCCAATGCGGGGAAAACCCTTTGATCAAGTCTTATTATTATTCTTCAAATTCTGCAGGGAGAGAAAGTACAATTTTCAGCAGACAACATGATGCCCTAGCTAATAAACACAACGTTGGTCAAACTAGAAAAATGTCTCCCAATAGAGCTCGGTCAAATCCAGTCAAAATCAGCCTCTTGAAATAGTCAAAATCAACCCAAAATAGTTTGAAATTCCTCAGTCGAACCTGGTCAACGATGCAATCAAACTTCGGTCAAAGCTGTAGTCAACTTTGTGGTTAATGCAACAGTCAAATCATCTTGGAATTCCTCGATTTATGTGCCACCAAATTTGGCCTCCAAAAATAGAAATATGTCCCAAAAATAAAAGTCAAATGATGGTCAACGCTGAAACAAAAACCCTTGAAATAGTCTGAAAATTTCAGCTTCTCCTTCACACGTGTGAAGGAGAGAGAATGTCTCCTAAGGCTTGTATGAACCAGTCAAAAGGAGAGAGAATGTGTGAGGAGATGATGTCCAAATTGAGGATTTGGTCTCTCCTATTTATATCCATCAATGAGGGTGTGTGACACATCTTTTGGGGCTTGTGAGCCTACATTACAATTCTGGCCGACCTTGACAAATTACACGTGTGTGGAAAATAAATTCAAAATCCAAATTATGCTCATCCGAACAAGATGATATTTATATCAATCTTGCACCTCTATAAAAGATGAATGAAACAAAAAAATCATCTCCATAATATGAGTAGTGCAAAGTGGATTTTGGACCTAGTTTCTAAATTTAACACTCCCTCTAAACTAGGGAGAACTCCACCTTCCCATCCATCTATCAACCTGTGCAATCATGTCATCCAATACCATCATGTACTATCATAAATCATCCTGTCATCATGTGTCATCCCGCTATCTCTGTACTTTTCTGGCTCTGATCCACTATAGAAGAAATAATGAAGAAGATATGATCAAGAGTGAGTCACAAAGACCTTGCCCTTCTCCACTAACCCGAAGTTAGTTTAGAGGTAAAAAAATCAACCAGACTTGATCACAGATCAATTTGCTGGACACAACCCATCCTAGACATAGAGAGGCAATACTTGATGCATCCATCAGTAATGCTATGGTATATATCCTCATTTCCCAACTCATTGGCCAGATGAGAGGTACTTCCCATGAGTCCCGAACTACATGGGTAGGATGTATGTGGGGCATAGATCAAGAGAGAGTGAACCAAATAAATATCATAATAGTGCAGAAATATCACACCAACAAGGTAAGGCGAACCTAGCCCTGTGGTTGCATTAGCTCCAAGAAACTCTCCCCAAGCCCTAGGAGCTCCCAGGGCTCAAAGTCCAACTCAAGAGGGACCCTCATAATAGGGCTTGTCCATGATTCCAAGCTTATCATGGAAGGTTAAGAATTTTAACTTCCCTAGGGGCTTCATGAGAATATCTGTGACCTTCTCATCAGCCCCAATGTGATGGATCCTTATGGCACCTTGCTGTACCATATCCTAGATAAAGTGGTACTAGATATCAATATGCTTGGAGTGGTCGTGGAGCACGTGATTCTCTGAAAGTCAAATCCCACTTTGGTTGTCGCAAAGGATCACGGTGGTATCCAGCACATGCGTAAACAACTCACTGAAGAGATTTCTCAACCCAAAAACTTCACAACATGCCATACTTGTTGCAATGTATTCGGCCTCGACAATGCTCAAATAAACTGATTTCTTCTTCCTGCTCATATAGGAGATCGAAGCATAACCTAAGGTGAAGCAAAATCTAGATTTTCTCTTATGACCCACCACACTGCCTGCCCAGTCTTCATCGATATATACATGGAGCCTCATACTCCTGGCAGTGTATCTTAGGTCATGGTTGATTATGCCCTAGAGATATATCAAGAGATTCTTGGCACCAAGCCAATGAATGTGAAGAGGCTAAACCATATATAGACTCAAAATGTTCACTGGAAAACATATGTCCATACGTGAGTTCAATAAGAACATCAGGGCCCTTATGAATTGAAGATACTCGGTAGGATTTCCCAAATCATTCCCAACAATACTTGCACACAACTTCTTAAACTTGAGTTCCACCAGAGTACTCACTGACTTGTAGTCCACCATCCCAAATATTTCTAACAACTTCACAATATATTTTCCTTGAGAAAGGAAAATATCATCTGCCTTTTTCCAGACCTCCAAGCCTAGGAAATAGTGCATCAGTCCTAGGTCTTTCATATCAAAATTAGAAGCTAGGTCTCTCCTACATTGATGAATAATAGGGTCGACACTTATCAGGAAGAGATCGTCCACATAGAGAACCAGAATGAGAGGCTTGTCATTATCAACCTTAAAGTAAAGTTTTGGATCAACATCACTTTGAGTAAAGCCCAAATTCATCAAGTAGATTTTGATCCTCTCATATGAAGCCTTGTAGGCTTGCTTCAACCCACAGAAGGATTTCTTAATCTTGCATACATGTGTATCTCTATCTCGAACTTCGAACCCCAAATGTTGTTTTTCATAAACCTATTCCTTGATTTAGCCATGTAAAAAGGCAGTCTTGAAATCCATCTGATGTAGACTCCATCCTTGCGATGAAACAAGGTTAATGATCGAACGAATGGTGGTGTAGCTGCCACATGTGCAAATATTTCATCATAATCTATTCCTTCCTTTTGAGAGAAGCCTCGGGAAACAAATCTTGCCTTGAATTTTTTAGCACTTCCATTAGCTCCATGCTTGATCTTATAGAGCCATTTTGAGGTAACAACCAATTTGTCCTTCGGTCTAGGGACCATATCCCAAACATCATTTTATATGATTGAATCAAATTATTCATTCATAGGATCCTTCCAAAATTTATGCTTCATGACTTCTTCAAACTTTCTAAGCTTATATTGTACGATGGTGCTCATGGCTACTAAGTACCCTTGGTACCTACTCAACTTATTACTTTCACGAAATTTCCCCTTGGAGAAACATGTCTCTCGTCATCTTTGAGAGTGTCTCTAAGCCAAGAGTGTCTCCTTTTATTTGAAAAAGGTGGATCTATAGGATCCATTAGACCTTCAACATCGAGCATCCATTCATACTTGAGTTCTTCCTGCTTTCCTGCTTCTTCTTCTTTGTCTTCCTTTGATATAGGAAGATCTATAACCTTTTGGAGGGAAGCATCTTCATCGAAGGTGACATCATGACATATATCCACTTTTCTTTGACTAGGCACATAAATTATATATGCCTTCGAGGTTTCACTGTAGCCCACAAACATTCCCTACTTTCCAGAAGCTTCCAATTTACTTCTCTTTTCTTTCGGGACATGAAAATATACGAGACTTCCAAAAATTCTAAAATGAGAAACATCAAGTTTCTTACCAGAGAAGACTTATTCAGGAGTTTTGGAGTCCAATGCTAAATGTGGGCATCTATTTTGAAAATACACAACGTTGTTGGCAACTTCTCCCCATAGGAACTTCAAAAGACCTTGGTCATAAAGCATGGAATGGGTCGCTTCCATAATGGTTCTATTATTCCTTTTGGAAACACCATTTGTTCGATAGGATACATAGTAGTGGTCTCCCTCTTAATGCTAGATTCCCTGTAATAGTCATTGAATTCATTTGACTCATATTTGGTTCCATTATCGGTCCTCAAAATTTTGATCTTCTTTCCTGTTTGATTTTCAACCAATGCCTTGAATATACAGAACCATTCGAATACTTCATCCTTTTTCTTCAAGAAGTATATCCATGTACTACGGGATAAGCCATCTATAAAGGTGACATAATATAGGAATCCTACCAAGGATGTTACGGGAAACATACCAGATAGATTAGAATGGATCAATTGTAAGATATGAGAAGTTTTGGTGACACTTGAGGGGAATGGTCCCCTTGTATGATTTCCTTAGGCATAACCATGGCATACACTTTGATGATCATCTTTGACATCGGACATACACGTGACCACCTTCCTTTATTTGGGAAGGGATTTATAATGAAGGCTTGCAAACCTCCAGTGTCATAGCTCAGATTGAAGAGTTGTGTTACATGTCATGGCTCCCAACGGACTTCCTCCAACTTGATAGAGTGTATCAAACCTAAAACCAAGAGTGAATGATTCTTTGAAGTTCCTCTTCCAAATACATACATTTCCATTAATGAATTCCAACTTGAATCCTTTGTCTTCCATTGCCGACATAAACACTAGATTCTTCTTCAAGTCAGGTACATACAACACGTCTTGCAAACATAGGACTTGAAGTTGATTTAGATGAAGGGTCACAGTCCTTGTGGAATTGTATCCAAGGATAATTTCTAAATTTTTATCCTTTTCAAAAAAATCAAAGAGGGCATCTCTATATCCAGTGAAGTGCCTTATGGCACCACTACGAATCATCCAGTTATCCAGGGTGTTAGGAGGAGATGCAACAGAGAGGGAAAATATAAGAATATATTCATTTCCCTTGTTATCAAAAACATTAGATTCATTATACCTAGAGTTCCTTGACCTTTTGAAAGTTTGACCATTTCCATTTCCATGTCGATCAAAGGGAGCCTTCCTCTTTCCTTTGAAGTTGTTGTTCCTTTGATTTCCATTCCCCCTGAAGTTCATTAGGGGAATTTTGAGGTCTAAAATGGGCCTCCTAAGAAAAATGTAGAACCAAAATAAATTTTATAAGAACCAATAGGATTCAAGATGATGATGTCAACCATGGGGGATGATTCACCATTTTTTAAGTAAAAGGGTGAAAAGATTAAAAAATAATAAAATAATAAAACTACTTTTTCAACTCGTATTTCAAATTGTCTCCCAAATTTTTTACTCAAATTTCGAGCGGGATTACTTGTTGGATGCAAAATTTAATTCTTCATCCAAGGAGTACCCATGTTATATACTTTTGATGGACCCTGCTATACGAAAAAATAGAAATACATGAAAAACGTGATTGCAATTACGTTTTTCATGTATTTATCATTTTTCGTGTAGTAGGTTCCATCAAAAGTATGCAACATGGGTACTCTTTGGATGATGAATTAATTTTTTCATCCAACGAGTACTCCTGCTCGAAATTTGAGTAAAAACTTTGGGAGATAAGTTGAAAATACTAGTTGAAAAAGTAGTTTTTTCTTTTTTCCCTCTAAAATTTGATGATGTAATCAAATCTTATTTTGTTATTTCTACTATTATTTTATAATTTCCTTAGGAGGCCCATTTTAGACCTCAAAATTCCCCTAATGTGTTGTTGTTGTAGTCATCATATCCGGGAGAGTCCGTTTTATTGGGGCACTCTCTAGCATAGTGACTAAACTTGTTACAATTGTAACATCTACCCTTCCTTCCTTTGGGACCGCTCTTCCTTGATTTTGATTTCTCAGACCAACATTATTCCTCTTCTTTGCATGAGTGGTGAAGGTAGTAGGTTCACTTCTATTTCCATTTGAGGGATGGTCTCTCTCCATAATCCTTGTCTCCTCTTGATTACATCTCATAAAAAATTCATGAAAATCAAGAATTATATTATTATTGAGAATAGTAATATTAAATACATACCATGCTCGGGGAAGTCCTCCAAGAGAAATGAGAGTGAGCTCTTGGTCAGCTATGACCTCTCCAATAGCCAAGAAATCATTCTTGATTTCGGTGAGCCTCATGAATTAGGATTGGATGGAATCTCCCTTGTCCATCTTGATTTTCTTCAACTTGTTCTTCAAAAAGAGAATTTGATTATCATTTCTAGCCCTAAACATGCCAACCAACTTATCACACATCTCCTTATATGTGCCCAACTCAGAGATATAAGCAACCAAGTGATTTTGAATAGAATCCCTGATGATCTTCTTTGCTTGTTTTCTCCTTTCTTGTACTTTATTTTTGTGGAAGCTAGTGCATTTGATGGAGGCTCAATGATCTTTCCCTGCACATAATCCATAACATCTTTTTCCTTTAATGTCAGATCCAAGGACATTTTCGAAGCATGATAATACGACTTACCATTGAGTTTGTCATCAGTTTTGAAGTATGATGAGGAAGCCATTGACCCTAGTCCTTGTCTATTCAAATTTCAATGATTTCTCCTCTCGCTCTTGCTTGGGATTTGTCTTCACCTCAGCTATGATACCATGCTAATTTTAGTTAAAGATGGTATGTTATGTTCTTAGAGCAATTTACTTCAATATTTCTTATTAGCCCAATTCAATTTCTTATTATGCAATGAAATTAAAATTGACAGTAAACGCTGATAGAACATAAATAAATAACCAGAAGATAAACCAAGATAAGAGGACACAATAATTTGGTATATGCCAGGGAAAAACCCCAATGTAGGGAAAACCCTTTGATCAAGTCTTCTTATTATTCTTCAAATTCAACAGAGAAATAAAGTACAATTTTTAGCAGATTACAGGATGCCCTAGCCAACAAAGACAACACTGGTCAAACTAGGAAAATGTCTCCTAATGGAGCTCGATTAAATTTAGTAAAACTCGACCTCTTGAAACTGTCAAAGTCAACCCAAAAAAGTTTTCAATTCATCATTTAAACCCGGTCAAAGCTACGGTCAAACTTTGATCAAATATACAGTCAATGCTATGATCAACGCAACAATCAAATCAACTCGGAATTCCTCAATTTTTGTGCCACCAAATTCAACCTCCAAAAATCAAAATCTGTGCCAAAAATCGAATTCAAATGATCTGAGTTGACCCGAGGTCAACACTGCAACATAAAGCATTGAAATAGTTTGAAAAATTCAAGTCCTCTTTCACACGTGTGGAGGAGAGAGAATGTCTCCTAAGGCTTTTACGAACCAATCAGAAGGAGAGAGAATGTGTGAGGAGATGATGTCCAAAATTAATATTTAGTATCTCCTATTTATATCCATCAATGAGGGTGTGTGACACATCTTTTGGGGCTTGTGAACCTACATTACAATTTTGGCCGACCTTGACAAATTGCACATGTGTGGAAAATAAATTCAAAATCCAACATCTGCTTATCCAAACAAGATGATATTTAGATCAATATTGCACCTCTCCAGAAGAGGAATACAAAAAAAATATCATCTCCATCATATGAGCAGTGCAAAGTGGAGTTTGGCCCTAGTTTCCAAATTTAACAATATACCTGCAATTTGACCCACCTAATTTATTGTTATGGTTATCTCTGTGTAATTAGGCTTGCCTCATTTTTTATTATTAATAGATTGTGCGGAGTGAAAAGGTCTGCACAATGAAAGCTTGAAAGCTTCCTCGAGAGTCCCTCACATATGGATTTGTGTTAATTTTTTTTGGTAAGTTTAGCAGTACCTTTCTATTTTTCTATTTATCAAAAAATAAGAAGGATATAACATATCGAAACACGATAGTCTCAACCTGCCCGAAGGAAACCAGGTCTGTTGGCCATCTTAATGAGTTAAAAGCCATCCGATATTGATATTTTTTTTTCCTCCTATAAAATATTAACTCCATTATATTGTATCTACCAAAGTCTGACAACAAACTGTAAATATAAATGCAATCCGCTAAAAACATGAAACATCAAAAGTGAGAAACAATAATTCAGTCATCCGAGGACTCAACCGATGCAGGGTCTTTGACACTGGAGCCCAACACGTCCACTTGGTGCATTATTTGAAGTTGCCTCTCAATTCTTCCCAGTCGTGTTGTTGCATGATTTTGAGAAATATGTATGTCTTGAAGTTCCTTTTTAATATCCTACAGAAATGAACTACCTGTTGGTCTCCTCCCATTTCTTGAAGGCTCTTGACAACCTTTGCTAGAACACTTTTAAAATTCCAGTAAGTCTAAATAGACTAGTGGAAAAGGGACAATTTTCATCTAGTATTACCTGGATCAATAATGAAGTCCATTTCATCTTCCTGTATTTCTATCTCTTCCTCTTTGTGCCAACATTCTATCTCCCATCCCTGAATGAGATTGAGGACTTGAGGGGGATTTCCTGGAGTGTAGGCTTCGAAAAGGTTCTCTATAACCTCTTTTTTGGATTTCTTGCCTCGCTTGCTGGAGCTTGCAGTGGGTTTGACTTGCTTATTTTTTCCTTTTTCCCTACCCTGCTTCTTTTTAGACTATCCTTTTTCCATTGCCGTATGTCCTCGTACAAGCATGAATTGAATTTTCCATAGATTCTCAGACAGAGAGTTGAAGGGACCTGTTTTTACTTTCGCAAAGCCTGTGTAAGGCAAAATAAAGTCAATAATAGTTTTGATGTTACTACAGATAGGGCCCACAACATTGTTGTTCCTTTGGAGGATGGAAGACAAGAATTCCTAATACGACGTAAATCCATAAACCCGGAGAGACTCAATTGCAGCGTAAATCGACTCAATTTCAGCATAAATCGACTCAATTGCAGAGTAGAGTGCCTGAACAAGAACCACAAATGGATGGGTTCATTACCCCCCCATAAAATGCAAAAACAAGGCTTTGCCTTGCAAAACCTACAAGCCTGCACGAAAACTAAATGGAAAACAGTAAAATGAACCTGAGAGCGCGGGTTATTTCCACCTCCCACATTTTTGCCACGACGGTCGTGCCTAGCCATACTTGCAAGCTCATACATTTGAGAAACAAAAACCTTTTAAACAACAGACCTACCCAATGCCCTTCCTATCTTTGCAAAATGAAAACCCTTCCCCAAAACATAACCAGATGGAGAAGAGACATTACAGGGGGTTTGAAAGCAAGGTATGACCTCAGGGGCCGGGAAGATTAGTATGACCATTACATTCTTCAACCAAAATAAACAAATTGTAGGCTGTAAAATCCTAGAACCATTGACCTTGCAATTGAAAAAAACAAACTGCAAACAACCATAGGGAAGGGTTGCATGCACACACTGAAACATTTGGTATCCAACTTCTATGTTTGGAAGGGGGTCTGGAAAGAAAGAATTACCTCTAGCTGAAGGAATTCCAGGGAGGCTTATCCAATTTACATCTACAATCATGGTTACTATCAAGGTTAGGAGTTGCAGAACATACTAGGTGACCTGCTTCCGACACTAACCTTTTGTCTTCGCCATTTCTCTTTCTTCCATCTGCCGTCCGAGATCATTGCTACCTCTCCGGCCTACCTCATGCCTTAATGGTCGATCTCGACGGAGCTGTTTCCAAAAATTGTCTGACATTCCATGGTGATTTCCAACTACTCCTACAGCGGGTGTTATTATCTAGCGTGTGGTCATGCCCATTCCTTTCATCTGATGTACTGTGTCACCCATGCGGTGTGTGCACAACGCCGCGTGCCACTGCCAACCCTCTCCTCTCGACCTCCTCGTGGCACCTCGATCAGGGGTCTCGGTCTTGAGAACTTTCCTTATCCCTATTTATAATTATTTATAATGGGTGTAGTTCAATATCCCAGGCCCTATAAGATGCATTGATGTCTAGTTGGTGTCCTTCGTGGTTGCATCCCCAGTTAGCTAGGTAGTTTGCTACCTCATTCCCAGCTCTTCGCACATGCTATGGTATGAGATATCCAATAGCCTGCATTATCAAACTGATCTCATGGATAAGTCTAGAATTCCTCCAGTTTTGGATTATCTTCTCCCATGGGGTTCCTTGCTGCAATTTTTGTAGTATACCTGTTGCCATAGCCAAATCACCTTCTACAACAAGTCTTTGATATTTTTCTCGAACGGTAATTGTGAGCCCTTGTTTAACTGCCATTAATTAAGCCTCATTGTTTATGGCAAACCCCAACTCCATCGTATAAACTTTGCAAATAGAACCTTGGGAGTTCCAGAATATTCCACCTGCTCCCCCCTATCCTGTGTTTCCTTTGGAGGCCCCATCGTAATTTAGCTTCAAGAACCCTGGTTGTAGTGCCTGGAACCTGACTGAAGGGTTTTTCATAATCTGATTAATTTCCCATAGGTTTCGAGCTAGCATTTGAGGTTTTAAATTCAGCATAGCAAGGATGCGAGCTTCATTTCTGTTTGCCGTCTAGTCTTCCTCATTCCTTTTTTCCACTAGGATGGTCTCCCGGATGTTCTCGAGGATAACCTGCCAGTTATGATCGCACTGTCTTGTGTCCTCCCTGAAGATTCTAAATTTCCGTTATTTCTAGATGACCCATAGGAGAAATCCTATGGATAATCTCCACCCTATGTTGAGGACTACACAGGTGTATCCCTCTTTCCTCCAGTTAACAATGGTTTGCGTGATGCTCGTATTATCTCTATCAGTTTATTGAAAGACCATAATTATTTTTTTCCATATATATTATGCAAGGGCACATGTATTGAGTAAATTTTCTAGAGTTTCCTCTTGCTTTTTACACATTATGCATAGCGAAGGTCCCTGCATTCCTCTTTTTTTGCAGCTGATCCCAGGTAAGTATTTTCCGGTGACTTACTAGACAGAGGAAATGTTCTATTTTTGGCCAATGTTTGGTTGCTCATATTTTCTGCCAGAGTGACACTGTAATGCTATTCAGTTTGTTCGATTTAATGTAATACCCTTCTTGAATTGTGAACATGCATTTATTACGGTATCCCCATCTCAAAATTTCGTCTCCATTATCATAGACCAGTTTCTTGGTTTTCATCTCTTTTTCGTAATTATTCCATTGCAATGTTTGTGGGGCATTCGACCATTGATCTTTATTTCTCCATTTCCTCCACTGTCCTTCATTTTCCCCATTCCAGTAATGAGCCAGTGATCTTGTGTGAGGCACATTAGTAAACAGGAAGATCTCTCCTAAGTCTAGACGACTGAATAATTTTTACCTTTATTGCCGTGAGTCTTCCCAAAATAAAGCTGTATGACCACCTTGAACTTCTCAGAAAATGTGCCGTCGAATCAAATCACTATTTATTGCCACTAGGTTCCAGATGTAAAATATATGTTAATATTAATATTTTAATGCTTTGAAAATCATGCTTTTAGTTTTCATATTTTAATGCTTTGAAATAATGCCCCAATCATTTTCAACTAAGCAATGTGAATTTTAATTGAAAAATTAATATATAGATTAGTTTAAATTATATATATATATATATATATATATATATATATATATATATATATATATATATATATAATTTTGATAGGTTAATTTAAATTTTAATACTTTCAAATAATGTTTTTTTTTAGATCTTTTAATTGTAATGTGGTTTAACTCTTTTGGAGTTAGTACAAGATTGTGATAAAGCATAGCAAAGAAATACGAAAACTTTTATAACTAAGCGAAGACTATAATATTATTTTATTATTAATAGATTATGCCGAGTATGAAAGTTTGCATAATAAAAACTTGAAAGTTTCCTCCGCACAATTGACTTTCTTCACAATCCAAATTATATGCATTTGTGTTAGTTTTGAATACATGCTTTAATATTATCAATTTAATGCTTAAAACATCATGCATACATATTTAATATCTTAATGCTTTGAAATAATGGCATATGTAATAATGATTTTTAATTTTGACTCAATGTGAATTTTAATTCAATATATATATATATATATATATATATATATATGTTTAAATTTTAAATATAAATCAAAATTAATATATACGATTATTATCTTTAATTTTGATACGTTAATTTATATTTTAATGCTTTAAAATAATGAACGTGCAAGTTTGTAATAATGCATTTTTATTTGATGCTTTAATTGTAATGCATTCTAACTCTTTTGGATTTAGAACACATGTAATTCGGCTCTTCTCATTTATTATTATCGTTATCTTTTATCTTTGTGTAATTAAGGTAGCTTTATTTTTTTTATTTTTAATAGATTGTAAGAATTGGGGAGGTCTGCACACTGAAAACATGAAAGTTTATTTTGCATAATGGACTTTCTACGAGTCCTGTTTATATATGTATTTGTGTTAATTTTGAAAATATATGTTAATATTAATATTTTAATGCTTTGAAAATCATGATTTTAGCTTTGTCATTTTAATGAGTTGAAATAAATGCCATACTATGTAATAATGCTTTTGAATTATGATGTAATGTGAATTTTAATTGAACAATTAATATATATAGATGAGTTTAAATTTTAAATATATATCAAAATTAATATATATGATAATTATATTTAATTTGATATGTTAATTTAAATTTTAATGATTTCAAATAATATTTTTTTGGGATCTTTTAATTGTAATGTGTTATAAATCTTTGGAGTGAGTACACATGCATTTTGACCAGCCTAATTTATTATTATGGTTGTTTCTATGTAATTAGACATGCTTCATTTTTATTATTAATAGATTGTGTTGAGTGTGGAGATATGCACAATGAAAGTTTGAAAGCTTCTCGGCACAATGGACTCCCTTAGGGTCCAACACATATGTATTTGTGCTAATTTTGAAAATATATGTTAATATTAATATTTTAAAGCTTTGAAAATCATACTTTTAAATTTGATATTTTAAATTCTTTGAAGTAATGTCATATGTAACAATGCTTTTTAATTTTGATGCAATGCTAATTTTAATTGAAAAAATAATATATAGATTAATTTAAATTTTAAATATATATAGAAATTAATATATAAGATAATTCAAATAATTTTAATTGTAATGTATTTTAACTCTTTTTGAGTTAGTACATATGAAATTTGACTTATGTCTTTGAAATGAGGCTAGCTTCATTTTTTACTATTAATAAATTGTGCCAAGTGTAGAGATCTATACAATAAAAACTTCTCAGCACAATGGACTTTCTCTACAGTCCTCCACATATGAATTTTTGTTTCCATAGTCTTGTACATATGTATTTCTATTAATTTTGAAAATATATGGTAATATTAATATTTTAATGCTTTGAAAAACATGTTTTTAGTTTTGATATTCTAATGCTTTGAAATAATGTCATATTGTGTAATAATAAATTTTAATTTTGATGCAATGTGAATTTTAATTGAAAAATGAATATATAGATTAGTTTAAAATTTGAATATATATTGAAATTAATATATAAGATAATTAGATTTAATTTTGGTATGCTAATTTAAATTTTAATGCTTTGAAATAATGTTTTTCTTTGGATCTTTTAATTTCAATGTCTTGAAAATCTTTTGGAATTATTACAGGAACAATTTGAATCTTGACCCACCTCATTTATTATTATGGTCATCTCTATATAATTAGACGTGCTTCATATTTTTTTTATTAGTAGATTGTGCGGATTGTGGAGGTCCACACAATGAAAGAATGAAAACTTTCTGCATTCCTCCATAAGACCAATGGTTATTTTATTATTATTAGATTGTGCAAAGTGGAAAGATCCTGAAAACTTCCTCACACAATGAACTTGCTCTGTAGTCCAACACATATACATTTGTGTTAATTTTATAAATATAATTTAATATTAATATTTTAATACTTTGAAAATCACATTTTTAGATTTGATATTTTAATGCTTTGAAATAATGTCATATGTAATAATACTATCTAAATTCATTTTATTTTTTCACATAAATTATGATATTTATCTTGAATTTTGACATTTGAGTGCTTTTAAATAATTAAGAATTTAAATAGCATATACAAAATACTTCATTCGTTCTTTAGGAAAACTTAATATTATGAAACGATTTCGGATCATAAGAAATGAGAGAGATTTTTTATTCATTGGTTAAAGTTTTTTTTTAAAGTAGTGAGGTTGAAATTTCTTGTTTTTACATATTTTAATGTTTTGAAAATCATGTTTTTAGATTTCTTTAGTTAATGCCATATGTAATAATGTTTTTTAATTTTATGTAACAATGTTTTTTAAATTGTGATTCAATGTGAATTTTAATTGAAAAATTAATATATAGATTACTTTAAATTTTAATTATATATAGAAATTAATATATAATATAATTATATTTAATTTTAATAGGTTAATTTAAATTTCAATGCTTTCAAATAGTGAATCTGGTAGGTTATAATAATGTGTTATTCTTTGATGTTTTAATTGTAATAATTTTTAAATTTTTTGGAGTTAGAACACCTGCAATTTTACTTGCCTCTTTTATTATTATGGTTATCTTTGTGTAATTAGGTTAGCTTCATTTTTTTTTATTGTTAATAGATTGTGAGGAGTGAGGAGGTAGCACAATCAAAGCTTGAAAGCTTCCTCTGCAAGTATGTATTTGTGTTAATTTTGAAAATATATGTTAATATTAATATTTCTATCCTTTAAAAAACATTCTTTTAGTTTTGATATTTTAATGCTTTGAAATAATTCTATATTGTGTAATAATTCGTTTTAGTTTTGATGTAAAGTGAATTTTAATTGAAAAAATAATATATACATTAACTTAAATTTTAAATATATATCGAAATTAATGGTTATTTTATTATTAATAGATTGTATGGAGTGAGGAGGTCCACACAATGGAAGTTTGAAAAGTTACTTTGCACAATGGATTTTCTCCATAGTCTCATATGCATTTGTGTTAGTTTTGAAAATATACATTAATATTAATATTTTAATGCTTTGAAAATCATGCTTTCAAATTTGATATCTTAATTCTTTGAAATAATGCCATGTGTAATAATTCTTTTAAATTTTGATGCAAAGTGATTTTTAATTGAAAAGATAATATATAGATTAGTTTAAATTTTAAATATATATCGAAATAAATATATACGATAATTAGATTTAATTTTGATACATTAATTTAAATTTATATTCTTTCAAATAATGGATGTGGTAGTCAATAATAATGTATTTTTCTTTGATGTTTTAATTGTAATGCATTTTAACTCTCTTTATTATTATGGTTATTTTTGTGTTATTAGGCTAGCTTCATTTTTTATTGTTAACATATTGTGCGGAGTGCAGAGGTCCTCACAATGAAAGCCTCACTTGCCTGTGACTTCTCCTTTGTTGTGTTTCCTTCTTGCGACTTGCGCCCTACTTTGCGGTCCTTGTCCTTCTCCTTGAGTGAACTCTGTTGATGATCTCCAACTCATGCACATTCCTTCTATTTATATGAGTTACTTCCTGATCATTTGTTTGAGCGGATTCCCCTTCTCAAGTCAGGTTTATCCTTCATGTCGTATGAACGTGCTCATTTCTGTTCAAGTGCCCCGACGAGCCCAACATGCAACGACTTGTCGGGTGTACCTAGGGTGCGAACATCCATGTCGTAGTGTATCACACATCACCCCGTCGCTTACTTCAGCAAAACCACCCTTGCTTTTTTTGCACGTCATCATTGACTTCCGCTCATGTCGCGCGGTCATGCCCATCACACGTCACACATTTTGAATTCCACAATTGAAAAATTGTCCTATGTCCATTTACATCCATCAAAATATGCAAGCCTATCCTTTTAATTGATTTTATTGAATATATAAGTTAGGTTTGATTGAATATATGCATTGTGTTAACTTGGAAATATAAGTTAATATTAATATTTAGTACTTTGAAAATCCGATACTTTTAGTTTTAATATTTAAGTTATTTTAAAATATAAATATATATGGAAATTGATATCAGATAAGATAATTAGATTTAATTTTGATGAGTTAATTTAAATTTTAATTCTTTCAAATAATGAATGTGGTAGTTTGTAGTAATGTGTTTTTCTTTGGATGTTTTTAATTATAATGTTTTTTAACTTTTTTGTAGATAAGACACTTGCAATTTGACCTGCCTTATTCTCTGTGTAATTAGGCTTACCTCATTTTTATTATTAATCGATTGGGTGGAGTACAGAGGTTTGTATAATGAAAGCTTTAAAGTGTCCTCTGCACAATGGAATTCCTCTACAGTCCCACACATACGGGTTTGTGTTGATTTTGAAAATATATGTTAATATTAATATTTTAATGATTTTAAAATCATGCTTTTAGTTTTGATATTATGACATTTTGAAATAATTCCATATTGTGTAATAATGATTTTTAAGTTTAATGCAATGTGAATTTTAATTGAAAAATAATATATAGATTAGTTTAAATTTGAAATATATATCAAAATCATTATATAAGATAATTATATTTAATTTTGACACGTTAATTTAAATTTTAATGCTTTCAAATAATGTTTTTCTTTGGATATTTTAATTGTAAGTTGGTTTAACTCTTCCGGAGTTAGTACACATACAATTATTATGGTTATCTCTATGTAATTAAACATATTTCATTTTTTAATATTAATAACACAATGAAAGTTTCAAAACTTCTTCCGTAGTCCCGTTGTAAGAACCCTACCGATGGCACTCTCATAAAACACATTGTAAATATTTTTTTATATGTGAAATTTGAAAGAGGGGGTTGAGTCAAAGGGTCACAAATTCTAGAGTTGGGGAGGATGATTGCTTTCTTCGGATGATGTGGTTTCTTGTGTAGAAACCTTATTGTAGGACAACCATTAAAACTGGTTGGTTTAGGAGTTTAAGAGATTGGTTCTTGAATTAAATGGGATGCTAGAGAAAGTATACAAGCCCATATTGCTTGAGAAACAACAACAAAAAAAGAGGAAAAACAATCCAGCAGAGAGATTGTGCATTCTAGGTCAACAAGGACGTAGTAGAAAATGCAAAACAAGGAAAATATAGCAATAGGATTCATTCGAAGAGGGATAGAAGAGTTCAAAGGTATTCAAGAGGCATACATAGAAGGAAAATAAGATTTGGAGCATCCAACGAGAACGATCGGTAGAAAAATCTAAAGAGAAGAGAAGAGAAGAGAAGGGGATTGGGTCTCTGGTTCCCTGGAGGTTGTAGGTTGATTTTATATACTCTGGAGCCTTGTAACGAATTTGGGTCCCTGGATTATGTGGTTTGAGATAATATCCATAGAGCCTTGTAACAACTTGGGTCCATGGAGGCTGTGGGTTGAGACAAAGGTCTCTGGAGCCCTGTAAAATCTTGGGTCCTTAGAGGTTGTAGGTTGGGATGGAATATGTGGAGCCTTATAACATCTTGGGAAGAGGCCATACTAAAGTAACATCAAAGGAATATGTGATTTATGACTTGTGGTTATTGCATTATTGTAATGGTGGATTGTAGACTCCCTACACTAGCATATTTGGCCCAATTTCCGATGGCCAAAATGTCTCTATTGCGACACATAGGCGTCCTAAGAGTGACACTTTGAGGTTGGGAAAAACGTGTTTTCCTGTACCATCGCATATGCGAAACTTCTAATAACTATTGGAATTGTGATACTAGACATGACACGTGTCTTCATTTAGTCAATTTTTGAATCACACTGTTTATTTTCAATATTTCAACATCATGTGGAGACGTCAGTATTACGACACCGATGCCTTCCAAAAATGTGTCGTAATTCCGATGACCTGTTGTCACACATGTTTTCGCACGTTTAGATCTATTATTTTTCCAGTGATGGAAACAACCATCGGAAGTGCCATGAAAATCGTCGCTATTCCGAAAACTGGCATAACATTGTTGCGACGGTTGGGCCATACCAACGATGGAAACAACCTCCAGAAGTGCCATGATAGTCATTGCTATTTCGAAAATTGGCATAACATTGTTCCAAGGGTTGGGCCACACTAGCGATGGAAACAACCGTCGAAAGTGCCACCACAATGGTCGCTCTTCCAATACCTTAGTCATCGCAATTCTGACGGAAACAACTATCGGAATTGTGACGAGACTCCTAGAAATTTTTTTGGGGGCATAAATAACCTTGAGATGATCATCCAATTTAAGAAGGAACTCACATTTGGCTTATGGCATGATAGAAGTAGTTGATAAAGGAGAAAGGAAGATGTACGACCTCCGAAGCGAGCTAGCATGCAAGACAAATGTCTCAACTGTCTTGCATCCTAGCCTAGCTCGCTTGGGAGGTCATCGATCTTCATTTATCATTTATCAACTATTGGCATCATGCCAGAAGTGAAAGTTGAGTTCCTTCGTAAAGTGGATGATCATCTCAGGCTTACTTCTGCCCCTACGGAGGTATCTCCGATAAGAATTTGGTACCTTTTTTATAAGGTCAAGGGCATGTTCATTTAACAGAACTACCTTTTAATAGCCCTTTGTGTGAATTATGTTTAGTTTAAAGATTGCACGTGAGCTTGAAAAAAATTGGGGTAGCATTGCTTTACACTGCAAATTTTACATGAAAACAACACTAAACATATGTATAAATTAAAAAATAGTTCATTGAGTTTGCTGAAAACCACATCCAAGGGGATGCCTTAATAAGTACTATTTGGTTTTTGTGTTAGCAATATCATCTAAATCAATATGGCTCAAAATTCATTCTTCAGTAAATATGTTTATTTTACTTTAAAAGAATAAATCAGTATAGGAGGGTGTTCTTCAACTTGTTCTCGAGAAAGAGGATTTGATTTGCATTGTTTACTTTGAACATCCAAATTAACTTATCATACATCTCCTTAGATGTTCCCAAATCAGAAATATAGGCAACCAAATTCTTTTGAATGGAATCAATGATAATACTTTTAGCTTTGACCTCACATTTCTTGTACTTTGTCTTTCCAGCAACATGTGCATTTGAAGGAGGTTCCACCACTTTATCCTACAAATTTTACTTGGTTGAATCAAAAGACATTAGAAAACTATATCTAGAATCAATGAAAATCCCACCCATAAGGCATACATTAAAATTCCCTCTGTAGTAATTAGGGCTTGATCACTCTCCACTTTTAGTATAAGGGAGATGGACGTTTTATCTTTATATCTAGGCCCTATTTTCTAGGTTTCAGGGGATCTTGCTTGAATATGGACCCTTGAAATTGATACAGATGAGGAGATGCCAAATATTGTCCCATTTTTTCTCTGTTTTACCCATCTCCCATGGAATATCTAAGACGAAAAAATATTTGGAAGCCATAAGTAACAATAAAAAAACTAGGAAAATTCACAGATAAGTCTTACACAGAACTAGAATGTTTTCTTGTGCACCTATACGTGTGCATGTAGATCTTGAAGTTGGCCTCCAAATGAAAAAGAGCTTAGGCTCCACAATTTCATTCTTGCAAACACCAAATTGTGATCATACTCATTTCAAATGTAATGTTAGTAATGAATATGGCCATTCACCAAAAGTTTCCTGAAGACAGGTCCTTCCCTTGCAAAGGATCTCAGAAAATAGAGAGACAATAGTTTCCAAGAAGTCTTTAGTCAAGGGAAAAGAGGATATCCCCTCCCCTGCATGCAATCATGAAACTGGAGAATCCATTTGAAACAAGGAGACACTTTCAAAATTCTTCAAAGGATAAAAGATTAGGAAAAAAATTATCAGATGAATTGATACTCACACACCAAAGGAATCAAAAGTAAAAGACCAAGAGCTGAAGATAAAGGAACAGGAGTTGAATCAATTTCAATGGAAAAGATAGGTTCAAAGGGAAAACCCTTTTATGAAATTTGGCTTCATCCATTAGAGGAGGAATATGCAGCAAAAGGCTAGCCCTATCCCATCCAAAATATGGAATTTGGAACTGGGGAAATCAAGATACAATAGGAAGAACTTTCAACAGCCAAAAGATCCAAAGGAAAGTGAAATCAAGATAGGCAAATTGATGTCTATCTTTTTAACAAAAATTGCTATAGTTTCTTCTGCATTTCTACCTGTGATTTGGCATTATATGCCTACAATTGACAATTCTCTTGAATCTATTTTTGAACAACTAACCCTTCTTTGGACCTTGAAATATTGTGCTCACTTTGTGATAACAAATTTGTGGTATATACATTTACTTCATCCTTATACACACATATGAAGTTTCCAGTTGTCCAATACTCGTGTAGTTTCATATTTTATTTTGCAACCTTTCATTATTTTCTTGGTTACACCATTTTTGACACTTTTAATACTAATTTGACATATTAAGGGCCAAAATTTTGAAGTGCTTTCACAAACATTTTGAATATAATATGGCATATTTATTGTTGTAAATCAGCAGTAAATAAAATAAATTCAAATTTGGTTTATGCTTGGAAAGGTGTGCTTGAAGGGATGAAATTTGGTGGCATATGCTTGGTATATTTTCTCTTGGATTATCTAGCATATTGGGTTTTTTGAGAAGTGAATTATTGTTTTTTGTTTTTGTTTTTGAGAAGTGAATTTTTGTCCCAAGCTCCAAGGGCTAAGTTCCCAATGCTCCTCCTAGGTAGGTACCTTATTCAATCTAGCAAATATCTACCCCATTTTCCACACCTAATTGGTTAGTCAACAAATTGACTAGGACATCAAACCCATAGGTAACAAGACTAAGGCATCACTCTAATGTCAAGCATACACCCCATTTGAGCCGTCCATATGCCCACAAAGCATCATCAAGGAGCTCAAAGATATAGTGCTCTCCTGCCAAGAGAAAAAACACATATGCAGTAACCCCAAAAGTTAACACCAACTTGATGTTCAAAAAGGGAATGCTTGAAGTCAATGTCACCCCCCCCTCCTTGCTTATCAATGGTAAAAAAAACATGAAACTCTCAATCTCTTCTAGAATAAAAGTACATACACTTTAATACAAACCCACAAATATCCTAGATCATAATAAAATAGGCTCTGATACCATGTTTGAGAGGAGGAAAAAATGATATGTGCATTGAAACTATTCCACATCACTTCTACTTTCCAAGAAGAGCTTATCATGTGTTGTGCACTATAATAAACACACCCAACCTTAATGTTTTTTATTAGCATTGATACCAATGTATTTTAAGGTCACGCAACCTATCAACAAAGTAGATATGTCATTGTGATTCTTTTCAGGTACAAAACAAGTTTCTCTTATAGAAAATACATACATATTAGCACTTAGCTCACTTCCTTCTCAATTTTTTATTTTTCACACTTACACATTTTCTTACGCTTCCTTACTTTCTCAAATACATGTGTATATATAAGAAGTACAATGATCAAGTTTCACTATGTCAAAGAATAATTGCCTCAATGGTTAATAAATTACAAATATTACACTATCAAGGATAATGTTGCCAGCACTTAGAGACTCGGCTTATCACCTTTGACTTGACCAAAAAACTTGTCCATACAAGTCATAACATCAACAAAGAATTCTAAGGTAGCAACATTTTTCAAATTCCGAAGATGATAATGTGGCTATGTACCCTCAATTGTGTACCTAGACTACATGTGTAATACAACAAAAACTCCACCTCAAAAATTTCATGAATCCTCACAAGCTCAAAAATTCCACACAAATGGTTTATTGCCATTTATAACACTCCTCAACTTGCAGGAGAGTGGTTAATATCAAAAACTCTTAAGTGGTTGTTTGATCCTAGAGTGAGTCATAAATTGACCAAGCTTGTGAGACAAGTTCAACACAAAATTCATCAAGTATGGGCATGCAAATTCAATCACTGTATCAAAGGTGAAAAATAACAAAGAATCATCAACACCAAATGTGAATTGCAATGGGAAATTTTTGTGTGGATCAAAGTGGAAAATTAGAATTGTGACACAAACACAGTAATATTCTTAGTCAAGTGGTTCTAGCATTACAACAAAGTGATCACAAAGTCTCAATGTTCAATCATGTTAATACATTGCTGCATTAACCTTTGAAGCATGCACCTATTCCAAATTAGTGTAGGCTCACTGGAGTGGGTGGAGATTTCAACAATTTGTGTTGCACAAAAGACCAACAATCACTATAGATTAAATTATTTTGTTTGTTTCCTCCTCTCCCCAAAGTTTGTACAATTATTTAAGTTAGATTATTTATACTTGGCCCTATGATTTTAAACAGGTTGGTTGTTGAGATCAACTTCATTTTTTTCATATCTTGTTGTACAACTCTATTTAGTTAATGAAAATTGGGAGTTGAAACTATTGCCCAATTTGAAACAATGCTTTCAAATTCTCATCGTTAAGCATCTAATCATTACTTTAATGTTAAATACTATATGGGGCAATGATATAAGATAAATGAGTAATAACGGTGAGGCTCCAAGGTTAACACTGACTACAGACAATAAGAATGTGGATAGTTCAAGTGTAGGAACCTATTACATACCCACCTTTCTGCTACACAAAAAATTCTGCTAGATGCATAGTTATTATAAAAAAGCAAGAAAAAAGGGCCAGTTTTCAAAAGCCAAATTTTTGGAACCATTGTTCTAGATGCATGGTTATCATATAGAATAAAAAATATGAGGACACTTTTTAGAATCCATTTTTCTAGAAGTATAATCTTTCTATAATAAATATATAGAGTCTAAATTACTCTTTCTAGTCCACCAAGAGTAGTTACTTCCCTATGTAACAAATGAATATCTAGATCCTTCCCTCCTATCTTTGGGATTCTGCACATTGAAAAGAAAAAAAATAGATGTAATTTTTTTTGCATAAATAAATTTTAACCTTAAATATTTCATGCAACCTTTTTTAATTCTTCTAGATATTTAATATATCCAATGTAAATCTAATAAATTTAGCCTCAGAAAACAAAAAAATATTAGTGCATCTCATAATACAACTGAATATTTCTTCACTACCAACATCAGAAAAGGGCTTTACAATTACAGTGATTTATGCATTGCCATATTAGTAACAATCCTTTTGACAATTCTGAATCTGCATATATATCTAGTTTCTAAATTATATTTATATATAGTAACAAATACAACAAGGGATATGGAGAAGTGGAAGAAGACATGTCACGTGATGGTGAAAACCATAGTGTTGAAAACTTTAGTTATCCTGTTAAGTATCCCTTTAGAGTCCCAATTTTCCCTCCAAGACTCAAGAGTGATTATAGCACACCCTTAAATCCAAGCCTCTCCCACTTAGGCTTATAATCCTATCATAGGGAGGAAGAGGGCCAAGTGGGTAGAGAAAACACTAACATATGCTCAGGAGTATGTGGGTACACCTATATATTCAGTCAAATAGAGTAGGGAACCACAATGATATTATGGCTATATGGTGTTGATGAGTGAGCTAACTGAGGCTAAGACTTCCATTTTTCAATAAATCCGAGCATCAAGTGTGGATTGATGCCATGGTGGAAGAGTACTCTTCTATCATGAAGAATAGTGTCTAGACTCTTGGAGGTTGTACTTTGGCCAGAGAGAAAATATATGGTTGATCTATATAGGTTTACAAGATTAAGAACACTGTTGATTGTAGTGTGGATAAGTTCAAAGATGGATTTGTGGCTAAGGGATTTTCTTAGAAGGAGATCATTGACTATAATGAGACCTTCACCCCAGTAGCTAGATACTCATCCATCAGGGTAGTGATTTCTATTGCAGCACAAAAGGGTTGGAGGATTTATAACTCTACCCATTCACATGAAGCAAGTGTTCATCATATAGAAAGTTACAAACATATCTCAAGGAATCTGTTAAGAGTTAAGCCCCAACAATTAATAAGAAGCATGAACTCATTAGAACACATGGGATGTTGTGTGTATTTCCTTGTAATGAACTCACTGACACTCCCTAGCACACACTCTTATTCATACATTTCCATGAATTTTGACCTAGTACTCCCCTTGTGTTTCCCTAACACTCCCTACCACTCCCTAGCATGCGTTGACAGTCTCTGGCACACCTTCACACTTCCTGTCATGCCCTAATACTCTGTAACATGCCAATATAACTCCCTGAAACACATTGGCTCTTGGCACTTTGTGGCACCTAACAATTCTTGGCAGGCGTTGGGATGCCCTGGCATGCCTTGGCATGGTTTAAGATTAAATTTATTTGAGATCAATTATTTGAAATTAATATATAAGTAATAGAGGATGATTTAACACTTATACATGCTAGCACTTGGGCCATAGCATGTATTGTCACTACTGTTGTTGTGCCTATCATGCCCCTCTTGAAAAGGTAAGGTCCTCACTTACTAACCCTCTTCTGTTTTTATTTCATTTCATTTTAACTTGGTGTTCCATTTTCTTGGTCTCGCACTCTTTGAAACACATTATAATACCCTAACACCTAACACATTGTGTCATGCCTTAGCACATGGCATGTCTTGGAACTATCTGGAGCATGTTAGTACACCCTGGAACTCCTTGACATGCCCTGGCATTCCTTGACATGCCTTGGAACTACCTAACATGCCTTATCACTCCCTCCTTGACATGACTAACAATCACTGAAACTCCTCAACACACCCTCTTATTCATTTATTTCCATGCATTTTGAATCGGTACTCTATTGTGTTTCCCTAACACTTTGTTTCCTTGACACTCCCTAACATGTGTTGGCACACCCTCACACCTAACATGCCTTACCACTTGGTACGTCTTGGCATGCCTAACATGCCTTGGCATTTTCTGACACGTGTTAGCACACCCTAACACTCCATAGTTTTCATGTCCCTATAGGTCAAATGGAGGTAAAATGGTTATGGCTATTCTCTAGAAAAAAAGGTAGTTGATATCAATGGAAACTAGAAGTATGTTCTAGATTGTTTCTTGTCACACAATTTGTCTAATCAAATCCACACAAAATCCTAGAACCATACATTTTAACAACATCCCTTTGCACCATCGAGGAAAATTGGTTGTGTATTCCTTTTATGACTATTGTTAAGATGGATATAGTTTCCACCACCATCTCCTATTGCAATGATCAATTTAAAACCAGGGTTGGTTAAGATTTTTTTTGTATGAATGGTATTTTGTGGGGGGGAATCACACAAAAGGTTTGATTTTCATCCCTATCATGGACACCTTCAAATATGAATTTCCTTCCAAGCAAGGATTTATCTCAATTAGAACACTTGATTTTAACTCCTTGAAGATTCACTCAAGAAATATACTCTACCCAACAATGTAATCAATTGTTCTAATATCAAAATTAGTCTAATACTGTTGTAATTGTAAGGTATTTGGCTTGCAACACCACCTTCATCCCAAAATAAAATGTCAAGCTTAGTAATGGGAGCTTAATACCTCACTATGGCTAAGTACACCATATCCTCCTCTATCCACTTAGACATTACTTGAGTAGTCTTTAACTACTCCAATTACTGTCACGGCTTACTGAAAAATTCATCTCTCTTGAGATAGAAATTGTACATTAACATAGCCAAACAAAGTCCTAAAATTAATATTTCTTTTCTATTTTTCCCAAGAGCCAATTAAATAACTTTTTTTCCTCATGCACCTCTTCCTAATGTCACCTTCTACCTTTCCCAACCCATTTACAAGAATAATTAGCACCATATTTCAAATATTTAGACAATTATTTCCCATTATTGTGTGTTGGCTCTATGATAGACTCAAGGTTAATGAAATGTTTCTAAATATGACCAATTGTTATACAATGTCCTAATATATTCCACCTTATAGGGGCAAGAATGTCTCACTTGAGACACATATAATAATTCCCATTAATAAAGCGCAACATGCTAAATATTTTAGTGAGGATCACATTCGTTATGATATTATTAACATCTATTTAAACCACTATAACTAACATCATTGAGATGAATAAGAAACAAGCATAGATCACTCAAATATAGTACAAATACAAACAAATACACATAGATAGAATAGTAATCAATTATACTAATAACATGCATGATATTACATAAGTCTAATGTAAAGTGAACACCAAAAACTCATAACAAATGCAATCTCTTTACAACTTCTTCCTAATATTAAATCTATTAGGTTTCTTACAAACCTTGTATATATAGGAAATTAGAGTAGTCAAAATTATAATATAGAATCTTCCAAAAATAAATCACTCAACACAAAAATAACATAAAAAAATATATATTTCTTTAGAAATACATGAATTATCTAAAATAAAAAAGACTAAATAAAGAAAAAAAAAACTAAATACAAATAATATGACCTGATCTATAAACCACCATATTCAACCTTCATGTTTACTTCTACAAATTCATATTTTTTCAAATTTTATTGAACTTTTTCCTGTCATAAAACTTAGTGCCTCGACCATGGCTTCAAAATTACCCCTAAGTTGGCTTCTATGCTTCATATATGCCCTAATTTTATGACTATTATTTAAGAAACCATGAAAAACATGCACATTTCATATGAAAATATCATTTTTTTTCAAATATAAAAATTTTCATTTCCCTCGCATTGTCGTGTTTGTCTAGGTAAGGAGGAGTTTGTCCAGTGAAGGAGGAGGAGGGGTATAGCCATGTTGTGGCAGTTCTAATCCAATACATTTTTTTGAAGTCAAGAAAGGATCCCCGGTGCCTCCCATATTGGTGATTTTGTTCCACAGAAGGAATCTGCACAAGATTCCCCACACCCCTACGTGATGGCCCATCCATATCTCTTAGCAAATTAAAATTACTTTTGGACAATTGCAACAAGGAACTTAAAAGGTTGTATGTTCAGGATTTCATGGAGGAAGATGAACCTGAAGGGGTGGGCGATAATGGTTGCATCAATGAAGACGACAGGTGCCTTCCCTACCCGAAAAACAGTGAGGAAAATAAGCAGAAAAGAGAGCAAGAATGCATTGAATTCGACGAGGAAATCAAATGTCCTAAGGCCATAGGAAACATAGGTCACCTAGAAGTAACAATTGGAATCTTGCTAGATGGATTGATGCTAAATTATTGTTGCTTTCTCTTGACAATTTTTCAGATTTCTATTTCAAAAATCTAATTTTCCTATACCAGTTCAAAATTTTCATATGTTTAGTTTTCACTGTCCAGTGTCTGGTTCGGGTCTTGATCAGTGGGTTTGAGTGGGTTTTATTTTCAATTGTAATAGAAATTGTTTAATTAATTTATTAGAAATTATTAGGTTAGGTTCAGAAACATCTCATGTCCAATTAGTGTGCTGTCAAACCTCTTCTACGTACAACATATGCATAGGTCATTAAACAATATTGTAGTGTTCCAAAATTTTCATGCAGAAAATTGGAACATTAATTTTTGCTAATTTCACATAGGTGGAGAATAAATGGGTAAGGAGACCCATGAATAATGAAAAGCACAATAAAATCCCTCATATTATGAGAAGGGATCATTTTTGTATTTGATTTCACACCTCCATGTATGAAAGGGGGCTATTTTGCAGAGTGGCTAGGTCAAGTTGACCAAAGTCAAACTGCATAGGCTATGAGGTGGAAAGCACATTATGGTACAACGCAATAGAGAAGGAGGGAAGATTCCTTGAGAAGGAAAACCCTAATGAAGTGGGGCCCATGGAGAGGGAGCTCACAATTGTATAAGAGGAGGGCAAGAAAACCATTTTTTCTCATGAATAGATTATTGATTTCATTGTCTTGAGAGACAAGGAGCATACTCTTGCTGTTCAGTAGAGTTGCTGGGGGAATTCCTATTTAGTATTCCTTCCTCCTCATGAGAGGCCTCTTGAGGAATTTATCTTCAGCTTTCTCCACATCTTGGCTCAAGGCCAAAGCGTTCTCTTCCATCACAGTGTTATTCTTGCAGCAAGAAGACATTGTGTTGCTAGGGTTGCAGTGGAGGCTTCCACCACATCACTCCAGGACTTGATTTGCAGAGAAAGGAGTCTCCATTTAGTGGAGATATCATTGAGGAGTGTTATTGAGATCATTTGTAGATTTTGGCAGTAGGCCAAGCTTTCTCCCATCTTCATCAACACAATCCCTTCCATAGACTGCGTTATTCCAGAGTTAGTCCGCAGTGGGGGTTTGCACCATCATATTGGAGGGAGAGATTTACAGTGTCTGGATCAGCCTTGCACTCTGGAAATCCTTTGGAGGAGATTGATTCAGATTGTAGAGAAGATTCTACCATCTCCTTCTATTTTGTATTTGATTTGTTGATGCTACCCAGCAACTCCAACATTTTGGTATTTTCCCATTCTGGGCATATAGTGTAGCCAATCCTCTTGAGGATTGTTGTATTATTGTTGTATAAGTATTTTTAGGGGTTGAGAGCACACCCCCCCTCATTTCTTGAGCTATATTGAAATATCATCATATTTCACATTTTTATGCAGCAGTGTCTCCATAAGACTGCACAGTCATAGCTAGGGTAGTTTATGCAGCAGTGTATTTCATGCTTTTATATACTTGTTCTTTGAGGTTGATCATTCCCTCTCTTGAGTGCTCTTTCCCTCAAGATATTGTACACTTATTTTGCTGATATGAGCTAATACAATGGCTATGAGTTCTTCTATCATTTTCTGAGATTGAAGCAAGTTTCTCTTCATATATTTGTTTGCATATTGTTGTAGCTCACTTTTGAGTGGGATTCTTCAAGAAGCTCTATAGACAGAGTTTGAAAAGGGCCAGATAGCCTCCAAATCTCACACTTCCTTGAGAAGGTGACATATCCAGTAAATGCCCCTTCAGTCAATCTCTGGAATAGATTGTTGATTGCTGACATTCCTGAAAAAAGAACATTACAGTGGTAGAGAGCACCTTTCTTGGCTCAGCCTGTGGCCTACAAGCCTAAGAAAGAAGAAGAAGATGAACTTGATCTCATCCATTTTTAGAGCAAAGAAGAACCTCTCCAAGGAGGAGAAGCAAGAAGAAGAGGAAGAACCCTGCACTTCCTATTCTCATCAAGGAGACCAAGAAATAAGCAGGAAAAGGAATCCATCTTTTGGAGAAGAAAATAAAAGGGCTGAATCAAGGACCAACTCTAGATTTTCCCATGAGGAGTGTGAGCATGCAGCTACAC
Organism: Pinus albicaulis; assembly: GCA_034641835.2. Lineage (NCBI taxonomy): Eukaryota > Viridiplantae > Streptophyta > Pinopsida > Pinales > Pinaceae > Pinus > Pinus albicaulis. Next base: position 419,979,391 of record CM076577.1, read on the forward strand.
ACCATGGGGTATAGCACAGTCACATGGCCAAATTTTCCATGAGAAGAAAAGAAGAAGAAGGCATACTGGAGAAGGGAACTCTTAGTGGTTTCTTACATGAGTATGAATCTCAAACTCAGAGGTTTAGAGATCACATCTCTTTCCTAGAGTTTTTCAAGATCATGTCAGGGAGGATCAAGTAGCATAATGTGGATATATTTCTTCTATCTATATTTGATGGGTCACCTACACTTTCAGCCAAAGCATGGGTAAAAGAGCTAGACACCTTTCTGTAGCAGCATCAGATTCCTAAAGATGAAGCCATCAGAGTAGCAGCGCTGCACTTAGGAGGTAAAGTCTATGCATGGTGGTTATTTGAGTCTTTTTCTTTGAAAAATGCAAATACTTCTTCATATGCAATGTTCATTAGGGCTTTTATGGAAAAATTTGGTGGGAAGAAATCTGAAACACATGTGGAGGAAACAAACATTCCTAGAAAAAAAAGACCCTTGCATGTGATGGAGGAATTCATGGGCTCAAGATCACTTCAGAAACCCTTAGAGGAGGATGATATCTTGCATGGTACTTTACTAGAGGCAAGACCTTCATCTTGCATTTTGGCACAAGGAGTCATGGAGGTCTCTCTTTCAAGAGATGATCTCATTTTGGGGGAGTTTCCCACATATGTTGATGAGGGGAAGGGCAACAACGCTGTCAATCATAGAGCTGATCTAGTACCTCATGCAGAGGAAGGAGGAGAAAATGCTCCAATAAGAGGGATTCTTGCATCCTTGCAGGAAGGTCCCCAGGATCTCATACATGGAGGTCCAAGCATAATCAGTGAGTAGCATGGTTGTGCCATTTTGCAGCTGGAAGAAGGAGGAAGAGAAAAAGAGCAGCATCATGTGATGAGAAGCACACACCCTTCTCAATTCCAGAAAGTTAAGGCAGAGAGGATAAAGACTATACTGTGCAGGGAGAGCAAGGTTAAGGTTGCTCAACCATATGTATAGTCCACTCTTGGCATTGATGTCTCACTACATAGGGGCATCCCACCAGGGAGATCACCAGATCTATCATTGATGAGAGGCATCATGTTGTGGGATTCACCGCTCTTGGATTTTGGAGAGGTGAAGAGTTTTGGGGAAAATTTTGGCATGAGGGATGTCAAAGTAGTAGATAGTAGCAGGAGGAGAGCTACACATGCCAGATCACTAGCGCTGTCTCTTAGGAGGATTGATCCTTACTGGAGATCTTCACTCTTAGTGGGGTACTCCAAGGATATTGGTGCTTGTAGTATGCCTGATGATCCAGAGAGAGATGATAGATATATGGTAGAGGATATGGTCATCTACTCACATGGCAGAGTCTTCTTGACTAGAGCCTCTAGTCTCAAGGATAAGATGCTACTTGCAGAAAAGGGGGACTTCTTTTCCATGCATCTTGATGCATATCTTTCCTTGGTAGAGGAGTTCATTTGGGAGGGAATCCAGCAGGATATATATCAGCATATGGAGAGATGCATATCCCGGATGATGATGATGAGGATGTCACAACCACCTTCCTACTCATTGGGAGTAAGGGATCACTTTTAGTTGAGCCATTTTAGCTCAATGACCAGAGTACCTGGTAGAGGAGGTATACATCTGTATTATTATTTGCCTTCCTTTACTTTATATGATCAGCATGTCGTATTGAGGAGGATCATCCTTTCTCATGCTTTATATGACGATGTACTTGGAGCCATTTTCAGCATTGATATTGGCTATTTCATGGGTGGACTGTGGGGGAAGCCCCATGATTCTCGGTGGGCACTATTGACACCATATTTTCTGTTCATGTTTCTATCTTATGAGATGATTGTGGCAGAAAAAAAGTGGCTGGAAAGGCACTTGTTGATTTCTGTTTTGATGCAGGCAGTGAGAGCACTGCGCATGTTCCATGAGTGGAACTATGATCCACTTTGCGGTTGTCATATGACAACTTGTTCCTATTTTTTCTTGGTTCCATGTGTTGCTGAGTTTTATTTTTACATGTGGAGCTTTGTCTGGGGAGTGGGATATGAATTGGAGATGCCCATTGGGAGCATGATTCTCCCTACTTTGCATGGTGTATGTTTCCACGGAAACAATGGGCAGCCCATGATTTCCAAGCTTCACCTCTTTCCTTCATGTGGGAAGAGCTATTTAGAGAGCCTGAATTTTTGGAGGAGGAATTTCATGGTTTATATGTTTGATGGGGTGGCTTGGGTCTCTCTTGAAGACCATTATGTTTCAGCCATATATCAGCAGCAACCCCATATGTATCATGATGAGGGAGGAACTCATTGGGTGGATGTGCCCTTTGGGAGGAGGAACCTCCATTTTTTTTGCAGCTCATGCTCCAAGGGGAGTATGGAAGATGATATGGTCACCATGTTCAGCCATTTGTTTTTTCATGAGGTGAACCATATGACTTTTTGGATTCCATATGATGATGAATTCCAACTCATCACATATGAGATGATTTGGGCCAGCCTGATTTGCAGCTTTGGAGGAGAGGTCCTTGGGGATCTAGACTTCATCTTGCCTCTTGAAGGCAACATTATTGCAGCTCGAGTTCAGCTTGCACTCCACATTTATCATGAGTGGAGAAGAGGACAACGTGGGGTAGGTCATGAAGCTTACCATGTTCAGAATTTCAGCCCACCTATTCTACATGAGCACAAGGTGGAGGATTATTTTCGGGAGTTTCCTAGTTGGAAGGTGGCTCATTTTGCATGGCTCATAGCTTGGAGATGGAGGATCCACATGAGGAAGATGTTCCTCAATCACTTCATAGACTCCATGCCTTGGGAGGAGGCTTTCCGGTTCTGTCCTTTTAGTTGCTTGAGGACAAGCAACATTTGGGAGGGGAGGACAGTAATGTTCCAAAATTTTCATGCAGAAAATTGGAACATTAATTTTTTCTAATTTCACATAGGTGGAGAATAAATGGGTAAGGAGACCCATGAATAATGAAAAGAACAATAAAATCCCTCATATTATGAGAAGGGATCATTTTTGTATTTTATTTCACACCTCCATGTGTGAAAGATGGCTATTTTGAAAAGTGGCTAGGTTAAGTTGACCAAAGTCAAACTGCGCAAGCTATGAGGTGGAAAGCACATTGTGGTACAATACAATAGAGAAGGAGGGAAGATTCCTTGAGAAGGAAAAACCTAATGAAGTGGGGCCCATGGAGAGGGAGCTCACAATTGTATAAGAGGAGGGAAAGACAACCATTTTTTCTCATGAATAGATTATTGATTTCGTTGTCTTGAGAGACAAGGAGCATACTCCTGCTGTTCAACAGAGTTTTTGGGGGAATTAATATTTAGGATTCCTTCCTCCTCATGAGAGTCCTCTTGAGGAATTGATCTTCAGATTTCTCCACATCTTGGCTCAAGGCCAAATAATTCTCTTCCATCACAGTGTTATTCTTGCAGCAAGAAGACATTGTGTTGCTGGGGTTGCAGTGGAGGCTTCCATCACATCACTCTGGGACTTGATTTGCAGAGAAAGGAGTCTCCATTTAGTGGAGATATCATTGAGGAGTGTTATTGAGCTCATTTGTAGATTTTGGTAGCAGGCCAAGCTTTCTCCCATCTTCATCAACGCAGTCCCTTCCATAGAATGCGTTATTCCAGAGTTAGCCCACAGTGGGGGTTTCCACCATCATATTGGAGGGAGAGATTTCCAGTGTCAGGATCAGCCTTGCACTCCAGAAATCCTTTGGAGGAGATTGATTCAGATTGTAGAGTAGATTCTACCATCTCCTTCTATTTTGTATTTGAGTTGCTGCTGCTACCCAACAACTCTGGCATTTTGGTATTTTCCCATTCTGGGCATATAGTGTAGCCAATCCTCTTGAGGATTGTTGTATTATTGTTGTATCAGTATTTTTGGGGGTTGAGAGCACACTCCCCCTCATTTCTTGAGCTATATTGCAATATCATCATATTTCACATTTGTATGCAGCAGTGTCTCCATAAGACTGCGCAGTCATAGCTAGGGAAGTTTATGCAGCAGCGTATTTCATGCTTTTATGCACTTTTTCTTTGAGGTTGATCATTCCCTCTCTTGAGTGCTCTTTCCCTCATGATATTGTACACTTATTTTGCTGATATGAGCTAATACAATGGCTATGAGTTTTTCTATCATTTTCTGAGATTGAAGCAAGTTTCTCTTCATATATTTGTTTGCATATTGTTGTAGCTCACTTTTGAGTGGGATTCTTCAAGAAGCTCTATAGATAGAGTCTGAAAAGGGCCAGATAGCCTCTGGATCTCACAATTCCTTGAGAAGGTGACATATCCAGTAAATGCCCCTTCAATCAATCTCTGGAATAGATTGCTGATTGTTGACATTCCTGAAAAAGGAACATTACAAATAAGAAAATACTTACGATTGTGGGATATCTAGGCCTCCATCAAATTAGAAATTAACTCAATTCACAATGGGTTAAAATATTATGCAAATTAAATGAAACATCTATATAAGGATTGTTTTCTAGACTACATAATTTAATTAAAAGAATAAATGAATTGACATTTTTTTGTGACATTTGATTATGTATGCACAAAAAATAAACAAAGCAATTAAGAAAGGTGCTTCTTCAACATCCACCTAGAGAAAAAATTGGACAAATACAATATGATTTCAATCAAACATTGGATTATTTTGTAAATGTTTTCGAAACTGAACTTGATTTTAATTTTTATTTGGCTCACAGATTTTCCCTCAATTTTTCTTTGGTTCTAAGCTTCCAACCTCAAAAAATAATGTTATTTTGACAATATCATTTCAAAACTGCCACAAAAAGTTCACAAATTCTAGATATTAAATGAAGGAATTCATTCACTTTCATTTTAATACACGAAGGAAAGGGATGAACTTGAAAGAATAGCTTAAAAAAATACTAAACCTACACCAACTCTGCTATAACATTGTGGATGAACAACAATTTTAACTTATCTCCATGTCCCAAGGTCTGAATCTTGGCAATCCCTTTGAAATAGACATGGTAAGTGTCGAATAAAGGCTTAACAGAGGACAAAACATAGACACATGAAGTTTCAAACCATATTTTATCTAAGAATTGGTAAGGATTGATGGCTTTGATACCTGCACTGAAACAGTTGGACGCATTTGAGTTTAATATCCAGGAAAATATTCTATTGCTGATAGACATTTCCCAACCTTTGTTTCTAACCTTACCCTTTTGCCAAAGTTTACCTACATATTGAAGCATATATATTTCAATATAATTCCCTTCTAGCTTGGAATTCTTCTTTAGTTATCACATCACCACCTATCAAGAGTAAAATACAGATTTAAATATGATGCTGGCAACATACGTTTTAATGAAAAATCTTTGGATACATGTCTGAAGAGGAAGAAAGAAAAGAAATTATATTAATGTCCACTAGTGGCCAAAATATGTCCACATGACTAGGAAGAAAAATGTTTGGCAACAACAACAAGTACGTAAAGCATCTTCAAAACACTATAAAACCCAGGTTAAAAGGAAAAAAAAGAAACAATATACAATAAGACAAAAGGGGGGTGAACCTAAGAAAGGAGGTAGCCAAAATAATAAACCTAAAAAGGGAGGATGAGAAAACCCTAAATAGTGAAGTATATAGTACATTGAAAGGAAGTACCCCCACAGTGATGCTACACCAGAAAGGGTCCTTCATAAAGTAGCTAGGACTATGGATGTTGAGGAGTAACACCCTAGGACTAGAAGAGGACTCATTACCCCTACCCACCATCATAAACATGCCAATGTTGAGTGTGACAATATCCTCTAGAGATTGGGCTATGCTATCCAATGGGGGAGAAGTTAGGAACCTTGTTCCTCTTATAACATCCAAGTATGATGAATCTTCTAGGGAGGGGGAGAAACCTGGTGATGGGCATATTTTTTCATGAGACATGCTGAGAATTAGGAAGGGTAGCAATTCCTCTACATTGGGTGCAGAGATGCTAATAAGATATGGCCCCATGATCTCTTTTGTTGGGAGGCATCGTTCCATAGATCTATTATTATTAATGTCTTTCACACCAATATCAGCCATTTGCTTAATGCATCAAGTGGTTGAGAGGGTCTGAAAGGAGGAGGTAATCAACCTAGTCAACCTCAAATTCCATGTAAATCTCTCTGTCTAAAAGTATCTGTCTCAAAATATATAGGGCTAGGAATATATGGTGTGGGTAACAAAATAAGGTAGCAAGGGACCTACTAAAGTCTCTGTCTAAGTGGTGAAATCTTCCTGGATCTGAGTAATATATGGAGTATCGGAAAGTGAAGTGCTCCATGTAAATCCTGCCCTCCTATGGATTCATGGGATTTTTCTCAACTCATAGCTAGCAGGAGTTCACTTTCAGCACAGCGAGAAGAATCAAAGGCATGTGACCAAGGGGAATCTAGAGGAAATTTTATTCTCAAGTTCATCTCTGATAAGATGAATGCAGTGATTTTTCAACTTGCTATTATAGCATGTATAGATATATAAACACTGTTGAGAGATAATCTGTAAAATGCCTCTATTGCAGTCACTCATAAAAAAGGTAGCTGAGGCAATCATATTTAAAAAAATGGCCTAACTCTTGGAACATGACCTAATCTAGAGGATTCCCATGTATGTCTTTGTTTTAATTTTATCAATTTTGAGAGAACTTAACTTCATAAAGTATTTAGAATATAGTGAAGAAATACATAGAAAACTATAATATCAAAAATAACCACATTTAGTTATAGCTTCTACTTATGAATCAAATGCATGCAACCTATATATTAATCAAATTGTAGAGCCCCAATGAATGTTTGTATTTATTATCTATACCAATTCTCCTTTCAAACAACTTTTTACTTGGCAGATCAATAGAGAAAATAGGGTTGCCCATACACATGGAGGCAAATCCAATGCACTCTTGAAATTGGTATTGAATAGCATATCCTACATATTTTTTCTGTTTTCTTTTCCATCTCCTACATCACTGACAACAAGATCACCCTTTTCCATGCTGGTTGCGCCAAGAACAATTTCTACTCTTATGGTAGTGTGCGGTGATGATTCTGGGGGATTTTGAAGGGCTAATTGAAACATGCTAATAGTCTCATTGCCTTCATTGACACCATGAGTGTTATCTTCATTGAGAATAGACCCGGTCATTTTCAATGAAGGCTCCAACACTGCCACAGTTTTTTCCAGTTGCTGTCTGAAACATAAGAGAAGTTTGAGTGTTGTCCCTAATAGATCCAAAATTCTTCTTGTTGGTATACAATTCATGAAGATAGCTAAAATTTTGCACTTTCTTTAGATCTTCCTCAATAAAATTATTTGCTTTACTGATAGAAATAGAATATGCTATCAACTTTCAAGTAATTTCCTGGATCAGTTTGTAGCATTGTTGAAGTGATATTATCGACTTGAATCTTCGGTTTGAAATTATCCATTGTTTCTGAATGATACTCACACAATGGATTTTTTTCTTTCTTGGGAGAGAGGGATGACACTGACTTGGGTCCTAGGATTGCTTGCAATATAGTCTTGATTTATATTTTTCCCTCCCTTTACCTGTTGAAAAAGCACCGAGAAAAAGAGCACAATGGAAATATGAGAAAGGTGGGGTCAAAATGTTTGAACTCTGCAACTATCCTCTGAGAGGCATTTCTTTTGAAGGGGGTGATAATTTTTGAAACCTATCCAATGTTGTTGGTAGTGCATGCATCTGCCTTCTAGATAAAAACATATCATCCGATGTTCCCATTGCAGATTTTAAGGTTGGTGGGTGAGGATCACCAATTGAAGGCTACGATGGCCTTTTGTAATTCAAAATTTATAGAATAAAACAAGGCAGATAGTCTGTATAGTCGTATGTAGAGAGGATGGGGGGTAAATAATTTGTTTTATTGACCATACAATGGAGCCTTGAAACCATGATGGATTGTTTGATAAGTTATTTTTCTTATTTCCAGCCTATTTGGCACATGATTTAGAAATATGTGAGAAGGTTTGGTTGCTCGATATATTTTCATATATGTATGCTCCTTATTGATGTACCAATCGCCAATATAGTCTAGGACTTGGAAAAATTCCTCAAACAACCTTGGATATGGTTTGTAGAAAATTAATTTATACAAAGGAGAAATAAATGATCATATATCCTTGACTAGATTTTTTTGTATTTATATTCCCAAAGATCCTGGTAGTACACTTGAACATGTAGATAATTGGATTTCCATCTCCATTGCATCTCATGGAATATGTTTGCACCACTCATAGTGTTCAAAAGGTATGAGGACATATGGAAATATATCTATGTGCATGGTCTGGGATACTTAATCTCGAAAATTACATCAGTTAGAGTATTGGATAGGATGGGAGCTCAACTGAGATTTTTTCCTTCCTCCAGATTGGTGTGCAAAATAGGATCTTGAGCCTTTGTGTGATGTGTTGATCCATTCTCACCATATAGTGTGCTTAGAAAGGAAATTGCATACATTGAGGGTGCTCTTAGAGTGGTATTGGGGTATATTTTCTTATCCCTAGCTATGAATTGTTTGCACCACACATAATGTTCAAAGGTATGAGGACACGTGGAACTCTGTCTGTGTGCCTAGTCTAGGATACTTAACCCCAACAATTGCATAAGTTAGTGTATTGGATAATATGGGAGATCAATTGAAAATTTTTCCTTCCCTTAGTTTGGTGTGCAAAAGAGGAATGTGAGCCTTTATGGGATGTGTTGATCCATTCTCACCTTATAGTGTGTTTAATATTTATTAAGGCAATTTCATACATGGAGGGTGTTCTTAGAGTGCAGTATTGGTGTATATTTTTTGTCCCTAGCTATGAATTGTTGAACCTCATCATATCATTTATTGGTTATTTTATTATAGTCCTTGTCTTGGGGGGATTCCCCCACCCATTCATCACTCACGGAAAGTTCTACACTATGGAACTTGGAATATTTTTCAAGGTTACCTACTTGGAGTGAGGCTATGCATTTTCCTTCATTGTTGATTCTTATTTTTGTGTCAATGTTTGTATTCTCAGTGATATATTATATCATTTCCGTGCAAGGCACTACTATTAGCCAAGTGGCCACATTATCTAATTACAATATTTAAGACTTTCCATGACAATTGCATCATTTTCTTGTTCTTGAGTTGGATCAAAGGATGTTGGAACTCTTGTCATATCCTTAAACAAATGGAAAAGTACCCCATATTGATGGGCTCCTTTAATACCTGTAAGAATGGAAGTGTTTGATCAAATATATCACATATGTTTTCTTCACACCATGTTTTACCTCATAAATCTAATTTTTGGATTGGTTGGTCAGTGCATCATTTGATATTGATAATTCATGAGTACCTTAGCATATGAGTACCTTCGTGTAGAGCTTTGTTCCAACCTTACCTTTTTATAAAGTTTTATTATATCAGTCAGAGAGTAGTTAGATATTAGTGTGAGGAGTATAACACATATGTTTCTAGTATTAGCAAACTTTTCAGTTCAGGTTTCCAACATTCTATTTATAGAAATTTTTTCCTCATGCAACAAATTCACATGTAGATTGAGGAAAATGAATGCGAGATGTAGGATAATTAAATGGGCACTTTTAGATTCCAAAATTAGTATATTTTTGTAGATTCTATTTTTTATAAATTTGTTCCTTTTTTAGCAGTATTCTGTAGACGATGGTATATTTGAATACCCAATAGTGAGATAGGTTTATGGTCCAAGTTTGGTATGAATTGGAGGAGTTGAAAGTTGTGAAGAAATTATAGTTTTAGAATATAGTTAGAATGATGTGAAAAAATTAATTTTGAGGACTCACTTTTGAGATTATCCCATGGTTCAAATTTCTGTCAAATCCAAGACTATGATTTTTGGATGTATTTTTGGGAAATTTATTTTTAGTACGCAGATGGTACTTTAGGCAAGGTGACTACCTTTTTGAGTACCTGGCATGACATAGAGCATTACTGCAAAATTTTAGTCCATTCTAAGCACTTATATTTTTTACGGGCTAATTACATTTTGACACTTAATATTTTTGGATGTTTGTGTTTGTAGTGAGATTTGGACTCTATTTTATTTCTACTTTCACTAGGATATGGAGTGCTACATGAGGGGGTTTCTCATGACTTGTTGGAGGCTTTACCTTTCGGTGTTTTTCCCCAATAGGAGAGTGCCCACCTTCATGGCGTGACATTGTTGAGTTTTGAGCAATATTTACTTTTTTTCAAGAGGGAGAATGCATGAGATATAGATGTCTATTCTTCTCATTTTTTGACATTAAAATTTTTTCATGATATCAATATATTTTTCAAGCATAGGTGATTTCGATATAACAATAGGAAGATAGTAGAAGTTGTTTTTATTTTATTTTCTATATCTTTGCTTCTCTGCATTCCACTTGTGGAATGTGGAATTTGGAGAGTCTTGTTTCTTAGTCTTTCCTATGGAATGTGAAATTCAGAGAGACTTGTTGCTTTGTCACTCCTGTGGAATGAAGAATTTAGAGAGAATTGTTGCTTTTTCTCCCCATTCCTTAGTCCTCTCATTCTAGCATTGTTACATATGGTGTTGATTGTGGAACCAATTTTTTGAGTTACTTTTCCCTTATCTGCATTTTGACATTCCACATGTGAAATGTAAAATGCAGTCTTGTTACACTATCTCCTTGTGACAGAGTCCCCACATTCTTGCATCTAGTGCAAAGTGCAGAGTTTAGTTTCCTATTTATTTTTCCACTATATGCATTTCCACATTTCCAAATGTGAAAATGTGGATAGTCTTGTTACTTTTTCTCCCCATGGTTGAGTCCCTGTATTCTCTAATCTGGCGTGGATTGCAGAGTTGAGTTTCTGATTTGTTCCTCCATTATATATTTTTCCACATTTTTGTGTTCCCCATGCAGAATGAAAAATATGATCTTGTTGCTCTTGTTCTTCATGGATGAGTGCTTGCATTCCCATATTTCCACATCTGGTGTGGAGTGTGGAGCCAAGTTCCCAATTTTTTCTTTACTTTTGATCGTTATGGTGTACAAAATTGCATTAAACTCCCTGATTGCTTCCTTAGAGTGCAATATTTGATTTCTAAATGTTCATATAGTCCTGCTTTAGATTGTTTCAAGTCATGCTTGCCTAAACAACATTTAGTTCACAAGGCTTAGATTTTTATCTTTCACTGGGGATGGATAATTATTAGAATGTGATTAATCTAATAGAATGAAGAATAGACTTCCTACTGTCAGCATGTAGGTTCTTATAATTTTTTCTAGTATGGTTCCATTTAATAGACGCTTAAGAGTGTTCACTTAAATGAGTGAGTCTCATTCCAAAATAAACTTCTTACATCTTGCTTCAGTGGCAATATCAGCTCCTACTTCTAGTACCTCTAATTCAACTACAATGTTGGTATTAGTCCCAAGAAACCTTGCATACACTCTTAGAATGTTACTTGAGGTATCTCTAAATTATCTTCCTACTCTTGCCCTTATCACGTTTCCCTTTGAACCTCTATCAAAACAGAGTTGGATAAAGTTCTATGAAGGTGGACACTAGGCTTCTATGATTAGGCTTGAGGGGAGGAAGAGGAGGGATTTTTTCAATGGCTCTTAGATCTATGCCTCGTACAACAAGAAGTATTTGCACCTAAGACTTATATTTGTTGCTTTTCTTTGACCAAGCTAGGGGTTAGACTATTTCTTTTAGGCGTTGATTTAGTTCCTTCCATGTATTCTCCACTTATCTTTTACTGTGCTATAAAATTCATTTATTTATTTCTTTCTAGATTCCCTATAGGAGAAATCATGGGAGTAGGCACTAACCTCTATTTAGGGTTGGGTTCTCAAAGGGGGAGGCTCTCTATTCTTTGATTGTATATAAAATGTAAATTCTACTACAACGTTTTTGTGTAAGGTTATTTCTCCCTTGTCCCACAATCTCAACCTTCTCGCATTGACAAAAATATTCTTTACTTATTCCTCTTCTTGGTTGTACGTTTGGCATATTGAAGTCCCCTCAAACCCTCTTTTTTGGATTTTTTCCCACATCAATACCTTTCTTTTGGCTAGAAGCCACATAAATGCCAATATTTCTGGCCAGAGCCTAAGGTTCCAAATATGTTGTTTAATCTCATCCCTTTCTAGAGATTGATACCTTATTTCAAAGGCATAGGCTTCTTTAATTGAGAATTTGCATCCTCCTTTCTAAAAAAATATCAGGATTTATTCTCCATGATTGAAGCAGATTATTTTTCTAATTATTTATCTAATAGAGATCAAGGTTCTGTGGAAGTGAAGGTTGGCTACCTGTCTTCTGCCTTCCAAATATGCCATATTTTTGGGTTTTCCATTGGATTATTTTCCTAGTATTGGTTAAATAGGTTTCAAATAAGGAATGGAAGTGGTTCTAAGCTTCTGAGAGAGAATTATTGCTAATCAATTTAGCTAGCTATTTCCATGAGTCATCCTATAGTAGTGTCGAAGTCCCCTCTTGAGTTTCCTAGAAGCAATGATCTTGGACTATATTTTTGTTCTTCTGAGCATTGTTCTTAATCAAAGAACTTGACTGAAGACCATGTGTTCTAATGAGTTCTTGTTATTGTACCTCCCCTGCATATGTTTTTCTCTATATTTGACTCCATAGTTCTCCCTTGTTAGTCAACGATTGCCACTTCCATGCTAAGGCATTGTTGAAAATATGAAGGTTCCTGGTTACTAAACCCCCACTTCTCTAGGAAGGTTGACTTTTTCCTAGCTACCAAGGATCATTTCTTCTGTTTCTGAGTGCCTCCTCAAAGAAAAGAGAACTGACAATGAATACACTTGATGGCTTTGAGGATCTTGGTAGGAAGTTCCAATTCTAAGAAAATATATAAACATGTGGATTACAAAATAGGTTTATGTTGGGTAATTTTTCTTGGAATATTAAGAGATCAAAAAGTACAAGAGTTAAGCTTAAGGTCAAATTTTAGCTAGTAGATCCTCCTATAAGATGTTTCTTGAGACATTTAGAATGAGGGGAGCTCCTAGGTACGTAGAGGGAAGAGAGCTCTGTTGGAAGCTAAGGATTCTATCAATGTTGCATTGAGTGATTAAACGAATGTTGAAATGAATATTACTTGATTTATAATAGTGATAAAGGCCCAAATAAAGGTATCAAGGATGGACATGACAAGGTAGTCTTCCAAGATAGAGGGGTGGTCCATCATAATTTTAGGAAATGTGGGAATTCCCCCGGAACCAACTGTGTTTTGATATGAAAACCTAAAAAAGTGGCTGAAGCACACCTGAAATGTGTTTATGTTGGGTTGAAAATTAATTTTGGAACTATGCCCCACATTTCAGTGTCTATACATCATGTTTTAGCATATGTATGATGTGTGGGGTGGTACCACATGCTTATGTGGCATATGTATGTTGAATGCAAATTATTTTAGGAAAATAGTCATGTATGAGTGGGCAACCTAATATTCCACACTAAGGCCCTACTAATGCTATGTAATTGATGGTAATTTTAAGAATATGTTATTTAATTATTGGTAATGTTTACGAATTAATGGTAATGGTAAGTAAAAGTGACATTCTCCTTTATATTTCATTTTCATCTTTTTTACTTAAACATTATCATTAATTGTTTCAAGATGTTTGAGAGTGGTTCCAACCTCAATGGATTTCTAATGGAGAATGTAGAATTTTCTATCCTTCTCAAAATCAACCAGACTTAACAGATTTTAGGAATTTGGGATTGTGGGGGTTACGATGTTTCCATTGGATTTTATTCTATATGAGGGTATGGAACTAGCATTTAATTACAAGCACCAAGCCAAATATGTACCTTGATGTTAGTAACATTGATTATTAAACTCCTCAATCAGGACCCTACTAATGGTGTACACATCACTCAAACAAAATATGGATTTTACATGTTAAGCCTTTTTATCTTATTTTGATGCTTAGAGGGTGATATTGATGATGAAGATCCCAATATAGGTAATGATTTACATGATATGTAGGTATTTTCAACTCCAAACGACATCAAGGATAATAAACATGATTTAGTAGCTCCAAACGATCATATATGTTCTATGATATGTAGGTATTTTCTATGATACCTACATAAGTGAGCTCACTAAATAGACCAGCTCATTACTATAAAATAAGGAAATTATGTAATGGGCCTCCTAAGGAAATTATAAAATAAATAGGTAAAGGAAAGATCATTACAATAGACCAGCTCACTTATGTAGGTATATGTTCTATGATATGTAGCTCCAAATGATATGTAGGTATTTTCAACTCCAAACGATCATTACAATATGATTTAGTAGCTCCAAATGACATATATGTTCTGGATGAAGCAACTAAAGCATGTCTAATAGCTAAAGAGGATAATATAATAATTGGTAGCAATGATGATCGACTAAGTAAGAAGTTTTCTACAAAGGTGCAAAGTGATTTCGAGATGTCTTTACTTGGTGAGCTGACATACTTCTTAGGGCTTCAAATATCTCAGCAAGAGAAATGAATATTTATATGTCAAGCCAATTACATCAAGGAAATGCTCAAGAAATTTAAAATGGAAGATTGCAAACCCATCCTTACTCCAATTGTAATAGGTTGCAAATTGAGCATAGACAACTCATCTAAGGATGTGGATCAAAGGTTGTACAGATCTATGATTGGTAGTATTCTATATGTAACAACCTCCCAGCCAGATGTTATGCAAGCAGTTGGACAAGTAGCAAGATTCCAAGCAACACCAAAAGAATCACATATTATTTCCGTCAAAAGAATTCTTCGATATCTAAAAGGCACAAAATAATATGGCTTGTGGTATCCCAAGGGTATCAATCTCATTATTCAAGCCTTTACAGATGGAAATTGGGCAGGAAGCATTGATGATCGTAAGAGTACTAGTGGAGCAGCATTCTATCGAGGTGGTTGTCTCGTATCATGGTTGAGAAAAAAGCAAACCTCAGTCTCATTATCTACAGCGGAAGTAGAATACATTGCAGCAACATCATGTTGTACTCAAGTCCTTTGGATGAAATAAACTTTGCAATATATTCAAGTAAAATTCAGTGAGCCTATTCCCATATTCTGTGACAACACTAGTGCCATCAGCATCTCCAAGAATCCTATCATGCATTAAAAAACAAAACACATTCTGATAAAATATCATTTTGTTAGAGAACAAGTCGCTAAAAAGAATATCAAACTTGAGTATGTTTGTACAAAAGAAAAAATTGCTAATATCTTCACTTAACCTTTACCTCGTGAAGCATTTGAATATCTTCGTCGGAAGCTTGGGATTCTCCCAAGTTCTCATTAGATTACAGGTCTACAGGACGGTTGTGTGTCAGAGGGAGTGGAAGTGTGTATAGGTCCGCAGGATGGTTGTGTTTCAGGGGGAGTTACCCTTTGCCTTTGATGAAAAATGGGGAGAGAATGTTGTATGAAGAGGTTTCATGATCATAGGGGGAGTACTTGTGTTTCCATAAATGCCAAAGGGGTAGATTGTTGATCAACGATTTTCATTAACGTCAACCCAAGCAGCACCAGGGGCTAACCCATTATTTCATGGGAATTTTGACCTACAAAATTAATATATTATGGGTCAATAATGTTTTTTATGTTTTATACTTGTCGAGATGTTTCCATTGATATATGGCATGCCGTGTATTTCTTCACGGTTTGAGAGATATTCATGTTTGAAGTTTGTACCCCTAGTTAGTGGGCTAAACCCCCATGGGGTTGTGGCATGGGTCATTGAAAAGTCATAATTAATATTTTTTTAAGCTCCTAAAATTCATCCCACGTTCACTTGTTGAAGCCCCTCTCAACCTAAGCATTTCACTTGTTGAAGCCCCTCTCAACCTAAGCATTTATATAAATTGTGATCCTCATATCCTCCTCATGCAAGGGATTTCGCTATCTGAAACAGGTCATCGTGGAATTTTAGCTCTAATTTTTTTTTTAAGAAGGTTCAGAAGCTGAAAATTTTATGAGGTGAAGCTAAAATCCTAAGGAAGATGTTGTGAAAATTTTACATCAAGGTGTGCAATATTTTCGGAGATATGATCTGTGGAAGGCAGTGTTTTTGCAGGCTCCTGAAATTCATCTCAAAGAAGTGACCTTGGGAAAATCGTCATAACTCTCTCTCTGAGTATTGGATTGGAATTCCGTAAAAAGTGGCAGATAGTGCACAACATGTAGTTTTATCTCTATCAATTTCAGAGCCAAATGAAGAAATAGTGACACGTGGCACTCCGTACAAGTTCTCTCTGATGAAATAATCCATAATTAGGGCATTGTGAGAGATTGGGTATAAATCTCACTTGAAGAATCCAATTGGGTCAAAACTGTGGCATTGGAAAGAAAACTTAGAGGAATACTACAGTACTAAAAATCAGATATTGGGGTTATGAAATTACAGAGATACACCAGATTCGACATCGCGCTCCTAGAAGGCAAAGAAAAAGCTAGATCATGTATTGTCAAGAGCTGCAAAGGACCAGACTTTCTAGGGAAGCAAATGAAAGCAAGGTGCAGTAGAGGGTAGCATGACAAGAGAAACAACCAAGGTACATAACAACAACAATAATCTCATCATATGAAGTCTTCAAGTGGGTAGCACTGTATACAATCATTGTAAAGGTATCATTGTACTTAGTCATTGTAAATACATTATTGTACAAATTGTACTAATGTCTATCTGCCAAGAGTTGAAGAGGCAGTGTCAGGTGGTCTAGGATCATCATTAGGTGGTTGTTTCATAGTTGGGGTTATGGTCTAGTGTATCTTCTTCTTCTACATCATTGTAAAGTGGACCACTTCCCCTAGTATGGGAGTCCATTCTTATTTTATTCTTCTAGAGGGTGGTAAGGTGGTGGTAGGGTGAGTTGTAGCTCATTGGGTGTTGGGGCATCCGTTCGGTTGACTACTGAAGAAACTCGGGCGTTGGAGTGTCCATCCAGCGGGTGATGGAGAAGAATTCTTTTCTAGATTCTAGGAAGTTGGAGCTTTATTTTCAATTGGAGTTGAATATTAAAGAATTATTAGAAAAGCATTAGGTGGTTTTTGTCCCAGAGTGGGTTTCCACCTTAAAACATGTGTGCATTTGTGTTCCTCTTGTTTGCTGCTATAATTGTACAAACACTGATAATAATTGAAGATTAACTAATGCTCAAATTGAAAGAAATACTGATTCACCTCCCCTCTCAGTATTTCCAACAATAAAGTAATTTCAATTGTTGTAGCTACAATTCATACAATATTATAACCAACAATCCTGCAACTTATTCATAATCATGTTATATATGATTATTTTTTATGCATCATAGAAAAACCCATCATAACAACTATAGTGAAATTAATTGAACCAAAGACATATATTTTTACCTAAGAAACTCAAATGGGAAAACCAATAATTTTTTGGGGACTTAATTACGCTCAATAAATTGTTACACAGGGTAAGCTATGTAGTTTCAACTGATGTTATGATCCATTCTTTCTAGCAATATTAGTATATTACTTTAACCCATGGAAAATATTTTGAAGGTATAAGGAAACATGGCCAAAGGAATATTGGAATGTAGAGAGTTCCACAAAGACCCTAGCTAGTGACCCAATCAAAAAATGCAAGCCAGAAAAGGGTTATTTCTTGTGTTGTGGGTTGACAATTATATAGCCAGGAAATCAATTGATTGAAGTAATGGGGTTGTGGTGAAACTCTAAAAGGAATAAATCAAGTTAACTTGTTGTAGCTACGATTCCAACATACAATATTACAACCAACACTCATGCAAATTAATCAAAATGATGTCATTTGTGATCATTATTTACATAACAACTACAAATAAATTAATTGCACCAAAGACATATATTTTACCCTTGAAACTCAAATGGGAAAACTAACATTTGATGGGGACATGATTCTAGCATAATTCTTCCTGCACATAGTCGAAATAGTAAGAATGCATGCTTCCAATTCAAAATATGATGTAAACCACCGAGATGGTGCCAAAACCTCACACGCTCTACAATATTAAACTATGATTGTAACAATATGTTATTTATTCACATGAAACTTCAATTCATGAACTGTGTTATATTTCAATATATTAATAATATAAAACAAAAAAGGTTTCAATGTTTAAAATCATGTTCAAACTTACAATCAAATAGAGGAAAAATCACATACAGAAAACCAGATCATAATCATGAAAAAGCTTCATCTTGAATTATGAAGTGTTAAAGAGCTTACAAAATGTGACACTACGAACCTGGTCAAGTGCACAAGAAAAAATATCCAGGACATGACCCTAGTTGAAAAGTTGTTTTGCAAGGCTATCATAAAATTTGATAGCTTTGTGATAATATGGAGCTGCATCCTTGTCTAGGTATTTGTGGGTATGTACGAGCTCAGATAGATCTTTGGACACAATCTTCGACCAATTGAATATCTCAAATATCTTGCTATAACAGAGAAAACATTAGGCCACATAAACAAAATCATTCTTTGACATTCAGGATATAGATATTATTTTTACTTGTATACATCACCAGAAAAAACAAAATTGATAACAATACAGATTTTGAAAATGGAAATTTCAAATGTCTGGAAATAGTGAAAAGGAGCATGCACACCAGACAATCATAGTGACACACATGCACCCACAAAATGTCAAATGAAGACCCAAAGTATTACATATGCTATTTATGGCAACTCCTTTAAGGTGGCCAGTTTCTCTATACCATTATTCCTTCTCATAATCAAGTCTAAGAGTGAAATATCCAGTTCAATCCATTGTAACACATTCAGGAAACCCGCTATGCAGCTATTTGTTATTTCTCATGTTGCAAGAGAATTTGTACCTGCACTGCCAAGTCATTCAACATTCATAATAATATATACAATAAATACAAGTAATATTTGTAGTATTTTTTACTCTAAAATGCATTCTTACGATAATGTTAGAACATATGTTGAAATCTCAAAACATACCTGAATAAGCTACTCTTCATTTCAAGAAAAAATTGTTGGAGTCGCCTGAACTTGGAACAAGCCTCCCACAATTTGAAAGAGTAGAAACTAAGTCAAAAATGACTTTTTTGCTGCTATGTTGGATCGAGGGAGGTTTGCTCCAAGATTAAATCACTCCAATAAATTATTCTCTATTAAACAGGGCCAATCATGTGAAGGTGGAAGCTCTTATGGCCCCTCCCCTCCTCACGTCTCTCTGAATTCCCCAATACCCAATATATATTTCATTTTTTTACGAACATGAGCAAAAAAAAAAAAAAAAACTAATTAAAAAGCAATGCAAAAAAAGTACGCAAGAAAACATTGCAAGTGTATGGCATAAAAATAGTATTATAAATGAGTTTTTATATAACGCAAAAAAGTTTCCAAGTATGGTACGTCATTCATCATCTGTCTTATAATAATACAATATTTTATGTAATCAAATTTTCTTTTTCTTCTTTCTATTTCTAAAGCTCCTAACTACATCATCAACATCATTCTTCTCTACTTATGTTTGGTTCCTTTCCTGCATAGCTGACCTAGTCGAGTACTCACGATGTCTCGTCTCATATAGTGATGGGGCATCACCTACAAAAAATAATAATATTAAATTTAAATTGCTAGTTTTTAAATATCATTGAATTAGTTCGTTAATATTAATAAACAAAATTGCAACGACATTATTTACTTAGTGCACCAATTGTCACCGTTGGAACCCTTGCCCTGTGTTCCTCTCTGGTGGTGGGATGCTCAAGTACAACCTTCTCTGTCATTTAAAAAAAAAGGTATAAGGAAAAAACCCAAAATGTATAAGTAGAAATTGATAGCAACATTGCCGGTTTGGTCCCTACTAGAATGATTAGGTTGCACGTGAAGACAATATTCTGAAAATATTTCACTCTCAACACACTACTCTACAAATGGGTTATTTGGCTCATTTAAAGTGCTTCTCCCCTAATCTAAATAAAGTTTTAAGATATTAAATTTATGGACGAAAACAAACATATTGAAAGGTTAACGTTTTACCTTATCAGGCATACTAGATCTTGGGACCTGTCCCAAGATTTTACGACATTCAACTATGAATTGATAGCCCAAATGGAAAGAAATATCTTTGTCTTCCTTTGTGGTTTCCGTTCCAAAGTCCTCACCGTAAATTGCATAATATTGTATATTTTTAATTTTATTTGATGGGATTACAAAAATGTTGGAAGATGATACAATTAATAAGATTTTTAGCTAATTACAATTCTTATGACTAATTTCAAGTAGTCACCCTGGCCTAGCTTGTGTTGGCCTTGTTTTTAAATCCTAGCTTTGGCTTCCTTCGAGGTGTCAGACAACCTATCATCAAAAGCTTCAAGTCAGTTATGTAACACACTTTTATTTTAGAGATAGATAAAATTAAAGCTATTTAATTAAAGTTGTAATTTACCTTGCGGGTCCAAATGACATTTTTCCTTCTTTCTTGGCATTTTCCTCTTTTTCGTTCTTGATGAGTGCTCTCCAATCCATTTCTGGAATTATGAGAGGATGCTCGTATATAGATTTATTTTTCAAGTAAGTCCTATAAGTGTCGTGCTTATATTTCAAATATTGGCCAAATGCCTGGGCGACCGCTGTTCTATTAAATGTGCTCGCCCCAAAAAGGCCTTCTAGATAATCTATAAGTTATTTTTTCAGGTTGGAATTATAGGGATTCCACCTTGTGTGTATGGTTAGGCTAAAAAATATCGACACCTTGCCCTCCAAGGCCCTATAAAAATCATTGTTTCCCACACAGGATAAGATATTATCATTAATTTAAAAATAATAATCATGATAAAATATGTTTTAGATAGAGTACATGAAATAGTTAAAATATTAAAACTTACCTGGGAGTTGAATTTTCTTTATAGGAACACCTTCATTGTTCACCAAAAATGTGCCTAGAATGGTCCCCGTGGAGGTAACATTTGTATCTCTAGGAAATTCAATCGTAAAGTTAGCCATATCACCCCCATCACTGCCACCACTTTCTGCGGTTGGCTGTGTGTCTTCTTGGGGGTGCGTTTCTTGGTTGCTACCTAAAGGTTTACGAGGTGTACGAGGGGGTTCCTCGAGAATCTCTTTCCTTTGTGTCCCACTACCACCAACACCGAGGACAATAGGTTGCACAAAACGCTACATACGAAAGAATATTTTTGTTAGTTTAGTTAATGTAGAAGTTATAAATCAACGTATCACAATTTATCTTATGCATAGAAATAAAAATATCCTTTTGATTTTTGGTTATTACCTCATATGTATCAAGCTGGTTCATAACTTGTAATATTCTTTGTTTTATTTCAGGTATTTGAGGCACAATGTCTATCAAACGCTTAGGTTCCTTGTTTGCGTTTTGAATTTTTTTTCGTAACAAAACAAATGGACTTGGGGATGAATACAAATCTTCCTCATTGATAGAATCATGACATGCACCATGGCCAGGCGTTTGAATATTTAAAAAAAAATTAACATTATTTCAATTATGTAAACAATTAAAATACCTGAAGATAAAGAAAGGTTGACACTTTACATGTTCTTCGGATGACCCCTTTCCGCGATCATCCTGCCACATTATAAAATAATAAGAACCATGAAATATATATAATTTTTTTTTAAAGATAAAGAAACTAATTTGAAAGTGAAATTGTTATTTGTTTACCTGTCCTGAGGTTGTTCCCGTGCCACGATCAGTTTGCCACAATACAATAAAATTAGAAATGTGAAACAACATTTTTAACATTGTTAAAGATAAAAAAAATAATGCAATAAGTAACGGCTGTTTAAAATATAGTTGTTTCATAACTGTCCGCATACTACTACTGGATGTATCTACTCTATTGACATGGTAATCCACTATGCAATTTCCTTCACATCCCTCAAATATGAAATTTGGTTGTTTGTTTGTTGTCCTAGGTCGTTTTCTATTTATAAACCTTGTGATATTTCCGGAAGCTTTGGGAATTCCATCAATATAGATAGAATATCCCTCATTTGTATCATTTCTAAAGAGGAATAAGACAATGTAGGATATTTATTCCTTAAAATTTGTGGTTGGCATGTCAGTGGGATGTGGTTCATCCTCTTGCCATGTAGGATCATTCCTACTGTTGTTGGTTTGCATGCATGTAGGACGTGGTTCATCCTTTCCCTACTCTCGGTGTTTTACATGCGTGTAGGAGGTGTTTCATAATTTACCTACATATGGTTATGATTTGAGTTTGTAGGATGTGGCCCACTAATAACATATCACATTAATAAGTTTGCAAGACTAGAATATAGATGTCTATTTACTTCACAAACACATATGTGTAATAAAGTATTCTTATATTTATTATTTGCATTTGATGCTAATTAGATTGGCACAGACACAAAAAATACCAAGTACTACAATAGAAATTCAAAAATATCACATTAATAAGTTTTCCAGACTAGAAGACGAATGTCTATTTACTTCAAAAACACATATGTGTAATCAAGTGTGCTTATCTTGATTATCTGCATTTGATACTAATTAGATTGGCACACACAAACAAAAACAACTTAACAAGTAATACAATAGAACTTCAAACATATAATTGTTGTGATAGCTAAGGGATTTTCCAATTTTATCAATTTAATCTAGTCCAGGTGAAATAAATTACTCCCTAATACAACTGGGATGTGTTATTTAAGCATAAGATTAGGCACACTCTTTAGGGGAAAATAATCCTAATGCCTTGATATAAAAAGTTAATAACATATTAACACTTGCACATAGTAAATAATTTCCACACATCCCACATTCCACTTATAACAAATCACATTACTAAGTTCGCCACACTGGAAGATAGATGTCTATTTATTTCATAAAAACATAGATGCGTAATCAAGTGTGCTTATTCTTATTGTTTTCAATTTGGGGCTAATTGGATTGGCACACACACAAAAAATAACAAATACTACAATAGAAATTCGACCATATAATTCAAAATTGTTGTGATAGCCAAGGATCTACTAAATTTTTCAAATGGATCTAGTCCAGATAGTTGGGAGGAGTGTTATCCTCCCCACCTGGTTTTAAATCCACCAAGAGACCTTAGCAAGTATACTATTCAACATATTTGATCTGTGTTGTTTACCTTGCCTTTTTCTCTTTGTGTTTGTTCCTGTAGAACCTACCTCTAATATACCTTGGAAATTCACATACAACACTTGAGCAGCTTGGAAATCTATGTTGGACAAACCAACCTAGATCCATCTTAAATCTGGATCTACCACGCGACATGAGAGATCAAATGTCTTGAGATGAAAAATTCCTTTAGAGTGAAAAGAGATTTGATCCCTCTCAACCCTTGGTAGATCCATAGTTAAGATGGATCTAGGTTGGTTTAATTTTTCCTTTTAAATAGGATTCCACACGAATACCATGTGTCAATAGACTCAATACCATGGTTTCCCATAAATCTAGAGCTAAAAAACCTAGTAACTTGACCACATCAAGTTTTCCCAACAAAAATTAATAATAATAATAATAATAATGTAGAGTGGACATCGTTTGGAGATGATTCAACATCCTAATATGGTAAGTAATTCATTTAGCCCATTGAAAAATACACAAGCAAAGAGCAAAAAAAATAGATTTATTTTGGTTGATAATAGAAGAACACAACTCATTCATACAATCAAAAATAGAAATTTAGGAATAAATAAGAATATACATACAATCACACATTCTATCATGAGACAAATGACTCCATTTAAAAGTGTAACGTATTTGTGTTTCTAAATTATAGATAAATCCACCCTTTCTTCTGTTTTTTAATAAACATATATTGAAGACAAGATATGAAAGACATATCATAAAACTGCATAGAATCCATAACAATGGGGAAGATGTGAATGGTCAGTAAAATACGTATGATTGAATATATTAGACAATCTGAAAATTTTTTCGATCACAAAATAAAGGATTTTATTAAATAAGGTGCATACTATCAGGGGAGAATCATATACTACAATCGAAAGTAACTTGTATATTATTATATGCTAAAAATTTATAACATAAGAGAAAACAAGCTACTGTAAGTACTAAGTTACAACTCAATACAATAAAATCGCAATACAGAGTTAACAATCACCTATTTCCAGTTTGGAATTCCACCAGCTGGAACCCAAAGGGGTATGATCAAACTTGCAGTCAACTCCAAATTTATAGGTTCTTGTCATCATATAGTGAGTGCAATTGTTTTCTCTAGGTCACTAAGGATAAATGGGAAAATCACTTGAATCATCCAACCTAGGGCACTTGGTTAGTCATTAGGGGAATTTTGAGGTCTAAAATGGGCCTCCTAAGAAAAATGTACAACCAAAAAAAACTTTATAAGAATCAATAGGATTCAAGATGATGATGTCAACCATGGGGGATGATTCACCATTTTTGGAGTAAAAAATTTAAAATACTAAAAAATAATAAAATAATAAAACTACTTTTTCAACTCGTATTTTCAACTTATATCCCTAAGTTTTTACTCAAATTGTGAGCGAGAGTACTCATTGGATGAAAAATTCAATTTCTCATCCAAGGAGTACCCATGTTGCATACTTTCAATGGACCCTCCTACACAAAAGATGAGAAATACATTAAAAAACGTGGTTGCAATCACGTTTCTCATGTATTTATCATTTTTCATGTAGAAGGGTCCATCAAAAGTATGCAACATAGGCACCCCTTGGATGAGAAATTAGATTTTTCATCCAACGAGTGTTTCCACTAGAAATTTGGGTAAAAAATTAGGGAGATAAGTTGAAAATACGAGTTGAAAAAATAGTTTTATTATTTTATTGTTTGTTCCCTCTAAAATTTGATGATGTAATCTAATATTATTTTATTATTTCCACTATTATTTTATAATTTTCTTAGGAGGCCCATTTTATACCTCAAAATTCCCCTAATGGCATTCACAGATGAAAGAGCTTCATTTCACCCAAATGTGTTATGAGTTCCCATAAGAGTTTGTGAAATAAGGAGTAGAGAGAATATATCATATTATTCCATGGTACCCTATTTAACCAAATGGAATTATAGGCTAAATTCTTTGATAGAAAAAAGAACTTTCATGGTTCCAATCACATTTTTATGTTGAGTATAGTTGATCTTCCTCTGTCTATCATGGAATAAGGCATGGTAAAAACTGTAGTCATATACACTTGAAATTGTTTATAACATTGATGGATCTATACATGCGAATCCATGCATGATGGATATCAAAACATAACACATGTATAGTCAATGGAGGTTGTAAGCTCCTTAAAAACTAAGAGATTCTGAAATTCATCTCCATATTCAGTCAATGGGGCGTTGAGATATGATGCCCTAGACTCCCTTAATTTTCTTCAATATACCGGTAGCAATGTTGAAGCCAAATATAGAGGAACTTAAATTAGTAGATCATAAAAATTGCGAAGGATAAACACATGAAGCTATTCCAAGGTCAAATGGAGTGCAAAATGAGAGAAAATCACTCTGGTGGAAAATTCCAAAATTGCATTTAGTGCTAATTTCACTAAATTCGATTTTTCTAGGACAATGCTTTCCCCATATATTATAAAATATGCATATGGTTTTTGGAGGCCAATGTAAAGGTTGTTGCAAGATAGAGGAATAACCTGTTCCAAGTATTTTAAAACCCAATTTTTCGGACTACATAAGTGAGTCCATCCTTAGGGGTAAACACCTAATATTCTTTGAAATATTTGTGAGGATTAGGGAAAAATAATCCAAATATAAATATTAAAATTTTAGGAAATTTTTTAAATTTTATTATTATTAAGGAGGTTGGTTGGAAAGGTAAATAATGTAATTTTGATTTATTAGGCGTTTACCCCTGAGGATGGCCTCACTTATGTAGTCCGAAACGTTGGGTTTTAAAATACTTGGAACATGTTATTCCTCTATCTTGAAACTGATTTACCTGTATGGATTATGTTTTTGTAAAGGTTGTTGGTTCAATAATAATAAAAAAGGTAAATGATGGTCTAAGGGTAAGTGTTGAGCAAGGAAAAACAATTTGCAAACCCTATATAGAAATGGTGAAGATTAGTTTCAGCAGTCCAACATTTTCAAGAAATGAAAAATATGAATTAGGATAGTGGCTTTGTCAGGTCTTACAACATATTATTAAAAATATAAATCAACCTACAACAAATTTTATCCATTCATTTCTCATACTTGACGAAGACTATCTGTGGAAAGGGTTGTTTCATAGCCTAACTCTAAAGATTTAGATTTTTTTAATGGTTGTTGCCGGTTTTTGTGATGAAAATGATGACCTCTAGCCTCTTTAAGGACATGTTAATAATTTATTTTTATGGATGGATTTGGAATCTTATAATTTTTTAATAAAGGAAATTTTAATTTATTTGGGTTGACGCTTATTTTAGAGAAGAATTCTTTTCACGTGTGCAATATGCTTGATGTAACAATTATTCTAGCATAAAACTTTGATGCTCCTATGATACGTTTGACCTCAAATTTAGTTACCATGGGAAAAATATTAGTCCTCAAAGAAGTATCTAATTAGGATTTGTATGTCACTTCTCTCAGGAGAATATCCCAGTAGGCCTATACATTTTTTATCAACTAGTTTTTTTCGTCCATTTCTAGTAGTCTAAATTCTACTTTTATATGTAGTGATTTTGATCTCAGGAGCTCTAGTTATAAAGCTTCTAAGTACTGTCTCGTAAATTATATAATTTTAACTAATGATATGGGATCTAGAGAGACAAAATATACGTTATGAACATATAGATCTCAATTTAATTCATAGCAATGTATGTTGTGTTGAGGTTGAACTATGTCTTACAAGTTGTCTAAATTGATGCACTGAAGATGGTTCCTAAGGGGATGATGCTTGAGACTAGAAAGTAGGTATATTTACTTCATAGAGGTTTCTAGAGTTTATTATGTTCGTTACATTGGAAATATAATAAGATATATACTTCTACTTTGGATATATTCTTTTAAATTGTTTTTTTGAGATATTGAAGAAGTTTCAATAAGAAAATTTTTCCATCCATATTTGTATAATAAATATGGTCATCAATGGTAGAGGTTGGTAGAGGTTGTCCTTGTGAAATAATGCAAGGTGCATAAAATTGTATATGCATTTCTCAAAATTCTTTATGAATTCCCTAGTGTGCGAACATTACCAAAGTTGCCATTGGAGAATATTATATAGCATCTATAGAAAAAAAAACGTGATGAGCATTTGACATCAAATTCTATGCAATGATTTTCTGTGTTAATTTTAGATCATATAATAAATAAGGTCATCAATGGAAGATGTTATCCTTGTGAAGTAATAAATGATGTGCAAATTGTAAATGCATTTCTCAAATAGCTCGATGAATTCCCTACAAAGTGAATAATACCCAAGTTGTTTGTGAATAATATTTTATAGCAACTATAGAAAATTGCTTATACTTGAAGACAATTTGTTTTTATAACAAATGGCTTAATTTAGGGGCTAATCTAGAGGGACTAGAGGTGGAAGTTTGATCAAACTTTTTTTGTGTTTGGCACTTACAAATTGCATGAAGCCCTTCACTCTAGGGCCATGTTTTTGTGAATCTTAAAAAAAGGGAAGGGAGTTAATGATACTAAAAGAAATTTGATATTAGGCTTAAAAAGTTGTGGTTAGACTCCTCAACCAAGGATTTTTGTTTGGTTGGAAATCTACCAATGTCCTCCAAAGAAAGTGAGACTTATAAACTATAGTTTTGCATAGCCTATTTGTCCTCCCATTCAGAAGAAAGAATTGGATATTACACCTCTTGTGCGCCTATGTGGCACTCAAACATATTTGGAATTGGTTACTTGTGAGGTTCTAGATCATATTTCTCAACCAGATCCATTGGAAAGTTTCACCGTGGAGTGACCATGCTTCTGTAATCAAGATTTACATAATAGGAATAAGGGATCACATCAATATGTTGACACTTTGTTTCATTTGAAAATCAGGTGTTCCTGAGTTTTTAATGGGTCCTCAATCTGTTTAAACTTCAATGACTTGTCAAAAGAAAGTCCTATCAAAATTAACTCTTTTAGTCAAGGCTGATCTTAAAATTTTCAGAAAAAATGCAAGAGAAGAAGATTTTTCATTGCAATTGGATGTCATCTCTTTTCTGTGGCCTAAGTAAGAGATCGTAGAAAGCCCATTAAAAAATATCACTTATAACAACCCCACCATTAGAAGGAATGACTGGAAATGGAACAATGTATATCCTTTGGAGGGTCCATAAAGCACTCACACACTCCATAATTTCTTTGTGTTCATACAAATATTTTGATTTCATGTAGGGATCCCTTGTGTATAAGGAATAGTCAGTTGCTGGTTTATCTTCTTATAACTTCACTTGTGGTGATCGCTAGTTTTTTTAATTGAGGCAACATAGAGTAGTACAAGGGAAACATGGGATTCCTTGGCTATGGCGAATGTGCAGGAAACATCAGTAATATTGATGGCATTGAGGGGCTCATTCATGTTACATATCGTTTATAGTGCTAACGAGTGTGGGAAGACTCAATCTACCCGTACATGAATAACCCAACCAAGAAATTACTGTGTGAATAAAACCAACCCTATCGCTTGTAAATAAAATATAACCAACAAATCCTGCATATCAGCAGAGTTGGGATCGAATATTTGGATGCAGATGCTTCCTAAATGGTCAAATGAAAAAACCCTAAACCGAAGTCATCTCCACAAACAATTATTCACAGAATCTACCGACAAAATGTGCCAAACAAAAAAATGTTATTAAATGCCAATTTTGCAAACATCAAGAAAAATGTCGAATAGTAATATACTTCAATAGGATCCGACTTAAAGAAAATTACCCAATTGAAACCTAGGAATTTTTTCAATGAAAAATCAACAGAAGAACCCTGTTGTTGCTTAAATCGAAGAATTTTGAGATGGAATATATAGTAAAACCCTCAATTTTTTTTGAGAATAACCTTATTACTACTTAAATCAAAGGATTTTGAGATGTAAGATATAGTAAAACAATGAATGCAATAATAGATTAGAAATATAAACTATAAGGAAAATTCAAAACTTACCTACAGCATGCCCTTCATATCATTTGAAGAGTTGGGCAATTCTTGGGTAATTCAGGGTTGGTAAATCTATCGTTACCAAGTTCTCCGTGTAGTTCTCCTATGAAAACCCTTGACAATGAAAAGTACTAACCTAAGCTCCGAAAACCTCAGGACAATGAAAATTCCCAACCTACACACATCCCGCCATGAATATATGACAGTGAAAAATCCTAAGCTCCAAAAACCCCAGGACATTGAAAATTCCCAACCTATGCACATCTTGCCGTGACTATCTAACAATGAAAACTCTGTGTACATGAAAAATAATTTTAAAACAAAATTAAATATTAAGGAGGTGATATGTTTAAGACTAGTAATATTAATAAGTTTAAAACAAAATTAAATATTAAGGAGGAGAAATTTTTAAGATTAGTAATATTAATAAAATAGAAACATAGGGGAATGCTATTTCGATCTTGTCACATGATTGGGGTACTAGCACTATTCATAATGTAACTATGACTAACACAGAAAAAATCCCTATTACTCATTCACTATGATCACTAGATTCCTAATGTAACTAATCTTACTATGCTTACAAATACTATGATGAAGCAAACAAGGATTCTAACTATACTAATGTCACTAGCTCACTATGAGACCAATAGGAGTCACTATGAACCAATAGGAGGAATTAATACATCTATAGGCCGTGTAGCATATCATAACATCAATGAATGTCAGTATACTAATGCACATAACATGGACGTCTCTATAGCGACGCTATCTTCTATTACTGTCGCTATTGCGACACCCTAGCCAGGTGCATCGCAATAGAGGAATTTTTTCGTACTGTCGCAAGAGCGACAACGTTGCCATTGGTGTCGCAAGAGAGACACTGCATGGCGGGATTAAAAAATTTGAGAAAATTTGGGGAAATTTCTAACAATACGTCAAAACTTTAAGAACTAAAGTGTTGAAAAATTGACCATGTGCAATAGTGCTAGAAGGGGGTGAATCCCTATGTGAGTAATTGGGGGTGAGGTGGAGAACCTTTGGACTCCCTATGCTATCGAACAAAGCATTGGTAAACTCATGGGATTGAGGTTTAGTAGGTCCTTTAGAGTTACTGTTTCAGTTGACAACTAGTGTTTTAACCCCTTAAGCAAGCATTCTCCTCAAACTATGGAATCCAACTCTAGGTGTGGCTACAATTGTCTATGGCTGGGTGGAGAGTCCTTGTCCTAGACTTAGTTGCCCTGCAAATTTAAAGATAATTATCTACTATTTCTTGTTAATTTGTTGATGAACCATGGTGCATTGTTGACTATGATAACTCTAGGTTATGGAATCGTATTTGTGTTATTTATGTATGAATATGTGGATGAATATTCATGCAGATATGATATTGAGGGACATGTTAAATATATGTGTATGTGTGTGTGTGTGTGTTGTTTCTATGGAATGAATGATATTGTTAAATAAGCTAAGTAGGCATTGGCTTCTAAACTGGAAATAAGATGTTGTGCGGATAACTTGCTGATGTTGATCACAAAAAAATAGATGCACAAATGTGTAATAAACCATATGTTAATAATAACCAAGCTATAACGCTGAGATGAACCTTAATTCAAAGAAAATTATTAATTGTAATGATAACAACACATAAATGAATGATAAAGGAACATAAGGCCATGTTCCAAGTAGCAAAAAATACATAAGAGCTTGGAATAAAAAATGAAATAGTGGGCTCAAAGGCCCTTTATTAATATGAAACAATTACATTGAAGATCGTCTACTCTGAAGGGTTTTCATTCAATTACATCCATTTATATTCCTATGTTACAAGTTTCTTTGCTGCGATAGGAATTGCATGAGTATTGAGAATTTTTTCTTTTGGGGCCAGATTAGCCCATCAGATTTACCTAAATGGCCTTCAACCTTGCATTATGAGTAGGCTAGATGTATTTCGTTTGGATTCCTAGTGCTTCCAGTGAGGCACTGAGAGGTTCTGTATAGCACCATGGAACACCTTAATAAACCATTGGCTTCAACATAAAGCCTTGAGGTTGATTATAAAGTCTGTCATACCTCTGAAACAAATTCATGGTCAATAAGGATGGCTTGAGGAGGTATGTGAAACATCAAATATTTTCCTTGGGGAAATTACAAATATCCCCTTCTAATTCATAGAATAAGGCATGGCCGATATCTCTTAATTCAACCATGGAAAAGAGCGAGAGAAAACTTGTGGCAGCGTAGAGGGATCATGCCCTGAACTTATAAGAAAGGATCATGTAACCTTATCCTTTCACTGATCAATCCCCTAGCCATAGAGGCTTCCTACTGGCGTGACTCGATTATCCTCTAACGCGATTGGTCACAAAATTGTTAATGTGGCCCAGAAGGAATACCCCAAAATATTTTTATGAGAGGTAAAAGGGGCTAACCGAGATAGCAACAACTGAGACAGATTGGAAGCCACACAACCTCGAATATTATGTTATTGGTTGAGGATGGACCTACCTGACAGGTCATCCCATTAGGTTTCCCAGAGCACTCGCATAAGGTGTATGTGGAAGGGAGCTGGATGAGGTGGCGGTGCCACTATGTGTCCTAATCGAGAGCAAGGGTCGTGAAGGGGTGCTGTTGAGTCCCAAATTTTCATCTTTTCCATACATTTTTCCATACCTTTTTCACTCACCTAAACCTCCCAAATTGTCAATATCATGTGCAAAAGAGCATCTAACATGGTTTTTAATTATATTTTTGTGTTTGCTATTTGGTCTAGATTTTGTTCATTCAGCTGCGGAATCTTGCCACTTTCCGCAGCTGCTGCAACTTTCCGCAGCTATTTTGTGAAACTCTATGCTACAGGTGTCTACAAGGAAAACGAGCCACATGGGTAGGTCAGGAATGACGTGGACATGGTTCATGTCCTATTGGTTCAAGCAAACTCATCCAAAGAAGCCGCAGTCAAAGGCGTCCACATGGAAGTCAACCATGGAGTTTCATGTTGGCCAGACTCTGTTTCGTGTCACATGAAGATTCATACGACCGTTTCTAAGCCTGTGGAGGATAAATCGACATCTGTACAGGGCTCCAGAGTCGAATTCAAGCATCCACCTCTCGTAGATTTACTTTCCAACACGGCCATGCTCCTATATCCGTGGACGTAGTGGTCTACGTGCTCTCCACCAGCATGAACTTTAGGAGACAGTTATAGTTTGTTGTTATATATAATGTGTTTGCATACGCATATGAAGTTAGTTGATATTAGTGAATGTAGTCTCTGTTATCTTTTGATTAGTCTGCTCTGTAGTGATTACGCTGCACTTGTGCCGTAACATTACCATTCTGTAATGACTGCCTTTTAATATAAGAAGACTCTGTTTTTCAACTTAATTCGTATTTGAGGACCGTTGCCAAGGCTGATGTAGAGGGCCCCTGCTCAGCTAAGGTTTTGTGCATTAGTGTATAATTTTAATTTCATTTCATTGTGTCATAATCCATTCATATGTTCATACATTGCATTTGTTTCATTTCTGTTTATAAACTTCCATAATTTCCATTTCATTTCTGTCTTTCATGTTTTATGTTGATAATCACTGATCAATGTTCTTGTTTCAGGATATAGATAGGCAGCCCGGGCATTTTCATAGCTTTTTGATTAGTGACATGGAACTAACATTGTTCTACTTCTAATTTTCTTTTCATAGCTTTTGTTTAATTCCAGTATTTTTTATTTGCTTCAGTAGTTAAATTTAGACATATTAAGCTGCTCATAGCATTTTCAGTTGCCTCCGAAAGCCACAGCTGGACTGATGGTGAGGGATTGCATTATGAAATGTGTAGTTTAGTATTAGTTTCTTTTCTACAAATTTAGACATATTAAGCTGCTCATAGCATCTTCAGTTGCCTCCGAAAGCCACAGCTGGACTGATGGTGAGGGATTGCATTATGAAATGTGTAGTTTAGTATTAGTTTCTTTTCTGCAAATTTAGATATACTAATATGCTCATAGCATCTTCAGTTGCCTCCGAAAGCCACAGCTGGACTGATGGTGAGGAATTGTATTATGAAATGTGTAGTTTAGTATTAGTTTCTTTTCTGCAAATTTAGATATATTAAATCATGCATGACATCTTCAGTTGCCTCCGAAAGCCACAGCTGGACTGATGGTGAGGGATTGAATCATAAGTTTATGGTTTAGTATTTAGTTTACTTTCTGCAAATTAAATATTAGTTACTCAAATTGTTTATGATTACTTCCGAAAATCATAGCTAGACTAATGATGAAGGATCAGAAGATAAATTGATGTAATATGATTTAGATTTATTTTGTTGCAATTTTGAATTTCCTTAAGCATAGTTTCTTTTATGTTTAGTTGGCAGCAAGAATAGTTTAGTTTTCATGCTCAATAGTTCATTGTTTTGATTTATTAGATTAGCAGCACCTTTTCATTTCAGCAGCACATTTTCATTTCCTTTCAAGTCTTGTCATTGTAAATTTCAAATTGCTTTTTAAAGTTTCAAGTTGGTAAATCATTATAGGGAATATCACTTCCTTGAACAAACATAACCAAACTTGTTTTCATCCTAGAATTTCCATTTCACCTTAGAAAAACCAAAAACGACAAAAAGTTAAGAAATAGGTTATCTTGCACATATAGTGCGCCGCACTTCATCAGCTTACGATTCCCGGATTGACAAATTAAATGCAGCAATTTAGGACACACTAAATCGACCAAACATTTTGGCGCCGTTGCCGGGGAAGTGTAACTAGGTAGCCAATTTCTTAAAAAAAAAAAAACATAAAATCATAAAAGAAGGGAAAACTTGATAACTTCTTGAAGTATGCTCTCCTCTTGCACCTAGTGTGATCTGGAGGATCAGAAAAAAGAGTTATTGGTTTAGTAATTTCTTAAGTATGCTCTCTTCTTGCACCTAGTGTGATCTGGAAGATCAGAAAGAGAATTATTAGCCCAACTTTAAAAAAATAAAATAAAAAAAATGACATGCATAGAGCAAGAGATTCTAGGGGAAGGTTTATAGCTAAAGCCAAGAGTTCGATTTTCACAACTCCATCTTCTTCAAGGCATAGACCAGATTCACCACCATCTACCCCTAGCCTTAAGAATTTTGGAAGTCAAGGAACAGCTGAATTAGAGGATTCTCCTATACCACCTACTAAAACCCACTTATAAAACAAAGAGACTTTCTCTCATCCTCCCTTGGTGGAAGAACTAGAGGACTATAAGGACTCTAAAGAAACTATCATGGCAGAGGAAGTAATAAATAGAGGTGGAGGTAGAAGAGGAGGAGACAATGGAGACAACAATGGTGAAGGAAATAATAGTAGAAATAGGGAAGGAGACAATTTATTTGGATTCCCTATAGTTGATGAGGAAACTCATGCAACAATGAAAAATATCTCACCATCTGTTCTCCCTAACTTTTATGGATTGCGAAGTGAGGATCCTGAAACATTTCTGTTTGAGTTTGAAGTCGTGTGCCGAACTTATGACTATATGGAAGACTCTCAAAAACTCAAACTGTTTCCTTCAACATTGAAGGGATCTGCTTTGAAATGGTTCATGGGATTAGCCACTCAATCTATTAGGACTTGGAATGAAATGAAACAAAAATTTTTGGATAGATACTTGGACTATTGTATGCCTACCAATCACAAGGATGAGGTATTCAAAATGATGCAAAAAGAAGATGAAAGTTTGGAAGACTTACTTGAAAGATTCCAATACAACTTGAAAAGAGCAAAGATGAGCAACTTAGATAATGAAACCTTGAAAGCCCTCATATTAAAAGCCATTAGAGATGAATGGATAGAAATTTTAAACATGATGGGGAAAGGAGACATTTCTCAACTTCCACTTCGTGACATAACAGAACTATGTGTCCATCTCTCAAGAGGAAAATCTAAAATAGGAAAAGGGCCTAGGGATCCTTCTCTTATTAGGGCTAACAAATCTGCAACTGGATCAGTAAGTAGGGAAGAGATTGGTAATATGCTTGATGAGTTCAAAACTGATATTTTAGGGAGCCTTAGTGAACAACTAGACACCCTTAAAATCCAAAACAAGCAGAAAGCAGAAACAGATGCTTTAGCCATCTTTTGTCCAAAATGTAGAAAGAAAAATGCTTTAAGGGAATGTCCCTTGGATGCAAAAGTTGTAGAAACATGTATGATTTGCTCAGAGAATCATGAGATCAAGGATTTTCCTTCCATTCCTGGACTCAAAGCTGTTTTTCAAGAAGACCCAAATTCAGTAGAATCTCTCTGTTTTGTCGCAAGGAGACCTTGGCAGGGACAACAAACTCAAGGGTTTAACAACCCCATGAATTTTCAAACCCAACCAAATTGGAATCCTTGGCAACAACCTTGGCCCCAACATCAAAATTCATATCAGCCATGGGTACAAGGGATGCAAAATCCTTATGGGAGATTTGCTCAATTTTATTAATATCCTCCATCTTTTCAAAATCAACAAGCTCCACAACTTCCAAGCCCAAATCCACAACTTTCATTGCCATTTCCACAACAACAACCTTCTCAACAAAATACAAATCCTCAACTCATGCCCCCATACCAACAGAAGACAAATCAACTTCCAGCTCAGCCATTGCCAAATCCTAACAATAAGAATCCTCAAACTACTTATATGGTAGAAGGACAACAATTTCCTACCTATATGATTGTTCCCCTCAACGATGTACAACTCAGATCTGGTAGAGTTTTAGAAAAACCTTCTATAGATATTCAAGAGCAAGATACCTCTGAGGAGGACTCTCTTCAAGTTAATAAGGGTTCTGAGGAAGAATCTCTTCAAAATTCAAAAATTCAAAAAGAAAAAGAAAAGTTAACATCCACAACTCCTATAGTTGAGCAACCCGCATCTTCATCTACACCTCCTTTTCCTGAAAGACTACAAATTGACAAGGGGGTGGAAAAACAAATCTTGTTGCCTAACTATGACTTTCTAGATGAATTGAAGAATGTTTGTATCAAGATTCCATTGCTACAAGCCATTCGAGAAATTCCTATTCTAGCAAAAAATATAAAGGAGTTGAGTTTCAAAAGACCAGGAAGGAAACTAAAAGACACAAGAAGAATCCACCTGGTAGGAAAGATTGCAGATATTATGATGGGAAAAATTACCATGCAAAAGTATGTAGATCCAGGAAGTCCAATTGTCAAGACACATATAAATGGGATAGAAATTCCAAACACATTGATTGACTTAGGGGCTGCTATCAACATTATGAGTAGACAGACTATGGAACAGCTAAAACTTCCTAACCTTCTTTTTACACCTACTTTACCGCAACTTGCAGATCGATCAGTTATTAAACCAGATGGTGTATTAGAAGATATTTCAGTCTCCTTAGATTCTTGGGAATATCCAGTAGACTTTATGATTTTGACTCCCAAAAATAATCTAGGAGGACATCCAATTATCTTAGGAAGACCTTGGCTGGCCACAGCTGATGCTTTTATTAGTTGTAGATCTGGAGACATGTACATTTCTAATGGTAATTCGACAAAGAAATTCACTTTGTATCCTCCAGCAAGAGCAATCACAGAAATAGGAGACAATGAATGGGTCGATGATGAGAACACTATACAACCTGTCTTTACCATTTCTGAAATTAGTGAGGATAGTCAAATTATGAACACATTAGAAAATTTTGAGATAACTTCAGAATATGACCCCACACAATTTCAATTGGAATCTGACATAGAATATTTATCATCAAGACAAATGTCTCTTTACTCTATGGAAGAGTTTGGTAATTCTGCTATTGAGATTTTTCCAGAAAAAACATTGAATATCAATAAACATTTGGAGAAGTCACAACAAGAAGAACTAACCAGAATCTTGCAAAAACATTCTACTGCATTTGCATGGGAGTATACTGACATGAAGGGTATTGATCCTAAGACTTGCATCCATCATATATATATTGAGAAAAACAGTAGACCAATCAGACAACCTCAAAGAAGGATGAATCCAAATCTTAGGGAGATAGTGAAAGAAGAGCTCCAAAAACTTCTCAATGTAAACTTCATTTATCCAATTTCAGATAGCCGATGGGTTTCTCCTTTGGTTATAGTACCTAAAAGAATGGTAAATGGAGAGTATGCATTGATTACAGGGAGTTGAACAAAGCAACTTTGAAGGATCACTTTCCTTTGCCTTTTATTGATCAGGTATTAGATACATTAGCAGGTAAAAAGTACTTTTCATTTTTGGATGGTTTTAGTGGTTACAATCAAATTCAGGTAGCACCTGAAGATCAAGATAAGACCACATTTACTCGTCCATGGGGAACTTTTGCCTACCGAGTGCTTCCTTTTGGGTTATGTAATGCACCAGCAACATTCCAAAGAGCAGTACTAGGAATTTTTTCTGATCTAATCCATGATTGTGTAGAAGTTTATATGGATGATTTTACAGTTTATGGTAATTCATTTGAAGAGGCATTAGAAAATTTGGAAAAAGTTCTTATAAGATGTAAAGAAACAAACCTTTCATTAATTCATGAAAAATGCTTTATGATGTTTACTGAAGGGATTGTTTTAGGACATCATATTTCAGGAGATGGGATTAAGGTTGATAGATCAAAAGTTGAAGTCATCTCCAAGTTGCCTATTCAAAATTGTCAAAGAGATGTTAGAAGTTTTCTAGGATTTACTGGTTACTATAGAAGATTTATAGAAAACTTCACTAAAATAGCATCTCCACTCTTCAAATTGCTTACAAAAGACCGTGAATTTAAATGGGATCCTGATTGTCAATCAGCCTTTGAAACTTTGAAAACAAGAATATCTGAAGCACCTATCTTGAGAGGACCAAATTGGAAACTCCCTTTCCATATTTCTACGGATGCTTCAGATACAGCTCTAGGAGCCGTGTTGGGTCAAAAAGATTTAGTTCCTTATGCCATTTATTATACCAGTAAAAATTTGACTCCCACAGAGTTGAATTATACTGTGACTGAAAAAGAGTTTTTAGCCGTTGTTCATGCAATTAATAAGTTTAGACATTACATAACAGGCTATGAAACTTTTATTCATACTGACCATTCTGCAATTAGATATTTAATGAACAAACCTGTTACTAATGGCAGAGTGACAAGATGGCTTTACTTTTGCAAGAATTCAATATTACTGTGTTGGATAGACCAGGAAAACAGAATACAGTAGCTGATTTCTTGTCTAGGATTCAGAATACTAAAGAAGATTCTCCTATAGAAGATAAGTTTCCTGATGAATATTTGTTTGCAGTAACTATTAAGACCCCTTGGTATGCAGATATTGCTAACTATTTGGTTACAGGGAAACTACCTTCACATTTATTTCCAAGAGAAAAACAAAAAATTATTCAGGAGAGTTCAAAATATTCATGGATTTCTAATGAATTGTTTAAAATAGGGCCAGATCTTGTGATCAGAAGATGTGTCAGGGAAGATGAAATGCCTGATATTCTTAAGGCATGTCATGATGAACCATGCGGCGGACACTTTGCAGACAAAAGGACAGCTTATAAAATCCTTTCTTTAGAATATTATTGGCCTTCCCTCTTCAAAGATGCAAAACAATATGTCAAAAGGTGTGACAGCTGCCAAAGAGTAGGGAAACCTACCCTTTCAAATGAAATGCCATTGCAAACACAGGTACTCATTGAACCCTTTGAAAAATGGGCTTTAGATTTCATTGGACCGATTAATCCACCATCGAAGCAAAAGAAGTATATATTGGTTTGCACTAATTATGTTACTAAATGGGTAGAAGCTAAAGCATTAGTATCTGCTACTGAAAATTCAGTTGTTCATTTTCTTTATGAGGATATTTTTACTCGCTTTGGTGTTCCAAGAGAAATTGTAACAGATCATGGGAGCCAATTCACATCAAATTTGGTGGAGAAGTTGATGGAAGAATACAAAATCAAGCACAGAAGATCTACTCCTTACCATCCACAAGCAAATGGTCAAGTGGAGTCCACAAACAAAGTTCTTGAAAGTATCATCACCAAAACTGCTCATCTACATAGAAGAGATTGGGCAGAAAGGCTTCCAGAAGCCTTGTGGGCCTACAGAACTACATGGAGGAATACAACAGGACATTCTCCCTATGAACTTGTTTATGGGAAAGAAGTCTTTCTCCCCATTGAGTTCCAAGTCAAGACCTTTAAGATAGCAGTTCAGTTGGGGATGGACTTATCAGAAGCCCAAAAGCATAGAATGGAGCAGTTGAATGAGCTAGATGAGATCAGACAAGAAGCAATTTTAAGAACTGATCTAGTTCAATATCAAAGAACTAAATGGCATGACAAATATATCAAAAAGAAGAAGTTTCAAGAAGGAGATTGGGCATTGTTATTTGACTCCAAGTTTAAAGATTTTCAAGGGAAATTTCAGACTCATTGGCTTGGGCCATATGAGATTGACAAGATCTTTAGCAATGGAGCCGTAAGAATCAAGACCATTGATGAGTTTCAAACTCCTCTTATTGTGAATGGCCATAGATTGAAAGTTTATCATAAGCCACTCTCAAAAGACGATTTTGTCAAAATGTTTCAAGAAAGTTCTGCAATCAGGCTGGTACAGAAGAATTCTTCTTCTCCACCAACCTAGTTCTTTTGTTTTTCAGTTAAAAAAAATAAAAAAAAATAAAAAAAAATAAAAAAAATGG
This sequence comes from Pinus albicaulis, assembly GCA_034641835.2. Classification (NCBI taxonomy): domain Eukaryota; kingdom Viridiplantae; phylum Streptophyta; class Pinopsida; order Pinales; family Pinaceae; genus Pinus; species Pinus albicaulis. The sequence goes on from CM076577.1 coordinate 420,019,269, forward strand.
TATAAGCCTGAAAACCAATCATCGATTGGCAGTCTTATACAGAAAATATAGGGTGAAAATCAGGAACACCTGACACTCTATATTTTCCAAAAAAAAAAATCTCTCTTTCATTTCATAAGCTTTGTCACCACCCACTCCATTTCATTTCACTTCATTTCATTTCATTTCACTTCATTCCACTTCATTTCATTCCATTCCATCAATAAAAATATTTTTCATGACCATTTCCATCTGGTCATTTGTCATTTGATCATTTCCATTCATCCAAGTAATAGCTGTGTCAGTTTCCGCAGCTGACATCTGTTTCCGCAGCTGACTCCAGTTTCCGCAGCCAGAAGCAGATTCCGCAGCTACTACTCTGTTTTCAAAGAGAATGTACAGTCAGATGTTATTGCCATAATTAGAAAATAAAATGCAGGTAAGAGGATCAATGGAGCATTCAAGACACTAATGGAGATCAATCAATTGAAGACCAAGGGAAAAAGCAAAGATTCCAAAGGTATGAATAAAATTTATTTCAAATAGTATTGAAAAACACATTTTTATATAGTTTTGAACCATGAGCTCTATCCATTACGCGCAATGATTATATTGACAGTTCCGTAACCTTTCACGATCTCCATATTATCCTCTTGCATTCATTCACAAACGGTTTCATCATTAAAATTCCGATTTTCACTCATGTTCCAATATCCCATCGGAGACAATGAGACGTATTTGATTTGACCAAGGACTCTTGCAGCCGCATAAACCTATAACCGTTGTTAAAACGTGCTCATATTTATTATGCAGCCACCAAAATTCAAAACGTTGTCGAATGTCGTGTCTCTGTCGTGTTTATGAAACCCCACTCTGTTCTGTCTTACTTCATTTCGTTCCTTGTGCTCATTCTCACTTCCGGATATCTACCCACAGTCTCACTCCATTCCGTTTATGGTGCTCATTCCCATTTTATGATACATTCCCACAGTCATTGTGCTCGAGCCTGTGCATTCAATCGTTCCATTTCTATTTGAACCCCCACGCAGACAAAGTTGTGAATAGCAGAAAAGAGAAATGGGTAAATTACTGAGAGCAGAGCCGGAAGGACCGAAGTTTATAGAGGGATATCCACAAGCAAAAGAGATATTGGGGAAAGCAAAATGGCTGCGTTTTATTCAGAAATTCAGAGGTTATCACAAAGAAGTAACGAAAGCATTTGCAAGGTCGTTTGATGGCTCGGAAGCAGAGATTGGAGACTTCAAGTTTGCAGTCAATGAAGCAACTATAGCAACAGCCACAGAACTTCTTTAGGAGGGAGAGCGTTGGTTCAAAAATAAAAGCATCAGTGATGAGGCATGGAGAACAATCTTACGAAACCAAGGTATGGACATAACTATTTTTAAGAGAGGAATTCCTGTGCATGCATTGAAAGAAGAATGGGCCACTTTACTGCTAATTGTTCAGAAATTCATTACATGTGAAGGCCGTTTTGGGTCCATGTACATGTACCATACCAGGCTATTAATGAACTTTCTAGAAAATCAAACTCTCAATCTCCCATATTTTCTATTCAATAGCTTGAAGAAAATGGTTGTGACTGTTCAAAAACACTTAGGAGATGTAGAGCCCCATCTATATCACCACGGCCTTATAAAAATTCTGATTGAAAAGGAGTTAAAGGAAAGAAAAGACACATGGGAACAATTTCTAGTTAGAAATTTCTTTGAGGAACCTCAGGAAATTCCCGAAGGTAGTTCAACAAGAAGGAGTAGAAGAAAAAGAATAAATGTTGAAACCCAAATTACTCCTACTCAGGAAATTCCTGCAGCTAGCATAGCAAGAAGAAGTAGGAGGAAAAGAATAATTGATGAAATCCAAAATACTCCTACTACTACTATGGAAAGAACTGATAGGGAAGAGAGACTGGTAAAAAGGAAGAAGAAGGAAATCAAGGGTAAGAAGCCAATGACACCAAAAGAGAAAGAAACTATTGAGGCTGTACATAAAACTCCTTCTTCTGAAGAAGAAGATCATCAAATGCTGTCTGAAAGATTAATCTATCTTCAAAAACAGTCATCTATATCCAAGAAGGCAGAGAAAGGAAAGCAAAAACAAAAGGGTAGTGTACCACAGCGTGTGAGGAGAAGCAACAGACTTAAAGGGAAATTGAGAAAAACGCAAACTAAGGGTCCTCATTTCATTGATTTGGTTGAGGAGACATCTGAACAGTCCCCAACTGACCATAGTCCATCTCAGTCAGTTAGTGAACCTGGTTCATTTCATTCCCAATCAGACAATGAGCATACTCCATCTTATTCTCAGCAAAATATTGATGTAAGCCCTCCTCGGCCAAATTTTGAACATAACTCTCCTTTACAGCATTTTGGGGACAGCCCAGTAAAAATGACACCTGAAATAGACCCCAAGCAGCAGGAGGTATATGACAATATAGAATCTTTGGAAAAGGCAGCCACAGGTCCAAGTACTTCTTCCATTCAGCCTCATACATTGCAGGATGATTTAGTTCAATCATTAAAACAGGAAATTTTTGAGTTGGAGCTTTTAAATAGGCACATCAAAAATGAAAATGAAACATTGAAAGAACAAGGAAAACTGGACAAGATCATCCATGATAATACTATGCTACATTTGGGAATATGGCAAAAGAAGAATAAGAAATTGAAAAGAAAATGCCAGAAATTGAGCAGAGCACTTGTAAATATCAAATTCAGGTGCTTAATGAAGAAACCCAGAATGTTGGCAGTACCAAGGAAGAAGAGGAGAGGATTGGATGTGCTGGCTGAAGTGTCAAGGCACATGAACTGAATAAAGAGTATCAAAATTTTGGTTGCATGAGGACATGCAACACCTTCACAGTGGGGGTATGTTGAGTCCCAAATCTGCATCTTTTCCATACACTTTTCTATACCTTTTTCACTCACCTAAACCTCCCAAATTGTCAATATCATGTGCAAAAGAGCATCTAACATGGTTTTTAATTATATTTTTGTGTTTTCTATTTGATCTAGATTTTGTTCATTCAGCTGCGAAATCTTGCCACTTTCCGCAGCTGCTGCAACTTTCCGCAGCTATTTTGTGAAACTCTATGCTACAGGTGTCTACAGGGAAAACGAGCCACATGGGCAGGTCAGGAATGACGTGGACATGGTTCGTGTCCTATTGGTTCAAGCAAACTCATCCAAAGAAGTCGCGGTCGAAGGCGTCCACATGGAAGTCAACCATGGAGTTTCATGTCAGCCGGACTCTGTTTCGTGTCACATGAAGACCCATACGGCCGTTTCTAAGCCTGCGGAGGATAAATCGACATCTGTACAGGGTTCTAGAGTCGAATTTAAGCATCCACCTCTCGTAGATTTACTTTCCAACACGGCCATACTCCTATATCCGTGGACGTAGTGGTCTACGTGCTCATCACCAGCATGAAACAGTTATATTTCTTTTGTTATATATATTGCGTTTGCATACGCATAGGAAGTTAGTCGATATTAGTGAATGTAGTCTCTGTTATCTTTTGATTAGTCTGCTCTGTAGTGATTACACTGCACTTGTGCCGTAACATTACCATTCTGTAATGACTGCTTTTTAATATGAGAAGACTCTGTTTTTCAACTTAATTCGTATTTGAGGACCTTTGCCAAGGCTGGAGTAGAGGGCCCCTGCTCAGCCAAGGTTTTGTGCATTAGTGTAAATTTTAATTTTGTTTCTTTAAAGCTCATTGTATCATAATCCATTCATATGTTCATACAGTGCATTTGTTTCATTTCTGTTTATACACTTCCATAATTTCCATTTCATTTCTGTCTTTCATGTTTTATGTTGATAATCATTGATCAGTGTTCTTGTTTCAGGTTATAGATAGGCAGCCCGGGCATTTTCATAGCTTTTTGACTAGTGACATGGAACTAACATTGTTCTGCTGCTAATTTGATTTTCATAGCTGTTGTTTAATTTCAGTATTGCTTATCTGCTTCAGTAGTTAAATTTAGATATACTAATCTGCTCATAGCATCTTCAGTTGCCTCTGAAAGCCACAGCTGGACTGATGGTGAGGAATTGTATTATGAAATGTGTAGTTTAGTATTAGTTTCTTTTCTGCAAATTTAGATATATTAAGCTGCTCATAGCATCTTCAGTTGCCTCCGAAAGCCACAGCTGGACTGATGGTGAGGAATTGTATTATGAAATGTGTAGTTTAGTATTAGTTTCTTTTCTGCAAATTTAGATATATTAAATCATGCATGACATCTTCAGTTGCCTCCGAAAGCCACAGCTGGACTGGTGGTGAGGGATTGAATCATGAGTGTATGGTTTAGTATTTAGTTTACTTTCTGCAAATTAAATATCAGTTACTCAATTTGTTTATGATTACTTCCGAAAATCATAGCTGGACTAATGATGAAGGATCAGAAGATAAATTGATGTAATATGATTTAGATTTATTTTGTTGCAATTTTGAATTTCCTTAAGCATAGTTTCTTTTATGTTTAGTTGGCAGCAAGAATAGTTTAGTTTTCATGCTCAATAGTTCATTATTTTGATTTACTAGACTAGCAGCACTTTTTCATTTCAGCAGCACATTTTCATTTCCTTTCAAGTCTTGTCATTGTAAATTTCAATTCGCTTTTTAAAGTTTCAAGTTGGTAAATCATTATAGGGGATATCACTTCCTTGAACAAACATAACCAAACTTGTTTTCATCCTAGAATTTCCATTTCACCTTAGAAAAACCAAAAACGACAAAAAGTTAAGAAATAGGTTATCTTGCACATATAGTGCGCCGCACTTCATCAGCTTACGATTCCCGGATTGACAAATTAAATGCAGCAATTTAGGACACACTAAATTTACCAAACAGGTGCGTCCTACCAAAATGACATGGTCAGGATATAGAACTTGGAGGTATTACCTTAACAAATTTCTCAGGGTGCAAGAAAAGGAAATCTAGGTGAAAATAAGCAGGATGATGTGGCACTATGACATGCACTTGACAGGATTTCTATTGGTTGGAATGGTAGGTCCAAGGCATATAGGCCCGAACGCTTAACCTAGAAACATGAAGAGAAGGCACAAAGTGAAAACGCAGGGTAAAGCCTTGCGAGATGATGTAAGGAGTTTACATGGTTGGGCCTTCACTTTAACCATAATGTTATTGGTCAAATACTGATTCACTTTCTGAGTCAACCTGACGAAGTTCACCTTAAAATATTTAAGCGGGAGTCAATTGTAAATCAATAGGACGGAGGCGAGTGGGATGACATGGGAGTGGTCACGGTGGTAATAGGGAGTTGGATGTGGCAGACTAATGGGGAATAATCCTTAAAACCCCACCATCCACGTAAGTTCGGTACGTGAAATCCGACAGGAAGTAAGATGTGCGCTTTTGGTAGTGCACCAGAAGGGACTGAACGAGGTGACGTGGGTCAGATACGTTGCCATACACGCAAGACCGATAGATTTGTCATTAGCGGAGGAAGGACCCGCAACCAGGTCAATCTGACTCTATTTTCCTAGTAGAATAAAGTGTCATTGTAATATATGAAGTGTCAGGATAATTGCAAGCACTAGGAGAGGGTAAGCAGGGTGACGTGTCTAGTAGGACCCACTTGAAAGGCACTGGTTAATGCAAAGAGTGGAAGCCATTGGATTTTGACAGGTATATAAAGAATATATATATATATATATATATATTGAACCATTGACACAAAATTAACCAAAAAAAAAGGAAAAATATAACTACCCCATTCTTCTAATGTTAACCTCAGGGGTTGGGTGATGTTTCAGAGTGGTATTAGAGCATCCAAGTGCAAAAATTGGACTGGATGGGATTCTTCACGGGAAAATGATGATTTTGAGAATTTTATAAACAGATTGTTTAGGTGTTAAAGGCTAGTCTAAATAAATTAATAAACAAGCCTAACTGGGCATAAATTCATCTCGTGACATGGTGGAATGGCAGAAAGTTAAGTCGTTGATCAAATTATTGAGGTCAATAGTAGATTTTATCACATCACATCCTTATTAAACTCAATGTGGATTTGAACCCCCTCATGCAAGCCATAGATCTAACTGGGAGAATACAGATCATCAGTTCTGATGGTGGGAGGCAGGGACCATCAGTTACGATTTGTGGCAAAATACTCTATGCATCAGGAATCAAATAATTTGGAGAGAATGGGTGGTATCAGCTGTGATGGATTATTACTATTGCAGGCTGTAGGTTGCCGTAGGAAGATTTTAGTGTTACAGTAACTATGTGTTAGCATGGTCATCGTGTGTAGGAAAAATGATATGGAAACCCTGTAAGGGAAGGACCCTATGTCTAATTGGTTGTTTATTTTATTGATGATGCACTTGAATTTTAATTTATGCACATGAATTATTAAATATGGTTAGAATGCTAACATGATTGTCTTGTTACATTAGAATCCTCCATGATAGCTCCATGAATGCAAGGTCCATGATCATGATGGAATTTTATTTTATTATTGCATGGAAATATAAGAGTGTGTGTGGTTGATAACATGGCACAAGAATCGTAAAAAAAGGAAATAAAAGAATGAGGACCAGAATGGTCGAGTACAATTTCTATCAATCACAATATGGAAGTGATGGGGTTAGAGTTAATGGGGAAGAGAGTTCAGTTGACCAAGGGGGAGGGAATCACTCCCTGGATGGACACCCTGAGAAGCATGAGGGCTAAGGTGAAAAGTTTAAGGTCGATAATGAGAGGATGGTAATAGGCCAAGAAAGGAAAGCAAATATCAACACAAAAATCCTGCAAAGTCTCTCGGATTGGAAGAGATAAAGGAAATATGAGTTGAGGGTCAATCATAGAGACATGAAAAGCCTTCATGATTTAGAAGAAAACACCAACGAAGTAGATGGCCGAAGGTCCAAAAATAGGCACAGACGAGGAAGTGAGGACACTATTCTAGGAGGTGAGCCTTTGAGCACTCTAAGGGGAGGAACCAATACATAGGTGCATTATTCAAGAAAACCATCTAGTTATACTACCTGGAGGCACCACCATTATCACCATCACTATCATCATAATTCATGAAACAAAGGAAAGGATCACATGCCTTAAGATATTAGGAAGGCTAAGCCACCCACATTTGATGGGGATATGAAGAAAGTAGAGGATGTAAAATCTTGGATAATGGGAATGAATAATTTTTTTTTTGAGAATACATGATTATTTTGAGAATATGAAAGTTAGAGTCACCACCTATAGCCTAAAGGGAAAACATATATATGGTGAGAGGATTTGAAGAATGTTGGAGGTATTTTTGAGAGAGAATTGACCTCAGATGAGTTTGAAAAAATATTTTTGGAGAAATACTTGTCTAAACGCTATTATGTTAGTAAGGAAAGACAATTCTATGAACTCAAAAAGGGTCATCCATAGCCTGGAAGAGAAAAACATATATATGGTGAGAGGACGGAAGAATGTTGGAGGTATTTTTGAGAGAGAATTGACCTCAGATGAGTTTGAAAAAATATTTTTGGAGAAATACTTGTCTAAACGCTATTATGTTAGTAAGGAAAGACAATTCTATGAACTCAAAAAGGGTCACCGCCTATAGCCTGAAGGGAAAAACATATATATGGTGAGAGGATTTGAAGAATGTTGGAGGTATTTTTGAGAGAGAATTGACCTCAGATGAGTTTGAAAAAATATTTTTGGAGAAATACTTGTCTAAACGCTATTATGTTAGTAAGGAAATACAATTCTATGAACTCAAAAAGGGTCAGTTAACCAGTGATGGGTATGCCACCAAGCTTTTAGAACTATTGAGGTATGTGTCATATCTCAAGGATGAAAAGGCCAAAAATTCAGAGATCCGCCAGTAGAATTCCTATGGAATTTAGGGATAAAATTGAGTTGTTGGAACCTCAAACCCTGAAAACTTCTATCATGAAGCTAGCACATTGCTCTGAGAAAGTAAAACGTAGGCGTGATATTAAAAGTAATTGGTCGACTGAAAGGAATACTAGACACAAGAAGAATTGACCCAATAAAAGCTGAAAAACGAAAGAAGGTAAGCACCCAGCTCATACCAGACAATTTAAGCAGAAAATAAATGTTGTTGATAAGGAAAATGTGTAGCAAACGATGCCAACACAACCCAAGTTCGAAGGTCGAGGGTCGATCAAGTTCTGGAATTGTGGTGGGAACCATATGAAGAGAGATGGTTCACATATGTAGGATGTTGGGCCAAATATTTATAGTACTTAGGAGGCAAGCACAATGGATGAAGTATCTCGAAGTATGCTAAGAATTTATGCAACAATGGACAACCTCCAAGAAGATCACCAAGCATCCATTGTTGAGATGGAAGGTAAGCTACAAGAGAAATTCATTTCTATTTTTATTGATCCAAGTTCTAATTATAGCTATGTCAGCCCAGAGCTTGTTTTGCAATGTGGTTTGGGTAAGGAGTTGCATGAAGAACCTTGGTTGGTTCAGTTGGAAACTGGGAAAAAAATAAAAATCAGCCATCAATGGGTAAATTATTGTGCATTTGAGCTAAGTGGCATGCCCCCAAAATCCCACTTGAATGTGTTTCCATTGGATGTGTATGACATGTTATAGGGCATGGAATAATTGTACTTACACCAAACCAAGGTACATTGTTATGAAAAAACAATTGAATGCTTGGATGAGCAAGGAAAAAAGAGTACTGCCAGGTAGGGAAAAGCCCATTTCAGTGAGGTTAATCATGGCTATGCAAGCCAAACGCAACAAAAAAAAGGATGCATGTTATTTGTTGTGAAAGTTTCTAAGAATGAGGAACCTGACAGAGAAATAGGAGACGAGGAAGATGAATTGCTACATAAGCACCCTGTTTTGCAGTAGTAAACATATGTATTTCCATTGGAGGTTCCTAGATTACCTCCTCAGAGAGAGATTGAGTTCTTTATTGAGCTAGTACCTGGAGCAACACCAATGTCTAAGGATCCATATAGGATGAGAACCCTAGAATTGGTTGATATGAAATTGCATCTGAATGAAATTCTTGACAAAGGTTACATAAGGCCTAGTGTGTCCCCACAGGGAGCACCGATATTGTTTGTAAAGAATAAAGATGCAATGATCAAATTATGAATTGATTACATGTATCTAAATAATGCGACCATCAAGAATATGTACCCATTACCAAGGATTGATGATCTCTTTGATCAATTGATAGGAGCAACAATTTTGTCCAAAATTGAGTTGAGGTCAGGCTACCATATAGTAGGGATCAAGGAGGAATACATTCATAAAACTGCTTTTAGAACAAGATATGGGTACCATGAGTTTGTAGTAGTACGCTTTGGGATTACCAATGCTCCTTCCACATTAATATGCTTGATGAAAAATGTATTACACCCTTATTTGGACAAGTTTCATTGTATTTTTTGATGACATCCTAATGTATTCAAGGACAAAAGAAGAGAGCAAGAAGCATTTAGTTGCAGTATTTCAACTATTGAGAGAGCATAATATCTATGAAAATATTAGCAAGTGTGACTTCTTCCAGTCACAGATACATTATTTGGGGCATATCGTTTCCAAGGAAGGAATCTCAATTGACCCTGAGAAGATCAAATCCATAATGGAGTGGCCAACTCCAAAGAATGCGGATGAAATTAGATCATTCATGGGACTAAGAGGATTTTATAAAATATTTACCTGGAATTTATCCAAGATAGGCCATACCATTACAACCTTGAAAAGAAAAGGAAAAATATTTGAGTGGACCACACAATGCGTAGAAATATTTGAGCGGTTAAAACAGTTGCTCATCAATGCACCAATGCGAAGAATTACAAATATTGACAAGAATTTCATGGTGTGTACCTATTCCTGCAGAGAGGGACTCAGTGGAATCTTGATGCATAAATGAAATTTGTGTGCTATGAGTCCAGAAATTTAAATGAGCAATAGGTAAATTGGTTGCCATCATTCATGCCTTAAAAATGTGGAGGCATTATCTCCTTGGTAGTAAATCTATGCTCATAAAAAGCCATAGTGGGGTTAAATATTTGTTTAGAAAACCAAAGTTGAATGTTAGGCAAGAAATATGGCTAGCCACGCTCAATGAATTCTAATTTGAAATCAAGTACATAAAAGTTAAATAAAACAAGGTTGATGATGCTTTAAGAAAAAGAACCCAAGCAAATCACTTGGAAATTGTAAGTTCTTAGATGACATAGTTGATAGGAAAAATCAAAAGTGATGGATTGCAAGGAGAAATATCAACAAGCAAAAGAAAAGTTGCTGCAAAGTGGCGAGGATGAAGAATATCATCTCACTAAGGATGAATTAAGTAGGTTCAAAGGTAGAATTTATGTTCCTAACCGTGATGAAATGACAAGGCTGATAATGAAACAGTTCGATGCTAAGCCTTATTCAGGCCACCCAGGGTATCAAAAGACCCTTACAACCATTAAAAAGAACTACTACTGGTTGAATTTGAAGAAGGAAGTGGATGATTTCGTGGAAAGATGTATGGAATTATAGCAAGTAAAGGTCAATGGTAAGCATCCAACAAGATTTTTGCAGCCTATCCCTATTCCAGAATGGAAGTGGGAGGTGATCTATATGGATTTCATTATAGTATTTCCTAAAACATCAAAGAAAATTGATGCAATCATGGTAGTGATGGATACGTTGAGCAAGGTAGCTCATTTTGTAGTAGTCAAATCCACTAATTTTTAGTAGTGACATAACACAAATATTCATAAAGGAGATTGTGAGGCTACATTAAATCCCCAAGAATATTGTGTGAGACAACAATGCTAGGTTCACTTCCAAATTTTGAAAGGAAATATTTTCATGAATGCTAGAAAAATTAGAATTTAGTACAATATATCATGCCCAAACACATGGGAAAACATAGAGGATTAACATAATTATTGAAGACATGTTAAGAATGTATGTTATGCATCAACTCAAAAGTGAGAAGAATATCTTCCACTTGTGGAATTTGCATACAAAAATGGATACCAAGAATCCCTAAAGATGAGCCCATTTGAGGCATTGTATGAAAATAGTTGCACCACTCGTATTAGCTAGAGTGATCCAGTTAATAGGGGCCATGTAGGGCATGATATGCTCAAGGATATGTAGCAACAAGTCCAGATCATAAAACGAAAGTTGAAAGTGGAACAAGATAGTAAGACAAACTATTCAAATCAACATAGAGTGCACAAAGAGTTCCAAGTTGGGGAACATGTTTACCTGAGGATTAAACCCAATAATATTTCCCTAAGGATTGGGACATGTGCAAAGTTTTCACCAAAGTATTTTGGGCCATTAGAAATCATTTAACGTATTGGAATAGTGGCATATATGTTGCCTTACCTCTTTCAGTTAAAGTTCATGATTTTTTCCATGTCTCTTTACTTAAAAGATATATACATGAATCTAATCATATGATTGATTAGTCTGTGCTACAGGTGGAACCAGAGGAAAATTTTGAGCCAGAGCTAATGAATTCTAGACTAGAGGAGTCTCATGCTCTAGAATCGAGTCATAGAGAAAGTCAAGGTGAAATGGACGCACTTTGGGCCAAAGGAGCCCACGTGGAAATGGATGATGCCATGAAATTTAATTATCCATTTTTAAATAGGACACCACCACCATAACAACTCTTGTGGATGATTTTCAACATAAATGATAGGATAACCATCCTTTGGTGTGTACCAACCATGTTTTGAGATAACCCAAATGAGCTCATTTTCTCTGTCCTTAATTCAAACATGTGTTTCTGCCAATGATGAAATATAATGAGTCCATTCCAATTGCCAAGGAGGGGGAATGTGTAGATCACAAAAAATTTTCCAGGCCCGAGAGAAAATGGTAGTGTTGGCGGAATCCCCCACCTAGTTGAGAGTAGAGATATTTACGCTATTAAAAAATTGAATAAGTTCAGGGGACAGGATATGGGTGTTACCATTGCCTAACCAGGGATCACTACTAATTCAAACTTGACTGATCGATCCAATATTCCATGCCAAGCCCGATATGATATGATCTATTGGGTTTAATATGGTTCTATAAATAGAGGATATATTAAACCTATTCCATTGCCCACGTCTGATCCAATCAATTTTTTGAGATGGAATGATATATTTTTGAATAATGACCTTAGTCCATAGATTATTAGTGGTTAGAATCTTCCACCCTTATTTAGTAGCTAATGGTTTGGAGAAGGAGGGTAGATCCTTGATGCCCCATCCTGCCCATTTTTTAGGAAGAGAAATAAAGTCCCATCTGGCCGAACAAAAAGTATGACCATCCTTTGAATATTTCCAAAGAAATTTGTAGCAAATTTGTTGAATTCTGGAGAGAATGCCTTTGGGAATCCAGGCCAGAGACATCCAATAAACAAGGATCGCTTATAATACCGATTTGATAAGAAAAAAGTGTCCAACATGAGAGAGACATCTGTGGTAAAAAATATTGAGCCCCCTTTCAATATTGGAAATTAGCCAAGTCCAATCAACAAGGTTGTAATTGGAGGGTTTGAATCTAAAACCAAGGTACAAAAGACCCTAATCAAACCCAAGGGGGATAAATGGAAACCTCTAAAGTGCAGAGTTAATTTCATGTGGGGAGAAACCTTGAGATGATAAAGTGGATTTTGAGTGATTGCAAGTCTTACTTGTGGCTTTGCAGAATAATTTGAGAGCAACATTGAAGAACGATGAGTCACTATTGGATCCGTTCAAAAATATAAGTACATCGTCCAAAAATAGGAGATGGGTTAGAATGAAATTGTCAATGATCTTGACACCCTTTAACCTACCATGATATCTATCATCCATCAGGACCCTGCTTAATCCTTCCTTAACCAGGAGAAATAAAAACGAGGATAAAGGGAAACCCTGATGAAGATCACGTTCAACATGAAAAAATTTGGAATCTGCACCATTGATGAGAACACTAAAAGATACCGAAATGATACTACACAATCCAATTAATATCAGAGATAGGAAATCCCAAGTGAGTGAGGAGCATTCTTAGATATAGCCAGCTTTTCTGATCAAAATCCTTAGCTAAATCAATCTTAAGAATCATGCCTTTAATATTCTTAGTATGAATGGAATGAAATCCTTCTTGGGAAATACCAATGGCATCATGGATCTATCTGTTGTCCTAGAAGGAAAATTTTTCATGTGAAATGTGAGTGGAAAGGATAGGCTTAAGCCTATTGGAAATGATCTTTGCAATGATATTAGAGATGTATTTGCTGAGTGAAATTGGACAAAAAGTATTAAAAGAGGAAGGATTGTAAGATTTAGGAATGAGGGAAATGAAAGTGGAGTTGAAGGCATCATACATATGCCCAAATGATCTAGATTCTTCAACCACCTAGAGAAGTTCCTGACCCAATAATTCAAAAAATGCAAGGTTTAATTCAACAGACTAATTATCCGGACCCAGGCTCTTATAATTTTTGAACCATTTAAGGACTACCTCTAATTCTACCACGGATACTAGAAAATTGAGTTCCTCAACTATTTACTCATCCACAAACCTCGAGAAGAGTCCCTCAATTTTAATAATTTTATCCAGTGAGGTTTCATGAGGAGCTTTATATAAGTTGCGGAAGTGTGCAATACCAATAGAGGCCAACTGATTGGAGGATGAAACAAATTGTCCATCCTCAATCTCCAGATCCCAGATGGTGTTGAAGGCCTTGTGTCCCCTAGAAAATTTCTAATAAAATTTAGTATTGTAATTTCGTGAAAGTAACCAAGTAGCTCTACTCTTGAGTCTCTAGGTCGCTTCCCTATATTTGAGTATCCTGAGTCGAACAACTTCCATATTGATGACAAGATATTTTGATGTAGCAGAAGATAAACCACTGTTATTAGGGTCCTCAAGCCGTGCAAGTTCCTATTATGTATGATTTCATTCAAGAGCATCTTATTCTCGTTTATCCTTTACGTATTCAATATATTTCTTCTTGACGTAGAGGAGCATACTGGAAAAGGAATAGGAGAATGATTGGTAATTGGAGATAGGGGCGTTCCTACATGCATCATTGATTAATATTATATAGGACTCATCCTATAGCCAGGTCGAGTTGAACTTGAAAGGGGCAAGTGGTTTCGGAAAGATACTAGAAAGTTCGAGATAGATCAATGAGTGTTCAGATATACCCCTAGATCTGAACCATTTCCGGAAAGATGCAAATCGATGCAGAAGTCGTTCCTTGATGAGAAATCAATCCAACCTCCTTGCAAGCATTGCATCACCTATTCTCTTATTGCGTCAGGTAGGTTGTAATATAGGCATTGAGATGTCAACCATATGGAAGTGTTCTAATAAATTACCAAAGTGATCCAATAGCGGGTCTATCTGTGCATGATAACCCCGGGATTCATCAAGTCCCAAATAAAAAATTAGATCACCTCCCAGAATAATATTTTTAGGTTTCATAAAGGAAGAGTTAAAGAGTGAGTTCCAAAAATATTGTCTTTTATGGAATGGTCCATAAACATTAACCAGCCTAAATTTGACCCCAATTTATTCAGAGATAAATCCACCACCAGTGTTCCATCCATGCCCCAAATATTATTGTTTAAGAACTCTAGGGTTAAAACCAATAGAAATACCACCCGTTCGTCCACGAGCATCTAAAGCATGTAATATCCATCCAGGGAGAAGGGATGATAGTGTAGAGATAATGAGATAAGAAGTAGCGAGGGTCTCTTGTAGAAGAATCACATCCACCTTTTCAGAATCATAAAGTCTCCTGATGGATAGACGTTTTGCAGGGTTAGCCAGCTCACTATAGTTAAAAGAAAGACATTTCATTGGGAAACCATGGGGGGGGGGGGAGAATTTATTTCTTTAATAATCTCTTCTATGGAAAGTTTTCATCCTTCTGTGATCTAAAATTGAACTTTTAGTTCTAACTCAGATTAAACTTTAAAACATGTATACAGAAAAATGATTAAAAAAATCATTTAATTGAATGCTTTAAATAAATATGTTCAATAACATAAACAAAAATTCACAAGAAAGAGAAAAAAAAAATTGATAATGGATTTCACCCCCTCCACTGGGCTATCTCTTTGGATTTGCCTCCAACAGGACGAATCGATCTATTGTCTTTCTGAATAGAGATAAATTTACATTGACTTTTACATAAAGGTGGCCAGTCGAGAAATTTCAACTATACATCCAAACTCTAAAATACTTATGAGATATCCAAGCTCTGATCGAAAATGATTTTTTCAAGCACTCCAAATCTCTCCTTACTCTCTTTCTCCTTACCTTCCTTGTACATAGAATGGCATTATATAGCTCTTTAAGAGCCCAAAACTAAGGGGGAAATATCTCCTTATCTCTGATTTTAAGGAGGAAATAATTCTCATATCCCTTAAAATTTTCTCATGAGATTTCTATGGAGGAAATATCTCAATCTCTACTTTCAAGGGCCTTATCCCCAAAACCTTAGGGATGAGAATAATCTATCAACTTCAATATGAATTTAGAAATTGAATTTTTGAATTGTTGAGGAAAAATCCTCTCAACATTTCAATTTATATTTTACAAATATATGAGCACATTTAATTAAAAATTAAGACATCCTTAACCTAGGATTAACATGAGTATATCTTCTTCATAGTGCTCCTTGGGTTGTCTAGATCCTCCTGGATCAAACCTCCCCATAAAAAAAACTAATGTCCTCTAAAAGTATTTTTAAAAAATGAAGTTGATTTTGAATGAAGTTAATTCTTCCTCTGAATTTTGGGAACAATTTTGTTTGTATTTGATGTAATATTGCATGCTACCTTGTTGGAATCGATGTTGAACTTACGCATTGATTCTCCGTTCTCCATAACATGCTTTAAATGTTGCACAAAATCTTAACCAAACAATAAGATGAAAATTGAATTTTGTGTCATGCTGAAATCATACTGGAAACAACCTTGACTGTGTGTAAATTGATGTCAAGAGCCCATACCATTAATCCATTTGACTGCCAACTCAACTAGGGTAGAATGAATCTGCCATGCATGAAAACTCCACTGAACAACTACCACAAACAAAGAGTCTACCAAAAGTTGACACCTCATATATTGATGGGAAATCTGAGGTGGTGCAGAATATGTAGGTACCTTTTTTCGAATCTACCAATGCCCCGCGAGAAGCTGTAAATAAGTCATCCAGTGCCTCACTTGATACCAAATATTTTTGATCAGCAACTAAGAAAAAATGGTTGCAATCTTCACGAGCACAAAAAACTCCTCCTCTATACATTTATATGCTCATACAATGGATCTACACACCTCTTCAGATATGTTCTCAGATCCAGAAACGATTATGATCCAACAATTCAGCTGCCAATTTCAGCCTGAAGCTCAACGCCTCACGTACTTAGTCAACGAACTCTGGCAGATCCTACCGGCGTAGGCAGATCCATAAACATCTCTTTGATATTAGATTTAAAACACCGTCATGCAATCAAGAGTTCGATCCACGTCATATCTGTAGAGCTCCTCTCACACAAATCAACTTCACTCATGCAGCAACCTTCACAATAACGTTGTGAAAAAAACGTGAACTCATTCAATCTCACGTCATGGAGGGAAAGTCTTCCAATAAGCAACATCGCAACACAATTGAGAAACGAAGGACAACTCCACTGTCAGCAAAAAAATAACCGAAGGCTCAATCACCCATGATCCAAATTCTTTCTATCGGTCTCCTTACACAGATATGAATTCTGAATCTCGGCCTCCTTACGTAGGAATGATAGTCACACACTCTTTAACATGCACAATGCATGTCTCACAACAAGTTCCACTACACAAGCAAGGAAATTTCTTTCCACACATGGATTGACAGTCACATGGTGTAAACTGCCTACATGGCTGATCTTTGTTATCAGCAATTCACTTTTTTTATTGAGGGATGACCAATAGACTTCCAAGTTTACTTCAGCCTCCGTACTCTTCCCCTTCTATGAAAAAATATTTTTCATGTTCAAGCCTCTGTTCCCATAGAATCAATACGGTCAAAATTCTCATTTCCATCAGACCACGAGTTTGGCCCATCTCCGGCTGCCCACTACATTTTGGACTCATTGCAATGGATATATTCTGCTATCTCAGAACATTTCTTCAGACAATTCAATGAGTTACGTGTTATCAAGCAGTCGTGACTGCTGCTTTAGGATAAGATTAATATTTTTGCATTCATAGTTATCACCTCTCTGTGGTGGACCACCCAAAAGTGCCATCTCCACAACCAACCCAACAATTCTGACAAACATCTGGATCGCATTCACAGCTAGCAGCAAAGCATGGGCATTGTCGACTTCGACATTAACTCTTCACACAGTGACATCCTCATAAACGATTCTTGCAACCTTTCAATTTTTCACTATTTCACTTCCTCGTGGATGTGGCCCACCTTTCAGATCGATTTCCCACATTGTGGAGTTATGCATCTGGACGTACCGCTAATCATGCCACAAAATATTCAATCTGTTAATGAAATCGTGGAACCAATTCTACAGCGGATCTGAAGAAACTACTTTAAAAACTTCAGAAAGCCAATCTGACTGTGCCATTGGTGATGTTTATCATCGGATCTTTGTATCAGCCCATCGTCCATGAAGCCAAAGACTTGCTCAACCTCCGCACATAGTAGATAACAACGGTGATCCATGTAAAGAAAATGGCAGCTCATCCCATTACGATGAACATGCACTCGAGCACAATGGATGTGAACTTTAGCCAATCGAATCGAGTCTTGAAATGTTTGTTTGTTCCTTCCATTCCCCATCCCACAACCGCGATGATAAAGAAAATCGTAAAAACCAGTCCAACGCAAGAAACCAGTACAAATCTGGCCATAATATATTCAGGATGGCAAACGTGAATCACAATCCATGACTTCAGAACTTGATCCTCAATCCTATGACATGAATTCTACTGGTCGTGGCTCATATTCATAGATCCCAATACAGTTGCAGTCGTTACAATGATCGAGAGGCTAATCGGCTTCTCACCCTTGTATACAACATGATTCGAGTCTTTACTTTCAGAATTGCAATTAATGGCATAGATCTCGGAAATAATTTGAATAGAAATTCTGAACAACAAAACTACTATTCTGGTCCTGTAATTTGTTTTTGATGCAACAAGCACCATTTCTCCACAACATATGCATTCTTGTAAGTTCCAATGGATCTCCCAGTTTTTATCCAGTGTGAATGTAGTATCTCATTCCTCAATCCAAGAAGTTCGAGAAAACTCATTCTCCAACCCTCATGCTTATGGAGCCATTCAACTGTACACCGTTCTCATGGCTCTGGTTCTCATTGTTTCCAAATAGAAATCATTAGAGTCGTTATATCATCAACAGAGTGATAGTAAAATTCTATTCATCGACTTTAGCAATCAATGATTCAACCAAAAAAAAATATGATACCACGAATTACAACCTACAATCTGTTGATGATCGAATTTGAAAAGGAATTTGTTCCATCTCATCATCACAGTTCATATTTATCCTTTGATACATTTATAATATCATAGTTTCAACAACCTTTTCATGTAGAAACAATTATGAGAAGAATTTTTTTAATTAAGGAAAAACGATATCCATTGCTTACCCAACCAGGTGAATGGATTTTATTTGATTGGCTTTGTTTCATCACAAATACTGTTTTCTTGTGTTTTTGTTGCAAGTTACTTTCACAACTTCATAAGATACATTTGCGAGAACTGTTTATTCTCGTTGTGTCGAAGCTCTAGATGTAGATCCCAACAATTCTCCTTCTGGTGCCCATTTCTTCCACAATAAACACAAAAATTCACTCGTCAATTCCTTGGCAGAAATGATTTCAAACCTTGATCAGGAGAACAAGATTTAGCTCTTCTCTTGAAGTGCTTATCGCTTCGTGGCGACTTCTTTCCATCACCATTACCACCATGATTCGACTTTCTTGCCTCTACAGATTTGGAACTCTCTCCAATTTTTGTATAGACCAATCCTGCCTTATGAGGTTATCTCTTCACCTCAATAGGATTAATGATACCTTGACCATTAACCCCGAGGCCTCTTCCGTCGTATCCCATCGTGGCCAGCACTTTCATACCAATCCCCTTGTTATGATTTTGAAAATCTACAAACGATGCATCATTAACATCATTATTAGAAGGTATAGAAAATGAAATGCTTCGTACCTCCTTGTTGGAAATATTTTCATTGATGGCAAAGGAATTGGAAAAGCAAAGATAGGAAGGCAAAAGAGACAGAGCAGTAGAGTTGAATTAGGGGTTTAATACAGTTTGCAAAGGAGATGGCAAAAGGGAGAGCTGCTAGGAAGAGTCAAGGTAATAGATTGAAGGACAAATTGAATATCTGGCCAAGATTTGTGTATGTTGATGAAGAACCGTGGAATTGTGTTAAGTATGATTGAGTAAATCTGGAACGACCTCTGTGATCAATTTCATAATGGGCAGAGGATACCTACGGTACACAGAGAAGAATGAATTCATCGTTGCAGAGTTAGGATATGTGTATTAAATGTGTTTTTACTAATGTAATTCTTGTATGGAATCCCATGAACCTTTGTAATGGAGTCGAATGATGTCCTATGTAATTGGAAGGGTTGAATGATATTCTGTATTTGGTAAGGGAGTTGATGGGAGATGGCGCAGATTAATGGAGTAGCGGAACACTTGGTGACGATGGAACGCAAAACATTAAAGAACAATTTAATTATAATAATACTTTTAAAAGGCGACAGAACCCTGTGTGGATGAGCGGAACCATGACCATATGAATAGTAAATGTGGTTTACGGTTTTCATCACACCACCTATGCGGAGTAAGCGGTATTTCCAGATGAGGAGCGATTCCATAGAATACTCGACACACGTCCCTGTACGATTTTACAAAACCACTTTTCACTATGTGCCATCGCGCGTTATAGTTTGACCCAAGATGCCCAGCGATATCGTTGAGCGCCGTTGATCTGGGAAGGGGTCATCGGACGGTCATCAATTATTGAAGGTGCGCGAAGATTAACACAGGTATGACTAGCCATTTCCTGTTAACGTTCGGCATCGGAGGTCGAGCGATATGCATATATGCCGTTGATCTAGAAGCTTGCTAATCTAACGGTGATCGGACGCTGGACTTGCGCGAGGTTTACTATGGTACGATGGGCTTATTGGATTGGATATTAACTATGTATGTGGGCCCGGGGTCAAAGGTTTATCGCAAGATTAATTTATTTGGAAGCATTGGATGCTTCTATCCCGGTGTTCATATGTGTTGTGTATGTTTGATGGTTTGTTCTGTTATTTCTGTTCATGCTTAATGCTTATCTGATGCAATGCTCTAAGTAAAGACATAATAAGATTTTTGGACATACATGTTGGATGCAGTACTGTAACATAAGGTTTTAAGAAAAATAAAAGAAAAATATTTCAGCCCTAAATACTGATTCACCCCCCCCTCTCAGTATTTTTCCCAACAATTGGTATCGGAGCAGGTTCTTCTGAAAATCTTAGCCGCTAGAAGGAAGATCAAGCAAGATGGAACAACATCTATCAGGCCTCCACTCTTTAACTGAAACAATTTAATCTTCTGGAAGACAAGGATGAGATCCTATCTTCAGTCTCTAGGAGCAGAGGTATGGGCAATTGTTGAACAAGGATATCAATATCCGGCTGCAGTACCAACAGATCCGATGGAAAGAAAGAATTATGAAACAAATGCAAAGGCGGTCAATGCTCTATTGGGAAGCCTAACTGAATCAGAATTTGTCAAAGTCATGCAGCTAAATACAACAAAGACAATATGGGACAAAATCATTCTAAGTTATGAAGGATATGCAAAGGTAAAAAGTGCTAAACTCCGAACTCTCATAATTCAATATGAGAATCTAAAAATGGATAATGAAGAGAGCATTGCCAATTTCTTTTTACGTCTTGATGATATTGTAAATCGTATGAGAAATATGGGAGAAACAATAACCGAAGCTACTTTGGTTGAGAAAGTCTTAAGATCACTAACGACGAAATTTGAGTCAAAAGTCTCTCCTCTTGAAGAAAAGTAGGATCTTCAAAATCTAACCGTGGTGCAACTTCATGGAATACTAACTGCATATGAAATGAGAAGAGGAGGACCATCTGAAGTCAAAGAAGCAGTCTTTAGAACTTCTAAAAAAGGGAAGGAAGTACAAAAACCAGAAGGATCAGGATATATCTCAGAAGAAGATGAGATAAACTTTGTAAAGAAACTTCAACTTGGCACAGGACGGTTTAGAGGTAAGATTCCTTTCAAATGTTTTGATTGTGGAAGAGTTGGTCATTATGCTACTAAGTGTCCTTATAAAGAAACACATAAAAAGGGGAAGGAAGTATCAAGAAGGAATAAGAATTGTTTTAGCTCTAGGAAGAGTTACTATACTCATGAAGACAGTGATGGGTTATCTGATAGTGAGGAAGAATATGAACAAGATCTTAGACTTCTTATGGCATTTGAAAAATAATATAGAGAAGAAAAGGATACTTTTGTGGATGCTCTAGAAGACAGTGATTTTCTTGATGAAAACAATAAACTCAAAATTTTCTTAGAAGAGAGTAAAATAACCATAGAAACTCTAAAAAATCATCTTGAAGAAAAAGAGAAACACAATGGGAAATTAGAGTGTGAAGTAGTAAGTCTAAGAAAAGAACTTGAGAAAGTAAAGACTCTGAATCTTAGATTTGCTAAAGGATCTGAAACCTTAGATGAGATTATCAAGGTACAACGTTCTCCTCTTATAAAGACAGGTCTTGGATATATCGGAGAATCTTCTCAGGCTTCAGCATCAAATTATCTAAAAGTAGTTACAACTGGTTTACAACATGCTGCCACTCAGCAAGGGAATAAATAATCTTCATAGGTAAAGCATGATCATCTCAATTCAAAGAACACTAACAGGAATGTCTTTCAAAGAAACACCAATCAACAAGTAAATTCATATAGAAGATTTTTTAATCGCAAAAATTTCTTCTTCAATGGACAATGTTTCTCATGTCACAATTTTGGTCATAAAGTTGTTCAATGTGTTGCATATAAAACCATCATTACAAGAGAAGCAAGAAAGAAAAGGATTGATATTGAAACAGAGAAGAATACTTATAAAAAATTTTCTCCTCTTCAAAATGAAGTTGAATGTGCTTATTGCAATAACTTTGGCCATGAAGAATCTGAATGCAGGAGCAAAGTTCAGCCAAAAGAACATGTTCCTTCAAGCTCCAAAGTATGGAAAAAGAAGGAATTACAAGTTGAAAATTGTGGCATAGCGTTATTTGCAGAAAATGAAGAAAACCAATGGTACATTGATAGTGGATGCTCAAGACACATGACAGGTGATAAAGACAAACTTCTTGCATATAGTGCTCTAGAAAAAGAAAAAAATGTTACATTTGGAAATGATACTCCTGCAGTCATTAAGGGAAAAGGGTCTATTTTTCTAAAATAAAAGGTGAAAGATAATGAAGTCATGTATGTGGATGGATTAAAGCATAACTTGTTAAGTGTAAGTCAAATGTGTGATCAAGGAACTCAAGTTGTCTTTAGTTCAAAAGAATGTGTGGTACGTGATCTTGATACAGGTAAAGAAATTATAAAAGGAAAAAGAACTCCAAACAACCTGTATATATTGAAGAACCCAAAAGAACAATGTTATTTGAGTAAATCTTCAGAAAATTGGCTATGGCATAGAAGGTTGGGGCATCTGAGCTTCTCTCAAATCAACAAATCAAGCAGACTTAAAGTTGTTCGTGATCTTCCCAATATTACTCTACCTAATAAATATCATATGCAAATCTTGCCAATTCGGTAAGCAAACCAGGGTACAATTTAATGCCAAGGAAGGATCATCAAGTAAGCCTCTTGAACTCATTCATACTGACATATGTGGACCTATGAGGAAAAATTCACCACATGGTGAAGAATACTATATCTTATTCATTGATGATTTTTCTAGAATGTGTTGGATTGGGCTGCTTAAACACAAAGATGAAGCATTTGAGAAGTTTCAGATCTTCAAAGCACTAGTTGAGAATGAATTAGATCTAAAAATCAAGTGTCTCAGATCTGATCGAGGAGGAGAATATACATCAGATGAATTCCTTGAATTTTGTGAACAACATGGCATAAAAGACAGTTTTCTGTAGTTGGCACTCCACAACAAAATGGTGTTGCAGAAAGAATGAATAGAACAGTTCAACAAATGGCTAGAGCTATGCTTGATGATTCCGGAACACCTGACACATTTTGGGGAGAAGCAGCACATACAGCAGTAAAAATTCTCAACAAAGCACATGTTCGTGTAAATAGTGATAAAACTCCATATGAACTCTGGTATGGTAATCCTCCCACTATAAAGCATTTTAGAATTTTTGGGAGCAAATGCTTTATCAAGAATAATGATGAAAAACTTGGGATGTTTGAACCAGAGTAGATGAAGGAATATTTCTTGGTTACTCCTCTAGGAGTAGGGCATATAAATGTTACAATAAAAGACTTCGGAAGATTGTTGAATGTATTGATGTCGTTATTGATGAGTCTCCTACAGCTCCAAAAGAAGAAAAGCAAACAACAGATGAAGATGATGATGACACATATCCTTCTACATCAAATAGTAATGATACAAACAGTGAACCCAGTGAAGAACCCGAAGAGGATTTGTCTAAAAAGGCTCCATCTAGATATGTTCAAAAGAATCGTCCAGAATCTCAAATTTTGGGAGAAAAGGGATCAGGTGTACAAACAAGAAGGACTCTTGTAGGATCTTCTAGCAATCTGGCATTTCTGTCCACTATTGAACCTCACAATGTCAGTCAAGCTAGCAAAGATGAATGTTGGATTCAAGCCATGAATGAAGAGCTTGATCAAATTGAAAAGAATCACACTTGGAAATTAGTACCAAGACCTCATGACAAAAATGTCATTGGAACTAAATGGATATTCAAAAAAAAGTTGAATGAGAATGGGGATGTTATAAGAAATAAAGCTAGACTTGTTTGCAAGGGGTATGCTCAACAAGAAGGTATAGACTTTGAAGAAACCTTTGCTCCTGTAGCCAGACTTGAAGCCATAAGAATTTTTCTTGCTTTTTCAAGCTTCCAACAAATCAAAGTTTATCAAATGGATGTTAAATCTACTTTTCTCAATGGTGATCTAGAAGAAGAAGTTTATATAGAACAACTAGAAGGATTCATTTTGGAAAATGATGAAAAACTTGTTTGTAGACTTAAAAAGGCTCTATATGGTCTCAAACAAGCTCCAAGGGCATGGTACTATCGTCTTGACAAATATCTTCATCAACAAGGATTTTCAAAAGGGTCTGTTGATAGAAACTTATACACAAAAACTGAAAATGACAAACTATTGATTGTGGTTGTATATGTTGATGATATCATTTTTGGAAGTAATAAATAGTCTATGAGTCAGAAATTTGCTTCTGATATGCAGCAAGAATTTGAAATATCTTTGCTTGGGGAACTAACATTATTTCTTGGCTTGCAAGTGCAACAAGCAACAGATGGCATATTCTTATCACAAGCAAAATACCTCAAGCAAATCCTGAAGAAGTATGGCATGGAAGACTGCAAACCTGTAAGTACACCAATGATAACCGGATGTAATCTCAATTATAATGATGATTCCCCCATGGTGAATCAACCTGAATACAGATCTATGATAGGAAGTCTAATTTATCTCACTAGGATGAGACCAGACATCATGCATGCAGTTGTGATTGTTGGACGATTCCAAGATAATCCAAAAGAGTCTCACCTTTAGGCTGTGAAAAGAATATTCAAATATCTACAAGGAACTCAAGACTTTGGACTATGGTATCCAAAGAATGCTGATCTTACTCTTCATGCATACACTGATGCAGATTGGGCTAGAAGTGTTGATGATCGGAAAAGCACTAGTGGTGGTGCATTCTATATGGGGCCCCGGTTAGTATCTTGGTTCAGCAAGAATTAAAGCTCCATTGCCTTATCTATAGCAGAAGTAGAATATGTGGCTGCTGCATCATGTTGCACTCAACTTCTCTGGATGATGCAAACCCTAAAATTCTTTCAAATCAAATGTTCACCTCCTACCTCCATTATGTGTGATAATACAAGTGCTATCAGTATCTCAAAGAATCATGTTATGCATTCCAAGACCAAGCACATTCCCATAAAATATCACTTCTTATGTGAACAAGTGCTTGAACAAAAGGTGAAATTGGAGTATGTTTCCTCCAAAGAACAAGTTGCTGATATATTTACCAAACCTCTACCCAGGGAAGCGTTCGAATATCTCAGACAGAAACTAGGAGTAGTCTCTGCCATGCAGAGGATCAATTCTACTTAAATACAGAAGATTAAATTGGTTGTGAGGTGTTATTAGGCATCTCTGAATGCAGCATGATCTCAGGGGGAGCATGGCATTATCGGTTCAAAGGATCTTGATCAAAATATTTGCCATTGATGTCAAAGGGGGAGGAAAAGCAACAAAGGGCTTCTGTAAGGCCATCAGAGGAAGAGTATTGCCATCAATGCCAAAGGGGGATATTGTTGGAAATATTGTCATTGATGGCAAAGGAATTGGCAAAGAAAAGACAAGAAGGCAAAAGAGACAGAGCAATAGAGTTGAATTAGGGGTTTAATACAGTTTGCAAAGGAGATGGCAAAAGGGAAAGCTGCTAGGAAGAGTCAAGGTAATAGATTGAAGGACAAATTGAATATCTGGCCAAGATTTGTGTATGTTGATGAAGAACAGTGGAATTGTGTTAAGTATGGTTGAGTAAATCTGGAATGACCTGTGTGATCAATTTCATAATGGGCAGAGGATACCTATGGTGCACATAGAAGAATGAATTCATCGTTGTAGAGTTAGGATATTTGTATTATATGTGTTTTGACTGATGTAATTCTTGTATGGAATCCCCTGAACCTCTGTAATGGAGTCGAATGATGTCCTGCGTAATTGGAAGGGTTGAATGATATTCTGTATTTGGTAAGCGAGTTGATGGGAGATGGCGCAGATTAATGGAGTAGCGGAACACTTAGTGACGAAGGAATGCAAAACATTAAAGAGAAATTTAATTATAATAATACTTTTAAAAGGTGACGGAACCTTGCGTGGATGAGCAGAACCATGACCATATGAACAGTAAAGGTGGTTTATGGTTTTCATCGCACCACCTATGCGGAGTAAGCGGTATTTCCAGATGAGGAGCGATTCCATAGAATACTCGACACACGTCCATGTACAATTTTACAAAATCGCTTTTCACTATGCGCCATCGCACGTTATAGTTCGACCCAGGATGCCCAGCGATATCGTTGAGTGTCGTTGATCTGGGAAGGGGTCATCGGACGGTCATCAATTGTTGAAGGTGCGCGAAGATTAACACAGGTACGACTAGCCATCGCCCGTTAACATTCGGCATCGGAGGTCGAGCGATATGCATATATGCCGTTGATCTAGAAGCTTGCTAATCTAACGGTGATTGGACGCTGGACTTGTGTGAGGTTTACTATGGTATGATGGGTGTATTGGATTGGCTATTAACTATGTATGTGGGCCCGGGGTCAAAGGTTTATCGCAAGATTAATTTATTTGGAAGCGTTGGATGTTTCTATAAAGTCCGAAGGGTTAAACTTTAGATATAAGGCTTAGGAATTAAAAATTGATAAATAAATTAAAAAGAGATCAAAAGCCCCGTGGGAAAAACTAAAAGGAATACCACTAGTGGTTCGTGGTTTTGACTCATGGTTTTAATAAAGGGAAAACTATATAAGGAGAAGAAAAAAAAAAGTATGAGGTGTGCATTGTAAAGGTGGTGAATAAAATTTCAAAAAAGAATATCTGTATGGGCGAGCTCTGTTATTAACTGACAAATCTGAAACTATGATGCGCCCATGAATATAAACTGACGATGATAAATATCTGGTTTGAATGACGGACGATATCATGAAGAAATGGTGTGAGTATACACAAAATAAATAAATCTGGTGAACGACAAGGTATGTCGTATGGAAACTGGTGGATCCAATATGAAAATTGATGAAATGAGGTCCGCAGTAGTGTGGAGGGTTGAAGCCTTTAGAGAGGGGGTTGTAGCTCCCTTCCAGTGGTAGCTGGTAAACGAGAGAAGGTTGTAGCCTTCTGCAGGTGGGTGCCTGCGTGCTGGTATAAGTCTACACCAGCATACATTGTAAGAAGTTTTCTCTATAATAAATATTGAAGACTGAGATTACAGCAGCGGTGGTTTTCTCCCAAATTGGGTTTCCACCTTAAATCCTGGTGTTCATATGTGTTGTGTATGTTTGATGGTTTGTTCTGTTATTTCTGTTCATGATTAATGCTTATCTGATGCAATGCTCTAAGTAAAGACATAATAAGATTTTTGGACATACATGTTGGATGCAGTACTGTAACATAAGGTTTTAAGAAAAAGAAAAGAAAAATAGTCCAACCCTAAATACTGATTCACCCCCCCCTCTCAGTATTTTTCCCAAAACTCCTCAGACACTTGATTATCTTCTTGATTCTTTGTCAATGACAAAGTAGAAGATGATGCTCCATGAGAACTACGTTTCTCACATGGCTAATATGTTAGGTGTGGAGCCTGATTATCTTGTTTACTTTGTATCACAGCATTGGACCCATGTACCTTAAAAGGGGTGACAACACCACCTGTAATTAATCGCTGCCGTGGGGGGTCCAAGGGGGGCGGCAGTGCTTTTCAGGGGCAGCGCCCCCGAAGCTAAAAATAGATGTAAAATTGCCTTGTAAAAGTATAGTAATTTCTAGTCAATCTGGGCCGTTCATTAGGAAAATGATCTGACGGTAGAAGTTATGTTTAGATTAGGGTTTTTTGCCCTAGAAGGCAATCCCCTTCTCTTTGTATGAGGGTATTGTATTGCGGTTGTGTATTACATGTGTATTCTCGGAGCGAGAAACAGAGAGGGAGACTGTGAGAGAGAACAGAGGATATTATAGCAGATCTACTGTAGGTTTTGTCTCTTCATTTTTGCTGGATAATAGAAAGGAAGGACTGGCTGTTCGGGGTGGATGTAGCCCAAAATGGGTGAACCACATATATCTGTGTCTCTCTGGTTTTATGTGTTTTGTGTGCTTGTATTTTCCGCATAATTTATGTGTTGCATTGCTTTGTAATATTTAATTTTCTAACATGATAGAAATAATCCTAAAATGGCTCTTTCAAAACATCTCTGTCCTTTGTGGCTTCGAGCAATCTTTTTAGCTTGATATTATCCTCTCGAATTGCTGAATTACTCTCTTCCAATTCATTTATATGCTTACGCAACTGGAAATCCTTGTACATTTCTTCTACCATTTCTTTCATGGTTAAGAATTTTTTCCAATTTTGTTGAAGAAGGGAATCAAAAGATGAAATTTTGAATCAAAACGATTTACCTTCTCCTTCTTCTGCTTGCCTAAGCTGAAACTAGAAGATGTACCCAATAATCCAGGTAATGAACTTAGCTTTGATACCAAACTTGATATGAAATTCAACTTTTAGTTCTAACTCAGATTAAACTTTAAAACATGTATATAGAAACATGATTAAAAAAATCATTTAATTGAATGATTTAATAAAATATGTTCAATAAAATAAGAAAACATTCACAATAAAGAGAACAACACAATTGATAACGGAGTTCGCCTCCTCCACTTGGCTAGCTCTCCGGATTTGCCTCCAATAGGACGAATCGATCTATTGTCTTTCTGAATAGAGATAAATGTACATTGACTTTTACATCAAGGTGGCCAGCCGAGAACTTTCAACTATACATCCATACTCTAAAATACTTATGAGCTATCCAAGCTCTGCTCGAAAATGATTTTTTCAAGCACTCCAAATCTCTCCTTAGTCTCTTTCTCCTTATCTTCCCTGTACATAGAATGGCATTATATAGCTCTTTAAGAGCCCAAAACAAAGGAGGAAATATCCCCTTATCTCTAATTTTAAGGAGAAAATAATTCTCATATCCCTTAAAATTTTCTCATGATATTTCTATGGAGGAAATATCTCAATCTCTACTTTCAAGGGACTTATCCCCAAAATATTAGGGATTAGAATAATCTATCAAATTTAATATGAATTTAGAAATTGAATTTTTGAATTGTTGAGGGAAATCCTCTCAACATTTCAATTTCTATTTTACAAATTTATGAGCACATTTAATTAAAAATAAAGACATCCTCAACCTAGGCTTAACATGAGTATATCTTCTTCATAATTCTCCTTGGGTTGTCTAGATCCTCCTGGATCATTCCGTAATATCTATATAGGCTTGGATAATGGATTTAGATATGTTTGAATGTCTTCCTCGGGTGGATTTGGGCTGTATAGATGGTGGGATTGAGCCCAAAGAAAATTTTAAGGATGGAAATTTATCTTAAATATTAGAAACCTTGGCTAATCGGACTAATCCATAATATGGAAACTATAAAATTCTTGGTGATATTTTATTATAAATATTCAAACTTATAATGATTTTATATAGTATCTATAAAATTTTGGTGATTTTTAAGATAAAATAATTTTTTCTTATAAAATTTTGGTGAATCATTTTTAGAAAAAAATGGAATTGGCGAATCTTGTTTTTTGAAAAAACATGGAAAATTATCCCATCTATGAATATTAGCCCCTAAAATTTTCCCTGATTGAGCCTTATCCAAATCCGGCTTGTGAAGTATCAACTCAGGGACAGATATTGTAGGAGTGACCAGACAGAGAGTGAGAGGGAACCTCTTGAGAAACAGAAGGAATGATGGGAGGTGGTGGAATAAAAGGCTGCAGGGAAGAATAGACATCTGGGGAGGGAACCGTAGGGTAGGTAATAGGAGTAATGTGACGAAAAGTGGAAATAACATCAAAATAAAGAGACATTTCATGAGATTTCACAAGAGAAACAAACATAAAAGGAGAGGTACCAAAGGCCAGAGAGGGACCCGATGCCGTTGCTTGTGATTTGGTGATCCTAGAGGATGAACGAGAAGCAGAAATATTAAAAACCCTCAATGGAGTGGTGCCCTATGTAGGAGGATGCATACCAGACCTCTTAGTCTATCTGTTTAAGGATAGAGTGACAACATCATGTACATAATCAACCCCTGGAGAAGCTGAAGGAGTAGCATGTGAAAGAAGTGGACATTTGTTGTAGACATTTCCAACCTTATGGCACCGATGGAAATGGAAAAGTACCCCTTCATAACCCAAGATATTTACCCTAGACTCATTTCTACATTGTATCTTTAGAGATTCTTCCAATCCTTCATGGGTATCAAGGTGAATCAAAATGTGAGAATATGCCATTTTCCTAGTCTCGGTAAAGGATTTGTCATGATGGAGGTAGGTTCCAAGGATTTTACCAATACTTTGAAATATATCATCATACCATAGATGCATGGGTAATCTAGGAAATCTGACCTAAATTGGTCCATCTCCCAAATGTTCTCTGTCAGGATCAAAAGGAGGGATCCATCACTTGAGGAGGACGAGAGCCATTTCGTTGTGCCAGAATTGTGAGAGAACCCAGTCAGTGAATTCTCGTGATTGAAATTGGATAGAAAACCAACCTTTTGATAGAGTGAATACCGTGGGGAGTGATTCCATGGATTTCCCCCAAATTTTTAAGATCCAAAATCTCATCCTAGCTGCAGAGTAGCTTTTCCCACGAATCTTGTCCACTGTACCGATAACATCAACCATACGGATTCCTTCTCCAAGAATGAGATGACTGCCCTCATTTATTACCCAAACACACTTCATTTTCTTAACACATTTCTTGAGGGTACCCAAGGATGAAGACTTGGCTTCAGATCCAATGGAGGTGGGAGCCCTAGTAGTCGCGGTAGGGGGATTTATGGGGGGGGAGAAGGGCCACCGCCAAAACAATTAGAAGGAGGGTGAGATGTACAAAGGGAAGATCAAGAGGGTGCAGATGAAATAATGACCGTTACAGAGGTGGAAAACGCCATGACCTTGTAGGCTTCTGACCCAGATAGAGGAAAATAATGATCCCCCAAATCGTAGAGGTGCTAGGTAGTAGCAGAGGAGTCCGATAATAGGGGTTGAAGGCACTGTTCGAGAAACTGAAGGGTGGATGGCAACAGTATAGGAAAATCATGAGGGGTCAAAAGATATTTTTTAGAAAAGGAACTTATCATAGGGGTACCCACAGATGCGAGACCAGCTGCTGAAAAGGTGTCAAAATCCAGGGAATGTGTGCCAGAAGTGGAATATTCCGGTTAAATCCCAACTGACCCATAGGTAGAATGAGAGAAATCAGCTGATAGTGAAAATTACATACCTTCAGTTAAACATGGAGGGTCAGTCCAGATTTCAAATAGTCATAAGGGTATTCATAAAAGTCAAGGAGCTCCTCATCCATCTCATCTGCCATTGTATGAAGAGCAGACCGAGAACTGCTACCTGACCACAAGAGATAATAGATCCCTATGAATATATGCGTGCAACCCCAAGAGATAAACCACACACCGTAGTGTATGAGGGGGAAGGTAAATGGTGGTAGGGTAGATCAGCTGTAGGGAAAACATGTTCATCCAAGGTCGCGCGATGGTCACAGAGTCGATTCACCAGGTGTATTCAGAGCCATCCTCCACCCTTTGATCCCTATATATATATATATATATATATATATATATAGGCTTGAACATCATATAAATTTGACATAGTTGTTATATATATTAGTTTTGATTGTTTTGAAAGGTTGTAGGCTTATTTTTAGGTTAGATTTTGAACAAAATCATTAATGAGAGTTTGGTGACAAAAAAATTCACATAAAATTCCTCAAGGAGACCAAGGATACGTAGGATCAACATTGGGGGATTCCGAGGATCAAAGATGTTATTTCCCTTGTAGAAAATTCAAGGGCTTGAGGCCAAGGATAATTATAATAAAATCAGCTAAAAAACATTATAGAGATTATGGACACGCTAAAGGCAGACATGAATACAATCCATTAGTAAGTTATTCATTATATGTATTTATATTGTAGATTGTTTTTGTAAATGTTTATATGTATATTGTGTTTTAGATTGTATGTCTTGTATTGTAAATTGTATATATTTCTATTATAAATGTATTTTATAATATTCTTTTGGGAGTTGTTTGACCTATGTTGTCATCTTCATATGGACTAGAAATATTATTTGATTATTTTCGTTAGGGTCGATTAAGGGTTTAGGTTGAGTTAGGGGTTAATAAATTTATGGGATTAGGGATAAGGGGTTATTGATGAAGGGTTGGGTTAAAGGATTATGGGTTAGGTGTTTAAGGGATTAGGAGAATGGGGTTAAGGTGTTAGCGGGTTAATGTATGCTTAGGGGGTTAATTAGGACCTAAAGGATTTAGAGGTCAATCATGGGTTTTTATGGAGCATTATTAATAAGTTTTTAAAGTATATTATGCACATTATTTAAAAGATGGACATAGTGCATTTTTATAGGAAAGAAGATAATAAATGTACAATTTATTCTAATAAAATTTTATAAGACACAATAATAAAATATAAATATCATTAAAAAATTAATTAAATAAAAATTGGATTAAAAAATAAAATTATTATAGAGAAAGATGTATGGATAAAGATAAAAAGAGTCCATTTTGTTAATTTAGGTAAGATGATAATTAATAAAAAACCAATTTCTATTTTTCTCATAAAAGAGACTCTCATTTTTTAGGGAAAACATTATGGGACACAGGCCTCACACTTGGTGTTTCAAAATGTTTTAGGTGACAATGAAATTTTTAAGCTCAATTGATTTAGAGTGAAAAGTTATCTATATGAAGTCTCCTTTTGTGGTAAGTAAAGGGTATCATTTGTTGTAAATTGTGAGAAAACTAATTGAAGTAATGTGAAAGCTATAATAGTTCTAGCAAACAAGTAGATTAATGAAATGTTTGACAAATAATAAATGGTTATTTGTCCAAATTTATCTTACTTATTATCACTCATTCAAGGTAGAACATTCCATTTTGAATGTCCTTGGAAGTAGGCACAATGTTTTTATTCTATAAAATTCACTTACTACTAGTAAGTAGAAAGGAGTGACTTTTCAAATTAGTAGTTAAAAAGAAAGATTGCCCCATTTTGTGTAGAAGGAGAGATATTTGATGTCATGCCTTAGTAAAAAAGGGTTTCCTATAAAAAATGTCTTTAGTGCGTTCCACACCACTTTCCTAAAGAATAAATCATACTTCCTTTATGCAATATTAAACAAGCATAACACTATTCATCAAGATAGTGCTTGTGCGATGTTCAACGCATGTCGATAGTCAATGCACACTTTTATTGACAACCTCTCTTACATTGGTTGCATTTGTACTTCTATTTTGGTGAGTTTTCTCAACTGTCATCTTTTGCACACTTTCACTTTCATAAGTGTCACTTTCACATTCACTATTGTCATTTTGGCTTGCTTTCACTTTAATAAGTGGATTTTTCATGTTATCTTGGCTCTGAAATGTGTCGCTTTCAAGTTTGTTCGCATGTGAAAGTGTCGTTTTCATGTCTTATTACAGTCGCATGTGTCTCCTTTAAGTATGTTCACCCCTATATGTGCCACAACTTTTCACATCACTAGAGTTAGTTATGGTGCAATTCTCTGCATTAAACGCTCTTACATATCATTAGAATGTGTGTCAGACACATTACTACAACTCACACATGTTGATTGTTCCTAAATATTTTCAACATAATCTTAAACATCTTGATAAATTGCACAAACTTCATGATCACATTAATTTGTTGTATTTTTTTCTTTTTCTCACCCAAGCTCATGGTTGGTCACCCATCCTCTTAAAACTTATTGTCTCTAAGTGAACTTAAGAAAGAATATGAAATTATAATGATGAATGCAAAATAAGATCATTCTATTTTTTTATTATGGTTGTGAATATATATCTTAGAATGTGTCTCACTTCCTACATGTCAAGAAAAGTAACATATTTCTTAGATTTTTCAACTTATTCTTAAATATAATGATAAATTTCACAAGCATCATCATTGATTTGTTTTCTTTCTTTATTTGTCTTGCCTAAGTTGTCTTTCTCTTTTTATTTTTTGTCTTTGTTTTCCTTATATATTATATTTTTAAACAATTATTGTATCGACGTTTAAATATTTTCTATATATACTAATATTACTTTATTGTTTGTAATTGTATAATATCGGACCCATTGGGAATTTCTTGGCAAGGAAGAGGTGGTTGTAGTACAAGCGCCTATTCACGAACCTGGAGTGATTAATATTGAGGATTAATATAATGATCATATGGAAGATGATAATGATGTTGATAACATAGTTGAAGAAGATGGGAAAAATAGATTGATATGAGAGAAATTTAATAATGTTGGAATGGATGATGATGGCAATGAGTATGATGACCATTATTTTGATATACCTGTACTTGAGAGGGGAATTAAACCTCTTTATGAAGGCTCAAAAATGTCTCTTCTTTCTACTGTATTTCTTCTGGTCAACTTAAAGGTGGTGAATGGTTTGTCAAACACATGTGTGACACACATCCTAAGGTATGTAATATGTTTTGTGAAATTTCGTACTATATACATGATAAATCAATTAAATGTTCCTTTGTTTTTAATGTTAGTATGGTGATCATCATTTAATTAATTTGTAACATTTGGATGCAATATGCACGATTAATATT
The DNA here is from genome assembly GCA_034641835.2 of Pinus albicaulis. Taxonomy (NCBI): domain Eukaryota; kingdom Viridiplantae; phylum Streptophyta; class Pinopsida; order Pinales; family Pinaceae; genus Pinus; species Pinus albicaulis. Next base: position 420,054,027 of record CM076577.1, read on the forward strand.
GTTTAGTACATTAACGATTAGTACCTTTTTAATGTTGTATATTATTAGGCTAATTTCTGTTACCACCATCAAATGTTTTAGCTCGTATGTACCGATATTGACATGCCATTATGAAAGATATTGGAATGGAGTATCAAGCTATTCGTGCATGCCCTAATGATGATATTCTCTATTATAAAGAACATGCATCAAAAGACAAATTCCCAAAATGTGATGAGAGTATATATCAAACCGATAAAGTAACAAATAAGGTACCTTGAAAGGTTCTTCATTAGATTCCCATAATTCCACGTTTGTGATAATTGTTCAGATGCAAAAGCATAATGAAAAATTATGGAATACCATGCAAAAAATAAAATTGAAGATGGTGTTCTTCAAATTCCTGCAGATGGATTTTCATTTAGGAATATAGAGGAAATGTGGCCAAAGTTTAAAAGAGAAGCTCATGATCATAGGCTTTCATTAGCAACTGACGGTGTTAATCCATTTGGAGAGCCCAAATATACTTACTCGGTTGGCCAATTTTTTATATAAAAAATAACATTCCTCCGCAGAAGTCAATAAAGAGGGAGCACATAATGTTGACAATGATTGTTCCATGTATTAATTTTTTCAGAACAATTATTTTTTAACAAAATAGCATCTCAGTTGTATTGTTTGTTTCATAATTATTTCCTATATTTTTTATTTTACTCATATATGTTCAATTATGCCTTATAATTATGTCTCGTAATTTTTTTATTTACTCATATATGTAGTAATGTATTTTATGTTAAATCAATTAAGTAAGTACCTAGTCAAATATATGAATGTATATATTGAGCTTCTTATCGATGAATTATGGAACATTGTCACTATGTATGATATATCTAGAGTAGTAGATGCACAAAGGAAATTTGAATTCCATGTAATGCTAGTATGGACAATTATCGATGCGCCAGGGCTAACCCATTTATGTGGTATGTTATAACGTTACCCTGCACTTTAATAGTGTTTAACTTTATTAAGTTCATTTCATGTATGTTTTTTAATAGTTCGATCTTCATTGTACATACTTAAAATAATTGACATAAAAATTATTCCATCTCTTCAGGTCTTCAAACAAAGGGTAAATTTTTTTATCTAGTCTGTGGTCCTAAGATCAAATCTCATCATTCAAGAAGCTTAGGAAAGGAGGCGTTCAATAAGTATAAGCACTTCCTTTTTAAGAACCATAGGTACCAAAGTACCGAAAAACATCTTTTCAATGCCCAGAAAGAAGAGACAAGATTAATACCACGAAGAATGACATATTGTGCATCAAAGTTGAAATAGAATAGAGTCTCTCAAGGTATGGATCGAATTGTATATGTATCAATATAGATGATATGTTTGGATTGTTTTATATTTTTATGGAATTTGATTCACTATACAAATTGACATGTTATATTGTTTTTATAATATCTTTTACTATGATTCATGTTGTAGGTCATTAAGGAATTAATAAAATGGCACTTCCACGAGGAATCAAAAGTTATCCCAAGCAATTCAATATACTCCCCTGCTATGAGCACCTAGAAAATTTCATTTGTTTGATATAATGCACATCAGGAAGAATGTAATAGAGAACTTTTGGAAAATCTTAGATGGAAGGAGAGATAAAGAAAAAATTTCAAAATTTGTAATGACATTAAGGAGGCCAACCATGTATTGAAAAGTAAAAATCATTCAAATAATGATGGAGACGACCAAAATATAAGAAACCTTCCATGGTTATTGATAGAGCAACAAAGCAAGGATGTTAAAGATTTTATTGAAAAAATTAAATTTCCAACTGGATTTTCTTCAAAAATAAAGAATATCCTAACAAAGAAAGGTGAATTAAGTGAGGTAAAAACTCATGATTAACATACGTTCATTAAGGTAATTATAATGGTGCATATACATTGGTGAAACATCTTGTTAATTAATGTTTTTTTTTTTTTTTTCTATTAATGTGGTAAAAATAATGATCGATCATTATTTTTGTTACAGTATGTTATACCTTTACCTCTCCAAGAAAACTTTAAAAAAAGTGTCAAACAAGTTATATATGATCTTGGAAAATATACGAGGTAAGTGGATATTTATGTGCAAAGTGTAATTTGTTCAATAAGTTGATATGTCACATATTTTTGACTGCATGTGTTTTACTTGTCATCATGTACTATATACTTTTTTTTGTTGAAACCTGTGATTTGCTTGCTTCATTTGTAGATGGTTTCCATATAAAAAAATAAATAAAGGAGATATAAAGTATTGTAGGAAAAAAATTCCTTGTCTAATGTGTGGAATGAAAAAGTATATACCTATGGCCTTTTTCAATGCACATGAACACTACCTCATACACCAACTCGAGGAGATTGAAAAGTGTGGACCTGCACACACAAGATCAATGTGGATTGTTGAGAGGCACTTGAAATCATTGAAGGATTTGGTCAGAAAAAGAGCACATCCTGAGTGTTCTATGGTAGAGGGATATATGGTATATCAAACCATGGTTTATATTAGTCAATATAGTATTTTTTTATTGAGAAAAAATTGAACTTTTTATTTAAGAAACAAAACAAAAAGTTACATCGCATATGTTTAGAATTCCATACAGTCTTGGTGGCTCCTCGAGGTTCAAAAGCATTTCTCCACCCCATGCCAGGTGTGGGGAAAATGTGGCTTGTTTTCCCATAATGACCAGAAGAAATAGAGTGAGCTCTGTGATCAAGTCAAAGGCAAAAATCATGAACCGTAAATAACAACAACAAAAAAATGGGCCTCCCATAAGGGAGAAACCCTGTCAATAAGAACGATGGTATAAACCATCTGAACCCAGAGATGTGATCCAAAATTATAAATATGTCCCCAATAATTCAGTTATAATAAAACATCAATAAACAATATATAAATTTTTCTTCCAAAAATAGAGTATGTAGCATCTAAGAGTCTGAGAAAACAATAATATACAACCCTTCCAGGAAATATAGCATTGCTGGAGAAAAATAATAAAAAAAACAACATCGTTAAAAGAAAAAAACGTGAATTCAATGGGGATCCCCATTAGTATGGCCTGGTGTCCGACACATGGACCTCCAGGCCATTTTTTTCTTCGATCATCCACGAGTCCTGAGCTTGTCCAAGACCAGCCTTAGATAGGCCGTTAGCCTGCCCGTTCCGTTTCCTGTAGAAATGGAAACTAGAATTGCATGTAAATCTAGCCTTTAGTGAAAAAATATCTTCAAGAATGGGAAGTAGAAAATAATTTTGAAATCTTTGCAAGTTGTTAAACCAATTAATGAGATTCAAATAATCCCCAAATATCTGAACCGAAGTGATGTCTTTGTGCATCAACCAACACAATAGTAGTTTTAAAGTTTGTAATTCCACAAAATTGTTGGTACCTGGGCCAAGGCCCACCGAGGCCGCAAAGGTAATATCTGAGCTTATATGGATGATCATTCTAGCCCCAAGAGACCCTCGAAAACCGCACCATCAAAATAGACCCAAGGAAATCCTGGAGCAATGTTCTTCCACACCACTTGTCTGGGACGATTTGCCATCGCAAGAGAAAAGTGTGAAAAAATAGCAGCACATTCACTCGCCACTAGAGCGGGAGAAGAGATTTATCTTCAAAAATGCATTTTTTACTTGAGATCCATATACCCCACAAGATAATCAGTGGCAGGCTTCTATGGTCTTGGTCTTGACAAAGATCCTACCGGTTGTTCCATGCATTATTACACGAGAGCCCCGTCCAGTCCAAGACCACATTGCATAGTGAAAGTGTGTAAAACCACACTTTTTTAGTGAAAGGGAGGCTAATAAACAAGTGGTAAATTGTTTCCCGTTCTTTTTTATAGAGACAGCACCACCTTGGGCCAATAAGAAATTTATTTTGAAGAGTGTCCCAAGTCGGCACCTTGTGCCTAAGAATATTCCAGAATAAGAGGCTAGATTTGGCTGGGCAATCAATGCCCCACAGGTTCTTGTACTACCATTCCTTTTCCCCCACCTCCGTGGAAGCAACGAGGTATTCATAACTAACCTTGGGCGAATATATTCCAGATTTCGAATGTACCCAAATCAGGCTATCAACAGAATCTTTTAAGCGCACCCGAATCTGTTCCAGTTCTTGAATGTATAACTTCCATTCCCTAGCCCATTCTGGTCCCAGATCGATCTCCTCCACAATTTTCCATCCCTGTTTCCATAAGTTAGTTCTACTAGGGGATGCAATCTGATTAAGGGTGAAGAGACCTCTGTCATATAGAATTTCCATGATCCCCTCAAATAAAGTGTAGTGTTCTTTGCATCCCACCCATGGGTCTAGATCGATTTTGCACCGATTCCCATTTTCGATATTCCAAGACATTCCACGACTGATTAGATTAAAAAATCTTATAAAGGCTTTCCATATATGAGAAACCCTCTTAGTGTCTTTAATCGGGATCCTTATCCAATCATTTGAGGGCACCAGATCAATATATTTCCCTTTTACTACCGTGGTCCACAAGTTATTTTATGTGATTATTCTCCATATGGAATTTTCTACCAAGGTGGAAGAAAATTTGTTCATTTTTTATACCTCTTTTTTGGTTTTTATATAGTATTCCATGACACCCATGGAAGTAATTTTTTTTCCTCCTTCCCCAACCAAAGGAAGTTACTGCATATGCTTCTGATTTTTTTTGAGGACGCCAATAGGAACCCATACCAGACTGATACAGTAAATGGGAATAGCGAGAAGGACCGATTTGATCCAAACCAGTCTCCCAGCTCTAGAGGCCACTTATGACTCCAGGAGTTTATTCTTCTCTCAATCTTAGAACACAAGCCAAAACCAATTTTTTTTATGGTATCCATCGGGTTTCAAAAGAAAACCCAAGTATTTGATGCAAAATGCCAATGGAGCCTAGTCAAAAGGAAGGAGATCAAGTGCCCAAATCAGTTCGACTTCTAGGATACCTTCATAGGTGAGGTAGGATTTCTCATTGTTGATTACAAGTCCAACGACCTTTGTAATAAGTTGACTAATAGCCTCTACCGCCAGAATAAAAAGGAGGGGAGACAAAGGGCATCCCTGTCTCAAGCCTCTTTGATTTGTAAAAAATTAAGAAGATGCTCCATTAATAAGAACAAAAAAAGAAATATTAGTGATACAACTCATTTTCCAGTTAATAAAATCAATATGGAACCCCAAATGGGTTAATAGCATCCTCATATAGAGCCAATTAATCCTGTCATAGGCTTTGGATAGATCAATCTTGATAACCATACAATTCTTGTGGGATAGTTTGATACTATGGAGGGTCTCCTGTGCCATCCCAATGGCTTCATGAATTTTCCTACCATCCAGGAACCCAAATTGTTCCCAAGAGATGGAATATGAAAGAATAGGCTTAAGGCGATTGGAAATAGTCTTGGAGATAATTTGTGGATACAATTGTAGAGGGAAATAGGATGAAAGTCATCAAAGGAAGATGGAGAGTCACATTTAAGAATAAGAGCTAGAAACATGGATTTTATGGGGTCATGGATGACACCCCTCACTCTGGATTCCTCCACAACATTTGTGATGGCAGGCCCCATGAGTTCAAAAAAGTGTTGGAATAATTCCACCATCCAATGATCCAGATTTATGCAGGAACGCAACAGAATAAACACATAACCATAAATACAGAGATGCAATGGAAATAACACATGATTTCATTAATATCAAAGAAATGAAATTTGCTTACAGACAAAATGGAAATAAAACTAGCTAGGGCGCTGGTAGCTATCTCTGAGAAGAGATGTGGCGGCTACAGGCCTCTGAACTGAGTTAAAATGAGGCTCGAGGGACTATTTATTATTGAGAAACAATGGAGAACTCTAAACATCCAAAAACCTAACCCTAGGATATGAAGCGCCAAAACTATGGGCCCCGTTTGGGTAAATTGGTGTTTCAACTTCCTAGGGACGTAACTTTGGCATACTATCTTCGTTTGATGCACATGATACATCATTAGAAAGATCTATCCGAGGACTACAAATTTTTCCACAAATATCCATTTTAGAATAGAATGATATTCATTGGAAGCGCAATGCCCAAAAAACATCGTTAAGGGCCTCAAAACGACTCCGGAAGTTTAGGACCCGAAAAACTGCTAAAAATAGTAAGTTGTGCCGAAACTGAAAAAACTGAAAGAGACAATGGTGGGGCCCCAAGTGGAATAGGCAGGTGGCCACCAATATCTACCTGGATCATCCAACCATCTAGCCCCAGGATTTTTTCCACTTGCATATCTTTAATAATGAATTCAATCTTGTTCTTTTCCATTGGAGCTAATAAAAAGTTATTACACTCCTCATCTGCATATCAAGGGAAAAATTGTGCCACTTGGATAATTTCCCTGATATTTACTTTATTTTGTGTTGAGTAGAGATTTTTGAAATGTTTCCTACCCAACGAGGAGATATATTTAAAGGATTTCACTTTAATGCCTTCAGAATTCTCCATCTCCCAAATAGTATTGGAGTTTTTCTGACCTTTTGCATAGTTGTGAAAAAAATTAGTGTTCTCATCCCCTACCTTTAACCCTATTGCACAACTCCAGAGGCACCACATATCCTCTCTATCCCTTAGGATTTTCCTCCTGCTAGTCTCCAACTCCTTGATTCTATTTCTAGCCTCCTCATCCATGAAAATTCTGTCCCCAATGCTATAGAGACCCACCAACGTTTCATTAATATGGTTAATGGCTTCTGCATCCTTCAGTTCTTTTTCCTTCGCCCAATTGATGGTGCCCTTTTTTATAATTTTCAATTTTTCAATGAGGAACTGAGCATGTGAGAGGCCTTCCTCCTCTAATTAAAGGCTCCATATGTCGGTCACTAGAAGATTATAGTCCTCCTCCTTAAGACAGCTCGAGTTAAATTTTAAAGGGGAAGGGGGGTTTTTGGAAAGGGCCTTTGAGTTCTAGGAAAATAGGGGAGTGATCTAAAATTCCCCCGAAGCCAACCCATTGATGGAAACCCACTGAGTTATCCACAAAGTCATCACTTAGAAGAAAACGATCCAGTATCTTTGTTATATGTGCCTCCCCCACTCTATTGTTTCTCCAGGTAGGAGTCATTTTGGTGAGTGAGGGGTCGAAGAGGCACCCATCCCTCAACCGGTTCAGGAAGTAATATGCCATACAAAAAATACGTGAAGTCGGCCCCCATGCGTCTACTCTTCCCAAAAAGAAGTTTAGATCCCCTCCCAAAACCAATTGTGGACTTTTCATAAAAGATGTAACTTTTAAGGAATTCATGAAAGTGACCCTCTCCACACACGGGCCATAGATTTTTATCATCGAGAGAATAGTACCGAGTTCCATGGAGAAAAATTCCACCCCGATCACCGACTCAGAAGTCCAGTAGTTGACCAAGTTTAAAGAGTTGTTTTTGAGTCCAGTCATCATTCCCCCCGAGCAGCCCCTGACATTTGATGTGATGAAGGTCCAGTGAGGGAGAAATGAAGATAGAAAAGAAGAGATCTGTGCCCTTGAGCCTAAAGTCTCCTGGAGTAGGATAATATCAAGATGATGATAATTTACAAGGCTTCTGAAAGCAAGTTTTTTGGGTTCACTTGCTAACTCACGACAATTGAAAGAGAGTACAATCATTTGGAACCCATAACCGGGTTATCACTTCTCTAGGCACCCCTTTTAGGGATAATTGTTTTCCATCCACTATATCAATCATGGCTTTGATCCAGGCTTTGGATAGATCAGTCTTCCTTCCTCATGGTTTTTTACCTCTCTCCACTAAGGGTGACTTACCCAACTCCCCAAACAGTTCTTTTTCTAGAAACGTTTTATCCCTCGGCCTCGGATTATAGGGAACAGTGTCAATGGACAGATTTGGGATAGTGGTAATTATACTATCCATTTCTAGGGAAAAATTACTAACACTCATATGTTGAGAAGAGTTAAGCCTGGAGGTACCAGGCTTATCAGACCAATAGTATAGAAGATCAAAAGAGTTTAAAATAGGAGATGAGGGGCAAGGGTGAGTATCCACTAAATCCGATGCTGGATCAGAAAGGGTAGTGTGTGGCTCCTACGCCTCCACGTTCACATCCAGATCCATATGTACCTCTGTCTCTAGGGCCTCTGTGTTGTCCCCTGTAGAAAAATTTATCGCCGAGACCTTAACCATTGCAGCATCCACTTGAGTATTTACTCCCATAGAGTGAAGATCCGACTGAGACACCGGGACCCCTACCACCTCCTGTATCTCATTAGTTGGGTCAACCTTGTCCATTGACCCCTCTCTAGCCCTGTCATGTTGTGTAGGACCCCTTTTATTTTTCTGACCTTCTTAACACCTAGGGGAAAATCATGGGCCAAATGACCCAATGTGTGATAGTGATGGCATCAAAAAGGTAGGTGTTCATAGTCAATTTGCTGCTCAATTGCATAACCATAAACATTTAGAATAATCTTCCTTATTTGCCCTTCTTTGGGAGCCAGACGAACCAAAATTCACGCTGTGTGCCTGGCCTTAGATTCCATAAACGAAATGTTTTCTTCCAAAAAAATCCCCAAGTTTTTTCCAATTTCCTAGAAAACTTCCATAAGCCAGAAGTGAGGAGGGAGAGCCAACAACCACACCCACATTGGAATTTCGTCCATTCTTTCCATGTTAGCATCAAACATGAGCATCCATCATTTGAAAAGTATGGGTGCCACCCCAAACCCCCTACGTTGAGACAGAACCCATTCAAGTGTATCAATATTTTTAAAAGTAACCATGAACCATCCTTTTGACAGGGTAATTACCTTGGCCCCTCCAGGTGGTGTGTCCGCCCAGTTATTGTGGATCCACTCTGTGATGTAATCTACTGCAAACACCTTTCCTCTAGCCCTACCTACCAGAATCAATTCTGACACCGCCATGACACTATCAAATTGTAGGTCAAATCCAAAAATTAAGTTTGGGCACTCCGAGATTTCCTTAATCATCTTCCCCTTCTTCCTTTTATTCCCTTTCTGCTCATCAATTTTCACCGAGAATTTTGATGACCGCGCCCCTCCTCTGGAAGAATTACTATTGCCACCCGTCACCCTGAGATGGCTCGAACCTCTCCCTTACCCAATTTGATCCTACCCAAACTATGATTCCTTTCGTGCACGGCCCGAACAATGGCCATCCCATATGCCTAGGCGCTCATGCTCCAAATGCCCCACCTCACCCAGACCGATACCACCCTTGAGATCTAGGACCCTCCTACTTATGCCTCTAAGGAAAAAACTGCCAAAACCCCCTTTAGTACCCCACTCCAGTCCTTTTATACCCACAGACCCTAAGGGAGCTGACACCTCGCACTCCAACTGAGGGACCGACTCAACTTCCCGAGTCTCCTCCGCATGTAGCATCAAAGGGTTTGAGCCACATGATACTTGTCCCACCTTCACACCCTCCAATCTAGCCCCTATTAGGATATCCTCCAAGCCCCCAGAAAAGTAGTGTTCCTGAGAGGCTTTTGGCCCCAAATGCCCCTGAGAAGTAGGAAAAGGGACGACATAGGAATGAGACAATCCCAGGTCAAGAGATTTGTGGGTTTGTTGACGGCCGAATCTTTCCACCGATACTCGACCCGGGATAGTGAAGTTAAACTTATTTATGGATGCAAAACCAAGCGCCTGGGTTTCAGGGACCTTAACCACCTTCGGTTTTTCTTCATGTGACTAATAGGGGAGGGAGACCTTGGCCAGGTTAGGGCTTGCGGGTTCAAGACCCCAAACAGATATAATTTCCTCAACCTTAGGCTCCACATCAACATATTCCTTATCATGCCCCACAGTGCATAGAACCAATTGAAAAAACTGAAAGAATAAAATCCTCAGGTCAAGAATCCATCCACCCATCAAAAAACTGACAGACAAAGACATCTCCCCATGAATAAACCAGACTATAAATAGATAGAGACAACAAACCCGAAATTTCCAGAAACCCCCGACACTAAAGGTCACAGAAAATAGAATAATACCCACTCGGAACCCCCACCAGCTATGGGCCCGAATAAAACTCCAATAGACTGAAAAAATGCTAAAAATAGCAAGTAGAAATAGAAATGAGTAATAAGTACCCAAAAGAATGAATAGATTTACCTCCCTCGTGAATGGAGACATAAATGGCCGCAAAAACCCTGGGAAAGTAGTCCCATGCGCAAAATTAAGGAAAGCTGGACAATATTCTCCACTGCTGCACAAGCGTTAGCTAGCAAGTCCATCAGAAATCAGTAATACTAATAATGTAAGAAACGACATAGTAAGAGCTAGGGAAAACATTTTAACCCTCACAGACCTCCCGGAATAGACAAACCTTGTCGTGAAACCCACGAGCCAAAAAATGAGGAAACGAAACCCCCTGCACGAGAGAGTAGGGATTAAAAATCTGCCTTGATCATGTGCACGCTTAACATGTGTGTGCAGGCTCGAAAAAGCTAGGAAAACAACACAAGTTGGGCTTCTTTACCATCCATAAGTGTCCCCCATGCAAAGGCCATGGGACACCAGGCCAATTCGCTGGAGTTGGAGCCAGTCACAGGGGTTCAATGTGCCCATAGGTTAGGGTTTATCGCTGCTTCCATTGTCAAAGCTCCAGAGCCCTCAGCCCTTCATCAATATTGTCTTGCAATAGGAAAAAATATTAATTCATTGGATCGTATTTGGGATGTCAACTCCATGGAAAAATTTGAAGGGGATCACCTATTGGGGAAAGGTAGAATGACAAAAGTGAGATGTAAGTAGATAGTGGAGATTTATTACACATTTGACTTTTTGTTTTTATGTATATCGTACTTATTTAATTTTTAGTAATCCTGCATAATCCATTATTATGAAAGTATAACATGGTAACTAAATATATATATGTGAATTGTTTTATTTTAATACAATTAGCCGAGAGTAGGATGCAATACATTTATACATTGTGAACAATCTTGATTGGATGAAGGTATGGATTGAATGATGCGAACAAGCTAATAATGGTAGATTAACATGGTATGGTGTGTCCACATTGGTCAAAGAAGTTCGACACTGTGGAGATACCAATATTACACAGAGGGAAATTTATTTAACATATGGTTAAAAGATTATTAGGAAGGCATATTCACCCATACTACTTAGTTTTTTTTTTATAATTATATTGATGCATATGCCGTTTTTTTTTCTTAATTTTCAAATTTTGCAAGTATAAACATCCTTATAAATTGACAATGCATTTTTTTAATGTGTTTGACATACTATAGTTGAAACACCACAACAAAATGTGGCGTGATGGCCAAAAATTTCACAACAAAAGTTTGGATGAAAAGATAAAAATTTTTGATAGTGGGATAACTGCAGTATTTCAGTTTATCAATGTTGTCTCTAGAGGTGACAAAATCCATAAGTCTCTAACAATCGATGCTATGGGTATCTACATGATATAATTGAGTGTGACGTTGAATCCTTCAAAATAGTTGTGTTTGATGTCAAATGGTTTAGGCTACAAATCCATGAATGTGACCCTAATAGAATTGTTATTGAGCATGTTAATGAATTTACCATGGTTGATAAAAGGAATTTTGAGCTAGGATTAGAGTCATATTTTCTTCCAAGCCAATGTGAATAGGTATTTTACGTATATATTCCAGGTAATGTGGGTTGGTCATATGTTGTTAGATATGATCCTCGAGGAAGGCCCGTAAAGTATAATGTAGTGGAAGAAGATGAAATGGTAGAAGAAGATGATGTAGAGGATTCGGGGTTCATCCAAAGTCAGATAAAGATGTCGAAGAATTTCAAGGAATATATGTTAATTGAGACAATGTTAATTTGGATGAACTAGATGATATTTACATTGTGTCAGACGAATATGTAGAAATTTGATAAAAATTGCAACTACTCAAGAAATCAAACTAAAATTAGGAGACACAAATTCTACTCTACTATTCTACGAAATGGAAATAACAATTTAGAAAAAAATGCATAGAAATGCAACAAGAAAAACCACAAGCGCACAATGATTTCTAGGGGAACCCAACTAGGAAAAACCCCTCAAGCCTCTTTGCATTAATCAATTGAATAGAGAAACTATTACAATTGCTTGCTCCAGTGCTAAGCACAAACTGCAAAATAAATTTTTTTCTCTATGTTGATTGAGAAACTCTAGCCAACACTTAGCCAATTTATGTCTCCTCCAACCACCTATTTCCTTGCACAATTCTAAGCTAATTCAAGCTCTTAAAGAATAGGGATGTCATATTTCCTTGCACAATTCCGAAGGATTGATCAACTGCCTTTATTCAAAATTATGTACACTCCACTAGTATATAAATAATTTTACATTACCCTTAATTCCTACACTCCAGCTAAGGAATTCGAATTCCATGCATGCATGAGCTATTTTGGGCCGATTGATCAGTTAACGGATATATATATATATATGTGTGTGTGTGTGTGTGTGTGCGTGTGTGTGAGTTAGATTGTTGTCCCATTGCTTAATTGACCTTCAACTGACTCTATTAAAGGTTAGAGTCTAGTTAACTGAGTACAACTAGAAATAACTGAACTAGATTGCTAAAATTTAGCAATCAACACATGCATGAATGAACTCCAAGACCAAAAACTTAAATTTACTAAGCTAAATGATTGAAAAGATCCATGTTACACTAGTTAAATACCTCCAAGTTGTCCTGTTGATGTGGAAATTCGATTTACTCAATTTGACTAAGGCTAAAGTCAAATTGAGTCTTTCTTGCTACACTTTCTAACACCCCCTCCTAGCAAGAAAGGGATTTCGGACCACCCCTATTCATAACATGTGGAATGTACTATAGAACTACCTATCACTATTTTTTTTTCTTCTACAACAACTACAATTGCGAAGAATAAAAAAAACATTGAATCAACTATGTCTCTGCAACTCTTTATTGGTAAAACTGCACTGGTGTTGATTTTGCACTATACCTCCTGCACTTCTCTCAAAAATCCTTTGTGCTCCTCAACATCTGTATGCATAAAATGAGATTTATCCTTCTACTACTAAACATTGGGGGCCCTTGTATAAAGGCAATGGTCCATGAGGAAATTATACTGCAACTGCAACTGCTTTTCAATGGATCCTTCCCAATTATTTGCAACTATGGGGTTAAGGCTTGACATCGCCCCACCTCACTCCTAGAGGTATAGTTGCATGCATGGATAAATAAATTTATAGCTTGTATATATTTTTCACTCTATATCCAATTAGTTTCACTTTACCAATAGCTACATGTTTCATAAAGGCTTCCCCCTTACTGAAAGTAACATCATAACCCATATCCTCAAATACTGCTACAAATATCAAGTTATTATTCAGCCGAAGTACAAAAATAACATATTTTAGGAGAATATGGGATCCAAAATCCTTGTTAAAGGTGTTGAACACCTAATCCTCTATGGGTAGGTGTGGAAGGCAAAGAGTCACAAAGGAGTCCAAGTGACCTTGCAAGATGAATCCAAGAGTCACACCATTGTATTATAAATGTACATCTAAGGTGAATAATATGAGTATCTCATGCTTATCTTTCTATGTGCGTGTTTAGTTTCTTCATACACCATGTGTGTGTTTAACATGGTATCAAAGCCAAGTTTAGAGGTCCCATTAAGCTTCTGAATAGCATTGGCCTGTGAATGTGAATGCTTGGAATCTCTCTTGACATATAACACTCCATACTACCAGAAATTTCTGCCATATCAGAGCCGTGGAATTTCTTCTTTGGAGCTAGGCGAGTCCTTAGTAGATTCTGGGTTGAGTTTCTTGCTCATAATTGGGCCAAGTTCGTCAAATAAAATTGGTACGATTTCTTGCAAGTTTTCTCCTTCATTCTTGTTGAGCGTGACCATTATTGGAATTGTGGGACAGTGTTTTGAACCAATAGAAATCCTGGGTGTGAGATCTGGTAGAGTTTGCTGATAAAGACAAAAATTAGAGGCTGATTCGAGTTGGGTAACAGTGTATTAGCGGTGGATTAGCATGCTTCCTCCCCTCGCAGTAGAAGTGTGTAGAGCCATAGTTTGCGGTGGATTGGCATGCTGCCTCCCCTCGTAGTAGAAGAGTGAAGAGCCATAGTTTTTGGCATTCCGAGAAGCATACTCGGGACCTCTCACACCCAAAGTGCAAATCATATCACTCAAGAATATCTTGCAGAAGTTGTAAAGCCATAGTGGTAAACTCACTCTTTTCCAGTCCACGCAAAGGCATTCCTCGCGGTGCTCCTCTCATCTTCCCTCCTTACCACTGGGCTCTCCCTCCTTACCACCAGGCCTTGACAAGAACATTTAGAAACCTTGAACTACAGAGGGTTACAGGTTATTCCCCATGTGATTTATATCTGAGCGGGAGCGGCTACACCTCGATAGTTCCAGTTTAGGGCTCTCGGGGTGAACCTCAATGCAGAAATGTATGTGGTTTCCAAAGGCTGAAGACGAAACTCAAATTGTCTTCCTTCGTCATTCTAAGAATTGTGGAACTGCCACACAATTATCATATGTTCACTCAACTCACAGAGAATGAAATAAAAGTGGAGCCCTATTGTTGGTTGGACACGTTTGAGGAAGCCAAACAATCCCCTTCTTTCTAGAGGATTGACTGTGCTGATTGCTCTTGTACGACACCATGAAACCAGTCGAGTCGCTTGACGTTGTATCATTCCAGATCAAAGAACTTAATTCTGAAAATAATTTCTAATGATTTTGAAGGTTGAGAAGCGCCACTTGAAGCATCAATTTCATTAGGCCAAATTATTTCTGAGTGTTAATTCTTGACGGGCCGAATTATTTTATCAGCTTGAGAGGAAGAATTCTCTTCCTGGTTTTGAATCGAATCGTCATCGTTAATTGTGTCTCATTATTGCAAAAGCCGAATTTAGAGAAGCCGAGCAGTAATTTCCCTTTTAGCATTAGATAGCAGATCGATTTCACTATCAATTTCTTAAGTGCCAAGAGCCCATTTTTACTACAGGTCAAGTTTCTCAGTCTATTTGCTGGTGGTTTCCAACAGTGAAGGGGTTGAACTTCCTACTCATGAAAATGGCCAAGTTCCCTCTCTGAAATTGGGTCGAGTTCCTTAGTACCACTGGCCAAGTTCATTGACAGAGAAGATGTGTTCAAACATCCTTCTGCTGCTCGATGTATTGTGGAGAGGGATGCATGCAGAAATGGAGGTAATATGTGAATAGAATGGGCTTACCTTGCAAGTGAAAATCGAGGGAAACACTGATCTTGGTATACTAGTGTGGTCATTTTGGTTGGATGCGATACCAAGTCTAGTGCCTCCAAGTATATTTTTCCTTGAAATGGTATGCATTGAATGTGAATTGATTAATGCTATGAAGTATTTCTTTTGGGTGGTTATATATATAATGGTATATATGTTTGAGTAAAAAAAAAAAAATTGGTTGAAAAAACTACAGCAAAGTTGAACTTGGTTGAGGAGTTTTTGCCAGGAGTCAATATCTGAATTGTTCCAAGCGGTGTCTTGATTTAAAAAAAAAATTGTTCACAAGCATCAGGGGTTGTTTATATTTTAAAGTTGCAGCTATTTTTCATTGTGTGAGATATTTGTTCATTTGTAGCTAAAACTTTGTTATGAAATGGATGAAATTGATGATGCATTAGAGTTGCTAAACACTCTTATACATTCCACTGTTCATAAGATCAGTAAAAGTGTTTTTTTTGACATTAAAAAATGCCTTAAAAATGCACAAGAGAAGATTTATTTTTTGCAGCTTGAATCCCAGCTACAACAAGATGAACTTCAGCAAAAGAGTCATCATTTTGAACCTGTTTCTGTTCAAAAAATTGAGAGGGAATCCCATCAGCAGCAAGAATATAAAGTTTCAGTCGATTCACATTCAGTTCCTTCTACAAGAGAAGATTTACATGCCGATGCAGCAGCTCAGTCTGCACTTCCCAAGCCCATCATCAGACCTTGGGAAGATCTTGTCCACAACAAGCACAAAAATGGTCTTGGATATGACAAGGAGTTGTCCTTTCATATTCTGAACTACTCCAAGCCCATAAAATTTCAGAGTGTCGAATTTCTTTATGACAGTTCACCTACAGCTGTTCTAGATCCTGCTCGTCTTCCACAGCAACAACAACAACAAATTGTAAAATGCCAACACTATGATCGAGTTGGCCATATGAAATATCACTGTTTTGATCTTCATCCATGCAAGCACTGTGGTGGACACACCCATTCTTCACACAGATGCTTCAGAATCAAGCCTCCTGCAAGAAAAAATATTCATCTTGGATGGATCGCTTCTTGGCAATGGGCATCTACAACCAAGAATATGTTTAACTCGCATGTCAAAACTTGTTCTAGAATATTGAACAAACTTGCAGTTGAGTTTTCGTCATCATCTCACCTTGTTCCTAACAGGGGGGGAAATGGTGGTCATCTACAAGCTTCGACGCTACATCAAGCGAGCCTGAGCCACAATCTCTCATTCCATATTCAGAGTTGTAGCCAGAGACAAAGCCACTTCAAGCGAGCCTGAGCCACAATTCATCATTCCAGATTCAAAGTTGTAGCCAGAGACATGGATTCCCATGAGCATGCCTTTGGTTGATGGAAAACCTTAAACCATCCATGTGAGGTTGATATTCTTCCTCTTTCAGATGACTTCCTCTAGCAAAAGACTTCAAATTCTTGCCATCTTTGGAAGAGTTCCAAGAATCACATCAAGCATTCTAGTGTTGGTGGTCATCCTTAAACCATCACAGGTTGTAGACTTCCCTTCTTTTAGGTTGAAGGTCACCCTCTTAAAATATTAGGGACAATTCCTCTAGCAGAAGCCCTTAGCTTCTTGCCAGTTTTGGAAGAGTTCTGGGAACTGCAATAAGCATTTTCTTCCAGTGTTGGTGGTCATCCTTAAACCACCTCTTTATGACAACATTTTAGAGAGCTGATTTAGCCTAAGTTCTACCATGCATATTTTGCAGATTTGTATTGCAACTCTCTTCTTGGACTCACACATACCCCTTCGGATTAAGGGGGGAAATTTTGAACACCTAATCCTCTATGGGTAGGTGTGGAAGGCGAAGAGTCACAAAGGAGTCCAAGTGACCTTGGAAGATGAATCCAAGAGTCACACCATTGTATTATAAATGTACATCTGTGGTGAATAATATGAGTATCTCATGCTTATCTTTCTATGTGTGTATTTAGTTTCTTCATACACCATGTGTGTGTTTAACAAAAGGTTACACTGCCAATTCCTGTAACACTGTACCTCCCATCATCCCCAAGTTATATATGCATGTGGATATCCTTCTCCTCGAGGATACTGAAAAATTCCTTGTTTCTTGTCATATGGTAAGAGGCACAATAATCTTAGTACCAATAAATATCTCTTAATGTGCTAGCCAAGCAAGAAAGGAGAGTGAAATCTAGCTTGAATTCAGAACCCAAGGCATCTCCCCCTGCTCCTGTTGCAGAATCCTTTCTAGATTCATTTGCAAAAACTTTGTTGCATAGTGTCTGAATTCATGGCAGTGGAAATTTTTTATCTTTCTTAGATCCTTATTCTTTCCGTTGTTTTGACTGGACTCAACCTCACCTTGGGACTTCTTTCCCTTGGCCTTTCATTCCTTTTCCAACTAGAGTAAAGTCCTCTTCCTCTTCTTTGGATGTTACTTCATCTATGGTATTTTTCCCGAACTCTTCTTGAACCAAATCAAACCACAAAATTTCCCAATTTGGTGATTTTTTCCTTCCATTCACAAAGAACTAGTAGTTGTGCCATGATTTTGGAAAACCTAGAAGAGCTAGGCTCACTAGGTCATCTTTTGCAGCATTCACCCCAACCCCTCCAAGCTCATCTTGAACTTGTGTAAATCTAGAGAGATATTGTGGAATAATATCATTCTTCTGCATTCTAATGTTTCAAAATTTTTCTTTCAGGGCCAATTTTCTATGGTCACTGCTATTATAAAATAGCTCAGTCACTGTCTTCCACTTAGAAAATGGTGTCTCTTTGCCATGGAGATTTGAGGAAACATGGTCTCTCACACCTTCTAGAAAAGTTATCCTTGCCTTCGCAACATCCTTCTTCCATTGAGTTAATTATTGTGCATCAGACTGTTGGGGTTTTTTAATGTTAGTTTTAACATATTTTAACACACCATTATCATTAATCATTACTTCCATTTAATCCTTCCAGGCTATTAAATTCGAGCTACCCTCCATGGTATAATCCAATCTTAGTCCATTGAAAGACATTCTCCTGATTTTGAAGAAAAAATGCTACACTAAATCTAAAAATTCGAAGTTCCTGAGAGAAAATTTCAAAATAATGGTTCTAATGTGATTTTGGGGCTTTGATACCATGTATAAATTTGATATAAATTGCAACTTCTCAAGAAATTGAACTGAAATCAGGAGACACAAATTTTACTCTACTATTCTACGGAATCGAAATCAAAATTTAGAACAACATGCATAGACGCACAATAAGTAAAACCACAAGTACAAAATGATTTCTAGGGGAACCCAATTGGGAAAAACCCCTCAAGCCTATTTGCATTAATTAGTTTAATAGAGAAACTATCAAATTTCTTGCTCCAACTCTAAGCACAACTACAAAATAAATATTGTTCTCTGTGCAGATTGAGAACCTCTTGCCAACATTTAGCCACTTTCTGCCTCCTCCAACCTCCTATCTCCCTACAAAATTCTGAGCTAATTCAAGCTCCTAAACCTTAGGGAGGTCTCTATTTCCTTTTGCAATTCCCAAGGATTGATCAACTTCCTGCATGCAAAATTATGTACACTAAACTAGTATACAAATAATTTTACAATAGCCTTAATTCATCCACTCCAGCTAAGGAATTTGAATTCCATGCATGCATGAGATATTTTTGGATGATTTATCAATTAAATGATAGATATATGAGTTATACTGCTATCCAACTGGTAAAATGACCTTCGTCTGACTCTATTAATTGTTATAGGTTAGTTAATTGAGTACAACTAAAAATAACTGAACTAGATTGCTAAAATTTACCAATCAACACATGCATGAATGAATTCCAAACCCACTAACTCAAATTTACTGAGCTAACTGAGTGACAAGATCCATGCCACACTAGTTATTTTCCTCCAAGTTTTCCTACTGTTGTGGAGATTCGATTTACTCAATTTGACTAAGGATAAAGTAAAATTGAGCCTTTCTTGCTACACTTTCTAAAAAAATAACTTGAAGAAGTTGAACCAAATGTAGAAGAGCATGTTCCAGGTGATGATATGGACGATGATGATGATGCTAACATGGAAAATAATTTGAACACGAATTCTGAACTGGATGATACAAATGATGAGTTGGATGAGGAAGAATATTAATGATGTCAAAATGTTGAAAAGTGCGAGGTATGTATCTATATGTTTTTAGTTGGTTTGTTCTCTTTCATTCACCTTAAATTTTATTTTCCTAGTGTTTATGTTTGAATTTTAATGTGTTTCTTTATAATATATTATAGTGTATAGATTTGGTGTCGGGGAATTGAGAGTGATGTGAGGGGGAGGGAGGGGCCATATGCACTTCCAACTTCATGTGGTTGGACTTGTTCAATATAAAATATATTATTCTTGAAATGAATAAAATATACTTTACATTTATCCCATGATTTCCAATTAAATTTGGTTCATTAAGTAGACATACCGGGAGAGTTGGACGACCGGTGAATTAGGCGACATGGTGGTCGGGAAGATGTGCGAGCGGTTGAGTGTGTTAGCACTGCAATTTTTCAAAAAAATTTGAAAGTATGGTCAGCATTGTAAGATGTATCTTTGATCCTCTCTTGTCTCTTAAACCTATGGTTGAAGGTCATGGAGGGTTAAAATGTATTAGCTTTTTATCACTTTTAAACAAAATCCAAAAATAATTCCAAGTCCAATAGTTTGTTTATGTCATAGAGTCGTTAGGGTAAATTTTATTTTAATAAGTCTTTTAACTGCTTTCAAAAGTTAGGGTCATGGGTTTTAACTTGAGAAGTCTTATTCATTCACCATGACTTTTTCTATCCAAGGTTAAAGAAAAAAATGTCAAAGTCATCAGTTGTGTTAGGAATAACATAGGAATAACTACCCTTTCCTAGAGAGGCAACTATTTTCTTCAAAAGTTCTAGTTTTACAAGTAACATAGGAATAGATGTTTTTTTCAAAAAAGTAGCTATTACCTGACAAATTGGTACAAGGAGACAAAAGAAGCATTACTCAGTTGAAACAAACATTGACCTTTGAATGTTGAAGACCTGCGAAAACAAGAGGTGTTGCTCACCTAAAAGGTGGTTATTTCTCATTGGAGGATACATTAAAAAGGCTGGCTATTTATTTTCTAAGGCTACTCAAATCTATTTCTACTCATTAAAGGTTAAATGTATTAAAGTGAAGTACGAGTAGCTATTATTAAAAAATGTGATGAAGTTTGGTGAAATGAGTTGCCATCAGATTTAAATCATTTTTGTTTTCATGTCATTCTCTCTCACCGAGTTTTAGGGCATGCAGAGCTCTGTCTCCATTTACTCTTGTGACAGCTACATCAAAACATTTTTATCTTCTAGTAAAACAAATTGTTACCAAGTGCCAGAAGTTAGGGCTTTGTGGAGGGTTGTTGTTTCTTGTTTTACAACTGTGTATTGGTGGTTCGGTTAACTGTTAACAAGATGGGAAAGGGTGGTAACATGAACCGTTTAGATCCGGCTAACACCCATTTTTTTTACCATCGTGCTAAGCCCCTGTTCAAAACAGCAGGGTGGTATCAGTTCCTAAAGAAGTTTTCAAGTGAAAATGTGGTAGTGGCTCAGGAATTTGCCGAGAAATTCGATGGAGAAAAGGTCAAGTTGGGGTCTCAGACCTTCAGGATCACAGAGACTATCATTTCAAGGGCTACCCAAATATCAACTACAGGTGAGTCCTGGCACAAGAATAACAAAAATCTACTTAAATTCGATCCGAATATATATTTAAAGCCTAAACATGAACATATTGGTTGGACCCCTACTATTCATATTTCATATTTTAGCCCTGAGTGGCAAGATGTCATTACCAATGTACAACGTTACATAACTTGTGAGGGTAGGTTTTCTACTGTCCATAAATACCAGATGAGGTTTCTAGCTCACATCTCTGGCGTTAAACCTGTTGAACTCCAACAAGAAATTGAAACACACACACTAGTGTGGGACAATGGGTCCTAGCGATACATTAGTGTGAAGGCCAATTTAATTAATTAAATTGGTGCAGTGTCTAATTTAATTTTCCTTTAATTAACTTGGACAATAAAATGTAATATTATCTCATGATCACTTGTAATAGTAAACTGAGTGTGATAAAATCAGTTAGCTCATGTATTTTGAGTTGAGGGTGTTTGGTGAGGCATGCCGAGTAATTCTATTATTTATGGAGTTTGAATTACATTTGGTGCATTATTTTAATGCATGATTAATCAATTAACTCAGTTAGGTGAATTAGAGTTAGTTGAACTAGTTGTAACTATTTGTTGCACTAGTGAGAGATCAAGTGAATTAAATATTATTTAATTCACAATAAGTGATCTGCCATGCAATTGATGTTTTACTATTAATAGTTGCATGCATGTCAGTTCCAGTGGAGACCCAGTTGAGACAAAGGTTAAAGGGATGTTAGCTATCAGTTGTGTGATTAGTAGATTGCCCGCATGCAACTAGAAATCCATTGGATTGCCCATGATCCTTGCGTAGTTTTGGAAGGCCAAAATTAATAAAGAATAGGGATTTCATTCATTAGGAATTGCGCAATCAAGGGAGGCTATTTAGAGGTTAAGAATTGGCTAAGTGTTGGTCATTTTTGTCTAGTGCAATGTGAGACAGTTGTGAGAGTGCAGGAGATTCTTGTGAGAAAAGTGAATTGTAATTGTTTCATGATTCCATGATGAATATAAAATAGAAGATAGAGGGGTTTTGAGCAATAAGTGTTCCTTGAGAAATTATCTGTGTTGTGGTTTGATTTGATTCTTTCTTTGCTTAATGTTATTGGCGATTGTGTTTAATTTCCACAATTTATTTGTAGAAGGATTCAGTATCTAGATTTAGGACATTTCTTGATCGGATTGAATCCATTGATATACATATGCTTGTATAATTTCTACAAAACCTATGAATCTACCATTTTTCCTTCATAGATCTCTATTGTAAATGGCCCGAAAGATATAAAAAACCCTAGGCTATTCTCTTCATAATCTCTATCAGAGAGGTTTGATTAAAATACTGGTGGTTTATCACTTGAGAAAGAAAAGAACCACATGGGAAAAAATTTTAGCAGATGAGGGGTTTAGCAGTATTAACTTGAGGAGAAGGGTAGGAAGGCCTATAAGACTAAAGACCCAAGACCAACATTCAAGCCCTACACGTACATTGACTCCTTCAAAAGCTGGGCCATCTTCAATATCATATAGTAGACAGACTAGGAACTCAGCTAGGAAAGCTAAAGTTCAAACCACCACTTCTACACCAATCATTACTCCTATACCTGCAGTAAAACTAGCCAAGGAGGTCTACACTAGCAGATCATCTGAGGAGCCTCAAAACTTGAGGTATTTCATGAAGGAGTGTGCAAACAAACTAAAAAAAAAATCTACCCTGCCTAACAAAAACAATATGTCCAAGAGAAAGGAAGAGGAAGCTTCCTCTTCAAAGGGTAAATGTAGGAGAAAATTCCTTATGACAGAGGGACCTTCAATGGAATTCAACCCTTAAAACTTGACACCAAGCCCTGTTATAGAGGCTTGATAGGAGAATCAAGAAAACAATGCCACTTCAGCACCAGAGGAGCCTACACTTGGACAAGTCTTTTCCTCACTCAAAAAGGGGAAAATAAAAGTTTCAGACTATTACAGTAGAGGAAACTACCATAGCTAAAATTTACTTATCTATTATTCTTCAGCCAAAGGGAAGAAGAAACCTATAATTCATTCATATTCATCTTTTGAGGAGGATAGCAGTGAGACAGAGTTCAGTGAGTCAGAGTTTGAAGAAAAACAATCAAGCATAGTCATACATGGGAGAAAGAGGCCTTTATATATTCCAAACCCATACATTCAAAGGCCTCACACTATACCAAAGAACAAGATCATATTAAAAAATAAACTCATATCCAACCCTACTTTCAGGAATGAAATAATAAATATTGATGAAAGCCCAGAGAATGAACCAAGGAAGAAAAAGATTCAGTAGAAAAAGTAAGCATAGAAGAGAAGGTAAAAAAAAAGGGTAGGCTGAAGCTATCAGGATTTTTGCTTCTATATAAGATCTCTGATGATTGGATATAAAAAACATTGAAAATATGAAGAAACATGTCTTTTTTGGCTTATACACAGTGTTTTCAGATATAGCTACCCTTTTCAGAAAATGTAGCTATTATTTTCGGATTTTGTATAAGGAGGAGAAAAGGTTTCTTTTTGGTTATGTTCTTAAAACAATGACATTAAATGATGATAAAGTAAATGCAACCTCAATGATTATGATATTTTTCCAAGTGTCATATAGTCATGGTATCTTCCATTTGGTTACTCCTTACAGTTGCATTTTTTCCAAGAAACGAGGAGCACTCAACCACCTCAACTCAACCACTTTGAGCTCTAAACTGTCATGTTTTCTCTTCAATTTTATTTCAATTTACTTTATATGGTTTGAGATAAGCTCTACTATATGTAGAGGATTGTAATAAAGTCTCTAACAAAAAATAATTGCACTTTTTATGCTAGAGGCTTTTTGTAGAACTCCTTTTTTGTATATATACTATGTAAGGCAAGGAAGAAAGGGTTCGTTGGTTGTAAATTTCATTGCATATTGTATTGTACCTTTTTGAATATATAATATATCCAGAGGCACTCTTTAGGAATCACAAATTGTATGGTGTGTGTATTTTTCATCTTCTTATGTGTTTCCATCATTTACTGTTTCATTCCAGATTATGTTTTACATAGTTCTATCTCATGTTACTATCACTATTGTGAACCTTCATGAAATAATAATTTGTTTTTGTAAGTCTTGTTATCAAGAATTCCTGATTTAGTATTAACTAAAGATAGTTCATAACCATTCCTTGAGGTTGAATTGAATCCTATTTCATATTCTTATAAGTCTTTTGAACTAGCATACATGATTAATTTGTTTTTGTCAGTCTTGATTTATCAAGCATTCCTGATTGATTAGGTCATGTTAGTTGGAAGCATTCTATCTAATGGGATCCTTTAAATGTAGAGTGAGACTCTTGTAAGTATTTTTAAATATTTCTCTCACTATACATTTCAAGTCTATAATTTTTTTCACCATTTCCTATTAACAATGGACCTTTGTTTTACATAGCTACTGTTATCTTCCATTTTTCTAACCATTAAGCTACAAACCTAATCTTGCTAACACATTATGCACCAGTGCCATCATATGTGTGAAAGATCATTATTTGTTAAAAACCCCTTTCAGTGTGTGTGATTACCAACCACTTTCCAAAAACTCAATCAAGTCATAAGAAAAGCTCTTGAGCTTAAGATGTGTCTAGTCAGGCACTTGTCACAATCCAAGTGCAGATTCTAGCGCAAACATGTTTTGGTGCGTCTGCGGGGAGACAAATATTATAAACTCAGTATTCTCACGAAGTTTTTTCATGAATGCCTAGTACTAGTTTTTAAAGGTGAATAAAGACTAGTCACTCTTTATGATTGTAATTGGTTCACTCGATGACTCCACAAAGAGGACAAGGTGTTTCAAGACCACCTACCTCAAGAAGAAGAAATCAGAGATTGCCTCTTATGATTCCAATTTCTGACCCAAAGAAGATCATAAAGGATGCAAGAGGGAAACAGAAATCAGCTGAAGCTGCATCAAATTCATTGAAAAAACTGCATTCAAAGTACATTCCAAAATAAAATGTATCATAATCTATCTCACAACCTAAAGAAATTCAAGTTTCAAAGTAATCTCCTGAAATATTTCAAGTTGAAACTGCTTCCATAAAAGGCAAAGTAGATGATGTTATCCTAGATTCAACTAAAAGTATCTCTCAGTCATCACTTAGTAAATCAGAAACAAGTATTATTCTAGTGAAAGAATATAAATCAGAGGTTTTAGGTGTTAGTAAAGAAAACCAAAAATCAGAAACCTTTGTGTTGAAAAAATGGGAACTAGAACAAGTGTCAAAAATTTCACCCTTCCTAGATAGGGCTATTTTAACTGAAAAAGACATTAAAAAAATCTTGAGTTTTCTTCAAACTCATCATGAATATCAATCCTCTTTTAGCCCATAACAAGATTATTTTCCTTTGTCTTAAAACCCAGCTATTGGCTCATCTTCTTCTCATCAAGGAGGAGGTAACCTTCCTGAAAATTTGACCTTTAATCTCTTTGACATTTTAGCTCAGCAGAATAAATTTGAAGCTTCCCCGATCCTTCAAGAATCTACATTTGAAACTTATTCTCTTGGAGAGGTTGAAATAAAGCCTTATGCTGTCCATTTCTTTGAAAATCCATTTTTTCAACTCCAAAGCCTGAAAAACCAGCCCAAGAATTTCAATCTTCTGCAATTCCAAAACAAGTACAAACTCCACAAACTGAAATGTCTAGCGTTCAAACTTCTACATCAGCAAGTTTTCCACTATTTGTACCTCAGCAAGTCATGGCTCATCTTACTCTTGCAAGGATGCAAAAGATTGTTGCTGCAATATATGCACCACTCGCTCTTCCTCAAACTTTGCATCCTCTTCCTCAAGGGGATAATCTGAAATATTTTCCCAAATACATAGGGGTGGGAGAAGGAGTATATGTTGAAGAAAACTTAGTTTCCTTTTATAGTTATGCTGATAACCAAAACATTGAACATGAAGATGTCTGGTCAAGACTCTTTATTCAAAGCTTAGATAAAGAAGATCGAAAGTGGTTCAGAAATTTGCCTTCAAATTCAATAACATGAATAGATGCTCCGGAGGAAGTTTTTGTAAAACAATGGGGTGACTGTAAGGATTACCTGTATTACCCCACAAAGTTTGGAGATTTAAAGAATAAGATTGATGAGTCTTTGAAAGACTTTACAAAGATATCCAATAAAGTCTATCAAAATGTTCCTGTAGAAGTAAAACCTCCTGAAACCACAACGATGATAACCTTTACCAATTCCTTAGACTCCAAGTTTTCACTGTGGTTGAGATATGGGAAGCCAAAAACATTGGTGGGTATGTAGGAGACTTATATTGGAGTGCAGGCCAATCTTATGGCCTCAAACAAGCTGAAAATTGATGAGGGTAAGGGGGAAAAGGATAAAAAGAAAATGAAAGAGGAGAAACCATCTTCCTCCTCTAAAATTTTCACAGCTGAAGAAAACCTTAATCAAATGTCTAATTTGATTAAAGATCTTGCTTCCAAAATGACAAAACTAGAGTTAGAAAACATGCCTGCTACTAGGCCCATCCAAAATGAAGGAAATGGAAACCAGGATCCTTTTAAGAGACCCTTTCAGCCTCAGCAAATTTTACAACGCCCAAGAAGAAATCTTGATGATCAAAATTTTCAGCCTCCATTGAATAATTTTGCTGAAGAAAATCAACAAGAACAAGAAGAAGGGGATGAAGATATAAATCTTTTTGGGGAGAAATTACAGTCAATTTGTTTGACTTTGCAAGAGTATGGAGATCAATCTAGGATAAATCTATTTTCAGATGATGAAGAGGCTCATATTCATGTTCAAAATGAGAAAAAATAGCCTAAAAATCAGACAAGAAATTATCCTTTGAGGTTTAAAGGGGCCATCTAACAGCCTTAACAAAAACAAGATGCTGAAAAACATGTTGCCAAACAAAAGGCAAAGGTTAATGATGTTCCTCCATCACCTAAACTTTCCCCAGTCATCAAAAAAATTGCAGAAAATAAATATTTGACTCCAATTAATTTCAGTTTCAAGTCATAATTGAATAAAATCAAGATTTCGGTTCCACTCCTTGAAATGTTGAAAAATCCAACCTATAGAGATTCATTCAAAATTCTGTTACAACCAACTCTTTCTCCTAATTCTATCAATCTTGAGGATGAACATCCTACTATATTCTTATGCAACTATGTCCAAGATCAAAATGATGATAATCCTCCACCTTTCTATCTTTCACTTAACATTCATAACAAATTGGTGCATAACTGCCTATTAGATTCTGGGGCCTCTCACAATTTGATGCTTAAGAAAGTGATGGACGAATTAGGACTGGAAATCACTAAACAATACCATGACCTCTACACTTTTGATTCCAAAAGGGTCAAGTGTTTGGGAGTGGTGAAAGACTTGGTAATTTCTCTTACCTGACTTCCCATGAAAATTTTGGTGATGGACTTAGTGTTTGCAGACATATTTTCTAGCTTTGGAATGCTTCTTTCCAAATCTTGGTACAAAAAGCTGGGAGGCACTCTTCAAATGGATATGGCATACGCCACTATCCCAGTATTTGGAGGAGAATTTAAGAGGTTGTATAGGGAAACACATATGGATTATATCATAAGTGATCAGAAAAATCCCTCAAATCATCCTATATATGCAAAGGACAAGGATTTAGGGTCATCTATTTTACACCTTGCTACTAATGACATAAATTTTCAGCTTGAAATTAGTGAAAACAACAGCTACTAGTAAGAAAAGAGTAGAACTTAGAAGCAGGATAGATCTGGAAATTGTATTTTGATGGAGCCTCATCAAGAGAGGGATCATGGGTTGGTGTAGTTCTTATATCTCCCACTCAGCAGGTAGTGACTTTATCATACAAATTACAATTTTCACTACTAATAACATTGCTGAGTATGAAGCACTAATTCTGGGAATGAAGTCAACAAAATATTTGGGATATGAATAGTTGATTGTTTTTGGTGATTCAGCGTTGGTGGTACAACAGGCGAGAGATAAATATAAAGTAAAAAATTCAAAATTGAATAATTATAGAAATGAAGTTTGGGATTTAATTGAACATTGTTCTTCAACATTCAATTTGAATTTTGTTTCCAGAGAAGAAAATGAAATGGAAGATTCACTGGCCATTGCTGCTAGTAATTTTGAGGTTCCTCTTGATGTTAAAGCAACCTATGATATTCAAATTAAAAACAGACCTTCCATTCCTAGTAATATCAAATACTGGAAAATATTTGAAGATGATAAAGAAAATTAGAAATTCTTGGAATGTGTGGAGGAGTTTTCAGACATTAAGATTGACAGTGAACAGGAGACCTGGCTAAAAGTCTGAACAACAAGCCATTAAAAGACTACAGCTGGAAAATACATTATTGATCTGAAAAAAACTTCATTCCTAAAGGATTGGTTCCTTTAGAGAGCTTGTTCAACAATAATGATATATTTTTAAAGATTGATAGTAAGAAAAATGAAGAGAGTACAGTTGATTGCAATATTGGTACTGAAAATCAACCTAGTTATGTTAAAGTTTCTAAATTTCTTCCTCAAGAAACTAGAAATAAATATGTCAAGTTGCTGAAGTAGTATGCAGACATTTTTTCTTGGTCCTACAGTGATTTAAAGACATATGACATAAGTATAATGGAGCATAAAATTCCTCTTAAATCAGAAGAAAAAACTGTGGCACATAAGATAAAGCATATTAATCCTATTTTGCTCCCTATTATTGAGAAAGAAATCAGAAAAATGTGGGAAGCCAAAATGATTTTGCCTTTAAGATTTTCCAATTGGGTAGCTAATATAGTCCCGGTTCGGAAGAAGAATGTCAAAATCAGAATTTGTGTTGATTTTCACAATTTGAACCGGTGTTCACTGAAGGAGAACTATCCTTTACCCAAAATGGATCGTATTTTGTAGAAGGTTGTAGGCTCAAAGAGGTTGTCAATGATAGATGGCTTTTCAGGATACAATCAAATTTCAGTTGACAAACAAGACAGGGAGAAAATAACCTTTAATACACCCTGGGGAACTTTTATGTATAATAAGATTCCTTTTGGTTTAATGGATGCAGGTGCAACATTTCAACGGGAAATGGAAATTTCCTTTGCAGGAGAAAAGGACATATTTGTTGTCATTTATTTGGATGACATAACAGTCTTTTCAAAATCTGATCATGATCATTTAAAACATTTGCAGAGAGTGTTTGATAAGTGCAAAAAAATTGGTTTGTATTTAAACCCAAAGAAATCATTCTTTGTTGTTCAAGAAGGAAAACTGTTGGGGCATATAGTAACATAAAATGGTATTTTCACCGCCGCAGGGAGAGTTGAAGCTATACAGAAAATTGGTTTACCCAGAAATAAGAAAGAGTTACAATTATCTTTGGGTAAGATTAATTTTCTGAGGCATTTTGTTCCAACTTTTCAGAATTAATTAAACATATGTCTTGTGAAAGAAATATGCAGAGTTCAGGTGGCAAGATGAAGCAAAAAACTCTTTCTTAGAAATCAAATCGAGCCTTGAATAAATCCTCATCGTTAATCAACCCTTATTTTGAGAAGGATTTTCTAACTTTTTCATATGCTTCTAAGGAAAATATTGCAACAATTTTACTCCAAAAGAACAAGGAAGGCTTGGAGTAGCCAATTTATTTTTTCAGCCGTGCATTAAGGGATGCTGAGTTAAAGTAAAACTTGGTTGAAAAACAAGCATATGAACTGGTAAAGGCTTTGAAGGATTTTATAATTTATGTTCTGCATTCTAAAGTCATTTTTGTGCCCAATATTGTTGTCAAGGATGTATTGTTGCAGCTAGACAAAGATGGCAGGAGGGGAAGATGGTTGAGAAATATTCTATAATTTGACATTGAAATCAAACCTAATAAGTTGATAGAGGGACATGGTTTAGCTCACTTTATGGCATAATCAAATTGCAATGATCTAAATTTGAACATGGAGATAGCTGAAGAAACAAATAAATAAGGTATAATTGATTATCTTGAAATCTTTTATTCCAATTGGTACAAGGATATCGTGTACTTTTTGTTAAATTTCATTTATCCTCTAGAAATGGAAAAATCAAAGGGAAGGGATTTTAAACTTAAGGCTTTCAAGTATTGCATAGTGGAAAATCATCTTTATTAGAAAGACCCTGTAGGAGTTTTGTTGAGATGTGTAGATGAAGCTGAGTCATAGGAAGTTATGGAAAAGATACATGAAGGGGTATGTGGTGGTCATTTATACTGGAAGTATACTGCAAATAAAATTCTAAGAGTTGGCTATTATTGGCCAAATCTTTTCTTTGATGTTTTTTCTAAATTCAGAGCTTGCACTAAGTGTCAAAATTTTTCTGGTAAGCAAAAGTTGCTCCCACTACCTCTCATTCCCATTTCAGCAGATATTCCTTTCCAACAGTGGGGGCTAGACTTCATTGGTGAGATTCACTCACCATCAGTAGGACAAAAGAGGTGGATTATTACAGCCATGGATTATTTCACCAAGTGGATTGAGGCCATTCCAATTAGAAATTCCACTGATATAGTAATAATTAAATTTCTATTGGAAAATATTATATCTATATTTGGTTTCCCTTAAAAGTTGGTGACTGACAATGCAATGGCTTTTAAATCTGCCAAGATGAACAATTTATGTCAAAATTATAACATCGATTTGCCTCATTCTACACCTTATTACCCCCCAAGGTAATGGGTTAGCTGAGTTATCGAACAAATTTCTAGCGAGAATTATAAAGAAGATGATGACAGAAAACAAAAGAAATTGGGATACTCAGCTAGTTCATTCTCTTTGGACAGATAGGGTGAGTAGCAAAAGATCAATTGGAGTTTCTCCCTTTCAACTTGTTTATGGTGCTAATGCTGTGATGCCATTACAGTTGGCCCTTCCTGTTATGAATTTTTTACAAGATGAAACTAATAATTCAAATCCCATTCAGAGAAGGATGCTGCAACTGATAGAAGCTCATCAAATCCAAGAATCCTTGATGGAAAAAACACAGAAAGATGATTTTGTGTTGCGCTGGGATGCAAGAGGAGAAGACCATGGAAAGCATGGTAAGTTTGATAACTTGTGGTTTGGGCCATTTAAAATTGCTCAGGTTCTGGAAAATAATACATTTTTGCTGAAACATTTAGATGATGATCAATTAGCTAGAGGTCCAGTCAATGGTCATTATCTCAAAAATTTATTTGTTTCTTGAGTCAGTCAGTCTTTCCATTGTAAATATCCATAGTGTTGTTTCAATAAGACTCCATGCCCAATGGTAGTTGTGTTTGTAAATATATTCAGTTTCAATTCAGTCAATAAAAGTCAGTTTCTGTCATTAGCTTATAGAACTTAAAAGCCTTGAGAGTTTAAGGCACTGGATCTACAATCCTTGAAGCCTCACAGGGAGGAATTCATCCCCAATAGGAGCCACTATTAGCACTGCAATTTTTCAAAAAAAATTCAAAGTCTGGTCATCATTGTAAGTTGTCTTTGATCCTCTCTTGTCTCTTAAACCTATGGTTGAAGGTCCTGGAGGGTTAAAATGTATTATTTTTTTATCATTTTTTAACAAAATCCAAAAAGAATTCCAAGTACAATAGTTTTTTTGTGTCATAGAATTATTCGGGTAAAGTTTATTTTAATAAGTCTTTTAACTGCTTTTAGTATTTAAGGTCATGGGTTTTACCTTGAGAAGTCTTATTCATTCACCGTGATTTTTCTATCCAAGGTTAAAGACAAAAATGTCAGAGTCATCAGTTATGTTAGGAATAACACAGGAATAACTACCCTTTCCTAGAGAGGCAGCTATTTTCTTTAGAAGTTCTGGTTTTACAAGTAACACATGAATAGTTGTTTTTTCAAAAAAGTAGTTATTACCTGCAAAATTGGTACAAGGAGAAAAAAGAAGCATTAATCAGGAGAAACAAACATCTCTCTTTGAATGTTGAAGACCTGCTAAAAAAAGGGGTGTTACTCACCTGAAAGGTGGTTATTTCTCATTGGAGGATACATTAAAAAGTTTGGCTATTTATTTGCTAAGGCTACTCAAATATATTTCTACTCATTAAAGGTTAATTGTATTAAAGTGAAGTACGAGTATCTATTATTAAAAAATGTGATAGAGTTCGGTGAAATGAGTTGGAAGCAGATTTAAATAATTTTTTTTTTCATGTCATTCCCTCTCACAGAGTTTTAGGGCATGCAAAGCTCTGTCTCCGTTTACTGTTGTGACATCTACAACAAAAGGTTTTTATCTTCTAGAAAAACAAATTGTTACAAAGTGCCAGTAGTTAGGGCTTCATGGAGGGTGGTTGTTTCTTGTTTTACAACTATGCGTTGATGGTTAGGTTAATTGTTAACAATATGGGCAAGGGTGGTAACATGAACCGTTCAGAGCAGAATAACACCCATTTTTTTGACCATCGTGTTAAGCCCCAGTTCAAAGCAACAAGGTGGTATCAGTTCCTAAAGAAGTTTTCAGGTGAAAATGTGGCAGTGGCTCAAGCAATTTCCGAGACATTCGATGGAGAAAAGATCAAGTTGGGGTCTTCGACCTTCAGGATCACAGAGACTATAATTGAAAGGGCTACCCAAACATCAGCTACAGGTGAGTCTAGCACAAGAATAACAAAAATATGCTTAAATATGATTCGAATATATTTGTAAAGCCTGAACATGAACATATCGGTTGGACCCCTTCTATTCATATTTCATATTTTAGACATGAGTGGCAAGATGTCAATACCACTATACAATGTTACATAACTTGTGAGGGTAGGTTTTCTACTGTCCATAAATACCAGATGAGGTTTCTAGCTCATGTATCTGGCACTAAACCTATGAATCTACCATCTTTCCTTCATAGATATCTATTTTCAATGTCCCGAAAGATACAAAAACCCTAGGCTATTCTCTTCATAATCTATATCACAAAGGTTTGATTAAAATACTGGTGGTTTATCATATGAGAAAGAAAATAACAAAATGGGAAAAATTTTTAGCAGATGAGAGGTTTAGTAGTATTAACTCGAGGAGAAGGGTAGGAAGGCCTAGAAGAATAAATACCTAAGAGAAACAATCAAGCCCTACACTTACATTGACTCCTTCAAAAGCTGGTCCATCTTCAATACCATCTAGCAGACAGACTAAGAACTCAACTAGGAAAGCTAGAGTTCAAACCACCACTTTTACATCAATCATCACTCCTATACCTACCGTGCAACCAGCCAAGGAGGTCTACACTAGTAGATCATCTGAGGAGCCTCAGACCTTGAGGTCTCTCATGCAGGATTATGCAAACAAATTCAAACAAAAAGCTACCCTTCCTGACAAAAACACTATGTCTAAGAGCAAGGAAGAGGCAACTTCATCTTCAAAGGGTAAGCACAAGAGAAAAATCATTATGACAGAGGGACCTTTTGTGGAAGTTAGCCCTGAAACCTTGACACCAAGCCCTGTTATAATGTCTAGGCAAGAGAATCAAGAAAACAATTCCATTTCAGCACCCGAGGAGCCTACACTTGCACAAGTCTTTTCCTCACTCAAAAAGGGGAAAAACAAAGTTTTAGAGACTATTATAGTAGAAGAACCTACCATAGCTAAACTTTACTCATCTATTATTTCTTCAGCCAAAGGGAAGAAGAAAGCTATAATCCATTCAGGGTCATCTTTTGAGGAGGATATTAGTGAGACAGAGTTCAGTGAGTCAGAGTTTGAAGAAGGACAGTCAAGCAGAGTCATACATGGGAGAAAGATGCCTTTATATATTCCAAACCCATACATTCAAAGGCCTCACACCAAACCAAAGAATAAGCTTAGGTTAACAAGTAAATTCATAGCCAACCATTCCCTCAGGGATGAAATAATAAACATTTATGAAAGCCCAAGGAATGAACCAAGGAAGAAAATGATTCAACAAAAAAAGCAAGCACAGAAGAGAAGGTCAAACAAAAGGGTAACCAAGGCTGAAGCTATCAAGATTTTTGCTTCTATATTAGATCTCTGATGATTGAATAAAAAAAACCTTGAAAATATGAAGAAACATGTCATTTTTGGCTTATACACAATATTTTCAGATATAGCTACCCTTTTTGGCTTCTTTTTGGTTTTGTTCTCAAAATAATGACACTAAATGATGATAAAGTGAATTCAATCTCAATGGTGATGATATTTTTCTGAGTGTCATATAGTCAAGGTATCTTCTAGTTGGTTACTTCTTTCAGTTAGATACTCCTACACTTTTACAGATAAGGGTCAAGGTGTTCTTTTCAGTTGGCAGATTGCACTTTTTGTGGAGGCAGTTTTTCCAAGAAACGAGGAGCACTCAACCACCTCAACTCATCCACTTCGAGCTCCATACTGTCATGTTCTGTATTCAGTTGTATTTCATTTTACTTTTTATGTTTTGAGATAATCTCTACTATATGTAGAGGATTGTAATAAAGTCTCTAAAAACACAGAATTACACTCTTTATGGAGGCTTTTTACAAAACTCCTTTTTTGTATATATAATATGTAAGGATTTAGGAAGAAAGGGTTTGTTGGTTTTACATTTCATTGCATACCGTGTTGTACCTTTGAATATATAATATATCCAGAGGCACTCTGGAGGACTCACAAATTTTATTTTGTGTGCATTGTTCATCTTCTTATGTGTTTCCATCATTTATTGTTTCATTCCAGATTATGATTTACACAGTTCTATCTCATGTTACTATCAGTATTGTGAACCTTCATGACATATTAATTTGTTTTTGTAAGTCTTGTTATCTAGCATTCCTGATTTAGTATTAACTAAAGAGAGTTCATAACCATTCCTTGAGGTTGAATTGAATCTCGTTTCATATTCTTATAAGTCTTTTGAACTAGCATACATGATTAATTTGTTTTTTTTTTTTCAATCTTGATTTATAAATCATTTTTGATTGATTAGGTCATGTTGGTTGGAAGCATTCTATGTAATGGGATCCTTTAAATGTTGAGTGAGACTCTTGTAAGTCTTGTTAAAGCTTTCTTTCACTATACATTTCAGGTCTAGAATTTGTGTCACCATTTTCTCTTAACAATCGACCTCTTTTTTACATAGCTACTGTTATCTTCCTTTTTTCTAACCATTAAGCTACAAACATAATCTTGCTACCACATTATGCACCAGTGCCCTCATAAGTGTGAAAGATTCTTATTTTTTCAAAACCCCTTTCAGTGTGTGTGATTACCAACCACTTTCCAAAATCTCAATCAAGTCATAAGAAAATCCATTGAGCTTAAGATGTGTCTAGTCAAGCGCTTGTCACAATCCAAATGTTGATTCCATGTAGCGCATTTGCAGGTATGCAGGTCACCTGAGCGCACATTGGGGCATCACGTGCAAGCATGTCAGGGTGCCCATATAATGATTTGGTGGGTCAAGCTGACTTGGAAAGGGGTGCTCGTGCAAAATAATTAAGGAAGGCCCATGACTTCCCATGAATAGAGTTCCCACCAAGGGGTCTCATAATGATTTTTATAAAATTGAGTTAATTAATTTTTAGGTGTTAAATTCCAGTTTATAATTTATTGATTATGCATCATGGTACTAAAAATATATAATTTTTTTTTTTCTTGATGAGCTAATTATTTTTTTTGTCTTATTTTCATGGAAAGGTGAACGCCCACACCTTGGGCATGCCCACACGAATGCGAGGTGCTTGACTGCCCATGGGGACATCACGTGCTGGGAACGCCAGGGGGGCTGCTCGACAGGGGTACCCATGCGACGAGTTGGTGGGTCAGACCAACTTAGAAAGGATTGCCTGTAGAAAAGAAGTAAGGTCAACCCATATTGAATGCTCAATAACATAGTTCCCATAAGGGGGTATCATAATGATTTTTAGAAAATTGACTAGATTAATGTTTAGTTGTTAAAATCCAATTTATAATTGATTGATTATGCAACATGGTATTAAAAAATGATAATATTTTTTGTTTTTCATGAGCTAATAATTTGTGTTTTCTGATTTGCACGACAGAGCGAATGCTCGTGCTGTGGTCTTTTCCACATGAAGGCAGGACACTCGGGCACCCATGGGGGTGTCATGTGTTGGGCATGCCAGGGCGTCTGTGACCACAAAAAATAAGTAAGGCCGACCCATGTTGACTTCCCATGAACAAGGTTCCCACAAGGGGGTCTCATAATAATTTTTATAAAATTGACTAAATTAATGTTTAGGTGTTAAAAGTTGGTTTATAATTGATTGATTATGAAACATGGTACTAAAAAATGATAAAATTTTATTGTTTTTTATGAGCTAATGATTTGTGTTGTCTAATTTACACGACATGGTGGACACCTATGCCCTGGGCATGCACACACGAAGGCAGGGTGCCCGGGTGCCCATGGGGGCATTGCGTGCTAGGCATGCGAGGGCCCCTATGTGATAAGTTGGTGGGTTGTCCTAACTTGCCAAGGGGAACTCACATAAAATAAGTAATTTTTACCCATATGGACTGCCCATGAACATAGTTCCCACAACAAAGTCTCATAATCATTTTTAGAAAATTGACTAAATTAATGTTTAGGTGTTAAAATCTTGTTTATAATTGACTGATTATGAAACATAGTACTAAAAAATGATAATATATTTGTCATTTATGAGCTAATTATTTGTGTTTTTTGATTTTCACGACAGGGTGAACATTCGTACCCTAGGTGTGCCCACACGAAGGTAGGGTGCCCGAGCACCCATGGGGGTGTCGCTTGCAAGGTGCGCCAGGGCGCCCGTGCGTCGAGTTTGTGGGTAGGTCCAACTTGGAAAGGGGTGCCTATATAAAAATAATTAAGGTCGACACATATTGACTACCCCTATACAAAGTTCCCATAAGGGTTACTCATCCCTATACAAAGTTCCCATAAGGGTTACTCATAATTATTTTTAGAAAATTGACTAAATTAATGTTTAGGTGTTAAAAGCCGATCTATAATTGATTGATTATGCAACATGATACTAACATATTATGGTACTAACATGGTTATGGTACATGCATGAATTGACGATAGGAGGGTTTTAGGACTTAAATATGATTCACAAAAATAATTCGACAATTAGACGAAAATCACATTCTTGAATTGTATAAAATTACTCAAGAAATTAATTATAAACCCATTGCAAAATGTATAAAAGGACTTTTGGAAAATTTTATAAGTTTTTAATGACTTTAGGAAAGTCATCAAGGTAGAAAAATTTTCTTCAACAATTTTGGAATGCTTTGAACATATAATCAAAATGGTACTTACAATCAACAAATTAAAACAATCTAGTTGTTAATAGGATTTACTTGGGTGGTTGGGAGGCATGATTTTTATCATCCTTACTTATGTTCAATTTATGAAAGTGACATGTTAATCACTTAATGAGTATATCATTGTAATGTCTTCATAATATCCTTGAAATGAATAGCTTGTAATGTGTTGCATCAAACTATTTCTAAAAGAAAGGTTTTGTGATATTTTCTTAATATTTTTTTTTTCAGATGCATAAATTTTTTAATTATATCATGCCACGACTTGTGATATTTCATGTCTATAACTCATGCAAATATCAATTATTTATTTTCTAAACTCCATAAAATGAAAATTGTTTTGAAGTACAACTTGTATCAATCTATTGGATCTCAATACAATTTGAAATAAAAAAATAAAAAATTATACCTTAGGTTAAATCTCCCCCATAACTCATTCCAATAAATAATCCTACATTTAAAACACTATGCCAATGTGTATACAAATTTTCATGAAGCAATAATGAGTAATTTAAGCAAAGGATACTCTCCCATTTTCTAATTGTCAACATGACTTCTCTTGTAAAGGATTTCTATATTCTGAACAATATTGATAGATTTTCCACTAACCAACCTTATTTTTTTTTGTTTTGTTTGTCAAGTGGTCTAAGTTATGCATAATTTACACTAGGGTTGACCTATGGTTTGAGAAGCCAAAACCTAGGGGAATATAAGCCGTCAAAATCACCCAGGGATCGCACCCGACCTAGGCCACACCAACCCTTAACATGACTATAATTTTTCCCATGGTCTTTTGAACCAGTGACCTTCACATCATAGAGTGACTTAAAAATACACCCCATCACCGTCTATTCTACGCCCC
Organism: Pinus albicaulis; assembly: GCA_034641835.2. NCBI lineage: Eukaryota > Viridiplantae > Streptophyta > Pinopsida > Pinales > Pinaceae > Pinus > Pinus albicaulis. The sequence goes on from CM076577.1 coordinate 420,092,154, forward strand.
ATGGGAAACCAACCTTGTGATTGAATTGGAAGTGCACATCCAGTGGATTTTCAAGGAGTTTTAGGATTATTGGCAAATGCATTGTAGGGCTCAACTGCAAGATGTGTTTTAGGGCTACTATGTTGATCTTTGCAAGCCAATGTAGAGGTTGATAGATCAAATTGTAAGAAAATACATGAAGATTATCATATTATGAGTCATGGATGCTTATAGCTAACTAATGACTTCTATTGAGTATTGAATGCTATGAATTGACATTATTTGTTTCAAGATGTTCTTCTACTAACAAAAATATGGATTCAATGTGTATTAATGACAGTGATTTAAGACATCCTATAATAATTGATAAAATTATCAACTAAATTCTACCTCTACTAATTCAAATTACATGATTTTTTTTAAATGTAACCATTAGTGTAAATTGATTATTAACTAATATCATTATTTTCTATCACATAGTTGTTGATTTTATTTTTTTGAAATTAAAAATTACATTATAAATTATATTATTAAATAAAAACCATATTATATTAATTATTATATTATTAAATTATTATTATTAATACCTAGCTCATCTCAATATATGTTTTTCGCATGTCATTGCATATGTTTTTGGCATGCCATTACATTGATTATAGAATGTGAGCTTTCTCAGTGGCTCCGTTCCCTTATACATTCAATTCTTGCAGATTATAGACTATGAGTTTTATTGGTGGCTCTGCTCCCTTAAAAATTCCATTCTTAGAACAAACCTGAGGGTTTCTAAGTGGTCCTCTCCCTACATTCGATTCTTCCAGCAGACCTGAGGGCTTCTTGGTGGATCTTCTCCCTAAATTTGATCATTGCAGGATATCCGAGGGTTTCTTGGTGGCTCTGTGCCCTACATTTGATTCAACATTCCCTTGAGTGTTTCTCGGTGGCTTCCCCCTACATTCGATCTTGCAGACCTGAGGGTTTCTCGGTGGCTCCTCCATATATTATATTCAACGTTCGCTTGAGTGTTTATCGGTGTCTCCTCCCTACATTCGGTTCTTGTAGATTGACCTGAGTGATTCTTGGTGGCTCCTCCCTACATTCGATTCAATGTTCCCTTCACCGTGCATATTGATTCAAGAATCCATAGTAGTTTGTAGATTCGAGCATCTAGGTTAAGAAATGGTAAGTCCACATTCCTTCTTCAACACCTACAAATATAGGGTTTTCAAAAAATAATCACAATCCTAATCTAGGCACAATTGAGACCATTTATGCCCTAAAACAAAAACATGTTTTTTGTCGATTTTATTTTGGGGTTCATTAGACTGATCTAAAATGCATCTCTGGAGGAATAAAATATCTTAAAGAGATATCACATGAATATTCAGTCCTATGTAGACATTAGCAATCAAAATTCATGATGTTTGGCCAATACCTATAGCTTCTACAAAAAAATTTCGAGTTCTTGATCTAGGTTTTCTAAGCGTTCTAATTTAAAAAATTTCTTTGACCTTCTTAAGATAAATATGAGGCACAAGAAAAATATATATACTCAAATTCACTTCCTACACACAATAAAATAATGAAGCTATGTCATATATGACTTTTTCCCCATGGTGCAATGATATGGAAACATGTGATAGCACAAAAGGCAATAATGAAAAGTATGATAAGTCAAAGTTTGAATGGTTGTAGGGTGCAAACTAAAGTCAACGACGAAATTATTTTGATATACTATGCACAATAGCCATATCTGGTTAATTTATTATTTTGAGACTTACATCCAATATAAAAAAATTTCAACATATATAACATAATCTTGCATGTTGTTGATTTAGTTGGTAGTAATTTTGTATGGCTGGGATATTTTATGACAACAATACTTGAATGGTAGAGTAATCTATTATGATTGGGTAGTAACCTTGTTATATAGCATAAAAACATTGTATGCTTGTGCACCTGAATTATAAAGCTAAAACCAAAGCACAAAAGGTTGTCTTGGCCCTCTATACTTTTAAGCACCAATATACAACAATATTGGATTGTTAGTATCTGGTTAAAACAAAGTTGCCTTTAGGATGTATCTAGGGTTTGGAGAATACAAACATTAAATCTTCCCTTTCACAACCCAAACTTATTTTCCATTGGTCTTATTTTGAGGGGTCTGCTACAAAGCTAAAACTGTGCTCAAAGAAGGGAGAGGAAACCAAATATTCACGGGAAATACCAAATCCGACACGTAACTGTCGTCGTTTAGTAGATTGTACTGATCAACCATAAACCATAACTCTCCTTTTGTATTTGTGACAAAATCACTCCTTATGTACTCGTGAAAAAATCATATTCAACAACAGCTACATACGGGTTTTCTCTACAGAGGAGGAAAATGCTAATGCTCATTGAGAGCTCCATTTTCTGACCAAGATCACCCTGTGATTTCATTTATATGGTTTTGTAAGATAATTTATAAAGGATTTTTTTTCTTTGTTTTTAAATATTTGCATAGAAAGAGCAATAAAGATCATGGCATTGATTTCATATTTTTTTTATTTAATATATAAGTATGGATATGAATTACTAATTGGCCTATGTAATAAATATCATGGTATTGATTTCATATTTTTTTATTTAATATAGAAGTATGGATTTGAATTACTCGTTCAATTTGTTGGACCTAAGGCATTGATAAAGTTTCTTATACCATTTTAAGGTCTTACTTTAATCCATATCATTTTTTCACTAACTTGTAAACCTACTCTTTTTACCTTTGGTAATAAAACACTATGGTTGATCCATATAAACTCTATCCATGTCTTTAAAAAAAATCCATTTAGTGGATTTAGCACATAAATATTTTCTCTGAAAACTAAAAAAAAATGGTAATAAATTAATTTGTGGATGCAAAAGTATCTTCATAGATTACACCTTATTGTTTTTCCTTTTCCATGTTGTATCCCATTGTTAGAAATCAACACTCGCAACATAGAGATAGAAGGAGACATGACTATTCATTTTTATTATGGAGGGAAATACACATGAATACATTTGCATGAATATGTAAAAAAAATTGCATTTATTTCTCATAAGGGATGTATCTCTTATGTTTTAATACATCATTATGACATGTATTTATTTATATTAACTTTTTCTTGAATGTTTTAGAAGTCACCTTGAAATGTAAACTCAAAAATTTCACCTCAACCTTGAGGTTTTCTAGATCTATCTCTCATGAAAATTAAACCTTATGGCTGAAGCTAAAGTATGAATTATAGTAATATATATTTCACTTCTATCCAACTAGATACATAAGGAAACACAAGAAAATAAAAAACCAAATGAGTGTACTTCAAGGGAATTTATTTTCTAGCACTTCAGGAATTATTCCTAACATATTATATATCTAAAATTACTTATTACAGTTACATATTTATTATAGCCATAAATATTCCCACCTAATTTCCATAGATTTTCCAAATTCGTTAACAAAGTCTGCTCATTATCATGTTAACTATCTCTAGAAATTACTCAACCATTATGAGAACACAAGTTGAAAATTAGATCTACAAGAAGACAAAGTGATAGAAAGGAAATATTCATATATACATAGTGTTAGTGTAAAATCGGATCGCAAATATACGGAAATATCCTACTTTATCTATGAGTGAAAAATAGCCCTAACAACAAAAATAATTTTCCAACTCTTTAGATCTACAATAGACAATTAGAAAAAATCCTGCAAAAACCCAAATCTATGCAATAAAAGTAGTTAGAAAACGAAGTGAAATAGTAACTGATGTAAAATTAACTCCAAGTATCCAAAAAATAGGACAATATTAAAGAATTATTTTCATATTATGTAACACTTGGTGAAGGAAACAAGTAAATGATACCAGTTCCCCTCAATGGGATGGGTTCTTGGTTTTCCTCAATGCTTCAGCTTCACGAGTCTCTCTCTTTCAATGGTGTAGAATGTTGACAACGGTTGCTCAACGCATATGACTGGAGATAGAAGGAAATTTGTATCTCTGAAAGAGAAGAAGGATGGAACCATATCCTTTGGAAATGATGGATCTTCAAATGTTATAGGATCGGGTACCGTCACTCTCGGAAGCAAAGATGTTATAGCCAAGAATGTTCTATTGGTCGAAAACATGAATCACAATCTGCTCAGTGTTGGACAAATGTGTGATCAAGGACACACAATGCTATTCAACTCCACAAAATGTGAAATCAGGAAAGGTAGGTATGGTAAAAGTGTGGCTACAGCAAGTCGAGCTCCAAACGACATATATGTTCTGGATGAAGCTACTAAAGCATGTCTACTAGTTAAAGAAGATGAAAGTTGGTTATGGCACAAACGAATGGGTCACATAAACTTTGACAATCTTGTCAGGATAAGCAAAAAGGAATCAGTACGAGAAATGTCGAAAATCTCAAAACCTTCCAACACACTATGTGAGGCATGTCGGCATGGAAAGCAGACAAAATTCCAATTTAAAACAAAAGAACACTTTTCATCACATCCATTGGAATTGATACATACTGATCTATGTGGTCTTGTGAGAACAAAAGGCTTAGACGGAGAATTATATTTCATGTTAATGATAGATGACTATACTAGGATGACAGCCGTCAGTTTCCTAAAGAAAAAATCTGAAGCATTTGAGTGCTTTAAGATCTACAAGGAGTTGGTTGAAAATGAAACTGATTTGAAAATAAAGTGTTTAAGATCAGATAATGGTGGAGAATTCACTTCCAAATTATTTCAGCAATACTGTGACGAAAATGGAATAAAAAGGCAATTTTCAACAACATGAACACCTCAGCAAAATGGAGTTGTTGAAAGAAAGAATAGAACTATATAGGAAATGGGTAGAACAATGTTGAAGGACTCAAAATTGGATGAAAAATTCTGGATTCAAGAAATTGATATGGTAGCCTTCATTATCAACCGAAGTCTTCTCAGAAATAATTGCAACAAGACTCCATATGAATTATGGAAAGGAAAACCAGCTAATGTAAAATATTTCAAAATCTTCGGAAGCAAATGTTATATCAAAAGAGAAGATCAAAATTTGGGTAAGTTTGAATCACGTGTTGATGAAGGTATCTTTGTTGGTTACTCATGCAAAAGAAAGGCCTATAAATTCTATAATCTAAGACGAAAACAGATAGTGGAGAGCATAAATGTTACATTTGACGAAGATGGTGTTCTAGTGAGTAATGATGAGGATCTAGAATCTTTGAAACTTGAGACAGAGGATGAAAAAGACACAGATAAAATTGTAGAACAAGAAGCAACTATCAACGAGGAAGAAGTAAACAATGATCATCAAGATATACCAGAACAACAACAAGAAGCTCCTCCAAGGAGAACAAAATAGTGGATTCAAAAGAACCATCCATCAATTCAAATAATAGGTGACATAAATGAAGGTCGACAGCTTCGTTCATCACAACAAGCTCACATTGCTTTTCTAGCATCCTTTGAGCCTAGTAGTTTTGAGGAAGCCAGCCAAAATGAACATTGGGTAGCAGCTATGAATGAAGAATTGGATCAAATTGAGAAGAATAACACCTGGGAATTAGTTCCATGACCAAAAGATAAAAATGTCATTGGGACTAAATGGGTGTTCAGGAAAAAATTGAATGAAGATGGGCAGGTTACCAGAAACAAAGCAAGATTGGTTTGCAAAGGCTATGCACAAGTGGAAGGAATTGATTTCGACGAAACATTTGCACCAGTTGCTAGAATGGAAGCCATCTGAATGTTTCTCGCCTATGCATGTTCAAGAAAAATCAAAGTCTACCAAATGGATGTTAAGTCAACATTTCTAAATGGAGAATTAGAAGAAGAAGTTTACATCGAACAACCTGAAGGTTTTCTACTATCAGAAAAAGAAGACTATGTTTGCAGGTTAAAGAAGGCTCTATATGGTCTCAAGCAAGCTCCCAGAGCATGGTATTCTCATCTTGATGGATATCTATGTCAACAAGGGTTCAAGAAAGTCTTGATAGCAATCTTTATGTACAAATAGATAAGATAATTTAACAATTGTTGAGGTATATGTGGATGATATAATATTTGGTAGCAATGATGATCGACTAAGTAAGAAATTTTCTACAAAGATGAGAAATGAGTTTGAGATCTCTTTACTTGGTGAGCTAACACACTTCTTAGGGCTTCAAATATCTTAGCAAGAGAAAGGAATATTTATATGTCAAGCCAAGTACATCAAAGAAATGCTCAAGAAATTCAAAATGGAAGATTGCCAACACAATACTTACACTCCCATCGTGAGGTTTCAAATTGAGCATGAGCAGCTCATAGGATGTGATGGAGAATTTGTACCGTCTTATGATTGGTAGTCTTCTATATGTGACCTCTTGACAGGATATTTTTAAACTGGGTTGAATAAGTAACCAAAAAAAATTACTGACTATTGTCAATCAAAAGAATTCTTCGATATCTAAAGGGCACAGAATAATATGGCTTGTGGTACCCCAAGGGTAACAATCTCATTATTCAAGCCTTTACAGATGCAGATTGGGCAGGGAGCATTGATGATCGTAAGAGTACTATTGGAGTAGCATTCTATCTAGGTGGTTGTCTAGTATCATGGTTGAGCAAAAAGCAAACTTCAATCTCGTTATCTACAATGGAAGCATAATATATTGCAGCAACATCATGTTGTACTCAAGTCCTTTGGATGAAACAAACTTTGCAAGATCTTCAAGTACAATTCAGTGAGCCTATTCCCATATTCTGAGACAACACTAGTGCCATCAGCATCTCCAAGAATCATGTCATGCATTCAAAAACAAAACACATTCCGATAAAAATTTCATTTTTTTAGAGAACAAGTCGCTGAAAAGAATATCAAACTTGAGTATGTTTGTACAAAAGAAAAAATTGCTGATATCTTCACTAAACCTTTACCTCCTGAAGCATTTGAATATCTTCGTCAAAATCTTGGGATTCTCCCAAGTTCTCATTAGATTTTCCTTTTTCAAGAATATAAAGGGGGAGTGGAAGTGTGTACAGGTCTGCAGGACGATTGTGTGTCAGCGGGAGTGGAAGTGTGTACAGGTCCGCAAGATGGTTATGTTTCAGGGGGAGTTACCCTTTGCCATTGATGTTAAGGGGGGAAATAATTTTGTAGGAAGAGGTGTCATGATCATAGGGGGAGTACTTGTGTTGCCATCAATGCCAAAGGGGGAGATTGTTGATCAGCGGTTGTCATTGATGTCAACCCAAGAAGCACCAGGGGCTAACCCAATATTGAATGGGAAGTTTGACCTACCAAATTAATATATTTTGGGTCAATAATGCTTTTGATGGTTTCTACTTGTCGAGATGTTTCCGTTGATATATGGCACGCCATGTAATTCTTCACGGTTTGGGATATATTCATGTTTGAAGTTTGTACCCCAGTTAGTGGGATAAAACCCCATGGGGTTGGGGCATGGGTCATTAAAAAGTCATAATAAATATTTTTTATGCTCCTAAAATCCCTCCCACGTTCACTTGTTGAATCCCCTCTCAACTTGAGCATTCATATAAATTGTGATCTTCATTTCCTCCTTATGCAAGGGATTCGGCCATCTGAAACATGTCATCTTGGAATTTTCTCTCTAACTCTTTTTATACGAAGGTTTAGAAGCTGAAATTTTTATGAGGCAAAGTAAAAATCCTGAGGAAGCTGCAGTAAAAATTTCAGATCAAGGTGCACAATATTTTTGGAGATATGATCTGTCTAAGTCATGGTTTCTGCAGGCTCCTGAAATTCATCTCAAAGAAGTGACCTTGGTAAATTCGTCATAACTCTCTCTCTGAGTATCGGATTGGAATTCCATAGAAATTTACAGATAGTGCACAGTCTCTAATTTTTTCTCTATCAATTTTAGAAACAAATGAAGAAACAATGACACATGGCACTCCGTACAAGTGCGCTCTGCTGAAACAATCCATAATTAGGGCATTGTGAGAGATTGGGTATAACTCTCTCTTCAAGAATCCAAATTGGGTTAGACATATGGCATTAGAAATATGACTCAGAGGACTAATATAGGACTAAAAATCAGATATTGAGGATCTGAAATGACAGAGATACACCAGATTCAATATCGAGCTCCTAGAAGGCAAGAAAAAGCTAGATCATGTGTTGTCAAGGGTTGCAAAGGACCAGACTTTCTACGGCAGAAAAGAAAAGCAAGGTGCAGCAGATGGTAGCATGACAAGAGCAGAAACGAAGGTGCATAACAAAAACAATAATTTCATCATATGAAGTCTTCAAATGGGCAGCACTGCATACAATCATTGTAAAGGTATCATTATACTTAGTCATTGTAAATACGTTATTGTACAAATTGTACTAGTGTCTATCTACCAAGGGTTGAAGAGGCAGTGTTGGGAGGTCTAGGATCATCATTGGGTGGTTGTATCAAGGTTGGGGTTATGGTCTGGTATATCTTCTTCTTCTACATCATTCTATATCATTGTAAAGTGGACCATTTTCCCTGGTACGGGAGTCCATTCTTCTTTTATTCTTCTATAGGGTGGTAGGGTGGTGCTAGGGTGAGTTGTAGCTCATTGGGTGTCGGGGCATCCGTTCAGTTGACTACTGAAGAATATTAGGCGGTGGAGCATCCATCTAGTGGGAGCTGGAGAAGAATGCTTTTCTAAATTCTAGGAAGTTGGAGCTTTATTTTCAATTGGAGTTGAATATTAAAGAATTATTAGAAAGGCATTAGGTGGTTTTTGTCCCGGAGTGGGTTTCTGCCTTAAAAATTGTGTGCATTTGTGCTCCTCTTGTTTACTGCTATCATTCTACAAACACTGATAATAATTGAAGATTAACTAATGCTCTAATTGAAAGGAATACTGATTCACCCCCCCTCTCAGTATTTCCAGCATAGAAAACCCGAAGCATGTGTTGAACTCACATGAGAGATCAAATGGAAAAATAAAATAATAGCGACAATGAGAATGATCAAAGTGAAGATCGAATGGAAAAACCATCCTATTTATAACAAAATATTGAGTTATCCTCGATAATGGAGAATAATAAAATATTATTAACCAAAATCTAGATCTAACCGCTTGGAATATTTTATTATATTTTGTTGGAGGGAAAATGTATTTAAATTGGATAAATACCTTTATTTAGAAATAATAAACAAATAAATGGTTTATTTATCATTTCAAGAATGTGGTTAAAGACTAATAAACAAATAATGATTTGTTTAATTATTCCTAGGTGATTTAGTTAAATTTAACAAGGAATAATAACCAAATAATGATTTAATTAATTATTCTTAGAGAAAAGTAAGATAAATAATGATTTATCTAATTATTTCTCATAATTGGGTTAAATATGAAGAAGAATATTAGTTAAACAATGGTTTAATTAATTATTCCTAGAGAAAAATCAAATAACTAATGATTTGTTTAAATATTCCTCACGGGGTTTCTTGTTTTAAGAAAAAATAACGTAATAAAATATGGTTTATTAAATTATTCCTTATAGTGAAAGAAATTTTACTATGGTAAACTTTGTCTTACATGGTGTACTTCGATCCATCTAATAAGAAATGGTTAGATGACAAATTTTTGATGATAACATATTTCCCCCCAACGTACGAGTGCTAGGAGAAAATCATATGACCAAAGTACGTTGTAAGAACACAATCACTAGACACTGAAGGGGAGTCAGAGAGAGAGCGACATCAATGAAGCGAATCAAGAGAGGAAAATGACTAAGGGGGAGAGACCTACAAAGTGATATAAGTCTCCTTTTGTGTTGGAGTACCTATTCTGAATGAGGCAGGGGAGGCATACCCGTACCCATCGAGATGAAAAAGTATAAAGAATAATGGTGAGCCCAGCAATGTGGGATTGAGATACGAAATGTATAATACATGATACATGACATGCTAGCATCAATGGGCCGGAAAATAATATAATGAATCCCAGATACATAATGAACCTGGAAAAACATGTGCCAAGACTAAATATAATAACATATGAGTATATGCGACATAAAAAGTGCCCCTCCATATGACATGGGGAGGGGGTGGGTATAACAACCAAAGAAGCCTTGTTGAACAAGAAATGGATCTGAATATCTAAATGGATCATTTGAATGAGACATGCATGTTGTGGGTGTTGCAAGCAGCTGGAACTGAACCCATCAAATCCACTAAATTGCATTTGAGGCTGTAGCATAATATGATGTCATCTAGGCATGTGGGGGCCTACTTGAAGAGCCACCCCCTCATGAGGTATGAAACATATCACACACACCTGATAATCATTGGTACAATCTGCTAGATCACTGGACCATCAAGTATATGAATCTCAGTCATGTGATAATGAGCTGAGGTGGAGCATATGAGAAAAAACCAAGTCAAACGGTAATGATGGTTCCCTTTGATTGATCTAAGGCACCAAAAGAGAATTGGAGATGGAACCAAGGTACACTACCCTATATACCTATCTTCTGGAATAAATGTGTTGATGTCAACAGAAGGAGGTTCGTTATAGGTGAGGCAATGATGAATCCTCAACTAAGGCACAAGGGATAATAGTAAAGTGACTAATGGAATGACACCAGGGATGGTGATAGAAGAAGGGGACACTAAGTAGTGGATGTATGACTTCCCTTGTGAGAGCATAAAAAAGTATGGTTGACCTAGCAGCAACTGACTCGACTCTGGAGGGGATGAGGGACAGTATGACTGCAGACCAAAATGGGAAACAAGTGATGAATGCAACACAAATATGGATGGAATGATGTAATAGGAGATAAAGGGGCTCGAAACAGACTCCATGAAAGCAATGATGGCTCAACTTAGATGCTATGAACAAGGGTGACTTGATGATGTTGCAACATAGGTTAGGCCCACGGGGACCATAAAAACATGAGCAAATAATGGTTGTCCATGAAAAAAATCGATACATGAGATGAAAAACACAAAGGCAAAGTGGTGCCAAAGCACAAGCGACCATATGAAGAAATTCAGTTTTAATGGTAGAAAAGTGACACTTAATGGAAAAAATGGCTTCTAGCTGAAGTGTCAAATCACCAAAAAAAGAATAATACCCATTAAGTACTAGATGAGATCTTTTCAATGGTGTTGATGGTTTGTCAAACCGAGCTACAATTTGGTTGCAATTGGCGACGAAAAATTTGGGGGTTTTCCTATAAAAAGGTGTTTTCCCTCAAATTTAATTTGTTTGCTAAGTGAGTTGTGGTGAATTTGGAGAGAAGGATAAGGCCCTAAATCTTGCGGCGATCATAGTAGACAAACCAACCATTGGAATCGGGATCCGTCAGTGGGAGGTAGGTGGCCTAATCTTACTCTTCATTTTCAACGGTTTACTTTTTTAGATTATGTCCCCGGAGCTCAATAAGAGACCCTTGCCCATGCTTACGCCCAGGTTACACTATTATGCTCCTAAAATTTGCTCTGGATCATAGGAAATAGAGGGAAAATTGCGATTTCACATTTTTTGGGAAAAATAGTGGGATTTGGGGCTAAAACCCATATTTGGTTTGTTGGTTTGCTAAGGATTGAGGTTAGAAATCTTATGGTGTAGTTGTATTTTTCTGAGCTGACAGAACATGATGATGTTTTGCAAGTATGGTATAGTTAAAGATAAATTTGCATGAAAGAGACTTGGACAACATTTGTGCCAAGATTTAGGGAAATCAGGTGGTGTGAGGGGCGCTTTCTTGGTATAGGGTTCTCAAGTTGGTAGAGAACCCGCTAATGAGGGAAGCATAGCCCTTGCTATCTAGGATAGTGAGCTACTGGGATCTAGACTAGGAGGCCTTCATGGTGCAGGGGTACATGATTGAGCTCGCGATCTAGGATATCTATTTTTTGATCGGACTCCCACCACTAGGGGTGGTGGGGAACATACATCGTGTGTTACCTCATGGAAGGAACATAACAGAGTTTGTGGAGCGCCATTGTAGACTAGGTACTCATGCTAAGGGAACGGTCATCCTGATCAGTGATCTAGAGAGGATAGAGACACAGGATGTTTCCATAATGGTGTTGCAGATCTTGATTCCTAGGAAAATAGGTGTTCCATCACATCACTAGAGGGCAGATGACGTTATTGGAGAATGTTTTGAGTGGGATATAATATGGGTGGGCCTAGATGATTTTGTCATCAGGGAAACACAAAATATCGCTATGAAGATGATAAGTGAACCATGACTATGTATTTTGGAGAGTGTTGTGCTCCTTCTTTGAGAAGATCCTGACTATCCGACCTCATGTGCATACCCATGATGGGGGCCTGAGGGAGCCTAGGATGCACCGTTGGGGGCAACTACTACATAGAGGAGGGGGAGGGGGAGTCAGATGTGTGTTTTGACCATATTTTTTCGTGCATTTGGATCAGATGCCTTTATACATAGACGATTATCCATATAATGGTATGAACTATCAGGGGGATCCTGACTTGACACTTTCGCTCAAACAAGCATGGGGGCCAAATGGTAAGTGAAAGTTGCTATTTTTTTTGCATTTAAATTTTTTAGAATATGTATGTGGTACTTATTATTAACTTTTGGTATGTAGATATAGCATCAGCCAAGCTAGCAGGATATGCAAGAAGTGTCGCAGTGCGTGGGGCTACGAAATTGAGTAGATCGATGTCACAACAGAGGCCAGAGTGTGAGGCTCTTCTGGAGGACCTTTGTCGTAGGTTTGATGTACTACTGAATAGGGTGGCAGTGCACGATTGCCATGACTTAGAGGATTTGTATACAGATTAGTGTACCAGTCTTCCCTTAGAGTGGCGAGGCATCAAAAGATGCATATCTATGTCTAGTCAGGCAGTTTGGGACCTACGGGCTGGTGGAGCAGAGCCATTGGCTCGGGAGCCTCTAGATAGTGACTAGGGATAGGGGCATGTGGTGCCCCATTTTTTTTTTTTGTAACATGTTGTGGGCATGTCATATGTATTTAGAGTAGTGGAATCAAAACATTTATGTTTTTATGTGATGATACATAATATGGATATGCATATTTTATATGATGATTGTGGTTCGCCATTTGATTTTTATGGTTGTCCTGTGTTAAATGCATGTGATAAATTCCAATCTAGAATGTGATTTGCAATGGTATCTACGAAGTGATTTTGGGCTCTAGGAACATGACTGAATGTAATGGATTCAAATTCATGTGCTAAAATCTTCACTCGTAGATATTTTCTAAATAGGATATGGTTATGCACACAATAAACACCATTCAATTGCATGACAAGTTGCAAGTAATCTAAACAAACATGAAGATGAAGGATGAAATGGTCAAGGGAATCAACTAAAAAACCTATCACTGCATCATATTTGGCCTGGTTATTAGTGGCAGATCCAATGCATACATTTTTGGAGTGAAATAACGAATTCAAGGGGGGTAAAACTAGCCCAAGCTGCCGAGGCTAGATTCCAGGAGAAGTGGCTTTCATCATTGGCGTGGCCCATATACAGTGTGGATGATGGATCCATATGAAAGGTTCCAAAAGTCAACAAATGAGATGATGGTGGAAAATGAAATCTACCTAAATTCATGATAGAAATAAATACACACATGTCAATGGGAGACGCTATTGGTAAAATCTCTTGAGGTAGAGTGCATTGCGAGGGTTAGGAAGGAATTGGCCTTCGAAATCATCTAGAAGGTATACCCCCTTGCTTAGTTCGTTACTAACGATGTAAGATCCTAGCCATAATGAGTAAAAATTCCCATGACCAAGGACATCATTATCCTGGTCATACACTAGAACAAGATCGCATTCATGAAAGGTAGGAGGGCGAAATTTTGGGTCATACTGAGCTTTGGTACACTTCTTGGCCACTTCAATGGTTTGAAATTCAACATGTCGGTCTTTGGAAGCATGCTCAAGCATGATAAGTCTTTCTTCTAAAGGTTGGGTGTCAAGGATAGGTTCAATGACTAGGTGAAGGGAGGGGATTTCACAGTCGATTGGTAAGACTGCCTCCTCGCCAACGACAAGGTGGAAAGGAGTAAACCCGATGGCGGTTTTAATAGAAGTTATATAGGCTCACAAAGTAGGGAAGAGAATAAGGTGCCAATTTGTTTTGTGCTTGTTCACCGTCCATTGAAGCATGGTTTTAAGGATTTTATTGACTGCTTCAAATTTTCCATTACCTCAGGGATAGTAAGACGATGAATATTGGTGATCAAATGCCAATAGAGAGGATAGCTCACACCATATCTCATCTTTGAAATGTCGTTCGTGGTCAGAGACCAATTGTTTTGAAACCCTGAATCGAGCGATAACATGTTTAAAGAAAAAGAGTTACTATAGCTGTAGTATTGTTGAACGTTGGTATGGCCTCAACCCATTTGGTGAAATAGTCGATGAAACATGATAATATACTTGTGGTTACTAACATATGGAAGTCGACACTCCATAAATTCAATGGCCCATTTGGAGAAAGGACCGACTGATATGATAGGATGGAGGGGAGAAGGTGGAGCTCGTGCCTTTGGGGAAAATAGCTGAAAATTGGGACAATGTTTGACTGCCTCAATGCAATTGCTTAAGAGGGAAGGCCAAAAGTACCCAGCCTGCATGATTTTCTGGGCAATGGCCATACCAGAGGGGTGGCCACCATAAGCGTCGATATGGCATGCATTAATGACTTGCTCAACTTAAAAATGTGTGAGACAATGACGAAGGACAATATCAACACTGAGACAATAAATATTGTCATCGATGAGAAGGTAGTGGGGGGCTTGGTGTCGTGTACGTTGTCGAGCATCACGATCGAGTTGGGGGGGAATTTCTGGGTTCTCAAATAGGTGAGGATTTCGCCATACTAGGGAACATCTGAAGTAATGGGAAAAAAAATAATTCATTGGGTAAATCATCATTAACCGACGGATTGCACGTACCAATAGGAAGTTTAGAAATGAGTTCAACAAGGGCTAAAAATTTCTTACTCTTGGGTGTGACAAATTCAAGATATAAATCCTAGAGGATAACGATCCAATGGGCATATTTCCCATTAATGATCCGTCAAATTAAGAGGAAAGCCATTAGGTTGGAATTGGTCATGACCTTGGTGGAGCGTGTACGGATATAATGACGAAGTTTTTGGACCGAGAACACAATGGCTAGTGCCAAATTCTCTTCATGTGAATAGGACACAGGGGGTCCCACAAGGTTATTACTAACATAATAGATAACATGCTTGTTTCTAGTGGCATCTTCCTAGATGAGGACCCCAGTAACTGAATGGGTGGAAGCTTAGATATACAGAATGAAATCCATCTCAAAGTTAGGAGGACTAATCAAGGGAGTGGAAGAGAGAGCATGTTTCAGGGCATAATAATACTGTTGAGCATAGTCATCCCAAACAAATGGAATTTTAGATTCAAGGAGTCTTAGAAACCCATGCGTAGTGTTAGCATAGTCAGGTAGGAACCAATGAAGGAAGTTGGCTTTTCCTTGAAGGCTTTGTAACTAGTGCAAGGTGCGAGGGATGGGAAGCTCAAGAATGGCTTGAACTTTGAGGGCATAAAGATTTATGCCATATTTGGACACAATGAATCCCAAGAGACGGTCGGTAGGAATGCACAAGACACACTTAAACAGGTTGAGGCAGATATTATACTTGTGACATTAGAGAAAAATGGTACGCAAATTATGAATTTGTTGCGCCCGAAGCCTAGAACGGGTAGTGAGGTCATCAAGGTAAGCAAGGATAATATGAGCCAACTCATGGAAGCAGTCAAATATGGCTCACTGGAAGGTGGCTCCAACATTCTTTAAATTGAAAGGCATGACCCTATAAGCGAAAGTTCTTGATGGACTAATGAACACATTCTTCAACTGATCAACATGACAGATAGTGATCTGGTTATATGAGAATCCATCCATAAAGGATAGAGCCTCGTAACCTACACATTCATCGATAAATTTTTCAATAAATGGTGTGGGGAAGTTGTCTTTTGGACAAGCTTTGTTCAGATCACAATAGTCAATGCAGACACAAATGATGCCTTGTTTCTTGAGAATGCGAACCAAGTTGGAAACCCATGTGGTGTATTAAATGGGATAGATAAAACCAACCTGCTTGAGCTTATCGATTTCGGATTTGATAGCCTCGCGTCTGGAAGGATTGAGGGGTCTCAAATTTTGACGTATAGGAATGGCATCAGGCCATGTATCAATATGGTGTTCAACAATGGCGGGATCAAGTCGAGGCATCTCAGAATAAGACTAGGTGAAAACATCACGAAATTCCTTGAATAGCTTGGTGTAAGATTCAAGTTCTTCTAGGGAGTAGTGTGCCCCCAGGGTGATGTTTTATTCGACCCTTGGTTTATCGGAAATGTTTGTTTTAATGGTAGGAGAGATATTGGACATGTTTCCTTCTTCGAAAGCATATGGTGCAGGGATGGGATTTCTAAACCAATCAAATTCATCATGAATGAATTCTTTAGACTCAACAACATACTGGTCATTGGTCTGCCACGGAAGGAAATACACATGATGGTGCATATCATCCAAGTAACATTAGGGGTGGTCATGGATTCCATAATTTTTTCATCAAAATGGAAGATGTGAGGAATGGGAGAAGAGAGACCGCTTGATGCGGCAGAGGTACCTGTCACATCTTCATGAGAAATATGGTTCACATACACTTCACTACGAAGGGTGGATGAAACATCTGCCGATGTCGAGGCCAGGGTTTTCTATGAGGGAGGTTTGACAAAAAAAGAATGGGAAGCCCTTGAGGGGTCTTCCTCTATGGATCTCATGGATGAAGACAGATAGAGAATAATGACAAAAGAGTCTATCATCTCGACATCGGGGGGGAGGTATCACAATGAGTGAAAAACTGTCCTCCGGATTTGGTGAAGCAGAACTCACAAGTAGAGGAGTAGATCCACTATGAGCGGCCTCTATTTCGTGAATTTCCTGAAGGGTATCACGAAAGTCATCGAGGCAGATAAAATTATGGGAATAATGGTCGTAAAGGTCACACAAAGCACAAGGGTTATTTATGCACAACGATTTGATTTTATTTTTTGAATATGTAAGGTAATATGGACCTCCGTGATGTCAGATTCAGGAAATGTTTTATTGACCACAGGTTTGAGACGAGGAAGCTCAGGATAGTTATGGGTAGCATGCCCAAAAACATTGCACAAAGTGCACAAAGGGGTCAACTTTGTAGGCTTAGGTGGAGTTGGATTTGTTTGGGGAGAATTTTCCTTAGGCTCTTTCTTTTTGGCTTTGCCCCCCTCACCGGATGCTTTCACAACAGGAGTGGGTTCATGTTGAGGTTGTTGTGGCACTGAAGAAAAGGGAGGGGTCATGGCGATTGATTAAACAAGGGTCAAAGAAGTATATGGTTTAAGTTGACTAGGAGGAATGTTTGCTAGGGGATCAATGTACTTGAATGGGATCCCCAAGTTCAAATTGGGTAAACTGAACATAGCCATAACAGGCACCGAAAAGACTCCAGATAGGGGCGCTGAAAACAATATCTTACTTAAAGGGTAATGGCTTGGTGGAATAACTCCCAAATGGTTAAGGATTGGGGGAACTGTTCCCAGTTGAAAAATATTGGGAGAGACACCAACATAAGGATATGGTCCTTGAGGAGATGGTCCTAATGGATGTGTTGAGTGAACAATAGTAGGTTGCGAAGGTGTTGGATACTGGCTAGTCGTATCGGGCTGCTTCTGGCTAGCTCGAGACACTTTCAACATGAAAACACTTGATGAGATGGGCTCAGTGATAAGACGGGGGGGGGGGGTGGGGTGCTAGGGAATGAACCGAGTAAGGTGGAGTATTTATAGACTCTTGGTGAGACTGGTGAGAGGTGTGATTGATTGGTTATCAGCCACCGAAGAGATGATGGACTTAGGGGAGGTCTGAGACTTTGGTTTGTAATATGTCAATTGATCGATGGTGACGATATTTCCATTATGGGGGAAGCATATATTACGGTGCATTATAGATGCAACAGCTGACATTGCATAGGTGTAGCTATGACCCAAGAGGATATTTTAATCCAAGGGGGCATCAATGACTTCTATGTCAATACAAATAGTATTTCCTGCAAGTGTGACCGAAAAATTTCGGAACATGCCAAGGGGCTGGGAAGGGTGAAAATCCAAAGCACGTAAAGTGATGGTGGATGGGGACAGATCGAGGGACCTAATTTTATTCCAAACATAGGCAGACATCACACAGGTGGATTCACCCTCGTCAATGATACATCGCTGAAGACGGGAATTACGGATCTTGACTGGTATTTGGAAGGAAACAGATGAGGGTAAAAGGGGATGTTTTGACTTGTCAACATAAAAGATGATAAAATTATTATCTGAAGGATCTACAACACCTAAATAAGATAGTATAGATTTTCATTGTGATGGGCACGTATGGAGGAATTCCAGCGTTGACATGGTGGCAGGAGACTGCGCCAAGTCATCGTGTGGGTGACTTTGGCAGAAGAAACATTTCGACATAATGGCCCTTTAGGGATATTGGGAATTACCTCTGCCTTAGGCTGATGGATCTGTAAGGGAAAATTTGGTGTGCAAATGGACTCTGTGGACACTTTGGTTTGGGACTCGGTTGTAGATGTGACAGGTTGGTTGTCATACTAGCACAACCGGTTCTGAAGGTTGACATCAGCGGTATTTACCTCGTTATAATTCATCATGAGAATCTGGTAATCAGGGGTACCCGACTGCTGAGGTTGAGGAGTGACTTGAACTTAAGGTGGCTGGGAAAAAACATATCCTTGCTAAGGGAAAGGATTAGTGAACACAATTGGTTGAGCTGCCACAGTTTTTGGAAGAAGTGACGTGGTGAGTTTTTGTCGCCTAGACGCTGCTTGGGCTTCCCACAACTAGTGCATCTGGGGTAAAATGGGACAATCATGAGTAATAAAATGACAATGCACACCACAACATGAACAAGGTTTATTCATACGAAGGGTATTTTTCTGCTTGGGTTGATCGCCTTGTTGCTGGTTTACAGTGTTAGGATGGTTCCCTTTGGATGCGTTTGGTTGGTTACCTTGGCGATCTTGGTTACCCTATGTTTTCTGGTTCTGGTTTCCTTTCCCCTTATTATTTTTCTTAGAATTAGGGGGATTAGTCATGCTTTGCTGAGCATACACTTGACCTTGAAGAGGCGATGGCTGCTATGGCAGTGGTTGAGAAGGTGTGAGAGGTGGGGGTGCTGGAGCACTGGGCTATGCATAAGAATAGAAAGGATATGCAGAAAAATTTGGGTAAACAGGTTGAGAAAAAACTGGCCTTGGCATCGACTAATGCAGTTGGGAAAATGCATAAGGCGTGCTTTGACCGAGATACAAGTTGCCTGGAGGGGGATAAGTGTTGGAGGAACTGGTCCCCCCCTTGGGGTAACCATAAATCATGTGAGGAGTAGTATATGGATGTGAAAGAGATCCAAAGATACCATCACAGGCATGAGATGCCTCTGGTGCATTGGCACCACCAGGTCTAGGAAGAACTGGTAAAGCAATATAAACATAACCTGAATAGGCATAGATCAAGTCATATTTTAAAGCAACCTAAATAGTTTCTTCCTCAGACTGAGGAAAATGATATGCAACATCTTTACCTATGGGGGCTAAGAGCGTTCTAAGAAACCAATCCATATAGACACATTCGTCAAATGTAGGAGCTCTACACAAAATTCTCCTTCTTCTACGCCATTCCTCGACATGGTCAGAAAGGCAGGTGGCAAAATATTGACGGAATGCGGTAAAAAACTCGATACCAGTATCATAACGGAGGGGTAACTGGAAATATGACAGAAATTCTTTGACAAGATTCGCAAAAGCAGTATGAGATGCAGTTGGCTGATCAAGATACCACTTCGAAACTTCTTCAGTGAGCGTGCGTTGGAACTACTAAAGGCGAATGGATTCATTGGTGATGGAATTAGACGAAAATCACACATGAAAGGAGAAAACATGATTAGTGGGGTCCTCTCCTGTGTTTTATTCAAACTTAGGAATTTTGGTAGGAAGCTTAGTGGGCATAGTTGGCCAACCTGCATCGTTAAGTATGGGGTCATTGATTAACTGGCTAAAATCAGGAAGGCTTAAACCCGCCATAAAAGGTAGCAAAGGAGTAGTCGGGATAGTTCTAGTATCGGTTCTGCTAGTAGTGGCTCTAGCATTATGGCCAAGGTCACCACTGGCTTGTAGACCTGCACCTACATTGGTGCCTAACATGGTGACGATATGAGGGTGAGGAGAATCGAGCTCAGAATCATAGGAAGAACCCGATGAACCTGAATCAGAGTCGGTATGGGGACTCAGAGGAGGACTAACTCGCACCCAACGGGGTGGAGTAAGACGTCCTAATGGAAACTGAGGGTGAATACCTTGGAGTCTCCACGATAAACGTGTTGGGGGTGCAATGATGGCAAGTAATAGATGACACGAAAATGTTGAAGAGTGATAAACAAAGGATCTATGAGGAAAATTAGTTAATTTTTATGTTTATTTCTTGGCTTGGTGGTGTAAAACAAGCGCTCTTCGCTTTAGCCGGTGTGAGTGTGTGCAAGCCGTGTGTTTATTTTAACTAAGCTTAGATGGTTATTTAAAGAAAAATAAAACTATTGAAAAATTGTAAATGAAACTAAAATGATAATAAAATAAATAGATAAGCATGCATAAATATCAACCCAAACGAGGCTCTAAAACAACCAGATGAAATGAGGGCGCAATTAACTAAAAAAAAACTAAAATGGCCATGAGTTCTAATGTCTATGAGACTAGGATCTATTGACTTAATACTCCTGGAAATGATGTACAAAACAAAAGGAAAACAGAGGGGAAAGCTACTGGAAAAGAAAAGGTTAAAGGTTAAAAACTTAGGGCAAAATAAGAGACCCTAAGGTAAAGGAAAAACAAAACTCAAGAGGGATTTTTGGATGTAACAATAACCTATCTTAAGGATCTATAAAAATGATGGATCACACCCTGAAAAAATGGCTAAAAGCACTAAAATTCTCATACTACCTACTCATCTTAACCCCTCCTAAAAATGTGGAAGTGTACTGAAACCCTAGTGGGCTTGGTTCTACTTCAAGGAGACAAACTGAGCATATTCAGGCCTAATATGGGTTGAAACAAAAGTCATACAACAAAAAATAGTGCTCTCGACAAACTCTGACGGTTTCAGAAAAAAAACTCAAAAAAAGATTCTTGATTGCAATTACTGACCTGTGAACAAGTGAGCTCACACTTTGACCAAATAAGGGCGATTTCAGGGGGAAATCACACTATTTGGGATGAAAACTACAATTTCTATTCCTTGGTTCTTGGGCGGTAGGTTGCGGAAAAGTTTGCCATCTTTGGCGCGACTAATACTTGTTACCTGTAGAAAACATCATAAACATCCAGAAATTAGAATTTTGATTGAATTAGGGTAAATAATTTAAGAAACAACATCAAGAGAATGAAAACAACTGAATAAAAACCCTTGTTTCCGAAGCTGCTGGTCACACAGGAATCAGAATCACAACATTGGAGTCACATTTTTTAGTGTAAAATCTTATCGCAAGTGTACGAAAATATCCTACTTTAGCTATGAGTGACAAAAATCCCTAAAAACATAAATGGTTGTCCAACTCTTTAGATCTGCAATAGACAATTAGAAAAAATCCTGCAAAAACCCATATCTATGCAGTAAAATTAGTTAAACAACAAAGTGAAATAGTAACTGATGCAAATTTAACTCCAATTATCCAACAAACAAGACAAGGTTAAAGAATTATTTTCATATTATGTAACACTTGGTGAAGGAAACAAGTAAATA
Source organism: Pinus albicaulis (assembly GCA_034641835.2). Classification (NCBI taxonomy): domain Eukaryota; kingdom Viridiplantae; phylum Streptophyta; class Pinopsida; order Pinales; family Pinaceae; genus Pinus; species Pinus albicaulis. The sequence continues at coordinate 420,114,000 of CM076577.1, forward strand.
TTACCAGTCTCCCTCAATGGGATGGGTTCTTGGTTGTCCTCAATGCTTCAGCTTCGCGAGTCTCTCTCTCTCAATGGTGTAGAAAACCCAAAGCATGTGTTGAACCCATATGGGACCTCAAATGGAAAAAGAAAATGATAATGAAAATGATAATGATCAAAGTGAAGAATGAATAGAAAAACCCTCATATTTATAACAAATTGTTGAGTTATCCTCAATAATGGAGAATAATATAATATTATTATACAAAATCTAGATCTAACCACTTGGAATATATAATTATATTTTCTTGGAGGGAAAAGGTATTTAAATTGGTTAAATACCTTTATTTAGAAACAATAAACAAATAAATGATTTATTTATCATTTCAAGAATGTGGTTAAATAATAATAAACAAATAATGATTTTTTAAATTATTCCTAGGTGATTTAGTCAAATTTAATAAGGAATACTAACTAAATAATGATTTAATTAAATATTCCTAGAGAAAAATAATATAAATAATGATTTATCTAATTATTTCTCATAATTGGGTTAAATATGACCAATAATATTAGTTAAACAATGGTTTAATTAATTATTCCTAGAGGAAAATCAAATAAATAATGATTTGTTTAATTATTCCTCATGGGGTTTCTTGTTTTAAGCGAAAATAAATTAATAAAATATGGTTTATGAAATTATTCCTTATAGTGAAAGCAATTTTACTATGGTAAAATTGGTCTTACATGGTGTACTTCGATCCATCTAATTATAAATGGTTAGATGACCAATTTTTGGTGATAACACATAGGATGAAGTTGCAAGTAGATACAGACAACATAATACTTGGATGAATCTCTAACTAATAGGATGTATAGCTAATAGGATAGTTGGATGGATATCTCTCCAAGGATCATGTTTTCTTATAGCTACTTATCATAACTATGTCATTGCAAATCTCAAAAAATCACTCTAACAATGATACAATGTTATATCATGGTGACATGGTAGAGGCGAGTAAGTATTCATTGAAAATTCCTAACATTTCCACTCATGGATTTGGTAGTCTACATCCACCATCATTTGAGATTAATAATAGGCCCAATACCTCTCATGTGGCACTTAATGTGAATTTTTTTGTGGGTATGGGTGTCCACAACATGACATGTAGCACTATCCCAATGGAATGTGGGTCAAACTCTGGGTTTTGCACTCTTTGTCCTTTCCCTCCATTGCAGTGGGATTAGGGATTGAGGAACATAGAGGTTCATTACATGTTCCAAAACCAAGCCACAATAGTCATTGGTATAGGACAAGACCCATCAAATCCCATGGGAATAATATTTCTCTTATGGTAGGAAAGGATATTTCTCTTTATCAAGTTGAGGAATTTCTCAAAGAAACATTAGTTAGTAAGTTCTTCAATTGATGTGTTAATATAGGTCACTTGTCTTTGTGTATGCAATAATTTGGGTTTCCTTTTCTCATGTAGAACGCCATTAGTCATTTCATGTTGAGAGGATGACATGGTTTTATCCTTTGGTAAGAGGAGGGAGCATGGAAGATATTGTCCCAAACATGGTTAATGAATCATTTTTTTCTTGGTATTATACTATGGAACCCTTTTATTGATGTGTGGATACATATAAATCATATAATGTTTTGATTTGGATAAATTTTCCCAATATCTCACTTGAACTTTGGAATAATGTAGGTATTAAATCCATAGGATATGCAATTAGATACTATATTATAGGTGATGATGAGTATGTAAATAATAACTTGTGGTTAATGGCCAAGATTCTATTTGATATCAATCGTAGGTAGGGTTTGTATGAATCAATCCAAATTGTTAGTGGTGATAGTTCCTATACTCATATTCTTAACTATTTGGATGTTCCATTTGTTGCTCTAGATTCCATGTAGTGGTCCACTTAATGGTGGATTGTTCTCAATTTTCCAATACTTAAAATCATGGGGCGGGTATGTGTAATTTAGAAGTTAGTCCTAAGGACATGAATGAGGATAGTTCACCCAGAGCAGTTCCAGTTCTGGACAGTGTACATTTAATTATTAATTTAGTCAAGGATATGGTTTCTATGACTCATCCTTTGAAAATGTTTATTGTGATGCAGCTAGAGGGAGGAGTTCCATAGCATTAAAAGAAAATAACTTTCTTCTAACTCACTTGTATTATTATAATGTTCTTGTGGTTTCATCAAGATGTTTCTCAACATCCCTTATGACACTCTCTAACAATTTCTCTCATTTAATGGAGTGTTATAGTACTTTCAACCAAACAGGTATTTTTCATATCTATCTTTGTCGAGTGATGAAAGTTCAAGTAGGATACAAGAAATTGACCAAACATCTGCTATGTTGGCTAACAAGTGGAGATCAACTAGAGATGAAGAGATTATAATAAAATTCCACAGGCACATGGATTTTTTTTATCACTAAAGGGGGGTCATGTTCTTATGATAATGAGAGCATAAATGACATTGAGGTGCCCTTGGGGTACAAACCTCTAGTGAAACAATAGGCACCCAAGGATCTTCCTGAAATAGACATTTATTTTTCAGTCAATGAAAGGATATACCACATTTCCCCATCATAATTACATGGTTTGGGGCTATTTTTAATGGATGGCATAAAGAAATGTTACATAGGATTAACTGAATTGATGGAGTATGTCAGACCCAGTTACAACTATAATGATTGGGTACAGATAGTCCAGTTTACCAAAAGTATGCAAACATATGGAGTGGCCGCAAATTATACATAACCAAAAATCAATGATCAAAACAAAGGTGAAACTATGTATATTGATGGAAGACTAGAAGAAATAGGGAATATTGCAGGGTTTATAAATATTACACGACCTGTGACGTCAAATAAGAAACCCAATTGCATATTGGAGGGGCGTGAAGGAAATTATGTATTCATATGTGCCATTAAATCAATAGCTGCAGGGGAATATTTTCTCATTGATTACAATTTAAATTAAATAGATACAAATATTTCTATTATGGGGGCGATATGTATTCAATTTTACACAACTTGTAAGCAATGTATATTATATGTTATGATTGTCATTTACTACAATATATTGTCATGAATATTGTAAGTCGAGGAAACATTTTTATACGACATGGTTATAATATTGTGGGAGGTTGATCAAGGTCAAAGGGAGCAAAATCACAACATGTAAACATCAATGCAGTTGTACGTAAAATAATATAACCATGATATTTATTCTAGAGTAGAATTTTATTCATTATACAGTAGGTCAAATTCATATTTTAGGCATGATATAATTAAATGAAAGATTCACTATGCATATGACCAACTTGAGAAAATTCATTCCTTCATCCTTTTGAAAGTATTATTTCTATACAATATGGAATATACATTGATCTTGTCATAATGTTGCTTCCAAGAGCGTTCCAAGATGATGAATTTTTTATAAATTTAGAACCTTTTATATTGGCCATGATATAGTGTGAAGTTTCTATACAAATTTAGACATGTGTCAGTAGTGGTTTTATTATTATATAATGATGCTTAACTGTGGAGAATTGAAAATTACACTTTTTTGTTAAATATAGTGATAAGGGGAAGGCACTAGCCTTAGGGAAGTCCAAATATGCTCATGAGGAAGAGATTACTGAAAAATAAATTTTAATGTCCGCCAATTTGATCCAAACAATAAAGAGGCTTCGAATTAAAGCAAACAATAAATTCAGTTCTCTAGTTCTGATTGAGCCTCAAACATAAGAGTAAAAGGCCAAGTCAAAACCTTGATGTGGAAAATTTGAATGTATTGGGTGAACAACTCATTTAATTATCCCATTTATTTGTTTATGATTTTAATTATCTCATCCTTTATAAAAAAAATCTTTATTTTATTGGAGTTTTTGGTGGAGTACAATCCTCATGCTGCAACTGTGGGGGCCGAAGTTGGTAGAAATATGGATTCTCTACCTGTGAGTAACACAATGGTCATTGATATTGATACACCCACTCAACCACACACGAAATGTATGCACCTCCTAAACAACATATGTTAGGATCTGCATATGATGCTATGGATGCAAAGCATGATATAATTGCACAATTTGAAGTGAGTTTTTTTGGATATTCCAATGTTACTAACATGGTAATAATACCAATTATTTTTTTGGTAGATGATGACAATGTCCCCATGAAAATAGAGAAACTTCCAAGTATTTAAGAATTCGTTTAAATATTAAGTACAATCTAATTTTCAGCTAATTATAATATCGTTTTACAGGAAATGATGTATTCTATAGTTGTTTGCATGACCTAAATTTGGAAATGTTTGGTCCCACCATTTGCATAAACTGGAAATCCCAAAGTTCCAAGTTGAAATATGAACTTATGACCAGGATGGTTCACCTATACAGTGAGGGTACCTTCAACAAAACTAGAGTTACCTCCAAGAAAGGCTTACATTTAAAATATTTGTGGGACTAGTATAGGTCTTAATTGGAAAGTACAAGGTCACATGAGCACCCTCCAACTATTCTAGAGATGGAGTGCAAAGTGCTCATGGAAAATGAAAATGAGAAGGCACCGTGAAAAGAAGAGAAGACACCACCTGAAATTGGAAGGTATGGGGCACTTTTAATAATATAATTATGATTCCTTATCATCATTGCGAGATCTAATTATTTTTTCAATATTTTAAATATAGGATCCCAAATACATCCAAAGCCACAATGTCTAGAATAGCTAAACATGGGCAACATCATCTTGACCCAAGTTGTTACTCAAAACTAGCCAAAAAATCATGTTCTCATGCAAAAATCTAGGGGTAACAATTCAAAGAGGCTCCCATGGAGGAATAAGTAAAGCTTACTTTCAAGCATGTATATCAAGTTGTGGTTGTGATGAGCCTCAATATTGTAGCAAGAATGTCGCAACTCCCAAGGTTACCAACTTAAATTATCAACCCGAGGTTTGTACAAACTTAAGAGGTGTTGACACTATATGTGTAACATGCAATGTGTCCTTATTTCATTAATCTAATTCAATGAAGTGAATATCATGGAATCAAGCCTAAACTAATTGCAAAAATGGAAACACTTATCTATTTGCAGGAATGGAAATGCTATTTTCTCAAATGTAAACATTAAACCTAATTGCAAGAAGGTAAAGGTTATTCTATTTGCAGGAATGAAAAGTACTTGTCTATTTTCATAATGTAAATATTTTGATACTTGCAACAATGTGAATAATTATTCTAATTTCAGAATGCGAAAAGTTGTCTTGAAAAGAAATTAATCCTATGCAAGAACAACAATTGATAATTGAAATCCTATGAGCATGAATTCAAATAAATAAGCATAATCTAATTAAAAAAAATGCAAGTACTAAGTGATATTTATTCTCCCTCAATAATTTATTTAGAGCATAAGGGTCATTATTCAAGCCCAAGGGAAAAAAAACCAATCTTTTGGAGCAAATCTGGTCAAGCACGTGCTACAGGAGGTGCTACAAGAGGCCCTGTTTTGCTACATGAGTGAGATAAATTTCCAAATTCCAAAGTAAATGAAATGAAATGGGATGGGATTTTTTTAGTTATTAAGTAGGATGTATTAATACTCCATTCCAAATTTAATCACTCCAAAATATCCTTGTTAACACGTGCTAAAAAATAGCAGAAAATTATTACTCTAAAAACTAGAAATTCAAGAACTAGTGAGCTAGTTAACCTACCAAATGCGTAACTTAACCAAGTGAAAATAATTTGGGGTAAATTTTGTTATTAATTTGAATGTTTTTATGAACCAATAGAAGTGGAATTAACTCAAATTAATCTCATTAGCACGTTCTAAAAAATAGCATAAAATTTCTACTATTTTCTATAAGGGATTTCCATAAATTCTAGATTTGTGAATTAGTAGACAAATCTAAGTAGCTCAATGATGAATATGAATTTTAAATTTTTTTCTAAGGATGAATCATGATTGGTAAATTTTAAATAACCTGCAAAACAACTCACTTCAATCATTTAACCAATGTAACCTACAACAAAAGAATCATGAATAATAAATGACAAAATAAGGGATGCAAGTGAAAAATACATTCAAAGGAAATAAATGTTATGCAACCAACTCACAATATAGAACAAAATATAGATCAAAGACTTAAAAATTACCCACCTCGAGGGGGAAATATCCTTTAAAATACATAAATGAACAATTATTGGATGATTCAAATGAAAAAAACCTACTTTCTGTTATAGGAGTCTAAGGGGTCGCAATATAATCAAAGCCTACATAACAATAATAATGTAAGGGCACAATAATAATAACAGTAGGATTCTATGGGGCACAATAATAACAATATGGGGACTACATGTGCACAACAATAAAAATTAGGGGGCTACACTAACAATAACAATAAGGGGGTTGCACTAACAATAACAATAAGGGGCTACACTAGTATTATAGAGACCTAACATGCCCCTCTCCTTCAAAAAAAATTTGTCCTCAATGCTTGAGTAGTTCCAAATGCTTATGTATAAAATTATCACCCCCCCATGTGGGATCTTAAGTAGGTAAGCTCTTCCACTTGATGAGATACTCTGAAATTGATCGATTTCATGGCTATCAAGTTCTTGTTTATGTGGCTGCTTCAGGTTCCAATATGATTTTTCCTTCCTCGTCAAGTTCTGGAAATATTGTTTGAACTGGGATATTGTCACCTATAACCTTATTTAATCATGAAACATGGAAAATTAGGTGCACTCAGGAAGATGCAGGAAGCTCCAAATTGTATTCCATAGTACCAATATTTTGCAACACCTAGTAAGGACCATAGTACTTTGGGGATAATTTATTATCTTTCTTAGCTTTCTTGAGGGATATTTGTTTGTATGGTTGTAGCCGTAAAAATACCCAATCGCCTACATCAAAAATTATTTCGCTAGGATGTTGATCTAGCTGGTGTTTCATTCGATTATGTGCCAAAGTGAGGTATTCTTTCAGAGTTGGAGAAATTATTGTCATTCTTGATGTGATCTTCCATTGCTTGAACCTTAGAATTTTCTCTTAAAGATGATGTGATAGACGGTGGATGATATCCATAAAGTGCCATAAATGGGCTCATTTTTGCTGTAGTATAGAAGGAAGTGTTACACCACCATTCAGCTAGAGGTAACAACATGAACTGTTGTGTTTGTTTATCAGATACAAAGCAATGAAGTTATCATTCCAAAAATTTGTTCACTATCTCAGTTTTCACATCAGATTAAGGATATGAAAAGATGAGCTATGAGCTAGTTGAGTACCCAGACAAGAAAATAATTTCGTTCAATTTTTTTTAGTGAAAATGGGATTTTTTTCGCTTACAATAATATTTAGGTTTCCATGTAGCTTGTGATTTGTTTCCATAAATGCAGTAGCAAATGTATTGTCTTAAATCAATGCTATAATGCACAAAATTATGCATACTTTGTAAGTCTATCAACTACCACCATGATGACACTCTTTCCTGGTTTCCCTGTAATGACCCTTAATTCAACTTCCTTTCCTTCCCAAAAAAATTCATGAAAATTTCTTGAAAATTAAAAGCTATCGTACCCAAAGATTGTAACAATTGAACTCCTACTACAACATCAACACCACCCATTGGAATGGAAATAATTGGGTTATTCAATACATATTACCCCATGGTTAGCTTGATATTATGGCACTTTCCAGAGCAATTTATAATTCCTCCATTTGCAACCATCATTTGATAGTTTGGTGCTGGATATAGGAAGCAATTCAATTCCTTGACTATGTTACAATGAATAAAATTATGGGTACTACCTAAATCAATCAAAAATATTACCTTTTTCTTCTTGATATGTCCTTCTATCTTGAGAGTTTTAGGAGTGGTAATTCCTTCCAATGCATTATAAGATATGGTCAGATTCATTTCTTCTTTCTCTAAGGTTGATTCGTGGTGTATATCCTCTTTTAAAGTTTCTTGTTCCTTTTCTTCCTCCTCTTCACAATCTATGTAAAATAATTTCTTCTCAACACACTTATGACCTTTAGTGTATTTTCTATCACAAATGTAACAAAGCAATTTTTCTCCTTTTTTTTCCAATTTTTGTGGTGTCAACCTTGTAGGTTGTGGAAATCTAGGAGTAGCAACAATTCCATCTTTATAGTTGATCAGATTTGGATCAAGGACCTAAGTGATAGCTTAAAATTCAAAGTGTTTGGAAGTGTACTAAACCTGAACGACAAGATAGATCTCATCTTCCTAATTCTGTTGCCACAAACGGTTTGAAAAACCGACACCGTATGAAGAAGTTATCGCGATTTGAAAAGTTCAGTAAACTGCAATTTTTGGCCTTTGACCAAGTTTGACTGGGTTTTGAATATTAAAAAATAGAGAATATTCCAGGGAATGTTCCTAGAATATTCCTTAGAATATTCCATCAAATATTCCTTCTGGGCGAATGGCATGTTGAAAAGTGGCGGATGTTTATTGGCAGATGGACTGTACGTTTTTTAAAGGGCCAATCATACGCTGCCACGTGGCCCAGGAATGGTGCAGTAAAATTTGGTTGGGACTCTGGAGGATCGATCGCGTGACTTCCCGCGTAGCAAGCCTACATGTTAACCATCTCTTCTAACCATTTTTCTTAACACTATAGGCAAGTGGGTTTGATATATGGTTTAACATATTCGTATATGGGAGAGCAGAGGGGCCAGCCCCTCCCCATATAACCTTAGCCTAGGACCCAAGGGCTTAGCACCGGTGAAAAATTTACAAAACCACCAGCAGTTAGAGTCCACGCCTGTTCACATGTGGTCTTTACATTAATTTTAAACAGAAATTTAGCAGAAATCCACCCTCCACTCCAGATTCTACTCCAAACTTGAATGCCAACCGTGACTACGGAGTTCAGGTGCATGTGCCCATCCACTAGTGGAAGTTTAATGCTATCATATTTCCCATCGGATAAAATGGTGGGCTCGCCAAATTTGGGCATGTTTCCCTATTTTATCTGTAGTTAAGTGTAGTTCCCAAAAGTTAGTGGAGGATTTTTAGGGGACACTGGGAAAAATCAATTTAGGCTTTATCTTGAGCTAGATTTGAACATTTTGAGAGTGTGATTAGTAAATTTCGACTATCTCAGACATTATAGACTAATTGGTGAGGGTTTTAGAGCCATCAGAGGAATATTGAGCAGGTTTTTTCTCTAGAGAAGTTCTAGGGGCCACCAGGGCCACCATGGGCCAACAGCAGTTTGAGGCCTAACCAGGGCAGCTAGAGGCCTTACTCAGTAATAAAATAGTCAATTTGGATGTTTCAAATATTTTGGAACTAATGGTGTGGTTTTTAGAGCCCGTAGAGGAATTTTTAAGGCCGATATACTTTAAATAAGTTCGAGGGGCCACTAGGGTCATCAGGTGCCAGCAGGAGAATGAGGCCTAGCCAGGGCAACCAGTATCCATTCTCAGCAAACCAATAGTCTATTTCAACTATTTTGATACTTATGAATCCATTTATGGATTTTAAAGAATATTTTGAGGACTTCTAGAGCTCGAGAAGCCACAGAGAAGTTTTCAGTGACCCGAGAGCCAGGGGGTGCCACCAAGTGTTGGAGGCGAAACCAGAGTAGCCGGAGGCCAATTTATGAAAATGAATAGTCTATTATGAATATTTTGGAAATTTTTAATCCAATGAAAGGATTTGAAGATACATTTAAGACTTATAAAGGTATAAGCACCACAGGGAAGTTTTTGGCAACTTAGGGCCATTAGTGGATATAGGCCTAGATTGGGAAGCCTGTGCTCATTTTGAGAAAATGATCAGTCTATTTTGGAGGTATGATGTGTGTTGGAGACAATAGGTGAGTTTTCAGGGACTAAAAAAGAATTCTGAGGGAGTTAGTGCCACTTCAAAGTTTAGGGAAGCTTAAGGGCACCGACAGAAGTAGTCAAGTATAAGGGAACCTAGTTCTATTTTCAGAGTGATGACAGCCATACCAGGGATATATATGGAATTATAACCCCTTTGTTTCACTTCATATAAAAAATGGAGTTGATTTTGTAACTTGTAAAATATATTTTCCATCCTAATCCGAAAGAGCCAAGTCAGTTGACAAAGGCTTAAGGAGACGTAGCCCATAATATTCGGGTGAACTCCTTTCTTAAATTTGTTGTTATGTGTTGATGATTATTTTATGAATTATATGATTTTTACACATGTTTAATATCAACAAAAAGAAATGGTCTTAAAGCACTTAAACAGTTAAAAAACATACACCTGTTTCAAGTATGCATTTCCGCATAAGTCAAGTATAAGCTAGATATTTCATTTGTTTAACTGAGTGGGAGGTTCTTGGAAAGAATAAAAATTTATCCAACCCATTTTCATATCAGGTGGTATCAGAGCATAGTTTCTTGCTTGACATAGCACTAGGTTACTTGTTTTGACTTGAAAGGTGTTTAAACAGTGAAAAAAATTTGACTTTTTGCAAACTGACTATTGCTTACAAGTTTAAGTTTTCTAGAGGTGAAGGGAAAGCCTTTGATAGCTAAGTCTAGAAGAGGACAAGAATGAAGAAGGGCTGAAGGCATATTCCTTACCCAAAGGACCTCAAGGAAACCCTTGAAGCACAAGAGGGTTTGTTTGCAAAAGGCTGCTTGAAGAAGAGCTTGAATCTACAACTTTTTTGTTCAGAATCTTTGTCAAGTGTTTTTTGAAAGATTTGTGAATTTTTGTTGAATTTATTTTGTTAATTGACATAATGATGACAACTTCATCAAGTGAGGTTTCAAAATCCTTCTCCTTCACAAGATTATTCGATGAATACATGAAGCAAGACTTCTACATATTGAAGAATAGAGTGCAAATTCTGTTTGAAGATAGAGAGGAAAGCACTAGACTTTGTGAGCAATTGTTTGCTATGAAGCAAGAGAAGGAAGAAATTCTTCAAAGATTGCATGAGATGGAGATGCAGCTCCATCAAGCCTAATAGGCCTTAACCAAGAACATGCGTGAAGCAGAGGTAATACACTCAAATTTGTCTCTAATTTCCTCTTCAAATAGATGTGTTGGTTCATTTGAAAAGCATAGGGTCCAAGTTAATGTATAAAATGGGCTATGAAGGCAAGGGTTTAGGAAAACATGCACAAGGCATGATTGATCCTATTTTGGTTGAGGAGAGACCTAAGAAGTTTGGTCTAGGCTATGTTCAATATTATGGCAAAAAATATACAACCATGAAGCATTTGAGACAACTTCAAAGAGAACTTTTGTTCAAAGTTCTAAACTAGAAACATGTAAACTTTGTTTTCAAGTTGATTTTCATTGTTTGAATCCTATGTTGTAGCAATATGTGTGTAGACATGCAGCTTATGGCGAGCATGAGAGTTCAGATAGCTATCAAGACATAAACACTGATGTTAGTCTTCAAAGAAAAGTTGGAACCTCTACTGGTTCATCTCCTCATGAAGGTAACAAAGATGGACATGCAAAGCAGCATTTCAGGTATAAATCTTCCCATAGTCAAGTTAATTATGTTTCTGATAAGCATGTCAAATCTACATCCTTGAATGGAAGAAAGAGTTTATGTGCATATTGTGGTCTGTGTAACCATGATGTTTCAAAATGTTGGAAGAGTATGAAGGCGTACAAGAAATAGTTGAGGCAAAGGCAACTTGCAAAGAAGGTGTAGAAGACTTGCACACATTGCCAAAAGAAGGGACATTTTGTTTCCGAATGTTTGACATTGCATCCAACTAAGAATCATAAGCATTTGAAGCAAGAGGACAGAAAGATTGGCAAAAGTGGAACCAAATATTCCATCATTGATGTGAGAACAGATCTTTCACGTGAAAAATATTTTCAGCAGCAAAAGTCGTCGTGGAAGTGGCTTGATAAGAAGTGGTTTGAATTCTTAACCCAGTAAGACATACATTCATTTGTACATATGAAAATTTCAGTTATGTATGCATTTATGTTGGAAACTTACGTTTTTTTGAGCCACATTGGATCGATGATCAAGGATATGATGTTCAGTTATTTTCTACTGAAGATTTCTCGCCAAAAATTTCTGAGTGAGTTCAAGGAAGTTACAGTTCTTGACAGGAGGACAAGAGCATCTAAGAAGGAAAGTGTTGACTACATTTGAGTTGTGGTTCAAAGGCACTAAGACATGTAAGGCAAAGTGTATGGAAGCTAAAAAGTGAGGGTGTTGTACTCTCATTTACTGAAGAGATAAGGAAATCAGTCTTTTGGGGTCCAAAAGATTCCTAATGGGGAGGTGTGATCAGATTTGGTTCAAGGACCTAAGTGATAGCTCAAAATTCAAAGTGTTCGTAATTGTGATGAACCTGAGCGACTGGATAGATCTCGTCTTCCTGATTCTGGCACCTTGAATTGCTCGAAAAACCGACACCGTATGAAGAAGTTATCATGATTTGAAAAGTCAAGTAAACTATAATTTTTGGCCTTTGACCAAGTTTGAGTGGGTTTTGAATATTCAAAAAAAGAGAATATTCCAAGGAATATTCCCCAAAATATTCCTTTTGGGTGAATGGAATGTTGACAAGTGGCAGATGTTTATTGGTAGATGGACTGTACGTGTTTTAAAGGGCCAATCATAGGCCGCCACGTGGCCCAGGAATGGTGTAGTAAAATTTGGTTGGGACTCTAGAGGATCGATCGCATGACCTCCCATGTAACAAGCCTGTATTTTAACCTTCTAGTCTAACCGTGTTTCTTAACACTATAGGCAAGTGGGTTTGATATATGGTTTAACGAATTCATATATGGGGGAGCAGAGGGGCCAACCCCTCCCCATATAAACTTAGCCTAGGACCCAAGGGCTTAGCACCAGCGCAAAAATTTACAAATCCATGAGCAGTTAGAGTCCATGCCTTTTCAAATGTGGCCATTGCATTAATGTTAAGCCGATAGTTAGCGGAACTCTGCCCTCCACTCTAGATTCCACTCCAAACTTGAATGACAACTGTGACTGCGGAGTTCGAGTGCATGTGCCCATCCACTAGTGGAAGTTTAATGCTAGTAGATTTCCCAGTGGTTAGGCTGGTGGGCATGCCAAATTTGGGCACATTTCCCTATTTTATCTGCAGTTAAGTGCAGTTCCTCAAAGTCAGTGGAGGATTTTTAGGTGACACAGGGAAAAATCAGTTTAGGCTCTATCTTGAGCTAGATTTGACAATTATGAGAGTGTGATTAGTCAATTTTGACTATCTCAGAAATTATAGAATCATTAGTGAGGGTTGCAGAGCCATCATAGGAGTTTTTAGTAGGTGTTTTATTTAAAGAAGTTCTAGGGGCCACTAGGGCCACCATGGGCCAACAACAATTTGAGGCCTAGCTAGGGAAGTTAGAGGCCTTACTCAGTAATCCAATAGTCAATTTTAGATGTTTCAGACATTATGGAACTAATGGTGTGGTGTTTAGAGAATTTATAGGACTTTTGAAGGCTGAGATACTTCAAAGAAGTTCCAGGGGCCACTAAGGCCATCATGTGCCAGCAGGAGAATGAGGCCTAGACAGGGAAGCCAATATCCATTCTCAGCAAAAAAATAGTATATTTCGACTATTTTGATACTTATTAATACATTGATGGAGTTTTGATAAGCTTTTGAGGACTTCTAGAGCTAGAGAATCCATAGAGAAGTTTTCAGTGACCCGAGATCCAGGGGGTGCCACCAGGTATTGGAGGCGAAACCGGAGCAACTGGAGGCCAATTTATGAAAATGAATAGTCTATTATAAATATTTTGGAAATTTTGAATCCAATGAAAGGATTTTCAGAGCCATTTTAATACCTCTGAAGGTCGAAGAGCCACAGGTAAGTTTTGGGCAGCCTAGGGCCATCCATGGACGAAGGCCTAGATTGGGAAGCCAATGCTCATTTTGAGAAAATGATCAATCTATTTTGGAGGTATGATGTGTGATGGAGATATTAGGTGAGGTTTCAGGGATAGAAAAAAAATTATGAGGGAGTTAGTGCCACTTTGAAGCTCAGGGAAGCTTAAGGGCATCGAAAGAAGGAGTCAAGTATAAGGGAACCTAGTTCTGTTTTCAGAATGATGACAGCCATACCATGGATATATATGGTATTATAAACCCTTTGGTTCAATTCAAATAACCATTGGAGTTGAGTTTGTAACTTTTAAAATAATTTTTCCATCCTAATCCCAAAGAGCCAAGTCAGTTGACAAAGGCTCAAGGAGACGTAGCCCACGATATTCGGGTGAAATCCTTTATTAAATTTGTTGTTATGTGTTGACGCTTATTTGCTGCATTATATGGTTGTTACACATTTTTAATATCAGCAAAAAAAAATTGTCTTAAAGCACTTAAACAATTAAAAAACATACACATTTTTCAAGTATTCATTTCCGCACAAGTCAAGTATAAGCTAGATTTTTTATTTGTTTAACTGAGTGGGCGGTTCTTGGAATTCATAAAAAGTTATCCAAACCATTTTCAGATCAAGAGTTGTGAGTGGTAGGCTTATTTTTTTCCATAATTTTTCTTGCCAACCTAAATTCCTTCTCCAATGAATTAGGTTCCCAAAGGCGAACATCATGTTGGATGTTATCCTTTAAATTCCCTATGAATACATCAATCCTATGTTCCTCTGGAATATCATTTACCCTTATATTCAATTTTTGAAATTCCTCAATGTGCTCTACCATTGAACACTTTTGTTTTATATTTATCAATTGGATAAAGAAAGTGTTGATCTTTGTATCCTCATAATGTGCTATCATTTCCTCCGTAAAAATTGACCAAGTGACAAGTGCTTTATGAGAACAAAGTCATAGATACCATACAAACTGATTGGGTTCTAAATACAAAGTTGCAATGTGTACCTTTTGTGTGTGTTGAAAATTATGGAGATCAAAGTATTTCTCCATTTTTAGTATCCATGTTACCAGATCCTTGCCATCAAAATTTCTCATATCGAAATTTAGAATGTGGTGGGTCTTCAATCCAACATTATAGGCTATTAAAACCATGATTAAAATTTTTTGTTCTCATCACGAGTTTCATCTAATACCTTTTCGCCATTAGGAATCATTTATTGTACTAAATTTGTTAGACCTTCCTTCAAACCTTCCATGTCTGCATTTAAACCATCCTTTAAACCTTCCATTTTTGCTTCTATGCCATCTTAGCTTCTATGTATGATTTTAAAAAATACATGTATGCTTTTAATCCAACCTTAAAATATTCCATTTTTCTTCTATTCTATCCATCTTAGCTTCCATACCATCTTTGGTTACTCTTTGCAAGAGCGAAATTTGTTGCACTTGGTCTCTTAATTTTGATATATCATGTTGCAATTATTCCTCTTCATGTGTCATAGTATATATTTATGAGGGTTTAATGGGTGTTCAATTATTTTTCTAAGGAATTTTAGAACCCAATATTGATATCTATGCTTCAATATTCCCTTGGAATCATTTCAAACTGATTTTTCAAACAAAATTTATGTAATTTAAAAAAAATACACACCTTTTTCTTACTTTTGAGGAGCTCAACATTGAAGTTGATGTATCTCTATTATTTTGGATCCCCAAGATTTGAAATTATGTCCTGTAGTATCCCTCTGAGTCTTCTTTCCAATTCCACAAGTCAGACCCAATTTGGCTTTTTCAAGATAAAGTTATGTTCGATATCCCACGGTGACTTGATTATAGATCGGTTTAGTAGATTAAAATTCTATGGAGTTCCACATGTCACTGTTTTAACCTTCAGCCATGAAATTTCTACATAAAACACTACAGTCCGTGTGATTTTTTCCACTTTTACAGAATTCAAATCTGATGCCTGAAACAAAAGTTATGACAATTTTATCTAGGTCACCTATTTGAGACTGAATTTGGAGCTTGCAAAAACCCTAATTTCCTAAAATCATATATTTGAAAATATATCAAACCAAGATCTGAAATTCCAACACAAATTTCATCAAGATTTTGACTCCACGTGGTTTCAATTTCAGCTTCTAAATCTTCGTAGAAAAAGTATTATAGCAAAAATTCCAAGATGACCTGTTTTAAGAAGCAAAACCCTAGAATCAAAAGCTCTGATACCAAATGTTATGCATCCAACTCACAAAATAGAAGAAAATATAGATCAACGACTTAAAATTTATCTAGTTTGATGGGGAAACATACTTTGCAATACATAAATGAGCAATTCTTGGATGATTCAAATGAAAAATCCTAATTTCTATATATAGGTGTCTAAGGGGTCACAATATAATCAGAGCGTACATAACAATAATATTGTAAGGGCACAACAATAAAATAGTGGGATTCTATGGGTCACAATAATAATAATATGGGGTCTACCTAGGAACAACAATAACAATAAGGAGGCTACACTAACAATAACAATAAGGGGCTACGTTAGTATTATAGGGACCTAACAATAAATAATTGTACAAGAGGGATTTGAGGCTCCTGGGATGGCCATGCCCAAGGAAACTCAGAGTCCTATGGAGTAAACCAAGCTTTAGAAGCTAAAAATGGCACCAAACTTCATTATTTGAAGCAATCCAAGTAGATCCTTGCTAGAAATAAAACTAGAGCTACTAAATAAAAAAATTTCTCCATAAGAAGACTAAGAAATGCATTCCCCTAGAGGAAAATTAGAATTGGTACTTATACAAAGTGATGAGGAAACATTATCCTTAAAACGAGGCAACTTTCCCCTCCAAATTCCCTCAAAAAGTAGATCTAGTTCCTAAGACTAGGAATTTGCATTAAATGACATGGAACACATTCCTAAATTTTCTCAATCATTAGAGCTCCAAAATTTGTGCGATAATTTAATAATATATTATTCATTTATTATCTAATATTTGTCCTCTTATACTAGGGAGAAAGTCCCTAAATTATCTCATCCTCCAAATCTTCATAATCTATCCAATATTCTCACAATATCCTACAAAAATAAATAATATTAGGCACACATATGAAATTATCTCTAAACATTCCTAATGAACACATTATAGCTCAAAATATGTCATATAATGAAAAAAAATATGTTTAATGTGATGAAGGATGGTCAGTTGTGCCTTAAATTGTATCTAATTTGGATTCCCATCATACCCACATACTGAAAGTGTTGTTCATCCTCTTAGAAACTTAGTGACCTAATTGAACCTCATTCAAGGCCGTAGTGGCTTCCCTGATCTGTCCTGTAGTTGTCCAACACTTTCCTGTAGAAATTTTTTGCCTTCCTGTAGTAGGCCAAATTCTTCTTTCAGTTGTTTTTTCATGGCTCCCCTGGTGCTTAGATTCTTCTGAGAGGCTTGGGCATCCTTTCTTTTGGATTGGAGGGAGCTTATCTCTTTAGTTTTATTCTTATTCTCCTTTTCTCTTTTGTTTTAATTTTTTCACACACTTTTATTCTATTTCAACCCTTTCTTTTTTCTTTGCCACCCTATTCTTCTTCTGCAGATCCATCCCTGACTGTCTCTTCAAGTCCAAAAAATATTCTCTATCCATGTCAAAAAAATTGTCCATGTTTTCTCAAGGTTTGTGCAAGGGAACCCTATTGCCAATTATCAATTTCAGAGTACTTAGGATTTCAAATTGTGGCCAGAGGAGGAGTGCTTTCTATTGATGAGTGATGTGAAAAATGGTATGCTAATTTCAAAAAACAATTATTCTCCAATCATAATTCTCATCCTCAAAAGAAAACTCCACACTTCAATTTTTTTGTTCTCGGGGTTTTGCTACATGATGTTTAGTGGAGAGATTTTGCAAAAAATTCACAAATTTTATGGTTTGTAGGAGGTGATGAGGATCAAGTACTTACCCCTTACTTATATAATTCTTCAAAATTATAGGGTTTTGTGGCTAATAATTCTCAAGACAAGGCCCCTTTTTCCTCTTGGGACATTCTTGTAGCAGGAAACATGCCTCCCATAGCACCTACCCTATCTCTCTTGTAGCACCTACCATGTACCTCTTGTAGCAACTTTGTTTCTCCTGTAGCAGCTACAACCCATCTTGTAGCACCTACAAATAAAATTTGTATCTCTTTTGTAGCACCCCTAGGCATCCCCTGGTAGAATATATCTCGACCTTTGATTCCTCAATGAGCCTCTATAAATATTTTTGGAATGAGCATCGATATAACTGAAGTTGAGTATTTTTCTTTTATTTATTTTGTGGTAGTGGGCTCAGTGCACTTGGTGATCTGGTCCTCATTCTTTGTAATTATCACTTTCCCCACTTTGAATTCTCCATGTTGCATTGGTGTTTGAGTAAACTTCAGTCTTACTTGTCAAGGGTGGCCAAGTTTAATAGCCACCTTCAACCTATAAATTTTTTTCTCGTGTGCACTAAAAATAACTTTTTAACCATAATATGCTCAAGAGGAGCGATGAAGGATAGTGCATATTCATGCCTACCTGGTGGTTTCTTTCTGATGTGGTGATCCTTTGGTTGCATGGAATATATAGACATGGGTAAGGTTATTTCTGAGTATTTTATGAGAGGTCATTGTTTTGTCTCCCTTTCTTCCTACAAATTTAAAAAATGATAAGATTTTTTTTTTATGCTTGCTGCCGGATGAAACTTCGATGATGCAAGTCCTTCTGGATTCAGGTTCTCTTCATTGGATCAAATGATGTTGTTTGTTGGGTAATAAAAAACACTTTGTATCTTATATATGTGGTCTTCTTCTTCAAAAATCCCTTTGTTTGATCAGATACATGCATGCTTCTTCTGCTCTAATGATGATCTTGTAGTATGCTACAAGAGGTCCTATGGCTGCTCAAGATCATGGTTTCGAATCCTCCAATGCTCCATGGTGGTTGACTTCTAGATATGGTGCTCTAGATATGGTTTGACAGGGGATGTGCATAATTTTATAGGGTTGCGTGTCTTCCTATAGCTGTCACATAGACCCTGCTAATATCACAATTTACTTTAGGTTCTTCCTGTAAAAATACTCATAATTCACGAGTAATATGTTGACAAAGATCAGAGGCCTTTTCTGTGGTAGAAGAGATGGAAGGGGTGAAAAATGGTGTTTTTTATGGAAAGAGGTGGAAATGAGAGTTGGGAAGAGGTCAAGTGCTTTGGAAAATGAATAATGAGGTATGGTGGACCCATCCTCTTGTTCCTAGATGAGAAACATAAGATATGAACCATTTTTCTATGTCAATCACAGTCCTGTAGCAGTTCTGGTCACTTCTGTAGAAATTATGGAATACTCCTATAACATAATTATTTTATCCATATCTCTCAAATGGTAGATTAGCTTGCCCTGAATTTTTTTTAGCATGTTGAAATCATCCTTGTGCACCTCCCCATAACAAATCTTGGCTAATGTATGCGTACATCTCGAAAGATATTAAAAATGGATGTAGGTGATGGAGGCCAATTTATCGAAAAGTGTGCATTGGAATTTGTTGAAATTTATTGTGCATGTTACCATCATCCACATGCAACCCCCCCCCCCCATGAAACAACTCAGCTAATGGATGCATTGTTTTGAGATATGGTAACAAAAAATTTTCTGCCCTCTGTATTTTGGCCTCTTGTAGCAAATTAAAAGCATCATGTAGCATTTTAGGATAGTGAGGAAAATGAATGGGAAAGGATTGTGGATGTTATATATGGATGAAGGTGATGGATTTACATGGCCTTGGTCCTACTGGAGCATTAAAGGGTAAAGGAGGAGAAAGCCTAAGTTTGAATTCCTTTGACTAGGTTTTTTATCAATTTTTTTCTTTTGGTGCTAAATTTTTCTTGTTTCTTCCAAAGGTTGGAGAGCATCTTCATTCATTAGAGAGAGATCCATGGAGAATATATATATATATATATATATATATATATATATATATATATATATATATATATATATATAATATATATATATATATATATTACCTAGGCCTACTAGCTGCCTCAATGTGGTTTTTAACTAGTAGGTCTACCTAGGTGCCTCAAAGGAGGTTTTCATGTAGGATATTTTCCTTTTTTCCCTTTTTATTTCCAACCCACTGACCGCCTCAAGGAGGTTTTCAATCAGTGAGCCAATCTTAGGTGCATCAAAATAATTTTTCACCTGGGATTTTATTGTTTTCCGTTTTCTCTCTTTTTCCATTTTTTTTTCTAACCTACTCTACTTGAAAAAACAAAATCTCTTTCAAGTGTAGGAATACTTCCAATGCGGCCATGAACATAAAAATATGAAATATAAACTTAGGTGTAGGCTCAAAACATATGATTTGACATGTACCTGAATATTCAATACCAAATGATTTGACTTTGATGATACAATCACTGTTGAAGAAGAGAGTGATGCTCTATCTTGTTGATTTTCTAGAACCAAACCTCAATATAGTTTTTATGCCCTTGGTTTGCTTGCTCATATGGATCATTCTTCATGTCTTATTTTTCTATGCCATTCAAGTATTCTTCTTTTTTCTGATTATTCCCATGCACACATTAAGGATTTGATGGTAAGAATAAAAGAAACTCTTCAATCTAATGCTCCAATGATTGCTCTCCATAAAATGTGATACATGATTTTTTTGGATCTTCTTCTTATAGATGTTGTTCTTCAATGACATCAGGAAAATATATTTTTTACAATACTCTTCCTAAGTTGAGATGAATACCATTTAGATCAAGAGGAGTTTTTTGGAATGGTTGTACCTCAATATTGTAAGTGGGCTAAGTTCATTGTTTAGGTTTGAAAATGGTGGTATAGGTAGTTGAGTGGGAGTGGATATTTGATATGGATGTGGTTGGGGTTGTGGTTGTGGTGGAGGTGGATGGTATGGATAACATAGAGTTGGGTATGTAGGATATTAAGGAAAATATAGAGGATATTATGGATTTCCCCCATAGGGTTCTTGCCAACCTTGTTTCGAATATTGGTTTTGGGGTTGAGATGGCTAAGGTTTCCAAGGAAATCGTGTGTTCCAATTACTTTGAGATGGATGTGCATAACCTTGAAATTGTGAATTAGGTTCTTGCATCATATAACGTTGACTGGGCTACCATGGTCTTCTTTGAACTACATAACATAGCTACTTTGGTGATTGACTTGCTCTATTGTCCTCTTGCTAAACTTCCTTCAACCTTAGTAATGATGGGAAATATTTATTAGCATGTGATTCTGCATGGATACCACAAATATCAACATCCTATTTTTGCTCATTTTGCATTCTTAAAATTTCTACTTTTTCACTTAGATTGCCAAGAATTTTTATTTTAAGGTTAGCAAGAAAATTTCCAAGTTCATCTTGACTTACTTATCTTGATGTTGATTTACTTACCCTTTCCCTTCCTCTTGAGATGCGCTTGCATGTTTAAAAAAATTATTCAAATGATAATTGGTATACATCACCTCTACTCATGATATCAAGGAGATAAATGCACTCATCCCTATTTGTTCTAAGTAAGAGGGCTTTTAGTGTTTCAAATCCTAAATGATGTAATTTTTCTTTCTTAACATTATGCATAAATCTATCAATTAGATCGTCAAGGCTCTCATCTTATTTTTTATTCATTTTAAAGATTTATTATTTAAGATCACGATATTTATTTTTTTATAAAAATATATTTTGCATATCATCCCATGATCTTATTGAATTATTCCCTAAACTTATGAACCATTTAAGAGCTCTATCCTTCAATGTTGCCAGAAATAATCTCAACTTTTGAGTGTTTAGTAAGTAACCATAAGATCTACAAAGGATTTAAAATTCAAAGAAAAAGGTTTACGGACCCTCTGACCTCATACCATGGAAGTTGGGAAGGAAAGATGGAGGGATTTTCTTCATATGAACATTGATATCAATATCTTTAATGTGAAATCCAAGAGGATATTCTTCATTGTCATCATCTCCATCCATTTCTTCTACCTTCTCCGCCACCTCTTCTACCTATACCTGCAAAATGTGATGGTGATGTGCTTCTTACTGCACCACATGATCAAATGGGGGGTGTGATATTGAAGCTTTTTTTTTTTTAATGATTTTTTTGAATGAAAACACTAATGCAATGCAATTTTCTATTTTTGAAATGAAATATGCCTAATGAAAATTGTGTGTTTTTGCAGAACGTAAACGTAATGAACCAACTAAGAAAGAAAACAATGCATACTTTGACACATCCCTGATAATGACACCAAAAAGTGATGAGCCTCAGTATTGCAACAATAATAATGCAAATCCCAAGGCTACCTACTTAAATTATCAACTTGGGGTTAGTAAAAATTTAAGAGGTGTTGACACTATATGTGCAACATGAAATGTGTCCTTATTTTTTTTTATCTGATGCAATGAAGTGAATATCATGGAATCAAACCTAAACTAATTGTAGAAATGGAAATTCTTATCTATTTGCAGGAATGAAAAGTACTTGTCTATTTGCAGAATGTAAGCCTTGAGTACAAAATTAAGAGGTGTCGACACTATATGTGCAACATGAAATGTGTCCTTTTGTTTATCTGATGCAATGAAGTAAATATCATGGAATCAAGCCTAAAATAATTTCAGAAATGGAAATTCTTATCTACTTACAGGAATGGAAATGATACTTGCTCAAATGTAAACACTAATCCTAATTGCAAGAATGTTAAGATTATGCTATTTGCAGGATGAAAAATACTTGTCTATTTGCAGAATGTAAGCCTTTTGCTACTTGTAAAAATGTGATTCATTAGTCTAATTGCAGAATGTGAAAAATTGTCTTGAAAAAAAATTAATCTTATGCAAGAAAACAATTTGTAACTGAAATCCGAATAGCATGAATTCAAATAAATAGGCCTAATATACTTTGTAAAAATGCAAGTCCCAAGTGGTGTTTATTCTTCCTCAATCATGGATTTAGAGCCTAGGGGTCATTATTCAAGTCTAATGGAAAAAATCAAGTTTTTGGAACAGATTTGGTCAAGTTTACACGTGTTACAGGAGTGCTACATGAGGTGCTACAAGAGACCCATTTTTGCTACATGAGCGAGATAGCTTGCCAAATTCCCAAGTAAATAAAATAAAAATTGGATGAGATTTTTTTTTATTAATTAGGATTTCTTAAAACTTCATTCCAAATGGAATCACTCCAAAATACCCCTGCTAACACGTGCTAAAAAATAACAGAAAATTACTACTCTAAAAAATGGAAATTCAAGAACTAGTGAGCTAGTTAACCTACCAAATACCTAACCTAATCAAGTGAAAATGATATGGGGTGATTTTTTTTATTAATTATAATTTTTTTATGACCCTATAAAAGTGTAATAAACTCAAATTAATCTCACTAACAGGTTCTAAAAAATAGAAAAACATTACTACTATTTTTCTACAAGGGATTTCGAGAAATTCTAGATTTGTGAACTAGTAGACCAATCCAAGTAGTTCAATGATGACTATGAATTTTAAAATTTGTTGCGAGGATGAATAATGTTTTTGATGTTGTAAATAACCTGCAAAAAAAATCAGTTCAATCATTTAACCAATGTAACCTGCAACAAAAGAAGCATGAATAGTAAATGCAAAAATAAGAGATGCAACTGAAAAAGACTTTCAAAGGAAAAAAATAAATTGTATGAGAGGGCTTTGAGGCTCCTAGGATGGCCTAGCCCAAGGAAAATTAGACTCCTATGGAAGAAACCAAGCTTTATAAGCTAAAAATGACACAAAACTTCATTATTTGAATCAATCCAAGTACATTCCTACTAGAAATGAAAGTGGAGCTGCTAAATAACAAGTTTTCTCCACAAGAAGACGAGGAAATGCATACCCCGAGAGGAAAATTCGAATTGGTACTTATATAAAGTGATGAAGAAACATTATCCTTGAAAGGAGACAACTTCCCCCTCCAAAATCCCTCAAAAAGTGGATCTAGTTCCCAACACTAGGAATTTGCATTAAATGACAGGGAACACAATCCTAGATTTTCTCAATCACTCGAGCTCCAAAATTTGTGAAATAATTTAATAATATAATTTTCATTTATTATCCAATATTGGTCCTCCTGTAGCAGGGAGCAAGTCCCTAAATTATCTCATCCTCCAAATCTTCATAATCTATCCAATATTCTCACAATATTCTACAAAAATAAATAATATTAGAGACAAATATGCAATTATCTCTAAAAATTCCTAATGAACACATTATAGCTCAAAATATGTCATCTAATAAAAAAATAGAAGTTTAATGTGCTAAATAATGGTCATATGGGCCTTAAATTTTATCTAATTTGGAGGCCCATCAGGTTGAACGTAAGACAAGCTTGCCATCTTCATAGTCTTCCAACACCCAACCTAACACTCACACAAATAAATTAAAAAAAATAATAACATTTATAAATGATTACTTGTACAATCTATTGGTTATTATTTTTGGCCATAAAGTAATGTGCTTGATTGTAAAAATTAGGCACGCAATCTAGATACAACACATGAGACTATTGATGATGGAGTGCCTCTTGAGACTGATGTTCAACTCATTACTAGAGGTATTTCATGTGTTACCCGCTTCCCTTCACTACTAAATCAGGTAAATAACAATCTATTACTCTTTTTATTAATAAAAAAATTTGTAGTAATAATAACTATAAATATGAATCTAACATTTCTTTCTTATTTCAATTGATGATAATACCCACTTACAGCAACATAGTCGTAGGACTAGGCCAACAACAAGACATACACTAGAGCCCACAACAAATGAAGGGGGCCCAAGATCTGTTGAGATTCAACAAGATGATGATCCTAGTGAAAATTAAGCACCTTCACTAGGTGGGGCCCGCAGGCTATTTTTAGGTGTATGTCTATTTTTAGAATGGTGAGCAAATTCAATTTATAGCGGGAGTCTATTTATAGATGGTTGAGAAAATTCTATTTATAGATGAGGTTCTATTTTTAGATGCATGTGCGAAGTCTATTTATAGATTGCATGTCTAAAAATATAATGCATGTCGATTATTATTATCTCTTAATAATAATTGGACAATAAATATTACTATATTATCTTGAAGCACTTAATTTCAGTTAACTGATGTGGTAAGACAATTAGCTGAAGGAATTTTGAGTTCTAAGGTTGGTCGGTGGAACATGCAAGTGGACTTAGTTGTAACTGAGTGATTCGAAGTTGTAACAGAGTTGGATGTGTAGTTATGTGAGTTGTAAAGTAGCTTAACTCAGTTTTTCTAGTTGTAACTAGTTGTAAATAAAGATACAATAGTGAGAGATCAGTGAATTAAATATTAAATTAATTCACATGGAGTGATCCCACATGCAACTGAAGATTTACTATTGTTAAATACATGCATGTTAGATCTAGTGGAGACCCAATTGAGAGATAGGTGAAAGGGATAGTTTGACTATCAATTATGACATTAGTGGGTGTGAGTTAAATATTAAATTAATTCACATGGAGTGATCTCACATCCAACTGAAGATTTACTATTGTTAACTACATGCATGTCAGATCCAGTGGAGACCCAACTGAGAGATAGGTGAAAGGGATAGTTTTACTATCAATTGTGACATAAGTGGGTGCACTCATGCAACCACACATACATTGGAGATGCCAATGAGGATTGCGTAGTCAAGGAAAGGTAGGATCTCATTCATTCAGGTATTGTGATCAAGAGGGATTGCGCAGTGGAGGCAGGCTATTAGGTGGTAGTAAATGGGCTCATGTATTTGCCAATTTTTGTATGACAGTGTGAGACAATTGTATATTGTACTGAGAGCTCTTGGATTAGAATTTTTTATGATATTGTTTCATGATCCATGATATATACATAATATATGATAGTGGGTTTTTTATCTTTATGCTTTCCTGGTCAAAACATTTGTGTTATGTGTGATTGATCTTTCTTCATGTGTTTGCAATTGGCGATTAAATTTCCTCAAAGATTTTAATAGAAGGATTATGTATTTAACAGTGGCATATAATTTTTAGATCAAGAGAATCTAGGTAATACATAATTGTATTAAAATTTCTACATGGTATCAGATCAAAGAAGATTTCAATTTTGAAGCAATAGCTGCGTTTGTGGTGGAAACAATTCGAATTTTCTGTTATAATTTCTTGGTGCGACAGTTGAGTAAACATCGAAATGAATTTCAATGGTTTGCAGCTAGAGTATGCACTCGAGGGAAGCTTGAACTACATTTCCTGGAATGACAAGATGGAGGCGGTGATTGAATATAATGGCTTGAAGGAATTCATCGACAGTGATGTTCCTAAGCCCACTTCGACGGATGCTGCACTACTTGAGACATGGCAAAAGAAAGTAGCAAATATGAGAAGGATTGTGTTGGAAGGTGTATGAGACCATATTGTATCAAGCCTTCATGGGAAATCCACTCCATTTTCTATGTGGAAGGCTTTGAAGGATCTTTTCCAAAAAAGCAGCAACCATAGGAAATAGGCACTGAAGGATAAACTCAAAAAGATCAAGATGGAGAAGGGTGACAATATTCCTAAGTATCTCACAAAGTTTGTCCAATGTTGAGATGAACTGGGGAGTGTGGGAATCATGGTTGCTGATGGTGATTTGGTGAGCTAATTGGCTCTCTTGGGACTTCTTAAGAGTTGGCACAGTTATCAAGACTTTGTCAATGGACGGGAAAAATTGCCGGATTGGGAATAACTATGGTCAGATCTAGTGTAGGATGATTTCAGGCAGAACACCAGAGATGGCTCTTCATCAAAGAATGACAATGAAGAGGATTGTGCTTTGGCTTCCAAGGCAATGAAAGGGAAGGGGAAGAAATTCCATTCAAAATCTGAGTCTAAAGGCAAGAAGTTGGATTTTTACAAGGTGAAGTGTTTTCACTGTCACGAACATGGGCATCTTGCCACTAAATACCCACAGAAGAAGAAGAACAAGAAGGTTGCTAGAGATGCAACTAGTGAGGCCCTTGCCTTACAATTTTAACTTGATTTCTCATTTATTGCATGCTTGGTTTCAAGCGCATTGGGATTGGCATGGTATCTTGATAGTGGTGCCTCCTTCCACATGATGGGAGATAAGGAGCTTTTTAGTGACTTGGAGGAGAAATATCTCCAAATGCAAATAGATATGGGAAAAAATGAACAATACGGTGTGACTGACATGGTACCATTACCTTTGAGAGGGAGTCAGGTAAACCATTTCAATTTAAAGATGTTATGCATGTTGCAGGTCTGAAGAAAAACTTGGTCTTATTCGCGATGTTGGAGGACAAAGGCTATGATGTTTTCAGTGATGGAAAAGCTTTTCTGCGACATAAAACAACGGGTCAAGCCAAGAGGATAGGGATTTGAGTTAAGAATCTCTACAAGCTGGAGGTAGAAGGATACGCTGCAATGATGGGCAAGGTAGAAAAAGTGGTGAGCCAGGATGAGGGCGAATTATGGCACAGGCAATTAGGCCATATTCATCATGGAGCCTTGAAAGTCATGCAACAAATATCTGTTGGACTTACAATGGGAACACTTTCTTAGTTAGATCAGTGCAAGGGTTGCACCATGGGAAGTATGTAAAGTCCACCTTTCATGAAAAAGAGAACCGTGCTTCGGTGATCCTGGAGAGAGTTCATAGAGACGTGTGTGGACCATTCTCGGTTGCTTCAAAAAAAAAAAACAGGTATTATGTTATTTTTTGTTGATGAATTTTCTCGTAAATGTTGGATCTTCTTCATGCAGAAGAAGGATCAAACATTCTCAAAGTTCTGTGAGTTTAAGGCATTGGTGGAGAAAGATTCGGGGAAGAAAGTGAAGGCTCTGAGGAGTGATAATGGTGGAGAATACATCTCCAACGAATTCAAATACTTCTGTAGAAAAGAAGGAATTCAAAGGGAACTCATAGTGCCTCATAACCCACAGCAAAATGGGGTTGCGCAGAGGAAGAACAGAACAATCGTGGGTGTTGCACAAGCGATGCTACATGATCAGGGCCTACCAATTCATTTGTGAGAGCAAGCATGCAACACTTTGGTTTATGTGAAAAACCATTGTCCTCATAGAGTACTTGGCATGAGTACACCTGAAGAAGATTTTACTGGTAAAAAACTAGATGTTTCTCACTTTAAGATTTTTGGCTCATCTGTTTATGTGCATGTGACCAAGAATGCCAGGAAGAAGCTAGAGTCGACTGTTGAAGTTGGGATATTTGTGGGATACACAGAAACACCCCATAATTATCGTATGTATTTTCCAAACACTCGAATGACTGCGATGCGACGGGATATAAAATTCAATGAGGAGAAAGCCATGAAGTTGTCACTTCAGAGGGAGCTAGACTTACATGTGGAGGAGGATTTTTTGGTTCCCAAAGATGAGCCTCTAGATGTGGATTAGCCATAGGAGGATGTTCATGGAGTGGAGGAGTCCACTCACGCAGAGCCAAACATCAGAATTGGCAGAAGGCATACCACAGAAGCTGAGAGGTTGAAGCTTGATGTGGCACAAAATGTAGGAGTCCCTACTTCACAGCACAAAAAGAGATAGTCTCCTGACTGATTCACTGGATACATGGTTCTCATGAGAAAATGTATTATGACTAAGCCATATTCATTTTAGGAAGCAGTGCAGGAGCCCACATGGGTAGATGCAATGGTGGGGGAGTATGACTCCATTGTCAGAAACAGTGCTTGGGAAATTTTTCCAAGGCCGGTTGATAAATCAGTGTTAGGTTCAAGAAGGATTGACAAGGTAAAGCAAGCTGCTGATGGGAGTGTTGAGAAATACAAGGCCAAATTTGTGGCCCGGGGCTTCTAACAGATTGAGCGGATTGATTATGAAGAAACCTTTGCACCTGTCGCACAGTATTCTTCCATAAGGACCATCCTTGCTCTCTCAACGCAAATGGGTTGACACATTCATCAGATGGATGTGAAGACTACGTTCCTTAATGGGATCATTGAGGAATAAGTGTACATTGAGCAGCCTGAAGGATTTGAGATCTTCAGTAGCGAGTAGCATGTGTGCGGACTCAAAAGAGCATTGTATGGGCTGAAGCAAGCACCTCGTGCTTGGTACTCTCGGATCGATAGCTATTTCACTGGACTTGGCTTCATTAAGAGTGAGGCAAATGCAATATATACCAAATTGTGGTGGAGGGTAATATTTTAATCATTGTTCTTTATGTTGATGATTTAAAACTGACTGGTGATGAGAAGCTGATACACTCATGCAAGGACGACCTTGCAAAGGAGTTTGAGATGAAGGAAATGGGCCTCCATTATTTCCTTGGATTGGAAATATGGCAGCGAGATGGTGAAATTTTTGTGTCTCAAGGCAAGTATGCAAAGGAGATGCTGGGTAAGCTTCACATGGAGGGCTAAAAACCCATGGATACTCCTCTTCCAGGAAACTAGAGGAAATAGGACGCTACATCTGGAGAGGTAGTGGATGCTATTTTCTATTGATAGTTAGTGGGTTCACTAATGTATTTAGTAAATATAAGACCAGACATATGCTATTCAGTGAAACAACTTAATCAAAGCGATGGTTAAGCCTACCAAGATCTTTTGGAAGGCGGGAAAGCATGTCCTGAGGTATCTCAGGGGCACATCTCAATATGGATTATGGTACAGACAGATAGATGAAGTGAATTTGCATGGCTTCACAGATGCAGATTGGGCAGGCAGCCCAACAGACAGAAAGATCACATCAGGAGGGGTCTTCAGTATCGGATCTACAACTATTTCTTGGTATAGCAGGAAACAGAGATCCGTGGCACTCAGTTCAGCGGAAGCGAAAAACATGGCAGCAAGTCAAGCTGCATGTGAGGCTATTTAGATGAGGAAGATCCTGGTTGGTTTGTTTGGTTCTCATTTATATCCTACAGTGATTCATTGTGATAATTAGAGTTGCGTTAAACTCTCGATTAATATTGTGTTTCATGATAGATCTAAGCATATAGATATTTGGTATCATCATATCAGAGATTGTGTGCAGTGGAAGATCATGTTGCTTTAGTACATTCCTATGGAAGATTAGGATGTAGATATTTTGACGAAGGTGCTCGCTAGGAGAAAATTTGAATACCATAGAGAAATGATCGGGGTGAAGGATAATCCCTTTCTTGTTGAGAGGGAGTGTTGAGATTCAACAAGATGATGATCCTAGTGAAAATTAAGCGCCTACACTAGGTGGGGCCTGTGGGCTATTTGTAGGTGTATGTCTATTTTTAGAATGGTGAGAAAATTCTATTTATAGCGGGAATCTATTTATAGATGGTTGAGCAAATTCCATTTATAGATGAGGTTCTATTTTTAGATGCATGTGCGAAGTATATTTATAGATCGCATGTCTAAAAATAGAATTATTGTCGATTATTATTATCTCTTAATAATAATTGGACAATAAATATTAATCTACTCTCTTGAAGCACTTGATCTCGGTTAACTAATGTGGCAATCCAGTTAGCTGAAGGAATTTCAAGTTCTAAGGTTGGTTGGTGGGACATGCAAGTGGACTTAGTTGTAAATGAGTGATTCCAAGTTGTAACAGAGTTGGATGTGTAGTTATGTGAATTGTAAAGTAGTTTACTCAGTTAAGTGAGTAAAAATCAGTTGTGCTAGTTGTAACTAGTTGTCACTAAAGATATACTAGTGAGAGATCAGTGAATTAAATATTAAACTAATTCACATGGAGTGATCTCACATGCAACTGAAGATTTACTACTGTTAACTACATGCACGTCAGATCCAGTGGGGACCCAGTTGAGAGATAGGTGAAAGGGAAAGTTTGACTATCAGTTGTGACATTAGTGGGTGCACTCATGCAACCACACACACATTGGAGATGCCAATGAGGATTGCACAGTCAAGGCAAGGCAAGATCTCATTTATTCAGGGACTGTGATTAGGAGGGATTGCGCAGTGAAGGCAGGCTATCAGGAGGCAGTAAATTGGCGCATGTAATTGCCAATTTTTGTATGATAGTGTGAGACGATTGTATATTGTACTAAGAGTTCTTGGATTATATTTTTGTATGAGATTGTTTCATGATCCATGATATATACATAATATATGATAGTGGGGTTTTTAGCTTTATGTTTTCTCCGTAAAAACATCTGTGTTATGTGTGATTGATCTTTCTTCATGTTTTTGTAATTAGCGAGTAAATTTCCTCAAAGATTTTAGTAGAAGGATTATGTATTTAATGGTGGCATATAATTGTTAGATAAGAAGAATCCAGGAAATACATAATTGTATTAAAATTTCTACAAGATCAAGACGTCCTTTCTAACTACATATATAACCAGAGAAAGAAACATGATAAAAAATGATTGCACTTGTTCATTTAGAGCCCTATTTTTTTAGTACCAATTTTTGACTGATAGGTTGAATGCCTCATGACATATACACATGTAAATTTTGACTATCTTAATAAATAATTGTGATTTTTCCGTTAGAAAAAGTTAGAACAACCTTGTGATAAAAGTTTTTGAGATAAATAATTTTTTGATATACGAATGAATGATGACACCATTTAAGGCATCACATATTTGTGATATTTATTCATGCAACTCTAGTTTGAGTTTATGATTAAATTATAATTCAAAGAATTGTTTATAGAGTCTCAACCAAAACCCATGTAAACTGAATATGCGAAAAAAATATAGAAGACACATTCTAATATTTTGTCTCATATAAAATTTGTGAATTTTAAACATATTGGTATACAAATATTTTTCAAATATGTAAAACCTTTATGAATACTTGGAAAACCAAGGAAGCTTTCATAGGTTATAACACTAGTTTCCAAAATCCTTATAATTAGAACTACCATGCATTGAAATTGTTTCTAACGTACCAATTTTTTTTAAATCATCCACCCATTTTAATTTTAATTAATTGACCTTATTGGTGTTGGTATTCTTTCCACATTAATAATCCCTACATTGAAAATTAATAATTTCCCCTCTCCTAACCCTTTGATGGTATTAAGCCATAAAGCATCACATATTATGGTTTGTTTTGGCCTAGCAAAGCATATATCAAAAACTTTGTTCAATTGAAGTTCATTATATACTGTAGGTTTGCTTTAGCACGTAGGTATGTGATTTATGTGATATTACCCTCTCTTATTATAATATTAGCATTCCAATACTTACACTTATGCACACCTTTATTAGGAACCTATGTGATTATTATTTAGGGCTTAAAATGAGTCACTTCCCAAACTCTTAAATACAAAAGGAAGAGAGTATTAGTGTGGAAAAAAATCCATCTTATTACAATGGTATATCATCTCTTCACCTATGAACCATAAAAAAAAACTCTAAACATCCTATTTTACATAGAAAACTTCTCCTCATGGTATAATAATGCATCCATTAGACATGCAAACTACTCATGTGCCTTAGAGAAGATCATAACTCTAGTTCCATAGAGAAAAATATGAAGAATAGTACAAGAGAACATTATGCATGTAAATATCATGGACAAAAATAAGAGTAAGAATTGCATACCTAACTAAGAATTGGGATTGCATTGCAGAGGAACGCTTCATAATTTGTGTTATAGAGGCCATTTCAACTCTTGGTTTTTAAGCCACTTTAGAAATCTAGCAAAAATTTTATAAATTTTTTGATCTAGATCATTACTTAATCACTTGAAACTTTGAGTATGATGACTCAGCCAAAATTAAAATGGAAAAAATTCCCTCCATGTTAACATGACTTTTTTTTAGGGCATCAAGACATAGTAAAGATCACCTCATTTTTTTGAACTTTGTTGTTTGTGTGAGTGTGTTATGTATAATTTTAGATATATAAAAATTATGATATAGGGATGAGTCATAAGGGATTTATCATTGGTTCTCAATTCAAAATTTGGCTTTGTGGTGAAATTCTAAAAAATGATGAGATATCCTTCTCTTTCACTCCAATACTAATAACATGAAAATTACAATGTTATGTATTGTGAGTAATTTTGATTTACAAATTATTGACATAGTGGTTGAATTATTGAATAGAGGTGTTGGAATTTCACCTTTGCAATGAATATGATGGAGCCACAGAGAAAGAAAACCTCAGTAAATCCATCAAATTATATATTTTTTGAAGACACTCATTGGATATTCGACAGTACATGGAAGCCATTGTGTATCCGACTCTTATCCAATGGGACAATTGTCAGATATTCAATGGATGATCGATAGAATTAAGCGTCATACATACAACACTCCTATCAGACAAAATATTTATATCATCGAATATCCAACGCTAAACCCTCAAAATTTCTACTCCATACTAATGAAACGATGTGACTAAGATATAAACTTTCATCAACTAATTTAATATAATGTCAATTATCCGAAGATGAAACGTTGGACTTGTTTCTCCATATCGATGGAAGTAAGAATCATAGGGATAACACTCTTGTCACATAATGATGTTCTACCATTGATTATCTAATTCCCCACCGCCCAACGTTCTTGTCAGAATAGATTAACTTAATTGTCGAATATCTAACGACAAAGTGTCGTAATTTTTGGTGTCTAGGGTGAGAGAACAAACCATGGGCTTCATTGGATATTCAATGCCTGTGGGTGTATCTACCAATTTTTTTTTCATCGAGTAACTGATGGATATGAGAATTGCAAAACAAACTTCAAATTATTAGATTTTTAATGGAAATTTCAACCATTTTTGGCATCAGATAATCGACTTGAGTCCCATCAAATATGCAATGATTATTAAAGTGTCAAATATTCAACATATTTTTGGTGTCTAGGGTGAGAGAACAAACCATGGGCTTCATTGGATATTCAATGCCTGTGGGTGTATCTACCAATTTTTTTTTCATCGAGTAACTGATGGATATGAGAATTGCAAAACAAACTTCAAATTATTAGATTTTTAATGGAAATTTCAACCATTTTTGGCATCAGATAATCGACTTGAGTCCCATCAAATATGCAATGATTATTAAAGTGTCAAATATTCAACACAATGCTAGTTTTGAATTGTTGAGCTCTAATGTGTTGGATAGCCAACACCAATAAGTTTCATATCCGATGAATAACCTTTGGATTTTGGCTCCATTGCTACTAGTGCCTCAAGGGGGAGTGGACTCTAACAACCCCACCCATGACCCTCTCATAAACCACATTGTAAATATTTTGTTATATGTGAAATTTTAAAAATAGGGTTGGGACAAAGGGACACAAATTCTAGAGTTGGGGAGGAGGATTTCTTGGTTAGGATGATGTTGTTTCTTGTTCAGAAACTTTAATTGTGGGAAAACCATTAAAACTGGATGGTGCAGAAATTTAAGACACTGGTTCTTGAATTAAATGGGTTGCAAGAGAAAGTACACATGCCCATATTGCTTGAGAAACATAAACAAGGAAATAGGACATACAATCCAAAAAATATACTATACATTGCATGTGAGCAAGTACACAACAACAAATAAAAAACAAGGAAAATACAATAAGAGGCTTCATTAAGGGGTGGATAGAAGAATTCAAAGGCATGCAAGAGGTAGGTAGAGAAGGTAAAGAGGACTTGTAGTATCTAGCAAGAACAATCGAAAAAAAAAAAAACTCTAAACAGAAGAGAGCATAAGAGAAGGAGATTGGCTCTCTGGTTCCTTGGAGGTCGTGGGTTGAGTTTCTAGACTTTGGAGCCCTATAACAACTTGGGGTCCCTGGAGGCTATGGGTTGAGATAGGATCCCTAGATCCCTATAAAAAATTAGGTCCTTGGAGGTTGTGGGTTGAGACAAAGGTATCTGGAGCCCTGCAACAACTTGGGATCCTAGAGGTTGTGGGTTGAGATAGATGTCTTTGGAGCCCTATAAAAACTTGGGTCTGTTGAGGCTATGGGTTGGGATGGAATCCCTGGAGCCCTGTAACAATTTGGGTCCCATGCTAGCTATGGGTTGAGATAGTATACTCATTAGCCCTGTAACAACTTGAGAAGAGACCATCTTAAATAAACATTGAAGGAAGATTTGATTGAAGACTTGTGGTTACTGCAATATTGTAAAAGTGGATTTTGGACTCCCTATAAGGGGGTGAATCCATGTGTGAGCACTTTGGGGTGAGGTGGAGTACCTTTGGACTCCCTATGCTGTCGAAGGAAGCATTGGTCAACTGGTGGATTTGAGGAAGGAGGTCATTTAGAGTCCCTGTTTTAGTTGGAAAGTAGTGTTTTAACCCCTTAAGAAAAAAATCCCCCTCAAACTATGGAATCTATCTCGGGGGTGACAATTGCAAGTAAGTGTGGCTACAACTGTCTATGGTTGGGTGGAGATTATTTTTATCTCAGTTCCCCTACAAGTTTAAAGATAAATATCTGCTAGTAATTTTTTATTTGTTGATGAACCATGATGCATTCTTTACTGTCATAGTTTTGGATTATGGAATTGTATTTGTGTTGTTTATGTATGAATATGTGGATGAATTTTTATGTAGATACGATATTTATGGACATGTTGAATATATATATATATATATATATATATATATATATATATATATATACATATATATATATATATATATATATACATATATATATATATATATATATATATCTTTGTGTGTGTGTGTATATATATATATATATATATATATATATATATATACATATATGTACATATATGTACATATATGTATGTACATATATGTATGTATACATATATGTACATATATGTACATATATGTACATATATATATATATATATATATATATATATATATCTTTGTGTGTGCGTGTGTGTATTGTATCTCTCGAATGAATGTTATTTTCAAATAAGCTATGTAAGAGTGAGATTATGAACCAAAAATAAGATTTTGTGTTAATAAATTGCTAATTTTGATCATAGAACAAAAAATGATTTTTTTTTTAATAAACCATATAATAATGAGAACCAAGCTATAACGTTGAGCTGAACCTTAAGCCAAATGAAATGCTTAACTGTAATGAGAAAAACACATAAATGAATGATAGAGGAACATAAGGTCATGTTGTAGATCGCAACAAAGACATAAGAGCTTGAAATAGTGGTCTCGTAAACCTTTTATTAATATTAAACAATTACATTGAAGACTCTCTAGTCAGCAGGGTCTACATTCACTTACATCCATTTATTTGCCTAAGTTACAAGCTTCTTTTTCATGCGGCGAGAATTGTGTGAGCATTGAGGGTTGTTTTCCTTGAGGGAAGATGAGCTCATCAACTTTACCTAAATGAAATTCAGCCATGCATTTTGAGGAGGCTAGATGTATTTATTTGGAGTCCTAGTGCTACTAGTGAGGCACCAGGAGGTTCCGTCTAGCACCATAGAACGCATTAATAAACCATTGGCGTAGACATAAAGCCTTGAAGTTGATGTGGAGGTTTTTCAGACCTATGAGATAGAGTCATGGTAAATATGGCTAGCTTGAGGAGGTATGCTTAAAAAAATATATTATCTTTAGGGTGATCAAGAATAT
Organism: Pinus albicaulis; assembly: GCA_034641835.2. Taxonomy (NCBI): domain Eukaryota; kingdom Viridiplantae; phylum Streptophyta; class Pinopsida; order Pinales; family Pinaceae; genus Pinus; species Pinus albicaulis. The sequence goes on from CM076577.1 coordinate 420,150,434, forward strand.
CCCCTTCTAATTCACAACATAAGGAAGTGTTGATATCCATTAATCAGGCCATGACATAGACTGATAAAATTTTTTTTGCAATGCAGAGGGATCATGCCATGAAATTATGAGAAAGGATCAAGTAACTTTATCATTTCGTTGATCAAGATCCTATCCATAAAGGCTTCCCATTGTCGTGGCTCAATTCTCCTCTAATGCGATTAGTCACGAAAGTGTTGATGTGGTACGAAAGGAATACCTTTGAATACTGTTACAAGATGCAAAGGGGGCTAACCGGGATAGCTACATCTGAGACACATTGGAGGCCACACAACCCCAAATGTTTTGTTATTGGTTGGGGATGGACCTACCTAATAGGTCATCTTGTTGGGTTTCCCCGTAGTACTCGCATAAGGTGCAGGAATAAGGGAGCAGGATGAGGTGGCGGTAACACTACGTGTCCCAATCAGGAGTAAGGGTCATGTAGGGGTACGAATGATGAAACTGATGTGGCCCTGAGATGGAACCCAAAGGTCTTACCTCAAAATATTTCTAAGGGCGTGAGAAAAGAAAATTTGGAGAAAAGAAGCAGGATGATATGGAACTATGATGTGCACCCATCAATATTGCTATTGGTTGGAATGGTAGGCTGATCTGAAATTGTGAGAAAAAAGTATTTCTCATACAGAGATTGACTATAGGGGCATTCACCGGATATTTCACCTTTCAAAGAAAGGATGAATCCGGAGGCTACCTGGCCCTTCTACAGACTCTGCCTAAAGAAATAAAATGTAATCACTGAGATCCAATCAATGAAAGTATTTGTTTTAAGTGCAAAGTATTCATTGATCCAACTTTAATGTGTGAATAGGCAAGTATACATATTCTGCAAATGAAGTATAATGGTTTGAAGATGAACTAATAAGTTTTGTTCACTGTTTAAACCTGTTTGGGAAAAGTTTTCTTATAAAAATTTACTATTTAAAGGAGCAGAATCTGAAAATATGCAGCAAAATTATACAGTATGACAACAAATAATTGTTTAAGCGGTTCACCCCTCTCTTGGGCTACCTCCGCTGGGTCCAAAAGCCTCTAATTAGGCTTTTTCCTCTTTGATTAAATGCTCAAAATGTGAATAAAACTGTATAGAAGCCTCAAATGGAAAAATACACTGCAAAAATATATTCAGAAGGCTCAAATCAGTAGAAAATGACTAAACAACCACCTCCATTGGATAAAGGTAGTCCAAAACAGCTCTTCTTCCCTTAGGCCCTAGTGGCTCCACGACTAAAAACGCTGGTAAATTCTCTGTTAGAGCACCCTGATGGCTCTACAAACACTTCCAACAGCTCCAGAATGATAAATTACCCCAGAATCAAAAAAAAAATCGTCCCAAAAGGACTTTCCTAGCCAAATTTATGGCTCTTTTACTCCAACTGCCAGTTTGGCCTAGACTATCTCCACCAAATCTCGAGAAACTCCGGATAACACCGAAAAAATAGGGGCGGCCGCTAAAAATGGCACTCCGCCAGTCGTGAGGGCTGAAGAAACGGGACGTGGGGGTCATATGACCTCACCCGACGGAGAAATGATTTAATAACTTGAGTTAAATGCGACATATAATAAAGTTAAACCATATAATAAAAACCATATGGAAATCTGCCAGAATACATGTGACCGAGCCTTATCCACTTGCACGACGTTGTTTGAAGCCCATGGTTCTCCACGGTTTGGTTACATGTAGAGGGGGCTGGCCCCCTTTCGGGCCCTGCCCAAACCAACCGTAAACCTTAAATATGTACACGTTGCCATAGTTTAACAAGTAACTGCTGTGGTTCATTGGTGAAGTCGCTCTGTTTGTGCCCACCTGACCCGGGGTTGAACCTCACCGCGACTATATATAATTTTGAACGCCAATGCACTTTCAATCCATTCCTCCTTGGGGCCACGTGGCGGCCTCCGGGCTGGCCACGTGGCACTCTGCTATTGAATGCCACCGGAATATTCTCCAAAATATTATGCAGAATATTCCCAGAATATCCTGTGGAATATTATTTTTTAAATAGATATATTTTTTATAAAGTCCATTTTGGCATTTTTTAATTGAAATTGGCGAATTTCAAAATGCAATATCTCCTCCATATGGTAACGGATTTGAGTGTCGTTCACGGCGTTGGGATTGTATCTCCGAGCTCTTTCCAGTTGATCTGTTTCGGAGCAATTCTGAGCAACTTCATTTTTGAGCATTTTTCTACAAGAGACTTGATCTCCTGATCACACCTCCCAAATGGGAAGCTTTTTGGACCCTCAAAAGCTTTCAATTACCTATTAAGAAGGTGAGGATACAGCCTCCTCACCTGTTCCAACTCCATCCACTTTTCTTTGCTTGGTTTACTGCCTTTTAAACCAACTCTTAGATAATCAACATCTCCCCTCCTTGAAGTGCGTGTCCTTCTGTCAAGGATTGCATCTTATTTCAACTCATCTAAAAATTCTGGTGAGAAATCTTCTATGGATGGTAGCTGAACATGATTTTTAGAATCATCAATAAGAGGAGGTTCATACAAACGTAAATTTTCCACATTAACAACGGAATACATTTGCATGTATGAAGGCAAATCTAGTTGAAAAGCATTATTTCCAACTTGTTCAAGGATTTTGAATGGACCATAACGAATAGGCTTCAGCTTTTTACCTTCTCCTTGCATTCTATCCTTACTTATATGCAACCATACCTCATCTCCTTCCTGAAACTTGTGATCAATTCTATGTTTGTCATGTCTTTCTTTGTACTTGCCTTGACTCTTTTCAAGTTGTTCTTGAACTTGCTGATGAATGAGCTGAATTCTTTCAATGAATAAGCGAGCTTTTTCAATGTCACTATGCCCATCAATGGCAATATCCTTCTCAAGAATGAATTCTAATGGTGACTTAGGCAAATATCCAAAACAAGCTTCAAATGGAAAAGTATTTGTAAAAGAGTGTTTGGCCCAGTTGTAAGCATGTTGAATGTAATGCAAATGCTCATCCCAAAGCTTGGGATGCTTGCTGCAATACCCTCTCAAAAGATGCACAATGGTTCTGTTCACTACCTCTGTTTGGCCATTTGTTTGCGGATGGAAAGCAATACTCTTCTTCAACTTGGTGTCCATCATCTTCCATAGATTAGACCAAAAATTCCCAACAAATCTGGAATCCCTGTCACTAAAAATAGAAGTAGGCAAGCCATAATGAACCCATACATGTTGAAAATATAAATCAACAGTTTTTTCAGCAGTTATAGTTTTCTTACATGGCATAAGAATACACATCTTGCTGAAACGATCAACTACTACAAAAAGATAATCATGCTGCTTTCTAGATAATGGTAATCCCCCAACAAAATCCATAGAAACACTTTCCCATGGTCTAGAAGGTACCGGCAATGGCGTATACAAACCAAGCTTCCTATTTCTAGGCTTTCTTGTAGCACATAATGAACAACCTCTAATGAAATTTGTAACACTATCTACCATGTGAGGCCAATAACAATACCTCTGCAGATGTGCCACCGTTTTTCTTACACCGAAATGACCAGCAATAAGAGAAGAATGAGCTTCTCTCATCATGCTTAATCTCTCTCCCTGTGGTATACATAACTTTCCCAAGTGAAACAGCAAATTTTTATGCAAATGATAGTCATTCTCCTCAACATGATTCCCTTTACTCAAGTTAGCATACACCTATTTAAAATATTCATCTGATCCATAATGTTCTATGTAGCTTTCATGCACAATAGAATCATTCTTAAGCAAAATACTAGCACTAATAATAGGCCTTGAAAGCATATCAACAACTTTATTGTGAATACCTTTCTTGTACCTTATTACCAAGTGAAATTGGTGTAGGAAACCCATCCATCTGAAATGTCGTGACTGCTGCAATTTACTTTGTGACTGTAAATATTTTAAAGGCTGATGGTCGGTATGCACAATTGTTTCTTTGCCCATCAAATAGTGCTTCCACTTTTTGACACTTTGTACCAACGCATACAACTCTTTATCATATGTAGGATAATTCACAACAGCACCATTAAATGTCTCAGAATGAAAAGCAATAGGCTTACCATGCTGTAAGAGAACTGCACCCATGGCATAATCACTAGCATCTGTCTGAATCTCGAATGGCTGTCTCAAATCTGGTAATGCAAGAACCGGAGCTGAACTAATCTTTTCTTTCAAATATTCGAAAGCTTTTTGTTGCTTACTTCCCCATTGGAAATCACGCTTCACACTTGTCACTGCATGCATAGGAGCTGCTATGGCAAAAAAGTTAGCAACAAAATTTCTCCAATATTGAGCTGCACCCAAAAAACTTCTTACCTCTGTAATGGACTTGGGAGTAGGCCAATTCACAATAGCTTCTACTTTTGAAGGATCAATTCTCAAAGCGCCTCCACCTACTATGTGTCCCAAATAAACCAAAGAAGTCTTTCCAAATTCACACTTTGACATCTTAAGAAATAACTGATTTTTCTTCAAAACATCAAGTACTTTACTGACATGCATGACATGATCTTCTCTTGTCTTGCTGAAAATCAAGATGTCATATAAGTAGACAATAACAAAATCATCAAGAAAAGGACGTAAGACATCATCCATTACCCGCATGAAAGTTGCAGGTGCATTGCATAAACCAAATGGCATCACAAGCCACTCAAAGAGTCCTTGTTTGGTTTTAAAATCTGTCTTCCAAATGTCTCTTTCTTCAATTCTTACTTGATGATAACCACTTCTTAAGTATAAATTAGTGAAATATCTTGCATCTTTCAGCTGATCTAACAAATCATCTATTCTTGGAAGTGGGTAACGATTCTTTACCGTTATCTTGTTCAAAGCTCTGAAGTCAACACACATACGCCAAGTTCCATCTTTCTTCGGAATCAACACTATCGGTGACCCACATGGAAAAGTGCTTGGCCTTATGAAACCCTTGTCCAACAACTCTTTAATCTGCTTCTTTATTTTAGCATTCTCCATAACAGACATGCGATACATGCCTCTGTTAGGAAGAGGACAATCTGGATGTAAATGGATTTCATGCTGAATCTCCCTTTTAGGAGGCAAACCCGTTGGTTCCTGAAACATCTCATGATGTGCATCAACTACATCATATAAATCAGATTTAAGCTTTGCATCACAATTTTCAAATGACTCATGATTCACATCAACCTTTGGCTTGACCATAAGAAGTACAAAACTCTTGCTTGAATTGGCTAGCCTTTTTACCTGTCCTTCATTTACCATTGCAACATTTGTCTTCTTGCGATGAGCTCTGACAATAAACTCCTTGCCATCTTTGAAAATATGATATTTGTTTTCATGGCGATAGAAGATCACTTTCCTGTCAAACAAGTAAGGACTTCCCAAAACAATACCAGATATATCAAGCGGCACCACATCAAGTTCAACTGTGTCAATAAAGTGTGCAGTTATTGAAAAGCGTAATATGCACTTCCTTGAGACTTGCAAATTGGCATCCTTGCATATCCATCCAAGTGGATAAGGCTTCAGATGTGGAATGGTCTCAAGTTTAAGCTGCTTGACCAAGTCTTCAGATATGAGGTTAGCTTGTGACCCACTGTCAAATAGTGTGTCAATTTTGGTATGTTTTGACACTACCCTCACATGGAACAGTTCAATTCTTTCTTCCTCATTAGGAGTTTGTGTATGACAGTTTGAAGAACTAGCACTTGCTTGAGTTTCAATTTCCTTCCCTTTCAAACTTTTCAAACCCATGGCTGCAATTTTTGTTTCGTCACCTGAATCATCACCTAAATCTTGTGGTGTAGTTGTAGTAGCTGCATTTTTCTTCTTTCCCTTGTTTTTGTTAAACTGGTTTCTTTTTTTAGGATGAAGTTTCCAACAGTTTTTCTCTTCATGGCCACTCTTTGAACAATGTTTACAAATGACCTTTTCACCCTCTTGTTTGATAGATGCATTTTTCTTGCCTTTTCCTTTGTTTTTCTCTTTGTTCTTTCCTTTGAAAGTTTTGTTTCTACCCTCATCAAAAGTATTCTTTCCTCTAGCTTCTAAATGTGTAGCCTGCACACATACTTCATCTAAGCTGGTAGGATTGAACATTAGGATAGTATGTTTAAGGTAACTGTGCAAACCTCCTATATATTTTAACAGGATGTCTTGACTTTGTAAGTCTACTCCAAGTAGAAGTGCTCTCCTTCTAAACTCTTGGGTATAATCTTGCACATTTTGACCCTTAAGTTGCCTAAAATTTTGCCAATTCATGATTTCTTTCTGAATATGAGCAAGAGGATAAAATTGTTTCTTAATGGCTGTAATAAACTCATTCCATGTTAGAGTTATCTTACCATGCTTTTTAATCTCCTCTCTAGTCTTGGCTTCCCACCAAACCAAAGTTGCTCCATCCATTCTCAAAGAGGCTAATTGGATTTTTGTGTCATCATCATGCAAATTCTGAATTCTTAGATAGACTTCCAGCTGTCTAATCTAGTTATCCAATTTCTCTGCATTCACATCACCATTAAACATCGGAAACTCAAACTTCACATCAAGCTTTAACAAAGGATTTTTAAGAGATGTTTTTGTTTTTTGTGACTGATTTTCAGAAGTTGAAGAGGATGATGTGGAGGATGAGGATGATGATGGAGATGGTGGATCACCATTTCCTCCATTCCCTTTCTTAGACTCATCTTTGTCCTTCTTTCCTCCTGAAGAATCTCCTTCTTCTCTTTGGTTTCTAGACCCTTCTCCAACAATCCTATCATTTCTCCCTGGTATAGGATCCTAACCATCTCAGTCAAGTCCAAGAAAGCTTTTCTAAAGACTCTTTCTTCTTCCTTGGGATCCATTTCCCCATGTACTTCTCCTTCTCTGGAAGACATGTTTGTGGCTGATTCTAAGGCTATTGAGGATGAAATGGAAGGTGGATGTAATGGCACTCTAGCCCTCCTTGGCTGAGGATTAACTTGTTCTCTAACCAATTGACCTTCCCCTCTTTTCAATTTCAGCCTAGTGAGCATCAAATTTTGCAGAATAACACAATCTTCTTGCACAAATTTCACAAACTCTTAAGCAAAACCTAGAGCTCTGATACCAACCTGATCTGAAATTGTGAGAACAAAGTATTTCTCATACAGAGATTGACTGTAGGGGCATTTACTGGATATTTCACCTTTCAAAGAAAGGATGAATCCGGAGGCTACCTGGCCCTTCTACAGACTCTGCCTAAAGAAATAAAATGTAATCACTGAGATCCGATCAATGAAAGTATTTTTTTTAACTACAAAGTATTCATTGATCCAACTTTAATGTGTGAATAGGCAAGTATACATATTCTGCAAATGAAGTATAATGGTTTGAAGATGAACTAATAAGTTTTGTTCACTGTTTAAACCTGCTTGGGAAAAGTTTGCTTATAAAAATTTATTGTTTAAAGGAGCAGAATTTGAAAATATGCAGCAAAATTATACAGTATGAAAACAAATAATTGTTTAAGCGGTTCACCCCTCTCTTGGGCTACCTCCGCTGGGTCCAAAAGCCTCTAATTAGGCTTTTTCCTCTTTGATTAAATGCTCAAAATGTGAATACAAATGTATAGAAGCCTCAAATGGAAAAATACACTGCAAAAATAGATTCAGAAGGCTCAAATTAGTATAAATGACTAAACAACCACCTCCATTGGATAAAGGTAGTCCAAAACAGCTCTTCTTCCCTTAGGCCCCAGTGGCTCCACGACCAAAAACGCTGGTAAATTCTCTGTTAGAGTGCCTTGATGGCTCTGTAAACACTTCCAACAGCTCTAGAATGATCAATTACCCCAGAATCAAAAAAAAATTCATCCCAAAAGGACTTTCCTAGCCAAAGTTATGGCTCTTTTACTCCAACTGCCAGTTTGGCCTAGAATATCTCCACCAAATCTCGAGAAACTCCGGATAACACCAAAAAAATAGGGGCGGCCGCTAAAAATGGCACTTTTCCAGTCGTGAGGGCTGAAGAAATGGGACGTGGGAGTCATATGACCGCACCCGACGGAGAAATGGTTTAATAACTTGAGTTAAATGTGGCATATAATAAAGTTAAACCATATAATAAAAACCATATGGAAATCCACCGGAATACACGTGACTGAGCCTTATCCACTTGCGTGCCGTTGTTTGAAGCCCACGGTTCTCTGCGGTTTGGTTACATGTAGAGGGGGCTAGCCCCCTTTCAGGCCCCGCCCAAACCAACCATAAACCTTAAATATATACGCGTTGCCATAGTTTAACAAGTAACTGCTGTGGTTCACTGGTGAAGTCGCTCTGTTTGTGCCTGCTCGACCCGGGGTCGAACCTCACCGCGACTATATATAATTTTGAACGCCAATGCACTTTCAATCCATTCCGCCTTGGGGCCACGTGGCGGCCTCCGGGCTGGCCACGTGGCACTCTGCTATTGGATGCCACTGAAATATTATCCAGAATATTTTGCAGAATATTCCACGAAATATTCCCAGAATATTCTGTGGAATATTCTTTTTTAAATAAATATATTTTTTATAAAGTCTATTTTGGCATTTTTTAATTGAAATTGGCGAATTTCAAAATGCAATATCTCCTCCATACGGTAATAGATTTGAGTGTCGTTTGCGGCATTGGGATCGTATCGTTGAGCTTTTTCCAGTCGATTTGTTTTGGAGCAATTCTGAGCAACTTCATTTTTGAGCATTTTTCTACAAGAGACTTGATCTCCTGATCACAGGCCCACAACTGAATAGGCCCTAACGCCTAGCTCAAAAGCATGAAGAGAAGGTGCAAAGTGAAAAATATAGGTAAATACTAGCAGTATCACGTAAGGATTTTACGTGGTTGGGCTCACACCATCACTATAGTGTTATTGGCTAGAGACTGACTCACTTGTAGAGTCATCTCAACGAAGTTCACCCTATAAGATTTAAGTTGGAGTCAATTGTAAAGCGCTAGGATGTGATGTGGGAGTGGTCGCAGTGGAAGCAAGGAGTTGTATGTGAAAGACCAATGGGGAAGAGGTCATACAACCCCACCATTCACGTAATCTCGGTAAGTGAAACCTGACGAGAAGTAAAAGGGGTGCTTCTGGTGGCGCGCTAAGAGGGATCAAAGGAGGTGACATGGGTAAGATGTGTGGCCATACATGGAAGATTGAAAGAGCTCTCATTGGCGTAGGAAGGACCCACAACTAGGTCAGCCAGATGTTGTGTTCCAGAAAGAATAAAGTGTCACCATAATATATGAGGTGTCGGGATAATTGCAAGTGCTAGAGAGGGTGACTAGTGTGATGTGTCTAGTAGGACACACCTGGAAGGCACTGACTGATGCAGAGAGTGGAAGCTGTTGGAATTTGGCATATATATATATATATAACCACTAACGTGGAATTAAAAAAGAAGAAGAGAAAATATAATTATTCCATTCCTCTAATGGTAACTTGAGGGGTTGGGTGACGTTACACCCACACAAGACCAGTGGTTATTTTACTATTAATATATTGTGTGGAGTGTAAAGGTCCGCACAATGGACTTCCTTTGCAGCCCTGCACATACGCATTTGTGTTAATTTTGAAAATATACATTAATATTAAAATATTTTAATGCTTTGAACATCATGCTTTCAGATTTGATATGTTAATGTTTTGAAATAATGCCATATGTAATAATTATTTTTTAAATTTTGATGCAATGTGAATTTTAATTGAAAAATTAATATAAAAATTAGTTTAAATTTTAAATATATATCGAAATTAAGATATAAGATAATTAAATTAATTTTTTGTAAGTTACTTTAAATTTTAATGCTTTCAAATAATGAATGTGGTAGTTTGTAATAATGTGTTTTTCTTTGAGGTTAATTGTAATATATTTTAACTCTTTTGGAGTTAGAACACGTTCAATTTGTCTCCCTCAATTATTATTATGGTTAAATTTGTGTAATTAGGCTAGCTTCATTTATTATGTTGGGTGTGTTATATTCTTTCCACAACTAGCCCCATGCGCAAAGTGGGGGTAAAAGGGGGAGTGACAACCCCCCATTCGTTTGTGCTAGGCCTACCTAGGGTTTAGCACATGGTTTTGGGCATGATGGTTTTCTATCCATGGTATTTTGTATGTCCGGTCAAGGGAACTACGGTTATGCTCTAATCTAGGGTTAATGGATTGGGGTTTATGAATGCTTTGACATGTATATATATGTATTGTGACATTGAAAAGAGCATAATGAAAAATGAAACTAGAAGTCTTGGTTTTGAGATCCAAAGGAAAATAACTATGTATATCTATTTTATGTTTTATGCGCTCACTATTGTTTGTTTTATGTTTTAAGATTTCGCTTGCAAATAATTTATGTACATGGTTAAAAATACATTTTATTATGAATAGATTATGCAGAGTGTGGAGGTCCTCACAAGAAAGATCCCTCCACACAATGTCTTTCCTTAGGAGTTCTGCACATGCATTTGTGTTAATTTTAAAAATATATGTTAATATTAATATTTTAATGCTTTGAAAATCATGCTTTTAGTTTTGACATTTTAGTGCTTTGAAATAATGCCATACTATGTAATAATGCTTTTTAATCTTGATGGAATGCAAAATTTAATTGAAAAATTAATATATAGATCAATTCAAATTTTAAATATATATCAAAATTAATATATAAGATAATTAGATTTAACTTTGATAAGTTAATTTAAATTTGACTAGCCTCATTTATTATTATCGTTAACTATGTGTAATTTGGCACACTTTGTTTTTTATTATTAATAGATTTTGTGGATTTAGAGTTCTGCATTATTTCTGCATAACTTCATTTTTTATTATTAATAGATTTTGCAGATTCGGAGTTCTGCATAATGAAAGCTTGAAAGATTTCTCCCAGGCCAGCACAAGACCAATAGTTATTTTATTATTAATAAATTGTCCACAGTGGGCACAATGAACACTTGAAAGCTTCCTCCCAATAATGAGACTCCCTCTATAGCCCCCCATATATGCATTTGTGTTAATTTTGAAAATATATATTAATATTAATATTTTAATGCTTTCAAAATAATGCTTTTATATTTGATATTTTAATGCTTTGAAATAATGCCATATGTAATGATTCTTTTTAATTTTGATGCAATGTGAATTTTAAATGAAAATTTAATATATAGATTTTCTGAAGAGCTTCTCGGATTATCCACAGTATCACGAAACATTTGTCGACGTTTCGAATCCCAACGGGGATCCATCTTCAAGACAATGGAATGAAGAAATTGAAGAAGAGTCATAATTCATTAATAGTGAAGAAGGGTAGGATAAGACAAGAGCCAACCAAAGAAATTTATGTTTAATTTTTTAATTTTTAATTTTTATTATAAATTTTTATTTCTTAATTTGATTTCTAATTTTAATAATTTACATATAAGAATTAATTTATTTATAAATTTTATCAACAATAATAAACTTATTAAATTTATTGTTTATTAATAAGTTTATTATTTCAAAGTTGTTTAAAATGTCAAATTCTTTTCATTTTAATTTATGTATAATTTTTATGGTTTTTAATTTAATAAATAAATTTAATTTAAATTTAAATTTAATCTATATTTTAATAAGTTAAAAAGTAACTATTTATATTTGTATTGACCTACTTATTTTAAAATTATTATTTTATTTCATTAATCATGTTTATTAATATTATTGTATAAACTATGATCATTATTTCATCTAATAAATAATACTAATTTATGAAATAATTTTAATTTTATAACTAAAATAAACCAATGGTTTACTAATAAGCATTAATATTTATTTAAAATGTAAATAAATATTAATACAATAGATAACTATTTGATTTAATACATTAGTTATGTTTATTGTTAATTCTATTAAATAATATTAAAGTTAATTTTAGGAATTAATTCTCATTTTTATATCAATAATTTGTAAAAAGTTATTTATTAATTTTCATTAGTTAATATTTTAATCTAATAAATATTAATCTAATAAAATTAATAATGTTAGGATGAAAATAAGTATTTGCTAATAATAATTATTAATAAATTAATTAATTTTTATTTTATAAAATAAAATAAAAATTAATTAATGAGAATAATTATTAAAAGTAAGTTCTTTATTTGTTAAACCATCACTAAGGAAAGGGACAAACTTGAGACTATTTACCTGAAAAACTATACCTGGGAGGAATGTGCTTTCGAGGAACAGATTTGTCGAAGAAGAGGATGCCAGCTGTTGCTAATTTCATATCCCCCATCCCTATTAAGGTTTTCAGGATGTTTTTTAATCTCAAAGGCCTCTCTTACTTTTCTTCTGTAATAGTGATCTTCTCTTGCAATGATCTTTGCATCTTCAAGACGTACTTGGTGCTTAGTTTTCGAAGAGTATTCCACAAGGGTAGAGGTGCGAAGTCGTTCATACTTAATATCAGCTCCGTGCTCTTTGAGTCTCTTCTGGAGTGAACGTCTAGTTTCACCAATATAACTTTTCCCGCATGAAAAATCAATTTTGTACACTCCTTTAAGTTGTTTTGGGCTTATAGCATCTTTAACTAATCACATTCTTTGTCTAATAGTCTCTGTTGCTTAAAATTGTGCGAAAATATCATTCTTCCTTAGAACCTTGGTGATTTTATCAGTGACACCCTTAATGTATGGTAGAAAAACCCTTCCTCTTTTTTCTTGAGGTTCAAGGCGCTTCTGAGGTAGGATCGCGCCCTCAGCTCTTTTTAGGGCCTTTTTGATATCTCTTTATTTATAACCCAAATCCCTAAAAACAGATGATAAGTGGTTGATTTCTTTGTTAAGGTGTTCAGCATCAGATATCCTCATAACGTCGGAGATACCAATCCGATATAACATTGATTACCTTCTCTCCCTCAGGAATTACACCCTGCCCCCTGAGTTGTTGTCTCCAACAATGGAAATCCCGATTGTATCAAATGACAGCATCAGACAGGATGGATATCTGATGTTGAACACCTTAACAAAGAAATCAGCCACTTATCGTCTGTTTTTAGGGATTTGGTTTATAAATAAAGAGATATCAAAAAGGCCCTAAAAAGCGTTGAGGGCGCGATCCTACCTCAGAAGTGCCTTGAACCTCAAGAAAAAGGAGGAAGGGTTTTTCTACCATACATTAAGGGTGTCACTGATAAAATCGCCAAGGTTCTAAGGAAGAATGATATTTTCACACAATTTTCAGCAACAGGGACTATTAGACAAAGAATGCGATCAGTTAAAGATGCTATAAGCCTAGAACAACTTAAAGGAGTGTACAAAATTGATTGTTCATGTGGGAATTGGTGAAACCAGACGTTCACTCCAGAAGAGACTCAAAGAGAACGGAGCCGATATTAATTATGAACGACTTCGGACCTCTATTCTTCTAAAACTAAGCACCATGTACGTCTTGAAGATGCAAAGATCATTGCAATAGAAGATCACTATTACAGAAGAAAAGTAAGAGAGGCCCTTGAGATTAAAAAACATCTTGAAAAACTTAATAGGGATGGGGGATATGAAATTAGCGATAGTTGGTGTCCTCTTCTTCGACAAATCTGTTCCTTGAAAGCACATTCCTCCTAGGTATAGTTTTTCAGGTAAATAGTCTCAGGTTTGTCCCTTTCCTTAGTGATGGTTTAACAAATAAGGAACTTACTTTTAATAATTATTCTCATTAATTAATAATTATTATTAGCAAATACTTATTTTCATCCTAACATTATTAAGTTTATTAGATTAAAATATTAACTAATGAAAATTAATAAATAACTTTTTACAAATTACTGATATAAAAATGAGAATTAATTCCTAAAATTAACTTTAATATTATTTAGTAGAATTAACAATAAACATAACTAATATATTAAATCAAATAAGTATCTACTGTATTAATATTTATTTACATTTTAAATAAATATTAATACTTATTAGTAAACAATTGGTTTATTTTAGTTATAAAATTAAAATTATTTCATAAATTAGTATTATTTATTAGATGAAATAATAATCATAGTTTATACAATAATATTAATAAACATGATTAATGAAATAAAATAATAATTTTAAAATAAGTAAGTCAATACAAATATAATTAGTTACTTTTTAATTTATTAAAATATAAATTAAATTAAAATTAAATTTATTTATTAAATTAAAAACCATAAACATTATACATAAATTAAAATGAAAAAGAATTTGACATTTTAAATAACTTTGAAATAATAAACTTATTAATAAACAATAAATTTAATAAGTTTATTATTACTGATAAAATTTATAAATAAATTAATTCTTATATGTAAATTATTAAAATTAGAAATCAAATTAAGAAATAAAAATTTATAATTAAAATTAAAAAATTAAATATAAATTTCTCTAGTCGGCTCTTGTCTTATCCTACCCTTCTTCACTATTAATGAATTATGACCCTTCTTCAATTTCTTCATTCCATTGTCCTGAAGATGGATCCCCATTGGGATTCGAAACATCGACAAATGTTTCGTGATACTGTGGATAATCTAGGAAGCTCTTCAGAAAATGATAACCACAGGAACTTGAAAACCAAAATATATAGATTAGTTTAAAATTAAAATATGTATTGAAATTAATATATCAAATAATTAGATTTAAGTTCGATACATTAATTAAAATTTTATTGCTTTCAAATAATGACTATGGTAGTTTATAATAATGTGTTTTTCTTTGATGTTTTAATTCTAATGCATTTTAATTCTTTTGAGTTAGAACATGTGAAATTTGACTTGCCTCATTTATTATTATGGTTATCTCTACGTAATTAGACTATCTTCATATTATTATTATTAATAAATTGTGTGGAGTGAATGATCCACACAATGAAAACTTAAAAACTTCCTCTGCACAATAGACTTCTTGTGCAGTCCCGCATCTAGACATCTGTGTTAATTTTGAAAATATATATTATTAATAATATCTTAATGCTTTGAAAATCATGTTTTTAGTTTTGATGTTTTATTTCTTTGAAAAAATGTCATAATGTGTTTTAATTGCGATTCAATTTGAATTTTAATTGAAAAATCAATATATAGAATATCTTAAATTTTAAATATATATCCAAATTAATATATAAGACAATTAAATTTAATTTTGATATCTTAATTTAAAATCTAATATTTTCAAATAATGTTTTTCTTTGGATTTGTTAATTGTAATGCCTTTTAACTTTTTTCGAGTAAGTACATGTGCAATTTGAGCCACATAATTTATTATTATTTTTATATCGGTGTAGTTTCATTTTAATTTATTAGCATATTGCGTAGAGTGTGGAGGTCCTCACAATGAAAGTTTGAAAGTTTCCTCAGCACTCTTGCAAAATATTAATGGTTATTTCATTATTAATAGATTGTGTGGAGTGCACGGGTCCACAAAAAGAAAATTAAAAGTTTCCTCTACAATTCCACAGATATGCATTTGTGTTAATTTTTAAAATATACGTTACTATAAATATTTTAATGCTTTGAAAATCATGCTTTTAGATTTCATATTTTTAATGCTTTGAAATAATTCCATATGTAATAATGCTATTTAAAGTTCATTTTATTTTTTCACAAAAAATATGTTATTTATCTCAAATTTTGACATTTCAGTGTTGTTAAATAATTAAGAATTTAGAGAGCATAAAAAAAATTCTTCATTCATTCCTTACTCGAACTTAATATTATGAAATGATTTACGGTCACAAAAAGTGTGATAAATTTTTTATCCAATGCAGTTAATTTTTTTTTTAAAGCACGCCAGTTGGAATTCCTTGCTTTTATGTCATAACCATAATGTAAACACATAGATAATAAAAAAAAATTGACTTTACCTTTTACTATTATTCAAACTATACACAGATTTGAATGTATCCGTAGAGTTAACTATGCAAACCATATGATTCTTTCCATATAATATTCATAACGTAAAACTATGTGATTAAATATAGTTCTTTCCATACAATAAACATAAAGTTGAGGATTTCCAACCAAATCTTCGAAAAGTGTGAATAATAATTCCGCATAGTGATTTAATATTGTTTCCGTAGGTGATCATTACTCCACCAATTAACTTGAATTTGGTTTAAACAAAATCTACATGTATGCATGGTCGACCATATAACTTTAACATATGTTTGACAGATATGATTTCATGTGATTCAATTCATATGACAGATTTAATACTTAGTACAACTCATCGATTTGGTGATTAATGTAGTTTGATGCAATCTGCCTCATTTACTGGGTTAAATGACCACCTGATAGTACCTCCAGATAGCAATTGTCCCGCGTTGGTCACACCTGTGTTTTTCTACACCGTTGATCTTGGAATCTTGTGATTGACGGTTCTCATGAGGGCAGGGATGGTTAGGGTAACCACCCACACCATCCCACACCTCATAGCTCACTCATTTTTCCGCTTACCTATGTCGGACTTGGCTCTACAACTCCGATTCTCCTTTGCTGCTTTTTATGTATTCCCACCTTTGCATGAAAGCACGAATTCCTAGAATGGTCTTGCCCAGTCTCAACTCTGCTCGCAAAGACATAGGTATCCTTCCCTCTTTTTTTGTCGGGTTTCTACAGTCATTAGTTGAACTTCTTCACAACTTTTTCTCGTGGTAACTATAATCTCTAATTATGTCGCAATGGATCACTTCTACTTCGTTGTAAGGTGAACTATAACATTATCTTTGTAATTTACTGTTTCAATGCAATTTTCAACCCACATGGTTTTTATGTTGTTTTCCTAATTACAAATTTTTTTCCATCAATACAAAGTTCGTAGCCCGTGCAATGAATTTCTTCGGGTTTACTTTTGGTCTACTCAGGAATGAGATGGCTCTGCCTTGGGCAGGCTCGACCGATACAGGCAAGAGCCGCAAAGGTTGTTTCCCTTCCAATGTGCTTCTCATTTTAATGTTATTTTCACTATATGGGTGAAGGTTCTCTCAACCTCGCTTACAATTTTTCAAAGAGGGTTTTAATGTTTGATTCTTCATTTTATAGGACCTGTACATCTGCATGTGGTTAGAGTGTCGAGCCGACTCATACCTCGTGAGGAAAATTCCAGGTAAGCCCTCTAATTCTGAGTTAAAGGGTATAGTAGGCTTTAGTTATCAAAGGTTACCATTTATAGTCACACACTGTGTGTAACTTTAGCACCCACCTGTTGCGGGGTTTTGGGGTTCTTCCAACACTGTAAAAATTAAGTCGATGCAGTGAGCTCTATTTTTAGGGTTTCCATATTTAATGAGATTTGAGGCTCGACCTCTATACATAGTTAAATTCATGTTTTAAAATATCTATATTTAATTAGTGAATATTGAGATGGTCTTTGACCTTTAGACAGTTCTTGTTTTCAATAGTTTCTCGTTAAAATTATTATTATGTCTATATGTCGAAAAAGCTCCTCTCTTTAACAGAAGCCAAGGTACTGAGATTCACTCGCCATCATCAGGACAACAGAGGAGGATTATTACAGCCACATATTATTTCACCAAGTGGATTGAGGCCATTCCAACCAGAAATGCCACTAATATGGTAATAATTAAATTTTTGTTAGAAAATATTATGTCTAGATTTGGTTTCCCTAAAAAGTTGGTGACTGAAAATGCAATGGCTTTTAAATCTGCTAAGATGAAAAAATTTTGTCAGAAGTATAATGTTGATTTGCGTCATTTGACACCTTATTACCCCCAAGGTATTCGGTTAGCTGAGTTATTGAAAAAAATTCTGGTAAGAATTATAAAGAAAATGATGACAGAAAACAAAAGAAATTGGGATATTCAGCTAGTTCATGCTCTTTGGGCAGATAGGGTGAGTAGAAAAAGATCAATTGGAGTTTCTCCCTTTCAACTTGTTTATGGTGCTAATGTTGTGATGCCATTACAGTTGACCCTTCCTGTTAGAAACAGGAATAGCTACCCTTTCCTAGAGAGGAAGTTGTTTTCTTTAGAAGTTCTGGTTTTACAAGTAACACATGAATAGCTGTTTTTTTGAAAAAAGCGAGAATAATCGGAAAACAAATCTAAAAAAAAGAGAACATAAGAGAAGGAGACTGGGTCTCTGGTTCCTTGGAGGTCGTGGGTTGAGTTTCTAGACTTTGGAGCCCTATAACAACTTGGGGTCCCTGGAGGTTGTGGGTTGAGATAGGATCCCTAGAGCCCTATAACAACTTAGGTCCTTGGAGGTTGTGGGTTGAGACAAAGGTATCTGGAGCCCTACAACAACTTGGGTTCCTGGAGGCTGTGGGTTGAGACAGATGTCTCTGGAGCACTATAACAACTTAGGTCTATTGAGGCTATGGTTTGGGGGAATCCCTAGAGCCCTGTAAAAATTTGGGTCCCTTGCCAGCTATGGGTTGAGATACTATAATATATAGCCCTGTAACAACTTGAGAAGAGTTCATCCTAAAGAAACATTAAAGGAATATTTGATTGATGACTTGTGGTTATTGCATTATTGTAAAAGTGGATTTTGGACTCCCTAGAAGGGGGTGAATCCTTGTGTGAGCACTTTGGGGTGAGGTGGAGTACCTTTAGACTCCCTGTGTTGTTGAAGGAATAATTTTCCAACTGGTGGGTTTGAGGAAGTAGGTCCTTTAGAGTCCCTGTTTTGGTTGGAAAATAGTGTTTTAACCACTTAAGAAAAAATTCCCCTAAAAATATGGAATCTAGCTCAGGGGTGTCAATTTCAAGTAAGTGTGGCTGCATTTTTCTATGGTTGGGTGGAGATTATTTGTATCTCAGTTCCCCTAGAAGTTTAAAGATAAATATATGCTAGTACTTATTTATTTGTTGATGAACCATGATGCATTCTTGACTGTGATAGTTTTGGATTATGGTATTGTATTTGTGTTGTTTATGTATGAATACATGGATGCATTTTTATGCAGATACGATATTTATGGACATGTTGTATATGTGTGTGTGTGTGTGTGTGTGTGTTGTTTCTTTGGAATGAATGTTATTGTTAAATAAGCTATGTAAGAATGAGATTCTGAACCGAAAATAAGATGTTCGGTTAATAAATTGCTAATTTTGATCATAGAACAACAAATGATTTTTTTTTTAATAAACCATATGTTAATGAAAACCAAGCTATAATGTTGAGCTGAACCATAAGCCAAATGAAATTTTTAACTGTAATGAGAAAAACACATAAATGAATAATAGAGGAACATAAGGCCATGTTGTAGACTGCAACAAAGACATAAGAGCTTGAAATAAAACTTGAAATAGTGATCTCATATACCTTTTATTAATATGAAACAATTACATTGAAGACTCTCTGCTCAACAGGGTCTACATTCAATTACATCCATCTATTTGCCTATGTTACAAGCTGCTTTCTTGCGCGGTAGGAATTGCGTGAGCATTGAGGGTTGTTTCCCTTGAGGGAAGATGAGCCCATCAACATTACCTAAATGAAATCCAGCCTTGCATTTTGAGGAGGCTAGATGTATTTATTTGGAGTCCTAGTGCTACTAGTGAGGCACCGTGAGGTTCTGTCTAGCACCATAGAACGCATTAATAAACCATTGGCGTCGAAATAAAGCCTTGAAGTTGATGTGGAGGTTTTTTAGACCTATGAGACAGATTCATGGTCAATATGGCTAGCTTGAGGAGGTATGCGTAACAACAAATATTCTCTTTAGGGTGATCAAGAATATCCCCTTCTGATTCAGAATATAGGAAGTGTTGATATCCCTTAATCAGGCCATGACATAGAGCAATAGAAAACTTGTTGCAACGCAGAGGGATAATTCCATGGAATTATAAGAAAGGATCAGGTAACCTTATCATTTCTTTGATAAATATCCTATCCATAAAGGCTTCCCATTGCCATGGCTCAATTTTCCTCTAATGCGATTAGTCACAAAAGTGTTGATGTGGTCTGAAAGGAATACCTCGGAATATTGTTACGATATGCAAAGTGGATTAACCAGGATAGCTACATCTGAGACATGTTGGCGGCCACACAACCCCAATTTTTATGTTATTGGTTGGGGATGGACCTACCTGATAGGTCATCTTGTTGGGTTTCCCAGGAGCACTCGCATAAGGTGCAGTAATAAGGGAGCGGGATGAGGTGGCGGTACCACTACATGTTCCAATCAGGAATAAGGGTCATGTAGGGGTATGATTGACCAAACTGATGTGGCCCTGAGATAGAACCCAAAGGTCTTACCCAAAAATATTTCTAAGGGCGTGAGTAAATAAAATTTGGGGAAAAGAAGCAAGATGATATGGAACTATGATGTGTGCCCATCAATATTGCTATTGGTTGGAATGGTAGACCCACAACTGAATATGCCCTAATGCCTAGCTCGAAAGCATGAAGAGAAGGTGCAAAGTGAAAACTCTAGGTAAATTCTAGTAGGATCACGTAAGGAGTTTACGTGGTTGGGATCGCACCATCACCGTAGTGTTATTGGCCAGAGACTCACCCACTTGCAAAGTCATCTCAACGAATTTCACCCCAAAATATTTTAGCACGAGTCAATTATAAAGCACTAGGATGTGACGTGGGAGTGGTTGCAGTGGAAGCAAGGAGTTGAATGTGAAAGACCAATGGGGAGGAGGCCATACAACCCCACCATTCACGTAATCCCGGTAAGTGAAAACTGATGGGAAGTAAAAGAGGTTCTTCTATTAGTGTGCTAAAAGGGACCAAATGAGGTGACGTGGGTAAGATGCATGGCCATACACGGAAGACTGAAAGAGCTCTTATTGGCATAGGAAGGACCCACAACTAGGTCAACTGGATGTTGTGTTCCTAAGAGAATAAAGTGTCACCATAATATATGAGGTGTCGTGATAATTGCAAGTGCCTGAAAGGGTGAGCGATGTGATGTGTCTAGTAGGACCCACCTGCAAGGCGCTGACTAATGTAGAGAGTCGAAGTCGTTGGAATTTGGAAGACATAGAATATATATATACATATATATAAAACCATTAACGTGGAATTAAAAAAGAAGAAGAGAAAATATAATTATTCAATTCCTCTAATGGTAACCTGAGGGGTTGGGTGACGTTACACCCACACAAGACCAATGGTTATTTTTCGATTAATATATTGTGTGGAGTGTAGAGGTTCGCACAATGGACTTCATTTGCAGTCCTGCACATACGCATTTGTGTTCATTTTGAAGATAAACATTAATGTTAAAATATTTTAATTCTTTGAACATCATGCTTTCAGATTAAATGTGTTAATGTTTTGAAATAATGCCATATGTAATAATTTTTTAATTTTTTTTAATTTTTAATTTTTAATTTTATTTCGATGCAATGTGAATTTTAATTGAAAAATTAATATAAAAATTAGTTTAAATTTTAAATATATATCAAAATTAATATATAATATAATTAAATTAAATTTTTATAAGTTAATTTAAATTTCAATGCTTTCAAATAATGAATGTGGTAGTTTATAATAATGTGTTTTTCTTTGATGTTTTAATTGTAATACATTTAAACTCTTTTGGAGTTAGAAAATGTTCAATTTGACTCTCTCAATTATTATTATGGTTACCTTTGTGTAATTAGGCTAGCTTCATTTCTTATGTTGGGTGTGTTATATTCTTTCTACAACTAGCCCAATGCACGAAGCGGGGGTAAGAGAGGGGGTGCCAACCACCCCTTCTCTTACGCTAGGTCTACCTAGGGTTTAGCACATGGTTTTGGGCATTATGTTTTTTAGTCCATGGTATTTTGTAGGTCTGATCAAGGGAACTACGATTATGTTCTAATCCAGGGTTAATGGATTGGGATTTATGAATGCTTCGACATGTATATATATGTATTGTAACGTTGAAAGGAGAATAATGAAAAATCAAATTGGTAGTCTCGGTTTTGGGATTCAGAGGAAAATAACTATGTATATATATTTTATGTTTGATGCTCTCGCTATTGTTTATTTTATGTTTTAAGAGTTCGTTTGCAAATAATTTGTGTACATGGTTAAAACTACATTTTATTATGAATAGATTATGCAGAGTGTGGAGGTCCTCACAAGAAAGATCTCTCCACACAATGTCCTTCCTTAGGAGTTCTGCACATGCATTTGTGTTAATTTTAAAAATATATGTTAATATTAATATTTAATGCTTTGAAAATCATGATTTTAGTTTTGACATTTTAGTGCTTTGAAATGATGTCGTAGTATGTCATAATGATTTTTAATCTCAATGGAATGCAAATTTTAATTGAAAAATTAATATATAGATTAGTTCAAATTTTAAATACATATCAAAATTAATATATAAGATAATTAGATTCAACTTTCATAAGTTAATTTAAATTTGACTAACCTCATTTATTATTATGGTTATCCCTGTGTAATTTGGCACACTTCAGTTTTTATTATTAATATATTTTGTGGATTTGGAGTTATGCATAACTTCTGCATAACTTCATTTTTTATTATTAATAGATTTTGCGGATTGGGAGTTTTGCATAATGAAAGCGTGAAAGATTTCTCCTAGGCCAACACAAGACCAATGGTTATTTTATTATTAATAAATTGTCCACAATGAACACTTGAAAGCTTCCTCCCAATAACGAGACTCCCTCTATAGCCCTCCACATATGCATGTGTTTATTTTGAAAATATACATTAATATTAATATTTTAATGCTTTCAAAATAATGCTTTTAGATTTGATATTTTAATACTTTGAAATAATGCCATATGTAATGATTTTTTTTAATTTTGATGCAATGTGAATTTTAAATGAAAATTTAATATATAGATTAATTTAAAATTAAAATATGTATTGAAATTAATATATCAAATAATTAGATTTAATTTTGATACATTAATTTAAATTTTATTTCTTTCAAATAATGACTGTGGTAGTTGGTAATAATATGTTTTTCTTTGATGTTTTATTTCTAATGCATTTTAATTCTTTTGGAGTTAGAACATGTGAAATTTGACTTTCCTCATTTATTATTATGGTTATCTCTACGTAATTAGACTATCTTCATTTTATTATTATTAATAAATTGTGTGGAGCGAAGGATCCACAAAATGAAAACTTAAAAGCTTCCTCTACATAATGGACTTCTTATGCAATCCCGCATATAGGCATCTGTGTTAATTTTTAAAATATATGTTATTAATAATATCTTAATGCTTTGAAAATCATGTTTTAGTTTTGATGTTTTATTACTTTGAAATAATGTCATAATGTGTAATAATGCATTTTAATTATGATTCAATGTGAATTTTAATTGAAAAATCAATATATAGAATATCTTAAATTTTAAATATATATCGAAATTAATATATAAGGCAATTAAATTTAATTTTGATATCTTAATTTAAAACCTAATATTTTCAAATAGTGTTTTTCTTTGGATTTGTTAATTGTGATGCCTTTTAACTCTTCTCAAGTTAGTACCTGTGCAATTTGACCCACATCATTTATTATTATTGTTATATTGGTGTAGTTTCATTTTTTTTATTAGCATATTGTGCGGAGTGTGGAGGTCCTCACAATGAAAGCTTAAAAGTTTCCTCAGCACTCCTGCAAAATATCAATGGCTATTTCATTATTAATAGATTGTGTGGAGTGTAGGGGTCCACACAATGAAAATCAAAATTTTCCTCCTCTACAATTCTCCAGATATGCATTTGTGTTAATTTTGAAAATATACGTTACCATCAATATTTTAATGCTTTGAAAATCATGATTTTAGATTTTAGATTTTTAATGCTTTGAAATAATGCCATATGTAATAATGCTATTTAAAGTTCATTTTATTTTTTCACAAAAAGTATGTTATTTATCTAAAATTTTGACATTTCAGTGCTATTAAATAATTAAGAATTTAGAGAGAACAAACAAAATTCTTCATTCATTCCTTACACGAACTTAATATTATGAAATGATTTACGATCACAAAAAATGTGATAATTTTTTATTCAATGCAGCTAAATTTTTTTTTAAAGCACGTAGGTTGGAATTCCTTGATTTTATGTCACAACCATAATGTAAACAAATACATAGTAAAAAAAAAATTGACTTTACCTTTTACTATTATTCAAACTATACAAAGATATGAATTTATCCATAGAGTTAACTATGCAAATCATATGATTATTTCCATATAATATTCATAACGTAAAACTATGCGATTAAATATATTTCTTTCCATATAATAAACATAAAGTTAAGGATTTCCAACCAAATCTCCGAAAAGTGTGAGTAATTATTTTGCACAATGAGATACGGGGAAGAGATGGAAGCGGCGACCAGGGTTTGCTGAGGCTCAGATTTCCCTCATGCCGAATGGAGAAAACGAAGGTCAAGGGAATTGTAGTATTGTGCAGGGTCAGGATCTGCCTACATCTGCAATCTATTTTCCCTTTGCCATAGGAGAGGCATCGCTCAGTTGGTAAGTCGGCTTGTAAATACAATTGCGGCTTATTCCCCTGGAGAGGCCCCAGTAGAATATCGGTGGAAAGAATCATCGGAATGGGCGTCTATCCTCCCACAGAGGACTTTGTATAGTCGATATGGTGGATCGGGGCCAGATCTGAGCCGCATGGTTAATATTCCAATGGATCGATTCTTTGTTTCAACAGATCTGAGGGTAGATCTCAATACGGCCACTCTGGGAATCTTCGCGGATAGCCAAAACCTGATCTTGATCTCCAGGAGTACTGGGTTTTTGTCCCAGCATAGATCGGATCCTGAAGAAATCATCACCGTGAATTCGTTTTCCTTTGTGTTATTTTTGAACTCCGGCCACAGGATTTTTGTGGGCGACCTACACCAAGAATGTGCCACAGGGTCTTGGCCTGCTTTTGATCTGATCAATTGGTTAGATCTAGGCGATTGGAGACCCATCAATGAGTTGCGACTGGATCGTTTTAACTTTGCAGTGACTATCGACAAAACCCTTCCACATCGTTCTGCCACAGTTTTGTCCCACGGCTTTCCCATGACAGGCAGAGAGATCCGACCGTCAAGGACTAGATCAGTCGATGCACATGGCTTTGGAGCGCAAGGGTCCATATGGCTCAGAGTGCTTGGAGGCAGGGTGTTCTCTGATCTGGGATCCCCACCCCTCAAAAGCCTCCTGACCGATATCGACAGGGATTTTTTATTGGTTCGTCCGCCCTTTCCTTTGCATGCGGCAAGAGAAGAGGTACCCAAGCCTGTTATGCAGACCCAAATGCTGAATCAGAAGAATGAAGAGGCAGAAAGGAGGGATCGGCATAAACAGGAAGTGCTCCCTACTCCAGCAATAGGTAAGAACCAGATCCTGCCGTACTCTTCTCCTTTTCAAATTTTTATAGACCTCCTGTGGGTAACTCTCATATAGTCTGGGTAAATGATGACTCCTCTATCCTACAACTCAAGCATAAAATATGGGGATTGATGGGGTATCATGTACCGATCCAATGCCTGGTCAATGGGCACCGCTCCCTCCAGGACTGCAGGCTCTTAAAGGACTACTCCATTAAACCGGAGATGACCATTACCCTAAACTTGCGTCTGCGAGGTGGTGCGGTTCAGAGCATCCCAAGATCTGCAGGGGGAGACAAAAGGAATATGCCCATCAGTCATCAGCAATCAAATGGAGGCCCCTCCTACAAAAACATCCTTCAAGGGAAAAAAGCGGCGGGCTCACCTCTAGAACAGGCTGGAAATACACCGAGACCCTACATAGTAGAACTTTAGGAACAAACCCCAGCACTAAAAATCAACAGTACATCAACAGAGGAGCACACAAAGACATATGAAGCCCAGGCACTAATATGCCGCTTTAATTGCTTCTGGCCCAAACCCATGGACCTTTTTCACTGTAATTTTACTCAATGGTCTCTGGAATGTGAAATACACCTCTGTTCCAAGGGGTTTTTTATTGTTAAATTTCAAACCTAGGAGGAAAGAGATATAATAATCAAAGAGGGGCCTTGGTTCTAGGGGTCCACGGGGTTGTTTATCATCCCATGGTTTCCATATTTTGACCCCAACACCATGACAGTTTCCAGATTACCAGTATGGGTGAGACTTCACAACCTGCCTCTTCACTTCTGGAATGAACAGGTTTTAGAAAGCATCGGAAACAGCCTTGGACGGTATATCAAAACAGACACGGAAAGGCTAGAAAATAGAATCTTCACCTTTGCTCGGATCTGTGTAGAAGTGGATCTAAGAAAAGGTTTACCAGAGAACATCATGCTGATCTATAAGCAACAAAACTGGTTGCAATCACTTGATTACGAGAATACTGCGTTCAGATGCAGGAATTGCAGGATGACATGACATCTTCAAAATACATGCCGAGAGGTTAAGAAAACAAACAGCAAAAAGAAATCGAACAGGAAGCAGAGGAAAGGTTGGCAGTTTCCCCCTCCTGAGTCAGAGGAGGATGAGCCAGAAGAAGAAGAGGAACCAGTTCCATCAGAAAGAAAACAACCTACACAGGAACCTAAGGTGCAAATAGTGGACACGACTGTTCTCATGGATCCACACCGTCCAACGAAACAATCAGATAGGAATGTTGTGGACCCAGGCAGCGGAGAAATTAAAAGACACCATACATAAGAAACATCAGATTCGAACAAGGACACAGGAACCCAACATGTCGAAAATCAGATTGTCCTTGCCACTTGTGAGCCATCTCAAGGAGAATGGCGCAAGGTTGAGAAGAAGAAAGGGAGAAAAACGTGATATCTAGAAGTTTCCGCTTTTCTCCTCTTTCTTTCTTCCTTTTTCTCTTTCTTTTTCTTTCATTCTTTTTGAATGCAAGGTAGCTTCGCTACGTCGCATTGTGTGCAAAATCACATGAGCCCAATGGGAAACTTCTGAAAATGCTTCAATGCATATGCTATGTGTAACTTTTCATTTTTATAAATAAAAGGTTACCGATTTTTTTCTGTGGAAAAAAAAATTATTCTGCACAATGATTTAATATTGTTTCTGTAGGTGATCATTACTCCACCGATTAAATTGACTTTGGTTTAAACAAAATCTACATATATGCATGGTCGACCATATAATTTTAATATATATCTGACAGATATGATTTCATGTGATTCAATTCATATGACAGATTTAATACTTATTACAACTCATCGATTTGGTGATTAATGTATTTTGATGCAATGTGCCTCATTTACTGGGTTAAATGACCACTTGGCAGTACCTCCGGATAGCAATTGTCCCGCGCTAGTCACACCTGTGTTTTTCTCCACTGTTGATCTTGGAATCTTGTGATCAATGGTGCTCATGAGGGCTTGGATGGTTAGGGTAACCACCCACCCCATACCCCACCTAACGGCTCACTCATTTCATCGCTTACCTTTGTCGGTCTTAGCTCAGCAATTCTGGTTCTCCTTTGTTGTGTTTTATGTATTCCCACCTTTGCATGTGATCACGAATCCCCATAATGGTCTTTCCCGGTATCAACTCCGCTCGCGAAGACATAGGTAATCCTTCCCTCTTTTTCTATCAGGTTTCTATAGTCATTAGATGAACTTCTTCGCGGCTTTTTCTCATGGTAACTGTAATCTATGCTTATGTCGCAGTGGATCATTTCTACTTTTTTATAAGGTGAGATATAGCGTTATCTTTATACTTTACTATTTCAATGCAATTTTCCATCGGGTTTTCTTGTTCAGCCCACAAGGTTTTTAGGTTGTTTTCCTAATTAAATTTTTTTTTCCAACAATACAAAGTTCGTAGCCCGTGTGATGAATTTCTTCAGGTTTACTTTCGGTCTGCCAAGGAATGAGATGGTTCCGCCCTGGGCATGCTCGACCGATACAAGTAAGAGCTGAAAAGGTTGTTTCCCCTCCAATGTGCTTCTCATTTTAATGTTATTTTCACTGTATGGGTGAAGGTTCTCTCAACTTCACTTACATTTTTTCAAAGAGGGTTTTAATGTTTGATTCTTCATTTTACAGGACCTATACATATGCATGTGGTCAGAGTGTTGAGCCGACTCGTACCTCGTGAGGAAAATTCCAGGTAAGCCCTCTAGTTCTGAGTTAATGGGTATAGTAGTTTTTATTTGTGGAAGGTTACCATTTATAGCCACAATTTGTGTGTAACTTCAGCACCCACCTGTTGCGGGGTTTTGGGGTTCTTCCAACACTGTAAAAATTAGTCGATGCAGTGAGCTCTATTTTTAGGGTTTCCATCTTAAATGAGATTCCAGGCTCGGCCTCTATACATAGTTCAATTCATGTTTTAAAATCTCTATATTTACTTAGTGAACATTGAGATGGTCTTCGACCTTTATACACACTTCTTGTTTTCAATAGTTTCTTGTTAAAATTATTATTGTGTCTATATGTCGAACAAGATTCTCTCTTTAACAGAAGCCAAGGTACTGAGATTCACTCGCCATCATCAGGATAACAAAGGTGGATTCTTACAACCACAAATTATTTCACCAAGTGGATTGAAGCCATTCCAACTAGAAATGCCACTGATACGGTAATAATTAAATTTTCGTTAGAAAATATTATATCTAGATTTGGCTGCCCTCAAAATTTGGTGATTGACAATGAAATGGCTTTTAAATCTGCCAAGATGAACAATTTTTATCAGAAGTATAACATTGATTTGCCTCATTCTACACCTTATTACCCCCAAGGTAATGGGTTAATTGAGTTATCAAACAAAATTCTGGTAAGAATTATAAAGAAGATGATGACAAAAAACAAAATAAATTGGGATACTTAGCTAGTTCATGCTCTTTGGGCTGATAGGGTGAGTATCAAAAGATCAATTGGAGTTCCTCCCTTTCAACTTGTATATGGTGTTGATGTTGTGATGCCATTACAATTGACCCTTCCTCTTATGAAGTTTTTACAAGATGAAACTAATAATTCAAATCCCATTCAGAGAAGGATGTTTCAACTGATAGAAGCTCATCAAATCCAAGAATCCCTGATGGACAAAACACATAAGTACAAAGCCAAAGTAAAATCTATCTTTGAAAAAAGAGAAAAAGAACAGGTATTCCAGGAAGATGATTTGGTATTGCACTGGGATGCAAGAAGAGAAGTGTTAGGGAAAAGTGATTGCCTGTCATTTAATTTGTCAACCCGGGGGTTTCGTAAACTTGTGAAGCATGTGTGCATTGTATGTGCTAGAAATTATCTTTCAGTTTAGACCAATCTAACTACAAAATAACGAAAAAAAAAATCATCTAATTCTATGAAATCAAATAATGAAAATTAAATTCAACTAACCTATGAAATCAAGTAACGAAAAGAAAGAAAAAAAATTCAAAAGAAAATATAGCGTGCAATCACACTTGCAGGAATTGAAATTTTAATCTAAGAAAGCATTTCAAAGCATGTAAAGAAAAACAACTAATGTATATTTAGTTACTCCAATATTCAATTATTAAGTGTGATTTTCTTGAGATAGTGTTAAGTAACCAATTATACCTAATGAACTAGAAAATCAAGTAAAGTATGCAAAAGGTAACTCAGTAATTGCAATCATTAAACATTCAACCATTCAGTCCTGAAACATGGTTAAATCAATTTCTTTGGAATGATTTTTTGGAATATCAGTGATGCAATTAAGTGAGGATCTAAAAGAAAAATATGAAAGCATGTAAAACTCACTGTAAACAACTAATATATATTTGACTTTCTGCAACATTCAATATGAAGTATTACCCTCTTGAGATGTTATGTGAGAAGTCAATTATGCCTTAGTCTCTAAATTCCTAGAAAACAAATAACAATGTGCAGAGTAAATTCAATCACTGTATGTATTAGACATTCAACCATTTATTTTAGGATCATCATTTTGTAATGGTTTTTGAAAACATCCATTGACACAATTAATTGACAATTTTGTTCTAAGAAAATGAATGACAAAACAGTAAGGAAACTAAGCAACTGTGTATTCTTATTACTTCAATATTAATTCGATTTGAAAACAGAGTTATCTATCTTCATGAAATATTTTAGAAGAAAAATGATTACACAGTTATTCTAAAACTAATACTAAGAAAGAAAATAAACTTTAATCTATAAAAGCAAGTAAATCTCACACATTTTAGGCAGTTGATCTAAAAGTATGAGAGATGGTAAATCGAGATGCTACATATGTAGGTAAAGCCTAATCAAAATGAAGGAGCATTCATGAGTAAGGTGCCACAATCTAATTATGTATTCAAAGCTTGAGCATAACTCCAATTTTACACATGATTTGATAGGAGAAAGCTTCCCCCTATTTATACAAAAGATGAGATGCTATCTCATTAATGAGAGTCCATGAATCTCTCTCTATATCTCTAGAGTTACAATCCAAATAGTAAGTGATAAGGCACATGTCTTCTTAGAGTTACAGTATAAATAGGAAATGAGACACATATCCTTATGATCCCATGATCTTCTCTATCCAAATTTGAATTTGGCCTTAAGAGGCCACAAAAGAGTCTTTTATTATTTTCTTTTCACTTGTTAGGTATAAGTATGTGCATATTATTTTCTTATTTTTAACCATAAATTCACTTAAAAATACTAGGAATTAATAAAGTTTCGAAAAACATAAATGTAACCCAATAGTGGTAATGGTAAGGTAAATGTAATGAAATGGAGGTGAAGTGAAGATGATAATATGGAAATGTAAGTGAAAATGTAATGGAAGTGAATGACAATTTCAAGGCCCAACATACCCCCCAAATGAATTTATTGCATGTCCTCGTGCAATCTATTACATTACCTTTTTATCCTTTGAGCTTTGGCTTAACTTTGCATGATATCATTTGATAACTTCATACTTCTGCAAAGTCTTTTAGTTGAATTGCAACATGGTTGGTTCTTGTGTTTCAACCATATTTTGTTGTTGCATTCAATTTTGATCTTTGAACTTTGCATAATGATAATTTGATTATTGTTGCAAAGTATATTTCTATTGGATTGTATCATGGTTGGTTCTTGTGTGACAACCATGATTGTGATTTCATCCAATTATCTTTTAAGTACTTTTGAAAAGCCATTGTATGCTCATAATAATAATGTAATAGTTAATATCTTTTGAAATTATGTGGGATTTTGAATGTGATATGAATGTGGAAAAATGTGAATATGAATGTATCCTCCCCCCTACACGCCGCCCCCTCCCCCCCTCCTCCCAAAACTGATTGTATTGGCAATTTTATGAAATGAGGAAAAGAAATGTTTTTTTTCCAAAAACGATCATTCTAGATTTTCTAGGAATTCTATGGTAAAAAGTTAGAAAATGACATACCTTAACTTACCCTTTGGAAATGGATGAGTTGCATGTGTGGTGGCTGCAAAATTCTGATCATAATCTTCTTCATGTAGTTGTACATGTTATGTATAAAAGAGTCAAGATGAATTTTTATTACTTCTACTAAAACTGTTGAAATCGCTGCAAAATGGTGGCTACAAAATTCTGATCATAATCTTTTTCATGTGGCTGTACAAGTTATGTATAAAAGAGTCAAGATGAATTTTTATTACTTCTACTAAAAATGTTGAATTTGCTACAAAATGGTGCTAATTTTGCAATTGTCCTTTGATTCTACAAATGCAGAACGGTGCTGATCTATTGTGGCTGCATATCTTCTTCATTTGCTTCAAAATGCTGAAAATGATAGTCTTCATGTCTTCAAAACTCATTGGCATAATTCCTGCTATGTGAATAGATGTTATGATGTCGAACATAGCAGGAAATTTTTGACTTAGTGGTCATTAATGGATGCCACTAATCAACACAAGAACTCTCACCATTGATGATAATGAGAGTCAAGATGCCCAAACACATCTTGCTAGGTACGAATAATTTTGTTGTTGTCGAGTACCTAGAAGATCCGATGAACAAGGGAAATTAATGTATTCCCATTGTTCGTCAGCAAGAAAACTTGCCCTTAAGGCATGCAAGCCTCAAGGTGTTTTTGCAAGGATTTTAGACTCAAAGGACTATGGACTCAATAATTTGCATTGAAGCAAGGTTTATTTGCAAAATGAAAAGGATAGGAGAAGGAAAATGGAAATGAAAGATGAAAATGGAAAATGACAATGGGCAATAAGCATGTAGGTGAGCATCTTGCTTTTATTTGTGGAGTAGACAAAAAGTAATGGAAAATGTGTGTGAATGAAAGAAAATGAACAACTGACTCTTGCTGGGAAAATAATTGTGGCTTGATTTCAAGTTCTTGGTTGGATTTATAATTCAAAAGGGAGGAAGAGTAATGGTCTTGATGAATATGGACATGGATTTTTTCTTATGTTTCTCATGAAATCTGTCCTTTGAAAACCAATTGTGCACTCAATTAGTTTTCTTCAATGATCATTCGATCATCCCAAACCTACAAAGAAAAACTTGACATAAAAAACATAAGTGTGTTAAAAAAGAATTAGCTAATTTCTTTATGATTCTTACGCAAAATTTAAATGTCAAATGAAACAGATTAAGGAAAATCAAAAAGTTTTATATTCGGTCCAATTCATGATATCGATAAAAATCCATTTTTAAGAAATAACCATGAAAAATAAATCAGCTCTGTGTTGTCGGATGACTTCATGCAATGTGCTCAGTAATATGATTAGCATCACAAAGATTCGTTGTGTCATGCAAGTTAAAGCTTCATAGAAAAATACACAACAACTCAATTTTTAATGCTAAATATTAAGAAATCATCTAAATAATCTTCCAATTTTTCCGCAAGTCATTAATAAATCTGTTAAACTGAATCGTCATCTGTGTTGCAAATTATTTTTTTTTTTTTTAATAGGATAATGTTTTTGGAGATTTCATGATTCCAATTAAATCTAAAAATATATATATAATGATGCAATTTATGGATGATCTATTATGTTCAAAAAAATCCCAGTGGAATTGAGCATGTGACATTTGCCATTGCTCTCTCAACTGATTTATTATTATTATTATTATTATTATTTTAATCATGAGA
This sequence comes from Pinus albicaulis, assembly GCA_034641835.2. Taxonomy (NCBI): domain Eukaryota; kingdom Viridiplantae; phylum Streptophyta; class Pinopsida; order Pinales; family Pinaceae; genus Pinus; species Pinus albicaulis. The sequence continues at coordinate 420,183,400 of CM076577.1, forward strand.
CACATATGTTTCTAAAATCAAATTTATTAAATAAAATTGGACTCTTAAACCACATGCCATGTGGAGAAAATTTTGTTATTCACTTGGATTCTTCTCCTTTCAACTTGCTATGTTTAAACAGTTCAAAACAAATCTTTTTTTCCTCACGCAATCTGCAAAACGGAGCTCCGAAGAACCCTAAATTTCTAACAAATGGCTGTGAATTCCAGTGAATTCCTTGCAATTCACCTAATTTACCATTTTCTCGAAAAAAACCATGTTTAATTTTTTCCTAATTCGCCTTGGTTTGCTCAGAAAATGCGTTTTAAAACTGGGTTTTGTTAACAATTACACATTTCTGGCAATTTCGTTTTCTGGAAATTACTTCTGCAACAAAATAAAATTGTTGTGGGTTGATTTTTTATTTGTAGGTTTTTATGTGTAATGGCTTATCTTTCACAGAGAAATTCAGATCAATCTCCCTCATTCCAATTACCTGCAATGGAATCTGCAATCTTCTCTTTATCAACAGTATGCAATCTTCTTTTCATCAATAGTTTCTTCATATGATAAAATTTCATTGTATGTATTTGCAATTGAATCTGCAATCTTCTCTTCATCAGCAATTTCTTCATCCGAGACACTTTCATTGTCTATCTTTGCAACTTTTAAAATCAATTTCTAATCACTGCAGCTTGAGGAAGACCGAATATGGAAAAGAGAAGGTTCATTTTTTATTGCAGTGCATGGGTCTTTGTGTGGATTGAAGGCCTGCACATATGCGTAAGGCCAAGCAAAAGGCTGGCCTCACGCATATGCGTGGACCTCCTTTTCATGGGCAAAAAAAAAATTATAACGTTTTATTTTTCTTTTCTTTTTTTTCTTTTTTTTAAGAAAAGTTGTGCACATGCAATTCAATAAATCAGAAAATTTTTGAGAGGATGCAAAACATTAAAATTGCAGAACCGATAAAAGGATAATGAGTCAAATGACGATTTCCAATAGAAATGTAGATAAATTTCTAGAAAAAGCTTTTTAACTTTTTTTTTTAATTTTTAAATTGGCTGATCTGATTTTCTGATCTGCCAGGCCGCAACGAGGCATGAGAAGAAAGCATATTAGTCGATGTCATCAAATAAATTCATATTTTCATACACCAATTTTATTTCTAATGGTGATAAAAAATGAAGTGATTCTTACCGCGTCACTGAAATTTATTCAAAATGAATTAATCAACAAAAATAAAATTTAAAAAAATCTAAAATTCTAGCTAAGTTTGATTTTATTTTTATTTCCTATCTATCTAAAAAAACTATATATATTTTTTTATTTTTAAGTATATTCATGCTTCCAATGAAGCCATTTACAGATTAGAATCTTTGAAATATTCATATCCAAACTTAAAAAATGTACCTGATTGTTTGTAAGGATATGAAAAATCGTCTTGGTCTTTTGATTTATCGCAAGGATATCTTGAAGAATTGATGAATCTTGTGGTGCAATAGCTTTTTGATACCATTCCTCAATGTAGTCTTTGGGCTACATTCTAGATCCACTGTCCATAAATGGTTAGTAAAAGCAAAAACAAATAAAATACAGTCTAGACTGGAAGCTAGTTCCTATGAAGTAACTAATGTATATTTAGTTACTCCAACATTCAATTATGAAGTGTGATCTTCTTGAGATAGTGTTAAGTAACAAATTATACCTAATGAACTAGAAAACCAAGTAAAGTATGCAAATATAACTCAGTAATTGCACTCATTAAAAATTCAACCATTCATTTCTTATACATGATTACATCAATTTCTTTGGAATGATTTTTAGGAATATCAGTGATGCAATTAAGTGAGGATCTGAAAGAAAAATGTGAAAGCATGTAAAACTCACTGTAAACAACTAATGTATATTTGACTTTCTGCAACATTCAATGTGAAGTATTACCCTCTTGAGATGCTATGTGAGAATTCAATTATGCCTTAGTCTCTAAATTCCTAGAAAAGAAATAACAATGTGCAGAGTAAATTCAATCATTGTATGCATTAGACATTCAACCATTTAGTTTAGAATCATCATCTTCGAATGGCTTTTGAAAACATCCATTGACACAGTTAATTGACAATTCTGTTATAAGAAAATGAATGAAAAAACAATAAGGAAACTAGGCAACTGTGTATTCTTATTACTTCAATCTTAATTCGATTTGAAAATAGAGTTATCTATCTTCACAAAATATTTTAGAAGAACAATGTTTACACAGTTATTCTAAAAATAATACTAAGAAAGCAAATAAACTTTAATATATAAAAGCAAGTAAATCTCACACATTTTAGGCAACTGATCTAAAAGTATGAGAGATGGTAAATCGCGATGCTCCATATATAGGTAAAACCAAATCAAAATGAAGGAACATTCATGAGTAAGGTGCCACAATCTAATTTTGTATTCAAAGCTTGAGCATAACTCCAATTTTACATATGATTTGATAAGAGAAAGCTTCCCCTATTTATGCAAAATATGAGAAGCTATCTCATTAATGAGAGTCCATGAATCTCTCCCTATATCTCTAGAGTTACAATCCAAATAGGAAGTGATAAGGCACATGTCTTCTTAGAGTTACAATACAAAAAGGAAACGAGACACATATCCTTATGATCCCATGATCTTCTCCATCCAAATTCGAATTTGGCCTTAGGAGGCCACATAAGAGTCTTTTGGAAGCTTCTTTTTGACCTACACATGGCAACAAACTCATTCCACTTATTAGGTATAAGTATGTGCATATTATTTTCTAATTTTTAACCATAAATTCACTTAAAAATACTAGGAATTAATAAATTTTGGAAAAACATAAATGTAACCCAATAGTGGTTGTCTTTTCAACTTAGTGTTCCTAAATTGATGTCATAAATTGTCAACCAGGGCTAGTAAACTGTTGAAGTGAAGTGCACTGTATGTGCCTAGGTATATTCTTCCTACTTCGTTGTGTTTAGTGTTTTTCTAGTGTTTTTGGTTTTGTGTTTTTGTGCTAAGAGGAAAAGAGTTAAATTGTTGGCAAAGAGAAGTTATTGGTCACACTAAAACAGAGCAAAATCTACTCTAAACTATGTATGGCACCTAAGAACAGGAAATGCTAATTCACCAATTGCAAAGCTTGACAAGGAAAGTAACTCATAACATTAACTCAGTCCAATTCATTTCATTAGAGGTATGTTGGAACAACTTGAGAAAAGGATAAGTTTGATGCAATGAGGTTCTTTTAAGTAAACAACAACTTACAATATCACAAAGAAAATCTCATCCATAGTTAGAAATTTGTTGGAACACGTTGAGAAAAGATTATCTGCAACATATTAAGGAACTCTATGCTAATTTAACTTATTACACTAAAATCAACCCATTCTGCAACTCAAAATGTTACTATTAAGCCTTATTCAAGGGTTAGAGATCTCTTGGAATAGCTTTGGAAAAAGGTTGTTTGTAAAATTATGAGAAATTGTAAAACAGTCAGGACCTCAAAATGATATTACTAATTCTTGTCCATATGATAATAATGTGTTATAAGAGACTAAGAACAAGATAAATTTGTAAATAATGAAGGCCTTTAAGTCGAATTTAACAGAACTAGAATACAACTAGCTAATAAAACTTGAAATGCAATGAACAGAACTGAACTAATACGCAATTAGCCTTCGAAATACTACAGCTCTATCTCATTCAGTGTTAGTGATATTTTGGAACAATTCATGAGAACAATATTGACTGCACTATTTGGTGTAAGTAAGCATAAAACATGAAGTTCAGAAAATTGCCTAAATTAAGAACGAAACAGAGCTAAAGTTACTTATCTAAAAAAAATATGCACAAAGCCTTTCGGACAGTAGGGGCCCTCTACCACCGGATTGGCACACGAATCTCCTCAAGATTGCTTCATATCATGCATTAAAGTGGTACTTCTTTCATTAAAGGAAAACGCTTCAAAATAGAGTATTACAGTCTTGGACAACTTAACAACACAACATCAACTAGCTAACTGTCTCTCGGTTCACCAAGTTATTTTTATAAACAAAATACATAACTATCATTGAGAAGAAATAGGGATAGGTGTCTTTTTCAATAAAAATCAAATTACAACTCCTGTTGAGGCCTCGTACTTTGCTGAAGACACCTGTAGAGTCCTTGTCCTGGTAGAAGTCTACTTCTTAGTTTTGGTTTCCGTCACGTGCATAACTACTTGCATATTTTTGCTCAGACTTTGTAGAGGGCAAGGAATGATGTAGGTGAGTTCTGGAATTCAACCATATGATTTTTTCCTTTAAGTGACACTTGTAACCTGTGTGAACATAAAGATAGTTGCGGAATATGTGACTAGCTACAGAATAGCTGCATTCTGTAGCTAAGTCTAGTCAAAAATCACTACAACAACAAGACCACAAAAGTTTAGTAAGTTAGTTATTGTATGCATTCTTAAAGTGAATTTAATCAATCCTATTGATCTTTTAAGCCTGTAATTGATAAAGGACAGAAGAAATGAAATGAAATTTGGTGAAAAAAAAGGACATCTTTGGGGCTCAACAGTGGTAATGGTAAGGTAAAATGTAATGAAATGGAGGTGGAGTGAAGGTGATAATATGGAAATGTAAGTAAAAATATAATGGAAGTGAATGACAATTTCAAGGCCCAACAAGAAGACCATGGAAATCATGGTAAGTTTGATAACCTGTGGTTTGGGCCATTTAAAATTGCTCAAGTTCTGGAAAATAATACATTTCTATTGAAACATTTAGAAGATGATCAATTAGTTGGAGGTCCAGTCAATGGTCATTATCTCAAAAATTTCTTGGTTCATTGTGTTATTCAGTCTTTCCATTGTAAATATCTAGAGTGTTGTTTCAATAAGACTCCATGCCCAATGGTAGTTGTGTTTGTAAATAGATTTAGTTTCAGTTCAGTCAATAAAAGTCAGTTTTTGTCATTAGCTTCTAGAAATTAAAAGTCCTGAGATTTTAAGGCGCTGGACCTACAATCCTTGAAGCCTCACAGGGATGACTTCATCCCTAATAGGAGCCACTGTTAGCAATGCAATTTTTCAAAAAAAATTCAAAGTCCGGTCATCATTGTAAGTTGTGACTTTGATTCTCTCTTGTCTCTTAAACCTATGGTTGAAGATCCTGGAGGGTTAAGATGTATTAGTTTTTTTATCACTTTTTAACAAAATCCAAAAATAATTCCGAGTCCAATAGTTTTTTTGTGTCATAGATTCATTCGGGTAAAGTTTCTTTTAATAAGTCTTTTAACTACTTTTAGTAGTGAAGGTCATGGGTTTTAACTTGAGAAGTCTTATTCATTCACTGTAATTTTTCTATCCAAGGTTAAAGAAAAAAATATCATAGTCATCAGTTGTGTTAGGAATAACATAGGAATAGGCACCCTTTCCTAGAGATGAAGCTATTTTCTTCAGAAGTTCTGGTTTTACAAGTAACACATGAATAGTTGTTTTTTTTCAAAAAAGCGATAATATTGGGTCTTTGGTTCCTTGGAGGCCATGGGTTGAGGTGCTAGAATTTGGAGCCCTGTAACAACTTGGGGTCCCTGGAGGCTGTGGGTTGAGATAGGATCCCTAGAGCCCTATAACAACTTAGGTCCTTGGAGGTTGTGGGTTGAGACAGAGGTATCTGGAGCCCTGCAACAACTTGGGTTCCTGGAGGCTATGGGTTGAGACAGATGTCTTTGGAGCCCTATAACAACTTGGGTCTGTTGAGGTTGTGAGTTGGGATGGAATCCCTAGAGCCCTGTAACAATTTGGGTCCCCTGCTAGCTATGGGTTGAGATAGTATACTCTGTAGCCCTGTAACAACTTGAGAAGAGGCCATCCTAAAGAAACATTAAAGGAATATCTAATTGACGAATTGTGGTTAGTTCATTATTGTAAAACTGGATTTTGGACTCCTTAGAAGGGGGTGAATCCTTGTGTGAGCACATTGGGGTGAGGTGGAGTACCTTTGGACTCCCTGTGCTGTTGAAGGAAGCATTGGTCAACTGGTGGGTTTGAGGAAGGAGGTCCTTTAGAGTCCATGTTTCAGTTGAAAACTAGTGTTTTAACCCCTTAAGAAAAAATCCCCCTCAAACTATGGAATCTAGCTCAGGGGTGACAATTGCAAGTAAGTGTGGCTGCAACTGTCTATGGTTGGGTGGAGATTATTTGTATCTCAGTTCCCCCACAAGTTTAAAGATAAATATCTACTAGTACTTATTTATTTGTTGATGAACCATGATGCATTCTTGACTGTGATAGTTTTGGATTATGAAACTATATTTGTGTTGTTTTTGTATGAATATGTGGATGCATTTTTATGCGGATACGATATTTATGGACATGTTGAATATATATGTGTGTGTGTGTGTGTGTGTGTGTGTGTGTGGAATGAATGTTATTGTTAAATAAGCTATGTAAGAATGAACTTCTAAACCATAAATAAGATGTTGTGTTAATAAATTTCTAATGTTGATCATAGAACAACAAATGCATTTTTTTTAATAAACCATATGATAAGGAGAAGCAAGCTATAACGTTGAGTTGAACCCTAATCCAAAAGAAATGCTTAACTTTAATGAGAAAAAAACATAAATGAATGATAGAGGAACATAAGGCCATGTTGTATACCGCAAAAAAGACATAAGAGCTTGAAATAAAACTTGAAATAGTGGTCTCATATACCTTTTATTAATAAGAAACAATTACATTGAAGACTCTTTGCTCAGCAGGGTCTGCATTTACTTATATCCATTTATTTACCTATGTTACAAGTTGATTTTTTGTGCGGCAGGAATTGAGTGAGCATTGAGGGTTGTTTCCCTTGAGGGACTATGAGCCCATGAACTTTACCTAAATGAAATTCATCCTTGCATTTTGAGGAGGCTAGATGTATTTATTTGGAGTCCTAGTGCTACTAGTGAGGTATCGGGAGGTTTCGTCTAGCACCATAGAACGCATTAATAAACCATTAGCGTCGACATAAAGCCTTGACGTTGATCTGGAGGTTTTTCAGACCTATGGGATAGATTCATGGTCAATATGGATAGCTTGAGGAGGTATGCGTAACAACAAATATTCTCTTTAGGGTGATCAAGAATATCCCCTTCTAATTCACAACATAAGGAAGTGTTGATATCCCTTAATCAGGCCATGACATAGAGCGATAGAAAACTTGTTGCAATGTAGAGGGATCATGCCATGAAATTATAAGAAAGGATCAGGTAACCTTATACTTTCTTTGATAAAGACCCTATCCATAAAGGCTTCCAATTTCCATGCCTCAATTCTCCTTTAATGCGATTGGTCATGAAAGCGTTGATGTGGTCGGAAAGGAACACCTCAGAATATTGGTACAAGATTAAAAGGGGGTTAACTGAGATAGCTACATCTGAGACACGTTGGCAGCCAAATAACCCCAACTGTTATGTTATTGGTTTGGGATGGACCTACCTAATAGGTCATCTCGTTGGGTTTCCTCGGAGCACTCGCATAAGGTGCAGTAATAAGGGAGCGGGATGAGGTAGCGCTACCAATACATGTCCCAATCAGTAGTAAGGGTCATGTAGGGGTATGAATGACCAAACTAATGTGGCCCTAAGATAGAACCCAAAGGTCTGAACCCAAAATATTTCTAAGGGCATGAGCAAAGAAAATTTGGGGAAAAGAAGTAGGATGATATGGAACTATGATGTGCACCCATAAATATTGCTATTGGTTGGAATGGTAGGCCCACAAATGAATAGGCCCTAACGCCTAGCTCGAAAGCATGAAGAGAAGGTGCATAGGGAAAACTCTAGGTAAATACTAGCAGGATCACGTAAGGAGTTTACATAGTTGGGCTCGCACCATCACCATAGTGTTATTGGCCAAATACTGACCCACTTGCAGAGTCATCTCAACGAAGTTCACCCCAGAATATTTAAGCAAGAGTCAATTGTAAAGCACTAGGATGTGACATGGGAGTGGTTGCAGTGGAAGCAAGGAGTTGGATGTGAAAGACCAGTGGGAAGTAAAAGGGTTGCTTCTGGTAGTGCGTTAAAAGGGACCAAATGAGGTGACATCTGTAAGATGCATAGCCATACACGGAAGAATGAAAGATCTCTTATTGGCATAGGAAGGATCCACAATTAGGTTAGCCGAATGTTGTGTTCCCGACAGAATAAAGTGTCACCATAATATATGAGGTGTCAGGATAATTACAAGTGCCAGAGAGGGTGAGCAGTGTGATGTGTCTAGTATGACCCACCTGGAAGGCGCTGACTAATGAAAAGAGTGAAAGTCATTGTAATTTGGCAGACATATATATATATATATATATATATATATATATATATATATATATATATATATATATATATATATATATATATATATAACCATTAACATGAAATTAAAAAAGAATAAGAGAAAATATAATTATTCCATTCCTCTAATGGTAACCTGAGGGGTTGGGTGACGTTACACCCACACAAGACCAATGGTTATTTTACTATTAATATATTGTGTGGAGTGTAGAGGTCAGCACAATGGACTTCCTCAGCAGTCTTGCAAATACATATTTGTGTTCATTTTGAAAATATACATTAATATGAAAATATTTTAATGCTTTGAACATCATGCTTTCAGATTTCATATGTTAATGTTTTGAAATAATGCCATATGTAATAAATTTTTTTTTTTTTTTTTGATGCAATGTGAATTTTAATTGAAAAATTAATATAAAAATTAGTTTAAATTTTAAATATATATCGAAATTAATATATAATATAATTAAATTAAATTTTTATAAGTTAATTTAAATGTCAATGCTTTCCAATAATGAATGTGGTAGTTTATAATAATGTGTTATTCTTTGATGTTTTAATTATAATACATTTTAACTCTTTTGGAGTTAGAACATGTTCAATTTGACTCCCTCAATTATTATTATGGTTACCTTTGTGTAATTAGGCTAGCTTCATTTCTTATGTTGGGTGTGTGTTATATTCTTTACACATCTAGCCCCATGCACGAAGCGAGGGTAAGAGAGGGGGCGACAACCCCCCCTTCGCTTACGCTAGGCCTACCTAGGGTTTAGCACATAGTTTTGGGCATGAGTGTTTTCTTTCCATGGTATTTTGTAGGTCCGATCAAAGGAACTATGATTATGTTCTAATCCAGGGTTAATAGATTTGGGTTTATGAATGCTTCGACATGTATATATATGTATTGTAACATTGAAATGAGCATAATGAAAAATCGAACTAGAAGTCTCGATTTTGGGATCTAGAGGAAAATAACTATGTATATATGTTTTATGTTTTATGCTCTCGCTATTGTTTATTTTATGTTTTAAGAGTTCGTTTGCAAATAACTTATGTACATTGTTAAAACTACATTTTATTATCAATAGATTATGCAGTGTGTGGAGGTCCTCACATGAAAGATCCCTCCACACAATGTCCTTACTTAGGAGTTATGCACATGCATTTGTGTTAATTTTAAAAACATATGTTAATATTAATATTTTAATGCTTTGAAAATCATGCTTTTAGTTTTGACATTTTAGTGCTTTTAAATAATGCCATATTATGTAATAATGCTTTTTAATCTCGATGGAATGCAAATTTTAATTGAAAAATTAATATATAGATTAGTTCAAATTTTAAATATATATCAAAATCAATATATAAGATAAATAAATTTAACTTTGATAAGTTAATTTAAATTTGACTAGCCTCACTTATTATTATCGTTAACTCTATGTAATTGGCACGCTTCATTTTTTATTATTAATAGATTTTGTGGATTGGTAGTTCTGCATAACTTGTGCATAACTTCATTTTTTATTATTAATAGATTTTGCAGATTGGGAGTTCTGCATAATGAAAGCTTGAAATATTTCTCCGAGGCTAGCACAAGACCAATGGTTATTTTATTATTAATAAATTGTCCACAGTGGGCACAATGAACACTTGAAAGCTTCCTCCCAATAATGAGACTCCCTCTATAGCCCCCCACATATGCATTTGTGTTAATTTTGAAAATATACATTAATATTTATACTTTAATGCTTTCAAAAGAATGCTTTTAGATTTTATATTTTAATGCTTTGAAATAATGCCATATGTAATGATTCTTTTTAATTTTGATGCAACATGAATTTTAAATGAAAATTTAATATATAGATTAGTTTAAAATTAAAATATGTATTGAAGTTAATATATCAAATAATTAGATTTAATTTTGATACATTAATTTAAATTTTGTTTCTTTCAAATAATGACTGTGGTAGTTGGTAATAATGTGTTTTTTTTTATGTTTTAATTCTAATGCATTTTAATTCTTTTGGAGTTAGAAAATGTGAAATTGGACTTGCCTCATTTATTATTATGGTTATCTCTATGTAATTAGACTGTCTTCATTTTATTATTATTAATAAATTATGTGGAGTGAAGGATCCACACAATGAAAACTTAAAAGCTCCCTCTGCACAATGGATTTCTTGTGCAGTCCCACATATACTCATTTGTGTTAATTTTTAAAATATATGTTATTAATAATATCTTAATGCTTTGAAAATCATGTTTTAGTTTTGATGTTTTATTCCTTTGAAATAATGTCATAATCTGTAATAATGTGTTTTAATTGCGATTCAATGTGAATTTTAATTGAAAAATCAATATATAGAATATCTTAAATTTTAAATATATATCGAAATTAATATATAAGACAATTAAAATTAATTTTGATATCTTAATTTAAAATCTAATATTTTCAAATAATGTTTTTCTTTGGATTTGTTAATTGTAATGCCTTTTAACTCTTTTCGAGTTAGTACCTATGCAATTTGACACACAAAATTTATTATTATTGTTATATCGGTGTAGTTTCATATTTTTTTTTATTAGCATATTGTGTGGAGTGTGGAGGTCCTCACAATGAAAGCTTAAAAGTTTCCTTGGAACTCCTGCAAAATATCAATGGTTATTTCATTATTAATAGATTATTGGAGTGTAGGGGTCCACACAATGAAAATTAAAAGTTTCCTCCTCTACAATTCCGCAGATATGCATTTGTGTTAATTTTGAAAATATACGTTACTCTCAATATTTTAATGCTTTGGAAATCATTCTTTTAGATTTAATATTTTTTATGCTTTGAAATAATGCCATATGTAATAATGCTATTTAAAGTTCATTTTATTTTTTCACAAAAAGTATGTTATTTATCTCAAATTTTGATATTTCGGTGTTGTTAAATAATTAAGAATTTAGAGAGCATAAACAAAATTCTTCATTCATTCCTTACACGAACTTAATATTATGAAATGATTTTACCATCACAAAAAATGTGATAAATTTTTTATTCAATGCAGTTAAAGTTTTTTTTTAAGCACGTAGGTTGTAATTCCTTGATTTTATGTCACAACCATAATGTAAACACATAAAGTTAAGGTTTTCCAACCAAATATTTGAAAAGTGTGAATAATTATTCCACACAGCGATTTAATATTGTTTCCGTAGGTGATCATTACTCCACCGATTAACTTGACTTTGGTTTAACCAAAATCTACATATATGCATGGTCGACCATATAATTTTAACATATATCTAACATATATAGTTTCATGTGATTCAATTCATATGACAGATTTAATACTTAGTAGAGCTCATCGATTTGGTGATTAATGTAGTTTGATGCAATTTGCCTCATTTACTGGGTTAAATGACCACTTGGAAGTACCTCCGTATAGCAATTGTCCCGCACTGGTCACACCTGTATTTTTCTCCACCGTTGATCTTAGGCTCTTATGATCGATGGTGCTCATGAGGGCAGGGATGGTTAGGGTAACCACCCACCCCATATCGCACCTCACGGCTCACTCATTTCACCGCCTACCTCTGTCTGTCTTGGCTCGACAATTCTGGTTCTCCTTTGCTGCGTTTTATGTATTCCCACCTTTGCATGCAAGCACAACTCTCCGAAATGGTCTTGCCCAGTCTCAACTCTACCCGTGAAGACATAGGTAATCCTTCCGTCTTTTTCTATCGGATTTATACAGTCATTAGATGAACTTCTTTGAACTTCTTTGCGAATTTTTCTCGTGGAACTGTAATCTCTACTTATGTCGCAGTGGATCATTTCTATTTCGTTGTAAGGTGAACTATAGTGTTATCTTGGTAATTTACTATTTCAATGAAATTTTCCATCAGGTTTGCTTGTTCAACCCATGGGATTTTTAGGTTGTTTTCCTAATTACAATTTTTTTTCCAACAATACAAAGTTCGTAGCTCGTGCGATGAATTTCTTCGAGTTTACTTTCAGTTTGCTGAGGAATGAGATGGTTCTGCCCTGTGCAGGCTCGACCGATATAAGTAAGAGCCGCAAAGGTTGTTTCCCTTCCAATGTGATTCTCATTTTAATGTTATTTTCATTGTATGGTTGAAGGTTCTCTCAACCTCGCTTACATTTTTTCAAAGAGGGTTTTAATGTTCGATTGTTCCTTTTACAAGACCTGTACATCCGCATGTGGTCAGAGTGTCGAGCCGAATCGTACCTCGTGAGGAAAATTCCAGGTAAGCCCTCTAATTCTCAGTTAATGGGTATATTTGTTTTTAGTTGTGGAAGGTTACCATTTATAGCCACACGCTGTGTGTAACTTTAGCACCTACCTGTTGCGGGGTTTTGGTGTTCTTCCAACGCTGTAAAAAGTATGTCGATGCAGTGACCTCTAGTTTTAGGGTTTCAATATTTAATGAGATTCGAGGCTCGACCTTTATAAATAGTTTAATTCATGTTTTAAAATCTCTGTATTTACTTAGTGGATATTGAGATGGTCTTCGACCTTTAGAAACAGTTCTTGTTTTCAGTATTTTCTCGTTAATATGATTACTATGTCTATATGTCGAACAAGCTTCTATCTTTAATAGAAGCCAAGGTACTGAGATTCTCTCACCATCATCAGGACGAAAAAGGTGGACTATTACAGCCACAGAATATTTCACTAAGCGGATTGAGGCCATTCCAACCATAAACACCACTGATACGGTAATAATTAAATTTATGTTGGAAAATATTATATCTAGATTTGGCTGCCCTCAACATTTGGTGACTGAAAATGCAACGGCTTTTAAATCTGCCAAGATGAACAATTTCTGTCAGAAGTATAACATTGATTTGCCTCATTCTACTCCTTATGACCCCCAAGGTAATGGGTTAGCTGAGTTATCGAACAAAATTCTGGTAATAATTATAAAGAAGATGATGACAGAAAACAAAATAAATTGGGATACTAAGCTAGTTCATGCTCTTTAGGTAGATAGGGTGAGTGGCAAAAGATCAATGGGAGTTTCCCCCTTTCAACTTGTTTATGGTGCTGATATTGTGATGCCATTACAGTTGGCCCTTCCTGTTATGAAGATTTTACAAGATTAAACTAATAATTCAAATCCGATTCAGAGAAGGATGCTGCAATTGATAGAAGCTCATCAAATCCGAGACTCCCTGATGGAAAAAACACATAAGTACAAAGGAAAAGTAAAAGCTATCTTTGAAAAAAGATCAAAAAAACAGGTATTCTAGGAAGATGATTTGGTGTTGCGTTGGGATGCAAGAAGAGAAGACCATAGAAAGCATGGTAAGTTTGATAACTTGTGGTTTGGGCCATTTAAAATTGCTCAAGTTCTGGAAAATAATACATTTCTACTGAAACATTTAGATGATGATAAATTAATTGGAGGTCCAATCATTGTCATTATCTCAAAAATTTCTTTTTTTTTTGAGTCAGTCAATCTTTCCATTGTAAATATCTGGAGTGTTGTTTCAATAAGACTCCATGCCCAGTGGTAGTTGTTTTTGTAAATAGAGTTAGTTTCAGTTCAGTCAATAAAAGTTAGTTTTTTTCATTAGCTTCTAGAACTTAAAAGTCCTGAGATTTTAAGGCACTGGATCTACAATCCTTGAAGCCTTGGAGGGAGGACTTCATCCCCAATAGGAGCCACTGTTAGCACTGCAATTTTTCAAAAAAAATTCAAAGTATGGTCATCAATGTAAGTTGTGTCTTTGATCCTCTCTTGTCTCTTAAACCTATGATTGAAGGTCCTGGAGGGTTAAAATGTATCAGTTTTTTTATCACTTTTTAACAAAATCCAGAAAGAATTCCAAGTCCAATAGTTTGTTTGTGTCATAGATTCATTCGGGTAAAGTTTCTTTTAATAAGTATTTTAACTACTTTTAGTAGTTAAGGTCATGGGTTTTAACTTGAGAAGTCTTATTCATTCACTGTGATTTTTCTATCCAAGGTTAAATAAAAAAATATCATAGTCAACAGTTTTGTTCGGAATAACACAGGAATAGGTACCCTTTCCTAGAGAGGAAGCTATTTTCTTCAGAAGTTCTAGTTTTACAAGTAACACATGAATAGCTGTATTTTTCAAAAAAGTGAGAAGAATCGGAAAACAACTCTAAACAGAAGAGAACATAAGAGAAGGAGATTGAGTCTCTGGTTCCTTGGAGGTCATGGGTTGAATTTCTAGACTTTGGAGCTCTGTAACAACTTGGGGTCCCTGGAGGCTGTGGGTTGAGATAGGATCCCTAGAGCCCTATAACAACTTAGGTCCTTGGAGGTTTTGGGTTGAGACAAAGGTATCTGGAGCGCTGCAATAACTTGGGTTCCTGGAGGCTATGGGTTGAGACAAATGCGTCTAGAGCCCAATAACAACTTGGGTCTATTGAGGTTGTGGGTTGGGATGGAATCCTTGGAGCCCTGTAACAATTTGGGTCCCATGCTAGCTATGGGTTGAGATAGTATACTCTATAGCCATGTAACAATTTGAGAAGAGGCCCTGTAAAGAAACATTAAAGGAATATCTGATTGATGACTTATGGTTACTGCATTATTGTAAAAGTGTATTTTGGAATCCCTAGAAGGGGGTGAATCCTTGTGTGAGCACTTTTGGGTGAGGTGGAGTACCTTTGGACTCCCTGTGTTGTCGAAGGAAGCATTGGTCAACTAGTGGGTTTGAGGAAGGAGGTCCTTTAGAGTCCCTGTTTCGGTTGGAAACTAGTGTTTTAACCCCTTAAGAAAAAAACCCCCTTAAACTATGGAATCTAGCTCGGGGGTGAAAATTGCAAGCAAGTGTGGCTACAACTGTCTATGGTTGGGTGGAGATTATTTATATCTCAGTTCCCCTACAAATTTAAAGATAAATATTTGCTAGTACTTGTTTATTTGTTGATGAACCATGATGCATTCTTGACTGTGATAGTTTTGGATTATGGAACTGTATTTGTGTTGTTTATGTATGAATATGTGGATGCATTTTTATGCAGATACGATTTTTATGGACATATATATATATATATCTGTGTGTGTGTGTGTGTATTATTTCTTTGGAATGAGTGATATTGTTAAGTAAGCTATGTAACAATGAGCTTCTGAATCTAAAATAAGATGTTGTGTTAACAAATTTCTAATGTTGATCATAGAACAAAAAATGATTTTTTTTTTAATAAACCATATGATAATGAGAACTAAGCTATAACATTGAGTTGAACCATAAGCCAAATGAAATGATTAACTTTAATGAGAAAAACACATAAATGAATGATAGAGGAACATAAGGCCATGTTTTAGGCCGCAAAAAAGACATAAGAGATTGAAATAAAACTTGAAATAGTGGTCTCATATACCTTTTATTAATATGAAACAATTACATTGAAGACTCTCTACTCAGCAGGGTCTGCATTCACTTACATCCATTTATTTGCCTATGTTACAAGCTGCTTTTGCACATGGCAGGAATTGCATGAGCATTGAGGGTTGTTTCCCTTGAGGGGAGATAAGCCCATTAACTTTACCTAAATGAAATTCAACCTTGAATTTTGAGGAGGCTAGATGTATTTATTTGGAGTCCTAGTGCTACTAGTGAGGCATCGGAAGGTTTCGTCTAGCACCATAGAACGCATTAATAAACCATTGGCGTCAACATAAAGCCTTAATGTTGATTTGGAGGTTTTTTAGACCTATGAGACAGACTCATGGTAAATATGCCTAGCTTGAGGAGGTATGCGTAACAACAAATATTCTCTTTAGGGTGATCAAGAATATCCCCTTCTAATTCACAACATAAGGAAGTGTTGATATCCCTTAATCAGGCCAGGACATAGAGCGATAGAAAACTTGTTGCAACGCAGAGGGATCATGCCATAAAATTATAAGAAAGGATTAGGTAACCTTATCCTTTCTTTGATAAAGGCCCTATCCATAAAGGCCTCCCATTGCCATGGCTCAATTCTCCTCTAATGTGATTATTCACGAAAGTGTTGATGTGGTTCGAAAGGAATACCTCGGAATATTGTTATGAGATGCAAAGGGGGTTAACCAGGATAGCTCGATCTGAGACACGTTGGCGGCCACATAACCCCAATTGTTATGTTATTGGTTGGGGATGGACCTACCTGATAGGTCATCGTGTTAGGTTTCCCTGGAGCACTCGCATAAGGTGCAGTAATAAGGGAGCGGGATGAGGTGGCGGTACCACTACGTGTCCCAATCATGAGTAAGGGTCATGTAGGGGTATGATTGACCAAAATGACTTGGCCCTGAGATAGAACCCAAAGGTCTTACCCAAAAATATTTCTAAGGGCGTGAGAAAAGAGAATTTGGGGAAAAGAAGTAGGATGATATGGAACTATGATGTGCGCCCATCAATATTTCTATTGGTTTGAATGGTAGGCCCACAACTGAATAGGCCCTAACACCTAGCCCAAAAGTATGAAGAGAAGGTGAAAAGTGAAAAAATCTAGGTAAATACTAGCAAGATCACGTAACGATTTTATGTGGTTGGGCTCGCACCATCACCATAGTGTTATTGGCCAGAGAATGAACCACTTGAAAAGTCATCTCAATGAAGTTCACCCCAAAATATTTAAGCGGGAGTCACTTCTAAAGCACTATGATGTGACATGGGAGTGGTCGCAGGATGTGAAATACCAATGGGCAAGAGGCCATACAACCCCACCATTCACTTAATCTGGGTAAGTGAAACCTGATGGGAAGTAAAAGGGGTTCTTCTGGTAGTGCACAAAACGGGACCAAATGAGGTGACATGGGTAAGATGGATGGCCAGACACAAAAGACTGAAAGAGCTCTTATTGGTGTAGGAAGGACCCACAACTAGGTCAGCCAGATGTTGTGTTCCTGACAGATAAAGTGTCACCATAATATATGAGGTGGCAAGATAATTGCAAGTGTCGGAGACGGTGAGCAGTGTGATGTGTCTAGTAGGACCTACCTGGAAGGCACTGACTAATGCAAAGAGTGGAAGTTGTTGGAATTTGGTAGACATAGAATACATACATACATACATACATACATACATACATACATACATACATATATATATATATATAACCCTTAACGTGGAATTTAAAAAAAAAAAGAGAAAATATAATTATTCCATTCCTCTAATGGTAACCTGAGGGGTT
The DNA here is from genome assembly GCA_034641835.2 of Pinus albicaulis. Classification (NCBI taxonomy): domain Eukaryota; kingdom Viridiplantae; phylum Streptophyta; class Pinopsida; order Pinales; family Pinaceae; genus Pinus; species Pinus albicaulis. The sequence goes on from CM076577.1 coordinate 420,200,885, forward strand.
GGGTGATGTTACACCCACACAATATCATTGGTTATTTTACTATTAATATATTGTGTGGAGTGTAGAGGTCCGCGCAATGGACTTCCTTTGCAGTTCTGCACATTCGCATTTGTGTTAATTTTGAAAATGCACATTAATATTAAAATATTTTAATGCTTTGAACATCATGCTTTCAGATTTGTTATGTTAATGTTTTAAAATAATGCCATATGTAACAATTTTTTTTTAATTTTGATGCAATGTGAATTTTAATTGAAAAATTAATATAAAAATTAGTTTAAATTTTAAATATATATCGAAATTAATATATAAGATAAGTAAATTAAATTTTTATAAGTTAATTTAAATGTCACTGCTTTCAAATAATGAATGTGGTAGTTTGTAATAATGTGTTTTTCTTTGATGTTTTAATTGTAATACATTTTAACTCTTTTAGAGATAGAACATGTTCAATTTGACTCCCTCAATAATTATTATGGTTACCTTTGTGTAATTAGGCTAGCTTCATTTCTTTTGTTGGGTGTGTGTTATATTCTTTCCACAACTAGCCCCATGTGCCAAGCAAGGGTAAGAGAAGGGGCGATAGCCCATCTTCACTTGCGCTAGGCCTACCTACGGTTTAGCACATGGTTTTGGGCATGATGGTTTTCTAACCATGGTATTTTGTAGGTCCGGTCAAGGGAACTACAATTATGTTCTAATCCAGGGTTAATGGATTGGGCTTTATGAACGCTTTAACATGTATATATATGTATTGTAACATTGAAAGGAGCATAATGAAAAATCAAACTGGTAGTCTTGATTTTCGGGTCTAGAGGAAAATAGCTATGTAAATCTATTTCATGTTTTATGCTCTCTCTATTGTTTATTTAATGTTTTAAGAGTTTGTTTGCAAATAATTTATGTACATGGTTAAAACTACATTTTATTATCAATAGATTATGCAGAGTATGGAGGTCCTCACAAGAAAGATCCCTCCACACAATGTCCTTCCTTAGGAGTTCTACACATGCATTTGTGTTAATTTTAAAAATATATGTTAATATTAATAGTTTAATGCTTTGAAAATCATGCTTTTGGTCTTGACATTTTAGTGCTTTGAAATAATGCCATATTATGTAATAATGCTTTTTAATCTCAATGGAATGCAAATTTTAATTGAAAAATTAATATATAGATTAGTTCAAATTTTAAATATATATCAAAATTAATATGTAAGATAATTATATTTAACTTTGATAAGTTAATTTAAATTTGACTAGCCTTATTTATTATTTTCGTTATCTCTGTGTAATTTGGCACACTTCATTTTTTATTATTTATAGATTTTGTGGATTGGGAGTTCTGCATAATGAAAGCTTAAAAGATTTCTCCTAGACCAGCACAAGACCAATGGTTATTTTATTATTAATAGATTGTGCAAAGTGCAGAGGTCCGAATAATTAAAGCTTGAAAATTTCATCCACAATCTTGCATATATGCATTTGTATCAATTTTGAAAATATAAGTTAATATTAATATTTTAATTCTTTGAAAAACATGCTTTCAGATTTGATATCTTAATGCTTTGAAATAATACCATATGTAATAATGTTTTTTAATTTTGATGTAATGAGGATATTAATTGAAAATTTAATATATGGATTAGTTTAAATTTTAAATATATATCGAAATTGATTTATAAGATCATTAGATTTAATTTTGATACATTAATTAAAATTTTAATGCTTTCAAATAATGGATGTGATAGTTTGTTATAATGTGTTTTTCATTGAGGTTTTAATTTTAATGCAATTAACTCTTTTCGAGTTAAAACACGTGCAATTTGAATCACCTCATTTATTATTATGGTTGTCTCTATATAATTAGGCTAGCTTTATTTTTTTATTAATAAATTGTGTGGAGTGAAGGATCTACATAATGAAAATTTAAAAGCTTTCTCTGCACAATGGACTTCTTGTGCAGTCCCGCATATAGGCATCTGTGTTAATTTTTAAAATATATGTTATTAATAATATCTTAATGCTTTGAAAATCATGTTTTAGTTTTGATGTTTTATTGCTTTGAAATAATTTCATAATGTGTAATAATGTGTTTTAATTGCAATTCAATGTGAATTTTAATTGAAAAATCAATATATATAATATCTTGAATTTTAAATCTATATCGAAATTAATATATAAGACAATTAAAATTAATTTTGATATCTTAATTTAAAATCCAATATTTTCAAATAATGTTTTTATTTGGATTTGTTAATTGTAATTCCTTTTAACTCTTTTCGAGTTAGTACCTGTGCAGCTTGACCCACAAAATTTATTATTATTGTTATATCGGTGTAGTTTCATTTTTGTTTATTAGCATAATGTGCGGAGTGTGGAGGTCCTCACAATGAAAGCTTGAAAGTTTTTTCGGCACTCCTGCAAAATATCAATGTTTATTTCATTATTAATAGATTGTGTGGAGTGCAGGGGTCCACACAATGAAAATTAAAAGTTTCCTCCTCTACAATTCTGCAGATATGCATTTGTATTAATTCTGAAAATATACGTTACTATCAATATTTTAATGCTTTGAAAATCATGCTTTTAGATTTCATATTTTTAATTCTTTGAAATAATGCCATATGTAATAATGCCATTTAAAGTTCATTTTATTTTTTCACAAAAAGTATGTTATTTATCTCGAATTTTGACATTTTAGTGTTGTTAAATAATTAAGAATTTAGAGAGCATAAACAAAATTCTTCATTCATTCCTTAACGAACTTAATATTATGAAATGATTTACGGTCACAAAAAATGTGATAATTTTTTTATTCAATGCAGTTAAAGTTTTTTTTAAAGCACGTAGGTTGGAATTCCTTGATTTTATGTCAGAACCATAATGTAAACACATACATAGTAAAAAAAAAAAATTTGACTTTACCTTTTACTATTATTCAAATTATACACAAATCTGAATGTATCCGTAGAGTTAACTATGCAAACCATATGATTATTTCCATATAACATTCATAACGTAAAACAATGCGATTAAATATAGTTTTTTCCATATAATAAACATAAAGTTAAGGATTGCCAACCAAAACTTCGAAAAGTGTGAATAATTATTCCGCGCAGTGATTTAATATTGTTTCCGTAGGTGATCATTACTCCATTGATTAACTTGAATTTGGTTTAAACAAAATCTACATATATGCATGGTCGACCATATAATTTTAACATATATCTGATAGATATGATTTCATGTGATTCAATTCATATTACAGATTTAATACTTAGTACAACTCATTGATTTGGTGATTAATGTAGTTTGATGCAATCCGCCTCATTTACTAGGTTAAATGACCACTTGGCAGTACCTCCAGATAGAAATTGTCTTGCGTTGGTCACACCTGTGTTTTTCTCCACCGTTGATCTTGGACTCTTGTGATTGATGGTGCTTATGAGGGCAGAGATGGTTAGGGTAACCACCCACCCCATACCCCACCTCATGGCTCACTCATTTCGTTGCTTACCTATGTCAATCTTGGCTCTGCAATTCTGGTTCTCCTTTCCTATATTTTATGTATTCCCACGTTTTCATGTGAGCATGGCTCCCCGGAATGGTCTTGCTTAGTCTCAACTCCGCTCACGAAGACATAGGTAATCCTTCCCTCTTTTTCTGTCGGGTTTCTACAATCATTAGATGAACTTCTTTGCGAATCTTTCTCGTGGTAACTATAATCTCTACTTATGTCACAGTGGATCATTTCTACTTCATTTTCAGGTGAAATATAGCGTTATTTTTGTAATTTATTATTTTAATGCAATATTCCATCGATTTTTCTTGTTCAACCTACAAGGGTTTTAGGTTTTTTTCCTAATTACAATTTTTTTTCCAGCAATACAAATTTCGTAGCCTGTGCGATGAATTTCTTCAGGTTTACTTTTGGTCTATTGAGGAATGAGACGGTTCTTCCCTAGGAAAGATCGATCGATATAGGTAAGAGACGCAAAGGTTGTTTTCCTTCTAATGTGCTTCTCATTTTAATGTTATTTTCACTATATGGGTGAAGGTTCTCTCAACCTCGCTTACTTTTTTTCAAAGAGGGTTTTAATGTTTGATTCTTCATTTTACAGGACCTGTACATCCGCACATGTTCAGAGTGTCAAGCCAAATCGTACCTCATGAGAAAACTTCCAGGTAAGCCCTCTAATTATGAGTTAATGGGTATAGTAGTTTTTAGCCATGGAAGGTTAACATTTATAGCCACACACTGTGTGTAACTTCAGCACCCAGCTGCTACAGGGTTTTGGGGTTCTTCCAACACTATAAAAATTAAGTTGATGCAGTGAGCTCTAGTTTCAGGGTTTCCATATTTAATGAGATTTGAGGCTCGGCCTCTATGCATAGTTCAATTCATGTTTTAAAATATTTGTATTCTCTTAGCAGATATTGAGATGGTCTTCGATCTTTAGACACAGTTCTTGTTTTCAGTAGTTTCTCGTTAAAATTATTATTATTATGCCTATATGTCGAACAAGCTTCTCTCTTTAACATAAGCCAAAGTACTGTGTTAATTTTCTTAAGGGGGTTTGGACCCTAATAACAAAATATTTATATGGTAATTTTAGTATTTTGTTTTGTGTACCATATAATTGCTCATTACAGACTATGCTTCCCCCATTCGGGATTTTTTTGTTATTTGTTAACATCTTTATGGAAATTCTTCCTGAAAATGAAATGTATCTGTTGTGCAATTTCTAGATTTGACTTTTGTATTCTTTCTTTCTATATCTAGTTCTACATACTTACTTTTGTCATTTTGTTATAGAATATAGTTTTTACTAAAAATTCATTGATTAGGTTTAATGTAAATGTCAATATCCCCTTTGTCAATGTGATCAAAGGAGATGGACCCCAATTGTGTCCCCACACGGTTGGGTGCTAAACCGCTGGCCCTTCACTTACAATATTACCAGACCCTTGTTAACGCATGAGATTTTCCTTAATTTATGTTTAAGTTAGAAATGTATAATTACTGAAAATATAACTCGTGTTTTCATGGATAAAGAGCATCTATCAGTACATTTATTCGGTGTAGAACTTCAACTTCTAGATATTCATACTAGTCTTGCATGATAAAATATATTAAAATATATATATCATTTACTAGTATTTATTTTCCTACTCTACCTGTATGGAAGAGGGTAAAGTTTCTATATCATACATTCTTAACATAACAATAGAATATCAACCAAGAATTTTAACGAAGTATAAAACATTTTCTTCTCATATATGTTCCTCAACCTATAAAATAAACACTCGAAATACTTATCTCAGTGTAATATTACAGTGAAATGATGGTCCTCAAAACCTTGAGTGAGGAAATCAAGTCCTCCGCTCCCCCTGTGCTCCTCACCAGGGCCTTAGGTAGTTCACTTAGACATTAGAAGACATGCCTCAGGATATAAATCCAGTCTATACTTCTGTTGGGTTTTCCTGAGCTCCATTGGTTTCTTTACCAGCTCTAGACCACTCAATGCAAGAGGTTGTTGCTTAAACCCAACATTATTTCTGCACATAACCCCTTCCTATACTCATTATTTTCATTTTATCCTTCTAGGAAGGTAACTGTCAGAACTATATCTACCTTTTTACCATGGGTTCTTGGAATCATTTACTAATCAGTTACTTTATTTTACTTAAGACAATGTATTAATTATTTAAAAAAAATTAACTCAAGCCTTGTTAATGAATAATATTATTCGTTAAATAATACAAATGTGTCATAAAAAGTCTATCAACCGTAATTTAAATTAAAACAGGGTGTTACATCTTCCCCTGCTAAGGAAAACATCATCCTCAGTGTTATTTGATAAACGAGAATAATTTAGGATATGCTTCTTAAATAATATGCTGATCCTACCAGGTAGCCTCCTCTGGGCCAAAGTGCTTCCATTTCACTTTAACTTGTGGGATGACTCACCTCCGGAGCATTATTTCTATTCGATCTAGAATATGTTGAGGTTCTACCAAGAACTCGTCACCCGATTCTACATGTATACCTTGCCAATGTATCACATGTTTAGGGTCATGTATGTATCACTTCAACAAAGATACATGCGACACATTATGTACCAATATATGACTAGGAAAAGCCAGTCGATAAGTTACCTGTCCTATCCTTTCCAGAATTCGCAATATCTGGGTGCCAATTTGGCACAAGAATTCCCCCTGAAGGTACTCTTCTTTAGTTTAATTCTTACATATACATGGTCCCCTACCACAAATTCCGGAAAGTTACTTTTTCACTCTGCATAAACTTTTTTTTGGTCTTGGGCTGCTTTTAAATTCTGCCTAATCTTTCTTACCTCACGTTCCATTTCCTCCAGCATGCTCGGTCCAAGCATCATCTTGGTTTCTGGACTCCTCCAGTTTATAGGACTTTGACATTGTCTTCCATACAATGCTTCAAACAGACTCATCTTAAGGGATTCTTGATATCCGTTATTATAGGAAAACTCAACCAAATGCAGATACTCTTCCCAGTTTGTAGGTTGTTTCATTACGTACCTATGCAACATATCCTCCAAAACTTGATTCAACCTCTCCATTTGCCCATGATTTTGAGGATGGTAAGCGGTACTAAACTGTATTTGCGTTCCCAATCCAGTGAATAGTATCTTCTAGAAAGATGATGTAAATTTTACATCTCGATCTGAGATGACAATCCTGGGAATACCGTGTAATTTAAAAATTTCTTTCATGAAAATATCAGCAATTTGTACTATCTTGTAGGTTTACTGGATAGGTATGAAATTAGCCACTCTGCTGAGTCTATCTACTACCACCATGATTGAGTCATTGTTTCTTTTATTTCTTGGTATTCTGGTGATGAAATCAAGGGATATGACTTCCCACTTCCATTCCAGTACTGGGATAGGCTGAAGCAATCTTGTTGGATGCTGGTGTTCTACCTTGACTTGGTGGCACTATAAGCACTTGGTTAGGAATTCCGCAATGTCCTTACACATCCCAAGCCAAGAATAATCTTTCCTAATTGTTGTTAACATTTTCTGATATCCTGGATGTCTGGCATAGGAACTCCGATAATACTCATCCAGAATCAACCCCTTCAAAATCATTTGATTAGGAATATGTATTCTCTTTCAATATACTAAGAGTTGTTTATCATTAAGCTCATAGTCTGATTTATTTCCTTACTTTTCGCTTTCTTTTGCTTGTTGCCATAAGAACTAATATTCAGGGTCTTTCCTTGCTGCCTCCACAATTTTCTCTTGAAATTTGAATTCAACTTAGCTAAATTAATTTCCATAGATGCCATTCAATTTTCTGCTTAAAGAATCGGCCACACGGTTCTCGTTATCTTTCACATGTTGAATATCAAAATCAAATTCACTTAAAAATGCATTCCATCTTACTTGGTGAGCATTCAAATTGGGTTGTTTAAAATAGCTAGTTAAATTGCTGTGATCAGTTCTTAACACAAACCTTTTTCCCAACAAATAATGCCTCCATATTCACAAGGCATGCACTACTGCAGTTAGCTCTGAATCATAGGTGGAATACCTTTTCTCGTCATCCTTTAGCTTCCTGGATTCATATGCTAGGACTTTCCCTTCTTGGGTCAAAACTGCTCCTACCCCTTCCTTGCATGCGTCAGTGCATACTTCAAATTCCTTACTCGGGTCTCCTACTTTCAGAATAGGGGCAATAGTTAGCATCTCCTTCAATACACTACTACATTTGGTGGAAATTCCGACACTTGGTTCCGATGCTTTTGACCAAATGTCGGAAATTTCCCCAAATTTTTTCCATCCCACCCGAAACCGTCGCTATACTGACGTTTATAGAAACGTGTCGCAATACCAACACTTAGAAAAGTGTCACAATTGCGACGTTTGGAGGAAGACGTCGCAATTGCGACACTATGGCCCAAAGCGTCGCTATTGAGACGACTCCAATCGTCGCAAGTGCGACACAATGTCTAGGTGTCGCCATTGCGACGTTTGGAGGCACCCGTCGCAATAGCGACGCTTTTTCCGCCGTCGGTATAACGACACTTATATGCGCGCTACATAAAAATGATTTTATTGTTTCGTATTCGTCGCAATAGCTACATTAACGTCTGATATCACGCGCGCATTCGCCCTCCACTCTTGTAGAACAACATTCGCCCTCAACTCTTGTAGAAAAGCATTTGCCCTTAGCATTCACCCTCAGCTCTTGCAGAACAGCATTTGCCCTCAGCATTCGCCCTCAGCGTTCGCCCTCAGCTCTTGCAGAACAGCATTCGCCCTCAGCTCTTGTAAAATGGTAAGTTCTTACTGCAGGCCCTTCCTCCTATAGTAGGGTTGACTCTATTTGGGTTTTTTTGGTCAATTCCATTGGATTGTGTTAGGCTGTAGGGTTCTCTCTAGATGTCCAGAATCAAGATTCAATACCCTCTATTATCTTCATCACCCAATACAAGATTTAAATTTTTCCCAAAGAAACGCTTATTAATTTGGCAGCCATTATTTCTCCCTGCTTTAAAAACCCTACATTTAAATGAAAACAAGCATTGCATTTCTACTACAAAAATCTATTAGTGTTCAAATGTACGTGTGCATCACTTGTGTAGGGTATTAATTTTCCACTTTCACATTATCTAAGAATGTGTGCAGTATAGTTCATATTTTTTGTGATTTAGATTATCTTGAAAAAGGAAAGGTAAATTATTTCCTATGGAAAAAGAAGGTTTTCCCTTTTTACTACTGGAAATGGTACAACAAAGTTCCATTTCTACCCGAAACTCCTATGAAACAGGAACCAAATAAAGGCCATGTCCTCAATGGACATCATTTGGCTTTGAAAATGGCCATTGCACCGTGTTGTTTCTTATATTGCATCACGATATTTTCTTAGGTCATTTCTTGTTTCTTGAGATGAAAAACAACCAAATAAATTGTGAAGATCCTTTCAAGAAATAAATGACCATTTCTCAATCATATCTCAACTATTTTTTATTTTATTCAGTGGTTGCTTACTTTGAGAGAAATTTGACACTTTAATAAGGAATATAACATAAAAATGCAAAATGGGAAGGAACTGATGAGGTAGATGACCTTTAGTTGTTGTCAATTAAGAATTGATAATACACGATGCATTTTCTGTACTACAAACTAGATTCCTTCCTGGAGTTAGGACACAGAGTATTGAATCAAAGTTGTAGTTTCTAACTTCTTGTATTGGTTCATCAATCTTGAAATTTAGACATTGCATGTCTTCATTGCTTCATGTTTGAATAATTTGCATCATATCGTACAATAGGAAATTAGGAATTATGATTATTATTACTTTATGGATCTGTTAAGTTACTTTTAAGTTTGAATGGTTTAGTGTGAAATTATTCTAGTGTGCCCCTAGGCCCAGGTGAAGGAATGCCAAGGACTAAGAACCCTAGTTTTTAAATGGTATTGTTTCTTATACCCAAAAACCCCTCAACATCACTTCTTATTAGTTCTTAACAATAGTGTTGTAAACAATTTTAGAATTGATATAGCAAAATCTCGCACTTCTCAAGATAAAGTCCTAAAGCTAAAGTGTGATACCATGTGTAATTCAATAGCCCCATTTTCACCTCACCAACCTCTTTTCACTTCGGGCTAGCTTTCCTCCAACTCAAGGGGGGTTCTCCCTAGTAGATGTTAGGTATCTAATGGCCCAACCAAACCAATTAAAGAGCCCCCTAACTCTCTATGTTTACTACTATCAATCAAAATATTGAACAATAGGGTCAGACATGCATCCTGAAGATAAAATTGCCAGGGTATTTTTGGGTAATTTCAAAGGGAAAGTCCCCAAACACATATAATCAAGGAATTATAATGTGATTTCAAACATTAAATATCAACAAAATCGTTTAAAGGATATTGAAAGGAAAAAGGTGATGGAAGATAGAAAGTGCCTTACTTAAATGCTCTAAGGATTTTTCAATAATTACTCCAAAAGCTTCACTTCAAGGCCCTTCAAGATCATCTCCAACAATGTTATACCATCAGCTTCAACAATGTTGCTCCAAAAATGTCCTCAAGGTCTTCATAACAAGTTTACTAGAAGTTGCTCCAACAATATATTCAATAAGGTCTTCATTGTCAACTCGTCTCTTGTTTGGGTGCCTTAATGTGCAATGACATGTTTCCAGGACTGAATTCAATGCAAGGCATATTTGAAACTTTAACTCTGTCGTCCGGTGTCTTATTAGAAATTATTTCATTTTTCATTTTGTGTTTTCAAGTTAGATATTGTTTTCAAGTTTTTACATTTATAATTTTATTGCAATGTGGTAGACTGATCAGAGCAGTGCAGGAACAACCCCGAGATGGGATGATCGCAGAAAGAGGCTAGCGGAAGAACATGTACAGTGCCAGCATTGCTCTATCTTCAGGTATTTTAGTTATTTACATAATTGAAATAATATTAATTTTTTTCAAATATGCATACACCTAGCCATGGTACGCCTGATGATTCCCTCTTCGAGGAAGAGCTTTCTTCATCCCTATCTCCAGTGTTCTTGTTGCGAAAAAAGGCACGAGATGCAAGGTCAAAATTTAATACTTTGATAGACGCACCTCAAACACCTGAAACAGAAGAGAGGATAAAACAACTTATGAGCCATCTAAGAACATATTAGGTAATAATAAAAAGTCAAAAGGATATTTTTTTAATTCTGCATGAGATGAATTGTGATAGTTTGATTTTTAATTTTTACATTGACTAAACTAACAAAAAGTTCTTTTGTATGTAGTGTTTTCTGGCACTTGCTGAACTCGGTGTTGGTGGTAGTGGGACACAAGGGCAAGAGATTGCCCAACAATCCTCTCGTACACCTTCTACTCCTTTAGGTGCCAGCCAAGAAACACACCTTGCCCAAGCAGACACCCAGCCAACCGCTAAACGTGTTGGCAATGATGAGGTTGATATGGCCAACTACATTATTGTGTTTCCTGGAGCTAAACGTGTCAACTCCACAGGGACCATTAATGGCATGTTGTTGGTGAACGATGAAGGTGTCCATATAAAGCATGTACAACTCCCAGATAAATTTTAATATTTTAACTATTTCATGTACTTTATCTAAAACATATTTATCATGATTTTTATTTTTAAATTAATGATAATATCTTCTTCTTTTTTCTGTGTAGGAAACAATGAGTTCTACAGGTATTTGGAGAGCCATGCATTGGTAATTTTTGGCCCAACCATACGCACAGGGTGGAATTCCCAGAATTCCAACCTGAAAAAAGAACTTCTAGATTATTTAGAAGCCCTTTTTGGGGTCGGCACATTTGACAGAACAACGGTGGCTCGGGTAGCTGGAAAATATTTGAAATATACCAAGGACACCTATAGGACACAATTGAAATTTAACCCTAGATATGAGCATCCTCTCACAGTTCCAGAGAGTGAGTGGAGAGCACTCATCCATGACGGAAAAGAGAAAAGGGCAAAGAAAGAAGGAAAAATGCCAACTGGACCTGCAAGGTAAATTACAACTTTAATTCAATAGCTTTAATTTTCTTTATGTCTAAAATAAAAGTGTGCTACGTCATATCCGACTTCAATATTTTGATGCTAGGTTGCCTAACACCTCAAAGGCAACCAAAGCTAGGATTGAGAAAAAGGGCCATCACAAGCTCGGCCAGGGTGGCTACTTGAAATTAGCTGCAAGAATTGTAATTAAGTAGCTAAACATCTTATAATTAATTGTATCGCCTTCCAACGTTTTTGTAATCCTATCAAATATGATTAAAAATACACAATCATATGTAATGTAGGGTGATGACTTCGAAACAGAAACTATAGAGGAAGATAAAAATATCGCTTTCCATTTCGGCTATCAAGCCGTAGTTGAACGTCGCAGAAGCTTGGGGCAGGTCCCAAGATCCAGAATGCCTGATAAGGTAAAACATTAACCTTTAAATATGTTTGTTTTCGTCCATAAATTTAATTTCTAACAACTTTGTTTAAATCAGGGGAGCAACACTACCGACGAGGCAAATAACCCAGTTTTAGAGCCAGATGTAGATGATCCTCACGTGCAACCTGATCATTGTAGTGGGGACCAAGCCGACAATGCTACTATCAGTGAGGGCCGTGACGATAATTAATTTCCACTTATAATTTTTTCTAATTATACCTTGATGGTTGTCCTTATAACTTTTTTTGTTTAAATGACAGAGAATGTTTCCCTTGAGGATCTTACCACTAGAGAGGAAGACAGGGCAACAGTCCCAATGGCGACAACTGGTGCACCAGGTAAATAATCTCATTGCAATTTTTTTATTAATATTACAGAACTAGCTCAATGATATTTAAAAACTGACAATTAAAATTTAATATTATCTATTTTTGTAGGCGATGCCCCGTCAGTGGATGAGACCAGACATCGTGACTATGCAACTAGGTCAGCGGCGACAACTGGTGCACCAGGTAAATAATCTCATTGCAATTTTTTTTATTAATATTACCGAAATAGTTCAATGATATTTAAAAACTGCCAATTAAAATCTAATATTATCTATTTTTTTAGGCGATGCCTCGTCACTGGATGAGACCAGACATCGTGACTACGCAACTAGGTCAGCGGCGACAACTGGTGCACCAGGTAAATAATCTCATTGCAATTTTTTTTATTAATATTACCGAACTAGTTCAATGATATTTAAAAACTGACAATCAAAATTTAATATTATCTGTTTTTGTAGGCGATGCCCCGTCACTGGATGAGACCAGACATCGTGACTACGCAACTAGGTCATGACGTGTGGGTGAAAAGGCACGAAACAGGAGCAGAACATGATGATATTGATGATGTAATTAGGAGCTTTAAAAATAGGAAGAAGAAAAAGAAAATTCGATAATGTAAAATATTGTATTATTGTAAGACAAACGTTACCAATGACCATACTTGGAACGTTTTTTGCGTTATATAAAAAACTCATTTATCATACTATTTTTATGTCAAGCATTAATTGCAATGTTTCCTAGCGTACTTTTTGTTGAATTGTTTTTTTATTAGTTATTGAATATTTTTTTTTATGCTCATGAAATTAAAAAATGAAATATAGATTGGGTATTGGGGAATTGAGAGTGATGTGAGGGGGGGGGAGGGGCCATAAGAGCTTCCACCTTCACGTGGTTGGCCCTGTTTAGTAGAGAATAATTTATTGGAGCGATTTAATCTTGGAGCAAACCTCCCTCGATCCAGTGTAGCAACAAAAAAGTCACTGTTGACTTATTTGCTACTCTTTCAGATCGTGGGAGGCTTGTTCCAAGTTCATGCGACTCCAATAAATTGTTCTTGAAACGAAGAGGAGCTTATTCAGGTATGTTTTGAAATTTTCAACATATGTTCTAACATTATCATAAGAATGCATCTTAGAGTAAAAAATACTACATCAATTGCTTGTATTTATTGTATAGATAATGATGGATTTTGATTGACTTGGCAGTGCAGGTACAAATCCTCTTGCATCATGAGCAATACAACTTGTCAACCAGGGTCATGTCCAGGATATTTTTGCTTGTGCGCTTGACCAGATTCGTAATGTCACATTTTGTAAGTTCCTTTACAGTTCATAATTCAATATTAAGCTTGTTCATGATTATTATCTAGGTTTTTTGTATGTGTTTTTCATCTATTTGATTGTAAGCAACTCTGCATGTTTCCTATTGTTCACTATGATTTCTCCCATTACCACTCCCAGGATGAATCCAAATTTATTATTACATAGGTTACTTTATTGTTACTATGATTTCTCCATTTACGATTTCATAGGTTACATCATGTAAAGTTGTCAATCTCAGGTTGGTGATGAGCTTTAGTTCTCCAGATTTGGGGCTTTTCTGATATTTTCTCCCTCATGTCATTCCTGCATCACCTCGTTGTTTGAGCATGCCAATTGTCTACCACTTGTGCCAATTGGCACATGTCAATCTCTGAGTGGTGCCACATTTCACCTATTTTCAGTGAGAGTTTAGGGTTTCTCTAACATAGCTTCAGAAATCCGATTCAGTGCCTGCTTGAATATTGTCACATAATACTCATGGTTTGGATTGATGAGCATGTTATGAATGGTTGTTTGATTCATAAGAACCACCCATATAGTCATCTTGAGATATTTCAGAAGTTTTCTCGGGTTTCCTTTTTCACCGTTTCTAGTGGGTGGGATGGTGTGGGGTGATCCATCAATAATGGTGCTCTTGTAGTAGGGAATTTGTTTTTGGGGATATAAAGGAGCATTTGATGTAGATATCCCATTGGATGCATTCATAGATGGGCACGAGAGGTCAAGAATTTAAATTAAAAATATACAACCTCTAGCATGGCAACCTGAAGGCCGCGAGAGACACTGGTTAAAGATTGTTTTGTGCTGGCCTTAATATAGTCGTGATTTCTTTCTATTATCTTAATGCAAATATATAGTCCGGTATCATTAAAATGAGGATTGTGGTTGTATTTCTCTTTGGTTGTTTCTCTCTTAATGCTCTAGAAGTTGCCAAAAGTTGCGATAGTTGTTTAGTTTGCCTGTTACAACTTAAAAATGGTTTTTAGCAATGGGAGTCATGTTTTTTAAGGTTCATACTAATATGAAGATCTTGTAATTCTATATTCAGGATAAGAGAAGATGGCCTCTGCTTTGGGCAGTATGACAACAATTGCCACATCTACCTCATTGGTTAACAATGGAAAGGGGAAGAAGTTGGGTGCAATGTTTGATAATTATGGCAGACAATTGTCTTCTCTTTTAGTTTTTTCACCCATTTCCTTTAATCGCTCAAGCAGAAGAGGGACTCTGATATTACATGACAGAGAGAAGGTAGTTAATACAAGAGCTATGGAAAAGGAGTTGTACTTCAACAAGGATGGCTCAGTGACAAAAAAATTGCAGGTCAGAGAAAAAATTATGTTTTAAGGAAGGTCACCTGCACGTGAAACTTCACTGCGGTGGATCTTTCCTTGTCCACTTATATTCGATTTTAATGTGTTATTTTAATTTTTCATGGAGGGTTTTTTTGGCATATGGTCTGGCATTCAATTGCACACTTACTGAAAGCATTGTCAATTTGTCTTGCAGGCGGTGTGAACAAACTTGCTGATCTTGTTGGAGTCACCCTTGGGGCGAAGGGAAAAATGTTGTCTTGGAGAGCAAGCATAGTTCTCCGAAAATAGTTAATGATGGTGTGACAGTAGCTAAGGAGGTAATTTGTAGATGTGTGCTTTGGTTTTCTTTTTAACGTTGTATTAGTTCCCCCTCTTAAATGTCTTAGATTTGGTAGGCATAATTTGAAAACTCAAAGGTGAAAGGAAACATATTTGTTACCCAGTGGTCTACTTGGCCTATGGACTAGCCACATTAGAGTAATGCATAAATCTTTTCACAAAAATAAAAGGAAAGGGTTATGGGTGAGTCAAATTTTATTGTTATTGACAGTGTAATGAAATGTATCTCAATGCTATGGTTTTGGCCTTTTTATTGGTTGAATTAGAGGACCCAGTTGAAAATATTGGGGCCAAGTTGGTAAGGCAAGCTGCGGAAAAGACAAATGATTTAGTTGGGGATGGAACCACAACATCTGTTGTTCTTGCACATGTTGGAATATTGAAAAATTCCAAAACAATGAATGGAGAATAAATCTCCCTTCCTCTAACACAGAGAAAATAAAAATTTCTTTGACAGGAGACAGAGTTTCAATACTTTGAAAACAAACTTCTATTCCCTTCAATAACTCAAAAAAAAATATTACACTACTTCCTCACTGAGAGGGATTACAAAATTATGACTGCTACAAAACGCAGTGCATAAAACCAACTCACTGTCTGTTCAAAACAAACATACTCTGTCTCTAAGACACTCTGCTGTGTTTTTCCCTTTCGCACTGCTGTGCATACACACATAAAAAGTTACACTCAGTTTTTCACTTTTTACACACTGCTATGTAATAAAAAATTTACGTACTGTCTATAAAAAAAACTACCAAGCTTTTTCGACCTTTTTTATTTTATATGCCGGAACATATAAAACATATTATAATAAACCCTCTTTTAAAAAAAATAAAATTAAAACTAAATTCTATGGCCCACCTTTCATTTTGCATATGATATATATATATAACATATGTTTAAAACATATGTATATATTAAAGCATACATAAAATTAAATTATCAAAACATTAAAGAACCCTTTCCATCGGACTTCAAAAGTTTGAATAGATTGAATTTCAAACCAAATTCGCGTTCCAAAATGGGATGTTGACGTCTGCCTAATTTGTACGTGAATTCTCAATCCAATGTGCCTTATAAAAATTTCGGGTCCGGTTTTCAGGTTTTCAGATTCCCTTCAATTTCATGTGATCCAATATTAATGCTCCACGTGTCTTCCTTTTGAATTTAAAAAACTGGGGGGTAAATTTATGTTTTTTTAATTGCTGGTTGGTGAATTGCGTTAATGCTGGTTGTTGTGTTTAAATACAATCCTGTACAGAAATATGGCTGTGGCCGTCTACAAAAAAAACTTGCAGGAATTTTAAATGCTGAATTAAATTTATGGATGGCGTGCAAGCAACCTCCAAAAAAAAATGTTGCTGCTACAATCGTCCTTCTGCTGCAGCAGTTGAAGTTAAAATTCAACAGCACAGGGTTTAAAAAGTGAGGGTGTAAAGGTAACTTTTTGTTGATAGTACTGGATTAAGATCATCTATTCATTTTTGTAGGGTCTTCTAGTGTTTGGTTTTTTAGTTTTGGGTTGGGCTTATTGAGTCTAAGATAGTTTTTGAGTGAAAAAATTGCTATCAGGTATTAAAAAATTTTGGTTCTTTTGTCAAAATTTATGAGCTTGTTAGGAAATACAAAGCTGACAATGGTTGTATCTTAAATTTGTGGAAAATAATTTGAAATGAAACCTTTTTGTTTAGGTTGTTGCAGCAGGTGCAAACCCCATTCAAATTACTGGGGGCATTGACAAGACAATAAAGGCCCTTGTTTCGGAACTCAAAATTTTGTCAAAGGAGGTAAACGCTTGCCTTTTGAGTAGGCTGGTTTTCCTTTTTGTTGATAGTTTGGTGTATCTAATTGAATTAGTTGCCTAAGGTATTTTTGGTTGCAAACTCCTTTTCATTTTTCATACAGTATTGGCCTTGTGGAATACATTTGATTGTGTGGTCTTGTTAGATCTACAGCATTTGTAGTTGTTTAGTCTTATGGCCGAGGTGCACTTTTATTATGGAAATAGTTGATGCAATATTGTCATTTAATCCTTACTGCAGGGTAGCATGTTGAGAAGTTTCTTGTGAAACAATTGGTATTCAAAATGACACTTGATCCTATACAGCATCATGCACTTGACTTCAAAATTAATATTCAAAGTGTGCCAGACAATTCTTGCAAAATTTCAAATATTTATGTTGTTTTAAACCATTATCTTTTTCATGTATTGGATGCTGAAAATGAGAAAAAGACTTTGGTATGAAACCAAATGGTGAATAATTTCCAGCAAAAAAACCACTTCCGAGACATGATTTAGAAGTAGAACATATGTACTTATGAAGCATAGAAATATCTCCTTGATGCATTGTCAATGTTTGGCTAGGGTTATTTTTGGAGAAAATAACTACTTATTCCTAGAATAGTGATCTTCAATACAAGTAAATGCTAGAGAAGAGAGATCATCGTGTGACATAAACCTATTAAAAAAAGTGAACAGGGAATGATTATTAATTATGGCATACTAAGTTGTCAGTGATTTTGACTATTTGTCTTTAACATGTAAAATGTTAAATTCCAAACTTACATCATCATGGTTTGGCATCATGAGCTTGACTAATTGTCCACCATGCTCATAATTTCATTGTTGTCTTCATATCTATAAAAAATGTTTCAAATAATAATAAAAAAGTTCTATAAGAAAAATCTAGACCTCCATGCTGCTGCTCCTTGTGAGATAAAGTCAAAATTGCATTACACAATCTGACACATAAGAATCTCCTATATCCCGGTGGTATGTATCCAAATTCTTATAATAGTGTCTTCAAGACTTATGTTGAAATTTCCAATGAGATATTTAAGCAATGAAAGATGGAGCCTTCTTCATTGTTGTATATGTAACAGTCTTTTATTAATATAAAGATTGATGGTTTTGTCTTTCTGAAAATGAAATGTAAAAATAATTTGTTGTGGTCAATTGAAAAGTTTTTTTTTTAAAGATTTTCATTATGGAAGGGCGACATAGATATATGCCCTTCTAATTGAAATTCGGACTTGCCCTTCAAATTTGATCATTGTGTGGGACCTTAACAAACAATAAAACTATTCCGCCGTGCGTTATATAAAACATATAACAAAACCTTTGTCAAAACTTCAAACGAACCCTTTAGCCATGGGTATTTCATCACGAATTGATCATTTTACCATGTACCTTCTTCTAGAGGAATATTCTTCTACTTTATTAGGTACTTCATAATGGTTATATGTCAAAGAGATACAAAATTTTTATCTATAACTTTTTGTGGTTCAAGAATCAACTTTCATTCTTCATCTAATTTTGGAAGTTCTATTTGCATTGGCATATTTTTTCCAAAAACCTTTTTTAGGCAAGATACATGAAAAACCTTATGAATGCAAGAAGAAGGAAAATATAACTTCTATACCACTTGTGCAATCCTATGAATAATTATTTAGGGCCATAACATTTTTGAGCTAATTCTTTATTCTTCCTTTTCTTGAATGAAGATTTCTTATAATGCTATAATCTAAAAAATACCCAATTACCCTCCTCAAATTATCTTTCACTTCAATGTTGTTCCCCTTGTTGTTTTATCATGTTTCATGTCATTTGAAGGTTTTCCATAATAATTTTCAAAGTTTCTTTAGTATTTCCATATGTGACTATGTTTCCTATACTTTGGACTTATCTTGCAAAAAGTATGAGATACTAGGAGTTGGATATCCATAAAGGGCCTTAAATGGGGAAATTTTAGTAGATGTGTGATAGGTAGTATCATATTACCATTCTTCCTTGACGAACCCATTTCATCCATTAAGATTGCTTTTCTAAATAGTAACATTGTAGATAACCTTAAAAACATTTGTTAACTATTTTTGTTTGACCATTTGATTGTGTTTGATATGTAGAACTCATGGCAGCTAGTGTTTCTCCACTCATATTAAATAATTATTTCCAAAATTTTCTTGTTACTATTACTTTAGGAAAACCATGAAGACTATGAATTTCTTTCACGGACACTTCTGCCACTTGGCTTTTTGTTTATGTACTTTGATCTCTACAAAAAAAATCTACAAAATTTGTCTCTATAAACGACCACAAAAATGTAATACTTACCTTTATATTTCAGTAACCCTGTAATAAAGTCTATTGATATATCTTCTAGTCTTTGAATATGTATGTGGAATGGTTGAAGTAACCCTAGAGATTTTACTATCTATCTTTTATTTATTATGCAAACCTGACCTTCTCTTACATTCGGGCCTTCGGGAGGGGAGTCGTGGCATGAATGTGGAGGTAGCACCTAGCGATCCTAGACCTTTCGAAGGATGGTGCCGAATCGTCGAGGATCTGGAGGAGTAGTTTGGTTAATTTGTTTTTCTTGCTTCGTGGCCCACTTAATTGGGCTACTTTTAGATTATTTTACTGTGTTGGACCTTTGTAATATTTTTGAATTCTGTAAATTAAACGTTCAAGACTGGTTTCCCTGTATGAGGGCAGTCTTCTTAATTTTTTGATTTTTTGATGACAAATTTGCCATGAGTCTGGGCAATGATTTTGATTTTGGTGTAATTTTATTCCCACTATTAATAGATTAAATTTACTTAGAATTTTTTTTTTTGCCCTGTTTCTATTTTAAACCTGTTTTTTGAAATACAGAGCCATGTTTATATGGTCTATGTATTATACTCTTTCTATGTATATCTACAGGAACCTTTTTGCTATGAACATGGTGGATGCTGTAGCGGGCTACTAATGGAAACAAGTGAGCCTGAACCTTACATCTCGGATGCAACAGATGGTTACCAATTTTGGAATCGAGCGATTCTGATCTTACAAGCGAGCCTGGGTTTCTACAGATGGTTATCACACTCCTCACATGATTAGCGTTTTTCTCTGTTCAAGGATTTTGGGTACTTTAATTTGTATTTGGAACAATGGACGTCGGTACTCTATCTGTTGCTTTACTATTCTACATACTGCTATTTCACTTTCTTATAGATGCCTCGGGCATATTTGGATGCTTTCTCATATTTTTCGATAATCTCCATGTGGACCGTTACTGGGTTTTATATCAAGTCCCTGTATGTGACATGGGGTATTTTTCTATCACTGTCTGGGGTGGGACTTCCACTTTTCTGGATGGATATTTGGGTTCCAATCTTCTGATGTGAAAATGTAATGACTTCATGGACTGTTTTACTTCATATAATATATTCAAAACAACGTTTTTTCTCTTGTGAAAAAAAAATGATTAATGTTTATCACTCTGCCTTCAAAACTAGTGATGTTGGTCTATGTTGCTGGTTTATTGATATGGTCTGATGGTCTTTTTTATATTTTGGACATATCACACTCCTCACATGATTAGCGTTTTTCTCTGTTGCAGGGTTTTGGGTACTTTAATTTGTATTTGGAACAATGGACGTCGGTACTCTATCTGTTGCTTTACTATTCTACATACTGCTATTTCACTTTCTTATAGATGCCTCGGGCATATTTGGATGCTTTCTCAGATTTTCGATAATCTCCATGTGGACCGTTACCGGGTTTTATATCAAGTCCCTGTATGTGACATGGGGTATTTTTCTATCACTGTCTGGGGTGGGACTTCCACTTTTCTGGATGGATATTTGGGTTCCAATCTTCAGATGTGAAAATGTAATGACTTCATGGACTATTTTACTTCATATAATATATTCAAAACATCATTTTTTCTCTTGTGAAAAAAAAATGATTAATGTTTATCACTCTGCCTTCAAAAATAGCGATGCTGGTCTATGTTGTTGGTTTATTGATATGGTCTAATGGTCTTTTTATATTTTGGACATATCACACTCCTCACATGATTAGCATTTTTCTCTGTTCAAGGATTTTGGGTACTTTAATTTTCATTTGGAACAATGGAAGTCGGTACTCTATCTGTTGTTTTACTATTATACATACTGCTATTTCACTTTCTTATAGATGCCTCGAGCATATTTGGATGCTTTCTCAAATTTGTCGATAATCTCCATGTGGACCGTTACTGGGTTTTATATCAAGTCCCTGTATGTGACATGGGGTATTTTTCTATCACTGTCTGGGGTGGGACTTCCACTTTTCTGGATGGATATTTGGGTTCCAATCTTCAGATGTGAAAATGTAATGACTTCATGGACTGTTTTACTTCATATAATATATTCAAAACAACGTTTTTTCTCTTGTGAAAAAAAAAATGATTAATGTTTATCACTCTGCCTTCAAAACTAGCGATGCCGGTCTATGTTGCTGGTTTATTGATATGGTCTGATGGTCTTTTTATATTTTGGACATATCACACTCCTCACATGATTAGCGTTTTTCTCTGTTCAAGGATTTTGGGTACTTTAATTTGTATTTGGAACAATGGACGTCGGTACTCTATCTATTTCTTTACTATTCTACATACTGCTATTTCACTTTCTTATAGATGCCTCGGGCATATTTGGATGCTTTCTCAGATTTTCGATAATCTCCATGTGGACCGTTACTGGGTTTTATATCATGTCCTTGTATGTGAGATGGGGTATTTTTCTATCATTGTCTTGGGTGGGACTTCCACTTTTCTGGATGGATATTTGGGTTCCAATCTTCAGATGTGAAAATGTAATGACTTCATGGACTGTTTTACTTCATATAATATATTAAAAACAACGTTTTTCCTCTTTTAAAGTTTCATTTTTTAAAAAATTGAACCCGCCATCGCTATACCAACGCCTTGCAAGCATCGGAATTGCGACAGCTTAAAAACGTCGGAAGAGTGATAGTATAAAAACGTCGGACAAGCGTCGTTCAAAATGTCGGACCAAATTTCGTCAGAATTGCGACAGTTTACAAACGTTGGAAGAGCGATGTTCAAAACGTCGGACCACATTTCGTCGAAATTGCGACAGTTTACAAACGTCGGGAGAGCGACGTCCAAAACGTCGGACCACATTGCGTCGGAATTGCGACAGTTTACAAACGTTGGAAGAGCGACGTTCAAAACGTCGGACCACATTTCGTCGTAATTGTGACATTTTACAAATGTCGGAAGAGCGACGTTCAAAATGTCGAACCACATTTCGTCGGAAGTGCGACAGTTTACAAACGTCGGAAGTGCGACGGTTTGGGAAACGTCGGAAGAGCTACGCTTGTTTGGAAGCAACGAAAAAAATGTCGATAGTGCGACACTTTTTAAGTGCGTTGGAATTGTGACGGTATGGCAAACCACGTTTTTCCCGCCCTCGAACTGTCGCTCTTGTGACGACTATGTGTCGGAATAGCGATGAATTGGTCGTCGGAAATTCCGCCAAATTTTCTAGTGATAGTTCGAAACTATTTTGACATTATTGAGTCCACTTAAAGACTCGTCCTTTCCACTGTAGAGAGGTAATAGGAAAATCTATTTTAGAGAACCCATTAATTAATTTTGGTAATAGCTAGCTAAACCCATAAATGAACGTACATCTACCACATTCTTAGGAACTTTCCACTCCATAATTGTGTTTATCTTTTCAAGGTCTACAGAAATCCCTTCAACAGATATCACGTGTCCCAGATATTAGATCTGCTTCTTGAAAATTTCACATTTACTAAATTTAGCGTAGAGCTGGTGTACCCGTAACATTTTCATCACTGTGTGCAAATGTTCCTTGTGCTCTTCCATATTCCTAGAGTAGATCAATATATCATCAATAAAAATTAAAACAAACTTATCCAAAAATGGGTGGAAATTTCCATACATCAAACTCATGAATTTTGTTGGTGCATTGGTTAATCTGAATGGTAGCACCACAAATTCATAATGCTTGTACCGGGTATGGAAAGCTATTTTGGATATGTCTTCCTCCTTAATCCGTATTTGGTGGTACCCTGACCTTAATTCAATCTTGGAAAACATTGTTTCCCCCTTCACTTGATCAAATATATCATCTATGCATGGAAATGGGTACTTATTCTTGACAGTCAATTTATTGAGTTGTTGTAATCCATGCACATCCGCATAGTACTGTATTTCTTCTTAACAAACAACACTAGTGCTCCCCAAGGAGACACACTTGGCTGAATATATCCTTTGTCCATTAATTTCTACAGCTACATTTTTAATTCTATTAATTCATGTACACTCATTCTATATGGATCTCGTGACACAGGGGCTACCCCAGGTATTAATTCTATTGTAAAATCAATGTCTCGTTTTGGTGGTAATCGTGGAATATTTTCAGTGAACACATTTCGGAATTCCTGCACAATAGGAATATTTTCCAGCATGAGGGTCTTATCCTCGGAGTTAGAGAACCCTACTTGAATTTCACAGAGTTGAAATCCCTTTCTAATGCATTTACTCAGTTGGGATGCAGTAATGGGACACAACTGAAGTGGCTTCTTAATTCCCGGAAATTCCTGATGTATACCATATTTCAATTTAAAATAAATGACTTTGTCTTTGCAATCCACTAATGACCAATTTCTTTCTAACCAGTCCATTCCTAATAAAATATCATAGGATCCCAGAGGTAGAATTTTAAGCTTTACAGTTATGTGTTGGTCGCCAATAACCAGCTCATAGTTTGACACTTTGGCATTGACTCGTATTTTTTCCCCCATAGCCAATTGTACCAACCATGGATTCTTAAATTTGTGATTCTGTAATTTACAGTTTTCGACTATACAGGGGTGTATATAGCTCAAAGTGGCACCAGGGTCGACTAAAATAGAAACAGATTGGGTTTGTTGCTTGTCTTCTAATTCTATCATAGTTGGCTAGGAATCCGTTTGTCGATCTTCCAGAGCAACATTGATTTTGGATATGTTTCACACTACATCTAACACTATATATTCCTCTTGCAGATTAGTTGCCACTTCATTTATTCCTCGATGAGGAAAGTTTTTAAGATAATGTGCCTCCCCACAGCCCCGTCATTGTAATGGTGGTTTTTGGGACTTCCCAATGTCTGGCCTACTAGAAGCCTCAATATGCTGCTCTTGAGCTGCGCATTTGGTCCTTTGTTGAATTTTCCCATTCTGTCTATTTTTGGATTCCTTACAACATTTTTCTAATTTCCAGATCTACTATTTTTGAAATTGGAAGGGCCTTTTTTTCCCTTTCTTGGGTGGAAAAATTATGCTAGTTTCTCCCTTAGCCTTGGATTGTTGATAGCACATTCGTGCTTTCCTTATTGCCTCGTCCATAGTTTTTGGGTTTACAAACTGAATCCTCTCTTTCATGTGAGCCGACAAGCTACTCAAAAAACATTGCACCTTTGCCTTTTAATCGCACAAATAAGGTATATATCTTAACAAGGGGGAAATTTACTGATAAATTCATCCATAGACATTTGCCCCAATTTTAGATCATGAAATTCTCGTGATTTTTCATCATAGAATCATTCAGTTAAATACTTATCTTTTAAATGTTGCTGAAACTCATCCCAAGTTACATTTTGGTCTTCAATTCCACACACATTTCTCACATCTTCCCACTATAATGTAGCCTTTTCCCGCAATTGGTAGATGGTTAGGCAAGCTTTAAGTCTATTGTTATACTCATAAACTTGAAAATACTTATTCATATTTATAATCTAAGATTTTTTCATTTCTTCAGCCTCTCCATCAAATGTAGGAGGCTTGATCTTTCGGAATTCACCCTGTAATTCCACTTTCTGTTTCTTCAATTCTTGTTGATCTGAAATATTTCCAGATTCAACTTCATTATAGGTCATGCTCTTATTACTCCGTTGTGTATGAATCCCTTCGGAATTGTCATGAATTTGTTGATGTTTTTCTTCTTCTCCGTGGGTGTCTCTCTCAGGATTGGGTTGTGCAGTATGATGGTTCTGTTTATTTGAAAGGCTTTTCAGTATCCTTTCCTGCTCCCTCATTAACCTCTCATTATCACTTCAACCCCTGACCATCTCTGTCTGAAGTTGTTGTACTGTATCAAGTAGTATATTCATCTGGCATTGTTGTTCTTCTGGTAATCTACTGGTTTTCTGGTGCTGGTCTATGATTAATTACACCCACATTTATGGGTTAACTTCAGGATTGGTCAAGGGATGGATTTCCCTCGTGTTTCTTGGCGTTTTATGACTATACCCTCTCCTCATTGTAGTCTTTTTCCAATTTTTTCCTGTACTGTGCACAGTTCCAAACAATGAACAAAATGAAAACACCCACATTATTACATTGGCCCATCTGGCCCCAGATTGTAACCACGCTCTGATACCACCTGTCAAAACCATAATGTAAACACATGTATAGTAAAAAAAAATTGACTTTACCTTTTAATATTATTCAAACTATACACAACATAATTAAATACTTATCCCAATGTATCGGTAGCGTTAACTATGAAAACCATATGATTCTTTCCATATAATATCCATAACGTAAAACTATGTGATTAAATATAGTTCTTTCCATACAATAAACATAAAGTTAAGGATTTCCAACCAAATCTTCAAAAAGTGTGAATAATTATTCCGCACGGTGATGTAGTATTGTTTCAGTATGTGATCATTACTCCACCGATTAACTTGACTTTGGTTTAAAAAAAATCTACATATATTCATGGTAGACCATATACTTTTAACATATATCTGACAGATATGATTTCATGTGATTAAATTCATATTACGACTTTAATACTTAGCACAACTCATCGATTTGATGATTGATGCAGTTTTATGCAATCTGCCTCGTTTACTAGGTTAAATTATGACTTGGTAGTACCTCCGGATAGCAATTGTCCCACACTAGTCACACCTGTGTTTTTATCCACCGTTTATCTTGGAATCTTATGATCGACGTTGATCATGGGGAAGAGATGGTTAAGGTAACCACCCACCCAATCCCCCACCTCACGGCTCACTCATTCCACTGCCTACCTCTGTTAGTCTTGGCCCTGCAATTCTGGTTCTCCTTTGCTACATTTTTTGTATTCCAACCTTTGCATGTGAGCACGACTACCCAGAATGGTCTTGCCCGATCTCAACTTCACTCGTGAAGATAGAGGTAATCCTTCCCTCTTTTTCTGTCAGGCTTTTACAGTCATTATATGAACTTCTTCACGGCTTTTTCTCATGGTAACTGTAATCTCTACTTATGTCGCAGTGGATCATTTCTACTTCCTTGCCAGGTGAAAAATAGCGTTATCTTTTTAATTTACTGTTTGGGTTTTCTTGTTCAACCCATAGGGTTTTTAGGTTGTTTTCCTAATTACAAATTTGGTTCCAGCAATACAAAGTTTGTAGCCCATGTGATGAATTTCTTCAGGTTTATTTTCGGTCTGCTGAGGAATGAGATGGATCCACCCTGGGCAAGCTCGACTGGTATAGGTAAGATCCGAAAAGATTGTTTCCCTTCCAATGTGATTCTCATTTTAATGTTATTTTCATCATATGGGCGAATTTTCTCTCAACCTTGCTTACGATTTTTCAAATAGGGTTTTAATGTTTTATTCTTCACTTTATAGGACCTATACATCTGCATGTGGTCAAAGTGTCGAGCTGACTCATACCTTGCAAGGAATCTTCCAGGTAAGCCCTCGAATTTTGAGTTAATGGATATAGTAGTTTTTCACTGTGGAAGGTTACCATTTATAGCCACATGTTGTGTGTAACTTCACCCCCCACCTATTGCAGGGTTTTGGGGTTCTTCTAGCACTGTAAAAATTAAGTCGATGCCATGAGCTCTAGTTTCAGAGTTTCCATCTTTAATGAGATTCAAGTCTCAGCCTCTATGCACAGTTCCATTCATGTTTTAAAATATTTGTATTTACTTAGTGAAGATTGAGATGGTCTTCGACCTTCAGACACAGTTCTTGTTTTGAGTAGTTTCTCGTTAAAATTATTATTATGCCTATCTATCGAACAAGCTTCTCTCTTTAACAAAATCCAAGGTACTGTGTGAATTTTCTTAAGGGGGTTCGGACCCTAATAAGAAAATATTTATATGGTAATTTCAATATTTTGTTTTGTATACCATATAATTTCTCGTTGTAGAATATGCTTCCCCCATTCAAGAATTGTCTGTTATTTGTTAACATATTTACGGAAATTATTTCTAAAAATGAAGTGTCTCTATTGTGAAATTTCTAGATTTGATTTTTGTATTATTTCTTTCTATATTTGGTTCTATATACTTGCTTTTGCGATTTAATTACAGAATCTAGTTTTTACTGCAAATTCATTGATTAAATATCTAATTAGGTTTAATGTAAAGGTTAGTATCCCCTTTGTCAATGTGATCAGAGGACATGGAACCCAACCCTGTCCCCACGGGGTTGGGTGCTAAACTGCTGGCCCTTGACTTATAGTTTTACCAGACCCTTGTTAACGTATGAGATTTTCCTTAGTTTATGTTTCTGTTAGCAATGTATAATTACTGAAAATATAACTCTCACATTTTTAATGGATAAAGAAAATATATCAGTACATTTATTCGGTGTAGAACTTGAACTTCTAGATATTCATACTAGTCTTGCATGATAACAGATATTAAAATATATATATCCTTTCCTAGTATTTATTTTCCTACTCTACCTGTATGGCAGAGGGTAAAGTTTCTGTATCATACATTCTTAACAAAACAGTAGAATATCAACCAAGATTTTTAACTAAGTATAAAACATTTTCTTCTCATATATGTTCCTCAACCTGTAAAATAAACACTTGAAATACTTATCTCAATGTAATCTTCCAGTAAACTGATGGTCCTCCCAACCTTGAGTGAGGAAATCACATCCTCTGCTTCCCCCGTGCTCCTCACTAGGGCCTTAGGTAGTTCACTTAGACATTAGAAGATAAGCCTCATGATCTAAATCCAGTCTCTACTTCTCTGGAGTTTTCCTAAGCTCCACTAGTTTCCTTACCAGCTCTGGACCACTCAATGCAACAGGCTGTTGCTTAACCCCAACATTATTTCTGCATAGAATCCCTTCCCATACTCAGGATTTTCCTTTTATCCTTATAGGAAGGTAACTGTCAGAACTATCTCTACCTTTTTACCTTGGGTTCTTGGAATCAGTTACTTTCTTTTACTCAAGACAATTTATTAATTATTAAAAAAAAAAAAAAACTCAAGTCTTGTTAACTATTATTCGTTAAATAATTCAAATGTGTCATAAAAATTCCAGCAGCCATAATTTAAATTAAAACAGGGTGTTACATTTTATTATTTTAATGCTTTGAAAAGCATGCTTTCAAATATGATATTTTAATGCTTTGAAATAATACCATATGTAATAATATTTTTTATTTTTTAAGCAATGCAATTTTAATTGAAAATTAATATATAGATTAGTTTAGATTTTAAATATATATCAAAATTAATATATCAGATAATTATAGTTAATTTTGATATGTTAATTTAAATTTTAATGCTTTCAAATAATGAATGTGGTCGTTTGTAATAATGTGTGTTTTTTAATTGTAATGCACTTTAACTCTTTTGGAGTTAGAACATGTGCAATTTGATTCACCTCATTTATTATTATTTTTATCTTTATGTAACTAGGATAACTTCATTTATTATTATTAATAGATTGTGAGGAGTGTTGAGGTGCACAATTAAATCTTGAAAGCTTCCTCCGCACAATGGACTTCTTCCTTTCTTCTGCACATATGCATGTGTTAATTTTAAAAATATACGTTAATATTAATATTTTAATGCTTTGAAATAATGGCATATTTTATAATAATTTTTTAAAATTTTGATGCAAAATGTGTTAGAAAATTAAATATTACAGAGCAATGCAACACATAAAATATGCGGAAAATACAAGCACACAAAACACATAAAACCAAAGAGACACAGATATACGTGGTTCACCCAGTTTGGGCTACATCCACCCCGAACAGCCAGTCATTCCTTTCTATTATGCAGCAAAATGAAGAGACAAAACCTACAGCAGATCTGCTGTAATATCCTTTGTTCTCTCTCACAGTCTCCCTATCTGTTTCCCGCTCAGAGAATACACATACAATGCGCAGCCGCAATACAATACCCTCATAAAAGCGAGGGGTTGCCTTCTAGGGCAAAAAACCCTAAACTAAACATAACTTCTACCGTCAGATCATCCGCCTAATGAACGGCCCAGATTGACTAGAAATTACTATACTTTTACAAGGCAATTTTACATCTATTTTTGGCTTCGGGGGACCGCTGGCCCCCAGACCCCGCAGGGGGGACAAGTCCCCCCCCCCCGCATGCAAGGGTGTACAATTTTCCTGGGGTATACATCCAGCTAAAACAAGGATCTCTAAATCAGGAAGAAAATCAGACTCCACACCCAACAATCTCCCACTTGGAGACTGATTGTAGCAACTCCACTGCTACTTCATTTGCTGGAAAATGACTCCTCTTTGGACCTGGTTGTTCCTCATATTCATCATCATCCTTGAAGACCAATTGAAATTGAGCACATTTTCAGTTTCTCCCTGGTTACAACTTTTGTAAGCATATCTGCAGGATTCTGGCTAGTGTGTATCTTTTACAGCTTCAACTCTCCATCTTCCAATACTGACCGTATGAAATGGTACTTGAGATGTATGTGTTTAGCCCTAGAATGAAATGCTGAGTTCTTTGCAAGATGAATGACACTTTGGCTATCACTGTATAACGTGCCCATATCATGCTTCTTACCCAATTCACCCATAAGCCTTTGTAACCAAATCATTTCTTTACTAGCCTCTGTAGCAGCAACATACTTTGCTTCTGTTGTTGAAAGTGCAACAACACTTTGGATTTTTGAAACCCAACTGACAATTGTTCCACCTACAGTAAATACATATCTTGTAGTGCTCCTCCTGTTATCTCTGTCACCTGCCATATCTGCATCAACATATCCCTGTAGAGCAATGTTTGAACCACCAAAGCATAATGCTTGATTTGTGGTACCTCTCAAATATCTGAGAATCCATTTTACCGCCATCCAATGTTCTTTTCCTGGATTATTCATGTACCTGCTTACAACTCCCACTGCATGTGCAATATCAGGCCTTGTGCAGACCATTGCATACATTAAGCTTCCAACTGCCGATGCATATGGAACTTTAGACATATAATCCATGTCTTCTTGGGTCTTTGGGCACATCTCCTTACTAAGTTTGAAATGGCTAGCAAAAGGTGTACTAACTGGTTTTGCATTCTGCATATTAAATATTTTCAACACCTTTTCTATGTACTCATTCTGAGACAGTGTTAATTTGCGATTTTTCCCGTCTCTAGTTATCCTCATACCAAGGATTTGTTTTGCAGCTCCCAAATCCTTCATTGCAAATGAATTTGCCAATTTTCTTTTGAGCACATTTATTTCCTGCATGTTAGATCCTGCAACAAGCATGTCATCTACATACAATAAAAATATAATATAGCTGCCATCATTTTTCCCTTTTAGATAAACACAATGATCAGAGTGACATCTAGTATAACCTTGTTCAGACATAAACTTGTCAAATTTTAGATACCACTGCCTTGGAGCCTATTTTAAGCCATACAAGCTCTTCTTTAACCTGCACACCAATTTTTCTTTCCCTTTGACCTCATATCCTTTTGGATGCTACATGTATATCTCTTCCTCCAAATCTCCATGGAGAAATGTTGTCTTTACATCTAACTGTTCAATATGTAAATCTTCTGTTGCTACAAGACTTAAGATAGTTCTGATTGAAGTGATATTAATAACAGGAGAAAATATTTTATCAAAAGCAATACCTTTCTTTTGTGAAAACCCCTTCACCACAAGTCTAGCTTTGTACCTCTGTTTTCCTCCATATTCTTCCTTCAGCCTGTAAACCCATTTATTCTGCAATGTAGTTTTACCTGCAGGAAACTTGACTAAGTCCCAAGTCTGGTTATGCATTAAGGAGTCCGTCTCTTCTTCCATGGCTAGCTCCCACTTCTTCCTACTTTCAACCTGCATTGCTTCTTCATAACATTCAGGTTCACCAGAATCAGTCAGCAATAAATAATATAATGAAGGAGAGTATCGTTCAGGGGGTCTACTTATCCTGGTAGATCTTCTAACACCACTTTCAAGTGTTTGAGGTGCCTGTTGCTATTGTGGTGGTTGTTGCTGCTGTGGTTGTTGATTATTA
The DNA here is from genome assembly GCA_034641835.2 of Pinus albicaulis. NCBI lineage: Eukaryota > Viridiplantae > Streptophyta > Pinopsida > Pinales > Pinaceae > Pinus > Pinus albicaulis. The sequence goes on from CM076577.1 coordinate 420,232,259, forward strand.
TCGTTTTCAGGCACCTTTGCTTTTTCAGTTATCTCATCAAGAACAACGTATTCCTTGCTTTCTTTTTCCTGTTTCTTTTCCTGCAAATGATTCTTATACAAGACCTTTTCATTGAATATTACATCTCTGCTCCTAATGATTTTGTGATTTTCATAATCATATAAGCAATAACCAAAATCATTATCACCATATCCAATAAAGGTACATTTCTTTGATTTTTCCTCAAGCTTTATTCTATTTTCTTTATTAATATGGACAAAGGCCTCACAACCAAATGGCTTTAAAAAAGAGTAGTTTACCTTTTTACCTGTCCAGGCTTCCTCTGGAATACCACCATACAAGGAACTTGAAGGCCCTTTGTTTATTAGATAAACAGTAGTATCTACAACATCTTCCCAAAATTGTAAAGGCAATCCTGCATGCAATCTCATGCACCTTGCACGCTCCATGATTTTTCTATTCATCCTTTCTGACACACCATTTTCTTGTGGTGTTCTTGAAAATGTCTTCTCTCTACGAATTCCATGCTCTGAACAGTACCTATCAAACTCTTTGCTGCATTATTCACCTACATTGTCTGATCTGAGACACTTCAATTTCTTTCCTGTCTCAATCTCAACCAAATCTTTCCATTTCTTGAAAGTATCAAATACATCAGATTTATTTTGAATACAATAAATCCAAGTTTTTCTAGTTTCATCATCAATAAATATAACATAATAGCGAGAGCCACCAAGAGATGATACTTGAGTAGGTCCCCATACATCTGCATGCACAAGCTCCAATTTTTCGCTCTTCTTTTCTTTCCCAACTCTGAGAAATCTGACTCTCTTTTTTTTTCCATAAATGCAATTTTCACAGAAATCCAAATCAACATTCTTCAAACCTAACAACAAATTTCTTGAGTGAAGAATCTTCATCCCCTTCTCACTCATGTGTCCGAGCCTATGATGCCATAATGCTGCATCTTCTCCTTTGGAAGTTAAAGTATTAAAAAAGTTAGAAATACTATTGCATAAATACAATGTACCAACCTTTTCACCTTTTGCTATTACCAGGGCTCCTTTGGTGACCTTCCAAGCTTTATCTGTGAAATTTGTTACACAACCTTCACCACCTAACTGCCCTGTTGAAATCAGATTTTTATTTATGCCTTAACTCCTTTAATAGCCATTGGTTTCCATTCTGTTGTTTTACAAGAACCTTCCCCATTCCAACAATTTTACAGGGTTTATCATCACCCAAACGAACTTGTCCAAAATCTCCTTGAACATAGTCATGAAAATATTTATTATCAGGTGTGGCATGGAATGAAGCCCCTGAATCTACAACCCAATAATCAATAACATTTTCGAAAGAAAGAATCAAAGCATCTTGTAACACATCACCTGTCACATTTGCTTCATGATTGTTTTCTTGCTGCGCGTCTCCTTCTCTTCCCTTCCGAGATCTACAGTCTTTCTTTAGGTGTCCTTTCTTTCCGCATTTCTAGCACACTATCCCTGATCTGGACTTGGATCTACCTTTCCTTGATTTACTGCGATATCCTGAGCTCTTTCCTCTTTCCATTCTTCTTCCCCTAGACTCTGCACTCAAAGCATTACCCGATGTTTCACCGGAGCTTTTTCGTCGCATTTCCTCGCTAAGGATAGCATCGAAAACATCATCAAACTTTAAAATACTAGATCCAGAGACAGAGTTACTAATGGCCATTACTAAACCATTCCAACTCTCTAGCAATGAGCACAAGAATAATAGAGCTCTAACTTCATCATCAAAGTTTACCCCTACAAAACTTAACAGACTGGTAACTGTATTAAAATCATTTAAATGGTCTACAATAGATCCACCTTCCGACATCTTCATATTAAATATTTGTTTCAAAAGAAATGCCTTGTTTGAGGCCAAGGGTTTTTCATATAGTTTCGCCAACGTCTGCATGAAACCCTCTGTTGTTGTTTCCTTCAAAATATTGAAGGCGACTGGCACCGCAAGGCACAACCGTACTATTCCGAGTGCCTTTCTATCGAGAATGTTCCATTCTGCGTCTTTCATGGCTGCCGGTTTCTTTTCTTTTCCGCTCAATGGTAGGTACAAATCTTTCTAATACAGATAATATTCCATCTACATCTTCCACAACGGGAAGTTTTGGCCGTTAAATTTCTCGACCCTAAACTTAGCATCTTCCGCCATTGCTCCCACTCGAACTAGGAACCCTTCTTTCCTGCGAGTTTATCAGCCAAATATACCTTCGTCTATGATACCAGTTGTTAGAAAATTAAATATTACAGAGCAATGCAACACATAAAATATGTGGAAAATACAAGCACACAAAACACATAAAACCAGAGAGACACAAATATACGTGGTTCACCCAGTTTTGGCTATGTCCACCCCGTACAGCCAGTCCTTCCTTTCTATTATCCAGCAAAATGCATAGACAAAACCTACAATAGATCCGATGTAATATCCTCTGTTCTCTCTCACAGTCTCCCTATCTATTTCCCGCTTAGAGAATAAAAATACAATGTGCAGCCGAAATACAATACCCTCATAAAAGCGAGGGGTTTCCTTCTAGGGCAAAAAACCCTAAACTAAACATAACTTCTACCGTCAAATCATCCTCCTAATGAACGGCCTAGATTGACTAGAAATTACTATACTTTTACAAGGCAATCTTACATCTATTTTTGGCTTCGGGGGCGCTGCCCTCGAAACCCCCGCCGAGGGACCGTTGGCCCCCGGACCCCCCAGCCGGGGGGTTCGGCCCCCCTAGACCCCGCGGGGGGGGACAAGTCCTCCCCCCCCCCCCCACGTGCAAGGGTGTACAATTTTCCTGGGGTATACATCCAGCTAAAACAAGGATCTCTGAATAAGGAAGAAAAAATGGCTCCACACCCAACAAAATGAATTTTAACTGAAAAATTAACATACATATTAGTTTAAATTTTAAATATATATCGAAACTATTGGTTATTTTATTATGAATATATTGTGGAGAGTGAGAAGGTCTGCACAATGAAATATTGAAAGCTTCCTCCCCACACACATGCATTTGTGTTCATTTTGAAAATAAACGTTAATATTAATATTTTAATGCTTTGAAAATCATGCTTTCAGATTTGATATCTTATTGCTTTGAAATAATGCCCTATGTAATAATGTTTTTTTAATTTTGATGCAATGTGAATGTTAATTGAAAAATTAATATATAGATTAATTTAAATTTAAAATATGTATTGAAAATTTATATATAAGATAATTAGAATATAATTTTAATAAGTTATTTTTAATTTTAATGCTTTCAAATAATGAACTTGGTAGTTTGTAATAATGTGTTTTTCTTTGATGTTTTAATTAGAAATAATTTTTAAATCTTTTGGAGTTTATTATTAATATATTGTGTGAAATATGGAGGTTCACACAATGAAATTCTCACTTTATTGTGACTTCCCCTTTGTTGCGTTTCCTTCTTGCGACTTGTGCCCTACTATGCGGTTGATGTCCTTCTTGAGCAAACTTCGTTGATGATCTCCAACTTGTGTGCCTTCTATTTATATGAGTCACTTCCCGATAATTTTTTTGGGTGGATTCCCCTTCTCAAGTCAAGGTTACCTATTCATGTCGTGTTGGTGTGCCCCTTACCGTTCGGGTGCCCCGACATGCCCAACATGAAAAGCCCCGTTGAGCGCACCCACCACATGGGCACTCACATCATCGTGTATCATATGTTATCCTGCTACCTGTTTCACTGAACTCACCCTTAATTTTTATGCACATCATGTCAGATGCAACTCATGTCACCTAATTATAATCGTTGCACCTCTCGCTCGGCCCGTGTCTGTCAAGTGTGTATCTCTGCCGCCCTCAGCTTGACTGGGCCAATGGCAGCCATCGTGTCACCTAACACTTCAACTCACTTTCCTATCATCAACTCATGTGCACAATCCACATAAGAGCGCATGAGCACCTCGTCTTAGTGTGGGTGCACCCATGACAATGGCCTCTGTGCCGAGCACTCTATGCGACACCCATGGGTCCACTTCATCTAACCAATATTCCCAACACCTGACCCATGCGTCTAACGTGTTGTGCCTACGCTCCACACTTGTCGCATCACATGACTTGGGTGCACATATTCTAAGTCACCAAGGATCGTCATGGGCGCCTGTTTGGCCATGGTGCAAACTTGGGGTCCTGAAAATCCTTTACTTATATGCATCGTTGTTTGTTAATTTTTTCATGTAGGTGAACCTTCACAATTTGAGCTGAACCATTTTTTTTCATGCAGACACGCCCCTTAGGTCAGCTTCCTAACACGCAACTCCACATCGGGTGCCTTGCCATAGTGTTGCATCAGCTAGGGTGCAGGCACCCACGTATCTTTGTATCACACACTACCCCACCATTCATTTCACTAAACTTGCCCTCTCTTGTTTCACCCATCGAATGTCTCGCTCAATCGAATACCTTCGATTGTCTCACTCGACCAATTCCTTTTTCTTGCTTCGCACATCATGCCCAATCGTCCTTGATGTGATATGATTCATGCTTGTCATAAATCTTGCCCATCCCACGCCCGTCGTGCATATATCATTGACACCCTCCGCCTGACTCGCCCTTGGTGCTCATCGTGCTGTGGTGTCACCTAATGGCCCAACTTTCTTGCTTGTCAACAAATCATGTACACAACACCACCTATAGGGACCTGGGCACCCAACCTTCGTGCAGACGTACCCAATGTGCTTGACTTTGTGCTTTAAAAATTTCTCCCTATTTCCAAACAAGACCAATGGTTATTTGTTATTAACATATTGTGCAAAGTGCAGAAGTTCACACAATGAAAGCTTGAAAACTTCCTCCACATAATGGACTACCTTAGTAGCCCGCAAATATGCATGTGTTAATTTTGAAAATATAGATTAATATTAATATTATAATTTTTTGAAAGTTATGGTTTAGATTTTAGATTTTAAAACTTTGAAATAATTCCATATGTAATAATACTTTTTCCTTTTGATGCAATGTGAATTTTAATTGAAAAAAAAAGTTTAAATTTTAAATATATATAGAAATTAATATGTAAGATAATTAGATTTAATTTTGATATTTTTAAGGGGAGAGGCTCATTCTACAACTCAGTATGAGGGGATGTGTAAGTTTGTTCGTCCGTCGCTTCCCTTTAAAATCGAAATAAAAATAAAAGTTAAAAATCATGTTCTAAGTAGAAAAATAATGTCGGCTATAATTAAAAAAAAAAAAAATATGTTGTAAAGCAATTAGAAGTAAATAAAATGTTATGTAAAACATTTTAATGTCAATTGTGTATATATTATATATCATTTAAAAAAACTTTAGTTTACACTCTAAAGAAGTTTGCACATGGAGAAATTTGATCCCTCTTCACTCATGTTAGATCCATACTTAAAATGGATCTATGTTGGTTCTACAATCCAATATGAGGGGATGTGTAAGTTTTTCCTTACATATGTTCCCTTTTAAAATAAAAATTATGTTCTAAATAGAAAAATAATGTCGACTATAATTAAAAAAGAAAGAATATATTGTAAAATAATTAGAAGTAACAAATATGTGTGAATAAGATGTTTAAATCTTATACTTTTAGAAAATATTTCAACAAGAAATTTAAGTAAACTATTTCAAAATATATGCTAACTAATTTAATGTGGGTTATCAATAAAAAATTTAAATGCAATTTTTTATTCATACATATTTTATTCACATATACTTAAAAATATATTAATAATAAAAAAACCTTTATAATTTGCCTAATAAAATGTGTCAATGCACATGTTATGTAAAATATTTTAATTTCCATTAAGCAGAATATTTTATGTATGATAAAATTAAGTTTTTATGGTTAAAACGTTTATTTGGTCCTATATATACGATATTTAGCATTCAAAAATACAAGTATAATCCATTGTATTTTGCACTCTAAAGAAGTTTTCATGTGAAGAAATTTGATCCTTTTTTATTCATTTTAGGTCCGTACTTAAGACAGTTCTATGTTGGTAATTAAATTTTAATGCTTTCAAATAATGAATGTGGTAGTTTGTAATAATGTGTTTTTCCTTGATGCTTTAGCTGTAATGCATTTTAATTGGTAGTTTGTAATAATGTGTTTTTTCTTGATGTTTTAGTTGTAATGAATTTTAACTCTTTTGGAGTTAAAAAACTCTGAAATTTGACTTGCCTCATTTATTATTATGGTTATCTCTATGTAATTAGGCTAGCTTCATTTTTTACCTATTCCACACAATGAAATCTTCCTTCATAAAATGGACTTGTTCTATACAATGAAAACTTCCTTCACAAAATGGACTTCCTCCGAGTCTCGCACATACACATTTGTGTTAATTTTCAAAATATATGTTAATGTTAATATTTTAATGCTTTGAAATAAAGTCATACTGTGTAATAATGCTTTTTAATTTTGATGCAATGTGAAATTTAATTGAAAATTTAATATATATAGTTTAGTTGAAATTTTAAATATATATTGGAATTAATATATAAGATAATTAGATTTAATTTTGATATGCTAATTTACATTTTAATGCTTTCAAATAAGGTTTCTCTTTGGATATTTTAATTGTAATGTCAGCCTCATTTATTATTATTATTATCTATGTGTAATTTATTTTCATTAGTTGATTGTGTTGAGTGTGGAGGTTTTCATAATGAAAGTTTGAAAACTTCCTTCGTACTGTAGCATAAGGCCAGTGGTTTTTTTTATTATTAACAAATTGTGGGGAGTGTGGGAACCCCCACAGTGAAAATGGGCTTGGAGTGTGGGAATCCACACAATGAAAGCTTGAAAGCTTTATCGGCACAATGGACTTCCTCTGTTGTCCCACACTTATGCATTTGTGTTAATTCTAAAAATATATGTCAATATTAATATTTTAATACTTTGAAAATCATGCTTTCAGTATTTACATTTTATATTTTAATGCTTTGATATAATTCCATTTTAAAATTCATTTTATTTTTTCACAAATAGTCTACAATTTATTTCAAATTTTGACATTTTATCTAGAATTTTGACATTTTAGTGTTGTTAAATAATTAAGAATTTAAAAACACAAAAAAAATCTTCATTAGTTCCTTATGAAAATTTAATATTATGAAATGATTTTTGATCATAAGAAATGAAAAATATTTTCCATTAGCCGTGGTTAAAGCTTTTTTTTAAAGCACATAGATTTGAATTCCTTGCCTTTAATATTTTAATGGTTTGAAAAATGAAAATCATGCTTTTAGATTTGATATTTTAATGCTTTGAAATAATCGCATATGTAATAATGCTTTTTAATTTTGATGTAATGTGAATTTTAATTTAAAAACTAATATATAGATTAGTTTAAATTTTAAATATAGATCAAAATTAATATATCAGGTAATTATATTTAATTTTTATGCATTAATTTAAATTTTAACAATTTCAAATAATGAAAGTGGTAGTTTGTAATAATGCTTTTGTTATTTGATGTTTTATTTGTAATGTATTTTTAACTTTTCTCTTTCAGAGTTAGAACTCATACAATTTGAATCGACTCATTTATTATTATGGTTATCTTTGTGTAATTAGGCTAGCTTCATTTTTTATTATTAATAGATTGTGCGGAGTGTTGGAGAGGTATATCTCCTCTGCGAACAGAGGCGATTCCACTAGCCCTAGAGTGGGTCTAGCAACAAACAAAACACGCTATGATATCGATTCCTAGTTACAAAAGACAAAGCTACGATGGATAGCTTACCTCAAGTCCTACGCTGTTGTTGTCGAAGAAGAAGTGTTGCTTCCCATTCCTAGCTCGAAAAATCACAATCCTTTCGCTCACCATGTCTGGACACCTGTACATATGTAGAGAAAAACAATGACATACAACGTAATAATTCAATCATGTAACTATCAATCAGTCAGAAAATATTGAATCAAATTGCATTACACAAACAAGCAATACAACGATGGAACCAATAACATAGTTGAGCATATATTAAAATGTGAAAGAAAGATTACAACCGAGTTCCGACGTCACGTTCTTCCTTTGGCAGGGCTTCCAACGGAGCATGTCTCACAAAGCTTGTCGGGAATTTAGACAAGGCTCACTCTCTTACGGGGTTCTCCTTGGCTCTACTCTCAATAGTCACTCAACTATAGTTTTCTTCCCAAATGTTCAGCTAGGTTGCAAATAGAGAGGGCAGGCTTTTATAGAGGGAGAAGGAGAGGTTAGGATCCCTATAATCATGGGGGAGAGTCCTATCTCTTAGGAAGGTTCCATGAGAGGTGGAAAACCACTTCCCAAACAGGGAGATCCGGAGCCAAACAACCCAACCTCTTTTTGATGATTAATTCTGAAGTTGTTAGAATAAAACTTTCGTCTTTTATCTTTTAAAAACATTCCCAAATAGGCTTGGTGTGGGAAATACACAGGGACAGAGCGCCAGGTGGCACGAGCTTAGTGTAAATTTCCTAGGTCGGCACGAGTGATGAACTGGCTGCTCGCGCCAATGCCAGAACATATGTTTTTAGTGATTTTCTGAGGAAATGTTCTCTAGGAGAATTCTTGCTCTTATGTAGAAGGATTCCATCATGGTGTTTTTAGGACATTTTACTTTTCACAGGTCACGGGAATATTCCTCCAATGTACGGGATGAGGGATTGCAGGGAAGGTGACAAAATGTTGTGTAACAAATGCCCCCTAAAGCATGAGGTCCGAGAGAGAGGGAGGGGTGAAATGCTTTATGAGAACGCGTTCAACTGAAAACACTGCCGTCGGAAAACCTACGAGTATAAATACAACTGATATCTCTGATACATGATATGTGGTATGGGTGCATCCATCCATAACAAAGTGTACAAAAACTAAGATCCACGGTATGGACGTAGCCATCCGGAAAAATAAGGATCAACAAGTAGACTCAGGTATGGTCATAGCCATCCAATCAAAAGAGTCATGTAATAAGTCATAATAATCCACAAAGAACCCGCAGCCTGGATTTCATCAGATAAAATCCAAGGTCTTGCACTTTATCTCGACCCGAAAAAAGTACAAGTTCGAGCATGCGAATATGTGAGCTGAAGTCGAACATGCAAGAACATCGTCTGATTACCAGCCAATAATGAAAACTTTTAACAGACGCGAGAGAAACCACCAATAATGATAATGGCTCTCAAGGTACAAGAGGTACAATATATGGAATGTGAACAGTGATCTGACGTCGAACACCCGCAGAGTCAATCGATCAAAGGCCAATTATGAAAACCTTGCATTGAATGTGAAGATCCTGCCATTGAGGCATGCATGCTCCAAGGTACCTGAAGGGACTCTCTAGATCAACTTCCTGGATAATGAGTTGGAGTCGACAAGAAGGGACCTTGGTTGAAGGTGGGCCATAATGTTTCCCACATCATTGACGCGAGACAGAGGAACATGATGTTTTTGAATCAAGACCAACAGAGAACCAAAGGGAGGTTGAAAACTGCAGAGGCCAACTTCTCTTGAACATATCGGCAGCACGACACTGGATTTGGCAGTATTTGACATCAAGGGATCTGAGGTCATGGTGACGCGGAAAAGATCAGATGAGCAGTCAAAAGAGATTACCCAAACCCATGGAAGCAAGCAAATGACGAGATGAGATTTCCCCAACTTGACACGAATGCAGACAAGTGCCATGTTCAAGAGCGACATACTTCCAACACGACTACGATTTTGGTTCCATTTTCCCCCACCATTTCTGGTGAGTACCCCAATTATTTTTGAAAGCAAGCTTGAAGGGGATAGCATGTGCTTGCCATGTAAGTTTGTCCTTCGGAAAAATCCAACTTAGTACATTTTACGAGCCCTAGGAAGGAGAAACTCAGGTAACGTCATTGCGACGGACTCCAATGTCATCAGCTTTTAACGAGTCTGAAAAAGGAAGAACTCGGCTTATTTTCATATTTAGAGAGTTTGAAAAGAAGGCGGAAAAGAAAAATCTAGTAGTCCCTTTTCATAAATAGTCCCTCAGATCCGAAAAGGTAGAAAAATGTGTCTGAGAAAACCCCCTAGTCGCGATAGGCTAGGGTATTCCTTTTTCATAAATAATCTATCCCAAACTGAAAAAGGGGTAAACGTATACTGGGTAGATATCGCTTCGCAGCCAATTTAACGAGCTCAAAACGACAAGTGACTCGGAAATATTTTTAGTTTTAGAGAGTCATAAAAGAGCTGAAAGGTGACTCCAGTAGTGACTTTTTCGTGTTTTTACCGAGTCCGAAAAAGTATAAAATACAACTTGTCTCTCTCTCAAAATCACGTGAAAAGCCTATTGCTGCACAAAAAGACGTGTGTAAACATATTACATGAAAATAATATGAAAATATATCGAAAAATATGTTTTAAAACCTATTTTAGGACTTTGAAAAGTTATAAAAGACCAACAGTGGTAAAAAATATTTACTTTTCACTTTTACCTCTTCGCAGAGCAACAGTGACCCATTTTTGCTTCGATCTTTAGGCGACGAGTGTGATCAATCCAGTGGACCAAATCGAATTCCGTACAGTTCAGGTAAGAGCCGACCTCTTTTGCCATTTTTTAAGTTACATTTTACTACATTTTATTGTTATTTGAGGTCCCTTAGGGGAGGATTGTTAAAATTTAGGGCTCTGCAGTTAGCGCAGGCTTCGAGCACCGACCCTCGCCAATCCGCCCTGTTTCACATAGGGGTCGCGCCAACGGAACAACTCAAAATCCACATCAAATTTCAAAAAATGCAACCAATGGAATGTAAATTTGAATACCCAAGGGGGCTTACAATGTTCCCATGATTGATTGATTGATGTATCAAGCGAAAAATAGGGTTATTGAATGGAAAGAGAGAGAACATAGTGAAGAAGATGAAAAAGCAATGGAAAACGAGCAATGTATGAATGCTCTTAGGAATTGTGGGCTAAAAAATTTCTTTCTGACGCCATGTCTCCGAGCTCAGCCTGAATTGTTACAGTGTCTCATCAGTATTTGGGATGAGGGTCAGGAGAAATTCGTACTTCGAGACCAGGAGCTTGAGCTCGAAGTATCCAATGTATATTTCATAACTAGACTGTCACGCAGGGGTCCAGTCCTTATTCTGACTGGTACCAAGCCTTCAGGGGAAAGCATGACAATGGTCATGAACAGGGTGTGCCCAGGGGCACACAAAGGAACAGGGAGTGAAAAAGTGGACATTCAGACCGTCCTTGATCTAGCACTGAGAGTAGTGCTACACACCATTACGAGGGTTGCAGGGTTGTAGGCATCGCACGAGGCCACAAAGACGCAATTACTTCTTGCTTCAGAGTGTATGAACCCGACCATGTTTGGTTGGGCCGAGGCTAAAACCATGAACATCAAACGGCAGCTTACTAAATGCAAGAAGTCCAAACTAAAACAGTTTGGGTATGGTTCGATTTTGGTATCGTTCTTCCTAGAACGATTACCCATATTTTAGTGCCAGGAGGCTATAGTCTCGGAGCCACCACTGAGAGCACCACGGATGGCCCGATGGGCGGCACTGATGCCCAGAGCAAGGGGTGGCCAGCAGATGTCCCGGAGGCCAGAGTTTTTTGATTGGCTCCGACAAAAGCTGATTGTTGTGGAGGATTGGCCCTACGCCAACACAGACTTTACCGGAGACCCATACCTCCCACTCCCGGAGGGAGAGGATTGGGACGAAGAACTTGGTAAGACTCATTATTTTATTTTTATGAGTTTTATGATTTCTTAGTATATATGCATGTTCCGACAGTTAATCTGATATGGATGCAGATTTTGGCCCAGAGTGTCTTGCTAGTATGTCTCCAATAGCGAGGCGGACTCCTCGTGACTTAGATCCTCAGGGTGAGGGTATTGACAAGGAGTTAGTGCAGAACTTGGAGGGAATCACCCGTGGGGTCCCAGATTATGCCCCTTTTGATGACATACCTCGAGCTTATCAGAGGCACACTATAGGAGTGTCAAGCCGTATCCACCACTTGCTGAGGCAGTTGGTAAGGGCGGTGGCGTGCTATCATGAGCACCACGCCGACTAGGCATTAGGCTTTATTTCTGCACATTTTTGAGAGACATGTTGTCTCATGATGTAACCGAAACAGACATATATTATTTTTGTAGGTTTTACGATGCACACATCTTGTAAACAAATGATATATATATATATATATATATATACATCTATTTTCCACATGGGTCTATGTACATATGATGATTTTTTTTATAAATTGCGCAAAATTTCTATCCAACACCATGTTAGCTATTGCATCTGTTAATGTATTCATTCGTCTTGGTATATCTTGATATGTAATGAAATCAAAATGTCACTCAAGTAAACGAATACACAAATAAAATCTCAAAATGCATGGGTTTCGAACCAAATAATGACCATTCAGTTGAAGAAAAACAAGCTGCGAATCCAGCCTAACAAGCAATGCGCGTATGCCGAGGTTGACTGCCTCGGTTAATAGTTCCAAAACTGCACTATATTCAGCAACATTGTTTGTGGCTGGTTCCAGACAAATACCTTGTAAGTTAATCAACTCACCATCAGGATCATAAATTACCCAGGCTACCGAAGACAAGTTCCTGGTATTGCGGGAGGCACCATCCGCGAAACCGACATAAGGGGAAATAGACATCTCCATAGCAAACAAGACCCAAATAAGCAGAAAAATCTCACAAAGCACATCACACCAAATCATGCACACAAAATGAAAATAATCACCTATGTACACATATCATGCGTGAATAATTCAGGCATAATATTTTTTCAGATACAACCCATTTCTGGGTTGTGATAAAGGACACCCTTCATAGTCAATGAGCTCATAAGCCCCATTCTGTAACACATGTTTAACGATGTAGGGCCCATGCCACATGGGTTGGAATTTTCTTGCCCCTAGCTTATCATGAGCTTGTTCGTATAGAAGAACGAGATTGCCTTCGATGAAAGAACGAGGAGAAACTGATTGATAAAAATGGGCTTTGACTCGCTTCTTCTATGCTTTGATAACCAAGGCAGCCAAGCGACGAGTTTCATCCAATCTCTCTAAATAGCGGAGATGTTCTTCTTCAGGCGAAGTATCAGGTAGTAATTCCATAGCTAACTTAAGTGAAGGGATTCCACATTCAATCGGAAGCATGGCTTCCAGACCGTATACCAATTAAAATGGGGTAAACCTGGTTGCGTTCTTGATCGATGTTCGGTAAGCCCAAAGAGTTGAGAACAACATGAGATTCCAGTTTGATTTTTGGATCCCGATTGTTCGTTGAAGCATGGTGACAAGGACCTTGTTCACGGCTTCAACTTGGCCATTAGCTTGGGGATAGTAAGGCGTTGAGCTGTCGTGATGCAGACCCAACTTAGATGTTAACTCTGCCATCATATAATCCCGAAAATGGGAACCATGATCAGTGATGATGGCTTGAGGGACACCGAACCGAAAAACAACGTGATTGAATATGAACTGTGTTGTTGTCTTAGCATCCGCAACCAGTGTAGGCATTTCTTCGGCCCATTTCGTAAACTAATCGACAACAATGATAATATATGCATGCCCCCCGGCCAAACGAGGGTTACACGTCATAAAATCCATGCCCCATTTGGCAAAAGGGCCAATGGTAATGACAGGGTGTAGTGGAGAAAGCGACGCACCCATCTTGTGTTGATAAATCTGGCACGCAAGGAATTTACGTACTGCAACAATGAAATCTTTGAAAATGGATGGCCAGAAGTAGCCAACATGAAGGATCTTTTGTGCAGTGGCATAACCAGACATGTGACCACCACAGGCGCCACTGTGGCAGTCATTTAAAACCTTTTCTGCTTCCTTGAGGGTCAAACATCGGCAGAGTACAGAATCGACTCTGACATGATAGAGGGTATCCCCAACAATATGATAAGGTTCTGATTGATGCCAAATGTGGCGTCGGGAATCTTTCGTTAGCTCATACCTTAAAGTAGACATTTGGAGGTACACGATGATATCACCGTACCATGGGTCGAGGATGTTGATCAGGAAGAGAGTTTCATCTGGTATATGATCTTCAGAGGAAGAAGGAGCAGAGTCGGCAAGGAGAGAACAAATCAAATCAGCGAACACAAGTGACTTCCTCGATTTGGCCGTAGTGAACTCCAAATCAAAATCTTGGAGGATGACAATCCACTTTGAGTATTTGACCCCCAGCAACCGCCGTGACAGAATATAATTCATGGGGTTACAGTCAGAAATCACATTCACCATGCGTAAAATAATGTAATGACGAAAATGTTGGATGGCCTGGACCACAGCCAACGCTAACTTCTCTACATGTGTGTAACATTTTTCAGGGTTGAGAAGGTTCCGAGACAGGTATTAAACAACATGTTTGTTACCGTCATCATCATCTTGGACCAATACCACGGAAATCGTACTGAAGGGTAGCTAGGTAGAGGGTGAAATCACGATGGTAATTCGGAGGATGCAATAGCGGAGTGTTGACAAGCAACATCTTAAGTCTATCAAAATATTGTTGGGAAATCTCATCCCAATAGAAAGGGACATCTTGCTTTAAAAGTTGTGTAAATCCTTTGGCTACTTCGGCGTAGTTTGGGATGAAACGACGTAGGAAATTGGCTTTCCCTTGAAGACTCTGGAGCTGATGTAACGAGGATGGGGAGGGGAGATTAACAATAGCCTCAACCTTAAGAGGGTCAAGGTGAATTCCATCTTTAGATACGATAAACCCTAAGAGTCTACAGGAGTCGATGCAGAAGATGCATTTATGTGGATTGAGCCTAATATTGTAGCGTCTACAACGAAGAAAGATTTGATGAAGATGTTTCGGGTGGTCTTTCTGCGCAGCTGAATGAGCTGGAAGGTCATCCAGATATGGTTGGACAATATGCCAAATATCATGGAAAATATAGGACATGGTGCACTAGAACGTAGCCCCAGAATTCTTCAAGTCGAACGGGAGTTTCCTATATGTGAACGTTCCCCATGGGCAAATAAAAGAGGTCTTGTGTTGATCTGACGGGAGAATGTGGTTATAGCCAGAGAAACCTTCCATAAGGGAGAAAATTTCACTTTCGGCACAATCTTCAGTGATCTGATCGATAAACGGGGTGGGATGATTATCCTTGGGATAGGCCCGATTGATATCACGATAATCAACACAAACACGAATGGCGCCCTATTTCTTATCCATGAGAACTATATTAGAAACCCATTCAGCCAGGGGAATTGGATAAATGAAACTTGCTTTAAGAAGTTTCTCAACTTTAGCCTTAATAGCGGCGGCTTTTCGAGGATGCACGGGACGAAGATGCTAGTGGAAAGGCTTCGCACCTAGGTAGGTGGGAATCTCTTGCACCACAATACTGGGGTCGATTCCAGGCATTTCTTCGTAAGACCACGCAAAAACATTGCGGAATTCGCGAAAGAGACTAGTGTACACTTGCACTTCCTCAAAAGAGCAAGCAACTCCCACATGTATGTTCTCGACGATCCCTGGTTTAACAGAGATGTCAATAGGCATCGTTTGAGTAATGTTCCCCAAGTTACCTTACGAAAAGACTTCATGAGTCAAAATGGGCGTCTGAAGCTGCGGAAATGGAACTTGGGACGCGAAGCGCTCAAGAGAATTGGACATGGCCCCGACGCAAGGCATAAATGAGGAATGTTGATGCCCATCGCTCCACGGTAGATCCTCGAGAGACATGGTTCCCATGATAGCCTCGTCGGATGGAAACACTTATTTCAAAGGATCGGGAGAATCCACATCGCCAAGCCAAGGGGATTGAGAATACACATCGAGAGACATGCTCAAAGGAGCAGCTTCAAGAGGGGGAGAATCAGATGCAGTTTTTAGCTCACAATAATTGATCTCGATGGGACTAAGCAGCATCGAATCTCCAAACGAATCAACCTGTTTAGGTGAAGGGATGATCCAAGGGTCATTTGACCGAGAGATCATATTGACTTGAACGGTATTTGGTGGTGGAAATGGAAAAATACCCATGAGAGCGGGATCTTTGAAAAGACCCGGCCCTATACTGTCAGGGGGATTCGGAATCTGATCCACGTATGGCATGTTGTTCTCGGAAGACGAGGTAAAGAATGACAACTGATCAACAGTAATAATTTTTCTCTCATGTGGAAACTTCAAAAGTCGAAAGAGGGTGGACGGAACGCACAACATAGCGTGAGTCCAACTGTAACCGAGTATAAGATTGTAGTTGAGTTTGGCATCAACAACTTCTACTTCAACGTTGACAGTCTTTCCTTGTAATGTGATCGGTAAGCTAGCGAGAACACGCAAGGATTTTGATTCCCTTCCATCAAATGCCTCAAGGGCATTAGGTGATGAATTCAGGGCTAGAGAGCCAATAGCCTTCCAGCAGGCAGATGACATGACGCAGGTAGATGCACCTTCGTCCACTATGGCCCTATGGATGTTGAGACAGTTAATACCGACTTGCATAACAAGTGCAATCTAGTGCAAAAGTTGGGGGAAGAAATTCTCTAGATCGAAGGAGAGAAGGCTAGAATCAGCAGGATTGATCTCGCCGATCGCGGATAACAATGCTTTCCTTTGAGATGGAAAACTCTGGAGCACTTCTAATGTGGAAATCGCGGAAGGCACCTACGCCAAATCCTCAACAATACTGTAATGCTGAGCAGCACGGGCATTAGGATTATAAGAAGATTTCTGGATAACACCTTTAGAAGGTGGTCGAATAACGGGTTCAACACTGGGCTTCTCAATTTCAAGGGGACCAGAGGCAGGTGGGGGAGGAGGACCATCAACAACCTCTTTCCCAGCTGCCTAATGTGATCCGGCATAATCTTTCGACCGAGTAGCGATGGAAACGGGTGCAGAACCATTCATCATGAAAACTTGAGAGCCGAATGACGTAGATGGTGCCGATTGATCGACCATCCGGGTCTGCTAAGATGGGAAAGGTTCTTTAAGGACCGTCGGAGTTCCCTTAGCACCTTTAAGGAGTTGAATAACCTTGGATCGTCGCGGAAAATCCTTAGTGTAGTCATCCTCTTCACAAATGAGACAGGGATACCTCGGTTTCACTATGAACCATCATTAGCACGAGGTTTAGACGATTCTGGTTTTGGGGCATCGGATTTGGCCTTGTCTTTGCCCTTCTTTTCCCCTTTGGAAGTCTTGTCCGCAGGATTGGCTTGAACGACGTTGACCATCGCGGTTTTACTAGAATCTGGGGAAGCTTGAGGAGCAGAAGTATTGGAAGAATTCGATTTCTGCTTCCCATTGGAAGACTTGTGTGAAGTCTGAGACACGGAACCAATAACTCCATCGACTGATGGGGTAGCCAGTGCTTTAGAGGTCCCAGGCCATGGAGCTTCAATCAAGATATCATACAAAGTGCCTGATTGAGAGTACACTAAATCAAGGTACTGGGCATGAGCGATGGCTTGTTCCTCGGTTACACATGCCCCCATGGCGATATATTTCACAATCTGGTTGAAAAAAGAGGTAGTGAACCATGAGTAAGAAGCTGATAAGGAATTTTGAACTTTATTAGGTGACGACATCGTCTCCATTCATGGATGTGGTCTGAGATATGGGTAGCCCGGTCCTGTTTCAAGCATGTTAAGAGATGTGTCTCGGCTTCATAACGAACTGACAACTGGAAATGAGTCAGGAATTCCATAGCAAGAGTGTTGAAATCTTGAAAGATGCCACGAGGCAATTCAACGTACCACTTAGCAGCAGCTCCAGTAAGAGTGCGCTGGAAAAGACAAAGTCGGATAGAGTCATCGACCTAAGAATTAGAAGAACACCACAAATGGTATGTCATGACGTGTGCTTGGGGGTCTTCTCGAGACTTTCCCTTGAACTTGGGACAATCACCAGGAACCTTCGTTGGGACCGAAGGCTAATAAGGATTATGAGGAATCAAATCATTTGTCAATTTGGACACATCTGGTAACTCCAACGTGGCAAGGAATGGAAATTGAGGGTTAAAAGGCATTGAAAGTCCTCGATAAGGACCCGTACCCATAGTCCACCCTGGTTGAGTATAATCCTACCCCCATTGGTTCTTTCCCTGAGGATTCTGACCATAAGGGGTATAAGCCAGATAATTCGGTTGATATGGCGGCTAAGAACCAGGATACGAGGGTTGATAAATAGGATACTGATTCTAAGTACATGTGGGCCCCAATTGAGCAGCATGGGGATTTTAATGCGGAGTATAAGTATAGCCAGGTGATTGAGGGTAATAAGCAGAACCTTGAGTGGGTTGTAAACCGGTCGATATTTACCTTGAGGGTGATAGCCACCTTGGGGTCGAACGGCCTGCTGGTAAGTAGGGCCCTGCTGAGCTGAATAAGTCAGGTGCACAAGTGGATTCGGATGTGGCATAGAATAGAGCGGCGACTGAGTAAGGTTGACAGGTTGTGCAGGTTGTCCTGGTTAATGAGGGCCACCAGGTTGCCCCTGTTGAGCAGGTTGGCCTGATGGTTGGGGTGGGCCAGGTTATGCTTGATAACTAGGTTGACCTGCAGCAGGACCATAAGATGGCCCTGGCTGTGCAACGTTTTGACCAATCGGAAGATATGGCTGCTAAGGTTGCACCAATTGTTGAGATGGATGGATTTTCCCTCCAAGACTGTATGAAGGTCCAGGTTGATATACCGGTTGCCTGGCTAGTCCTTGAGGTTGCCCTAGTTGGACCAGAGGCTGAGCTTGTAAAGGTTAACCTTGAGGATTGTAAGGCTGCCCTTGCGGGCCGTAAAACAATCCCTACTGGACCGTAGGTTGTCCCTATAAGGGTTTCCCCTGTGGGTCATATGCATACCCTTGTTGGGCTGAAGGTTGTCCCTAAAAGAGTTGTCCTTGTGGGCCGAAATCATACCCTTGCTGAACCGAAGGTTGTCCCTGAAAGGGTTTTCCTTGTTGGTTAGAGGGTTGCACAGGAAAGGTAGGTATAAAACTAGGGAGTAACTGATAAGCCTTAGGAGCAGGCAAGTAGATGAGGTTGCCATGCTCATCATGTTGGAACGGAAGTGAATAAATCGGGGTACCATCCGCCCCATAATGAGAAAAATAAGACTGATAAGGATCCTAAGGGGAGTGATAAACCTGGGATTTCTGCTGCTGAACGGCCAATCGATACTCCTCCTGTGAAAGGCCATCAGGGATTTCCATGGCAATCGAAGTCTCTACCAAAGTTGAAACTCCAGACGGTTGAACAGTGATTGTCGGTGCCGACGCAACCACACAGACAGTAGGCCTAGTGGGGACAGATGTAACAAAGGGTGCCGACGAGACAGGTGTCGTTGGCGACATCCCTAATGACGGAAGAACCATTCCCCTTGACAGAGTTGATGTTACCATTGAGGTAATATCGGCTATGATCTGACCTAAAAACCTATATCTGACTGGAAGCGAGACTGATGGTGAAGATTGAGTAGGATTCGGTTGGACGTCTTCTAGGAAAATTTGGTATCCTTCATCAGAAACTGGAATTCCCTCACCGCCGTTAGGACCAGACGAGTCCATGTCTGAATCTACCATATGATCTTGCAAAAGAGTACAGGGGCTAGGAGGTATGATAGCAGCTAAAAATGATGATCCCGATGTAAGAGGGGGGAAATTTTCCCCAACCCCAAATCCAAACCAAGCGTTGGAAAGAGGCCAATGAAACTCAACTGGTTCTCCAAAGGGATACTCAGACAGAATGACAGGCTGCTCAATCTCGGCAAAGCCAGAGACCTGAGAAGTTTCAGATGAATCGTTCGTGTAAGGACTACCAGTATACGAAACTGACAGTTCCACCACTGTGACTATAGCACACCAGAAAAGGAAAACAGATCGAAAATGAAGACTCTTGGATTAAAACCAAGGCAAAAAAAAATAGGCCAAGTAATAAAAACTTTAAAGGGCGTGTAATCGTGGGTAGTTTATTTTACCAAATTGAAACCAAACATTTGTTTTTTCATATTTTAAGAGTCGGGAAATAGTCAAATATGACTCTAGTCTCTTTCAATTTGAAACGAGCACGAAAGTACAATTGCTCGATGATATTTTCAAATTTATGGAGTCAGTAAAGATCGAAAATGACTGCTCAGGTAGTCTAGGTAGAAGGGTGTACTAGGTTCTCGTGAACTTCCATATACACCTTGGTTATAAAATGAAAGATAAATCAACCAAGGACTTGACGTACGTTCAGGTAGTCTCCCTGAATGCTATGTTCGATGTATCACGGTTACAAGGCTGCAGACTCGGCTTCCTATGGATAAAAGGATTGCAACCTAGAGGGGTCTCCCTTTATATACTCGACGGTACAGGGAGCACAAGTCTGTACTAGCATTGTCTAAAGCCAGATGGCGAGCGACAGATGCTAGGTTTAAAGACGCCGGAACACGTCTCTAACTTAGACCACTAAATATTGCGTTAAGTTTCAATGTTGCCTTAGGTTAATTGAAATAAATTTTAATTTTATCTTGTATTTATGTTTCAATTCCAAGGTCCTATCGAATGTTGAATCTCACGAATCCCTAAATGCAAGCTACATGCCATAAAATACCATTTCGTTCAATGAAAGGCTATCTACAAGAGATTTAAGAGCTTCCAAGTGATAGCAATAATATGAACATACAAAAACATCCACTACTAAATCTGATGCAAGCTAATGAAACTGAAAATCTCTTTCCTATAATTATATATTGCTAGAAATGCGAAATATTTTCCAATTTTCATTATGCTAATCAAGAATGAAAAAGATTTTTTTTTTTTTGTATTTTTCAATATATTCGAGTAAGTGCACTAAATGATATGAAAAATAAATCAAAACACCAATTTGAGAATGGTGAAGTGAGAGCTGAAACAAAACAATTTCACTCAACTCAAAACAAGCACAACAAGACTCAAACCAATGATGAAATCCCTCAAATCAAAGAAAGATCTCAAAAGAGACCCAAACAAGTCGTGTAATCTAGGCTTGGAGTGACGAGAGTAAAACTGAATGAAAGAGAGGACAATCACTCAAATGGATCCAAGAATATGAATGCAAAGAAGCAGAAACAAAGTTGACTAGGAAACCAAGGACCCAAAACTCCCATGGGAGGCTTAGCAGGTTGAAGAACCTAGAAAACCTAGGGCTGAAAAAAAAAACTGATAGAAAAAAGAAAAAAAATCGAAGGATAAGGGCTAATTTCAGTCGAAAACAAACCCAAAGCATTCAAATCAAGTTAAGAAAACACCCAGAGATACCAAGATGGACCAAAAACTCCAAAACAAGGAAAAACCTAGCACCTACAGGAATTGGCACGACTGTCTGGTTGTAATCCGTGCCAGACAGGGGATGGCACGAGTGATAAATTGGCAACAAGTGCCAGCTGGCACGACTGTCAGGCTGGAACTCGCGCCAATTAAGCTAGCCTTGGAAAGGTGGAAATTTTGGAAAAAAAAGAGGTCAAATTGATCCTCTGGGGCTAAACAAGGGTCTTAGACTCAGCAAAGATAATCAGAAAAGCAAGCTAAGCAAGCAAAGACCAGGAAGAGGACCTAAAGGATGAAAAAAAAAACTCACATTCATCCCCAACAGAGTTGCCAATTTGTTGGAGAGGTAAATCCCCTCTGCGGATAGAGGCAATCCCACTAGCCCTAGAGTGGGTCTAGCAACAAACAAAACACGCTACGATATTGATTCCTAGTTACAAAAGACAAAGCTACGATGGATAGCTTACCTCAAGTCCTACGTTGTTGTTGTCGAAGAAGAAGTGCTACTTCCCATCCTAGCTCGACAGATCACAATCCTTTCGCTCACCACGTCTGGACACCTGTACATATGCAGAGAAAAATTATGACATACAACGTAATAATTCAAACATGTAACTATCAATCAGTGGGAAAAGATTGAATCAAATTGCATTACACAAACAAGAAATACAATGATGGAACCAATAACATAGTCGAGCATATATTAAAATGTGAAAGAAAGATTACAACCGAGTTTCGACGTCGTGTTCTTCCTTTGGCAGGGCTTCCAGTAGAGCGTGTCTCACAAAGCTTGTCGGGAATTTAGACAAGGCTCACTCTCTTACAGGGTTCTCCTTGGGTCTGCTCTCAATAGTCGCTTAGCTATATTTTTCTTCCCAAATGTTCAGCTAGGTTGCAAACAGAGAGGGCAGGCTTTTATAGAGGGAGAATTAGAGGTTAGGATCCCTATAATCATGGGGGAGAGTCCTATCTCTTAGGAAGGTTCCATGAGAGGTGGAAAACCACTTCCTAAATAAGGAGATCCGGAGTCAAACAACCCAACCTCTTTTTGATGATTCATTCTGAAGTTGTTAGAATCAAACTTCCACCTTTTATTTTTTAAAAATATTCCTAGATAGGCTTGGCGTGGGAAATACACAGGGATAGAGCGCCAGGTGGCATGGGCTTAGTGTAAATTTCCCAGGTCAGTGCGAGTGATGAACTGGCTGCTCACGCCAATGCCCAAACATATGTTTTTAGTGATTTTCTGAGGAAATGTTCTCCAGGAGAATTCTTTCTCTTATGCAGAAGGATGCCATCAAGGTGTTTTCAGGACATTTTACTGTTCACAAGTCACGGGAATAGTCCTCTAATGTATGGGACGACGGATTGCAGGGACGGTGACAAAATGTTGTGTAACACAGAGTGTGGAGTGTGGAGTGTGGAGGGTGATAGTTTTTGGATGCCAAGCCAAGAAGTAAATTTCACCATTTCATTTTTGCAGGATGAAATCTATGCTATGGGAATACATGCTGAAATTATGCATGACATAGTTACATAGTTATTTTTTCCTCTATACCTACTTTCATGCAGTAAAAAAATATCCAAAAACTACTTTCATAAAAAATTAGTTAAGACCCATAGGGTTCTCAGAAAAAGTTCCTCTTACCTCACAACTTGGATTTTCCATATCCTAAATTACCCAGTGATATGAGGCCAAAAATTACCCTTCCATTTTGTGGTTGTTCCTTTGGATTACTTAACTAGAATCCTTTCTCGATCGACTACTAATGCTCCATGTTGTCATGAAGTTTAATGTTGGCTACTGCTACCTCCAACTGTTCGACCTTTTTGTTCAACTCTGAAGTTATTTCCATATCTAGTTTCAGCAAGTCCTTGAGCTCTCTCATTCTGCGTTTCAGACTATGAACCTCCTACTTCCCCTTTCGACCCTCTCGACTGTAGATTCAACCATTCTTCCAAATATGGAGCCATGTTGATTCCTCTCCTTGACACAGGTCTTCCAGCTTATTCTTAAACTCCATATTTCATTATTGATACAAAAATCATCATGCATGTCCACCATATTCCTCATCACCTTTGATAATACAAATATCCTTTCTGTGAAAAATATATATAAAATCATCCCAGGATGGAGTCATAATGGGATAGATAGGGTAGATACATATCCATTTAATTTCATCATCATTGCCAAAAGTGGCCACTCAACCCGATAGTCATTGGCACATCTTTTCCATGTGATACCCTATCTTCCGTAGATAATTACTGTCAGATCCCCACCTTATTTTGCTACGACTTTACTAAAAATTTAAAATCCATGATATTGCATTACATCTATACCTCTAAATTATGCTCGATCTCTACTCTCTCCTCGATATTAGAAACAATCATCTTAGGACTGAAGAAATGCATTACCTTGCATTTGCCATGTGTCAACTCGGATCCTATATTTTCTTGTTTTCCCACTACCTCATTCAAGTTTTTTGTATTATGGAACAAGTGGATTTCATTTAATTTTGAGCTCATACTTCTAGCCTTTTTGAGGAAATAGTTGAGTTTGGCATTGAGGAAAGAGGAGCCTTTCCTTATTTTGTCAATGATCACCTACGAGTCCCTTATGATCCTGACTTCGTCAGTTTTTAATGCCAGAAGGCTCAAGCCTTCATAGAGCCCTGATATTTCAGCTTCATTATTCATAGCTTACCATAAGCCTACTACAAAAGTGAGGATAAGCGCTCCACCCGGGTCCCAAATTGCTCCTCTAGCACCCCCCTTTCCCATATTTCCTTTGGAAGCTTCATCGAAGGAAAGCCAAAATCTCCTAACTTTTGTTCACCAATCTTGTAAAGACCATAATTTTCACAATTTAACAACCATTAACAAAATTGATACTACACAATCAAGCGTGAAATTTTGAAGCAGAATATATTAATTCACTATCAAATACTTACCTGGAACCATGTTTTCAAATGTTCCTGATGCGTCATGGCTCCTTCTCTCATTACCAAACTATCATTTTCCTCCTAGCCTATATGAGGTCAATCTCTCCAGTCCCCATATCTAGAAGACAAGTCTTCTAGCCCCCACGCCCAAAACTCCAATAACAATCGAGATCACTCCATGACTCTATTAGGACTCACTGCTCATGTCTCCCATAGTTAGAACTCCTTTGGCAACATCCGGGTCAGTTTTCCCACCTAAATGACCCATGCCCATCAAGTTCCCCCCCTCCTTCTCCTTTTATACGCAAATCCCCTAGGATATTTATTAAAATATCCTTCTTTTAATATATATCTTGGATTTCTAAAATATCTTAGATTTATTAAAATATTATTATTTATTAATAAATATCTTGGATTCCTAAAATATCTTAGATTTATTAAAATATTATTATTTAATAAATATCTTGGATTTATTAAAATATCATCATTTATTTGCATAAGTCAATGCTTTTACTTTCCTTTGAACAAAATATTAGTTTATATTATGATAATGGTAGGTATAACTTTTTCTTTACAATACATTCATTATATTCTGGTGAGTTAGGTATTTACTCAATACTTTCAATAATTCACTCATTACTCTATACTGAGATTTTTTTATAATTGATTAGTGCATGTACTAGTGCAGTACACATGATACTTGCATATGCAGCTATCATATGCAGGTCTCATATGCATGCTAATATTTTTATGTTCCATATAATTCGAGTTGGGTCATTACATACACCTCTCCTTCAGAAAAATTCATCCTGAAGTTAAGTTTTATGTCGTATATCATTAATAATTTAAGTGATTAGTATAATCATATAAGGGTGGTGTACCATAATTGAATTTTCGTTTAATGTGTGATAACACTTTAACATTTATGTTTTTATCATTTATTGGTTTACAAATTTTAGTAGTCATATCTTTCCCCAACATTGTTTCCAAGATATTATAGAATCATCCTATCCGCCCTAATATCTTCCCCTCCCATCCTATCCGTCCTCTACAGGAATATGTCATAGCATTAGTTTTACTTATCCAACCATTCATAGACTTTAAGGGTATCATCATCGATTACGTCAACCTGATTGACCAATAGGCATCCGGAAGTCATTTTCACATGTCTAGGGGAGCGTGACTCGCATAGCCCTCCCACGACTCCAGGTTTTGGAGGATAAACGGTGGGAACCACCTCCACCCCTCCTAGTAGGACCAGGGTTAACACCCTATCATGGAGCCTCAGTTCATCTCAATTTTTCTTGGATTTTTTTCATCACGCGGTCGGTTTGGTAACGATATCATCTACGATGTAAAACACTTGTCCATGAATTATAACATATGTATCAATATGTTCAAAGAAAATTGTTACTCACATAAAAATTTCTACACATTCCAAATATGTTTCTATCTCTGATATTGATCCTTGAGTTCATATAACATACTTGGTTCTGTTTATCCAATAGGTATGTAAATTCATGTTCACCCTAAATAGTCAAGTGCAATCACTCTTTTATTTCTATCTCATCATTTAGGTTGATATGTAAAATTATAGATACCATATCCATAACATAATTCATAATTTATATTAGTATCCCTGTACCAGCAATGTTTAAGAAAAACTTTTTTCATATTGGTATCCATGTACCAGAAATGTTTAAGCAATTAATATATTCTTACATGTCATAGTACAAAATGACAATCTTAAGTATCCATCCAAAATAAGGTAAGGTTATACAAAATAAGTTTATAAATTATTATAAATATAACCCACATTTATAAATGTCACATAGAATAATTGAACACGGATATACAAATAAGGGTGTAGCTACTATTTTCTATACTATATTACCCGATTAACCTTATAAAATTCACAGGTTGAGACTCTAAATATAAATGGAGGGATTTTCTAACCGTTATGATTGCATATATAGAAACAAAATGAATTGAAACAATAGCACAAAACACTTACTATTTAGTCAAAGCATGATCTAATTTCTTGATACAGGTTGATTAAGAACTAAAACACAAAACTACATATGGATCCAACCAACTTTTTAATTCTTGTGATTTATTTGTCTTTTAAGTCTAATTATATTTTATCTATAATCTGGATCCAAAGAAATAATAATAACATTAACTTATTTATCATGTTATTCCAGCTCATCTTCAGCCTAAAATTCTAGAAGCCAAGGAGTAGGGTTTTGCAGGGCTAATCATTAGGGTTATGTTGGAGATGGAGGAAGAGTTAATTGATAATCTAAAGATCCCTTAGTGAGAGGTTTATTTTCATAGAAGGAATTTGTCACTGCTTGAAAATTCATTATTCACTTTGCATTATACTTGGTCTACTAAGAGTGTCATGTTTTCAACAAGATGTCAATTGTTGACAAACATATAATTTCCTCCTTTAATAAGAAATTCACCATTTACAAGATATGCATAGTCACATTATTAGTATGTTACAATTTTGATATAGTCTCTTTACTTGCAATTTTCACCATTTAGAGTCTTAATTCTAGCTAGGATTTTACCATCATTCCTTAAACCATTGTTTCATTTCTATTATATTGACTCATATAATACAAACACATAATACATCATTGGTATACCCTCTCCTTATTCTTCACATTAATCATTATCTCATTAGTCCTTAGGCCTCATCTTATCACCAAATTTATCTTCTTTTCTAACGGTGTATAATTATTATCCTTAATATTTACCTTTAACCATTTTCCCAGTTTATCACTTGGTATTCTTAACAAATTAGGAGTGTTCACAACTCCTTATAGGTCATTACTTTGATCCTTACCAATCATGTTGCTCATATCCTTAAGAAAATTCTTCTTGATAGAAAACATCCCTTCACTTCCTTATACCATATATTCCTAATATTCCATGTCTACTTCAATATGAAAAAGAACATATTATCAATTTGACTTTGTTTTCTCACCTTTAGTCATGATGGTTTTATTTCCTTCTCTCTTAATGCATAAAATTATTACACTTGGAAATGTCGTTACTATTGGCCGACTTGGGTAAGACCCTATAAATAAATTCAATAACGTGGATATCAAATGTAATCTACTTATCATTTCAGGTTTTAAGGTGTCACGGGATAGAATTTCCTAATCATACTCCATGATGTCCATAATCCATGGATATAGTTAGTCACTTAAGGAAAATTTTATAATGTGACTTTCCCATTAGAGGGAGAAACTATTATAGATGTTGCCATGCACATAAATTATCCTATAATTGATCAATTTTATTATAGATTTACTCTTTAATCTAATGTCATTGACTTCTTATATTGCTTTGTGAAACTTCCACGCACTCACCTTTGGTGCTATTTTTGTCAATCTCAATATTGTAAGTTGATTATGATAACTAACATTTATTATCATCATTAGAAGTTCGTAATTTATTTATTTTCCTGTCCTCCCAAGGTACTATATTGATTATATTATGGTAACAATGGAGATCAAACTTTGAAATTTTCCGTTGCATTCTCTTGGTAACTATATCATCTTGTTCTAATAGTGTGTTTACTACCTTACAGGGTGGTTTCTTACAATATTAACATATGTTTCATCCATTTTGTCTTCGATTGATGTGTACCTTTAGTGAACTATACTTTTACTCTCAATTCGATTACTCACGATTTTTCCTAACATTTCTTGAATATTTAGTGTCTTCTTTCATCCATCAATTTATCTCAAACTAGCTTACCCTTTTATGTGGTTGTAGCTCCACATCTAATGGTCTTTCCCTAATGTCTATAGTCATGATTTCATTACCATTCTTCCTTTCTTCAAGTGTTAACTTCGTTGGAGCACTCCACCAACAAATATTTATATATGCCTAAATAATTACCATGAATCATCTTATATAGTGTCATAGTGTCCCTAATTTTTCTTTCCTAAACCACATTGTTTTCCTTTCCATGAAAATGTTGCCATATTATTTTGTTTTGGAAATCGATATACCCTTACGGTTGTAAATGGCTAATTATTTATCTTAACAATGACATAGTGGTTGAATCTCAAAATGTCCAATTTAGTGAATATTTAGCTATAAAAACTTAAACCTTCACTTTACTCCTTAAACCACTTACACATATACTCAGATATTAATTAAATTATTGACATAGGAAAGCGATATAAAATATATTTTCATAAATTCATATCATCAATGGTTATAGTTATCATCTAGTAAGATATATATGTGGAAAGCTCGACGTCACTTGAAGAATGGAATGTTTCAATTGCATTAAAAAAACAATTAGGATAGTTTCCATTCTAATGTTCAAAAGTTACAGAAAAAGTTTAATGTCTAAAGTGATGTTAATGTGCTCATTTTAATATAATAATTTGAATGTACTTCAAACTTTACTTGAACGATATACAAAATCTTAAACTTCATTGTGGAAAATTTGCAGCTGATATCCATGAGTTATCTCAATTCCTTTGTCGGATGGAATGTAAAGTAAAAGTAATGGATTAGGAATCAAGTTGGATTGAGCTTGATATACCTCTTCGATACATATATTAGCATTAAATATCCTGTCTCTTCTAATAAAAGTGTATCATCCTAGGGTTCATATCTTTTGAATATCGAATTATATAAAATTTCATTTTATCATTAAAAAGCTTCAATTTCTTCCAAAAGTTGAAAACCGATTTTCTTGTCATTGAATATTGCATAACACTGAATACTTTGGGTAAATTATCAAGGATTACTTGGAGTAATACACCTCAGGTTATATTAGGATTGTTTCTATAATTATGGAAATAAGGCGGTGATATCCAGGAATCAACACAAGATCTCAGGAAATAGTTAGAAACTAATTTATTCCCCATTGTGATTATTCATCCTAGTACTTTCAACCTAGTCTAACTGACCCCTAGATTAACTTTGTATTCCTCAACACTTAAACTTATGGACTGAAGTTCTCCTGAAGTCATTTCTACCTGTATGAAATCATTTTGCTTGCGGTTTCTAACCCATATTTATTTAATGCATATGACGAAATGAAACTATCAATAGCATTAGTATCAAATAATATTTTGATTTTTATGTCGTTAATAGTACCTGAGGACTTCACTATAGTGGATTGATGTTTTGTACTTTCCTAGAACAACTCCCACGGAACATTTTCCGACTTGAGTTTTGAAACCATGGTTCCTCGAATTTCTCTTGCTTCCTGAAATTTAGCCAAAATTTGAAAGCTGCCAACTGCAAGACACCTCCCAAATGTAGAAACGGTGAATTTATCCACCATTTTAGACAAATAATATGCTAAAATTTCCAACATTTCAGCTCTGCAGCTGTTTCAGCTCCTCCAAATGGAAAATACAAATCAAGCAAGGTTCAAAATTAAAGCTCTAGTGCATAGTAGTAAGACAACAAGTCACAACAGCACCCAACAAGGTTTAGCACTGTCACATCAACACCCAACAAGGTCCAACGTCCACTATCTATAACCCAACAGTGCCCAATGTCTACTATCCACTATCCACCAGCACCCAACAAGGTTAATTACTCTACCATCCATTGTCCAGTGGCAACTAGTAAGGTTGCAAATACTCTCTCGGCATCACATAGTCTCTCCTCAGCGTATATATGAGTTAACCCTTTCTAATTTGGCAAGGGGGCAAGTGAAATATAGGCAAACAGGCGTAAGTTTATAACATATATATGTCTCTTTAATGTACTATGGATGCCATATCTATCTTGACTTGTGTACAAATGTCCATGTTTCATATATTCTACAATTAATTTTGCATTCTGGACGATTTTTTTTTAATATAAATTCTTATATATATAATAGATGCTTCCAAGACCCTTTGTTTCCAAGGATTTTTGTAAAATGACACTTCCAATGCTTCGCTTCTCAAAGCACATCCACTTCATCCCCACTTTGTGCAACACTAGGTCCCAGTATAAAAAGAGAGGGAGTATTCTTGCATTCCCAAAAAGATAATCCTAGGTTAATGTATTCCAGATTTAATTTTTTTTTTAGCATGTACCAACATAATTATTTCATTATCCCAATATATTAAATATTAGTAATATCAATCCATGTCAAACAACTTCTGAAGAAAATAATTTTCCCTTCCAATAAAATTTCTAAACACCAACAAAATATTATTAGCAGTGATGTCAATAATATTCTATGACGCTTAACTTGCATATTTTAAATGGTGAAGCATGCTATTGTAAGCTGTACAGAAAGAAAGGAAAGGTAAAGAAAATACAGGTCACATTTTCTTCAACTAGATATATAAATCCAGTACAGGGGAATTAGTTCCTATATACTACTGTGAAGATCCTATCATGTTTTCGATGTATTTGACTAACATTGTGATTATATCAATGTAAGGTGATGTGGTCCAAGATTGTAACTTTTTTGTAATCTTGTACAAATTTTCTCTCCACAAAATTGTGAGGAAACAAATCTTTCACTTTAAAACCCCTGGTTGTAAGTCAATGCAATCCAAGAGTAGCTGAAAGAATTTACATAATATCCACCTATGGCAATTTGTTTTTCTTGAGGTAAGCTATAGAAGCCAACTTCTAGGTTACACACCAATAGCCTATTCCAGTCCATGAAATATCATCATATTATATTTAACCAAATCTTGATAAGCGATGCCTTCCCAATTTTGACCCTATTGAGGTGAAAACACTTCAAAACAGTGCTTTCTCCATTCCATGAATGAATATAGAATTCCTTTTTTTCCCACTCCCACTCCAATCATTCACCACATGACATGTATTAAATGGCATTTTTAATCTAGATGGGGAGTGCATTACCCCAATTAGTTCATTTACAACACAAGTTGCAACAATTTCAACGTACATAAACAGTCACTGATTTAATGGTGTGACAAAATTTCTTATCTAACTCGGACAGAAATGATACCAGGTAGCAATACAAGTTTAATCTGCTTCAAAAAAACACAAGCATACCTTTTATTCCAGATGATGTCAGTTGTCGTTCTTGGTCTAGATTTATTAAATCATTAACCCTTCAAGAAATTAACCCCTAGAAAACTAACTATTTATGTACTTTTATTTAAAAAAAAACTAGGGACTATATACTTCTAGTTGAATAAGCATGCCAAAAATCATTTCTGAATAAAGTGAAACAGTAATAATCCTTTAATTTAATCAGAGACAAAGATACAGGATATAAAATTTACCAACCCTAGTTACTCCATGGCTCAACACGAAGAAACCAAAAGAGTCTGTATAAATCCTCCAGGTTATTCTGAATTGGGGTTCCAGTGAGACACCAACGACAATTAGCAATAAGGGTGTGTGCAACATGAGATAACTAACTTTTGGGTGACTTTATTGTATGTAATTTTCTTGCCTTGGATGAAACCTCCTTGATTTTCCTAAATATAACTCGCAAGTACTTTTCTAATACTTTTTTCAATTATCTTTGTTACTATCTTGTAAGAAGTGTTGGAGAGGGAGATATTCTTAAATCTCTTGAATGCAGAGGGGTTTCTGTCTTTAGGGATCAGAGAAAGGAAAGAAGAAGTGGTTGCTCCCCTATTATTTTATTTCGTAGTACATCATTTACCATTCTCCACAAGTATTATTTGATGATTTCATAGCAGGATCTATAAAAATTTATAGTGAATCCATCAATCCTATGAACCTTATCCATTTGAAGGTTTGAGATTGCTTCCCAATTTTCTAATTTGTATGTGATTTTTTCTATAAGAAACTTGTTTTATTGATATGATAATACTAAGTTGATTCGCTCAATCATATCCCTGGTAGCTTCTTCTAGAGTATCATTGCCATCATTCTCCTTCTTTTCATTCTCCCTTTCCATGTAAAGATATGCAAAATACCTTGTTGCCTCTTTCTTAAGATCCTCCCATCCCTCTCTTTTTTTACCATCCTATCCTTCTGTCTCTGTGATTCTACTGATCGCTTCATTTTGAGAAATGTAGGGGAAGCAACATAGGATGAATTCTCTTACTTTGATAATTGTTGTGGTATATTTTTACTTAACTTGGTTAGCTTCTTTTTTCTTTGGATTATTATCAGTGTTTTCTTCGTCAAAAAAATACCAAACCATAAAGAGAAATATGACAAAGGACACAAGATATAGGAGATTTGTAGAAATTATATGCACTAAGCATGCATATGTCCTTGATTCACCTGATCTCACACTATTTAACTTTATTCAAAATACTGAATCAATTCCTCTTGTTAATCTTTTGCGGAAAAATTAATTGCACACACATGTAAAGCATAAATAAAAATAATCGCACATAACACAATTTTTAACCGGGAAATCCTGAAGCTGAAAACCCCAACTATATATTATGTATCATGGAATCATATGACAATCTCATACGAATATTATCAAGCTCTTAGTACAATACAATCATCATACACTAATCAGGAGCAATTTTGCAAATCCATGCACCAATCTTGCCCTCCTGCTAGCCTTCCTCCACTGCGCAATCCATGTTGAAGAATAGCTCTGAATGAATTCGAATTACTCTTGCCTTGACTGCGCAATCCTCATTGGAAACTCCAGTGTGTATGTGATGCAATCAATGCATCACTATAGTCACAACAAATAGTCTATCTTTCCCTTTCAGCTACCTCTCCACTGGGCCTCCACTGAAACTGCCATGCACTGTAGTTAACTGTTGTATTGTTCAGTTGATTAATGAGTTGTTATTTGTGAATTAATTAACTGATTAATTCACTCCACTCTCACTAGTGTATCAATCAGTTAGACTAGATAAAACTAGCTCAACTGAGTCTAACTGAGTTAAACTAAATACTACTCCATAACTACTTCTTCCAACTGTGTCATAACTCTACCACTTGAGTTATAACTGATTCCTCCATGAATTAGCTCCAGTAAACCCTTGGTAATTGCGTAATTACCTCAATCCATTGATGTGCGACATATGTGCATTGAACTGAAGTGCTCCAAGAGAATAAGTTGTTGTTTAGTGTATGATTATTATTAAGAGCTAATAATAATCGACATGCATCTATTTTTAGATCATCGATCTATAAATAGACTTCGCCCAATATTCTAAAAATATAATTTCATCTATTTTTCCAACTTGATCAACCATCCACAAATAGCATCCTGAAACTTCTAAAATATGATCACCATGTCTAAAAATAGACCTGCGCCAAAATAGCCTGCGGGCCCACTTAGTGAAGGTGACTCTTTTCACTAAGCTCATCATCCTGTTGAATCTCAACACTCCTTCTCAACAAGATAGGGATTATCCTTCACCCCGATCCTGCCTCTATGGTATTGGAATTTTCTCCTGGTGAGCGCCTTCGTTATAATATCTGCATCCTGATCCTCCATGGGAATGTACTGAAGCAACATGATCTTCCGCTGCACACAATCTCTGATATGATGATACCAAATATCAATATGTTTAGATCTATTATGAAACACAAGATTAACCGAGAGTTAATGCAACTTTGATTATCACAATGTATCACTGTGGGATCTAAATGTGAACCAAACAAACCAACCAGGATCTTCCTCATCCAGATAGCCTCACATGCAGCTTGACTTGCTGCCATGTATTATGCTTTCGCTGAACTGAGTGCCACAGATCTTTGTTTCCTGTTGTACCAAGAAACTACCGTAGATGCGATACTGAAAATCCCTCCTGATTTTCTCTTTCTGTCTGTTGGGCTTCCTACCCAATCTACATCCGTGAAGCCATGAAACTTCACCTCATCCGTTTGTCTGTACCATAAACCATACTCAGATGTGCCCCTCAAATATCTTAGGACATGTTTTCCTACCTTCCAAAAGAGCTTGGTAGACTTAACCATCGCTTGTGAAAGCTGGTTCACCACATAGCATATGTCCAGTCTTGTATTGACTAAATACATGATTGAACCTGCCAACTGTTGATAAACAGTGGCATCCACTACCTCTACCGATGTAGCATCCTATTTCTTCCAATTTCCTGGAAGAGGAGTGTCGATAGGCTTGCAACCTTGCATGTGAAACTTCTCCAGTATATCCTGGGCATACTTGCCTTGAGACACAAACAGTTCACCTTCCTGCTGCCATATTTCCAATCCAAGGAAATAATGAAGGAGGCCCAAATCCTTCATCTCAAACTCCTTTGCAAGATCTACCTTGCATGAGTGTATCAACTTCTCATCACCTGTTAGTATTAAATCATCAAAATAAAGTACAATGATTAAAATCTTACCCTCCACCACAATCTGGTACAGGTTTGCATCTACCCACTCTTGGTGAAGCCAAGTCCAGTGAAATAGCTGTCAATCCAAGTGTACCAAGCACGTGGTGCTTGTTTCAACCCATACATCTCTCTTTTGAGCCTACACACATGAGAATCACTGCTGAAGATCTCAAATCCTTAAGGCTTCTCAATGTACACCTCTTCCTCAATGATCCCATTAAGGAGCGTAGTCTTCACATTCATCTAATGAATGTGCCAACCCATCTACGCTGAGAGAGCAAGGATGGTCTGTATGGAAGAATACCGTGAGAAGCCCCGGGCAAAAAATCTTGCCTTATACTTCTCGACACTCCCATCAGCAGCTTGCTTTACCTTGTAGATCCATGTTGATCCTACAACTGATTTTCCCACCGGCCTTGGAACAATCTCCCAAGAACTGTTTCTAACAATGGAGTCATACTCCTCCACCATGGAATCTACCCATGTGGGCTCCTGCACTGCTTCTTCAAAGGAAGATGGCTCTGTCACGATACACTTGCTCATAAGAGCCATGTATCCAGTAAATCGGTCAAGTGACTATCTCAGTCTGCGCTGTGATATAGGAACTCCTACTTTCTATGCCGCATCAAGCTTCAGTCTCTCAGCTTCTATGGTACGCTTTCTGCTTTTTCTGATGTTTGGATCTGCATGAGTGGACTCCTCCACTCCATGAATCTCCTCCTATGGTTTATCCACATCCAAAGGCTCATCTTTGGGAACAAGAAGTTCCTCCTCCACATGCAAGTGTATCTCCCTCTCAAGCGACAACTTCATGACTCTCACCTCATTGAATTTTATATCCCATCACACAACAGTCATCCGACTGTCTGGAAAATACACACTATAATTATGGGGTGTTTCTGTGTACCCCACAAATATCCCAACTTCTGCAGTTGGCTCCAGCTTCTTCCTGGTGTCCTTCGTCAGATGAATGTAAACAGGTGAGCCAATAATCTTCAAATAAGAAATATCAGGCTTCTTACCAGTAAAAGCTTCTTCGGGTGTACTCATGCCAAGTACTCTATGAGGACAACGGTTTTGCACATAAACTATAGTGTTGCATGCTTCCGCCCACAAGTGCATCGGTAGACCCTGGTCATGCAGAATCGCTCATGCAGCACCCACGATCGTTCTATTCTTTCTCTCCATGACCCCATTCTGCTATGGGTTATGAGGCGCTATGAGTTCTCTTTGAATTCCTTCTTTGCTACATAAGTCTTTGAATTCGCCCGAGATGTATTCACCACCATTATCACTCCATAGATCTTTCACTTGCTTCCTTGACTCCCTCTCCACCAATGCCTTGAACTCACAGAACTTTGAGAACGTTTCACTCTTATTTTTCATGAAGAATATCCAACATCTACGAGAATAGTCATGAAAAAATATAACATAATACCTGTGTTTTGTTGTTGAAGCAACCGAGAAAGGTACACACACGTCTGTGTGAATTCTCTCCAAGATCACCAAAGCACAGTTCTCATTCTCATGAAAGGTGGTCTTCACAAACTTACCCATATTACATCCCTTGCACTGATCTGACTATGCAAGAGTACCCTTGGGAAGTCCAGTAGAAATTTGCTGCAAATTTTTCAAAGCGCCATGGTGAAGATGGCCCAATATCCTGTGCCATAATTCGCCCTCATCCCGGCTCACCACTTCTTCTACTTTTCCCACCATTGCAGCACTGCCATTTATCTCTAGCTTGTAGAGATTATTAATTCGAACCCCTATCTTCTTGGCTTGACCCATTTTTTATGTCGAAGGAAGTATTTTCCCTCACTGAAAACAACATCATAACCCTTGTCTTCCAGCATTGCGACTGAGACCAAGTTCTTCTTCAGACCTGGAAAATGCATAACATTCTTAAACAAGAATGGATTACCGAACTCCCTCTCAAAGGTAATGGTTCCAATGCCAGTCGCACTGTACCAATCATCATCTCCCATCTCTATATGCATCTGGAGGTCCTTCTCCTCCAAGTCACTAAACAACTCTTTGTCTCCCGTCATATGGAAAGACGCACCATTATCAAGATACCACACTGATCCCATACCGCTTGAAACCAAACATGCGATCAAGGAGAAATCAAGTTCAAATTGTGAGGCTAAGGCCTCTCCAGCTGCAGATCCAGCAACCTTCTTGTTCTTCTTCTTCTGTGGACAGTTAATGGCAAAATGTCCATGTTCGTGACAGTGAAAACACTTCACTTTGGACAAATCTTGCTTCTTGCCTTTACCATTAGATTTTGAAGGATGTTTGTTCCCCTTCCCTTTCCTTGCTTTGGCAGCCAAAGCGCAATTCTCTTCATCTTCATTCTTCGATGAAGATCCATCCCTGGTACCCCGCCTTATCTCCTCTTGCACAAGATCTGACCAAAGTCGCTTCCATCCCGGCAGTTTATCCCGTCCATTGACAGAGTCTTCGTAGCTATTCAAAATATTTGGAAGCACAAGGAGAGCCAAGCTCACCAAGTCTTCATCATCAACAGTAACCCCCACACTTCCCAGTTCATCCTTGCAGTGGACAAACTTTGTGAGGTATTTTGGAATACTGTCACTTTTCTCCATTTTTATTTTTCTGAGCTTGTCTTTAAGCGCCAACTTCCTCTGGTCACTTCTGCTTTGGAACAAGTTTGTCAAAGCCTTCCACATTAAGAATGGAGTGGCTTTCCTGTGAAGGCTGGACACAATATGGTCCTTCACACCTTCCAACAGAATTCTCCTCGTCTTTGTTGTCTTCATTTGCCATGCATCAAGTAATGTAGCATCGCTAAATCCCGGCTTAGGAACATCGCTATTGATGAACTCCTTCAGCCCATTATCCTCCAGCACTGCCTCCATCCTGTCCTTCTAGGCTATGTAATTAGAGCTCTCATCAAGGGCATACTCCAATTGCAACCTATTGAAGGCCATTTCAATTTATACTCAACTTCTGCACCAAGAATCTTCTGTAGCAAATTCAAATTGTCCGCCAGCACAAACTCACTTCACAATTGCAATATTAAATCAACAATGCTCCGATGCCATGTATAAATTATATTCACTAAGCATGCATATGTCCTTGATTCACTTGATCTC
This sequence comes from Pinus albicaulis, assembly GCA_034641835.2. NCBI lineage: Eukaryota > Viridiplantae > Streptophyta > Pinopsida > Pinales > Pinaceae > Pinus > Pinus albicaulis. The sequence goes on from CM076577.1 coordinate 420,269,885, forward strand.
ACACTATTTAACTTTATGCAAAATACTGAATCAATTCCACTTGTTAATCTTTTGCGGAAAAATTAATTGCACGCACATGTAAAGTATAAATAAAAATAATCGCACATAACACAGTTTTTAACCGGGAATGCCTGAAGCTGAAAACCCCAAATATATATTATGTATCATGGAATCATATGAAAATCTCATACAAATCTTATCAAGCTCTATGTACAATACAATCATCATACACTAATCAGGAACAATCTTGCAAATCCATGCACCGATATTTCCCTCCTGCTAGCCTGCCTCCACTGCGCAATCCTTGCTAAATAATAACTCTAAATGAATTCAAATTATTCTTTCCTTGACTATGCAATCCTCATTGGAAACAGATAGTCTATCTTGCCCTTTGACCTACCTCTCCACTGGGTCTCCACTGAAACTGCCATGCACTGTAGTTAACTGTTGTATTGTTCAGTTGAATAATGAGTTATTATTTGTGAATTAATTAAATAATTAATTCACTCCACTCTCACTAGTGTATCAATCAGTTAGATTAGATACAACTATCTCAACTGAGTCTAACTGAGTTAAACTAAATACAACTCCATAACTACTTCTTCCAACTATGTCATAACTCTGCCACTTGAGTTCTAAATGAGTTCTCCATGCATTAGCTCTAGTAAACCCTTTGGAATTGCATAATTTCCTCAGTCCAATGATGTGCCACATCTGTGCATTGAACTGAAGTGTTCCAAGAGAATAAGTTGTTTAGTGTCTGATTATTATTAAGAGTTAATAATAATCAACATGCATCTATTTTTAGATCAACGCTCTATAAATAGACTTCACCCAATATTCTAAAAATAGAATTTCATCTATTTTTCCAACTTGATCAACCATCCACAAATAGCATCCTGCAACTTCTGAAATATGATCACCATGTCTAAAAATAGACATAGTCTAAAAATAGACTTGCGCCAAAAATAGCCTGTGGGCCCACTTAGTGAAGGCGACTCTTTTCACTAAGCTCATCATCTTGTTGAATCTCAACAAGATTATCCAGGGCCAAAACCTATCCAACTGAGAGGAAAACCCATAAGAATTATTCTCTTCTTATAGACCTTTAATTCACAAATTCCAAGACCTAGACCCTTGACCAAGAACCCTCAAAGACCAAGTAAAAATTATTCCCTTGATGAGCCTTTCTTATTCCAAGTCAACACTGATCAAATTCACTGCAACACTACTAATTTCTACTTCTCTTTAAACTTTAGACCTTTATCTCAGACCTACAATTCTTGTCCCACTTATAAGTTATGAGACTCCTTACATGTGCACTAATTCAAGAAGAATTACAAGGCTTCTTTCTTTGCTCGAGTTGTTCTTCCTTCCTTGACAACTCGACTTGGAAAACTAATCTTAGAAAAATATTTTTCGACCTCCTAAAGTGATTGTAATCTTTGATCTTTGTAGCTATAGAAAGAAACCCTAATTGTCTTACATGTGTGAGATAAATGACCCAAAATAATCCTTTTTAACCTTTAATCTTATCCTTCATTTCACTGTATTTTCTCAAACTTCTTGAGCTTTAGAACAAACTTGATCGGCATAATAAAAAATGACATCGAGCTCTCTATTTATTGGCTTCATGTCACTTGTTTGTGGGCTGACTTGATGCTTGTGAGGGTCAACTTGTTTATTTCAACTTGACAATGTCTTGGAGGGTTCTTTGACTCTACTTTGAATGAAATAAATTCTTTCTACAATATGTAACATGCCCAAGAAGTGTCTTTCATACATGAAAATGACTTGTAGACTAAGTGACAATGCCTAGAAGCTCACAATGGGATTTTTGAACTCAAAAAATAAAATTTCCTTAAGTATGAAACCCATGCCTCAAGAAAAATAATAATAAATTTATTTTTATATTTTACTAAATCCATAAAAATCATGATTGCACATATCATTATGAATACTGAACCTAGTTACATATTTCAACAATCCCTCTTAACTAGGGATGTATTCATAATCCATACAAGATGCTTTGACATTCTCAATCTGAAAAATTCTCATAAGAAGAGGCATATTGGCAACCTATCTATTTAGCATCATATCAACCAAAATTTTCACATAGCAATGCCTTGACTAACAAATCTATCTCTCCATAAGATTAGAGTACAATGCTAGTGATCAAGATATTTTACTTCATGGATGCATACATAATTACATTTAAAAGAGCATGCAACCAAGTAACTTAAACATATGAAAAGAAACGAAAATCATAAAAAATCATGAGATCAAAGACACAAGAAAATTTGATTATGAAGGTCACCTAGTGTGGGCTACGTCTTCGGGCCCTGCTTAATGTGGGGAGGCATCTTTCATTAAATGGAAGCATAAATAAATTACAATCAATTTACAAATTGACACCTTATACCTTCACTTCTGGAGATGGCATGAAAATGGAGACCTCCACTGGAGAAATGGGCTACACGGTTGGATTCCTGGTTAAAAAATGTGAAAAATAACTATAAATTTTACCCCGTTCTGACACTAGAAGTTATGGACCCCTAAATAATATTCTCAGCATCAAAAGATACCCCTCTTCAGGGTTCCGCCCTCTTGGACCACTCCTAGTTCTTCTCCCAGACCTCCACTCCACTCTCTGTCGGTCAAATGAGAAATAATGTAAGTTTTATATGGAAATGTATGGGATGAGTTTACCAAGCTTGGGTCATTGGCTCGTTGGTGGAAGTGGCGCATAAGATTGGGCCAAACTGGGTTTTAAGCCCATCGCACCCCAAAGTTGGTTCGAATTTGTTTTAATACACGTAATTTTTTTTTAAAGTTTAACACTTAGTTTAAAATTGGGGCTGCCTATTGGTGGTCTAGACCACTTGGGTTGGGTGGGTTCAAACCCCGCCGACCTCCCTCCACAAGTCGTCGGTGTATTGAGGGTTGGCTCTTGTTTATGGAGCCACCTGTTAGTGGGCCGACCCACCTGGGTTGGGCAGGTTCGACTCCCGCTGACTCCTCCATGTGGCAATGTTGTATTTTTTGGTGGGCCCGAGTCTTCGGTGGCCCAACCCATATATGGTTTTTATATAATAATCAATGTCGTTGGAGGGTGGCGGCCCGCCACCAAAATATTTTTATATTTTTTTATATTTTTTCTAAACAATATATTTTAAATTTCGGTGCTGATTTTTAAGGGTCACTGGGAAAATTAAATAGGTGAAATATTCACCCATTCCAACCGCCTGATTCTGTGGGCCGAGCCTTTGCCAAATTGTTGCCTCGTTAGTCACTGCCACTTGGCCTAGTTTGACCAGAACTTTGACCGACTATAACTTGAGCATACAAACTCGAATTTGAGTGTCGTTCACGTTGTTGGAATCAGGACAAAAATAAATATGATATAGTCCTAGTTTCACTTCATTTTTAGGATTTTATTTTTTATCCTTTTCAAGGCCACTTTTATTTCTGGAGCCATTTGGATCATTCCTCCCCACTAATGATCTTTTGGGCCACCAAAAGCTTTATCAATAAATTGTAAAGTGAGGGAATTTCTCCCTCACTTTCTCCTTTTCAATCCATCGAGCCTTACTTGGATGTGTTCCCTTGAAACCAATATGAAGGTACTCCATGTCTCCCCGTCGTGAATTCCTAGTCCTCCTATCAAGAATGATATACTCAAGTAGCTTCTACAAGTATTCAAGTGCAAATTCATCCACTATAGGGACCTATTCAACCTCTTCGATATCCATGATCAAAGGAGGCCTATAAAGCTTCAATTTTTCAACATTCACCGCTGAGTACATCTACATGTATGCTGAAAAATCAAGACAAAAATCATTGTCTCCAATATTTTCTAATATGGTGAATGTGCCATATCGAATTGTTCTAACTTTTTTTCCTTCCCCTTTCAATCTATATTTGTTGACGTGGAGCCAAATTGTGTCTCCAACCTAGAATTGGTGATCAACCCAATGCTTATCATTTCGATATTTGTATTGAGATTTGTTTTTCTTCATCTACTCCTGCACTTCCTTGTGAATCATCTTAATTCTCTAAATGAACTTCTGTGCCTTGTCCCTGACATCTTTCCTACTGGAATCTTCATCTTTCCCAAATACCATGTCTAAGGGATCCTTGGGAAAATAACCAAAGCATATCTCAAATGGTGAACTTTGGGTGGATGAATGCATTTCCCTATTATATGCAATTTGTACATAAGGAAGATGCTCATCCCACAACTTGGGATGGTTGCCACAATAGCCTCAGAGTAAATGTATCATTGTGCGGTTGACAACCTTTTTTTTTCCATTGGTCTTTGGATGAAATGTCATGCTCCTCTTTAGTTTGGTGTCCATCATTCTCAACAAAATCTTCCAAAAATCTCCATGAAACAAGTATCTCGATTAGACACAATGGATGTGGGTAGCCCAAAGTGGACCCATACAAATTGGAAGAAGAGATCAGTAGTCTTCTATGTAGTGATCTAATTTTTACAAGGCATTAAGACACACATTTTTCTAAATTGATACATAATGACATAAAAATAGTCATGATGTCTCCTAGACAAAGGAAAACAACCAAAAAAATCCATTGACACACTTTCCGATGGACGAATCGTAACAAGGAGTGGTATGTAGAGCCCCAATTTTCTATTAGAGGGCTTGAAAATTGAACGCAACACGCATCCATTCACATATCGAGTCATAATATTTTTCATGTCAGGAAAATAACAAAACCTTTGTAAATGACGCAAATTTTTTCCTACACCAAAATGACCCAACACAAGAGAGGTACGTGCCTCTCTTATTACATGTATCCTTTCATTGGTGGGAATACAAAGTTTTCCAAGATGGTAAAAAAAATTTCCCTGCAAATGGTAGCTATCTACCTATGAACCATGAGTCATATTTGTATAAACCTATTTAAAATATTCACCGTAAACATATTGTTCAACATAAATTTAAAAATATAAATAAGAATTTTGAAAAACTATAGATGCAAAAATAGGAGGGAAAGAAATAATATCTACCACTTTTTTGTTAGTGCCATTCTTGTATTTTATTACCAAGTGAAACTGCTGGAGGAATCCCATCCATATGAAATGACGTGCTTGTTGAAGCTTGGTTTGTTACTAGAGGTACTACAAAGGATGGTGATCTATTTGAATGATAGTCTCCTTTCCAATCAAATAGTTCTTCCCATTATTCACAATTTGAAACAAGGCATACAACTCCTTTTCATATGTGGGATAGTTCACAACAGTTTGGGAGAATCTCTTTGAATGGTAACATACAAGTTTCTTCTACTGTATCAAAATTTCTCTCATGGCGTATCCACTAGCATCTGTCTCAATCTCAAAAGGCTACTATAGGTCGGGTAAGGCCAAAACGAGTGTGGTACTGATCTTCTCTTTCATTGTATCAAAATATTTATGCTTATTTCCTCCCCACGAACCTCTGTAACATTGGTGGGTTTAGGCCACTTTAAAATTGCATCAATTTTAGAAGGATCTATTTTTAATTTCCCACCTCTAACAGTGTGACCCAAATAAACCAAAGAGGTCTTCACAAATTCACACTTAGAAATTTTGACACACAATGTTTCCTTTTTCAAAACATCAAGCACCTTTTTAACATGACTTGCATAATCTTTCCATCTCCTATTATAAACAAGAATTTCATCAAGATACACAAGTCAAAAATCATCAATAAAAGGTTTGAACATATCACTCATCACCCTGATGAATGTGGTTGGAGAATTGTATAGTCTGAATGACATCTCCAGCCATTCAAACAACCACTGTTTTGTCTTGAATGCAGTCTTCCATACATCCTATTCTGCAATCCTCACCCGATGATAAACACTACAAAATTCTAGTTTTGTGAAATAGACAAAATTTTTCAATTGATCTAATAAATCATCAATGTGAGAGAGAGGGTACCGATTCTTCACCTTTATTTTGTTGAGTTCTTTGTATTCCATGCACATCCTCCATGTGCCATCCTTCTTTGGCACCAACACAATAGGTGAACTACATGGAGAAGAACTTGGTCTTATGACCCCTTGGTTCAACAATTCCTGCACTTGTTTCTTTATCTCCTCCATCTCAATAGCTGACAACCTGTACATACCAATGTTTGGTAAAGGAGAATCCTACTGCAAGTGAGTCCCATGTTGGATCTCATGTTTTGGAGGAAAACCACCTGGTTCCTGAAAAATCCCATCATAGTGAGAAAAAATTTCATACAATACCTTTTTATGAATGGGATCACAACCTTGGAAAGCTTCAGATGTCTCAGCATATTTTTATCTCAAAACCATGAGCATGCACACTTTGTTGGAATTGATCAATCTCTTCATCTACTTGCACTTACAATATTTACACTGATTTTGGCACGATGAGTTGTAACAATGTATTCCACCTTATATTTCGTGAGATGATACTTGTTTTCAAGGTGAAATAAAACTTCCTTCCTTTCATACAAATATGGACTCCCCAATATAATACCACAAATATCCAAGGGTACAACATCAAGATCAACCTACTAGTTTGGATGCAATAAAAAATCTAGCTCTACACTACTTGGTTAATGTAATTTGGCTTTATCACACACCCAACCAAGACGGTAGGGTTTCAAATGAGGTTTGGTTTCCAATCCTAATTTCTTAACCAAGTATTCTGAAATCAAGTTTACTTATGAGCCCAGATCAAACAAGGTTTCCACTTTAGTATGTTTCATTACGACTCTAATGTGGAACAATTCAGCCCTCTTTCTTTCATTAACAAGAGACTCATTTGAAGAACTTTTACTTGCATGTAATTTAGAATTTTCATTAGCAGGAAGAGAAATAGTACCTTATATTCCCATTGTTGTGATTTGTGTCTTATCAGCGGAATCAGATCCAAGGTTTTGTTGCATAGTTTCCACCGTCTTTTGCTTGTTCTTCCCACCAAATATCTTTGGTTTCAACTCCATGCAACTTCCAAAAATGTTCATCATCATAGCCTTCCTTCTTTCAATGTGTGAAAGATCACTTTATTCATTCCTCCTTCTTGGTTTTAGCTTCCTTCTTTTCCTTTCCCTTGCCTTTTCCTTTGAACTTGCCATTATGAGTTTTGAAAGATAATTTATTTGGTTGCTCGGGAACTTTGAGGTCTAAAATGGACCTCCTAAGAAAAATGTACAAAAAAAATAAACTTTATAAGAACTAATAGGATTCAAGATGATTATGTCAACCATGGGGGATGATTCACCATCTTTTAAGTAAAAGGGTAAAAATATTAAAAATTAATAAAATAATAAAAACTACTTTTTCAACTCGTATTTTCAACTTATCTCCCAAAATTTTTACTCAAATTTCGAGCGAGAGCACTCGTTGGATGAAAAATTTAATTCCTCATCCAAGGAGTACCCATGTTGCATACTTTTAACGGACCCTGCTACACGAAAAATGAGAAATACATGAAAAAATGTGATTGCAATCACATTTTTCACGTATTTCTCATTTTTCGTGTAGTAGGATCCATCGAAAGTATGAAACATTTGTACTCCTTGGATGAGGAATTAAATTTTTCATCCAACGAGTACTTCGACTCGAAATTTGAGTAAAAACTTTGGGAGATAAGTTGAAAATACAAGTTGAAAAAGTAGTTTTTTCTTTTTTCCCTATAAAATTTGATGATGTAATTATTATTTCCACTATTATTTTATAATTTCCTTAGGAGGCCCATTTTAGACCTCAAAATTCCCCTAATGGCCCTTGCTTTCAAGGTGAATGGCCTTCACACTAGCCACATCACCAGTAACAGGCTCAAACAATAACAAAGAATCTCTAATGTAACTATGGAAAGCACCAATATATTTTGTTACAGTTTCCAATGAGTCAAGTGGAATGTAATTCAGAGCTTGTTTTCTAAACTCTTCTATGAAGCTTTGTACATTTTGAACTTTTCCTTGTCTCAAATATTTTCATTCCATTAAATCCTTTTGTTGATAAACCAAAGGATCAAACTGGTATTTTAAGGCATAAACAAATTGGGCCAAGAAGAAAGGAGATTACCCAAGTCTTTCTTCCTTTCTACAACTTTATCTCCCACCAAACGAGAGCAGTGCCACTCAACCAAAGAGATTCTAATTGAATCTTGGCCTAATCCTCCTCGATCGGCTGAATCCGGCAATAAACCTCAATATTTCTAATCCAATTGTTTAGTTTCTCTGCATTACATTCTTCATTATATTTGGGAAAATCAAACTTTACATATAGCTTAAACAATGGCTTCTTAGATGTATTTTTATGGTGCTTGCTAGAATGATGAGAAGAGGAAGAAGAATAATTTCTACTGGTGGATGGAGAGGGAGGAGGCTCTTCTCCTCCACCTCCATGATGTATCGAAGCATGATCATCGAACTCCTTCTTCTCATGCTTGATTTGCTTCTCATATTCTGCAAACAACTTGTCAAATTTCTCTTCCATGGTGAATAATACCTTGTGATAATTTTGCTCTTATTCTACTCATGCATCCCCATCTGCCATGTTCCACCTTCATGGTGCACGCCCCACTTCAGGACCAAAAGGATTTTACTTTTACTTCTCCTCTTTAAATCTTGTTCCTAGTTAGCATTCATTCATGCAACTCGCGTCAAGAATACTTGCTCTGATACCAAAATTGATCGAGATATTTTACTTCATAGCATACAAAATTTCATATAAAAGAGCATGTAACCAAGTAACTTAAACACATGAAAAGAAGCAGAAATCATAAGAAAATGTGAGATAGAAGACACAAGATGATTTGATAATGGAGTTCACCCAGTGTGGGCTACGTCTTCGAGCCCTTATCAATGTGGGGAGGCCTCTTTCATTAAATGGTAGCAGAAATAAATTACAAGAAATTTACAAATTGACACCTTATACCTCCACTTCTGGGGATAACATGAAAATGGAGACCTCTGCTGGAGAAACAGGTTGCACGATTGGATTCCTGGTGAAAAATCATGAAAAATGACTATAAATTTGACCCCATTCTAACACTAGAACTTATGGACCCCAAAGGAATCTTCTCAGCATCAAAAGATACCCCTCTTTAAGGTTCCACCCTCTTGGACCGCTCCTGGTTCTGCTCCTGGACCTCTACTCCGCTATCTGTTGGTCGAATGAGAAATAGTGTAAGGTTTATATGGAAATGTGTGCGAAGAGTTTACCAAGCATGGGCCATTGGCCCATTGGTTGTGGTGGCACATAGGACAAGGTAAAATTGGGTTTGAAACTCGCCACACCCCAAATTTGGTTTGATTTTGTTTTAATAAGTGCAATTATTTTTTAAAGTTCGACGCTTAGTTTAAAATTGGGGCCACTAGTTGGCAGGATGACCCACTTGGCCCTGGCGGGTTCGAACCCCGTCGACCTCCCTCCATGTGACGTCGTTGTATTGAGGGTTACCTCTTATTTATTGAGTTTCTCGTTGGCGGGCCGACACACCTAGGTCGGGCAGGTTTGACCCCCACTGACTCCTCTGTGTGGCAATGTTGTATTTTTGGGAGGGCCCAGGTCTCTGGTAGCCTAACCCATATAAGGTTTTCATATAATAATCAATGTCTTTGGGGGGTGGCAGCCTGCCACCTCAATCCTTTTATATATTTTTTTGTTTTTTTCTAAACAATATAGTTTAAATTTCAGTGGTGATTTTTAAGGGTCACCAGGAAAATTAAATAGGAAAAAAATTCCCCTGTTCCAACCACCGGATTCTATGTGCCGACCCTTTACCAAATTTATTCCTTGTTAGTGATTACCACTTGGCCCAGCTTGACCAGAACTTTGACATGATATAACTTGAGCATACAAACTTAGATTTGAGTGTCGTTCTCATCGTTGGAGTCAGGACGACAAGCACTCTGTTCTGGTCCTCGTTTTACTTCAATTTTATGACTTTTATTTTTTAGCTTTTTCAAGGCCACTTCTATTTCTGGAGCCACTTGGATCATTCCTCCCCACTAATGAGATTTTGGGCAGCAAAATTTTTTATCATTCAATTATAAAGTGAGGGAATTTCTCCCTCACTTTCTCCTTTTCAATCCATATGGCCTTACTTGGATGCATTCCCTTGAAACCAATATGAAGGTACTCATACGTCTCCCCGTCGTGAAGTCATAGTCCTCCTCTCAAGAATGATATCCTCGGTAGTTTTTCCAAGTATTTGGGTGAAAATTTGTCCACTATAGGAACATGTTGAACCTCTTCAGTGTCCATGATCAAAGGAGGATTATAAAGCTTCAAGTTTTCAATGTTCACCACTAAGTACATCTGCATGTATGCTGGAAAATGAAGACGAAAAGGAGTGTCTCCAATCTTTTCTAATATGGTGAATGGGCCATATCGGATTAGTATCAAATTATTTCCTTCCCCTTTCATTCTATATTTTATGATGTCGAGCCACACCCTGTCTTCAGCCTAGAATTAGTGATCAACCTAGTGCTTATCATGTCGAGCTTTGTATTAAGCTTGAATTTTCTCCAGCTGCTCCTGCACTACCTAGTGAATCATCTTAATTCTCTGAATTAACTTTCATGTCTTGTCCCTGTCATATTTCCCACTGGAATCTTCATATTTCTCAAATACCATGTCTAAGGGATCCTTAGGAAAATATCCAAAGCACGTCTCAAACAATGAAATTTGAGTGGATGAATGCACTTCCTGAGTGTATGCATGTTGTACATATGGAAGCTTCTCATCCCACAACTTGGGATGCTTGCCACAATAGCCTTAGAATAAATGTATCATTGTGTGGTTGACAACCTCTGTTTATCCATCGGTCTGTAGATTAAATGTCGTTCTCCTCTTCAACTTGGTTTCCATCATTCCCCATAAAGTTTTCCCAAAATCTCCAATAAAACGAGATTCTCGATCAAACATTAGAGGAAATTTCAGCCTAAAAGTGGCCTCGTAAGGAAAAATAATAAAATAATAAGAAAATAATAGAACAAGGTTATGAATTTTGGAGGGAAAATAAGAATACTGCTTTTTTTAATTGTATTTTTGGCTTATCTCCTTACAGGTTTACCAAAATTTGAAGTGTATACACTCATTGGTTGCGAAATTAAATTCCACATCCAACACATACCTACTATGTATACTTTTGAGAAGATCCATGTTGGTAAAATTTGCAGATACATTAAAAATGCGTGTTCAACACATTTCTTTAATGTATCTGCAAATTTTATCAATGAGGGTCTTCTCAGAAGTATGCATAATGGGTACTTGTTGGATGTGGAATTTTATTCTACATCCAATGAGTGTCTACACTTGAAATTTGGGCAAACCTATAAGGAGATGAGCCAAAAATACAATTAAAAAGCTAGTTTTTTGTCTTCCCTCCAAAATATTTGCATGTGTCTCTATTTAAATTTAAAGGATTTTGATCGGTTTACATATTATGTACGTGAAATTTTCATGGGCACCTTTAGGCTGAAATTTCCTCTAATGCACAATGGATGTGGGCAGCCCAAAGTGGACCCATACAAATTGGAAGAAGAGATCATTAGTCTGCTCTGCAGTGACCTACTTTTTACAAGGCATTAAGACACACCTTTTTCTAAATCGATCCACAACGACATACAAATAGTCATGACCTCTCCTAGACAAAGGAAAAAAACTAAAAAAATCCATTGGCACACTTTCCCATGGAAGACTCAGAACATGAAGTGGTGTGTAGAGCCCCAATTTTCTATTAGAGGGCTTGCAAACTAAATGAAACACACATCCATTTACATATCTAGTCATATTATTTTTCATATGAGGCCAATAAAAAAACCTATGTAAATGACAAAAAGTTTTTCCTACACAAAAATGACCCGACACAAGAGAGGTATGTGCCTCTCTGATTACATGTATCCTTTTATTGGTGGGAAGAAAATTTTTCCAAGATGGTACAACAATTTTCCTTGCAAATGGTAATTGTCTACCTACGAACCATGAGTTAGCTTTGCATAAACCTCTTTAAAATATTCATCTTCAACATATCGTTCCATATAAATTTCAAAAGATAAAGAATCATTTTTCAAAACTATAGATGCAAAAATAGGACGGCAAGAAGGCATATTTGCCACTTTGTTGATGGCGCCCTTCTTGTATTTTATTACCAAGTGAAGCTTTTGGAGGAATCCCATCCATTTGAAATGACTTTATTGTTGAATCTTCATTTGCGACTAGAGGTGCAGCAAGGGATGGTGATCTGTGTGAACTATGGTCTCCTTTCTAATCAAATAGTGCTTCTACTTCTTCACACTTTGAACGAAGGTATACAAATCCTTGTCATATGTGGAATATTTCACAGCAGCTTGGGAGAATGTCTCTGAATAGTAACATACATGTTTCCTCTGTTGTATCAACACCGCTCCTATGATGTACCCACTGTCATATATCTCAATCTCAAAAGGTTGTTGGAGGTCAGTTAAGGCCAAAAATGGTGTGTTATTGACCTTCTCTTTCATTGTATCAAAAGATTTATGTTTCTTTCCTCCCCACTGAAAGGTTTTCTTCACACTTGTCAATGCATGCAAGGGGGATGAAATGACAGAGAAGTTGGAATTGAACCTTCCCCAGTATTGTACTACACCAAAAAATCTACAAACCTCTGTAACATTGGTGGTTTTAGGCCACTTTAAAATCACATAAACTTTAGAAGGATCTATATTTAATTGTCCACCTCTGACAATGTGACCCAAGTAAACCAAAGAGGTCTTACCAAATTCACACTTAGACATTTTGACATACATTTTTTCCTTTTGAAAAACATCAAGCACATTTTTAACATGACTTACATGATCTTTCCATGTCCTACTGTAAACAATAATTTCATCAAGATACCACGTACAAAATCATCAAGAAAATGTTTGAAAATATCATTCATCACTCTCATGAATGTGCTTGGAGCATTGCATAGTCCGAATGGCATCACCAACCATTCAAATAACCCATGTTTTGTCTTGAATGCAGTCTTACATACATCCTATTCTACAATCCTAACCATCGGGCTCCTTCTTCTCATGCTTGATTGTCTTCTCATATTCTACAAACAACTTGTCAAATTTCTCTGCCATGGTGAAGAATATCTTGCAATAATTTTGCTCTTCTTCTACTCATGCATCCTCATTTTCTATGTTACATCTTCGTGGCGCATGCCCCGCTTCAGGATCAAAGGATTTGAGTTTTACTTCTCCTCTTTGAAGCTTATTACTAGTTAGAATTCACTCATGCAACTCGCCTCAAGAAGACATGCTCTGATACCAAACTTGATCCAGATATTTTACTTCATAGATGCATACAAAATTGCATATAAAAGAGCATGTAACCAAGTAAATTAAACACATGAAAATAAGAGGAAATCATAAGTATACATGAGATCAAAGACAAGATGATTTTATTACAAAGTTCATCTGATGTCGGATACACCTCTAGGCCCTGCTCAATGTGGGGAGGCCTCTTTCATTAAATGGTAGCAATAGTAAATTACAAGCAATTTACAAATTGGCACCTTATACCTCCAATTCTGGGGATGGCCTAAAAATGGAGATCTCTGCTGGAGAAATAGGTTTCACGGTTGGATTCCTAGAAAAAATCGTGGAAAATGACTACAAATTTGACCTCGTTCTGACACTAGAACTTCTGGACCCTAAAGGAATATTCTCAACATCAAAATATACTCCTCTTCAGGGTTCCACCCTCCTGGACCACTCTTGGTTTCGCTCTCAGACCTTTTCTCTACTCTTTGTCGGTCGAATGAGAAATAATGTAAGGTTTATATGGAAATGTTTGGTTAGATTTTAGCAAGATTGGGCCGTTGGACCATTGGTATTGTTGCTGCATAGGATGGGAGCAGACCAGGTTCAAAACTCTCCACGCACCAAAGTTGGTTCAAATTTGTTTTAATACGCGACATTTTTTTTAAAGTTCAACATTTGGTATAAAATTGGGGCTGCCCGTTGGTGGGTCGGCCCACTTGGGCCAGGCAGGTTCGAACCTCACCGACCTCCATCCATGTGTCGTTACTGTATTGAGGTTTGGCTCTTGTTTATGGAGTTGCCCATTGGTGGGCCAACCCACCTGAGTCGGGCAGGTTCGACCCTCGTTGGCTCCTCCACGTGGTGCTATTGTATTGTTGGGTAGGCCTAGGTCTCCGATGGCCCAATCCATATATGGTTTTTATATAATAATCAATTCCATTGAGGGGTGGTGGGGATAGAAGCCCACGACCCCAATTTTTTATATATTTATTTGATTTGTTTAAAACAATATAGTTAAATTTCGGTGGTAGTTTTTACGAGTTAGTGGGAAAATTAAAGAGGTGAAAAATTCACTCGTTTTTTCCATTGTATTATGTCCACCAATCCTTTTCCAAATAGTATCCTTGTTAGTAACTTCCACTTGGCCTAGTTTGATCAGAACTTTGACTAGCTATAACTTGAGCATACAAAATTATATTTGAGTGTCGTTCACACCGTTGGAATCAGGACGAAGAGAACTACGATATGGTCCCATTTTCACTTCAATATGAGGACTTCGATTCTTGATATTTTTCAAGGCCACTTCTATTTCTAGAACCACCTAGATCAACTAGCAATACTAATGACTGATAGACACCATCATCATTGTCTCTAAAGGAACATACCCCACCTAGGCTTTCACATGGTATGTCCTCCCATGACTATTCTTATCTTGGACTCCCAGTACTCAAATAATATTGGTCCTCTATGACTACTTGTTTCTTGGATGCCCTACCTCATCCTCAAAGATTATCAGATGCCATATGTTTACCCAATCCTCCATTCTTTCTTCTAAAGTGAAGACAATAATGATGTGTCTATATCTCCCCATGGCCTTCACTAAGACTTACAATTTGTAGTCCTAGTCTAGTGCATGACACATGAAGTAGAGAACTATATTTTTCACTCTCTCTTAATTAGGGATGACTAACCCATTCCTAAGGAATGTACACAAGCTCCCTCTTAACTAGGGACTTGTTTTCAACAACTCACTTGTTCTTCGATGGAGATCATGGTACCTTCAACTGCTTGGAGAGCTCCTCCTCTCAATGTTATGGATTTAATATTTATCATTATGGAGCCTTCATATTTTGAGACTTACTTGTATGGCACTTTCCTTCATGAACTATTTCAATTATGTCATTCTTTTATTGATCGAAAAGTGGTATTCTAATCCACATCTAGATTTTATTCATACAACTACCTCTTTCAAGTCATGTTTTATTTAGTATCTTTCATCCAACCACATGAGTGAAACTTGTCGTAGATGACATATACAACTCTCTTTTGGTAGCCTTATATCAACCCATCTATATTTTGTTTAAGAATCATCAAATCAGGGTTACCTTTTTTTATGGCCCTTCATCATGACATCTGCTTATCGCAACATCAACATCCTGCATATGTATTGACACATCTCCAAGATATTCAATGTCAATGGTATCCTTTCTTTCCAGATTTCATTAGAGTCTTCATACTTTTTCCATGGATATGTCATGGTCAAATATCCTATTCACTGGATGTTGATTTGTTTTTCTACGTGCTCATAATTGCATTTTTCGCAATCTCTTATTTCTTTCTTCACATATTTATCTCTAAGAACTTTAATCCATATTTCCTTCATCTTTGTAAACCAACTTATATTCTATATGAGGAAATATTAAGTTTATTTCATCTAGTCAATATGTGAACCATTCCCTCATGCATCTTTCTAAAGGAGGAGATCTGTTTTCTTTGATCATGTTCATGAGATAGAAAATTTACCCATGAAGTCATATGCTGACATGACTCAATTAAATACATGCATACATACCTCTTTTCTTCTTTTGGTCATCTAGCTTAGACTTCCTTCAAAAAATAATTTTCTTGATTGAGAGTACTTCAACTATTTTGGCATGCTTCATTCCTTTGTCATCATACCATCATTCTTTCAAGCAATGAATCCCATACAAGGTGGAAATATTAGCGAGACATTTGATTCTTCCAAGAGGTGAACCTTCGAATGAATATTCCAATGGAGGATCTTAATTATCCTCATCCTACATATACTTCTTCCTAATGATGTATGATGAGCTCCACACTAGATGACTTTCTTCTAATTGTTGAAGAATGTAACTATCTTCGGTCTTCATTAATGTATTTGAGTCACTATGTAATGTACTTTTCAAAAGAATAAAGAAAGAATTTTTATTATTATTACAAGCATGGGTTTCATGCTTGGGTCATTATGTTTTAGGTCCAATTCCAAATTGAGGACTTCTAGGATTTATTATGAGTTTATAGAGTCATTGTATATTTAAAGAGACCCTTCTTGGGATTTTTAATTATGTAGAAAGGTTTAGTATTGAGTGAAATATGATCTATGGAACCTCCACACCAATTCGGCTTTAAGGAGATCAAGTCAATCTCAAGTCAAGTAATTCAAGCTCACCTCAAGCCTATATATACAACTAGATCTAATTCATTTGGAGCATCATCTCATACACACATAAATTCGATATCTACTGCTACATAGGAAAAAGTGTGAAGTCAAGAAAGAAGGTAAAATAATTGCAAGTTTGGTCAAGGTGAAGGAGAAAGGAAAATTTGAAAGTTTGGTCTATCTCTCTCTCTCTCTCTCTCTCTCTCTCTCTTTCTCTCTCACGTGCTCTAGAATTGAAGACCGAAGTCCCTCATTGTGTTGCTATTGCCAGTTGTTGCATGTTGCTTCTACGAAGACAAGAATAAGTCGAAGTTGCTATTGTTGGATGTTATTTCCTTGCGAAGGTGTATTGGTTCAAAGCTGAACTCCCTAATTTAATATCAAATATTTTCCTCCAAGATCAAAGTCTCTAAAGCAAGGACAAATTTTATGGGTCCAAGGAAGTGTTGCATAGTGCTACTGTTGTTGCTACTTGCAAGTCGAAAGTAGGATCAACGATAAGGTTGACTTGGTGTGGAGGAAGTGTAAGTCAAGGTCTATAGTCTTAGGAAAACTATTGAAGGAAGAATTACTGACTGGGTTTTCCCCTAGACTGGGGTTTTCCCCTGGCTATCCACTGATATCTACTGTCCTTGATGTATGTGTTATTTTTTTGGTAATTTCCTGATGAAATAAGAGAAAATAAGATAATAAGAAACTAATAATAATACATAAACATCACAAGTAAATTATCAAGAACAAGAAAATATTTATGCCTTTCTGATTTTCTAACATGGTATCAGAGATTTGGTGAAGGAAGAAGAAAAAGGAAGTTTAAAAGAATTGATCAAGGAGTCATAAAAGGAAGCTATTTAAGGAAATAATTTCACTATCTTCAAGAAATATGTCTAACTCAATAAAGGGAGAGAATAAGCTTGAAGGAGCATCAAAATACAGATTTTGGAAGAAGAGGATTGACCTCATTCTTGAAAAGAACAAAGTATTATGTCTGGTAAAAGGAAAAGTAAAGAAGCCTACAAAAGAATCTAGTGATCCAGATAAGGTGAAATATAGGGAATTATAATTGGTGGCCATGACTCTAATAGTAGAAGTCATAAAGGACAACCTTGTCCCTTACATACCTAACATTAACCATGCTCAAGAAATGTATAAAGCCTTGTCAAAACTATTCACTATCAATAACATTGGTAAAGTAGAAAATTGGAAGAATGAACTAAGGACCACCAAGATGACTAATTAAGATATTGTGGCTACTTTCTTTGTGAATATAGCAAGAATAATATATGACCTTATTTCCATTGATGAAATTGTACTAGAAAAGGAACTTGTGATCATTGCCTTATTAGGGTTTCCATCTTCTTGGAGTGTTTTTGCTTCAGGACTCACAATTGGGAATAAGCTCCCACTTCTGAAGAATTATGGACTTCCTGCAACCAATAGGAATTAATAATATCCTTAGTAGCCAATAATGAATAAGTTTCAAATGCCTACATCGCTCAACACAAAGGAAACATCAAGAAGTCGAAGGGCCAAGAAGGAAGGTTGAAATGTCCAATATAGAATGCTATCAATGTCATAAAATGTGTCACTTTAAAAGTGATGGCCCTGACAATCCCAAAAATAAGAAAAGAGAAATATATCATGCAAATGTTGTTGAAGAAGGATACCCTAAGAAAGTTAAACCCAAAGAATCAGACATAAGGGACTTACACTACTAAGCCCTTTTATCTTAGCCTTATATATTTTATTTGTATATTTTTTATTTTTATTTGTAGGTTTAACACATTCATTGAAAAATACATTTTTGTTTTATAAGTTTTTAGGTATCCCTCAAAGCTTTGGAGGGAGCCCTCAACAACTCCAAAAGATAAGTAATTTCCTTTTAGTTTTGGTTCCATATACTTGTTTATGTTTTGATTATATTAAATACTAGTCACCTTTCTACTTCTATTTCATTTTCTAGGAAATTATTTGTTGAATAATCAAGGATTATGAAAGAAGGCCTCACAAGACAAAGCATTTGAATTAAAAAGGTTTGTCTAAAAAAAAAGGTATGTCATAGATCATGAAATTTGTTATTCTCTTTGGAAAATACATTCTACATTACTAATACTTGTTGTTTCTAGCTCTCTTAAATCATAAACATTATTGTTTGGGATGATTCATCATATGATAAATCTACCCTCCTCATATCTTTGATTTTTTGTATAAAGGTTCTCTGGAAAACCCTAACCTAAGGGTATGACAATAATTTGTGAAAACCTAACCTAAGGGTCTGGAAACAATGGGTTAAATCCTAACCTACTTAGGGTTATTGGTGAAGTCTAAATAAATTGCTATCATGTTTTATATATTGATGATGTCATGTTTTGGGTTTTGGTATAATCATGAAAACTCGAACTTGTTAGGGTTGAAATGGTGAAATCTCGAACCTTTGAAATTTTGGTATAGTAGGGTTTGCTTTGTTATGAATTGAAACCCTAGATCCTTAGGGTTTGGTTGTGTCTATAAGCAAAACCCTTGTTATAAATGTAAGGTCCTAAGAATGAAACCCTAGGTATGAGTTCATTTGTTTGAAACCCTAGCTTGGTATAGGTTGGTATATTTCTAATATGTTAATATTTCCTAACATATTTTATGCTTATGTTTGATGATGAATTCCTAAATATATGTGTTGACCAAATTATTAACGGTTATTATTCCAAGGGTTTGGAAACAATCCCTAGTTAAAGTTTGAAGTTCGAGGATGATTTTGTTTGGGAAATCTATGGTTTTGCAACTAAACCTAGTAGTAGTTAAATTCTCTAGTATTAGTGAGAATCTGTAAATGGAAAATCTAGGGTTTACATCAAACCCTAGTAGAAGCTATTCATGTTGATTAAGCTATGAATGGTTTTATTGAATCTCATGTATGAAATCTAGGGTTTACATGAAATCCTAATAGGAAGTCTAACATATGAATTCTAAAAGTTGTTAGATGCATTACTTATTTGGATTGTTTCTAGGGCTTACTATATGAAATAACTTGTCACCTTGTTGTGAATAATGTTAAGACCCTAGATATAATGAGATTGATATCTTGATTGACTTTTTTATATGATTTAGGGTTTGTAATAAAACTTGGGCAAGAAGTTGAAGTATTGAAGTATAGTCTCTTACTGATTATGTTTGTAAATTCTAATGCTTCCACAATTATAATATTTTTTTATGAATAATTTCATGCTTCTATAGGTTTGGTTGTACTTGTTGTCTAAGTTGTGAAAGTACATCATATTCAAAATGGTGAAGATGTCTGTATGAAAAGTTGTTATGATAAACATAATAAGAAGGACGGAGGCCATGAAAGATTCTCCAATACCGAAGGAAGAATTTGATCTCCCTAGATTAAGAGGGAGCCTAGATGAAAGAAATATCCCTGGTTAAGAGGGAGGGCACAACATAGCTTTGATTGGAGAATATGTTGTTGCATGTGGGGTAGGAAAAGTATATGATTAAGGAATCTTCTTTAAAAGATTCGATTGATAGTCCTACTGAGATAAGATGAAAAGAAACATGAAGACCCTGAAGGTTTGTTTTTAATGATGTATATTTGAAAGTATATTACTGATTGGGGTTGTTTTTGTACAAGTGAATCTCTCGAAGGTTTATAAGCATGATGGTTGCCAATAAATTTTATTAGGAGAGATTTTTTGTTAAGTTTTTATGATTGAAGCATCAGCTGGGGGACATCTAGCCAACCCTTTCTATTGATATTTGGTAGGTAGGGTGGCATCGAGTCGATACACACCTAGATCCTTAGTTTGATGGTTGGTAAGTAAGCTTGATGGTACCTAGAGAGGCTGAAAGATATAGTCCATATTAGTCCCACTTGGATATTTCTCCTTGGTCAGGAATCTAGTCCATGGCATTTCGGTACCTAAATTGTTGAGAGACCAATGGATAGATTTTCTTGGTCAGCAATATAGTCCATGGCATTGAGGTGCCTAAAAATTACTCATAGTTCACATAGTTGAGATCTTCCTTGTATTTTTATATTATGAATACCTCCCTAGCTAAGAGGGTGTGTTGAAGAGTGTAACTAGGTTCGGTCTTCATTAATGTATTTGAGTCACTATGTAATGTACTTGTCAAAAGAAGAAAGAAATTTATTATTATTATTATTAAAATGAACTATTAAAGCATGGGTTTCATGCTTGGGTCATTATGTTTTAGGTAAAAGTCCCCATTGAGGACTTATAGGATTTATTTTTAGTTTATAGAGTCATTGTATATTTAAAGAGACACTTCCTAGGATTTTGAATTATGTAAAAATGTTTAGTATTGAGTAAAATGTGATATATGGAACCCCCACACCAAATCGACCTTAAGGAAATCAAGTCAGCCTCAAGTCAAGTAATTCGAGCTCACCTCAAGCATATATGTACAAGAATATCAAATTAATTTGGAGCATTATCTCTCACACACAGAAATCGATACCTACTGCTGCATAGGAAAAGTACAAAGTCAAGGAAGAAGTAAAAAGGTTTGCAAGTTTGGTCAAGGTGAAGGAGAAAGGAAAAATAAAAAATTTTGGTCTCTCTCTCTCTCACGTGCTCTAGATTGGAATATCGAAGTCCCTCATTGTGATGTTGCTGCTAGTTGCTGCATGTTGTTGTTACTAAGAAAAGAATAGGTCAAAGTTGTTATTGCTAGGTGTTATTGCCTTGAGAAGGTGCATTGGTTAAAAATCAAAATCCTAAGTCAAGATCGACGATTTTCTTCCATGATGAAAGTCTCTAAATCAAGGTCAAAGTTTCTGGGTCAAAGGAAGTGTTGCATAGTGTTTTTGTTTCTACTGCTTCTAATAGGTCGAAAGTAGGATAAGCAAGAAGGCTAACTTGGTGTGGAGGAAGTGTGAGTCAAGGTCTAGAGTCTCAAGAAAACAATTAATGGAATAATTACTGACTGGGTTTTCCCCTAGAGAGGGGTTTTTCCCTAGCTTTCCACCTATATCTAGTGTCCTTGATCTATGTGCTATTTCTTGGGTAATTTCTTGATGAACTAAGAGAAAATAAGATAATAAGAAACTAATAAGAATACATAAACATCACAAGTACATTGTCAAGAACAAAAAAAATATTTCCATCTTTCTAATTTCCCAACACTAACCATAAGTACTACTTATGCTTTCAATGAGTTTACCAAGAGCTACATCCTTATATGATGACTACTACAACCATGTATAATTCTACTTCATCTATATTTCAAGCTCTTATAGTAATGTCTCAAGCTCTTACTTTAATCATATGCTTCTAATATGATGTCATCTTCTACTAAGATGCATCTCGTCATAATGCTTCTCATATTGAATTCCATGGTGGAGGTATTTTTCATCCTTCTCTCCATCTTGATATGAACTGGACATCCATAGTTCTGCAATTTCATCATGAATAGTTCCTAAGGATTCAAGGGTATGAATAGTTTCCTTCTTCCATCATGTTTCTTACGAAAAAGGCTCAACCCATCCATCTTTAATTCTTGTACCTACAATATTTATTGACAAGAACCCCAAGAAAAGTATACAATACCAAAACATGATGTAGAGTTATCTTTCTATGGTTTTCATGCAATTATGAGGTCATCCAATGGTTTCTTGGGTTCAAACCCTAGATAAGATTTGTTTCCCTCATGTCAGACTAGGGTTTATCCTTTCCCTAGAATACTAACAAACCCTAGAAACATATCTTCAACCTTAAAACATCTTATGATGGATTCTTAATCAAATATATTCATACCTTATGGTTACTTACCCTTGTCGTGATGACTTGCAATTATGTATGCCATCTTCATTGATTTGATTTAGAGTGTGATTTATTCTTCACTGTACTCATCTTCTCTTTCTTTCAAGTATATTCTTGCCATAGGGACTCTGTTCAGTGTATTAGGACCAATTCCTCTATAGTTTCATATGTATTCACGCAAAACTGATAACTACAAGTATATTAGTGTTTTTAGTGATGGTATAGATTAAACATTTGTTTTATGACAATATGGCTTCGGGTTTGATTCCTTAGTTCTTTCCAACTTCTTCACAGTGAATGAACCTTTTTCAGAAGTTAGATCCTTCTATGGTATTCTTTTGATTGATCGATTCTCAGAGAACAAATGTATGTGAGATTGGTGACTGCATTATTTTGTTCCACAGGGACTTGGTCACCATAGAATTGAACTTGTAAAGTACAGTAAAGTCGCCATGTCACAAGCGCATGTCTTGAAGATGGGATTTAATCTATCACGAAGATGGAGGGATATGTACTTCAGATTTCAAAAAGCTCTAATTTTTTACTAAGTGAAATTATACATATATCCAAAGGGCGATAAGGTATATGTATCATAATTTTACTGACATGAGAATTAGGTCTCAAAGTCTTGGTTTTGTGGTTTCTACAGTAGATTTTATTTCTTGGAATGATGAAAACAATCCTTCTATGATGCCCAAAAGCTCAATTTCTTGTTAACAATTTTTTATCTTGTTATGACTGAATTCTTGAGGTTCTTATCTTATGGAATATTGTCAAGAATTTTGTTCCACCTTGTAATGGTTTCGTCCTTTAAAAGGTAATGATGGTAGACTTCTTCTATGCTTCTATTATGGATCTAGTAAAAGAATTGAGCCCAGAATCTGATCAAGTATGTTTAGTGATTTTCTTGATCTCAACCCTTGAGTATCCCTTCTTGAAGATTCAATGTCCTCCTTGATGTATTTTCCTTTATTTGATTCTTCTTTTAGTAGTTATTTTTCAAGTTTAATTTACTTAACTTGTCACCTTAGCTATGATTCTATGTTGAGAAATCTAGGGGTAACAACATATGATGATTTCTCTAGCTTTGATAACTTCTTGTACTACATTTTTACTTAACTTTATTAGCTTCTTGTTTCTCTTGATTGTTATCAGTGTTTTCTTCATCAAAAAACTACCGAACCATAAAAAACAATAGTGAAAAATGACACATTAGAGGAAATTTTACCCTAAAAGTGGCCTCCTAAGGAAAAATAATAAAACAATAGTTAAAATAATAAAATAAGAGTTATGAATTTTAGAGGGAAAAAAAGAAAACTACTTTTTTTAATTACATTTTTGTCTTATCTCCTTATAGGTTTACTCAAATTTCAAGTGTAGATGCTCATTGGATGCGAAATTAAATTCCACATCCAATGAGTAGCCATTATGTATGCTTTTGACAAGACCCACATTGATAAATATTGCAGATACATTAAAATAACATGTTGAACAAACGTTTTTAATGTATCTGCAATTTTTGTCAATTTGGGTCTTCTCAAAAGTATGCATAATGGGTACTCGTTGGATGTGAAATTTAATTCCCCATCCAACGACTGTCTACACTTGAAATTTTAGTAAACCTATAAGGAGATAAGGAAAAAATACAATTAAAAAAAATAGGTTTTCTTATTTTCCCTCTAAAATATTTACATGTACCTCTTTTTAAATTTAAAGGATTTTGATTGGTTTACATATTATGACACAAAAATTACATGAACAATCCATGGGCACTTTTAGGTTGAAATTTCCTTTAATGCGAGATATAAACAATCAGCCAGGGAAAAAACCTCTCCAATTGAGAGGAAAAACCACAAGAATTCTTTTCTTCTTATAAACCTTTAATTGATGAATTCCAAGACCTAGACCCTCGAATAAGAACCCTCCATGACCAAGTCAAAATTCTTCCCTTGATGAGTCTTTCTTCTTCCAAGTCAATGATGGCCAAATTAACTGCAACACTATTGATTTCACCTTCTCTTCAAACTTCAAACCCTTATCTCAGGTCTGCAATTCTCAGTTTACTTGTAATTTTTGAGATTCCACATATGTGGACTGATTAGGGAAAAAGTATAAGGCTTATCTTATTCTCTGGGGTTGTTATTCCTTCCTTGAAAACTTGGCTTGGAAAAATTATCATAGACATTTGATTTTTCGACCTCCTGAAGTGACTGCAATATTTGATCTTTGCAACTACAAAAAGAAACACTAATTATCTTGCACATTGAGATAAATGACCCAAAACAATCCTTTTTAACATTTATTCTTCTCCTTTCTTTCACTGGATTTTCTCGAACTTTTTGAGCTTCAAAACGAACTTGATTGGTGTACTAAAAAATGAGTTCAAGCTTTCTACTCATAGGCTTCATGTCACTTGTTTATGGGTCGACTTGTCACTGTCCTTAGGCCTACTTGATTATTGTCAGGGCCAACTTATTTATTACAACTTGAAAAGGTCTTGGAGGGTCCTTTGACTCAAATTTGACAAAAATAAATTCTTTTTACAATATTTAACATGCCTAATAAGGGTCTTTCATATGTGAAAATGAATTGTAGAGTAAATGACAAGCCCCAGATTCTGAAAATGGGAGTTTTGACCTAAAAAAATAAAATTTCCTTGAGCATGAAACCCATGCCTTAAGAATAATAATAATAAATTTATTTTTATTTTTTATTAAATACATAAAAATCATGATTACACATATCATTATGAAGACCGAACCTAGTTACATATTTTAACACTTCACAAGCTTTTTCTTGTTTATGACAGTAAGTTGTGTTCCTATGCCCCACAATAAGCCAAACACTTCTTGATTTTTCTCTATGTTCTTCCTCTTCTTCCAGCATGCTTTGTAGTATTTTGTTGCCATCTCTGCTTCTTTAATGATCAGCTCTTGTGTTACCTCCTTTTTTTTCTATTTCCCCTTGAATTTCCTCCATTTTTTTTGAAGGTATACTTTCTTTATCCTGGGTTTTTAAGGGCCACCTTGATCCAAATTTACAGGTTTTTTTTCACATTTCTAAGTTTTTCTTCCTAGACCAAAGAGGGAGATCCTTGAACCTAATTTGACCAAGGCTGCTTAGCCACATCATGAAATCCCTCTTGCTTGATCCAAATAGGGTTAAAGTAGAAGGGGATAAGACCTCCCCTATCAATGGGTTTAATCGAAAGGGTGATCAACTTATGATCTAAGATAACTATTACTAAAAAATTTGAATCCACCATCCATGGCCCCATAGAGACCAAAATTTGGACAAAAATTTGTTTAGTCTTGAAACCACATGATCTGATCACTCCTTGTTATTCTAAGTAAATTCAACCTTTTTTGGCTTCACATTGATCCAATCCCATCTAGCCATTAACCCTTCTATGTAGATTTTAATGGGATCTCCAGAGATCAAGCCTCCCATTTTTTCCAAGAGTGAGAGGGTAGTATTAATATCTCCTCCCACTATTAGGTTCATGCAGATATTTGATTCTAAGTACTCAGTAAGGGAGTCCCATCACTCCTTTTTTTCCCTATAATTTATTAGGACATACATATTTACAATTGACACAATTAAGTTGAGATTTATCACTGTCATTTTTGTGAGGATCCAATGCATTCACACCTCCATTTTCCGCAACTCTATTCTCCTTGGATACCATATGGTCATTATTCCCCCCGAAGCTCCTCTTTCACTTGATACCATTCCTTCACTTAGCTTCCATTTTATTTTTCCAACTTCTTGTGCCACTACTTCCTCCATTTTAGTTTCTTGTAACATCACTATACAATTTTTTTTCATTCTAATCAAGTCTCTCAACGTTTCTTATTTCCGCCTTTGTCCCAACCCTCTATTGTTCCAAGAGAGCATCTTCATTTATTCCTTGTACTATATTTTTTCAAGCCTTTTCCATATTTAGGTGGGTTTTTTTGTCTTGGAGAGGCGAAACACCACATCTAAGGTTGGTTGTGTTCCCTTTTCCTTCTCCCTTTGAGTTTCCATGTCTCGAATTTTCACATTTTTTTTTTCTTCCTCGTTTAACTATACTTGTTTGATCTATGCCTTCCAATTCCTAAAAGTTTGAATAATAATTGTAGAATATGAGTTTCTTGAGCTTCTTTGGGTCCCAAAAATAATCCTAAATTTGTTGACTTTTCCTGGGAATTCCTTCCTTGGTTCATAGGTTCTTCAGGGGGCATAGTCTTTCTTGGCGAAATTTTCTGCGATTGTTGATGTGGATGGGCTTCTTCATTCCTATTAGCTTCTTGGCCCAATTCTTCATCCATATTTTCTCCACTTTATTGTAGATATTATAATATCGTGACTTTATTTCTATCCAATTTTTGTTTTGCTGAAAATTCCTTTGATTGATTCTCATGTCTTTTTCATGTTCCCATTTTTACATTTATCTTCCTTTTGACTTCTTGTCAATTGTCTGCTTATCTTGTCACCTCTGGTTTCAGTTGTATCTTTTTAAAATTTATCATAAAGTGACCATATTCATGGCATAACCTACATTTAAACGGGAGTTGATCATAATCCAAGTCCTGAATATTATTCCAACCATTTAGGGTAGGTCTAATCTGGTCTGGAAACCCTTTTTCCAGATCTGCTTTGACGCAGATCCTTGTGCAAGAATAGTTTCCTTTTGGGTATGCAAGATCCAAGATCCAAATACTTTCCCGGAGAATTCTTGGTTGTTGTGAACGCGTCCTTGTTTCAAAAACACATCGACAAATGAAGTATTTTTACCCAAACCAAAACAATGGTCGGGACGTCTTGATTAGGGTAAAAATTGAGACTCTATTTATTTAAATACAGACCCCTTGGCCTCATAAAATATGGAACGTTTTTGGAAATAAGATCCTTATCCTCCCTAGATTAAAAGTAGAAATTGAAGTAATCCATACCATAGAAGAAGCTATTCATTCGCTGCGAGCAGAGGGGTTTCCAATTCTGTTGAACCCAAAATTCGACTGCTTTTGGAGCCGACCAAATTCCATTAAACTATCCAATAAGGCCACGCTCCAAGAGATCTAAGGCTTTTAATTTTGAGGTTGTTGGTGGGATAGAGACTTTAGGAATTTATTCTAACTTCTTAACGATTTTTTCTGATCCATGCGAAGTCTTGGGATGACTCTTACTAAACATTCGCCGAAATTCTTTGACGACTTCTATTACTCTTTCCCTTGATTCCTCCGCTATTTTCAAAATTATCATTTTTATTTTAGACCAAACAAAAGAAAAGGAGAAAGGATAAAAATGCTTTACATTATCTCAACCTCTCCACAACCTATTTGTTTTAATTTTTAAAATATGTGTTAATATTAATATTTTAGTGCTTTCATAATCAAACTTTTAGTTTTGATATTTCAATGCTTGAAATAATGCCATAATGTGTAAAAAATGCTTTTTAATTTCGATGCAATGTGAATTTTAATTGAAAAATTAATATATAGATTACTTTAAATTTTAAATATATATAGAAATTAATATATAAGCCTATATTTATTTTTTATAGGTTAATTAAATTTTAATGCTTTCAAATAATGTTTTTCTTCATTTTATTTGTAAGCGTGCCATGACTAGCCTCATTTATTATTATTTAATATCTCTAGTTAATTAGGCATTCTTCATTTTTCATTATTAATAGATTGTGGTTTTCACAATGAAAGTTTGAAAGCTTTCTCCGCAGTCTCACACAAGACTAGTGGTTATTTTATTATTAATAGATTGTGTAGAAAGCATAAGTGAGCATAATGAAAGCTTGAAAACTTCATGTGTTAATTTTAAAATATACGTTAATATTAATATTTTAATGCTTTGAAAATTATGCTTTTAGATTTGATATTTTAATGCTTTGAAATGATGTCATATATATTAATATTTTTTTAATTTTGATGCAATATGAATATTAATGGATTTGATACATTACTTTAAATTTTAATATTTTCAAATAATAAATGTGGTACTTTGTAATTTTGATCATATATTTTATAACCCTATTAATCTAGCATTACTTCTATTTCTATTTCTTTATTTGATTATTTAAATCACCCAATACAAATTATAAATTATAAATTTCTTTATCTCTGCCCTAACATTTACTTTTTAATCCTATCTTTCCTATATTCTAATATTAAAATTTAATCCTATTTATGAATTTATCTCTTAAATAATGCACCTATTTAAATTAATATTAACAAATTAATTTAAACTATTATTTAAATTAAAATTTAATTTAATTTATGTTTCTTTTTCCTTAATGACTCATTCAAATTATTCAATTTTAATTTATTGAATTATTTTTAATAATAATAATTAATTAATTTAATTATTTTTTATCATTTTATAATCATTCTCGAATTATTTAATTTTAATTTATTGAATTAGTTTTAATAATTATTATTATTTAATTATTTTTAATTATTTTAATCATTTTTAATCATTTTATCCTTCTCTAAATGGTAATTTTGATTTCTTTCAACTTCGTTGAATTTTTGAAGGCAATAATATTTCTTATTATTACCTTCAAGGTTTGCACTCTTCCTATCTTACGCTAAACTTCCTCGTCCTGAAGATGGGTGAAGTGTTCACCTGAAACTTCGAGCTATTCAAAATTCAACGACAATGATCTTTCTTATTTATAGCTTCAAGGTTTGCACTCATCTTTCTTATTTATACCTTCAAGGTTTGCACACTTCCTATCTTACTTCCTCGTCCTGAAGATGGGTGAAGTGTTCACCTGAAACTTCGAGCTCTTCAATCATATCGCAAATGATGGGTGAAGTGTTCACCCGAAACGTCTAGCTCTTCAATCATATCACACATGATTCTAGAAGTTATGCATTACATTTGTATCTAACTGTGGAAACAACTTCCTCATCCTGAAGATGGGCGAAGTGTTCACCCGAAACTTAAAGCTCTTCAATCATATCACACAGGATGAGTGAAGTGTTCACCAAAAACGTCTAGCTCTTCAATCATATCACACATGATTCCAGAAGTTCTGCATTACATTATGTATCTGACTGTGGAAACGTTCACCCCTTAATAACATGTTTTTCTCCGATGTTTTAATTGTAATGCATTTTATCTCTTCTCGAGTTAGAATATATGCAATTTGACTGGCCTCATTTATTAATATGGTTGTCTGTGTGTAATTCCTCGGTACACTGGACTTCTCCCAGAGTCCATACATATGCATTTGTTTTAATTTTGAAAAAATATATTAATATCAATATTTTAATGCTTTGAAAATCATGTTTTTAGTTTTAATATTTTAATGTTTTGAAATAATGTCATAACTACAATAATGCTTTTTAATTTTGATGCAATTTGAATTTTGATTGAAAAAATAATATATAGACTAGTTTAGTACAAGTGCAATTTGACGTGCCTCATTTATTATTATGCTTATCTCTTTATGTAATAAAACACACTTTTTTTTAGTTATTAAAAAATTGTGTAGAGTACCAAGATTTTCACAATAAAAACTTGAAAGGTTCCATTCCACAATAAACTTCCTCAACAATCTTATACATTTGTGTTAATTTTAAAAATATATATTTATATTATTTTTTTAATACTTTGATTTGTTGTTAATATCTTGACTCATTGTTGTGATTAAATCTTTTTTTTAAAGCACACGGTTTGGAATTCCTTACCTTTTTATAATGCCAGGTTAAAACTTATAAAACTTTACCCAGCAAATATCTAAATACTAAAGACTTTATGTGATTGGAAAAATAGTTAAAAATAACGTATTTTCATAAAAACACACATGTATGCAGATATTTATTTCATACCAATGAAAAACAATCTAATTCAAATGGAAGGCAAATGTAAATAAAAATAATGAAAATTTAAAATATTTTGTAAATAAAAATAATGAAAATGTAAAATAGCTTTAGTTAGAAGTTATTGACTACAAATAATGAAAAATTGTTAAAGGGGTTTATAGATTTGATCATTATATTCACAACATATTAAAAATTAGTAATTGCTACTAAAGGTGTAAAGGTACACAAAAAGAATAAAAGATTTGGGAAGATTATCTAGTCATTCACTCCAATGTAAGCATTGTTATTCTTTTTTATGAGTGGAGAAAATTGTTTTCTCTATAAGAATATGTAGATGACAAATATTTAAGGCTGCTGAGAGACATTAGAAAGGGGCATACAAATATCTGAAGAGGAATCCACCTGTTAGATTTTAACATCTCACGAACATAATTACACTGCTATTAGGATTGAAGAAGGCATTTTCGGTATTCAGAAAGACGTCATTGTCATTTCCTTGGGTACAGTCCAATGTCGGAGCAAAAGTTTCTTTGGTACAGTCCAATGTCAGAACAATAGGAATGGGAATAACAAAAAAGGGGGTGGAACTAGAGTAGAGTGACGCTCTTCTAGAGGTGGAAATAGACACTTTTCGAGCAAAAAACAATCTAATTTCCTTAATCATTTTCTAGTTAAGTTCATTTTTGTGCTAGTTTTGAACTTCTGGGTTCTAAGTTTTGTAAATATGAGAACCATGATAATATAAAACTCTTTTTAGAAGAAAAAAATAAATTCAAGAAAAATGGATAGCCCATCTCATATGTGGTCACTACAATTACATAAAAAAAAATTTGAATAAGAGTTAAGTAGACAATCTTGAATTCACCAACCAATTTATAGGTCATGCCAGTGAAATCTCAAGCACACCGTCTTTGATCTCAGGCTTGGGCTTGTGAATAAAACTATCAATCCTTGAATGCTTCAAATCACAGTCTGAGTCCCCATAATTTTCCATTTTGGGGTAAAAGCAACACCAATGGCAATAATTTTGGCCATAGCTTTGATAGATTACAGACACATCCAATCCATGAGATTGATTAAAAAATACGGCACAAAAGAGACATTACTCCATTATTAATCTACACAAATTAAACATTTCCTTACACTTTAGCTGAAGCTCCGTCACATTTTTCAGTAGTTCTTCACTATTGCTAAATCTTTATGTTCCCTCTTTTGTAATATTATAATATAGTATAATCATAATAAAGAAATAAAAAATACTTGTATTAATAATATATATTAAAATTTTGTATAATAAATATCAATTTTTTTATTATAAATCGACTTTAAAACATCTAAATATAAAAAATGTAAATTATTATTTTAATATTTTTATAGATTTATTTTTTAAAACTCAATAAAAATTAATTTTATAATAAATTAACTTAGAAACCAATAAAAATTCAAAATATTTCAAGTTTTAGAGAATATAATTTTTCTTTTTTTTTCTTTTAGAATCTTTTTTTTTTTTCCTTTTAGGATGGGATTTAGAAAACTTTAAAAGAGGTCGCACTTCCCCAAAAATTCCATGACGATTAAGTGCCACTTGTCAAAAATACTTATATATTAATATATTGAAATTTTGTATAATAAATATAATTTTTTTATTATATATTTATTTTAAAACATTTAAATATAAAAAAATGTAAGTTATTATTCTAATATTTTTATAGATTTATTTTTCAAAACCCAATAAAACTAAATTTTATGATAAATTAACTTAAAAACCGATGAAAAATCAAAATATCTCAAAATTAAGAGATTAAAATCTTTCTTTTTTCATTTAGGGTGGGATTTAGAAAACTTAAAAAAAAATACACCACCTAGCTAATCCATGACGGTTGCAATGCCAAGTGTCAATTTTTATTTGGAAAGAGGAGCACTAAAGTACAAAAATCTTATTGGCAAATTATTACCTTAAAAATAATTATCAACCATGCACATAGGATAAGTTCAACCATGCACTACATGTTATTATTAAAATAATGCAACTTTATTTTTAATATTTGTGTGATGGTGTGACAACTGAATTTGGTATTAACTAGTTGTTAACTAGTAATATGACATTTTAGTTATTATTTTAAAGAAAAAACTGAAACCTTTATTGTTTTTTTGGAAAAGTTTGTTTTGTTTGTTGTGATGAAAAATAAAAATTGTTATGGAAAAGTAGTTCCATAAAAAGTAAAATGACTGATGGTAAAAGTATTCCAAGAACTAAGAGGTGGTTGGACAGTTTTGAATAGTTACCTGCTCTTCCGAGGATAAAATATAGATCCCAATGAGGAAAAGGGGTTATGTTCATTAATTAAGGAAGAGAGTGAGGATTTTTCTGAGCAGGTAGAGACCAGTGGAAATCACTCAGCGTTCCTGAGAATTTATGGTACTGACTAGACTTGAAGTCATGAGGTCACAACTGAAAATTCTGTCAACCTGTACCTCTCAAGGTGAAGCACAGGGGAAAGACAAGGATGTAATTGCCTCTCTTGATGGTTGGGTGGACATCATCAACGAATTGCACGTTCAGATAAGTAATTGTTCATTTCAATGAATTAAACAGGAACGATTCTATAGAATATGTACATAGGCATATGTTTAACTAGACTCAAGGACAACAAATTTTATGAAAGACAAATGTTTGAAAGAAAATGGGTTCTGTAAATAATTATGAATTAACAAGTTATTTATGAGTACTGTAATTATTATGTGAACCATGCAATTTTCTCCATGAACAAACAATATACATAGTAAAACTCAAAGCAATAATGTCGAACTATAGCACTCTATTATTTCAATTTATTGAGGAGTGAATTGTTGGTTCTGGGTACGAGGTGGAACCTCAACCCAAAGCATGTCGTTACTCAAACCTAACTATACACAGAAAAGAACTAGAGGTGGTCAGGTCACCCAAACAAAAGTAGATAAAATTCCTGTGTTGGTAATCTTAAAATAAAGAAAGAAACAACTAAGAAAAGTCTAAGATTATCATTTCTGGAAACTGTGTAGTACACACATAATGTTGAGATTCAACAAGATGATGAGCGTAGTAAATTAAGCACCTTCACTAAGTGGGGCCTGCAGGCTATTTTTAGGTGTATGTCTATTTTTAGACATGGTGAGCATATTCTATAAGTTGCAGGATATTATTTGTAGATGGTTGGTCAAATGTGAAAAATAGATGAGATTCTATTTTTAGAATATTGGGCGAAGTCTATTTATAGATTGTCAATCTAAAAATAAATGCATGTCGATTATTATTAGCCTTTAATAATAATCCGATAATAAATATCAACTTATTCTCTTGGAGCACTTTCTTTCAGTGAACATATTTTGTAAATCAGTGGGCTAAAGGAATTACGCAATCCTTAGGGTGGTTGGTGACTCATGCATGGAGGACTCAGTTAAAAATGAAGTGGAAAAGTTGTGACAAAGTTGGAAGAGTAGTTATGGGAGTTGTTATTCAGTTTAACTCAGTTAAGTGAGTTAAAATCAGTTGTACTAGTTGTATCTAGTTCTAACTGAAGATACAATAGTGAGAGTTTAGTGAATTAATTATTTAATTAATTCACAACTAGAGACTCACTTGCAACTAAACAAATACAACAGTTAACTACTTGCATGTCAGTTCCAATGGATACCCAGTGGAGAGATAGGTGAAAGGGTGAGATGGATTATCTGTTGTGACTATAGTGATGCATTCAATGCATCTGACACACATTCACTACAAGGAAAAGACCCTCTAACAAAGGTTATAAAAGAGGTTTTTAGTGTTATAAAATTGGCCAAAATTGTCAAAAAAACATTTTCTACAAAATCCGTTTATGGTTACGGAGGTTTTGGCGGAGCTTTTAACGGAAATTCAACTCAACTAAAAAAAAATGGGCGGCCGGAGGTTATTACGGATGTTTTTCATTGGTGCACTACTCTGGATTTAATGCACCAGTGCGTACATGAAGACAGCGCCTCGGGGTTGCCTCAGTCGAACGAACGCACTGGGACGTTTAGGTATAAAACCGCACTGGGCATAGTGTTGGTCATACAATGCACGTGACCATTCTAATTGGTCTTAGGATTTGTGTGGTGCCCATAGGTTGTATCAATGCACCAGTGTGTATACCTTTATGACGCACCGGTGCACCGTATCACAGAAAGGCACCAAGATTTATAATTGGTGTCGATATTCGTGCAGTGCCCATAGATCATACAAATCCATCGGTGCTTATAGATACATAAACACCTCGGTACGCAGTATCACACAAGCGCATCGATATTTATAACTGGTTTCGATATTTGTGCAGTGCCCATAGATCGTACAATGGCACCAGTGCGTATAGACACATAAACGCACCGGTTGACAGTCACTGACACGCACCGATTTTCATTTTGTTTTTTTAGAAACATCGACCTGTGACAGTCCAATTATTGTGATTGTTTTAAATTCATTATTCATCAAAAGTCGACACATCTTATAACAATATTCATATTAATTACATTTTTATTAATGCATTTGAATGTGTTGTTTGGATTAATTGTTATATAATGTCAGAATTATTGTGGTTTTTTAAAATTCATTAGTCATAAAAAGTTGACACATATATATCTTATAACAATATTCATATGAATTAAATTTTTATTAGTGTGTTTGAGAATGACAATGGAGAACACAATAAAATAAATTAAAACATATTTTATGATTATATATATATATATAAGACAGTCTTTATCATACAAAATGGGACAGTTATTCGAATCCCTTTGTCTTTCAATTGGGACACTATGTCCATTACATTAAACAAAATGTTTGATTTCACAGACATATTTCAAAAAATAAAATGTCTTGCTTTGATATCCAAACATAGTGATCATCATTCTTTGCTTGAACTGTTGTCACTGCTAGAGCTACTTCCATGACTTGGGTTATTTTCAGGAATGTTTTGTTCATGGCATTGATTGTTTTCTTCTTCTTCACCTTCCATCTACAAACATAAAAATAAACTGAAATGAGTGTATATACATTGGTGAGAATAATGAAAATTGCAATATTAAATAATATATATCACTGTAAATCGAAAAGAAAAATGACGTACCATAGCAACAACTGATTCATAAACTATGCACATTCTTTCAAAACCATGTACTATGCCATCTTTCAAATTTTCATTTGTTGTTGCAGTTCCATACTTTGTTTCCTGCAAGTTTGATACCCCATAACAAATCATATATTTAATATAAAAGATGTTTTTGTTCTATTAATTATAGACAGGACTAAGTAAAACAAGATCGATAGATGCTTACAAATTCCACAATTAAATTTCGATATGCCAACATATACTCACAACCCATATTTAACCCAATTTCAATCAATTTGTCTGATGGTTCTTCTTTGTATGTTAGCACCTGTTTGAAGACATTCAATGATGATTTTTGTAAAACAACTTAAAAAATACAAAAATGAAATCTAGTTAAGTTGTTATAAGTAACAATTACTCACAAACTTAGAGATCAACCATTTTCTTCTTTGTCGTCCTGTTTTATGTGCTGAATGGGTTCCCTTTTCTTTTCTGCAAGAAAATTTTTGAAAATTAATATTTAATGCTAAATTGTTTATTTATTGTACCTAATGATCGAAAATTTCAATGATTACATATTAAATTTGAAGCACATTGTTGTTGAGATGGCTCCTCCTGTGATGCAATTTTGTCCATTTATTTGACCATCTCCTTGTACACCTTTTTGGACATTCCTACTAGCATATTTCTAATATAAGCTCGTTCATCTTTTGAGATTTTCATAATCTTCCTGAAAATGTAACGTGACAATAAAATATTTAATTTTTATATTGATATATGAAAAGTAAATATAACAAAAGTGATATTTATAAATAATTCTAGATAAACATTTAAAGGAATATTACTTTTTCATTCCTTCTTTTTCATTTTTGTACGTTTTTGCTATTAAAAGTCTCACATGTCTCATTGACCAATTCTCTGGAAACTCTTCCTGTAGTTTAGATAAAATTTGGTTCTTGGAATCATTGGATTGATTTTTGTATTGTAAGCAGAAATAACGTCTATACATTATTTCCACTAGATCTCTCAAACTTTTGTAAAAGTTTTCCCCCCTTTCGTTAACTTCCAGCACTACTCCAGATGAGCTAAGGAGTAATTCATTTTCATTTGCATGTTCTATTTTTTTACTTTTCTTAGAAAAACATTCCTTTTCTAAGTTGTTGGTCCCTGTAGAACGTTAAATAGATGTGAATTAGTAGATTTTTTGGCACATGTTATCTAATAATTTTAAGTATATTATTAATGATAATTAAAAAAATAAACTCATATTGGATCGATAGTATTTTTTCATTCACCTGATTCATTCTTTTGCAATTTTTCCATTAAAATTTTACGCTCTTCTGGTCCTAGATCAGAAATAAACATATTGAGCTTCATCATTTTGTGGCTCTTCATGATACACAGTAAACAATATATATTATTTAAACTAACATATAGTTCAACAACAATATTTTTATAAATAATTTACAAAGAACTTGCCTTTTTTGCTTTTCTTGATGTGTTAATAGTATTTTTGTTACTTGATCTCTTGTCATTCATTTCTTTATCAATCTAAAACCTGTACCATATCATTCATTAACATATTTATAAATAAATTCTCAACTTTTCAAGTAGAAAATAAATCTCAAGACATCGATGTGCCTTTCATGAGGTACGAATCGTAGCCAGTGCATGGGGATATTAAAAACGCACCGCAAAATAGTATAATAGACCATACGGTGCGTTGGGTATTATAAACGCACCACAAAAATAGTGTAATAGACTGTACGGTGTGTGGGGTCTTAAAAACACACCACAAAAATGGTGTAATACACTATACAGTGCTATCCTCGTTAAATAGAGCACCGGTGCCCTTTTTCAGATATGGCACACGAATTTAGAAAAAATGTTTTCAATTTTTTTACTACACAGTACTTGCATGGTGTGTTGTATAACACAGTGCACTAGTGCGGTAGCGTACGTAGGGCACACTGATAAAGAAAAATCCATTTTTTCCAAAAAATCACCCAATGGCCAAATGGATTGGGATTTGACTATACAAGTCGTCCCGCTGGTTGGACGTCGATCTAAAATGAAAAACCCTAATTCTAAAATCATAGAAACAGGGAGAAGAAAGGACAACAACAAAAAAATGAAGGGTTTAGGGTAAAAATGGATAAAACTGCAGAAAAAGTAAAAAAAGTACATAATTTAAAAAAAAAAAAATCAAATTTAATCACGAGATGGTTTTAAATTCTATGATACAGGGTTTAAATCACTAGAGATTTGGTTTCTGATTGTCTGAATACTTATGTTCGAACGTATTTCGCTACTCCATAGTGCCCTCGTGCTCTCTTACCCCAGGTTTGTCTCCTGCAAATATCTGGCTGAGAATTTTAGCAAAAATAGTGAAATAATGAAAAGTGTTTTGTATTTAAAGAATTATTTTATGAAATTAGATTTTTTTAAATATTTTTCCGCCCATTTTTCAAATCGCTGCTTTTTTTCACTTAAAGAAAATAGAGTTGCATTTTTTTTATTTGCATTTATTCGTTACCGGTGTGGAAGAGTTGGGAAGCACCGGTGCGTCTTCGTAATACGACGCCCCGGTGCGTGTTATGATGATAAGCGCACCAAACTGTATAAAGTTCTTTTTTTTTGTATGTAAGATCATAGTAAAATAATGATAATTCTAAAGTACATGAATTTATTTTCATTATTTTCTAAACTTTATTATGTTACAAAAATTCGTATTATTCTCGATTTGTTATTTTACAATTATTTGCAAATTTACAAATTTAAATATTTTAATAAAATCATTTCACATTAATACAATTAAAATTTTCACATTAATAGAATTAAAATTTTACAAATATTTTACATACAATTACAATTAAAATTACATTTACAATTAGAATTAGAATTACAATTATAATTTTACATGAATTTCACATACATGAATTACGATTAGAATTACAATTACAATTTTAATTTTACATACAATTACATTTACAATTACAATTACAATTTTAAAAATATTTTACATACAATTACATTTACAATTTTACATAGAATTACAATTACAATTACAATTACAATTTTACAATTTTTTTACATACAATTCAATTAAATTACAATTACTATTTTAGAATTTTATGTACAATTAGAATTAGAATTAGAATTTTACAATTTTTCATATATATAATTACAATCATTTCACAATAAATTAAATATTACAATTACAATTAAAATTTTACATACAATTTCAGTTAAAATTACAATTAGTACAAATACAAATACAATTTTACAATTTTACATACAATTAAAATTTAAATTTCAATTACAATCACAACATAATATTTAATAAATATCATGGTCATTTAATATTAAATTAATTAATAAACATCATCATGATCATGATAACCATCGTACAAACATCATATTCGACTAAAAAAGACATTCAAACATCAAATTAGCATTACATATTAACATCATCACAACACAAACATCAAATATATATCTCATGTCAAATAACTCATGCTATCATATATACACATCTAAACATTAAATGAACATATCTAACATGACCTAACAATATCTGCCACATCATGATGATCACCAACATGTAAATTAAGTACAACTGCAACAATGTTAAAAATATACAACTGTAATATAAATGGCATGGATCAGTTGGTGGTAGTATAGCAACATCAATAGCAGTACAAGTGGAGGCCTGCTTAGTAAAGGGTGCAGCCTCGACGGTCGATGGTCGAGCTTGCTCATGATCATGATCACTAGTACTAATGGATGCATCAGCTGGTGGTACTAGTACAACATCAATATAAGTAGTAGTAGTGGAGGCCTGCTCAGTCAATAGTGCAGCCTCGACGGTCGATGGTCCAGCTTGCTCATGATCATGACTAGTACTGACGGATGCTGCAGGCTGCTGACTAGACATGGCCGATGGTCCAACCTCATCTCCATGATGACTACTAGATGCTTCTAGTGGATCAGCCTCATCTCCATGATGACTTCTAGATGATTTTAGTGGATCAGCCTCATGCTCATCAAGCACGGCGCGAGGTGAACTATCATGAGATGCATGTGAGTCACTGCTCACAGACTGTCCATCACGTGTCGCGGCTCGAATAGTATGCCTATAGCTACGGATAGTCCTCCTCAGTCGTGTAACAGTTGTTGTAGCTCCTACGACATGCCGCATCAAGCCGTACATGTCATGCGGCATGCCTCTCCACATCTGGAACAACCTATCATCGGCCTGCATGTCTCTGTAATGAGCGGGCCTAATGCCTACAACAACAATCAATGCACAGAGTTGGTTGCCCAAATTCATCCTATATCTAGTCTTAGGCCGACCACGCCTATCAAAAGGCGGTATTGGTGCACCATGAGAAGGAGCATGTCTCTCTATTGCATCGACCTCATCCTGATAATGATCATCCTTGGCATCGGCCATGTCCTGAACGTCATCAGGATCGACACCTGGATCATGTGGTGGATTCGGCATCTCCTCGCCATCAAAAGAGCTAATGTCTGCAAAATATATACAAGTACACAACAATAATTAGACAATTTCATTACACAATTTAATAAAAACAAGTTAAAGAACATGTTAGAATAAATATAAATAAAACAGTAATATAGCCTCTATCATCTGGCGGCTCATCTTCTGTCAAGAGGATGTTGGGACACTCTTGCCAATCTAATCCAGCATAAGGACATGGGACCATAATGAAGGGATGCAGCATGTCAACAATGGCTAGTAAGTCCACTGCATCATGCGATATTTTGGCTCGAAACATAGTGTCTCCCCTCTTGGACATCATCTACCCTCACATGTGCATCCGGGCCTTGAATATCGGCCTACGAGGCTGTCGAACAAAACTAGGTCTCATCTCTGGAAACCTCTCAAAAAATAAACAAAACATCTCTGAAGCAAAAGGGAAGTTGACCCTCCCTTATGCATGAGCACGAAATCTATAAGGCCGTACAAAACTACCGCAAAAGAATGGCAGACCACCTGAAAAGTTGTGGCTGTTGTACTAAAGAATCAACATAATATAAAAGATAGCAACTAATGCGTTGCTCGTCACTGTTGTTGTGCGAAATCGTCAAAATGATAAGTGAGAGGCACTGCACGTCCTGTCTACCAAATGCACCTATACGTAACTGACCTCCAGGTACCTGAAATTCTGAAGGAGACAGTACATGTGCTCCAATGTATCTCTGGGAGTAAACTAACTGAATCCCTGCTACACAACCAGCTAGCATGTCTGGGAATGAGGGAAAATCCACCCCTCTCCTCGATAGTCCTGTAATAAAATAAATATCTTCCTCAGTGGGTGTGTACCACTGGTTAGGACCAACCTATAAAGCATGTCGGTGGGCATTCCACCTGTGGATAAGATATCTCAGAAACACACTATGGGCCTTTAGGGAAGTAGCCTCCTCATAGAACTTGAGGAGGCCTACCTGCCTAATGATCCCCTGAGTATTTGATGTAATAGGCTGAGGGTATGCATCTCTCTCCCTCTCTTGGGCCTCCCATTGACGAATCATGTCATACTGTTTAGCCTGTTGTTGCTGTTGTTCCTCCTCTTCTCTCTGAATCATTGACATATTAAATAAATTTTTTTAAATTAAAATAGACATATATTTAGGAATATACATATATATAGTTTTTTTTTTAAAAAAAAAAACCAAACTAGTCGGTGCGCCACAAAAACAGTCACGCACCAGTGGCGGTGCGGCTTAAGTTTGTAGTGCCCCGTGCCCGGTGCCCCTAATGAAATACAATGCACCGGTCTCGGTGCAACTGTCTATTTTTCAAGCATCATTGACTATATCTAGATTTAGAATAGTGGTGCGCTGACTGAAATATACACCCCAGAGCATATAGTTGTGTCAGCGCACCGAATTCATGACAATTACATAGTCGACGATGCGGTCTTTTACCCGGCTGCACCGTTAACCCTCTCGGAATGCGGAATGTGGTGCACTGACATATACCGAGGCAGATAATACCATCAATGCACCACACTGGGATTCCCTTGGTCAACGATATGCCTGGCTAAATGAGCGCACTGAATTTTATTTATTTTAATTTAAAATTATGTGGGGCTCCTTTCAGTACTGCCCCAGAAATGGTCCGAATACCGTTAGCACTGGTGGCGGTGCGACCTGTAAATTTTACAGGTAGCACCACTATCCTGTGCGAGTCGAACGACACAGGCGCACCGTGCGACAAATTTTTTTTTTTTAATGGTTATTTTTAAGGTTATTTCAAATTATAATCCGCTAGAAGGCTTAATTATGGAAAAACTAGAAAAATACCTGTACATTTTGCCATCGAGGAGGCATATTGGTTGTAAAATTTGCAAAAGAAAATTTGTCCACCATTTTTCAAAATGCAAGTTGGAGATTGGTGGCCAATGCAGAGCAGCAGTGCATGCAATGGGTACAATGAGAGCACCGATGTCAGGGCGGCTCAGAGAATGAGAAATGGCACCAGTGCTTGAGAGCTCTGGAGCAATGAGGAAAGTGAAAAATGCAGTTTTTTGGCCGTAATTTTTATTTATTTAACCCTGTTCTGGTGCGCAGGGTTTTATAGGCGCACCATTACTCTTAATTACAACCGCACCCGACGATGCCAGATTTGGCGCGTTGTTTATAATGCACCAGGGCAGTTCCCTAACACCGCACCGGGATGTTTTAGTTTTGGCATGTTGTTTTGATGGTGTACTGGGGCGGAATATTGTAAAGAACCGGTGTGGAATAGTCGTAAAGCACCGGTTTTTTGGCCTTAACTTTTTTTTTTTATTTAACGATATTATGGTGCATGCATTTTATAGGCACACCGATGCTCTTGGATAAGAACACACTGGCACGTTTTTGTTTTGGCACGGTGTTTTATGATGCACCGGCGCGGAAGAGTAGTGAAGCACTGGTGCGTTACCGTAATTGGATGCCTCGGACGGGTTTGTACGTCACGCACTCTGTCCAGCGTGCCAATATTTTGTGCGACCGGTGCATTCTATGGTAGAGCGCGCACTGATAATTGACAGCTCAGGAGCACTGGGAAAAAGAAAAATCTGAGTTTTTTGCTGTAACTTTTTTAAAATTTAATCCTTTACTGGTGCGCGTGGTTTATAGGCGCATCGTTGTTGTTTCTTACAAACATACTAGTTAGTTTGTGTTTTGGCACGTTGTTTTATGATGCACCAGTGTGGTTTCATTCTACCACACAGGGCAGTTTCGGTTTT
The DNA here is from genome assembly GCA_034641835.2 of Pinus albicaulis. Taxonomy (NCBI): domain Eukaryota; kingdom Viridiplantae; phylum Streptophyta; class Pinopsida; order Pinales; family Pinaceae; genus Pinus; species Pinus albicaulis. Next base: position 420,312,325 of record CM076577.1, read on the forward strand.
GGCATGGTGTTTTATAATGCACCGATGCGGAATATGTGTGACGCACTGGTGCTATAGAATAATACAACACACCAGGAAGGTGTGTATGAAGTGCACAGTGTCCAGTGTTCCAATGATTTTGTGCCGACTGGTGCTTTTGGTATTGCAGAACACTGGGGCGACGTTTAATGATAAGCGCACCGAGCATAAAACATTCACAAAACCCTCTGCCCACCAACCTCCTCTAGTAACCTCCGCTAGAAACGGATGTATGGGGTATTTTTCTATGGGGTTCCTCAAAAACATATGAAATATGGTCTTTTACTTTTAGTGATTGGAGATGCCAATGAGGATTGCGCAGTCAAGGCAAGGCCAATTCGAATTCATTCAGGGGTCTTCTTCAGCAGGGATTGCGCAGTGGAGGCAGGTTGTCAGGAGGCAAGAAATTGGTGCATAGATATGCAAATTTCTGCATGATAGTGTGTAATGGTTGTTGATTGTACTGAGAGCTTGATGTAATAAGCTTTGTATGAGATTATTACATGATCCATTGATATACATAATATATGATAGTTGGGGTGTATAGCTTTAAGCTTTCCCATTAAACAACTTTATTTATGTGCGATTGATTTTCTTCATGTGCTTTGCAATTGGCAATTTAATTTCCAAAAAGAATTAAGTGGAAGGATTATGTATTTAACATAAGATTAATTTTTTAAATCAGGAAAATCTGGTAATACTATATTAATAAATTTATAGATGGTATTGAAGCAGTGTTAATCACTGGATATTGCAAACTCGAAGTGGTACTGATTTTTGTGCTGGTGGACAATTCGAATTTGCTGCAGAAATTTCTTGGTGCGAAAATTGAGTATTCATTGAAATGTATTTCAATGGGTTGTGATTGGATTATTCCCTTGAGGGTAGCTCGAACTACATAGCCTAGAATAACAGGATGGAGGTGGTGCTTGAAGATAATGGACTGAAGGAGTTCATCGATAGCGATGTTACTAAGCCTGTTTCTAGCGATGTTGCATTACTTGACGCATGACAAAAGAAGGTAGCGAAGACAAGAAGAATTTTTTTAGAAGGTGTGAAAGACCATATTGTGTCAAGCCTTCACAGGAAATCCACTCCATTTGAAATGTGGAAGGCTTTGACAGATCTTTTCCAAAGCAGCAGCGACCATAGGAAGTTGGCACTAAAAGATAAGCTCAGAAAAATCAAAATGGAGAAGGGCAATAGTATTCCAAAATATCTCACGAAGTTTTTCCAATGTAGGGATGACCTGGGGAGTGTGGGAATTACAGTTGCAAATGATGAATTTGTGAGCTTGGCTCTCCTTGGGCTTCCGAAGAGTTGGCACAACTACGAAGACTTTGTCAATGGACAGGAGAAACTGCAGGATTTGGAGCGACTTTTCTCGGATCTTCTGCAGGAGGAGATAAGGTGAAATACCGGGGATGGCTCTTCATCGAAGAATGATGATGAAGAGAATTGTGCTTTGGCTGCCAAAGAAAGCCAAGGGAAGGGGAATAAATCCCATCCAAAATCCGAGGCTAAAGGCAAGAAGCTGGATTTGTCCAAGGTGAAGATTTTTCACTGTCACGAACATGGGCATCTCGCCACTAACTTCCCACATAAAAATAAGAACAAGAAGGTTGTTGGAGCTGCAACAGGTGAGGTATTAGCCTCGCAATTTGAACTTGATTTCTCATTCATCTAATGCTTGGTTTAAAGTGAAATGGGATCGGTGTGGTATCTTGATAGTGGTGCTTCCTTCCATATGACAGGAGACAAGGAGTTGTTTAGTGCCTTGGAGGAGAAAGATCTCCAAATGCATATAGAGATGGGCGACGATGGTAGATACAGTGCGACTGGCATTGGAACCATTACCTTTGAGAGGGATTCAGGTAAACCATTTCTATTAAAATATGTTATGTATGTTCTAGGTCCGAAGAAGAACTTGGTATCGGTCGCTATTTTGGAGGACATAGGTTATGACGTTGTTTTCAGCGAAGGAAAAGCTTTCCTGCGACATAAAAAAATGGGTCAAACCAAGAGGATAGGGATTCGAGTTAAGAATATCTACAAGCTAGAGGTAGATGGCTACCTTGCAATGATGGGAAAAGCAGAAGAAGTGGTGAGCCAGGATCAGGGCGAATTATGGCACAGGAGATTGGGCCATATTCACCATGGCACCTTGAAGATTTTGCAGAAGATTTCTACTAGACTTCCCAAGGGTACTCTTACATAGTCGGATCAGTGCAAGGGATGTACTATGGGTAAGTTTGTGAAGACCACCTTTCATGAGAAGGAGAATCATGCTTCGGTGATCCTGGAGAGAATTCACACACATGTGTGTGGACCTTTCTCGATTGCTTCAACAACAAAACACAGGTATTATGTTATATTTCTTGATGACTATTATCATATATGTTGGATCTTCTTTATGTAGAAGAAGAACGAAACATTCTCAAAGTTATGTGAGTTTAAAGCATTAGTGGAGAAGGAGTTAGGGAAGCAAGTGAAGGCTCTGTGGAGCGATAATGGTGGTGAATATATCTCGAATGAATTCAAATACTTCTGTAGCAAAGAAGGAATTTGAAGAGAAATCATAGTGCCTCATAACCCACAGCAGAATGGGGTCACAGAGAGGAAGAACAGAACGATCGCGGGTGTTGCACGAGCTATGCTACATGACCAGGGCCTACCAATGCACTTGTGGGCGGAAGCATGAAATACTATGGTTTATGTGAAAAATTGTTGTCCTCATAGAGTACTTGGCATGAGTACACCTGAAGAAGCTTTTACTGGTAAGAAGCCTGATATTTCTCATTTGAAGATTTTTGGCTCATCCGTTTACATTCATGTGACAAATGATGCCAGGAAGAAGCTGGAGCCGACTGCAGAAGTTGGGATATTTGTGGGGTACACAAAAACACCCCATAATTATCATGTGCATTTTCCAAATAGTCGGATGACTGTGGTGCAACGAGATATAAAATTTAATGAGGTGAAAGCCATGAAGTTGTCGCTTGAGAGGGAGCTACACTTGCATGCAGAGGAGGAACTTCTTGTTCCCAAAGATGAAGCTCTAGATGTGGATCAGCCACAAGAGGAGATTCATGGAGTGCAGGAGTCCACTCATGCAGAACCAAACATCAGAACAGGCAGAAAGCGTACCATAGAAGCTGAGAGATTGAAGCTTGATGTGGCACAGAATGTAGGAGTCCCTACATCACAACACACACAGAGACAGTCACCTGACCAATTTACTGGATACATGGCTCTTATGAGAAAGTGTATCGTGACAGAGCCATCTTCTTTTGAGGAATTAGTGTAGGAGCCCACCTGGGTAGATTCCATGGTGGAGGAGTATGACTCCATTGTTAGAAACAATGCTTGGGAGATTGTTCCAAGGTCGGTTGGTAAATTAGTGGTAGGTTCGATATGGATCTACAAGGTAAAGCAAGCTACTGATGGGAGTGTCGAGAAGTATAAGGCAAGATTTGTTTCCTGGGGCTTCTCACAGATCGAGGGGATTGATTATGAAGAAACCTTTGCACCTATTGCACGATATTCTTCCATAAGGAAAATCCTTGCTCCCTCAGCGCAGATGGGTTGGCACATTCAATAGATGGATGTGAAGACTGTTTCCTTAATGGGATCATTGAGGAAGAAGTGTACATTGAGCAGCCTGAAGGATTTGAGATCTTTAGCAGCGAGTCGCATGTGTGCAGACTCAAAAGAGCATTGTATGGGCTAAAGCAAGCACCTCGTGCTTGGTACACATGGATCGAAAACTATTTCACTGGACTTGGCTTCACCAAGAGTGAGGCGGATGCAAACCTATACTAAATTGTGGTGGAGGGTAAGCTTTTAATCATTTTCCTTTATGTTGATGATTTAATACTAACGGGTGATGAGCAGTTGATACACTCATGAAAGGTAGATTTTTCAAAGGAGTTTGAGATGAAGGGTTTGGGCCTCCATTATTTCCTTGGATTAGAAATATGGCAACGGGAAGGTGAACTGTTTGTGTCTCAAGGCAAGTATGCTCGAGAGATACTTGGTAAGTTTCATATGGAGGACTGCAAGCCCATGGATACTCCTCTTCCAGGAAATTGGAGGAAAGAGGATGCTACATTGGTAGAGGTAGTGGATGCCACTTTTTATCGATAGTTGGTGGGTTCGCTCATGTATTTAGTTAATACAATATCGGACTTATGCTATGTGGTGAACCAACTTAGTCAAGCGATGGTTAAGCCTACCAAGATCTTTTGGAAGGCAGGCAAGCATGTCCTGAGGTATCTCAGGGGCACATCTGAGTATTGCTTATCGTATAGATAGACGGATGAGGTAAAGTTGCATGGCTTCATAGATGCAGATGGGTAGGCATCCCAACGGACAGAAAGAGCACATCAGGAGGGGTTTTTAGTATCGGATCTATAGCAGTTTCTTGGTACAGCAGGAAACAAATATCTATGGCACTCAGTTCAGCGGAGGAAAAATACATGGCAACAATTCAAGTTGCATGTGAGGCTATCTGGATGAGGAAGATCCTGGTCAGTTTGTTCGGTTCTCATTTAGATCCTTTAGTGATACATTGTGATAATCAGAGTTGCATTAAACTCTCAATTAATCCTGTGTTTTGCGGAATATATATATACGGTATCATCATATCAGAGATTGTATGTAGCGGAAGATCATGTTACTTCATTACGTTCCTACGGAAGATCAGGATGCAGATATTATGATGAAGGCGCTCATAAGGAGAAAATCCGAATACCATAGAGGTAGGATTAGGGTGAAGGATAATCCCTATCTTATTGAGAGGGAGTGTTGAAGTTCAACAAGATGATGAGCTTAGTGAAAATTAAGCACCTTCACTAAGTGAGGCGTGCAGGTTATTTTTAGGTATATGTCTATTTTTACACATGGTGAGCATATTCTATAAGTTACAGGATGCTATTTGTAGATGGTTGGTCAAATGTGAAAAATAGATGAGATTCTATTTTTAGAATATTGGGTGAAGTCTATTTATAGATCGTCAATCTAAAAATAAATGCATGTTGATTATTATTAGCCCTTGATAATAATCCGACAATAAATATCAACTTATTCTCTTGGAGCACTTTATTTCAGTGAACAGATTTGGAAAATTAGTGAGATGAAGGAATTACGCAATTCCTAGGGTGGTTGGTGACTCATGCATGGAGGACTCAGTTAGAACTGAAGTGGTAAAGTTGTGATAGAGTTGGAAGAGTAGTTATGGGAGTTGTTATTTAGTTTAACTCAGTTAAGTGAGTTAAACTCAGTTGTGCTAGTTGTATCTAGTTCTAACTGAAGATACACTAATTAATTATTTAATTAATTCACAACTAGAGACTCTCTTAAAACTAAACAAATACAACAGTTAACTACTTGCATGTCAGTTCCAGTGGAGACCCAGTGGAGAAATAGGTGAAAGGGTGAGATGGACTATCTGTTGTGACTATAATGATGCATTCAATGCATCTGACACACATTGGAGATGCCAATGAGATTGTGCAGTCAAGGCAAGGCCAATTCGAATTCATTCATAGGTCTTCTTCAGCAGGCATTGCACAATGGAGGCAAGCTGTCAGGAGGAAAGAAATTGGTGCATAGATATGAAAATTTCTGCATGACGGTGTGTAATGATTGTTGAACGTACTGAGAGCTTGATGTACTAATTTTCTATTATATTATTACATGATCCATTGATATACATAATATATGATAGTTGGGGTGTTTAGCTTTAATCTTTCCCATTAAACAACTGTGTTTCTGTGTGATTGATTTTCTTCATGTCAGATGATTGTGGTGCGACGAGATATAAAATTCAATGAGGTGAAAGTCATGAACTTGTTTCTTGAGAGGGAGCTACACTTGCATGAAGAGGAGTAACTTCTTGTTCCCAAAGATGAGGCTCTAGATGTGGATCAACCATAAGAGGAGGTTCATGGAGTGGAGGAGTCCACTCATGCAGAACCAAACATCAGAACAGGCAGAAAGCATACCACAGAAGCTGAGAGACTGAAGCTTGATACGACACAGAATGTAGGAGTCCCTACATCACAACACAGACAGAGACAGTCACCTGACCGATTTACTGGATACATGTCTCTTATGAGCAAGTGTATCGTGACAGAGCCATCTTCTTTTGAAGAAGCAGTGCAGGATCCCACATGGGTAGATGCCATGGTGGAGGAGTATGAATCCATTGTCAGAAACAATGCTTGGGAGATTGTTCCAAGGCCAGTTGGTAAATCAGTGTAGGATCAAGATGGATATACAAGGTAAAGCAAGTTTCTAATGGGAGCATCAAGAGGTATAAGGAAATATTTGTTTCCCGGGGCTTCTCACATATCGAGGGGATTGATTATGAATAAACCTTTGCACCTATCACATGATATTCTTCCATAAGGACCATCCTTGCTCTCTTGGCACAGAAGAGTTGGCACATTCATCAAATGGATGTGGAGACTATGTTCCTTAATGGGATCATTGAGGAAGAAGTGTACATTGAGCAGCCTAAAGTATTTGAGATCTTCAGCAGCGAGTCGCATGTGTGCAGACTCAAAAGAGTGTTGTATGGGCTGAAGCAAGTACCTTGTGCTTGGTACACACGGATCAACAACTATTTCACTGTACTTAGCTTCACCAAGAGTGAGGCGGATGAAAAATTGTACCAAATTGTGGTGGAGGGTAAGATTTTAATCATTTTTATTTATGTTGATGATTTAATACTAACGGGTGATGAGTATTTGATACACTCATGCAAGGAAGATCTTGAAAAGGAGTTTGAGATGAAGGATTTGGGCTCCCTTCATTATGTCCTTGGATTGGAAATATGTCAGCGAGAAGTTGAATTGTTTGTGTCTCAAGGCAAGTGTGCTCGAGAGATACTTGGTAAGTTTCACATGGAGGACTACAAGCCCATGGATACTCCTCTTCCAAGAAATTGGAGGAAAGAGAATGCTACATTGGCAAAGGTAGTGGATGCCACTTTTTATCGAGAGTTGGTGGGTTTGTTCATGTATTTAGTTAATAAAAGACCGGACATATGCTATATGGTGAACCATCTTAGTCAAGCGATGGTTAAGCCTACCTAGCTCTTTTAGAAGGCAGGCAAGCATGTCCTGAGGTATCTCAGGGGAACATCTAAGTATGGCTTATGGTACAAACAGACGGATGAGGTGAAGTTGCATGGCTTCACAGATGCATATTGGGCAGGCAACAAAACAGACAGAAAGAGCACATCTGGAGGGGTTTTTAGTATCTGATCTATAGCATTTTATTGGTACAACAGGAAACAAAGATCCGTGGCACTCAATTCAGCTGAAGCAAAATACATGGCAGCAAGTCAAGCTGCATGTGAGGCTATCTGGATGAGGAAGATCCTAGTCGGTTTGTTTAGTTCTCACTTAGATCCTACAGTGATACATTGTGATAACCAGAGTTGCATTAAACTCTCTATTAATCCTATGTTTCATGATAGATCTAAACATATAGATATCTGATATCATCATTTGAGAGATTGTGTGCAGCGGAATATCATGTTGCTTTAGTACATTCCTATGGAAGATCAGGATGCAGATATTCTAAGGAAGGTGCTCAGCAGGAGAAAATTCGAATACCATAGAGGAAGGATCAGGGTGAAGGATAATCCCTATCTTGTTGAGAGGGAGTGTTGAGATTCAACAAGATGATGAGTTTAGTGAAAATTAATCACCTTCACTAAGTGGGGCCCGCAAGATATTTTTAGGTGTATGTCTAATTTTAGACATGGTGAGCATATTATATAAGTTGTAGGATGTTATTTGTAGATGGTTGGTCAAATGTAAAAAATAGATGAGATTCTGTTTTTAGAATATTGGTTGAAATCTATTTATAGTCGTCAATCTAAAAATAGATGCATGTCGATTATTATTAGCCCTTACATAATAATCCGACAATAAATATCAACGTATTCTCTTGGAGCACTTTATTTCAATGAAAATATTGGGAAAATAAGTGGGCTGAAGGAATCACAATTCCTAGGGTGGTTGGTGACTCATGCATGGAGGACTCAGTTAGAACTGAAGTGGAAAAGTTGTGACAGAGTTGGAAGAGTAGTTATGGGAGTTGTTATTCAGTTTAACTCAGTTAAGTGAGTTAAACTCAGTTGTGCTAGTTGTATATAGTTCTAACTGAATATACACTAATTAATTATTTAATTAATTCACAACTAGAGACTCACTTGCAACTGAACAAATATAGCAGTTAACTACTTGCATGTCAGTTCCAGTGGAGACCCAATGGATAAATAGGTGAAAGGGTGAGATGGACTATTTGTTGTGACTATAGTGATGCATTCAATGCATCTGACACACATTGGAGTTTCCAATGAGTATTTTACAATCAAGGCAAGGCCAATTCTAATTCATTCAGGGGTCTTCTTCAGCAGGGATTGCGCAATGGAGGTAGGTTGTCAGGAGGCAAGAAATTGGTACATAGATATGCAAATTTTTGCATGACAGTGTGTAATGATTGTTGATTGTACTGAAAGCTTGATGTAGTAATCTTTGTATCAAATTATTACATGATCCAATGATATACATAATATATGATAGTTGGGGTGTTTAGCTTTAAGCTTTCTAGTTAAACAACTATGTTTATGTGCGATTGATTTTCTTCATGTGTTTTGCAATTTGCGATTTAATTTCCACAAAGAATTAACTGGAAGGATTTTGTATTTAACATAAAATTAATTTGTTAAATCAGGATAATCCAGTAATACTATCAGTATTAATAAATTTATACATGGTATCGAAGCAGTGTTAATCACTGGAGATTGCAAACTTGAAGCGGTGTTGAGTTTTGTGCTGGTGGACAATTCAAAATTGTTGCAGAAATTTCTTGGTGCGCCAGTTGAGTATTCATTGAAATGTATTTCAATGGGTTGCGGTTGGAGTATGCCCTTGAGGGTAGCTCGAACTACATAGACTGGAAGGGCAGGATGGAGGCGGTGCTTGAAGACAATGGACTGAAGGAGTTCATCAATAGCGATGTTCCTAAGCTTACTTCTAGCGATGATGCATTACTTGACGCATGGCAAAAGAAGGTAGCGAAGATAAGAAGAATTTTGTAGGAAGGTGTGAAAGACCATATTCTGTCAAGCCTTCACGGGAAAGCCACTCCATTTGCAATGTGGAAGGCTTTGACAGATCTTTTCCAAAGCAGCACCGACCATAGGAAGTTGGCGCTGAAAGATAAGCTCAGAAAAATAAAAATGAAGAAGGGCGATAGTATTCCAAAATATCTCACGAAGTTTTTCCAATGTAGGGATGAGATGGGGAGTGTGGGAATTATAGTTGCGGATGATGACTTGGTGAGATTGGCTCTCCTTGGACTTCCGAAGATTTGGCACAACTATGAAGACTCTGTAAATGGACAAGAGAAACGGCCAGATTGGGAGTGACTTTGGTCGGATCTTATGCAGGAGGAGATAAGGCGGAATACCAGGCATGGCTCTTCATAAAAGAATGACGATGAAGAGAATTGTGCTTTGGCTGCCAAAGCAAGGAAAGGGAAGGGGAATAAATCCCATCCAAAATCCGAGGCTAAAGGCAAGAAGCTGGATTTGTCCAAGGTGAAGTGTTTTCACTGTAACGAACATGGGCATCTCGCCACTAATTTCCGACAGAAAAAGAAGAACAAGAATGAGGCCTTAGCCTCGCAATTTGAATTTTATTTCTCTTTGATCGCATGCTTGGTTTCAAGCGCAATGGGATCAGTGTGGTATCTTGATAGTGGCGCTTCCTTCCATATGACAGGAGACAAGGAGTTTTTTAGTGACTTGGAGGAGAAAGATCTCCAAATGCATATAGAGATGGGTGACGATGGTAGATACAATGCGACCGACATTGGAACCATTACCTTTGAGAGGGAGTCAAGTAAACCATTTCTTTTGAAATATGTTATGCATATTCCAGGTCTGAATAAGAACTTGGTCTCGGTCGCTATGTTGGAGGACAGAAGTTATGACGTTGTTTTCAGCGAGGGAAAAGCTTTCCTGCGACATAAAACAATGGGTCAAACCAAGAGGGTAGGGATTCGAGTTAAGAATCTCTACAAGCTGGAGGTAGATGGCTGCCCCGCAATGATGGGAAAAGTAGAAGAAGTGGAGAGCCGGGATGAGGGCAAATTATGGCACAGGAGATTGGGCCATCTTCACCATGGCACCTTGAATATTTTGCAGCAGATTTCTACTAGATTTCCCAAGGGTACCCTTGCGCAGTCAGATCAATGGAAGGGATTTAATATGGGTAAGTTTGTGAATGCCACCTTTCATGAGAAGGAGAATCGTGCTTTGGTGATCCTGGAGAGAATTCACACAGACGTGTGTGGAACTTTCTCGATTGCTTCAACAGAAAAACATAGGTATTATGTTATATTTGTTGATGAATATTCTCGTAGATGCTGGATCTTCTTCATGCAGAAGAAGAGCGAAACATTCGCAAAGTTCTGTGAGTTTAAAGCATTGGTGGAGAAGGAGTCGGGGAAGCAAGTGAATGCTCTATGGAGTGATAATAGTGGTGAATATATCTCGAATGAATTCAAATAATTCTGTAGCAAAGAAGGAATTCAAAGAAAACTCATAGTGCCTCATAACCCACAATAGAATGGGGTCGTGGAGAGGAAGAATAGAACGATCGTGGGTGCTGCACGAGGTATGCTGCATGACCAAGGCCTACCAATGCACTTGTGGGCGGAAGCATGCAACACTGCGGTTTATGTGCAAAATCGTTGTCCTCATAGAGTACTTGGAATGAGTACACCTAAAGAAGCTTTTATTGGTAAGAGGCCTGATATTTCTCATTTGAAGATTTTTGGCTCATCCGTTTACATTCATGTGACAAAGGACGCCAGGAAGAAGTTGGAGTCAACTGCAGAAGTTGGGATATTTGTGGGGTACACAGAAAAACCCCATAATTATCGTGTGTATTTTCCAAACAGTCAAATGACTGTGATGCGACGGGATATAAAATTCAATGAGGTGAAAGCCGTAAAGTCGCTTGAGAGGGAACCACACTTGCATGTAGAGGAGGAACTTCTTGTTCCCAAAGATGAGGCTCTAGATGTGGATCAGCCACAGGAGGAGATTCATGGAGTGGAGGAGTCCACTCATGCAGAACCAAACATCAAAACAAGTAGAAATTGTACCACAGAAGCTGAGAGACTGAAGCTTGATGCGGCACAGAATATAGGAGTCCCTACATCATTGCGTACACAGAGACAGTCACATAAACGATTTACTGGACACATGGCTCTTATGAGCAAGTGTATTGTGACAGAGCCATATTCTTTTGAAGAAGCAGTGCAGGAGCCCACATGGGTAGATGCCATGGTGGAGGAGTATGACTCCATTGTCATAAATGATGCTTGGGAGATTGTTCCAAGGCCAGTTGGTAAATTAGTGGTAGGTTCGAGATGGATCTACAAGGTAAAGCAAGTTGTTGATGGGAGCGTCGACAAACATAAGGCAAGATTTGTTTCCTGGGACTTCTCACAGATCGAGGAGATTGATTATAAAGAAACCTTTGCACCTGTCACACGGTATTCTTCCATAAGGACCATCCTTACTGTTTCAGCGCAGATGGGTTGGCACATGCATCAGATGGATGTGAAGATTATGTTCCTTAATGGGATCATTGAGGAAGAAGTGTACATTGAGCAGCCTGAAGGATTTGAGATCTTCAGCAGCGAGTCGCATGTGTGCAGACTCAAAAGAGTGTTGTATGGGTTGAAGCAAGCACCTCATGCTTGGTACACATAGATCGAAAACTATTTCACTGGACTTGGCTTCACCAAGAGTGAGGTGGATGCAAACCTATACCAAATTGTGGTGGGGGGTAAGCTTTTAATCATTGTTCTTTATGTTGATGAGTTAATACTAACAGGTGATGAGTAGTTGATACACTCATGCAAGGCAGATCTTGTAAAGGAGTTTGAGATGAAGTATTTGGGCCTCCTTCATTATTTCCTTGGATTAGAAATATGGCACTGAAAAGGTGAACTGTTTTTGTCTCAAGGCAAGTATGCTCGAGAGATACTTGGTAAGTTTCACATGGAGGACTGCAAGCCCATGGATACTCCTCTTCCAGGAAATTTGAGGAAAGAGGATGCTACATCGGCAAAGGTAGTGGATGCCACTCTTTATCGACAGTTGGTGGGTTCGCTCATGTATTTAGTTAATACAAGACCAAACATATGCTATGCGGTGAACCAGCTTAGTCAAGAGATGGTTAAGGCTACCAAGCTCTTTTGGAAGGCAGGCAAGCATGTCCTGAGGTATCTCAAGGGCACATCTGAGTATGGCTTATGGTACAGACAGACGGATGAGGTTAAGTTGCATGGCTTCACGGATGTAGATTAGGCAGGCAACCCAATGGATAGAAAGAGCACATTAGGAGGGGTTTTCAGTATCGGATTTACAATATTTTCTTGGTACAGCAGGAAACAAAGATCCATGGAACTCAATTCAGCGGAAGCAGAATACATGGTAACAAGTCAAGCTGCATGTGAGGCTATCTGGATGAGGAAGATCATGGTTAGTTTTTTCGGTTCTCATTTAGATCCTACAATGATAAATTGTGATAGTCAAAGTTGCATTAAACTCTCGACTAATCCTGTGTTTCATGATATATCTAAACATATAGATATCCGGTATCATCATATCAAAGATTGTGTGCAGCAGAAGATCATGTTGCTTCAGTACATTCCTACGGAAGATCAGGATGCAGATATTTCTGATGAAGGTGCCCAGTAGGAGAAAATTTGAATATCATGGAGGCAGGATCGGGGTGAAGGATAATCCCTATCTTGTTGAGAGAGAGTGTTGAGATTCAACAAGATGATGAGCTTAGTGAAAATTAAGCACCTTCACTAAGTGGGACCCGCACGCTATTTTTAGGTGTATGTCTATTTTTAGACATGGTGAGCATATTCTATAAGTTGCAGGATGCTATTTGTAGATGGTTGGTCAAATTTGAAGAATAGATGAGATTCTTTTTTTATAATATTGGGCGAAGTCTATTTATAGATCGTCAATCTAAAAATAGATGCATGTCGATTATTTTTAGCCCTTAATAATAATCCGACAATAAATATCAACTTATTCTCTTGGAGCACTTTATTTCAGTGAACAGATTTGGAAAATCAATGGGCTGAAGGAATTACGCAATTCCTAGGGTGGTTGGTGACTCATGCATGGAGGACTCAATTAGAATTGAAGTGGCAAAGTTGTGACAGAGTTGGAAGAGTAGTTATGGGAGTTTTTATTCAGTTTAACTCAGTTAAGTGAGTTAAATTCAGTTGTGCTAATTGTATCTAGTTCTAAATGAAGATACACTAGTGAGAGTTTAGTGAATTAATTATTTAATTAATTCACAACTATAGACTCACTTTCAACTAAACAAATACAACAGTTAACTACTTGCATGTCAGTTCCAGTGGAGACCCACTGGAGAGATAGCTGAAAGGGTGAGATGGACTATTTGTTGTGACTATAGTGATGCATTCAATGCATCTGACACACATTGGAGATGCCAATGAGGATTGCGCAGTCAAGGCAAGGCCAATTCGAATTCATTCAGGGGTCTTCTTCAGCAGGGATTGCGTAGTGGAGGCAGGCTGTCAAGAGGCAAGAAATTGGTGCATAGATATGCAAATTTCTGCTTGACAGTGTGTAATGATTGTTGATTGTACTGAGAGCTTGATATACTAATATTTGTCTCAGATTATTACATGATCCATTGATATACATAATATATGATATTTGGGTTGTTTAGCTTTAAGCTTTCTCGTTAAACAATTGTGTTTATGTGCGATTGATTTTCTTCATGTGTTTTGCAATTGGCAATTTAATTTCCATAAAGAATTAAGTGGAAGGATTATGTATTTAACATAAGATTAATTTGTTAGATCAGGAGAATCTAGTAATACTATCAGTATTAATAAATTTATACATGGTATCGAAGCAGTTTTAATCACTGGAGATTGCGAACTTGAAGCGGTGCTGCGTTTTGTGCTGGTGGACAATTCGAATTTGCTGCAGAAATTTCTTGGTGCGACAGTTGAGTATTCATTGAAATGTCTTTCAATGGGTTGCGGTTGGAGTATTCCCTTGAGGGTAGCTCGAAATACATAGCCTGGAAGGACAGGATGGAGGTAGTGCTTGAAGATAATGGACTGAAGGAGTTCACCGATAGCGATGTTTCAAAGCCTACTTCTAGCGATGCTACATTACTTGATGCATGGCAAAATAAGGTAGCGAAGACAAAAATAATTCTGTTGGAAGGTGTGAAATACCATATTGTGTCAAGCCTTCATAGGAAAGCCACTCCATTTTCAATGTGGAAGGCTTTGACAGATATTTTCCAAAGCAGCAACGACCATAGGAAGTTGGCACTGAAAGATAAGCTCAGAAAAATCAAAATGGAGAAGGGCGACAATATTCCAAAATATCTAACGAAGTTTTTCCAATGTAGGGATGAGCTGGGGACTGTGGGAATTATAGTTGCGGATGATGACTTGGTGAGCTTTGCTCTCCTTGGGCTTTCGAAGGTTTGGCACAGCTACGAAGACTCTATCAATGGACGGGAGAAACTGTCAGATTGGGAAGGACTTTGGTCGGATCTTGTGCAGGTGTAGATAAGGCAGAATACCAGGGATGGCTCTTCATCGAAGAATGATGATGAAGAGAATTGTGCTTTGGCTGCCAAAGCAAGGAAAGGGAAGGGGAAGAAATATCATCGAAAATCCGAGGCTAAAGGCAAGAAGCTGGATTTGTCCAAGGTGAAGTGTTTTCACTGTCACAAACATGGGCATCTCGCCACTAACTGCCCACAGAAAAAGAAGAGCAAGAAGGCTGATGGACTGCAGCGGGTGAGGCCTTAACCTCGCAATTTGAACATGATTTCTCTTTGATCGCATGATTGGTTTTAAGCGCAATGGGATCAGTGTGGTATCTTGATAGTGGTGCTTCCTTCCATATGAAAAGAGACAAGGAGTTGTTTAGTGACTTGGACGAGAAAGATCTCCAAATGCATATAGAGATGGGCGACGATGGTAGATATAGTGCAAATGACATTGGAACCATTACATTTGAGAGGGAGTCAGGTAAACCATTTATGTTAAAAGATGTTATGCATGTTTCAGGTCTAAAGAAGAACTTGGTCTCGGTCGCTATGTTGGAGGACAGAGGTTATGACGTTGTTTTCAGCGAGGGAAAAGCTTTCCTGCGACGTAAAACAACGGGTCAAACCAAGAGGATAGGGATTCGAGTTAATAATCTCTACAAGCTAGAGGTAGATGGCTGCCTTGGAATGATGGGCAAAGTAGAAGAAGTGGTGAGCCGGGATGAGGGCGAATTATGGCACATGAGATTGTGCCATCTTCACTATGGTGCCTTGAAGATTTTGCAGCAGATTTCTACTGGACTTCTCAAGGGTACTCTTGCGCAGTTAGATCAATGCAAGGGATATACTATGGGTAAGTTTTTGAAGACCACCTTTCATGAGAAGGAGAATCATGGTTCAATGATCCCGGAGAGAATTCACACAGACGTTTGTGGACCTTTCTCCATGTGCTTTAGCCTCGTGGACTTTAAAAATACTCTCTTCTTTATTTCTTTCTACTTCTACTCCATGGATGTTATTTCGTGTAATGAATCACTCTTACCACAAAATTAGAATGATTTAATTTATGCATTGAGTGAAACACCACCAAATTAGAATAATTTAATTTATGAAACAAAGTGCTTTCAAGAATCTGTTTCTAAATGTTTAAAAAACCAACATAGATCCATCTTAACTCTGGATCTATCAAGCGCCCAGATCTCTTGCCATTCAAACCTCTTTTTTTAATGCAAAGGTTGAGGAAATGTTTTCACCTTGAGAGATTTGATCCCTCTTGACCCTTAATAAATCCGAAATTAAAATAGATCCAGACTAATTTATAAAGATGAAATATTTCGATATTTTTCAAAAAATTAAACTATTTAGATAATTAAAAGTATATTTTAAATAATAAACAATTACACTTTCATTAAAAATTAAAAATTATATCAATGGATTAACCCAAAAAAATATGTATAATTTCATTAATTACTTAAACTAAACATATATATATATATATATATATATATATATACAAAACTGATTTAGTTTCAAGGTTTTGGAGGTATATATGTACTCAGTGGTTTGGATTCGAGTTTTTAGCTTACAGGCTGTGATCACTAGGTAGTGATTGGTCGCTAATGAACTTTGAAACATGTAACAACTTTTGCAAGTAAAAGTATGTTGTGGTTTCCTTGAAAAAAAAAAAACATATAACTGTTTTAGCTTATCGAAACCCATGTAGATATAGTGATTATTAAATTAATTTTAAAAACTAACGATATATGGTTCCTTAAATCTTTTTCTTCTTAGGTGCACCTTTTTTTTTCAGAAAGAAAAAAACGTTGTCTATTGATAATTATAAACAGTACATTTCCATACATCATACAGATATGCTGACCAAAAGCACATCCCAACTATAGATTCAGCATAGTAGGCATATATAAAGGAAAACATATGCGTACAATCTAGAACATTCCATCATTAACAAGACATAGTTTATAGACCACACATGAAGACATAGAAGAAAATATTTGTGAAAACAAAATTTCGAACAGACATTAAATGTCTATTCATCCATAATAGTGTTGTAATTGAAAAACATGAAACCATAAGGCCAGCATTAAAAATGCTCCGACTCGCTTGCAGTCGTCTCAGCATCCAAATCAGCCAAATTTATAAAAAAGAATCTGGCTCGCTTGATGTTGTGATCCATTAATCCCGATCAAAAAGATAACTCATGGAATGGGGATCTCATTTGCCTAGATAAGTTTTCTGTCTCTATAATGTCCCACCTGCAATAAACCAAAATCCATACTGATTCCTTTTTGCAAAAGACCATCAGCTCTAGTGTTATTCTCTCTATAAATATGGTGCAATGGAGGATAGTTCATCTTGGCCCATATATTTTTGGTTCTCAAGAACCATCCCTGAGATCTCAGAGAGGAAAGAGTAGATGTTCCAGATTTGGCATCGAAAATGATTCTCGAATCTCCATAGATATGTACACACTCAACCCCAGGTTGTGGGCTGCCAATAACCCACTCCACAACGGCAACAGCTCTGCCATGTTGTTTGTACCCTTTTCTCCATTCCAACATATATGAATTCTTTCAGATTGAGAGATTTTGATCTAAGCACCACACCCCATCATACCATCTTGACAAGCCCCGTCAAATAAAATCACAGGAAGGGAGATGGGGTGGGGCCAAATCCTTCTAGAGCCATCAAAAATATTTTCCTTAGCCGACTCCCTGTCATTGATCCACTTCATGATAGCATCATATATATGGGGAATGAAAATCGTCTTACCCTAGAAAAGAAACAAGTTCCTAGCAATCCATACTTCCCACATGAGGAAGAATGGTAAGGATTGAAATTGCCTCACATCCTTATCCCATCTCTAAGAAGAAGCCATGAAATCGCTCGGAGTCCATGATGGTTCCAAATGAAAATCACTAAAAAGATTCCATATATGAATAACAATGGGACAGGAGAAGAATAGGTATTCCACAGTCTCCTCATTTTGTAAGCAAAAGACACATCTACCCGGACCATAAAGGCCCCTTTTGATGAGAGAATCCCATGTGAGGATTTTCTTTTTCCAAACAAGCCATCCAAAAAGAAGAATTTTGGTTGGAATTTTCCTATGCCAAAAATTTTCGAAGCCAAGAGATATATAGACATTAATGGATAACAAGTTGATATTGCTATATATGTCCTTTACAATTAGTGAATCTCCCTTTATTTTCCCATCCCACACAATTTTGTCACCTTCATTGCTGAGGCAGAAACCAGCTGCTTGTATTTTCTCCACATACTCCTTCCATTCAGCAGCATCCGCACCAGCAAGGCCAATCTGTGAAGCCGATTTCTGGATAGGCGCACCATGAGCCCAATAGTGGATTACCTGAGAAAAATATAAGATACCTCTATGCGACAACCGGTGAACCAACCGCTGACTCATCAGAGAAACCTCTGTCATTCCGCAAATTTTGTCACCACTCAATAGAATCTGTTGACCATTACCAAACCTCCAAGAAAGCCCCCTGGCGAATAGCTGTATAACCTTCTTGAAACCCAGCCATATAGAAGACATGGATCGAGGGAAACTGAATTGGCTGCAGTAAATTTTATGGAGTGGGTCTCTAGATAAATATTTTCACTTTATGATATCAGACCAAATACCATTTCCATTAATGGCACGCCACAGGGACTTGATGAGAAGAGCTGTGTTGAATGCCCTTGTGTTTAATATGCCCCAACCCCCCAGATGTTTTGGACATCATAAAATCTATAATTTGCACAACTGATGCCTATTTTCCATGGAAGCCCCACCCCATAAAAACTGTGATATAATAGCATTGATCTGGGAAACAGTATGCTCCGAAATGTAAAAAAGATGTCCCCAGAAAACAATAAACTGAGATAGAACCGCTTGTATCATGAGAATCTACCTCCCAATGATAACCATTTATGAGTCTATTTAGAGATTTTAAATTTGAATTTCTCTACAAGCCACATCCAATCCCTCACCTTATATCCACATGGTTTAATCCTGTATCCTAGATATAAAAACCCTTCTGTTATCATCTTAGTCTGAACACCAAAAACCCCAGAAATGAGATTAATCTCATCCTCATCTCCATATTCGTTAAGGAAGAAAGATTTTCCCTTATTAAGCAAATAAAAGGTCATCAACAAATAGGGAGTGGGTAATTACTCTTATAATTACTCTTTCTTGTGAGGAGTCCACCGTCCCGCCAATTCTGGAGAGGAACGAGAGTTACCTTAATATTTTATGGAAAGGATATAATATTTCGATGAAGCGAAAAATTCTTAACCGTGGGCTTTGAAGGTCGAGCGTACCAGGTGAGCAGCATCCCTGTTCTTCCTTTGCAGAGGATATCCGAAACTCCCGCCAAGAAATTTTGTAACGCTTCGCGAATTGATATCATGTTTTCCGCATCAGAATTCAAGAAATTTAGATCTTTACTTGTCCACATTTTTGCAGCGCACAGCTCGTCTAAATTCAAAAACTTAAAGCGGTTTTTCCGTATTCCTGGCTGCAAAGATTGATCTTCGTATCGGCCTACTCTCAGTTTTCAGCTCTTAGAGTAAAATATTTACTTTTATTGTGTGTATCAATCTTATGTAATTGTTACGGTCAAATTATCTCATTATATGCATACTCCTTTCAATTAGTCAACAGGAAAGAAGAAACATCTACATCCGAAACTTCCGCCAAGAAATTTTGTAACGCTTTGCGAATTGATATCATGTTTTCCGCATCAGAATTCAAGAAATTTAGATCTTTACTTGTCCATATTTTTGCAGCGCACAGCTTGTCTAAATTCAAAACTTAAAGCGGTTTTTTTTTATCTTCGTATCGGCCTACTCTCGGTTTTCAACCCTTAGAGTAAAATATTTGCTTTTATTGTGTTTTCGATCGTACTTATGTAATTGTTACGGTCGAATTATCTCATTATATGCATACTCCTTTCAATTAGTCAACAGGAAAGAAGAAACATCTACACTGATTGGAAAATAGCGTAGTCAAAGAACAAATTGTTCTGGTAGGCACGCTTAAATGAGCAGACTATCTAAAAGCAGTTCTTCCGCTCCCAAAGTATCTGTAAAAATCGGCCGGGATGCAGTTAAAAGACCAGCTGGGAATCATGTCATGACGACCGTCCGCAGCAACGATATCCTCAAGAGAGGGACACCAAATCCACTAGTAAAACCTTTAAAAACCTTACGTTTTTTATTTCTTCAATTATGTGAGAAAATAATACTGCCAACACAGGGCGCAGCAAGCATTGTCACTTGTAAAAGCGATGTTGACCTGTGATATTGTTCAGTATTTGCATTCATATACATTATTTGTAACCCGCGGTGAGCAATTTGAAATCAGATGTTAATGTTTTATATTTAAATTTCTTTTCTTAATATTGTGGAAAGCAGAAAGCTTCCGCCGAGAAAGCTTGCAACAACGAAAAAGAGGAAAAGTGTGAAGAAAATGTTGACACAGTTGAGACAGCAGTGAATTTGGATGTTTCTGTCTCCCCTGAGAATACTGAAAGTGTGGTCGCGGATGACCACGGCGTTAAAAGCAAGGAAGAAACGTTAAAGTTATCCGATTTTGAAGAAAAAGAGAAGGTAGAAGGTGCTATTCCACCGACTGTACTCTCCGTTTCACAGTCCGGCGAGTCCCTGAAATCATTGCATAATGAATCGCAGCTACTGGAGGAACAAAAGAAGGCAAAAGGAACTACGGTAAATGACGGCAATATATTTGGCACCTTGGAGGCTTATAATTTTGCACCGGTAAAGATCCTGGTAACTGACGAAAATCAGAATGTCAATATGAGCCAAAGCAAACATGATTTGGAAACCGTAATCACAGAATTTGAGTCTGAACCTCCCTTTTGTCACATCGAGAGCGAGAAAGCGGTCTCTGCGAAGGTAAAGGGATGAAAACCCGTGGACAGCTTTCTTGTGAATTATCGGGAACAAAGAAATGAAATTTAATGTTTTCTTGTCACAAACTTCGAAATTGTTGTCTGCAGTTGGAAGCGCCGAATGGAATTAATATTGAAGAAGAAATTATTTCGACCGACCTGGATCTGGCAATTTCCATGATTAAGGCGGCTCTTTCCCAGGCAATAAAAGCGGCTGCATCAGGTTTACCTGATCAAAGAGCCAAAGAAATAATTGGCACTGCTCTGACTGTGGCTGGCAGTGATCTGCTCAAGTTTTCTGAAGAACCGAATAATAAGAGTACTTTGTCTAAGGATCTCTCAACGAAGATCTTAGTTGCTGTAGTTTCTGTTATATCGGTGGTAGTAGTTTCCCTCTGTTTACTTTTAAATTCGACCAAGGGTTCCAACTTACAGCCACCGCCTAGTTGAACTCTGGCAGCCATTTTTCTAGAGGATATAAACAGGGGTTAAAAGACTTCAGTCAACAATGTGCCTGAATGATTAATAGATGTTTTGGAGTCCCATCTAATTACAATTCCCTGGTGTTTTCATTTTCGTTCTAAACAAATTTTGAAGTGTGAATGGTTTAGCGCCCATCTAGTTACAATACCCTTCTGTTTTCGTTTTTCTCATTTGCAAACAAAAATTAAATTTGGATGGTTTAGCGCTCATCACATTAGAATACCCTTCTGTTTTCGTTTTTCTGTTTTGCAAACAAAAATTAACTGTGAATGGTTTAGCGCACATCCAATGCTGTATTTTAGATTGTTTTTTGTTTTGAAAATTATGGAAATTTTGGTAAAGATTTTAAGAAAATCTGGTAGTGATTTTTGTAAATCTAGATTATAGTGATCAAATTTCAATGTTTTGGGTATTTTAGAGGTTTTGATGGTGCTGAATCCATTTTCACCATAAAAACATGAATCCATTTCTACTATCAAAAACATAATTCAAACACTGCTAAAAAAATTTCTTAATTTTTTTTTGGCAAAATTCCAACCACTTTAAACTATCCAAACAATTCCTCTACTCAATAAACAACTCCAATTACAATACCCTTTTGTTTTCATTTTTCTCATTTGCAAAAATTTGGATGGTTTAGCGCCCATCTCATTACAATACCATTCTGTTTTCGTTTACCAAACTTGTAAACAAAATTTCTGAATGATATAGCTACCGTGTTTACGGATGTTAGGTACGTGCCCTGCACTTGGAGATGTAAATACATTGGAACGTATATCTCCCGGGTAAGTGTAAAGGATTGGGGGCGTAGTCTAATTTAGATCCTAAATGACTTTTCATGATTTTTTTAATTAAAATTTAGTAAATATTTTTTAAAAATTTAAAGTTAAGTTGTTTAATTTGTAGAATTTAATTTTTTTAGATTTTTTTTAAGATGTTGAATTTGGTTATGCACAAAACAATATTATTTGAAACTATTTTGTTTATGTAAATATATTTATATAAGAGATTAGTAATTTTGATGCATTTTCATGTGTTTACTTAAATTCAAATACATTAGAGAATATAGTTAACAAAAGTTAGATCTAAGACTTTTGTGATCCATAATTTAGATTAATGTCTTTTGGATTAAGCTTAATGATGTGATTAATCCCAAAGACATTTATCTAAGTTAATAAAAGTTTTAAACAAATTTATCATTTAATAAAAAAATAAAAAACTTCTAATATTAATAACTTTATTAAAACTTGAAATATTTTAAATAAAGTTAGACCTAAGAAAAGGATAAAAATGTAGTTGGTTAACATTTATTTTATTCAAAACCTAAAATGATTATTGATGTTGATAATGATTCAATATCTTATGAACATAAGTACAAAGGTGATTGGTGATTTCCATGAGTTTTCTAGTTGAATACTTAGGTTAAAACACATTAGAGAATATTGTTAGGTAATAAGACCAAGAAATGCAATTGTCTTATTTATTTATTACATTTTTTATTATTTATTTAGATGGTAATTATGGTTAGTATTTATGGATGTAATAAAATAACATCACTTATGGACATAAATAAGGATACACACAACATGGTATGATACTTAGTTGCATGTCCATATTTAATCTGCTATATCCCATTATCTATAATTTATGTTAGGTAAATGCATACTTTGTTTCCATGACCATGACATGGACTTAGTAATAGAAATAAATACGCACTCTATTGCCATTGCCAACTACTTACCAATTTATACATGAAAATAGTTCAACCATCTACTAATTAACCCTTTCACTATCTCAACCAAATGTTTATCTATAAATAAGACATTCCACACATAATATGAGGTTATCTTGTTAATGGCTACTATGAAACCTAACCACAACAATGACCATTATGCCCATAAGTAGTTATAAGGTTGAATTCATAAATGTCCACTATGTCATTTAACCATTAAAAATCATGCCCACACCAACACATTGACTTAGATTTATAATATTGAAGTACAATAAATGCGTATTAAACCCATGTCCATAGATACCCATCAATTTAACCATTAATGCACAAGAAGGCATGTGGGCATCAGTGACCATGTCAAGCTTAGTGATTATCCCAACTACAAAATGTTACTTTTGACATCATATGACCATGTTCAAACATTCAACCAAGTCTTAAACTGTATTTCATCCTCCTCATCACAAGATCTTGACATTGCTTGTTGATTGTTATTGATAAAGTACAATAAAACTACAACAACCATTCATAATGTGCTAAGTCTTTAACATAAGTAGGTTGTGTCCAAACTTGAATTGTTTCCTAACGTCCCTATCCTTCAAATTCTATCTACTAATACACTTCCTTTTATGTAGTGTGTTGTCCACTTGATGGCCTTCCCTTGGTATACACTTTTCTCTATCTCTATTGTTGAGAGTCAACAAGATGATGAGCTTAGTGAAAGGTAAGCACCTTCACTAAGTGGGGCCTGCAAGCTATTTTTAGTTGTATGTCTATTTTTAGACATGGTGAGAATATTCTATAAGTTGCAGGATGTTATTTGTACATGGTTGGTCAAATGTGAAAAACGGATGAAATTCTATTTTTAGAATATTGGGCGAAGTCTATTTATAGATCGTCAATCTAAATATAGATGCATGTCGATTATTATTAGCCCTTAATAATAGTCCGACAACAAATTTCAACTTATTCTCTTGGAGCACTTTATTTCGGTGAATTGATTTGGAAAATCAGTGGGCTGAAAGAATTACGCAATTCCTAGGGTTATTGGTGGCTCATGCATGGAGGACCCAGTTAGAACTGCAGTGGCAAAGTTGTGACAGAGTTGGAAGAGTAGTTATGTGAGTTGTTATTTAGTTTAACTCAGTTAAGTGAGTTAAACTCAGTTGAGCTAGTTATATCTAGTCTAACTGAAAGATACACTAGTGAGAGTTTAGTGAATTAATTAGTTAATTAATTCACAACTAATAACTCACTAAAAACTGAACAAATATAGCAATTAACTACTTGCATGTCAGTTCCAGTGGAGACCCAGTGGAGAGATAGGTGAAAGGGTGAGATGGACTATCTGTTGTGACTATAGTGATGCATTCAATGCATCTGACACACATTGGAGATGCCAATGAGGATTGCGTAGTCAAGGCAAGGCCAATTCAAATTCATTCAGGGGTCTTCTTCAGCAGGGATTGCACAGTGGAGGCAGGCTGTCAGGAGACAAGAAATTGGTGCATATATATGCAAATTTCTGCATGACAGTGTGTAATGATTGTTGATTGTACTGCGAACTTGATGTACTAAGCTTTGTATGAGATTATTACATGATCCATTGATATACATAATATATGATAGTTGGGGTTTTTAGCTTTAAGCTTTCCCATTAAATAACTGTGTTTATGTGCGATTTATTTTCTTCACGTGTTTGCAATTGGCGATTTAATTTCCGCAAAATTAACAGTGGAAGGATTTTTTATTTAACATAAGATTAATTTGTTAGATCAGGAGAATCCGGTAATATATCAGTATTAATAAATTTCTACATGGTATCGGAGCAGTGTTAATCACTAGAGATTGTAATTGTGAAGCGGTGTTGAGTTTTGTACTGGTGGACAATTCGAATTTGCTGTAGAAATTTCTTGGTGCGACAGGTGAGTATTCATTGAAATGTCTTTCAATGGGTTGCAATTGGAGTATGCCTTTGAGGGTAGCTCAAATTACATAGCCTGGAAGGATAGGATGGAGGCAGTGCTTGAATATAATGGACTGAAGGTGTTCATCGATAGCAATGTTCCTAAGCCTACTTCTAGCAATGCTCCATTACTTGACGCATGGAAAAATAAGTTAGCAAAGACAAGAAGAATTCTGTTGGAAGGTGTGAAGGACCATATTGTGTCAAGCCTTCACGGGTAAGCCACTCCATTTGCAATGTGGAAGGCTTTGATAGATCTTTCCAAAGCAGCAGTGACCATAGGAAGTTGGCGCTGAAAGATAAGTTTAAAAAAATCAAAATGGAGAAGGGCGACAGTATTCCAAAATATCTCACGAAGTTTGTCCAATGTAGGGATGAACTGGGAAGTGTGGGACTTACAGTTGCAGATGATGACTTGGTGAGCTTGGCTTT
Source organism: Pinus albicaulis (assembly GCA_034641835.2). Lineage (NCBI taxonomy): Eukaryota > Viridiplantae > Streptophyta > Pinopsida > Pinales > Pinaceae > Pinus > Pinus albicaulis. Next base: position 420,337,561 of record CM076577.1, read on the forward strand.
GATTGGGCTTCTGAAGAGTTGGCACAGCTACGAAGACTTTATCAATGAACGGGAGAAACTGTCGAATTCAGAGCGACTTTGGTCAGATCTTGTGCAGGAGAAGATAAGGCAGAATACCAGGGATGGCTCTTCATCGAAGAATGATGATGAAGAGAATTGTTCTTTGGCTGCCAAAGCAAGGAAAGGGAAGGGGAAGAAATCCCATCCAAAATCCGAGGCTAAAGGCAAGAAGTTGGATTTGTCCAAAGTGAAGTGTTTTCACTGTCACAAACATGGGCATCTCACCACTAAATGCCCACGGAAAAAGAAGAACAAGAAGGTTGTTAGAGCTACAGTGGGTGAGGCCTTAGCCTTGCAAGTTGAACTTTATTTCTCCTTGATCGCATGCTTGGTTTCGAGTGCAATGGGATCGGTGTGGTATCTTGATAATGGTGCTTCCTTCCATATGACAGGAGATAAGGAGTTGTTTAGTGACTTGGAGGAGAAGGATCTCCCAATGCATATAGAGATGGGCGACGATGGTAGATACAGTGCGACCGACATTGGAACCATTACCTTTGAGAGGGAGTCAGGTAAACCATTTCTGTTGAAAGTTTTTATGCATGTTCCAAGTCTGAAGAGAACTTGGTCTCAGTCGCTATGTTGGAGGACAGAGGTTATGACGTTGTTTTCAGCAAGGGAAAATCCTTCTTGCGACATAAAAAAATGGGTCAAACCAAGAGGATAGGAATTCGAGTTAAGAATATCTACAAGCTAGAGGTAGATGGTTGCGCTACAATGATGGGCAAAGAAGAAGAAGTGGTGAGCCGGGATGAGGGCGAATTATGGCACAGGAGATTGGGCCATCTTCACCATGGCGCCTTGAAGATTTTGCAGCAGATTTATACTGGACTTCCCAAGGGTACTCTTGCATAGTCAGATCAGTGCAAGGGATGTACTATGGGTAAGTTTTTGAAGACCACCTTTCATGAGAAGGAGAACCGTGCTTCAGTGATCCTGGAGAGAATTCACACAGATGTGTGTGAACCTTTCTCGGTTGATTCAAAAACAAAACACAGGTATTATGTTATATTTGTTGATGAATATTCTCATAGATGTTGGATCTTCTTCATGCAGAAGAAGAGCGAAACATTCTCAAAGTTCTGTGAGTTTAAAGCATTGGTGGAGAAGGAGTCGGGGAAGCAAGTGAAGGCTCTATGGAGTGATAATGGTGGTGAATATATCTCGAACGTATTCAAATACTTCTGTAGAAAAGAAGGAATTCGAAGAGAACCCATATCACCTCATAACCCACAGCAGAATGGGATCGCCGAGAGGAAGAACAGAACGATCATGGGTGTTGCATGAGCTATGCTACATGACCAGGGCCTACCGATGCACTTGTGGGCGGAAGCATGCAACACTACGGTTTATGTACACAACCTTTATCTCATAGATTACTTGGCATGAGTACACCTGAAGAAGCTTTTACTGGTAAGAAGTCTGATATTTCTCATTTGAAGATTTTTGGCTCATCTGTTTACATTCATGTGAGAAAGGACGCCAGGAAGAAATTAGAGCCTACTGCAGAAGTTGGGATATTTGTGGGGTACACAGAAACACCTCATAATTATCGTGTGTATTTTCCAAACAGTCAAATGACTATGATGCGATGAGATATAAAATTCAATGAGGTGAAAGCCATGAAGTTATCGCTTGAGAGGGAGCCACACTTGCATGCAGAGGAGGAACTTCTTGTTCCCAAAGATGAGCCTCTAGATGTGGATTGACCACAGGAGGAGATTCATGGAGTGGAGGAGTCCACTCATGCATAAACAAACATTAGAACTAGCAGAAAGTGTACCACAGAAGCTGAGAGGCTGAAGCTTGATGTGGCACAAAATGTAGGAGTCCCTACATCACAACACAAATAGAGACAATCACCTGACCTATTTACTAGATAAATGGCTCTTATGAGCAAATGTATCGTGACAGAGCCATCTTCTTTTGAAGAAGCAGCACATGAGCCCACATGGGTAGATGCCATGGTGGAGGAGTATGGCTCTATTGTCAGAAACAATTCTTGGGAGATTGTTCCAAGGCCGGTTTGTAAATCAGTGGTAGGTTCAAGTTGGATCTACAAGGTAAAGAAGGCTACTGATGGGAGCGTTGAGAAGTATAAGGCAAGAGTTGTTACCCGAGGCTTCATACAGATCGAGGGGATTGATTATGAAGAAACCTTTTCACTTGTCGCATAGTATTCTTCCATAAGGACCATCCTTTCTCTCTCAGCGCAAATGGGTTGGCACATTCATCAGATGGATGTGAAGACTTTGTTTCTTAATGAGATCATTGAGAAAGAAGTGTACATTGAGTAGCCTGAAGGATTTGAGATCTTCAGCAGCGAGTTGCATGTGTGCAGACTCAAAAGAGTGATGTATGGGCTAAAGCAAGAACCTCATGCTTGGTACACACAAATTGACAACTATTTCACCGGACTTGGCTTCACCAAGAGTGAGGCAGATGAAAACCTGTACCAAATTGTGGTGGAGGGTAAGATTTTAATTATTTTTCTTTATGTTGATGATTTAATACTAACGAGTGATGAGCAATTGATACACTTATACAAGGCAGGTCTTGCAAAGGAGTTTGAGATGAAGGGTTTGGGCCTATTTCATTATTTCCTTGGATTGGAAATATGGCAACGAAAAGGTGAATTGTTTGTGTCTCAAGGCAAGTATGCTCGGGAGATACTTGGTAAGTTTCACATGGAGGACTGCAAGCCCATGGATACTCATCTTCTAGGAAATTGGAGGAAAGAGGATGCTACATTGACAGAGTTAGTGGATGTTATTGTTTATCGACAGTTGGTGGGTTCGCTCATGTATTTAGTTAATACAAGACCAGACATATGCTATGTGGTGAACCAGCTTTCACAAACGATGGTTAAGCCTACCAACCTCTTTTGGAAGGCAAGAAAGCATGTCCTAAGATATCTCAGGGGCACATCTGAGTATGGTTTATGGTACAGACAGATGAATGAGGTGAAGTTGCATGGCTTCATGGATGCAGATTGGGCAGGCATCCCAACGGACATAAATAACACATCAGGAGGGTTTTTAGTATCGGATCTATAGCAGTTTCTTGGTACAGCAGGAAACAAAGATCTGTGGCACTCAGTTCAGCAGAAGCAGAATATATGGCAATAAGTCAAGCTGCATGTGAGGCTATCTGGATGAGGAAGATCCTGGTCGATTCGTTCGGTTCTAATTTATATCCTACAGTGATACATTATGATAATCAGAGTTTCATTAAACTCTCGATTAATCCCTTCTTTCATAATAGATATAAACATATTGATATCTGGTATCATCATATTAGAAATTGTGTGCAGTGGAAGATCATGTTGCTTCAGTACATTCCTATGGAAGATCAGGGTGTAGATATTCTGACGAAGGTGCTCAGCAGGAGAAAATTCGAATACCATAGAGGTAGGATCGGGGTGAAGGATAATCCCTATCTTGTTGAGAGGGAGTGTTGAGATTCAAAAAGATGATGATCTTAGTGAAAAGTAAGCACCTTCACTAAGTGGGGCCCATAGGCTATTTTTAGGTGTATGTCTATTTTTAGACATGGTGAGCATATTCTATAAGTTGTAGGATGCTATTTGTAGATGGTTGGTCAAATGTGAAAAATAGATGAAATTCTATTTTTAGAATATTGGGTGAATTCTATTCATAGATCGTTAATCTAAATATAGATGCATGTCGATTATTATTAGCCCTTAATAATAATCTGACAATAAATATCAACTTATTCCCTTGGAGCACTTTATTTTAGTGAACAGATTTGGAAAATCAATGGACTGAAGGAATTATGCAATTCTTAGGGTTATTAGTGGCTCATGCATGGAGGACTCAGTTAGAATTGTAGTGGCAAAGTTGTGACAGAGTTGGAAGAGTAGTTATGGGAGTTGTTATTTAGTTTAACTCAGTTGAGCTAGTTGTATCTAGTCTAACTGAAAGATACACTAGTGAGACTTTAGTGAATTAATTAGTTAACTAATTCGCAACTAATAACTCACTAACAACTGAAAAAATACAACAATTAACTACTTGCATGTCAGTTCCAGTGGAGACCCAGTGGAGAGATAGGTGAAAGGGTGAGATGGACTATTTGTTGTGACTATAGTGATGCATTCAATGCATATGACACACATTGGAGATGCCAATGAGGATTGCAAAGTCTAGGCAAGGCCAATTCAAATTCATTCAGAGGTCTTCTTCAGCAGGTATTGCGCAGTGGAGGCAGGCTATCAAGAGGCAAGTAATTGGTGCATAGATATGAATATTTCTGCATGACAGTGTGTAATGATTGTTGATTGTATTGAGAGCTTGATGTACTAAGCTTTGTATGAGATTATTAAATGATACATTGATATACATAATATATGATAGTTGGGGTTTTTAGCTTTAAGCTTTCCCGTTAAACAACTGTGTTTATGTGCGATTTATTTTCTTCTCATGTGTTTGCAATTGGCGATTTAATTTCCGCAAAATTAACAGTGGAAGGATTTTGTATTTAACATAAGATTAATTTTTTAGATCAGGAGAATCCTGTAATACATTAGTATTAATAAATTTCTACATCTATATGGGTCCTCAAGTGCTCTTAATTTACTAAATCTCCTCTCACCCTTGGCTTATTCTCTTATAATCCCTTATTAATCTCTATCGAGACTTGTCCTTGAAAACCTAGTGTCTTTTCCCCCCTCACTCACATTTTGGATCCAAGCCCAATTTTAGTGTAGTAAACCTTCTATAATTATTTTTTAAAACATATATCTTAAGAGTTTTAAACATATGTCAACCAATTAGTACTTATGATGATTATTCATACATTCTCTATACAATGGAATGTTCATCCAGGCACATTTTTGGTGTCCCACCACCAAATTTCCAAATTTGAGTTCTCAGAAACTACTTCTATCATTTACATTAATTGAACTTGCAAGTGAAAAAATGAGGAAAAACTTGACTCCTATCTAGCCCATGTTGCGCTCGATCGATTTATGTATGAAAATGTGATAATGTCTCCATATGAACCATTTTTTGTTTTCCTGTTGCCATTTTTGTTGTGACTCCTTCTAATGCCACATATTATCTTCATGCATCAACAAATGTGATAAATAAATATTGTGAGGTATGTCCCCACATTCCACATAAGCTACATGTATACATTTAGTTCTATGGTGGTTGCATTCTTAATGATAAATGTCTTAACAAAACACAAGCATGCACACATGATGCATTTTTTTGGAGTTGTTCACTTTGTTCTTCATCGTTTTATGGATTTCACATTTAGAGCTCTAACTCTAACTTTGTGAACCATCATTCCATAATTTGTCAATGTTGTAATATTTCCTTAGCTTAAGTCCTCTTTCTCTCTCAACTCTACTTATTGGTTCATGTTGTTGTCCTTGTCCCCTTGATAAATAACCATGGATATATTTATACTCCCATTTTCTTTCCACTACATTTTTAACCCACTTCCTCTCTTAGTCCTTTCTTTATTGTCTCTCTATTTTCTCAAAGTTAATCATGGGGTTTTCAACATTATTTATTGATGGAATACAGTCATTTCTATGTTATTGTTTAGTTTTCTTCTTCATGTTTCTTTCCATTTTATCTAATATTGGGTTCCTTATTCATAAACATGATATATATGTTACCCATTGTCTTATCTTTTTATTACAGGACGACATGGCTAGCCTCCATTCCTAGGAATAAATTTACCAAAGTGGAATTCAAAAAGAACATATAATAGGTAGTTAATTGATATAAGATTATGTTGAATAAAAATGAAGGTAGCAATAATGGATTAAATAACACATGGATATTGTAAAGAGCACAATACTATAGGAAAACCCAAAATTATTAACGAATGAAATAGTGAAAACACTAAAACATGCAAAGAAATACAAACTGGATTGAATGATGGTAGCTTATCCCAGAGAATATATGTCTCAACTATGCTTCACAAAAAAACCACCACGAGAGGATGAAACTACCATTTAACACCTCAGTTTTGATCCTTGTGATTAACAATTCATAGTTGTATATATTGTGATTTGGGGCCCAATGATGTATTATGTAAACATTGTACATTGAAATCACTAAAATAAAATACTTCACTAGTTACAAGGTGAATAAGGACATGGTTATAGGGGCCTATAATTCCACAGTAGAGGGGTCCAATTGAGAAATCCACATGCATACAATCCCATGTTACTTTCCTAGATTAATTATCATTACCATATAATCATCATCTGTGAGGTTGGTAGAAGAGTCGCCTAAACTAGTTATTGAACCATATGGCTAAGTACATTCATATAAGAGTTTGGTTGGGAGTCATGTCACTTAGTTATGACAAAATAAGATGAGTATAATCATTTTTGGGTTGGGTAAGAGTTAAGTAGGGAAAGGGGGAAAATGAGATGAATTTGAGCATAATGGGTATGCAGTTTTATAAATAATAAGGAGTGAAGGAAAACAAAGTGTTAGTTGTTGCAAGAGGTTGCATCCATATTATACGTTGAAAAAAAAATATTAGAGCTGGAATTTTATGGATGAGGCTAAAATGCTTATGAGGATTTCTCATCAAAAAATTACCTAAGATACTATGTAAAGGTTGCTATGAGGACTATTATAATAGTTGTATTTCATAGAATCCCCAACTAAGAAATTCCTTGATGGTTTAGCGTTAGATCCCTAGAGGGCATGGATATTATTTGATGGATTATGGTGTACGGAAGTAAATCTTGTCACTTGGGTTGTGCGTATTGGTGGGGAATAAAGTGCTTATTAGAATTTCTATATGAATTATGTCACTATGTTTTTATTAGGTATTGGGCTATATGAGTGGACTATAGACACCCATAAGAGCTATTCATCCTTGTGTACTCAAAGCCCCAACTTGGTGATGGATTGTTATATAGATATCTAATGCAACAACTCATATGGTTGGGTGGAAAATTCAATGTCTACCACCAGTTGTGTTAATGGTTTTTGTGAAAAGTGATTTCTAATACTAAAAAGAAAAATTTCACATCAGAAGGACTTCAAAGTTCATTTTGGTCTCTCCTCAAGGATAGTAGACCACACCCAAATTTTGATCCTACAAAGTATCATAGGAGACATACATATCATAACATAATTGCACCAAAATAGGCTTATACTATACATTCTATCCATCTGATCAGAAACATATTCAATAACCAAAAGAAAGTCAGAGATAAAAGTCATCAAATAATAAAGGTATTGGATCAAAGTTAGAGATGGCTACTAGGACTGGGCTCGTAGTATCTCCAGGAGGTCTTGGCATTGCTAGTGAGATTCCAAAGTATTATTCAATGCAGGCTAATTGTTGGTACACCATGTCTAGCCTATAGTCATTATTCCTCAGATGACCATGAATGTGGTATAAATTCTGGAGCATGTCCCTTCTTGCTTCCTGGCCATCCATTATCACTCTTCCTAAGATGAATTTCACCATCTAATAAAGATTTACAACCTACATGTATTGGCTCATTCCGGTCTATGTATTTCTGGTGTCATCGGCCTAATCTTCCCATTTTTCCCTTAGTGTAACGTATGATATTATTGCATGTTGAGTCACTGCTTCTTGTTCTACTAGGTTCACTTCTTCTTGCACGTGTAGGGGAATTTTATCTCAGTGTCAGATTGTAGATTCTTCAACCATGTTATGTAAGCTAGTGTTCCCTATCTGAACTCTCACTGCATAATACAAAAAACCGTTCCTCACATGCCCCCTCTCTCTTGGCATATTAAAACCAATTTCCATGAACAAGGCTAGAGTTGGGGACCAATTCTGCATGAGCCAAGTTACAATATATATCCAAGTAGAGAGAATGGTTTGGAACACAAAAAAATGGGTGACATATTTATAGCCCATGATGTCAATTTTTCTTGCACCCTGATAAATGGGATAATTCAACCACGTTTTACTCCCTCCATAGACAGTTCCTTGGCCTAATAATAAAGCCGACCAATTTCAATACCTTCACTATAGTGAAAGAGAAGAGGGGACAATATCAACCTTTTTCTAGACACCACCTATGAGAATATGGAACCACCACCATCTAGGGAAATATCTCCAATTTTCTTTACCATTTGTAATGAAAAAGCTACCACAACCATCTTAGCTCCACCACTAGAAGAAGGAATGGATTATATTAAAATGCCTTTTCCCACCACCAAATAACAATGTGGATTGCAATATTTATGGTGTTTTTCCCTCCCCACCTAGCCTCTATTATCCTGGAATTTACCCTATAAAACATTTCCCAATTACCTTAACCGTGCAAATATTTTCTCTCCAGCCAACACCCTCCTAAGGAAATATCAATATATGTGTATATCCAGTTCTATTATACGTAAATTATACTTAAAATGGAGGTGATTTATTTGATATAAATGTAAACAAACTAAATGTTTCCTTGAATTACTAAGAAAATTTAATTCTCAGAGTACTAGTTACCTAGGAGAGATGAATTGATAAGTTTGTGTGCTCGTTGGTAACACTGTTGCTCCCAATTCTCTGGTGTTTTCTCACTTTCCCAGTGGCTAAGAAAAGCATGAATTTTAATTTTTTCCAACCAATCCCCCCTAAACACTTTAATGCTAGACTTGCTGACACCCCCCCTCACAGAGTTCCTGCAACAAACACTAGAATGTATCTCCCTTTCCTAAATCATCTAAAGAATTAATCTTGACTTGTTGTAAACCTATTATTTATTCCCCTTCCCTGGTATTAACCTCACTTTGTATCTTTTATCACCACAACGATGATCCCTTCAACTAGTTGCACTTGACACATATCCTCCTCCATCATCATGTCATGCCTATGCAACTTAATGTCTTGATCCTTCACACGATTTTGGCAAGATCCTTCACATGATTTTGCCCACTTCTCTCCATTGTCTGGTTACGATTCCACTGGTGAATTTCTCGTTGTCTTAATTCCGATTGCATGCTAAATCCAATAACAAGTATTTTTTTTATAATTGCCCCCTCCTTCGCCATTGAAGTATATTTTCCAGGATTTTTCTCCAACCATTACTCCTACACCAGCTTCTCCATTACATACTTTAATTGTGTAAATGTTACATGAATTAAAGATAGCCTGTGATGTCAACATATTCCATCTACAAGGGGTGTGTTGCCACGTCTCGCTGCCTATTGGTAAGGTGGGGTAGTGGCAATTCACCCCGAACTACTCTTGCCACCTCATCTAGGGGACACTGGTTGTGTTTATGTTAATAAAGATAAGTGTTTACTTAAATCGTTATACTTACTATGATAATCTTATGTATGAAGGTTGTTGTGAATTTTTAATTTATTTATTCATGTTTTTAAGAATAATTTTAGTTGCACATGCATATGTATGTTATGTTTCACACATTTACATTTTTAAATTGGTATCAAAGTCAAATTAGTATTAACACACCTCAAAATAGGATCTAGGTTTTCTATACGGTAGTATCAAAGCCATGATTGAACACTAGATCCATATGAGCCATATACCAATGTGAATTTGATAAGTTCATTTTTTAGGGTTTTAGTTCTTATTTGGGGAAGACGGTGAAATTAGAGTGAAATCCTTAAATTCTAGGTGAAGTAGGTGTGAATTCAACCAATGGATGTCGAATTAATAGAAAAAAGGACAAATACAACCATGGGAACCTAAGTCTAGAACTTCCATGGCAGTAAAAAAGGAAAGGATATTTTTGGTAAAAAAGAAGAAGAGAATTTTAGAATTATTAGTTTTTGAAAAATTATAAAACTTTGGAAAATTTTAAGTTTTTGGAAAAAAATTCAAATAAGTGATGACATGGACCATACTCATGACATGGAATAATAAGGTCCATAATGGTAGAGCTTCGGGGAAATTGTATAAATTATTGTATAAATTTTGAGTTCATCGAAAATAATTTTTTCAAAGTCCACTGAAAGGAGACTTTTTCTATAATTCATTGAATTGCACTTTGCAAAATGTTAATGGAGAAGAAATCTGGTGGCCTCCAAAAGAAGTTTTTCTTGTACCTCCAAAAGATGAATTTTCAGACCTATGAAAGAACAAATTTGGAGTTTCACTAATGGAAAGAGAATTTTAGTGATGACCAATAGAAGAAATTTGGAAACCCTTGATAGAAGAAATCTGGCAATTAAATTTGGATATCGTTGATGGAATAATTCTTTATCTAATTGATGACGATGGTGATATGGCTATATCAAGGGTTGATAGTTGGAAATTAGTTTTGTATCATGCCATGTCAACAAGATGATGTATTTTACAAAGAGTTTGGAGTCAAACTATTATTTTGGCCGTAATAAGAGAATATCAACTTCAAATAAGGTGAATATTTGGGGTTCAATCCATAGTTTTAGGGGATACCAAAGTGGTAATGAGGGTTGAAATTAACTAATTTATGCAACAAATTTCCAAAAAATGAAAATTAGTGGTTATTGATGAACATAGAGGTGCTGAGTGATAAGGAATTGGAGGAATATGAAATTTTTATAGGGAATCCAAAAATTAGCATGAAGATAGACAATATAAATTTTGGTGAAATTCCAGATGGTGTGGAATGGTGGTTCCTTAGCAGGAGAAAATCCACTATTTCAAGCCACTTTTGGGGGATTTTTGAGATATTTGAAGGATGAAAAATTGCCCCAGATCACAAATATGGACAAATTTATTTGCTCGACATTTAACCTTCTCAAGAAGACAAACATATTTTATTTAGTTAATTTTAATTGTTTGGAGATAACAATTTTTGCTTAAAATTATGTCTAGGGAAAGGAAAAAAGAAAAAAATTGATAATTCCATAATTATACAGAGATTGGTGAGCACATGAGATCACTAATTGGGAATTTGTTGTGTAAAAATCACTAATCACTAGTACTACATGTTTCTAATTCAAGAGTTTTATTGTTTCCTGGTATATTCTCTTCTACAAGTGGCAAAAGTTAGCCTCCAAGAATAATTGTACAAATTAGACAAGTACAAAAAGGAGGTAAATTATTGGTTCTAGAAAGTTGTAACTTTAATCTTGGAATTCAGCCATCTCTGCTGAGCTTAGACAAAGAAGGATTAGATGGTCTAAGGACTCGGACGTTCTGAGATGGGGACACTCCTCTAAGGGGGTTTTCTCCACTAAGGAAGCCTACTCACTCATACTCGCATCCTCCAATCCTCGCGACCCCATATGGCAGCGTGTCTGGGCTCCTGGAATATGGCCCAAAGTTTCGACTTTCCTCTGGCTTCTCAGTCATAAAAGGACTCTCACTTGGGAAAATATGATCAAGCGGGATACATTGGGCCATCACGATGCCCCAACTGTAATCAAAGCACTGAATCTGCTCAGCATCTAATGATCTCCTGCAATTTGGCAAATATACTTTGGGAGAAAGTCAGCTTTCATTGTCAAAGAAGTAAACCCTCTAAAGATCTGCTCCACCACATTCGTACCTTGCCCATGGCCCCCTTCTCCAGTGCTCTTCTCAACTCCCTTTGGCTTCTCATCCCTGGCCTCCTATTTTGGACCATCTGGAAAGAGCGGAACAAAAGAGTTTTTAAAGACCAAACCACTCCTATTGATGTTCTCTGGAACACTTTTTGCAGCAACCTCCAAGAGACTCTCTCCCTTATGTCGTGGAAAGAATAAGACTTACCCTCCAAGCCTAAGGAACGTGCTATCTGGGATAACTGGCAACTCATGATCATTCCTTCCTCCTCATCTCCAGCCCGGCTTAAACCTCAGATCCCTGTTTTTTGGTCTCCCCCCCCCCTCTAGTGCTGTCAAATTAAACTTCGACGGAGCCTCCAAAGGCAATCCAGGATGGGCTGGATATGGTGGAATTTTCAGAGACTCCAATGGGACCCCTCTCTCCATCTACTTTGGCCATCATGGATGGGACACCAACAACTCAGCGGAGCTCGAGGGTCTTTGGAAAGGTCTTTGCTTAGCTCAACTCCACAACTTCTTTCCTCTCGTCGTTGAAGGAGACTCCCAAGTGCTCATCAATATGGCTCAACACCTTCTCATAGGTTCCATTGCCATCAAGATTTCCACCAGCTGGAGATTAATTGCCAGACTTAAACTTATGGAATGTTGGCTCAAAAGTTATAATGCAGTCTCCTTCTCTCATATCAAGCGCGATGGCAACAAAGTTGCTGAATTTCTTGCCAATATGGGAGTGGAGAGCTCTGTCACCTTAATCCATGGTCCTCTCAAAATCCTCAATGATGAAACCAAACATCAGGAGTGTAGCACTCTGGTGCCACAGGACTTTTCAACTCCGGATGCGGTTGCTTCCAGCAATTGATGGGACGTTCGTCCCCTAGCGCCTCCCGAGGCCGTCCGTTGGAGCTGGCCACATGGCCTCCCACACTCGACTTAATGGTGGCATTCATTTCACCACCCCACGCAGCCTTAACTGCTATCTCTCGAACCATCTCCGCAGCAAGCTTTAATTTCGATTTACTTCGGCTCTTGCAATGGCATGTGCTAATCCTCATGGTGTTTGCCCTGTCTGCTCTGTAAATTCTCTTCTCTGTGCCTCCTGTCCAGCCGACTGTGCAAAGCCTAGTGCTAGAACGCAGACTGGACGGAGGTGCATGCTCTTGTGTTGCTTGGAAACGGTTCCAGAATTTCACCACTTGCATAGCCTACTCTATTGTTCAAACACTCTGTGAAGTTCTCCTGGCCCTCCGCTGCCACTCCTTCTCTGCCCGCTTCATCCACCTCTCTTCCCTGCCATGCCTCGACTGCGCCATCGTATGCGATGCCACCGAGGCTCCAGTCGTGGTCGGGCTTCTCGGTCTCAGTTTTCTCCCTTCGGTGATTCGTCTTTAGAAGAGCTCTCCTGTGATCACTCTCTGGACTTCAGGAACAACAGGGGCGTGCCTCGCAACCCTGGCTCTGCCCCTCCCTTTGCATGTCCTCCGTCTCCCTATGATTTTTCCCCTGCGCCCCATCTCCATACCTCTGCTTATCCCTCCGCTCCCCATCTGACTTTCCCTCCCTTCCTGCGCCAGACTTCCCAGCATGCGAAATTTACTTTTGAATGAAAATTTGATAAACCGGTCCTCCGAGCCCATGTTACTGTCACGGTTAGTGAGGAATATACCAGTTTAGAGTCTCTTCCACCTGCGCCTCCCGGTCTTTCTACTGTTCCTCATGGTCCCACTGGGCCCAGCACTGCCGAAGCTGATTCAGCCAAGGAAGCCGTGGCCCAGTTTTACTCTGGCCCCAACGTATCTTTGCAGGTCCAGAGCGTGGAAGATATGAGAAAAGGAAAAGAGCCCACTTCAGTTGTTGAAGACGGATGCGGCGATGAGTTCGGGTGCAGAATCATTGAAGAACCGCCATCTCCAATCAATGGATAGAAGACAGAGGCATCCCTTGAGGTTTTTTTCCTTCAAGCACAATATCTCTAAGTTAATTTCAATTCTCATGCTTTTTCATCCTACGCTTGTAGTGAGGCATGCAATAGGTTTTTGATTTTTTGCTGAACAATCTGAATGTACAGCCGGTTTCCCCATTGTGGGCGGCAGTCTAAACTCTCAATCTGAAATGGACTGGTTTCCCCACTGTGGGCAGTCCAAATTATGGTTTTCTTGGCAGTCAGGCCCTGTGCTCAGACTTCCTCAGCTGAGACAGAGGCAATTTTGTACCATTATATTATAAATTAATAGATTTAGAGTTACTGAGAAAAAAAAAACTTTAATCTTGGAATTTAGAATTAATATGTATGAGTATATTTTTTGGAAAACTAAGTTAGAGGTGATTATGTATAAATACTTGGAATTTGTTTTAGTGCATCCCATATCCTAATTAATGAAATATTTTATAGTATACATAACTCTAACAATGGTTTTTGTATGCACATTTTATAGAATGAGAGGTATAGAAAGAAAATATGTCATTTAGAGATGAGGTTTAGAGGGATGGAGGATGCACAAGCTTCTTATAGCCATGGAGATGAAATTGGAGGGATAATATTAGCTTAGGAAATGTAGAAACATAGTTCATTGGACATAGAAGTAGATTGGATTTTGTAGTGTTATTTGAGACAATGAAGATCTTATAGAAGGAAGTGCAAAACTCTAAAGGGGATAGTAAAAATATTATAAGATTTCAGAAGGAGTAGGATAAAATTAACTTTGGGTTGTTCTAGATTCTGAAAAAATTGTACTTCAGAGGAATTTTGAAGTTAAAAAGGGCCTCAAAACAAAAAATTTACAAATCAAATCAACTTGAAAATAAAAAATAGGATTCAAGATGTCAATGTCATCCCTAGGGGTAAATATTTTTGGAGGAAAAATAAGAAAACTATTTTTTTTTTTGACTTATCTCTTTATAGGCTTACTTAAATGTCAAGTGTAGGAAGTTGTTGGTTGTTTTATTAAATTATACATCCAACAAGTACCCACTCTGCATACTTTTGATTAGATCCATACCATGAAAAATTGAAAATGCATTTAAAAAGTGTTTTTTTTTAAGGACACATGTTTTTCCAAAACACATTAGATATAGAATTTATTTTTTCACATCCAAAAAGTGCCTACACTTGGAAATTGAGTAAACCTATAAGGAGATAAGAAGGAAATAAAAATTAGTTCTCTTTCTTTTTCTTAAAAAATTCACAACTTTAATTTTATTATTTTGACTATTTTTTTTTCTTAGGAGGTCCATTTTAGACCTCAAGATTCTCCTAATGGAGGAAAATTCACGATTTTAGTACAAGACATGTAGCCAGTGTGGGAAATTTAACAAATCACATATCTCATAAGATAAGGGATGATTATAGAGGATCTAGGCACTCATGGAGTGTTAGTAGACATCATCATTCACATAGACATTTACCTAAAATATCACATGTAGAGTCAAAGTGTATCCCAAGTTTGTCTCCTATAAACCATCAAAGTGAAGGTTTGAGTTGGTTTGTATGCAAGGAGAGCATAGGAGGATCAATCCAAATACATGGATGGAGAGCATTGGAAAAGTGGTGATGATAAATCATGGGTATTTGGCATGTGAAAATATTTTGAGCTACATAATTCTCATCAAATCTGGAATCAAGAATTGTTATTTAACATAAATAAGGAAAATCATCCATATGGTGGGACTACCTGAAGCAAGTAAATAAAATTGATAATAAGAGAATCTCTTGAAAAAATTAAGAAGTTTTTAAAAAATAAATACGTGTCAAAACACTATTGTGACAAGAAGATATAAGAATTTGAATAGGTTTCCAGAGATTTTCCCACAATACTAATTTTTTCTCGATGTTTCGAGTCCAGACCCAGACCCGTCATCAAGAGAAATATTTGATGAGAGAAAGGATAAGAGGATAGGTGCTAATAAATAAATAAAAAATAATAATTCTCCAAACTCAATATTGGAAACATGATAGTGGAGAAGTATAAGAATAAATTTATGTAACTCTTGAGATATGTGGATTCATTGAGATGAGAAAATTAAATTCAAATATTTTTGTGGATAATCCCCATTTTACAAGGATAAAATATAACTTGATGTGCCAATAAATTTGGTAGAAACCATAAGCAAGGAAAAATATTTATATGAGTAGAGAAAATGTATGCTAGATATTCAAAAAGCTTGAGATGACTAGAAGAAAGGAAATATGGGTCAAAAGAATAAAGAATTAAATATATTATTCTTCAAGAATAGATCATATGATTATCAATTGGGAATATCGACACAAAGTGATCCCAAAATGAAAAATTCACTGGGGAAAATACCAAGGAAATAACCTATAAAATGTTCAATGTGACCTAAATCATGTGTACACAGATTGTCCTTGCAAGGGATATAGGATAAGGAATGTATATAACATCGAGGAGGATGAGAAAGTGGAAGACATGGGTGTAAGCATGCTAATGATTTATGAAACCATGGAAAATTGAAAAGCAAGCTAACGAATTCCACATGTTTGAAGTGCAAGGAAATATTGATAATCAACTTGTAGCTATTTTGATTGATTCTAGAGCTAGTCAAATCTATATAGATCCTACATTGGTTGAAAGATTTAAATTGAAAATATTTAAGAATAAAATATCTTGGTTTCTTTACCTAGCCATTAAAACTAAGAGAAGGGTCAATGAGCTTGTGAAGGATTGCCTAGTGAAGATGAACGGAGTTAGTATTAAGATGGATATGAAAATCATATTTCTTGATTGGTATGGATTGGTCTGACAAGCGTTATGTTGTCCTCGATTGTTATAGCAAGTATTTCACATGAATTGAAGAAGAATCCAATTAAGGATAGATAAATTTATTTCTAGGTCTATGCACATCAAAGAGATTTTAACATTTTAACTAAATAGTTGTTTTAGAAAAATTAGTTAGATATATGTAGCCCATATGGAAGCTAACCAAGGACTAGGATTTGAATATTAAATATTATATAATATTAAAAGAGTATGAGGATGTGTTTAGGGAATTGTCAGGATTTCCACCAAGGAGAGATATTTATTTCTCTATTGACTTGAGTTATGGAGCTACCCTAGTATCCAATAATCACTACAAAATGACCATACTGAAGCTAAAGAAGTTTATATGTAGCTAGAAGAGTCATTGAGGAAGGGGTATATATGCCCAAGCATTTCAGCTTGGAATGTTCTAGTATTTTTCATGAAGAAGAAGGATGGAACTCTAAGGTCACATATTTACTTTAGATAGTTGAAGAAGGTCACCATAAATAATGGGTAATATTTTCCAAGAATATATGACCTTTTTGATTCACGGAGGGGAGAAATGATATTTTCCAAGATTAACCCAAGGCCATGTTACCATTATGTGACAATCAAAGAAGAATATTCTAGCAAGAATTATTTTCAAAAAAGGTAAGGTCGTTATGAATTTTAAGTGGTGCATTTTGGGTTGACAAATGCACCTATGAATTTTATGTGCTTGATGAATGGAGGGTTCAAATGTTACCTAGGAAAATTTGTTATGGTATTCTTAGATGATATCCTTATCTACTCTAAGCTAGAGGAGGATCATTATAAACATTTGAGGATAGGTGGCACAAGTGTTGAGAGAAAACCAACCAAATGCAAAGTTGAGCAAGTGCAGCTTTTATTAGAGACAAATCCACTATTTGGGCCACATTGTCTTAGAGAAGGGCATAACAATGGACCTAGAAAATATTAAGGAAATCAAAGAATGACTAGTGCCAAATAACATGTTAGAGGTTATACATTTTATGGGTTGTATTTTTGATATAGGATATTCATTTAGGGTTTATTCAAGATCACACATCCAATTACCTTGCAAAGAAAGGAGTAAAGTTTGAGTAGATTGTAAAGTGTGAAGATAATTTTTAACAGTTAAAAGATTTACTAACCAGTGCACTTGTTTTCAATATTACATATCCAAATGTGGATTTTTTTGTGTTGATAGGTTCATTCAAGGAAGGACTTGGTGGATTCCTTACCCAAAATGGACATGTTATTTTTTATAAATCCAAGAAGATTAAAGAGCATGAAAGGGACCATGCAAACCATGACATGGAGATTGTATATATTTTCCATACACTAAAAAAGTGGAGACATTATTTCATAGACTAAAATTTTTAGTTGATGATATACCATATTGGGTTTAAATATTTGTTTAAACAACAAACATTAAATTTTAGGAAAACTAGATGGATGGGATTCCTTAGGAAATATAAATTTGACATCAAACATATCAAGGGAAAAGAAAAAAAAATGGCCAATGCACTTAACATCAAGGTGCACGATATGCGTGCTACAACCATTAGCATGTATTATGAATATTTAAAATGAATATTTTTGGAGACTATAACAAAAAAATGGCATTATGAGAAAGTTAAATATGCTTACAATAGGATAATGTATAATTAAAATTTAAAGGTTACAAGATGAAAGAGCATTGAATATTCTTGTACAAGAACAAAGTCTATGTTCATAATTATCAAGAATTGAGAAATTTAATGTTGAATGAGATGCATAGTGCACCTTATGCTAGACATTCAAGATATTAGAAAACTATTGCAACTATAAGAGGTCAATTTTTTTGGATTGCTATGAAGAATAAGTGGATAATATCTAGATGCATGGAATGCTAGAAGGTAAATACTAAGCATGGAAATCTAGTGGGATTTGTATAACCATTTTCGATCCCTAAATTTAAATGGGAAAGTGACAATAGATTTCATCACCAAGTTTCCAAGGATGACAAGGAAAAATGATTCCATGATGGTATGGATGGATGATCTTACAAAGGTTGCACACTTTATTCTAGTTAAAATGACTGATAAGACAATCAATATTTTGGAAATTTATATGAAGGAAATTGTAAGGCTACATGGTGTTCCAAAGGATATAATGTCAGATAGAAATCAAAATTCACTTCCAATTTTTGGAAGGGATTGTTTAAAGGATTTTGGGAAATTATGAATTTTAGTCAATCTATCACTTAGAGTATATGGGAATACATAATGGATCAACTAAATAATCAAGGGTATGCTAAGAATGTACATAATGGAAATGTCTTCCAAGTGAGAAGACTTTATTCATTTGGTTGAATTTGATTATCATAATGGGTAATAGAGATCATTAAAGATGATCCCATTTGAAGCCTTTTATGGAAGTAAACACAACACACTAGTGAGATTGGATAAGTTAGCAAAAAGAGCCATTATTGTACCAGAACAATTAAGAGAAATGGAAGAATATATATATTAAATATAAAATATAAGTTAAGGACTCAATAGGGTAGCTAAAACGTTATGTGAATAAGGGAAAAACACATAGAGAATTTAAAGGGGGTGAGCATGTTTTTTTGAAATTAAAGTATAAAATGAGATCATTGAAATTGGGAAGTACCCAAAATTGTAAATGAGATATTTTGGGCCATTCAATGTTCTAGAAAGAATAAGCCCAATTACATACATGCCTTCATTTCCTACATTTATGGGAATTCATGGTTTACCATGTGTCTTTATGAAAAATTAATGTTCCCAATCCTAATTTTGTGACTAATTGGACTATTATCCAAGTGGAGCATGAATAGGAATTTATAATAGAGTCATTGCGCATCTTAAACCCTTAAATTGAATTTATTGGGAACCAATCCATTGACTTGGTAAAGGTATGATGGGACTGCTATCATCCTTGAGATGTTACATGGGAGCATGAGGATGCTACATGGGAAGAGTACCCATTCATGGTATGATACTTAGTTGCATGTCCATATTTAATATGCTATATCCCATTATCTACAATTTATGTTAGGAAAATGCATACTTTGTTTCCATGACAAAGACATGGACTTAGTAATACAAATAAATATGCACATTGTTGCCATTGGTAAGTTGCCAACTACTTACCAATTTATAAATGAAAATAGATCGACCATCCATTAATTATCTCTTTCACTTTCTCAAACAATGTTTATCTATAAATAAGACATTGCTGCACATATACCTTGTTAAAAAAAAAAAAAATTATGTCATTTAACCATTAAAAATCATGTCCACACCAACACATTGACTTAGATTTATAATATTGAATACAATAAATGCCTATTAAACCCATGCCCATAGATACTCATAAATTACTTCACAAGAATGCATGTGGGCATCAATGACCATGTCAAGCTTAGTGATTATCCCAACTACACAATGTTACATTTGACATCATATGACCATGTTTGCACATTCAACCAACTCTTAAAGTGTGTTGCATCCTCCTCATCACAAGATCTTGACATTGCTTGTTGACTGTTATCAATAAAGTACAATAAAACTACAAAAACCACTAATAATGTGCGAAGTCTTTAACATAGGTAGGTTGCATCCAAACTTGAATCATGTCCTCACTTCCTTATCCTTCAGATTTTATCTACTAATACGTTTCCTTTTATGTAGTGTGTTTTCCACTCGATGGCATTCCCCTGGTATACACTTTTCTCTATCTCTATATGGGTCCTCAAGTGCTCTTAATTTACTCATTCTCCTCTCACCCTTGACTTATTCTCTTATAATCCATTATTACTCTCTATTGAGACTTGTCCTTGAAAACCTAGTGTCTTTTCCACCCTCACTTACGTTTTGGATCCAAGCCCAATTTTAGTGTAGTAAACCTTCTATAATTATCTGTTAAAACATATATCTTAAGATTCTTAAACATATATTGACCAGTCAGTACCGTTGATGATTATTCATACATGCTCTATACAATGGCATGTCTACCTAGGGAACATTTTTGGTGTCCCACCTGCAACTTTCAAAATTTGAGTTCTCAGACACTACTTCTATTGTTTTGATTAATTGAACTTGCAAGTGAAAAAATGAGGAAAAACTTGACTCCTATCTAGCACATGTTGCGCTCAATCGGTATATGTATGCAAATGTGACAATGTCTCCATCTGAACCATATTTTGTTTTCTCGTTGCCATTTTTTTGGTGACTCCTTCTAATGCCGCATATTATCTTCATGCATCAACAAATGTGATAAAGAAATAATGTGAGGTATGTCCCCACATGCCACATAAGCTACATGTATTCATTTAGTTCTACGATGGTTGTATTATTAATGAGACATATCTTAACAAAACACAAACACACACACATGATGCCTTTTTTGGAGTTGTTCAATTTTTTCTTCATCGTTTTATGGATTTCACATCTAGAGCTCTCACTCTAACTGTGTGAACCATCATTCCATTAGTTGTCAATGTTGTAATATTTCCTTAGCTTAAGTCCTCTTTCTATCTTAACTCTACTTATTGGTTCTTGTTGTTGTCCTTGTCCCCTTGATAACTAATCATGGATATATTTATACTCCCATTTTATTTTCACTACATTTTTAACTCACTTCCTTTCTTAGTCCTTCCTTCATTGTTTCTCTCTTTTTCAAAGTTAATCATGGGGATTTCACCATTATTTATTGATGGAATAAGTCATTTCTATGGTATTGTTTACTCTTATTATTCATGGTTCTCATCATTTTATCTAATATTGGGTTCCTTATTCATGGAAATGATAGATATGTTACCCATTGTCTTATATTTTTATTACAGGATGACATGGCTAACCTCCATTCCTAGGAAGGGAAAATTTTAGGGGCCAATATTCGCAGGTGGGCTAGTATTCCATGTTTTTTCAAAGAAAAGGATTCACCAATTTCCATTTTTCTAAAAATTAATTTGCCCAAATTTTATAGTATACAATTATTTTACCTTAAAAATCGCCAATATTATATATTTTCTAATCTAAAATAATTAGAAATATAAACATTTTTACAAAATTATCATCAAACATTTTAAAATTTGGATATTAGGGACTAGTAATATTTGCCAAGGTTGCTAAAATTTAAGATAAACTTGCATCCTTAATATTTTCCCTATTCCTAGGAATAAATTTACCAAAGTGGAAGTTAGAAAGAACATATAATAATTAGTTTATTTACATAAGATTTTGTTGAATAAAAATGAAGGTAGCAATAATGGATTAAATAACACATGGATATTGTAAAGAGCACAATACTTTAGGAAAACCCAAAATTATTAACGAATGAAATAATGAAAACACTAAAATATGGAAAGCAATAAAAATTGGATAGAATGATGGTAGCTTATCCAGGAGAATATATGTGTCAACTATGCTTCACAAAAACCCCATCACGAGAGGATGATACTACCATTCAACACAAATTATAAAAACCTAAGGTTCACAAAAATAACAATAGGAGGTGGAAAAAAGGAATGCACACCATAAGGATCCTAGTTGATATGTCAACTTCCTTATAAAACCTCAGTTTTGATCCTTTTGATTAACAATGTATAATTGTATATATTGTGAATTGGGGCCTAATGATGTATTATGTAAACATTGTACATTGAAATCACTAAAATAAAAACCATCACTAGTTACAAGGTGAATAAGGACATGGTTATAGGGGCCTATAATTCTACAATTGAGGGGTCCAATTGAGAAATCCACATGCATACAATCCCATGTTACTTTCCAAAATGAATTATCATTACCATATAATCCTTGTGTGTGAGGTTGATAGAAGAGTCACCTTAACTAGTTATTGAACCATAGGGCTAAGTACATTCATATAAGAGTTTGGTTGGAAGTCACATCACTTAGTTATGACAACATAAGATGATTACAATCATCTTTGGGTTGGGTAAGAGTTAAGTAGGGAAAGGGGAAAAAGGAGAGGAATTTGAGCATAATGGGTATGAAGTTTTATAAATACTAAGGAGTGAATGAAAACAAAGTGTTAGTTGTTGCAAGAGGTTGCATCCATATTATATGTTGAAAAAACATTTTTAGAGCTGGAATTTTATGGATGAGGCTAAAATTCTTATGAGGATTTCTCATTAAGAAATTACCTAAGATACTATATAAAGGTTGCTATGAGGACTATTATAATAGTTGATTTCATAGAATCCCAAACTGAGAAATTCATTTATGGTTTAGCATTATATCCATAGAGGGCATGGATATTATTTTATGTATTATGGTGTAGAGAAGTAAACCTTATCACTTGGGTTACACATACTGGAGGGGAATCAAGTGGCTATTATAATTTTTATATGAATCATGTCACTATGTTTTTATCGGGTATTGGGATATATGAGTGGACTATATACACCCATAGGAGATATTCATCCTTGTGTACTCAAAGCCCCAACTTAGTGATGGATTTTTCTAGAGATGTCTAATGCAACAACTCATATTGTTGGGTGGAAAATTCGATGTCTACCACCAGTTGTGTTAATGTTGTTTGTGCAAAGTGAATTCTAATATTGAAAAGAAAATTTTCACATCAGAAGGACTCGAAAGTTCATTTTGGTCTCTCCCCAAGGAGACCATACCACACCAAAAATTGGACCCTACAAAGTATCACAGGAGACATACATATACTATAGATTCTATCCATCCGATCAGAAATATATTCAATAACCAAAAGAAAGTTAGAGACAAAAGTCATAAGATAATCAAGGTTTTGGATCAGAGTTAGAGATGGCTACTAGGATTAGGCTCATAGGATCTCTAGGAGGTCTTGGCATTGCTAGTGAGATTCCAAAGTATTTTTCAGTGCAAGCTAATCATTGGTACATCATGTCTAGCCTGTAATCGTTATGCCTTAAATGAACAAGAATGTGGTATAAAGTCTGGAGCATGAAATTTCTTGCTTCTTGGCCATCCATTATCACTCTTCCCAAGAGGAATTTCAGCATATAATAAATATTTTCAACCTACATGTACTGGCTCATTTCGGTCTACGTATTTCTGGTGTCAGGGGCCCAAGCTTCCTTTTTTTCCCTCATTGCAACATCTGAAATTGTCACATGTTGAGTCATTGCTTCATGTACTACTCGGTTCAGTTCTTCTTGCACGTGTAGGGGAATTTGATCTCAGTGTTGGGTTGTAGACTCTCCAACAATGTTATGTAAGCTAGTGTTCCCTATCTGAACTCTCACTACATAATACACAAAATCTTCCTTGCATGCCCCCTTTCTCTTAGCATCTTCAAAACTAATTTCTGTGAACAATCCTAGAGTTAGGGCTTGATTATGCATGAGCCAAGTTACAATATTTATCCAAGTAGAGAGAACGGTTTGGAACACAACAAAAGGGGTGACATATTTGTAGCCCACGATGTCAACTTGCCTTGCACCCTGAAAAGTGAGATAATTCAACCATCTTTTACTCCCTATTTAGAGAGTTACTTGGCCTAAAAATAAATCCAACCAATTTCAATACCTTCACTGCACTGAAAGAGAAGAGGGGACAATATCAACCTTTTTCTAGACACCACCTATGAGAATATCAAACCACCACCATCTTGGAAAATATCTCCAATTTTCCTTACCATTTCTATCGAAAAAGATACCACAACCATCCTAGCTCCACCACTAGAAGAAGGAATGGATGATATTGAAATACCTTTCCCACCACCATAGATCAACGTGTATTGAAATATTTATGAGGTTTTTCCCTCCCCACCTAGCCTCTACTATCCTGGAATTTACCCTATAGAAAATTGCTAATTTCATAAACCCTGCAAATATTTTCTCCGGCCAACACCCTCCTAAGGAAACATTAATATATGTGCATATCAAGTTCTATTATACCTGAATTCTATTTAAAAGGGAGGTGAGTTATTTGATATAATTTAAACAAACTAAATTTTTCCGTGAATTACTGATAAAATTCAATTCTCAGAGTACTAATTACCTAGGAGAGATGAGTTAATAGGTTTTTGTGCTTGTTGGTATCACCGTTGGTCATTATTCTCTGTTATTTTATCACTTACCTAGTGGCTAAGAAAATAATGCATTTTAATTCATGCCAACGAATCCCTCCTAAACACTTTAATGCTAGACTTGGTGACACCCCCTCTCACAGAGTTCATACAACAAACACTAGAATGTATCTCCCTTTCCTGAATCATCTAGAGAATTAATCTTGACTTGTTGTAAACCTTTTATTTATTCCCCTCCCCTGGTATTGACCTTACTTTGTATCTTATATCACCAGAACAATGATCCCTTCAACGAGCTACACTCGACACATATCCTCCTCCATCATCATGTCATGCATGTGAAACTTAATGTCTTGATCCTTCACACGATTTTGGCCACTTCTCTCCATTGTACGGTTGTCATTCCATTGGGGAATTTATCATTGTCTTAATTCTGATGGCATGCTAAATCCAATAACTTGTATTTTTTTGATAACCGTCCCCTCCTCCGCCATTGAAGTATTTTTTCCAAGCTTTTTCTCCAATCATTACTCCTACACCAACTTCTCCATTACATACTTGAATTGCATAAATGTTACATGACTTAAGGATAGCCTGTGATGTCAAAAAATTCCATCTATGGGAGGTGCGTTGCCACATCTCCCTACCTATTGGTAAGGTGGGGTAGTGGCAAATCACCCTGAGTTACTCTCGCCACCTCATCTAGGGGACACTGGTTGTGTTTATGTTAAAAAGATAAGTGTTTTCTTATTGTTTTACTTACTATGATAATGTTATGTATGAATGTTTTGTTTAAGTCATGATCCATGTGTTAGGATGTTTTTGTGCATGTTTAATTTATTTATTCATGTTTTTAAGAATAATTTTAGTTGCACATGCGTATGTATGTTATGTTTCACACATTTACATTTTTAAATTGGTATCAAATTCAAATTAGTATTAACATGCCTCAAACTAGGATCTAGGTTTTTTATACGGTAATATCAGAGCCATGATTCAACACTAGACCCATATGAGCCACAAACCAATGTGAATTCGATAAGTTCATTTTTGTAGAGGTTTAGTTCTCATTTGGGGAAGATGGTGGAATTGGAGTGAAATACTTAAATTTTAGGTGAAGTAGGTGTGAATTCAACCAATGGATGTCGAATTAATAGGAAAAAGGACAAATTCAACCATGGAAACCTAATTCTAGAGCTTCCATGGCAGTAAAAAAGGAAAGAAAAATTTTTGGTAAAAAAAAAGAAAAGAGAATTTTAGAATTGTTCATTTTTAGAAAATTATAGAATTTTGGAGAATTTTAAGCTTTTGGAAAACTTTCAAAAAAGTGATGACATGGACCATACTCATGACATGGAATAATAAGGTCCATAATGGTAGAGTCTCGGGGAAATTGTATAAATTTTGGTGAATTAATGGTCTATACACTTCTAGGATGTGGACAAAAATATGTAAGAAAATCCAAGTTTGTGAATGAATACCTTTTTTAATTCACTGATGAAAAAAAATTGAATTCACCAAAATTTTTTTTTGAAGTTTAGTGAAGATTTGGAAAAGTCTGAGAAATTTGTGGTTCTTAAAGAATAAACTTGAAATTCAACAACATTTGATGAAGGAAAAAATTTTGAAACCATCAATGGAACCATTTTGTAGGTTCCTAGAGTGCATTTGTAAGATTGGTCGAAAAAAATAACTTTTTATTTTGTTTAGATACATCTTGAAACAACCAACGAAACCATTTTATAGGTTGTCAAAGTGCATTTGGTAGATTGACAGCAATTTTTTTTTTTTTTTTGAGTTTGTTGAAACATAAATTTTGAAACCACCAATAAAACCATTTTTGAGGTTTCTAGATTTCATTTTGTAGATTGGTGGTGGAAAATAGTTTTTGAGTTCATCAAAATATAGAACTATTTAAACTATCCATTGAGATGAATTTGGGGATATTTAAAAAGAGCATTATGCAGTTTCCTAATGGAGGAGAAATTTTGAGTTCATCAAAAACAAATTTTCCACTGAAAGGAGACTTTTTCTGTAATTTATTGAACTGCATTTTTGAAAATGTTAATAGAAGAAGAAATTTGGTGGCCTCCAAAATAGTTTTTTCTTGGACCTCCAAAAGATGAATTTTCAGACCTATGAAAGAAAAAATTTTGAGTTTCAATGATGGAAAGAGAATTTTAGTGATGACCAATAGAAGAAATTTGGAAACCCACGATAGAAGAATTCTGGAAATCATCGATGGGAGAAATTTAGATATCGTTGGTGGAAGAATTCTTTAGCTAATTGATGACGATTGTGATATGGCTATATCAAGGGTTGATAGTTGGACATTAGTTTTGTATCATGCCATGTCAACAAGATGATGCATTTTACAAAGGATTTGGAGTCAAAATATTATTTTGGCCCTAATAAGAGAATACAAATTCAAATAAGGTGAATATTTGTGGTTTAATCCATAGTTATAGGGGATACCAAAGTGGTAATGATGGTTTAAATTAACTAATTTATGCACCAAATTTCCAAAAAATGCAAATCGGTGATTATTGAAGAACATAGAGGTGCTAAGTGATAAGTACTTAGAGGAAGATGAAATTTTTATATGGAATCCAAAAAGTATCATGAAGATAGGCAATATAAATTTTGGTGAATTTCTAGATGGTGTGGAATGGTGGTGCCAAAGCAGGAGAAAATCCACTATTTCAAGCCAATTTTGGGGGATTTTTGAGATCTTTGAAGGATGAAAAATGGCCCCAAATAAAAAATATGGAAAAAATTATTTACTCGACATTTAACCTTCACAAGAAGACAAAAAAAATTTGTTTAGTGAAGTTGAGTTCTGCATGTTTTGGAGATAACAATTTTTGCTTAAAATTATGTCTAGGGAAAATGGAAAATGAAAAAAAATTGACAATTCCATAATTATACAGATATTGGTGAGCAGATAAGATCACTAATTGGGAAGTTTTTGTGTAAAAATCACTAGTACTATATGTTTCTAATTCAAGAGTTTTATTGTTTCCTAGTATATTATCTTCTATAAGTGGCAGAAGTTAGCATCTAAGAATAATTGTACAAATCAGACAAGTACAAAAAGGAGGTAAAATTATTGATTCTAGAAAGTTGTAACTTTAATCTTGGAATTTAGAATTGCATATGAGTATAGTTTTCAGAAAACTAAGTTAGAGGTGATTATGTATAAATACTTAGAATTTGGTTTAGTTCATCCCATATCCTAATTAATGAAATATTTTATAGTATACATAACTCTAAAAATGGTTGTTGTATTCATATTTTATAGAACTAGAGGTATAGAAAGAAAACATGTCATTTATAGATGAGGTTTAGAGGGATGGAGGATGCATAAGCTTTTTATAGCCATGGAGATGAAATTGGAGGGATACGATTAGCTTAGGCAATGTAGAAACATAGCTAAATGGACATAGAAGTAGATTGGACTCTGTAGTGTTAATTGAGACAATGAATATCTTATAGAAGGAAGTGAAAAACTATAAAGGGGATTGTAAAAAGATTATAAGATTTTAGAAGGAGTAGGGTCAAATTAACATTGGGTTGTTCTAGATTCTAAAAAAATTGTACATCAGAGGAATTTTGAGGTTAAAAAGGGCCTCAAAATAAAAAATGTACAAACCAAATCAACTTGAAAAGAAAAAATAGGATTCAAGATGACGATATCATCCCTAAGGGTAAATATTTTCTGAGGAAAAATAAGAAAACTAATTTTCTTTTTCTTTTTTAAATTTTATTTTTGACTTATCTCTTTATAGGCTTACTTAAATGTCAAGTGTATGAAGTTGTTGGTTTTGGAATTAAATTTTACATCCAAAAAGTACCCACTGTGCATACTTTTGATTAGATCCATACCATGAAAAATTGAAAATGCATTTAAAAAAAGTGTTTTTTTTTTAAAGAAACATGTTTTTCCAAAACACTTTGGATGTAGAATTTATTTTTTCACATCCAAAAAGTGCCTACACTTGGAAATTGAGTAAACCTATAAGGAGATAAGATGGAAATAAAAAGTATTTTTCTTTATTTTTCTTAAAAAAATTCACAACTTTTATTTTACCATTTTAACTAATTTTTTTTCTTAGGATGCCAATTTTTTACCTCAAAATTCTCGTAATGGAGGAAAATTCATGATTTTAGTACAAGACATGTAGCCAGTGTGGGGCATATAACAAATCACATATCTCATAATATAAGGGATGATTATAGAGGATCTAGGCACTTGTGGCTTGTTAGTAGGCATCATCATTCACCTAGACATTTGCCTAAAATATCGCATGTAGAGAGAAAGAGTATCCCAAGTTTATCTCTTATAAACCATCAAAGTGAATGTCTGAGTTGGTTTGTATACAAGGAGAGCATAGTTGAATAAATCCAACTACATGGATGGATAACAATGGAAAAGTTGTGATGATAAAGTATGGTTATTTGGCATGTGAAAATCATCCATATGGTGGGACTAATTGAAGCAAGTAAAGAAAAATGATGATAAGAGAATCTCTTGGAAACATTTAAGAAGTTTTTAAAAAGTAAATACTTGTCAAAACACGATTATGATAAGAAGATGCAATAATTTGAAAAGGTTTTTGGAGATTTTCCCACAATATTCATGTTTGCTCGATGCTTCAAGTCTAGATGAGGAACCATAATCAAGAGAAATATTTCATGAGAGAAAGGATAAGAGGAGAGGTGCTAATAAATAAATAAAAAATAATAATTCTCCGAACACAAGATTGGAAATATGATAGTGGAGAAGTATAAGGATAAGTTTATGTAACTCTTGATATATGTGGATTCATCGAGATGAGAAAATTAAATTTAGATATTATTGTGGATAATACCCATTTTACAAGGATAAAATATAACTTGACGAGCCAATAGCTTTGGAAGAAACCATAAGCAAGGAAAAATATTTATATGAGTAGAATAAATGTATGCTAGCTTTTCAAAAAGCTCGAGATGACTAGAAGAAAGGAAATATGTATCAAAGGAATAACGGATTCAATCTATTCTTCTTCAAGAATATCTCATAGGGTTATCAATGGGTAATATCAACACAAAGTGAACCCAAAATGAAAAATTCATAAGGGAATAGACCAAGGCAATAGCTTATAAAATGTTCAATGTGACCTAGATCATGTGTACAAAGATTGTCCTCGCAAGGGAGATAAGATAAGGGATGTATATAACATCTAGGAGGATGAGAAACTGAAATACATGGGTGTAAGAATGCTAATTATTTATGAAACCATGGAAAATAGACAAACAAACTACCAAATTCCACATGTTTGAAGTGGAAGGAAAGATTGATAATCACCCTGTATCTATTTTGATTGATTATAGAGCAAGTAAAATCTATATAGATCCTACTTTGGTTGAAATATTTAAATTGAAAATATTTAAGAATAAAATCTCTTGGTTTCTTTACCTAGCCACTGGAACTAAGATAAGGGTCAACAAGCTTGTGAAGGATTTCCTAGTGAAGATGAATGGAGTTAGTATTAAGATGGATACACACATTATATTGCTTGGATCATGTATTTATTGATTGGTATGGATGTTGGACATTGTGTTCAATGCTACTCGTGTGTTTCACGACATGGACTAATAGCCTCTCATGGATCCTAACTCTGGCGATTGTAGCGGAGACTAATGCCTGCAAGTTTTGGTCTAACGGTAATCGTGATTCCAACAAGTGGTATCAGAGCGACAGGTATCTAGTACGAAACTCACCCGGCTCGCGTTGGGGGGGGAGATTTTTGGAAATTGGGTTCAATGCTCCCCATTTTTTTCATGACATGGAATAACCACCTCTCATGGATCCTAACTCTGGCGATTGTAGCGGAGACTAATGCCTGCAGGTTTTGGTCTAACGAAAATTGTGGTTCCAACAATGGATTGGTCTAACAATAATTATGTTGTCCTTGATTGTTATAACAAGTATTTCACATGCCTTGATGAAGAAGCCAATTAAGGACAAATAAATTTATTCAAAGGTCTATGCCCATCAAAGAGATTTGCAACATTTAAACTAACAATTTGTTTTAGAAAAAGTTGTTAGATATATGTAGTTCATATGGAAGCCAACCAAGGACTAGGATTTGAGTATTAAATATTATCTAATCTTAACAGATAATGAGGATGTGTTTAGGTAATTGTGGGGATTTCCACCAAGGAGAGATATTGTTTTCTCTATTGACTTGAATTATGGAGCTACCCTACTATCTAATAATCCCTACAAAATGAGCATACTAAAGCTGAAGAAGTTTTATATGTAGCTAGAAGAGTCATTGAGGAAGGGGTGTATATGCCCAAGAATTTCACCTTGGTATGTCCTAGTGTTTTTCATGAAGAAGAAGGATGGAACTCTAAGGTCGCATATTGACATTATATATTTGATGAAGGTCACCATAAAGAATGGGTACTCTTTTCCAAGAATATAGGACCTTTTTGATTCCCTGAGGGGAGAAATGATATTTTCCAAGATTAAACCAAGATTAGGTTACCATTATGTGACAATCAAAGAAGAATATACTAGAAAGAATTCATTTTAGATAAGGTAAGGTCATTATGAATTTCTAGTGGTGAATTTTGGGTTGACAAATGCACCAATGACTATTATGTGATTGAGGAATGGAGGGTTCAAATATTACGTAGGAAAATTTGTTATTGTCTTCTTAGATGATATCCTTATCTACTCTAAGCTAGAGGAGGATCATTATAAAAATTTGAGGATAGGTGGAAAAAGTGTTGAGAGAAAACCAACGATATGCCAAGTTGAGCAAGTGCAGTTTTTTATTAGAGACAAATCCATTATTTGGGCCACATTGTATCAAAGAAGGGCATAACAATGGACCTAGAAAATATTAATAAAATCAAAGAATGACTAGTGCCATATAACATATTAGAGGTTAGATATTTTATGAGTTGGATTGTTGATATAGGAGATTCATTGAGGGTTTCTTCAAGATTTCACATCAAATTACCTTGCGAAGAAAGGAGTAAAGTTTGAGCAGATTGTAAAGTGTGAAGGTAATTTTTAATAGTTAAAAGATTTACTAACCAGTGCACTTGTTTTCAATATTATATATCCAAATGTGGATTTTTTTTGTTCATAGGTTCATGCGAGGAAGGACTTGGTGGATTCCTTACCCAAAATGGACATGTTATTTTTTATAAATCCAAGAATATTAAATAGCACAAAAGGGTCCATGCAAACCATGACATGGAGATTTCTAATATTTTCCATGCACTAAAAAAATGGAAGCATTCTTTCATAGACTAAATTTTGAGTTGAGGATATACCATATTAGGTTTAAATATTTGTTTAAACAACCAACATTAAATTTTAGGAAAACTATACTGATGGGATTCCTTGGAAAATATAAATATGGCATCAAACATATCATGGGAAAAGAAAAGAAAATGGCCAATGCACTTAACATTAGGGTGCATGAGATGCACGCTACAACCATTAGCATGTATAACACATATTTTAAATGAATATTTTTGGAGACTATAACAAAAAATTGGCATTATGAGAAATTTAAATAGGCTTACAATAAGATAATGTATAACTAAAATTTAAAGATTACAAGATGAAAGAGCATTGAATATTCTTGTAAAATAACAAAGTCTATGTTCATAATTCCTGAGAATTGAGAAATTTAATGTTGAATGAGATGAATAATGCACCTTATGCTAGACATACAAGATATTAGAAAACTATTGTAGCTATAAGAGGTCAATATTTTTGGATTGGTATGAAGAATAAGTGATAATAGCTAGATGCATGGAATGCTAGAAGGTAACTACTAAGCATGGAAATCTAGTGGGATTTCTATAACTATTGTCGATCCCTAAACAGAAAGGGGAAATTGACAATAGATTTCATCTCCAAGTTTCCAAGGATGACAAGGAAACATGATTCCATCATGGTATGGATGGATAAGCTTACAAAGGTTGCACACTTTATTCCAGTTAAAAACACTGATAAGCTAATAAATATTGTGGAAATTTGTATGAAGGAAATTGTAAGACTACATGGTGTTCCAAAGGTAATAATTTTCAGATAGAAATCCAAAATTCACTTCCCATTTTGGGAAGGGATTGTTTAAAGGATTTGTGGAAATTATGAATTTTAGTCAACCAATCACTTAGATTAGATGGAAATACATAATGGATCAACCCAATAATTGAGGGTATACGAAGAATATACATAATGGACAAGTCTTCCAAGTGACCAGACTATATTCATTTGGTTGAATTTGATTATTGCTATAGGGTAAAATTCTTGGGTGGTGGTTAATGAATATCCCTCTCAGGGCTTTCCAGTGCTTGAGGCAGACTGTAATATTAGTTGTAAAGTTCCAAAGGTATTGCATACATGTTCATACTAATATATAAATGACAAAGCAAGATTGGGAATGATTACCTCTTTGTAGATAGCAGATCCTATGGAGAGCACTAAGCGGCGGGGTAGAAGTCCTTCCTCAATGCCTCCAAATCCAAATCCTGCAACCAATCAAAGCACCTGTGTAATCTTCACAATAGTATAGCTTTCTAAAAATTAAAATAGTATATAACTGACATTAAACTATGCAGATCTAAGCCATTCATATCATGCTACATAGACAAATGAGCAACAAATGTGACACTGACGCATCGAATGGACAAAACAGAAACAATTCTTTTGATTTATAAAAAGGAGGATTACAACCGTTGGTTGTACCAAGCCCTCCTCTGTCTCCCAATTCCTCTCTCTCTTTCTCTATCTCTGAGTGTGATGATGCTTGAGCTAAGGGTCCTTAATGAATCTCGCCGATATTCAAGCCTCACACTTCAACAATGAAATTCTGCTCCACATATAATCAAACCTTTGACCTTATACCAAGAGCCCAAACCTCCAATTTATAGGAAATGGAGAGGACAAACCTTGCCAATAATTTCAACCAGTTCAAATCGGTAAAGATCTAGATGTTTCCTAGCTTTTCTTTACTTTTTCCTTCCATAAGGGTTCAGTTGTGTTTCACAATGTCTAATAAAAGGTTTGTGCCATAAGTTTCTATTTTTGAATTGACTCTTTTTGAGAAAAAGCTGGAAATGCCAGTTAGTTTCTGCGAGATATTTCCCTTTTCACATTCAAACACAGATAACATTTCCCCTTAGGCAAGACAAAGTGTTACCCTAGGCACTAACGCTCCCTTTGCATGGCTAGGGTGTGTTATAACTCGACCTAGCTATCTTTGGGGGTGCGTTACCTTGGAAAAATGGGCCTTGTCTGGGTCATTTTCTTCCTTCCATGTTACCTTCTCCTCTAAGCTGATGAGGAGGTCATTTTCCCTGTAATAGATTCCCCCTAAAGTGTGAGGTCAGAGGTGAAGATGATGGAAGAAATATTTTGTAATAAATCTAGTAGAACAAGAGGAATTTGGAAGACTGAGGAGAACCTAAAATAACAACATATGTCATAAATATAAGTATCTGTCCTGAGTCAGGAATTCCCACGCTTAGTATTTGTATCAAAATGATTTCTCTAAAATAGAGATATGACCAGTGTGTCCACCAATAAGTACAATGTGGAAGCTTCTGTCACTATAGGATCAATCTGATAAGCTGTCTCTGAAAACAATATCACAACTTGGGAGAGGAAACACAACTGAAATTATGTAAGCCTCAACCCAAGGTTTTGGTCGCCACTTCACTAAACTGCATATTTCCGCACATGTGAATGAAGAAGTTGTAGTTGAACATGTGAGAAATCATCTGATTACCAGTCAATAATGAAAACTGTTAACAGACGCGAGGGTGGCCACCGATAATGATGATGGTCCCCAAGATGCACAATACAATCTAGCGAGTGTGAATAAAAGGAGTTGATGTCGAACTTTCGTAGAATCATTCGATCAAGAGCCAATAATGAGAACCCCCAATCAAACACAAGGTAACCTTCCACTGATTTCTGCAAGCACCTGGTACTTTCAAAAGTTAGGCACTAAGGTGTCCTACATCAGTCGACATGAAACGGGAAAAGCTAATTTTGTTTTGGAGATAGTCAAGAGAAAATGGGAGTAACTGACGACAAATAATTTTTGGTATATGATGGCTCGACTGATATAGGAAGTAGTATATAGGGGGATCCTCTTGAACAATAGAAGGCATAGTAACAGGGTACCAAGAAGCTTTAGGCTTAATTAACACCAAATAGTGTCAGGATTCACCAATGCAGGGGCATTTTCATACGAAAGCTAAACTCATAGATGGTAGGGTTTGGCTAGTGGCGAGTGAATTTTCTAGGAAGTGCCATATTCAAGATTTTGTGCTGCCATATCGACCTTTAGAATATAATAGAATAAGTATCCACTTTGTCCAATTTTTTCCCCGTCTGATTAAGTTTAACAAGTCTAGACAGTTAAACTCGGTGATATTTTCATATTTAGAGAGTCTGAAAAACATCGTAAAAGACAACTCCAGGGGGTACCTTTGTCATGTTTGATATCTGGGCGTGATGAAGGGAGAATAATAATCCCAACAAAGTTCAATTTTTGTAAGTTAGTCCATTGGATCCGAATAAAGTGATAAACCTATGTTCAATGGACGTCTACCTCATTTTGTTATGAGTACAACGAGACAGAGTAAACTCAATATTCTTTGTGAAATTTAATAACTTTGATGAAGAAAAACTCGATTCTCTCCATGAATTTTTAACGAGTGCGATGGATAAAAAGTAGGTTCTTTTTCGGTTTTTTAAAGAGCTGGAAAAAGATGGAAAAGAATGGCTCAGATTTCTTCGCTAAAGTAGTTTAATGAGCCCAATGAAGGTAACTCAAGGTTTTTTCATTTTTACAAGCTAGAAAAAGTCCCTAAAAAGAAAGCTCGCCTCTGGGTCGAACACGGTCAAATTTTCACATGAACACTAACAATTCATCAGATAATTGATGACGTTTAAAAACCAATAGTTGCACTAAATATAGCTAGAATTTACCAATTTTAACAGACTAGCTGAGTGATTCATACCTCCAGAATGTCTATAAGAAGGAAACAAACCTTCATTTTGACTGTTTTGAGTGCTGTGATAGAGCTCTGGAGTGAAAAAGAGGTGAATTTTCTGCAGTCGATTGTGGACAATCCAGGCAACGGTTTTGATTCCGCGAGATCTAGGTAAGAGCTTGAGCCTTCATCTAGCTTTACATTGTCATTTCACTTGTTTTTACTGGCTGTAAATTGGGTTTTCAGCAGACCCTAAAATTTCTAAGTGGCTAACGTGGGTGCCCAGTATTAGGGCTGCGTTAAACACACTAGCCATTAAGGGACAATGCGTTAGCACCCTCTGCTTTGCACTAGGGCCCGTGTTAGCCGGTAGATGCATTTTTTAAAATTGTTTTTCTCAATCCTATAGTGTTTCAGCCTAAAACTAATCCATTGGAAACCTATCTTGAGTAGATGTAAAGGTATTTACCATGATTTTTTGGGGTGAAAGAGAGAATGAACATGAAGAACGCGAAATGGTCACAGTGCTACTACTTTTCTAGTTCTCCGCAGATGTAGATTACTGAAGTATGCTCATTTAGAGCTGATGAGAGGGC
Source organism: Pinus albicaulis (assembly GCA_034641835.2). NCBI lineage: Eukaryota > Viridiplantae > Streptophyta > Pinopsida > Pinales > Pinaceae > Pinus > Pinus albicaulis. The sequence goes on from CM076577.1 coordinate 420,373,519, forward strand.
AGGAAGACCTTCTGAGATGGATCATCTAGCAGTGGGATGATCAAAAACATGTATTTCACATTGGGGGTAATGAACTCTCGATCGAGAAAGATGACATATACTACTTGACTAGCCTGTCATGCAGAGGACTGAGGCCCAATCTGATAGGTTCTAGAGCTGATCCATGCACTATTGTGGATCTGATCCAAACTCACTATATAAAAAATACTGCATCGGTAAGCAACCGAGTGCCTATAGCACGGGTGGTCTCAAGACCGATGAGGTCTCTCTTGTGGATGACAGTTCGCTTAGTAGGAGCTAAGGGTCATCACGTGGCCACCAAGGCACAAGTATTATTGGCTTTGGATTGTATGCAGCCTCAGGTTTTTGATTGGTGCGAATTTTTTGTCTGCCGAGTTCGAGAAGAACTAACGGCATGTAGGACTCGGACCCAACGAAATCTTGGGTATGGCACACTGATTTTTTCCTTCATACTAGAGCGGGTGCTCCCAATGAGGCCAAGGATGATCACAGATTCCTTGCGACCATGAGAGCCAAGACAGGATCATTGGTCAACTTTGATGTTGTGGACTAGAGAGGGTCCAATATGTCATTGTTTTGATGATGCATTCTTCGAGTGGCTAGATGGACAGATCTTGATGATTGAAGATTATCCCTATGCAAGGAGACATACACAGGAGATCTGGAATTGATACTACCACCAGGCACTCAGTGGGTCCAGATGGTAAGAAGGAACATGATCATTTTTTAAGTATTTTTTATCTTTTGAATGTTTATGCAACTTTTTTGTTTAATGGGTGAAAATATTTTTGACATGAAGCTTATTGCTTGACACAGATTTGGCACCCCTCCATCTAGATGAAGCCCCTCGCTATGCAAGGTGAGGAATGCAGCTACCTGGGGTTGGTGAAGTAGCAGAGGCTGCAGTAGTTGCCAAAGAGGGTGATGATGCACGCAGTTTGAACGAGCTTACTAGTAACCTTGAGGGATTAAGCATGGGCATGCCACCTCTTCGTATGAGGGAGATCCCGGTTCACCTACAACGACACACAGTGGGTGTGCTAGAGAGGTTCTCGGTGCCTCTTAAGAGGTTAGCCATAGCAGTTATCTGCTATCATGAGCAACAGACTCAGGAGGAATAATGGATAGATGTATAAATGTCAGAGTGAGGCTTAGCAGAGCCAAATTTTTGTAAAACATCCTAGTTTTGGGAAAAAAAATTTATGTAACTTGACCAGACACACAAATTTTGGCAATTTTGATATTGTGTTTTTTATTTTTATGTATTTTTTATGATGGAAAAAATATACATTCATGCATGACTCTTTCTATAATAAGTGCAACAAATGCCAATCTAACACATAATTCGCCAATGAATTAGCTAATGTATTAGATTCTCTAGGAATGTGCTCAAATGTGATGATTTTCTAGAAGTCGTACCCTTAAGTAATACCGCAATAAGATTGGATGACAGATGCAATAACAATTTTTTAAATGCATAAAGATGAGTTGAGAATCTAACTTGACCACCAGATTTGAGATGCCACGAGATGCAGCTTCCATGAGGAGTTGTATCACTGACATTTACTCAACAATATTGTTGGTGGCATTGCCCAGGAAGATTCCCCCGGAACCAAGTAGTTCTGACTCAGGTGTGTAGAGGACCTAAGTTGTTGATGCATTGTGCGGAGTATGACGACTGGCACCATCTTTGTATCCAACATATCTAAGGGTGACAAAGACATCTGTGTAAAATAAGAGTGTTTTCATGAGAAAAACACTCAAAAACCCAAAATATTCAGACACACTAAAAAGAAAACAAAACTAATATACATAAAATTACAAAGCATATGCCCAGTGGAACACTAGGTGAAATACTTCTTCAGATAGAGCCCGTTGCGGGGCTCAGCGAGTGGAATTCTGTTACAGTCCTGAAGTTTTTAAGCTCCTTTTGAAAGGAATTTCATGACGACATGAGGACCAATCCATAATGGTTGAAGTGTTCCTACCCCCAAGAGGTCATGTCTCTGATCGTATACTAGAATGAGATCGTCTTCTTGGAAAGAACAAGGCTTGAAATATTTTTCGTATTTAGCCTTTACTCGGCGCTTGTGAGCTTTGAGTGCCAGTGTGGCATATCGATGAGTTTCTTCCAATTGATCGAGCGAGAGAAAGCACTCTTATTTAGCAGTGGTGTTGGGTAGGAGTTCATCGACGAGTTTGAGTGATGAAATCTCACACTCAATTGGAAGTACTTCTTCCATGTCGAATGTTAGTTGGAATGGAATGAAGCCTGTAGCATTTTTAATTGACGTTCGGCATGCCCATAACGCGGAGTATAATTTCCAATGCCACGTGGTTTTATGGTTGCCCACTAACCGACAAATCATGGTTTTGAGGATGCCATTTACAACTTTGACTTGACCATTTACTTGCAGATAGTAGGATGAAGACTGATATTGTCAAAAAACCAGCATGGAAGTTAACTCCATCATCATATGGTTCTGAAAGTGTGAACCATGATTTGTGACAATTGAGATGGATACACTGAAATGGCAGATGACCTGGTTAAACAGGAAAATAGCGACGACTTCTCCATTGGCCTTAAAAGTGCGAATGGCCTCTACCCATTTTGTGAAGTAGTTGACGGAAACTATGATGTAGTTGTGGCCATCAGCAGAAGTGAGATTGCATGTAATGAAGTCTATTCCCCATTTAGCAAAAGGACCAATGAAGATAACTGGATGAAGAGGGGCGGGATGGGCACACATTTTCTTCATGAAAATCTGACACAGATGGCACTTCTGGACCACTGGGATGCAGTCTTTAAACAAAGTGGGCCAATAGTATCCTGCACGCAATATTTTTTGGGCAGTAGCAATGCCAAAAAGATGATCGTCCCATGCCCCTATGTGACAGTAATTTAAAATGTGTTCTTCCTCTTTAATATTAAGAAAAAATTGAAGAATAGCATCGAAACTAGGACGATATAGAGTATTATTTAGCACGAGGTAGTGTTTCGCTTGGTGATGAATAATACGACGGTCATCTGACGTGAGAGTTGGGTGGAATCATTGAATTTTTAGGTAGAATAGAATGTCTCCATACCAAGGATCAGAAGAATCGATCATATAGACATATTCATCAGGGAATGGATCATGAGTTACTTCTTCTAGGTCAATTCTGGGAAGGTCCGATAGTAATTCAGCAAAGAATGGAGATTTCTTTGCTTTGGCAGTAGTAAAAGCCAAATCAAACTGTTGGAGGATTAAAATCCATTTGGAATATTTTCCTCCAATGATCTGACGAGACAATATGTGTCGCATGGGATTCTCTAAAGAAATTACGGTAGTCTGCCGCAGCAATATATAGTGTCAGAGGCGAGTGACAAAAAAGACCACCGCGAGAGATAGTTTCTCCACATGTGAATATCGTAGTTCAGGGCCAATGAGACCTTTTTAAAGATAAAATATCACATGCTCACTATCGTCATCGTGAACTTGAACCAAAAACATTCCTAGCAAGGAAGGTGAGGCTACCAGGTAGGGGAGAAAGTCACGCGAATTGTTGGGGGCACTAAGAAGTGGGGAAGAAACAAGTGCTCGTTTTAAGGTGTCAAACGACAATTGAGCTTAATCATCCCGTATATACAGTATCCATTTATTGAGTAAGCGCATGAAGCCTTTCATCATCTCAAGTTTACTATGAAACAATGTAAGGAGTTTCCCTTCCCTTGCAAACGTTGGATTTACAGGATGGATTGTGGCGCAGGTGATTCAATGATTGCCTTAACCTTATCAGGATCAACCCTAATCCTGTGCTTGGAAACAATGAAGCCAAGAAGACGTCTAGACTCGAAAAAAAATATGCATTTACGTGGATTCAAACGTATGTTGTAGAACCTACACCAAGTGAAGATTTCTTTCAGATGCATAAGGTGATGGGTTTGCTTCTTGGAGTGAGCTGGAAGGTCATCCAAGTAAGCTTGTACAATGTGTCTTATATCATGAAATGCATAGTCCAAATCCCTTTGAAAAGTTGCTCCTGCATTCTTTAGACTGAATGGGAGTTTACGATACGCAAATGTGCCCCAAGGACAAATGAAGGTAGTTTTATGTTGGTCATATTTTAATTGATATCTGGTTATATCCCAAGAAGCCATTCATAAAGGAGAAATATTCACATCCAGTGCAATCATTAAGGATCTGATCTATAAATGGAGTAGGATAATTGTCTTTTGGACAAGCGTCATTTAGATCACGCTAATCAACACAGACTTGGATGATGCCTTGTTTTTTATCTACGGGAACTGTATTGGATACCCATTCCGTTAGAGGAATGGGATAGATGAAACTAGCATGTAAGAGTTTTTCAACTTCAGTCTTGATGGATGCCACTTTGTGAGGATGGACTGGTCAGAGCCTTTGTCGGACAGGCTTGGCATTGTCATAAAGCTTGATTTCGTGCTCAATGATAGACGGATCTATGCCAAGCATTTCTTCGTAAGACCAGGCAAGCACATTGCGGAATTCCTTAAAAAGGGATGTGAAGCATGCAATTTCCTTGAGATTGAAATCGACTCCAATCTGAATATTTTCCAAGATACCCGTTTTGACCGAGATATCTATGAGAATAGCCTTGGAAATATTTCCCATGTTCCCTTCCGTATCGATAGTTTGAACAGTCGTGTAATCGGAGGGAACAATCTCAGTTGGATCAAAAGATAGGAATTGAGTAATGGTCGCGTCCAAATCGAACATTGAAGCACGATGGTGAAAATCTCCCCAAGGTTGTTCCTCTAGAGACATGATCTCTCGAATAGCTCCATCCATAGAAAGTACTTCATCGAGGAGATGCTTAGAAGGAACTATGATGGGCGAGAGGGTGGTACCATTGGTCGAAACCAAAGCAGTGGAGGTTTCAGATGCTAATTGGATGGCTTGATAAGCCAACTCAGATGGTGATAGCGGCATATGATCTCTGTAGGAATCAATGTTTGAAGGTGCTGGCAGGATACATGGATCGATATAGCCATCCAAAATGGTGGATGTCATTGAGGTCGTATATGGAACCTCAGGCGGCGGGAGAGGAAAAAAACCCATTAGGGAATATTCTTTCAAAATACTGGTACCAACACTGACGTAAGAGTCAGTAACGCCTCCTACTAGGGGTACAGTGCTACTTGGTAATGTGGAATAATCGGGGGTGAAAAAGGATAACTGATCCATTGTGATTATCTTCCCATCCAATGGAAAAAGGATGAGTCGGAAAACCGAAGAGACAATGACAGTCATTGCGTAAGACCAACTACGACCCAGCAACATATTATAGTCGAGATGACAATCTACTACCTCTATGTCCACTGTTATCATTTTCCCACTAAGTGAAATGGGAAAGCTAGCAAGGCAGCCTTTTGGGAGGAAAGTGTGTTCGTCGAAAGCTTTGAGAGAATTCGACGGAAGAGATAGAGTAGGAGAATCCAAAGCGAGCTAGCACGTAGTTGACATAACACAGGTCGAAGCACCTTCATCTATGGCAGTGCAATGTATTGGTTTCCCTTTCGTCACAACTTGAACCTGGAAAGAAATCTGGTGTGAAAGGTGAGGTTTGGATTTTTCCATGTCGAAGATGGCTAGTGTAGAATCCTGTGGGTCAATTCCACCAATGGCCGAAAGAAAAACTTTCCTTTTCTCTGGACAAGTTTGCAATACTTCAAGTGCATACATGGTTGACAGTGCTTGCGCCGAATATTCTACAATGTTGTAGTTTTGGGCAGCATGTGCAGAGGTATTATGAGTTGTGTGTCAGAGTGTCCCTTTGGGGGGACGAATTGTAGGGTCAACATCAGGCCTTTCAATATGCAAATTGTTGGGCGGCTATGGATTTGAAATTGTCCCAGGTTCTTGAGCCTCAATGACTAGATTTCCATAGAGTTTAGCTTGGGTTTGGAGTTCAAAACTCTCTACGCCATAAATGGAGGATGATCCTTCACCAGAAGGATGAGTACCACCGTTGCCCCTTTGGGGGGGTTGGGGTGGATTTGCAACCATGTGTTGTTGTTGCTGTTGTGGATTAGGGAAGGGATTGTGAAGGACAACAGGTGTCCTTCCAGAGTCCTTGTTTGTGATAAAATCTATGCATTCATGCAACCGAGGACATTTGTATGTCAAGTGGTCCTATGCACAAATTATTCAAGGAAATCTCATTGGTTTCTCCTTTCCTTTGTCGTTCTTAGCAACGTTTTTCTTATTGGGATTATTTTGAGTACTGGACTGATCTTCAGAAGGAGAGGTATTTTTCTTATTATTCTTGTTCTTGCCACTAGGTTTTTGTGTATACTGCAAAGAGTTTACCTCAGCGGCTGGAAGAGTAGTTGATTGGTTTGGGGCGATGGCAGCTGAAGATGGCTGGGAAGTTTTCCCACTAAGTTGTTTTACCGCTACACCGGAGGTTGCACCGACGAGCCCATATGGAGTGGAATACTGTTATTCACATAGTTAAGCATCGAAATAGACCCTACACTAGAAGTTTGACCACTCAAAGGAATGAAGTTAACAATTGGTTGTCCTTCTTGTCCTAATGAATGTAGGGGTATCGAAGTTCCCCCTGGCATATATGTATTGATGACACTACCCCCTGGCACGATAACCAAGGGGTTTGAACTCAGTAAAGGGTTCCAACCGTAAGGGTTGCTAAAAGGAACTAAAGTAGCCCTGCTAGTGAGAGCAGAAACTGTGGGTCCCGACGTAGTCACAATAGGAGCAGATCCCGAAGGGTTTGGAGGTCTGCTTACATTTGTGGTGACCAGATTGCTGGGAACAAGTATAGCATGGCTATTGGGGTTGCCAATCATTGGCGTAGAACTGAAAACTAGTGAGGAAGATGGTGGTGGACCAGAGTTGGTCACCAATGGCATCGACCCCATGGGTGCTGGTTGTGAAGTGGATGTAGGTGCAGCTGAAGACATAACTTGGCCTGGTGTAACCTGAACTAACAATGGCCCCAACGGGTCAGTGAGAGGAGGATTGTAAGGAGGTATGAATCCTTCCGTAAAAGGATCCTTTGGAAACTCCATATGATATGGAGCTATATGAAATTCAAGGGTTGTCATTGGAGACTGCACTTCTAGAGAAGGCATTGGCTCACCAAGACTCGACTCCTCCCCTGGTGTCAATGGAGGGAGACCTCACTGCTGTCAAGAAAGACAACGAGGGTCAAAGTATGCCACGGTGACCTGTTTACTTTTATCACATTTTTATTATTGTGATGTATTATAAAGTCTTAGTGATAGTAAAAACACAAATAAAAGGGAAAAAAGAAAAAAGGACTTCTAAAATCAATCAGTCAAGCAGCCAGAACAGGTATGACCCTGTCTAGGTACTATCGTTTGTTGGAGATGAAACCCAGTATCACAATAGCATTCAGAGAGAGTTGGTAAAAAATACAGTTATAGTTACTCTAGAGCTTCGCCCGAACCTCAGAAAATAGGTGTAAGAACTCTTGTGAAGATGAGTACCCTCCCAAAGACCGAAGACAGAGTAGGTCCATTTGTTTTAGGTACTAGGGCAGCCGGCCCCAGTCACCTTGTGTAAGTCCCTAAAAATTCTGGCAACTAAAGATACCTCAAATCACAGACACTGTCAGGGGGGTCTCGTTCGTAGACAACACGCTATATGGGCAGAACACCTAGATCCTCGATCTAGTTTCGACATCCCTGAAGTGAACCCCAATATATAGCATGCCCACTGAATGCAATCGAAGGTGGGATACCTTCTTATGCACCTCGGTCTTGTCTTGTGCTTAAATCCAGTGGTAGTGGAGTGGTCCTAACAATATGATTGCAGTAGGATTTCACTTTTTAATGACTCTAGTTTCAAGTTTTGAGATCTTGGATGATTTTCTCACTTCTCCTACCCTAAGGTCCTAGCCTGAACTACTGTTGGTGTGAGCTTAGAAAAATTTATATGATTAATTTTACTATCGCTTTGATTCTTAGTGTACTTGATTTTTAGTCTTGCGGAGGGGTAGTGGACATATGAAATGTGATGAGACTTTGACTCAAAACCATGCAGAAAAAATTCTCTAAATATTCAATTTCAATGAAGATTATATTCTATAGGGATATATATTTCAAACATCTGTACACCAATAATTCAAATAACGCAGTTCAACCTTTAAATATTCAGACATCTATCTATTCTCTCTAACAACTTTTTAACCAAAAATTTCAGAATGAATTCAACCATGTTCAGAAAACTAAAAAAAAAAAATTCCTTCTTAAAAAAATAGATGTTATTAACACTGACTTTTTAAACAAGGAAAATAAGCATGCTAGCTATTAATCAAGCACAGGTGTCCAGGAAAAGAAGCTAATCTGGTAGCCAATAACTCCACAACCAAAGGGAAACACAACAGGGGTGTAAACCACAGATTTTGGTTGGGTAACACTGGCAAGCAGAGGGTACAAAGTGTTAATAATGAGACTAACACACTGTATCTGAGCATAAGTAGTGTTATAATGCACTGAAACACTCTCAGGGGGAGCATTACTCAGGGTAAAGTTGTACAAATGGCTAGGCAGGGTCTATTCTGGGCATGGTTACTGAGCATGTAAACTGATCAGAAGAGTATGTGAATAGAGGGAAAGAGGTAAAGTCTTAGGAACAACCCGAAAACTTGGGGTTAACTCCCAAGCAAAGTCGCCAATTCTGCTATAGGGTAAAATTCTTAGGTGGTAGTTAATGAATATCCCTCTCAGGGCTTTCCGGTGCCCGAGGCAGATTGTAAGATTAGCTGTAAAGTTCCAAAGGTACTGCATACATGTTCATACTAATATATAATTGACAAAGAAAGATTTTGAATGATTACCTCTTTGTAGATAGCAGATCCTATGGAGAGCGCTAAGCGACGGGGTAGAAGTCCTTCCTCACCGGCTCCAAATCTAGATCCTACAACCAGTCAAAGCACCCGTGTAATATTCACAACAGTATAGCTTTATAACAATCAAAATAGTATATAAATAACATTAAAATATGCATATATAATCCATTCATATCATGCTACATAGACAAATGAACAAAAAATGTGACACTGACGCATCGAATCGACAAAACAGAAACAATTCTATTGATTTATAAAAAGGAGGATTACAACCGTTGGTTATACCAAGCCCTCCTCTGTCTCCCAATTCCTCTCTCTCTCTTTCTCTATCTCCAAGTGTGATGATTCTTGAGCCAAGGGTCCTCAATGAATATCACCAATTTTCAAGCCTCACACTTCAACAATGAAATTCTGCTCCACATATAATCAAACTTTCAACCTTAGACGAAGAGCCCAAACCTCCAATTTATAGGAAATGGAGAGGAAAAACCTTTCCAATCCTTTTAGCCAGTTCAAATCGGGAAATATCTAGATGTTTCTTAGCTTTTCTTTGCCTTTTCCTTCAATAAGAGTTCATTTGTGTTTTACAATGTCTAATAAATGGTTTGTGCCATAAGTTTCTATTTTTGAACTGACTATTTTTGAGAAAAAGTTGGAAATGCCGGCCAGTTTCCGCGAGATATTTCCCTTTTCAAATTCAAACATAGATAACGCTGCCCCTTAGGCAAGACAGAGGATTACCCTAGGCACTAACACTCCCTTTGCATGGCTAGGGTGCGTTATAACTCGACCTAGCTATCTCTCGAGTTGCGTTACCTTGGAAAAATGGGCCTTGTCTGGGTCATTTTCTTCCTTCCATGTTACCTTCTCCTTTGAGTTGATGAGGAGGTCATTTTCGCTATAAAAATTATCATAATAGGTAATATATATCATTAAAGATGATCCCATTTGAAGCCTTATATGGAAGTAAACAAAACACACTAGTGAGCTTGAATAAGTTAGCAAATAGAGCCATTATTGGTCCAGGACAATTAAGAGAAATGGAAGAATATATGGTAAATATAAAATATAATTTAAGGATTGCAGAGGGTAGTCCAAATTTTATGTGAATAAGGGAAAATCACATAGAGAATTTAAAGGGGGTGAGCATGTGTTTTTTAAAGTAAAGGATAGAATGATATCGTTGAAATTGGGAAGCTACCCAAAATTGAACATGACATATTTTGGGCCACTCAATGTTCTAGAAATAATAAGCCCAATTACATACATGCCTTCATTTCCTAGATCCATGGAAATTCATGGTGTACCATGTGTCTTCATAAAAAAATGATGTTCTCAATCCTAACTTTGTGACTAATTGGACTATGATCCAAGTGGAGCATGAATAGGTGTTTAGAATAGAGTCATTATGCATCTTAAACCCTAAAATTTAAGTTCTTGGGAACCAATCCATTGACTTGGTAAAGGCATGATGGGACTACTATCATCCTCGAGATGTTACATGGGAGCATGAGGAGGCTACATGGGAAGAGTACCCATACATTAGTAAATTTTGGATATATTTGAGTGTACATTTGTAATAAATACATAAATATTCCATTTTGGTTGCAGTAGAAGTTCCTAGCACCACAAATTTGAACTTCATATCTATATTATTCTATAGCCCTAGAAGGGAAGTGGAATAACCCAAGGGATTGTGATGGAAAGAAGGGGGTACACTTCGTTGGGTTGTGTAGGTTAAATGGAAATGAGAGATTTTTGGTTGGAATTTTTGTTAGAGTCATTAATCTATGACATTGTTGCATATTATGATGTAAAATTTTGTACATGTATACATGTACACTTTTATGGTGATGTACATTGAGGATGATGCAAAATCAAAGGGAAGTGGAATGTAACGACGTAGTTTCAACCCCCGTGAATGAAATGTATAATTATATATATTATGAATGGTTTAGGGATGGGAACAGGATGGGTTTCCCTGGCTTCCCACCAATAACCTAGGACAAAAAACATACGAGAAATTTGTGTTGTATAATCTTATTCTTGAAATTTAGAAATTAATTTAAAATATACACAGCCAATAGAGAATATGGATTTAGCTTCATGAGTTTCATGGGAGAGAGTCTCTCCCTTTCTAATCCTTTTTCTGACCTCACCCAACTCACATGGAGTTCAGTTATCAAATGTGACAATAGGCAGGATGAAACATGCTCTCAAAACCTCATATGCAACCCTGAAAACTTCTTATTGTAGGCACTGCAAAATATTTTTGCAACGCAGTCAAAATCCTGTAGGATCTGGAAAATATTTTCATGGTGCCCCAAAAATTTTTCTTTTCATATTTTAGGAAAATGAAACGACTCGAACCTCTTCCAAGTCGATTCTCCACAGTCTTGAACAACTTCATACGTCTTTCTCCATGGGGATTACAAAGCTTACACATATGCCAATAAAAAATAGCTACAAAAAAGGGTTTGATAGTGTTCACACAATAGGGTGCTATGGTTTTCTTCGATACGTAGGAATTAAACAACTACAAAAACTCGACAAATAATGTTGACACAACTATAAGCTACAGGCGGGTTTGCTCCATTCTCAAGCACACTATTTCCAACCTTAGGGGAATACATAATAAAAAAAACACATCACATTCCAGTCAATAAGATGTGCCTACATCCGAATAATGGTGCTCTGTTTTTGTATTGATGGGCTCCACATCACAAAACCCACACACCCACTAATCTCCAAAATTCATAGATACTTTCTTTCTCAGTTTTTAGTTGACACAACAAGGGTCAAGACACAAAGTGACTCAACACAATGGTGGAGGCTTCAAAGTGAAAATTATTAATATAACTCTATGGAAAGGGAGCATGCCTTAATATAAGCCACAAACAGGAATCAAAGTATGATTCAACACAATCAACAAACATGCAATGATGTCAACAATACTTCATCACACGATCTTTGACCCATACACACACGTAACTGTATTCAACCCAAATTTACACATCGACCGAAGCATCGATTTTACATAAAGGCATACATCCATGACACATTCATATTCTTACTGTAAATTGACTCAACAAATGCATCCCTCAACAAGTCAAGCTAACATTATACATACAAATAAATAAACATGTACAGAGGCATTAAAATAAATGCTCATTAATGAAATCTAGACATACATTAAGCTAACTAAATTTATAATGTGGGCATGTGAAACCCAGGCCTCTCATCCTTTGCCTCTTCTCCTAATGTTGGATCTTCTCCTCTCTTATTCCATTTCACTTCTCTTATACTTCCCACACTCTTCTTCTCAACACTCATTCATTTATAAATAAATATAGCATGGTTAACCAAGAGTCACAAGTGATGGTTCATTTCCCCTTCTCACAAAATAAGGGAAACTTAAATTAAATTTACATTAGGAAATATTTCCTCCAACTTATTCCAAAAAAAAACTCACATCCTAATGCAAATAACTGCAAAACATTTAAAATCTCTACTAGCATCATCATGTGACCATCCCATCACACTGGAAAGCCTCGGTCCAGTCTTCATCAAACTTTTTTCTCCATCTATGCACCTACATCAGACTCCCAAGGCACAAATATATGACCTTTGGTCATATGTATTTGGTCTTCTTGTGACAAATTCAAATCGTGAGTTGTAACACACATCTATAGTAATAAGTCTCCACCTCGCTACATAATACCTCACCAAAAATTCTCTTGAGTTTTGGATTTTGGCATCTTCATGGTTCTCTTCTTTGGAACCGACCTTCTAGGAATATTTACTCTAAGTTGCTGCAAATATCTTCACCTCCATCTACTATCACCTACACAATGAAACTTAAAAATATTACCATATATTTAATCAACTTGTACATTCTTCTATTGTTTCCAATGCGAGCTCTGACCTTTACTTGCTACTGAACTATTAAAAATTGAAAAAAATTCCTCAAAATCATAAGTTGTCTCTTCATGCAACCAACTATACCTTCCTACTTTCCTTTTGTCAATTTCATCCTCTAACTCAGTCCTTGGATGAAATTTACTGTCTTCGGGCTGCTCATCAAATCTTCATCTATTTCATCCACTATAAAAGCATCCTCATTATCATCCACCCATATGTGTTCATCACCCTTAGGTTTTTCTTCCATGGCTGCAAATCAACGCCTTATGATTTTCCTCCATTTAGCATTTGATCTTTGCCTCATCTTCACCTACAACAAATTCCATTTCACTTTGTTCTAGAGGGTCCATCTGTAACCCTGGACTTCCTCCTCTTTCTGTAGTAGTCCTCTCATCATCTCTAGCTGTAATTTGATTTCAACTACTTATCCTTTACTATGGCTCTCAATAGTTACAAATTTCCTTCTTTTATGAGCTTCTTCTTGCTCACTGTGAGTTGCACACAAGCCACTGCAACAAGAGGACTCCACCAACCTATTGTCAATACCATACTAATCTATTCCAAGCCTATTATTCTCCCAGTATTTATGTTGACTCCTTCCTCTATAATATTTATCTGAGCACTCTCTTCCCTTCTTCCTTATGCATGAAATTGAATCACCTTCTTCCTCTGAGAACTTTGCTTTTCTTCCTCACTTTTTAATATAGGGTTCATTGCCATCATCTTCAACTGCAAACACTCATCACCGCTACTTGTAATCAACAATATATAAATCCATAATTACATGAAAAAAATACCATTACCTCCCATTCAATATTCATTTGGACACACAACTACTGCTGCATAGTTCTTCTTACTGCTTTCATCCCTTTCTTGTTGCAGACCTCCCCGTTAAGCACCTTATTTCTTCTCATAGCTTTGGTCATCTTGAATTTTTTGTAGAAATTGTTCCACATTCTTAAGCTCTACCCTCAACCATATGCTTCTCATATCCTTCATCACTCATTCCTTTGAGTCAAAATGCCTTGGCACTTTTCTTCTTCTGCTTGTGACTTTCCTCTGAACCCCTGCTATGAATAATAACATACATCTTCATCTATTCCTCTTCCGAACTCTCCTTGTCTACTATTGAGCTGTAACTAGCCCTTCTTGTAACGCGTCTGCGACTTTTCACCCATACCAAGTCATCCTCCTAGTATATTCACTTCTGTAGGTTCTCTGTAGTAGAGCCTCTTCTTGATCATGCTTTCTCCTCAACTTTCAAAGTTTTTGGATGCTTCATCTTCAATTTATCACTCTTTTTATTTTTACTGTTAGGTTCTGCCACCATTTCTTCATCCAAATGTTTTTCTTTCTCTTTCTCCCTTGACATAGCTTACTTGCTACGAAATATGCTACCAATTCAGTCCTGCAAACATGATTCTTTCAATGACCAAGTTAGCACAAACACGATATTCAATTTTATAATATCTATAAAAATATCTCATCTTCCACTACTTGTTGAACCAATTCCTCTCCAAACAATTCACTTGTTATTTCTCAAGAGCATATCACTCTTCACTCCCATGCAATCACCTCACTTACTATTGTAAGGTCCATTTTCTCTTAAGCCTATTTTCATTTTCAATTTGTCTTCAAACATGCAAGCATATACACTATCAATTCATTTCATTTCCAGCTGTACTAGAATCCAATCTCTACTATTTAATTGCATCACCAAGGATAAATTTGTTCTAATTCAAGGTAGACACTCTCCAATGTGTCTGCACAACACCTGACAGTCAAAAAATCTCAATTCAACTCAGAATTACTTCAACCTGTTATAAGCTCGGCTTCCTCCAAGAGCTCTAAAGCTGAAAGCTTTCTGTGGCTATGACATTCTGCAAAAACATAGCTGAGAACTGATACCACTTGATGGGGACATGCCATTTTTCCTCGAGTTCCCACCAATAAACTATGAAAAAACACCCACAATAATAACTCTATGTTGTAGAATCCAATTCTATAAATTCAAATATTAATTTAAAATATATGCAATAAATAGAGAAACTGTATTTAGCTTCACGAGTTCCATGAGAGAGTGTATCTCCCTTTATAATCATTTTCTTGACCTCACCTAACTTACATGGGATTCACTTATGAAATGACACAATTGGAAGGCTGAAACGGGCTCTCAAAACCTTATATGCAGCCCTGAAAACTCCTTAATGTAGGCGCTGCAAAATATTTTTGCAGCATAATCAAAATCCTATAGGCGCTGCAAAATATTTTTGTAGCACAATCAAAATCTTGTAGCCACTACAAAATATTTTCATAGTGGCCCAAAAATCTATCTTTTCGTATTCCAGGAAGCCGAAATGACTTGACCCTTTGTTAGGTTGATTCTCCATAGTCTTGTACAACTTCATATGAATTTATCCATGGGGATTGCAAAGATAACACATATTCCAATCAAAATGAGTCACAAAAATGGGTTTTTCAAGGTTCACACAACATGGTGCTATAGTTTTCCTCCATATGCAGGAATTATACAACTACAATGACTCTACAAACAATGTTGGAACAACTATAAGCTACATGTAGGTTTTCTCCATTCTCAAGTGCATTATTTCTAACCTCAGAGTAATACATAACCAAACAAACACATCATATTCTAGTCAATAGGGTGTGACTGCATTTGAATAGTGGTGCTATGTTTTTCTATTGATGGGTTTCGCATCACAAAATTCAAGCACTTGCTAATCTCTAGAATGCATAGCCACTTTCTATCTTAGCTTTCAACTAACACACCAAGAGCGAAGACACAAATTGGATCAACATAATGTTGGAGGCTTCAAAGTGAAAATTCTTAATATAATTCTATGGAATCAAAAAAAAACTTCTAATATTAGCCACGCACAAGAATCAAACTAAAATTCAACACAATCTAGAAGCATATAATGATGGAAAAAATACGTCATCGCATGATCTCTAACCCATTTTCACATTTAAATATATTCAACCCCAAATTACACTTCAACCAAAGCATAAATTTGACATAAATGCATACAACCTTGTGTTAAAGCCCTGAAATTCCATTGCAAAAACATGGGCGATAACCACCTAATCCAGACCTTGGAAACAACTCCTTTTCTGTTCGGTATGGTGTCTCCGACTTGGGATAAGGGGACTAGTTTCCGAACAAGAATTGATATGATGATGATGTTGGTTCGATATAAGGTGTAATGGAAAATGATTTTAACTAAAATAAATGATATATTTAAACAACAAACACACACATCTATTTATTCTAATATTTATCTTAATATATACTTGAGAATAACTTAAATCATGCGATCTACAAAGATATCTTAGAGAAACAGGTAATAAAGATCATTCAATTTCTATAAGAGATTAAATTATTAACGATAATTATTTTGACTAAATAGTTAGGCAAAATAATTGTGAAAACTATATCGGATATATCGATTTCTCATGTAATCAATAAGGAATTACAACTAAAAGATTATACAAAAGCGCTTTAATGAAAAATTGTAACTCAGATTTTATACATAATACAATATAAGAAAGATTACTGCTAATTCATAAACAAAACTCAATCACAAAGATAGAAGTACAAGATATGAAAGGTCCTACTCATGAAATCAATAATGTTGATCTGCTTCTTTTCAACTAAATATACTCTAAGAGTAAAAAAATGAAAATTCAGTAGAGTATGCTTCAATCTCCAAGAAAATCAAGATCCTGTTCCAAATGTATCATCAAAACAGTCACAAAAGTACAGAAGTGCAATATTTTGCAAAGCACTTTTTATAAAATTCTAGACCCCTCTCTAAATTCATGAGAGAGGTTTAAATAATACAACATATGTATAAAAAATAGATTATTACATAAAAATCTAAGGAGGTTTCAAACAACCTTCCTCGGAATACGAAAAAGTAAAAAAATAGAAAATTAAATGATGGCGTGCATCCTCAAATTGAACAGTCTTTATTAGCCATTGAGTCCTTGAGTTCACATATATCTATCATTGATTTCACCTAGGGCGACCGGTTGATTTTAGATCTTAATTGTCTCGTAAAAACATCATCAAAGAGTGGTGGCACCATCTTTTGTTTGGAATTTTTTATATAGTGCAGAGCCATCCATTGACTATATGGTTTCACCATAAAAATATAGTAAGTTTCTCGATCAAGCTTAGAAAGTTATTTGACTGCCTCAATTTGATTTTTGGCTATCTCTTTCCATTGTTTCTCTAATTGTTTGATGTTTGGGAGAACTCCTCGAATGCATTCTTTGATAAGATTGATATTACGAAGGTTTTCATTAAATATTCAATTATATTGTTTGATGTACTATCTACTCTAGCTGCTGCCCTTTCTTCTTGCTTCAACTGTATGTCCCATTCTATGAATAAAATATCTTTGTGTGATTCCTCGATCTTTGGCAGATCGGCTTTTCTACCTTCTTTAGATTCTTGCCATGAAATAAACTCTGAAATCCTTTTATCAGCCTCTTCATATTATAATCTCTGATCAACCATTTGATTGGATAATAAATTACCTATTTCATAGTATGGTTTGATCAATGAGATTTTTTGGCAGAATATTTCTTGTTGTTTTGACAACTGAGTGTTTAATTCAAGTGTCTCTTTAATGAATTCCTCTATTTGAGGGCGGTCTCTGAGTTTATCCATTTCATTATGTATACTGTTTGTCCTTATTTGCGATGTCTGCCTGATGCTGTAATCTCTTTTGCTCAAACTCTTTTTGAAATTATGCCATTTGTAGCTTTGCTTGCTTATTGGTACTCTATTTTTCTTGTTCAAGTTGTTGTTCCAACAACTGAACTCTTTCTTCTTTTTCTTTAAGAAAAAGAGGAACTTTTGTTGACTTATCCATTATTTCAGTTGCATAGGCACCTGCAAATTGTGATAGTCTTGTAATATTTCGAATGGATCAATTGGGGTGTCTTTCAATACTACCTCCTTTGATTCATTTTCTAGAGTTGTTGTTGATGCATCAAGTTTCCTTTTCTTCCTTTGCCTCCTTACTACCACTTTATGTGTTGGGCTCTAGAATATATCCAGCGGGGGTATCTCCTCAATCTTTAAAAAAAAATTCTGAAGTTGGGTAGGCTGGGATGATTTCAATATCTTGAGTAGATGTAACTCCTTGTATTGTTTTTCTGGATTTATAACCTATTGAGTCTGTTTAGGGGTCTGAAATATAGAGGTTCCTTCAAGACATGTTTCTGTCTATTGTGCTTGGATTTTTTTGCTAAATTTCTCCCATTCTTCATTCAGATCATTGACTATGATCTTTTCTGTTTTAACTTGTGTGGAGTTAGTCTCCATGTGTTCCACAACTGAGGCATTTTTAGTTGTTTCTCCAACGTTTTCCTCTGTATTCTTCTCAAGATATTTGTTGGGGATTTCGTCATTATTTTGAGATTGATGTTAAGAATGTTCTAAACCTTGAACTAACTTTTATGGAGATTCTTCACCAGAATTGTGATTGGAAATTTCCTCAAGGCTTACGCTGGGATTGGATTCTCTTATTTCTTCAATTTGTAATAGGTCCAAAGGGAACTTTGTTAGTCTTTTATTTTTGTATATGTGCAAGCAGTTAAGGTCGGTTGGGCTCAGTTTTACTGGTGCTAAATGTAAGACCTATGAAAATGTCTCCGCCTTTTCAAAGAGATCATCAAATTCATCTTTCTCATGAATAAATTGTCTTCTTTTGACCATAGCAGTGAAGTTTTGGGTGACCTTGTCAGGGTCATATTGTCTACTTGCTGTTGTGGAGGTAAATCCCCTCTGTGGACAGAAGCGATCCCACTAGCCCTAGATTGGGTCCAACAACAATCGAATCATGCAATGACGTTGGTTTCTAGTTACAAGAAAGACAAAGATCATGATAGGTAGCCTACCTCAAATACCACACTGCTGTTGTCGAGGAAGAAGCAGTGCTCCTTGTCCCTAGCTTGACAGATCACAATCCTTCCATTCGCCACGTCCGAACACCTGTACACATGCAGAGAAATGACGATACAACGTAATAATTAAAGCATGTAACTATATATCAGTCAGAGAAGATATAATTCGTTGCATTACATAAAAGAGTAGACACACGAATGGAACCAAAATCAGAGTCTCTTATATTATAGATGATAAAAAGGGAGATTACAACCAAATGCTCTGACGCTATGATATTACTTTGGTGGGGCTTGTAGTGGAGCACGTCTCAACAAAGCCTGTCGGGAATTTGGAAAAATCTCTCTCTCTTACAGGGTTCTCCTTGGCTCTGCTCTCAATAGTCGCCCAACTATAGTTTTCTTCCCACAAGTTCAGCTAGCTAGAAAATGGAGAGGGAAGGATTTTATAGACGGAGGAAGGGAGGTTGGGATCCCTATAATCATGGAATAGGGTCCTATCTCTTAGAAAGGTTCCATGAGAGGTGGAAAACCACTTCCTAATTAGGGAGATCCGAAGGCAAACAACCAAACTTATTTATGATGATTCATTCTGAGTTGGTTAGAATCAAAATTCCGCCATTTATTTTTAAAAAACATTCCTTAATAGGCTTGGCGCGAGTGAGACACATGGAAAAAGCGCTAGCTGGCGCGCCCACTAGTGTGTTTTTTCCCCATTGGCGTGAGGGATGAACTGGCTACTTGCGCCAATGCCAAAACATGGATTTTTAGGGTTTTCCAGAGGAATTGTTCTTCGGGAGAATTCTTGTCCTTATGAAGAAGGATGCCATTAAGGTGTTTTCAGGACAATTTACTATTCATAGGTCACAGGAATAGTCCTCCAAGGTACGGGACGAGGTATTGCAGGGACAGTGACAAAATGTTGTGTAACAGATGCTCACTAAAGCATGAGGCCCGAGAGAGAGGGAGGGGTGAAATTCTTTACGATATGTGCCCAACTCAAAACACTTCCATCGGAAAACCTGTGAATACAAATAAAACTGATATCTCTGATACATGATATGTGGTATGGGCGCAGCCATCCATAATAGAGTGTACAAAAACCAGGATCCAAGGTATGGATGCAACCATCCAGTAAATAAGGACCAAGAAGTAGACTTAGGTATGGTCGCAGCCATCCAATCAAATGAGTCATGTAATAAATCATAAAAATCCACAAAGAACCCATAGCCTAGATGTTTATCAGACAAAAGACAGGGTATTGCACTCCATCTCGACCTGAATAGTGTACAAGTTCGAGCATGCGAATATGTGATCTGAAGTCAAACATGCAAGAACATCGTCTGATTACCAGCCAATAATGAAAGCCGTTAACGGACACGAGAGGAACCACCAATAATGATGATGGCTCTCAAGGTACAAGAGGTACAATCCACAGAATGTGAATAGTGAGTTGGCATCGAACACCCGCAAAATCATCCGATCAAAGGTTAATAATGAAAACCTTGCGTCGAATTCGAAGAACCTGCCATTGAGGCATGCAGGCTCCAAGGTACCTGAAGGGAGTCTCTAGATCAGCTTCCTGGATAATGGGCTAAAGTCAACAAGAAGTGACCTTGATCGAAGGTGGTCCATAATTTTTCCCACATCATCAACACGAGACAGAGGAACATAATGTTTGTGAATCAAGACCAACAGAGAATCAGAGAGAGGTTGAAAACTGCAGAGGCCAACTTCTCTTGAACATATCGGTGGCACGACACTGGATTTGGCAGTATTTGACATCAAGGGATTTGAGGTCATGGTGACGTGGTAAAGATCAAATGAGCAGTCAAAAGAGATTACCCAAACCCATTAAGGCAAGCAGACAACGAGATGAGATGTCCCCAACCCGACACAAATGCAGACAAGTGCCATGTTCAAGAGCGACATACTGCCGACGCGACTATAATAATGGTTCCATTTTTCCCCACCATTTCTGGCAAATACCCCAATTATTTTTCAAAACAAGCTTGAAGGGGATAGCATATGCTTGCGATATAAGTTTTTCCTTCAGACAAATCCAACCTAGTACATTTAATGAGTCCTAGGAAGGAGGAACTCGAGTAACATCATTACGACGGAGTCTGATGTCATCAATGTTTAACGACTCTGAAAAAGGAAGAACTTGACGTATTTTCATGTTTAGAGAGTTTGAAAATATAGCAGAAAATAAAACTCCATCATTCCCTTTTCATAGATAGTCCCACATATCTGAAAAGGTAGAAAACTATGTCTGAGAGAACTTCCTAGTCGCAATAGGCTAGGGTATTCCTTTTTTGTAAATAATATATCCCAGCCCAAAAAGGGGGTAAACGTATATTGGGTAGATGTTGTTTCGAAGCCATTTAAAAAGTTCAAAACGACAAGCGTCTCGGCAATATTTTCAATTTTAGAGAGTCGGAAAAGAGCTGAAAGGTGACTCCAGTAGTGAATTTTTCATGTTTTTACTGAGTCAGAAAAAGTATAAAATACAACTCGTGTTGTCGTCCTAATTGCATGAAAACCTGTCGTTGCACAAAAATCAAGTGTAAAACCCATTTTTTGACAAAAATATAGTTAAATATCGGAAAAACAAGTCCCAAAACCTAATTTTGATTTTAAAAAGTTATAAATATTACCAAATAGTAAAAACATATTTACTTTTCACCTTTTTACCTCTTTGCAGAGCGATAGTGAGCCATTTCCTTTGCGATCTTTAGGCATCGATTGTGAGGAATCCAATGGACGAATCAGGATCCCGTCTTCTTCAGGTAAGAGCCACTTCCATTAGCCATATTTTAAGTCATTTCCCATAGCTTTTAAACGTCATTTGGCATCCCTGAGGGGAGGAATTGAAAAATTAGGGCCTCCGTGGTTGGCGCAGGTACCAGGCATGGACTCACGCCAATTCACTCAGTTTTACACAGAGGTGCCACCAGTTGGCGCGACTATTATCCAGACAGCCACACTAACGGTGCAACGCAAATTCCGGCCAAAAAATCTCAAAAATGAACCAATGAAAATCAAATTTGAATACTTGAGGATGTTTCTAACACTCCTATGTTTGATTTGATGCAGGTACTCAGTGAAAATGGTAATTGAATGGAAGGAAAGAGAGCGCAGTGAGGAAGATGAATTGGCAATGTGTATGAATGCTCTCTGAAATTGCGGTTTGAAGAAATTATTCCTAACGCTGTGTCTCCGGGCTCAGCCCGAACTACTGCAATATCTAATTAGTATTTGGGATGAGGATGAGGAGAATTTTAAACTTTGAGATCAAGTACTCGAGCTCGAAGTGTCAGACTTGTACTTCATGACTGGACTGTCACACAGAGGTCCAGTTCCTATCTTGACAGGCACTGGGCCTTCTGGTGAAAACATGACAATGGTCATGGATAGAGTATGCATAGGGGCATGCAAAGGGTCAGGTAGCGGAAAGGTAGACATTCAAACCATTACTGATCTAGCACTCAAAGTAGTGCTACATACTATCAAGTGGGCCGCGGGGTCACAAGCACCGCACGAGGTTACCAAAACATAGCTCCTTCTTGCATCAGAATGCATGAACCCAACAATGTTTGACTGGGCCACAGCCATGACTATGAACATCAAATGAAAATTTACCAAATGCAAAAATACCAAACTGAAACAGTTTGGATACGGGTCAATTTTGGTATTTTTCTTCCTAGAATGACTACCTATCTTCCAGGGCCAAGGGGCTATAGTCCTGGATCCACCATTGAGAGAGCCATGAATGGCTCGATGGGCAGCATTGATGCCCAGGGCAAGGGGCAGCCAGCAGATATCATGGCAACCTGAGTTCTTTGGATGGCTTCGACGACAGCTGATCATCATAGAGGATTGGCCCTATGTGGGCACTGATTTCACTAGAGACCTAGACCTTCTACTCCCGGAAGGAGAGGACTGGAATGAGGAGCTAGGTAAGACTCTTTTTTATTTTTATGAGTTTTATGATTTTTTTGTATACATGCATGTTCTAACAGCTGATCCTATATGTATGCAGATGTTGGCCCAGAGAGGCCCACCGGATTGTCACGGGTGGCGAGGAGGACCCCTCTCGCTTATGACCCTCAAGGTGAGGGGGGTGAGGGGGATGCGCTTGTGCAGAACCTAGAGGGGATTGCTCATGGGGTTCCAGATTATGCTTGTCTAGTTGATGTCCCTTTAGCTTATCAGAGGCACACCGTAGGGGTTCTGAGTCGCTTCAACCGCTTACTAAGGCGGTTGGTGCGGGCAGTCACATGCTACCATGAGCACCATGCCGATTAGTCGCCTAGGATTTTTATTTGCATATTTTTGAGAGACATGTCGTCTTTAGATGGAACTGACACAAACATGTATATTTTTGGGTTTTATATGATGCACACATTGCAAACATTCGACATATATATATATATATATATATACATCTATTTCTACATGGATCTTGCTTACATATGATGATGTTTTTGCAAATTTCGTAAATGTCTATCTAATACCATGTTGGCTACTACATCTGTTAGTGTATTCATTTGTCTTGGTATATGGTGATATGTAATTTAATCAAAATTTCTTTCAAGTAAACGAATACGTAGATAAAACCTTAAAATACATGGGTTTCTAACTGAATAATGACCATTAAGCTGTAAAACCACAAGCTGTGAATCTAGATATACAAGAAACGCGCGAATACCGAGGTTGACAACCTCGTTTAATAATTCCAAAATGGCACTATATTCCGCGACATTATTTGTAGCAGGCCTTAGGCAAACACCTTATAAATTAACCAACTCACCAGCAGGATCGTAAATTACCCAGGCTGCCAAAGACAAGTTCCTGGTACTGTGAGAGGCACCATCCGCGAAACCGACATAAGGAGTAATAGACATCTGCATGATCAGGAAGACCCAATAATCACAAAAACACTTACAAAGCACACTACACCACACATGCACAAAAATGAAAAAATCACCTATGTACACATACTACGCAAGAATGATTCAAGCATAATATTTCTTCAGGTACAACCCATTTCTGGGCTGTGCCAAAGGAAGACCTTCATAATCGATCAACTCATAAGCCCCATTTTTTAATATGCGTTTAACGATATAGGGCCCATGCCACATAGGTTGTATTTTTCCTGCCCCACGTTTGTCATGGGCTTGATCATACAAGAGGACGAGGTCCCCTTCAACAAAAGAGCGGAGAAACCGTTTGATCGAAATGAGCTTTAACCCGCTTTTTCTGTGCCTCGATAACCAAAGCAGCCAAGCAATGAGTTTCATCCAATATTTAGAGATATAGGAGACGTTCTTCCTCCAGGGAAGTATCGGCAGTAATCCCATAGCCAATTTTAGTGAAGGGATCTGACATTCAACCGGAAGAGTAGCTTCTAGACCATACACCAACTAGAAAGGTGTGAATCCAGTCGCACTCTTCACTGATGTTCGGTAGGCCCAAAGAGCTGAAAATGACTAGAGATGCCAATTCAATTTATGTATACCAATTATTCATTGAAGCATTGTGACAAGAAATTTGTTCACAGCTTCAACTTGGCCATTTTCCTGAGGGTAGTATGGCGTTGAGCTGTCGTGATGCAAGCCCAACCTAGATGTCAGCTCTGCCATCATATAGTCTTGAAAATGAGAGCCATGATTAGTGACGATGGCTTGAGGAATTATGAAATGCGTGATCATATGGTTGAAAATGAATTGTGCAGTTGTCTTACCATCTGCAGCCAGTGTAGGCATCGCTTTGGCCCACTTGGTGAAACAATCCACGACAACGATGATATAAGCATGCCCCCAACTGAGTGAGGGTTACACGTCATAAAATCAATGCCCCATTTCGAAAAAGGGCCCATGTTAATGACAGGATGTAATGGGAGAGGCGGTGCATGCATTTGGCATTGGAATATCTGGCACGCGTGACACTTTCGTACTGCAACAATATAGTCTTTAAATATAGATGGCCAGAAATAACCCGCACGAAGGATCTTCTATGTGGTAGCATAACCATACATGTGACTGTCACAGGCGCCACTGTGACATTCATTCAAAAATTTCTCAGCCTCTTCTAAGGTCAAACACCAGTGGAGTACAGGATCGACTCCAATGTGATATAGGGTATCTCCGACAATGCGATATGGTTGCGACTGGTGTCGAATGCGACATCGAGCATCCTTCGTTAACTTGGTCTGGAAGGTAGATGTCTGGATGTACATGATGATATCGCCTTACCATGGATCGAGAGTGCTAATTAAGAAGAGAGTTTCGTCCGAGATATGATCCTCGAATTGAAATGGAACAAAGTTGGTAGGGAGGGAGAAAATGAGATAAAAAAAAACCAGTGACTTCTTCAATTTTGCAGTAGTGAACTCCAAATAAAACTCTTGGAGGATCACAATCCACTTTGAGTACTTTCCCCCCAGCAATTTTCGAGACAAAATGTAAGTCATGGGGTTGCAATCGGAAATCACGGTTACCGTGTGTAACAGGATGTAATGGTGAAACCACTTAATGGCTTGGACTGCGGCCAGTGCCAACTTCTTGACGTGGGCATAACGCGTTTCAGTGTCGATGAGATTCTGAGACAGATAATAAACCACGTGTTCGTTACTGTCATCGTGATCCTGTACCAGAACCATGGAAATTGTGTTGAATGCGGCAACCAAATAGAGGGTAAAGTCGCGATGATAGTTTGGAGGACATATTAATGGAGCGTTGACGAGAAACATGTTAAGGTTATCGAAATATTGCTGAGAAATCTCGTCCAAATAGAAAGGGACATCCTGTTTTAGAAGTCGCGTAAACCCTTTAGCTACCTCTGCATAGTTCGGGATAAAGCGACGTAAGAAATTCGCTTTCCCCTGAAGACTCTGAAGTTGATAAAGTGAGGATGGGGAGGGGAGATTAACAATAGTCTCGACCTCGAGAGGGTCAAGGAGAATTCCATCCTTAAAGACAATGAATCCTAAAAGCCGACCAGAGTCAACGTAGAAGACACACTTGTGAGGATTAAGCCTGATGTTGTAACGTCTGCAGTGGAGGAACATCTGGCAGAGATGTTCTGGATGGTCTTCACGTAGATCTAAATGAGCCGGAAGGTCATCCAGGTACGGCTGAACAACATTACGTATGCCGTGAAAGGCGTAATACATGGCACACTGGAAGGAGCCCCTGCGTTTTTTAAGCCGAAAGGGAGCTTCTTATAGGAAAATGTTCCCCACGGATAGATGAAAGCAGTCTTATGTTGATCGGATGGAAGGATATTGATTTGATTATAACCCAAAAAGCCGTCCAGAAGGGAAAAGATCTCACTCCCCGCACAATCATCAATGATATGATCTATAAAGGAGGTGGGATAGTTTTCCTTAGGGCAAGCCCGATTGATATCTCGATAGTCAACACAAACTCGAATTGTGCCCTACTTCTTATCCACAAGGAAAATATTGGAAACCCACTCTGTTAGAGGGGTCGGATATATGAAGCCCACTTTAAGAAGTTTCTCAACTTCAGCTTTTATAGCAGCGGCTTTTCGAGGATGCATTGGACGCAGATGCTGGCGCGCAGGCTTCGCACCAGGATAGGTGGGAATTTCATGCACGATGATACTGGGATCGATCCCATGCATCTCTTCATAAGACCATGTGAAAACATCACGAAATTCACGGAAAAGGCTTGTGTACACTTGAATCTCATCGGGAGAACAAGTGACTCCCACATGGATGTTATTAACGACCCCCAGTTTAACAGAGATGTCGATAGGCATTTTTTGGGTAATATTACTCATATTTCCTTTCGAAAGTACTTCATGAGTCAATATTGGCATTTGGAGAGGCAGAGAGGGAACCTGAGATGAAAAACACTCAAGACAATTAGACATTGCCCCCAGGCCGGGCATGAACGAGGAACAATGATGTCCATCGCTCCACATCAGATCTTCGAGAGACATAGTATCCATGATAACTTCGTCAGACGGAAAAAATTCTCTCAAAGGATTAGGCGAATCTACATCGCCGAGCCAAGGGGATTGAGAATAAACATCAAGAGCCATGCTCAAAGGAGCATTATCAGCAGGAGGAGGATCTGACGCGGCAATGATCTCACAATAATTGATTTCAACTCGGGTCAGAGGCATCGATTCTCCAAAAGAGGCAACCTGTTCAGGAGAAGGGATGATCCAAGGGTCATCTAACCTGGAGATCATATTTACTTGAACAATGTTTGGTGGTGGAATGGGAAAAATACTCATGAGAATGGGGTCTTTGAAAAGACCAGGTCCTATACTGTCAGGGGGATTAGGAATTTGGTCCACGTATGGCACGTTGTTCTCGAAGGATGAGGTAAAGAAAGACAACTGATCGACAGTAATAATCTTGCCCTCATGTGGAAACTTCAAAAGTTAAAAGAGGGTGGACGAAGCACACAACATGGTGTGGGTCCAACTGTGACCGAGTAGAAGATTGTAGTTGAGGTTGGCATCAACAACTTCCACTTCGACATTGACTGTCTTACCTTGTAATGTGATCAGTAAACTCACGAGAACACCCAAGGGTTTTGATTCCCTTCCATCAAATGCCTCGAGGGCATTGGGAGATGAAGTGAGGGCTGGAGAGCCAATGAACTTCCAGAAAGAAAATGACATAATGCAGGTAGAGGAACCTTCATCCACAAAGGCTTTGTGAATATTGAGTCCGTTAATGCCGACTTGTATAACAAGCACAATCTAGTGTGAGAGTCAGGGGACGAAATTCTCTAGATCAAAGGTGAGAAGGCTAGAATCGGCAGGATCGATTCTATTGATTGCATATAAAAACGCTTTCCATCGAGATAGAAAACTCTGAAGCACTTCCAATGTGGACATCGCAGAAGGCGCTGGTGCCAAATCCTCAACAATGCTGTAATGCTGAGCAGCACGAGCGTTTGGATTATGGGAACACTTTCGGAGAACACCTTTGGAAGGTGGGCGTACAATAGGTTCAACACTGGGCCTTTCAATCTCAAGGGGACCAAAGGAAGGTGGGGGAGGAGGGCCATCAACTACCTCCTTCCCAGCTTCCTGGCGTGATCCAACATAATCCTTCAACGAAGTGGCAATAGAAACAGGTGCGGCACCATTCATCATGAAAACCTGAGACCCAAACGGTGCATATGGCAAAGGCTGCTCAACCATTTGGGTCTGCTGA
This sequence comes from Pinus albicaulis, assembly GCA_034641835.2. Taxonomy (NCBI): domain Eukaryota; kingdom Viridiplantae; phylum Streptophyta; class Pinopsida; order Pinales; family Pinaceae; genus Pinus; species Pinus albicaulis. The sequence continues at coordinate 420,401,462 of CM076577.1, forward strand.
GATGGAAAAGGTTCCTTAAGAACTGTCAGAGGTCCCTTAGAGCCCTTAAGAAGTTGACTAACCTCGAATCTTCTAGGACAATCTTTAGTGTAGTGGTCTTCATCATAGATCAAGCAAGGGTACTTCGGTTTTTGTTGTGAACCATCATCAACACGTGGTTTGGACGATTCTGGTTTTGGGGCATCAGATTTGGCTTTGCCTTTGCCCTTATTTTTCCCTTTGTATGTCTTGTTCGCAGGATTAGCCTGGATGGCGTTGACCTCCACGGTCTTACCAGAATCTGGAGTATGTGGGGGAGCAAAATTGTTGGAAGAATTCGATTTCTGTTTCCCATTGGAAGACTTGCAGGAAGTCTGAGAGATGGAACTAATAACACCATCAATCGATGGGGTAGTTGGTGCTTTAGAAGTCCCTGGTTGCAGGGCATCAGTTAAAATATCGTATAACGTGCTGGATTGGGAGTACACTAAATCAAGGTACTTGGCACAAGCAGTGGCTTGTTCCTTGGTTACACATGCCCCCATAGCAATGTTTTGTGCAATCTTATTGACAAAGGAGGTAGTGAACTAGTGAGTTAGAAGCTGATCAGGAATGTCAAACTTGATCAGATGACAACGATGTCTCCATTCGTGAATATGATTTGATATATGAGTGGCTTTGTCCTATTTCAGAGATTTCAGGAGATGCATCCCAACTTCATAACGAACTGGTAACTGGAAATGCGTCAGGAATTCCATAGCTAGAGTATTAAAATCTTGAAAAATACCACAGGGTAGTTCTATGTACCATTTAGCAGCAGCGCCAGTGAGAGTGCACTTGAAAATACGTAGACAAATCGAGTCATCTATCCAAGATTTCGAAGAACACCAAAAATGGTATGTCATGACATGTACTTGGGGGTCTTCCGCAGATCTACCCTCAAACTTAGGACAATCACTAGGCACCTTCGTCGAAACCGGAGGCCAATATGGATTATGAAGAATCGGATCATTGGTCAATTTCGACACGTCCGGTAATTCCAACGTGGCGAGAAAAGGAAATTGAGGGTTAAACGGCATGTCAGGTCCCCAATAAGGACCTGTACCTGTACTCCAACCTGGTTGAGCATAACGTTGCCCCCATTGGTTTTGTCCCGGAGGATTCTGACCATAGTGGGTATAAGACAGATAATTGGGTTGATATGGTGGCTGAAAACCAGGATACGGGGGTTGATAACTGGGGTAATGATTCTGATTATACGTGGGCCCTGATTGAGCAATGTATGGATTTAACTGCGGAGTATAAGTATAGCCTGGATATTGAAGGTAATAACCAGAACCTTGGGGAGGGTTGTAAACCGGTCGGGACTGACCTTGAAGGTAATAGTCGCCTTGGGTTCAACGAGCTACTGGTAAGTGGGACCCTGTTGATTCTGATAGGTCAGGTGCATAGGTGGATTTGGCTATGGCATATAATAGATCGGTTTCTGAGCAGGGTTAACAGGTTGTGTAGGTTGTCCTGGATGAATAGACTGACCTGGCTGTGCAGGTTGCCCTGGTTGAATAGGTTGACCTGGCTGATGAGGGACACCAGGTTGCCCTGGTTGAGTAGGTTGGCTTGATGGCGAGAGTGGGCCAGGTTGTGCTTGATAACCAGGTTGACCCGTGACAGGACCATAAGATGGCCCAGGCTATGCAACATTTTGACCAATTGGAAAATGAGGCTGCTGAGGTTGCACCAAAGGTTGAGAAGGATGGGTTTGCCCCACAAGACTGTATGGTGGTCTAGGTTGATACCTCGGTTGTCCTACCAGTCCTTGGGGTTGCCCTGGTTGGACCACAGGGTGAGGATATAGAGGTTGACCTTGAGGATTGTAAGACTGCCCTTGTGGGCCATAAAATAATCCCTGCTAGACCGAAGGTTGTCCCTGAAAGGGTTTTCCTTGCGGTTCGTACGCATACCCTGGCTGGGCCAAAGGTTGTCCTTAGAAGGGTTTTCCTTGTGGGCCAGAAGCATATCCTTGCTGAAACAAAGGTTTTCCCTTAAGGTTCTGCCCTTTTTTATTGGAAGGTTGCCCAAGCTGGGTAGATAGGAAACCGTTAATATACTGATAAGTCTCAGGAGCAGGAAAACAAAGGGGGTTGCCTTGATCATCATATTGATATGGAAATACGTAGATAGGGGCACCATCCACCCCATAATGGGAAAATTAAGGATGGTTAAGATCCTGAGAGGATTGACCAACCTTAGAGATCGGTGGCTGTAAAGACATCCAGTACTCCTCGGGAGAAATGCTCTCTGGAATGGCAGAAGCGATATAAACGTCTTTAGGAAATGACAAGGTCCTAGTTGACTGAGTAGTGACAACAGGCGTAGACACAGCCATTTATATAGTACATCTAACAGGTGCCGATGTGACAAAATGAGATGCCATGAGAGGTTTCGATGGCGACATCCCTAATGTGGGAATGGTCAGCCTCGTGGACGGAGTCAATAATCCCATAGAGGCAATAGAAGCCATGAACTGATTTAGATACCTATATCGAGCTGGTAGCGAAGGACCAGGTGAAGACATAACATAAGGTTTGGGGATGTCTTTGGGAAAATGCTGGTAATCCTCACAAGAAGTAGGAATTCCCTCACTAGGAGTAGGACTGGATGAGTCCATATCTGATCCTGCCATAAGATATTATAAAAGACGACAGGGACTAGGAGGTATGATAGCAGCCAAAAAGTAAATCCTAATGTAAGAGGAGGGAAGTGTTCCCCTACTCCAAATCCAAACCAAGCATTTGACAAGGGCCAATTGAAGTCAACTCGTCCTCCAAAGGGAAGTTCAGATATGATCGGCCCCCCGTCGGGAAACTCGGATACAATGGGCTGCTGATGCTCAGTAGAGGACTGGGAGACCTCTGATGAATCTTCTGTATAAGGACTAACAGTAGGCGAAATTGATGGTTCTGCCACTGTTACTATAGCGAAAAAGAGGAAGAGATCAGAAACAAAGTCGCACAGGCAAAAACCAAGGCACACAAAAACAGGCCGAAAAATCAATCTCTAAATGGGCGTGTGATCGTAGGTGATTAATTTTACCACATTAAAACTGGAAATTTTATTGTTTCATGTTTTGAGAGTCTAGAAATGAGTAAAAGGTGACTCTATCACTTTCAGTTTGGAAACAAGCGTGAAAGGACAAGCACTTGATGATCTTTTCAAATTTAGGGAGTCAGTAAAGATAAAAAATGACTGCTCTGGTAATCTAGGTAAATGGGTGTACCAAATATCCGTGAACTGCCATATACAACTTGGTAAAAATGAAAGAGAAATCAACCAAGGACTTAACGTACATGTAGGTAATCTCCCCGAATGCTGTGTCTGGTGTATCACGGGTAAAAGGCAGCAGACTCAACTTCCTATGGATAAAGGATTTGCAACCTAATGGGGTCTCCCTTTATATACATGATGGTATGGGGAGCATAAGTCCATACTAGCACTGTCTATATCCAGATGGTGAGCGACAACTGCTAGGCTTAAAGATGCCGGAACACGTCTCTACCTTAGACTACTATATATTCTGTTAAGTTTCAATGCTGCCTTAGGTTAATTCAGTAAATTTTAAAGTTGATCTTCAATTTACATTTCGATTTCAAGGCCCTATCGAATGTTGGATCTCATAAAACCTATATATGAAAACTACATGCCATAGAATATCATTTTGTTTAATGAAGAGCTATCTACGGGAGATTTGAGAGCTTTCAAATGATAGAAAAATGAACACACAAAAACATCCACTAATATTTCCAATGCAAGCTAATGAAACTAGAAAACTTCTCTCTAGATTTATATAACACAAGTAATGTGAAAGAGCTTTCAATTTTCACTATGCCAATTGAAATGCAAAATATTTGTTTTTTGTATTTTTCAATGTGTTAGAGAAAATGCACTAAATGAATGAAAAATTAATGAAAACATCAATTTGAGAAATGACAAAGAGAGAGCTTAAAACAAAAAAAGTTCACTCAATTCAAATGCACACAATCAAGACTCAAACCAATCATGAAATCCCTCACAATGAAGAAGAATCTCGAAAGAGACTCAAATAAACTGTGTAATCTAGGCTTGGAGCAACACAAAGCGAAACTGAATGAAAGAGAGGAAAATCACTCAATTAATGCAATGATTCAATGAAATCCAACAAGATGAATGCAAAGAAGCAAAAACGAAGTTGACTGGGAAAAAAAAGACCCAAAACTCCTATGGAAGGCTCAACACACTGAAGCACCTAGAAGCCCTAAGGATAGAATGAAAAACTGATAGAAAAAGGTGAAAAACCGGAGGACAGGGGCTAAACACAGTAAAAAATGACTTCAAAGCACTCAAGAAATTAGAGAAAATGAACCAGGACCAAAATTCAAGCTCAGAAAGTCCAAGAACAGGAAAACCCTAATACCAAGCAGGGTTGGCGCGCATGTTTGGCTATAATCTGCGCCAAACAGGGGTTGGCACGGGTGCCTAATGAGCAACAAGCGCCAGTTGGTGTGATTGTCAGGGGGATAACTGTGCCAATCGATTTTACCCTAGAAAAATGATAAAAATTAACTCACAAAGACTAGATCTGGTCTTCTGGGGGCTGAACAGGGGTTTAACATCGAGGAAGGTGACCCAGAAAAGTAGACTAAACAAATGAAAGCCAAAAAAAATCTAATGGAGGAAGGACTAACTCCCACTGATCCCAAGTGGAGTTGCCAAATTGTTGTGGAGGTAAATCCTGTCTGCGGACATAGGCGATCCCACTAGCCCTAGATTAGGTCTAGCAACAATCGAATCATGCAATGACGTTGGTTCCTAGTTATAAGAAAGACAAAGATCGCGATTAGTAGCCTACCTCAAATCCCATGCTGCTGTTGTCGAGGAAGAAGCGGTGCTCCTCATCCCTAGCTTGACAGATCACAATCCTTTCGTTTTCCATGTCCGGACACCTGTACACATGCAGAGAAATGACGACATACAATGTAATACTTAAAGCATGTAACTATATATCAGTCAAAGAAGATATAATTTGTTGCATTACATAAAATTGTAGACACACGAATGGAACCGAAATCAGAGTCGCTTATATTATAGATGACAAAAATGGAGATTACAACCAAATGCTCTAACGCTATGATATTCCTTCGGCGGGGCTTGCAGTGGAGTGCATCTCAAAAAATCCTGTTGGGAATCTGGACAAAGCTCTCTCTCTTACGGGGTTCTCCTTGGCTCTACTCTCAATAGTCGCTCAACTATGGTTTTCTTCCCACAAGTTTAGCTAGCTAGAAAATTGAGAGGGCAGGCTTTTATAGAGGGAGGAAGGGAGGTTTGGATCCCTATAATCATGGGATAGGGTCCTATCTCTTAGGAAGGTTCCATAATAGGTGGAAAACCACTTCCTAATCAGGGAGATCTAGAGGCAAACAACCCAACTTCTTTCTGATGTTTCATTCTGAGTTGGTTAGAATCAAAATTCTGCCATTTATTTTTTAAAAACATTCCTTTATAGGCTTGGAGCGAGTGAGACGCAGGGACAGAGCGCCAACTGGCGCGCTCACTAGTGTGCTTTTTCCCCATTGGCGCGACGGATGAGCTGGCTACCCGCGCCAATGCCAAAACATGGATTTTTGGGGTTTTCCAGAGGAATTTTTCTTCAGGATAATTCTTTTCCTTATGCAGAAGGATGCCATTAAGGTGTTTTCAGGACATTTTACTGTTCACAGGTCACGAGAATAGTCCTCCAATGTATGGGACAAGGGATTGCAGGGACGGTGAAAAAATGTTGTGTAACACTTGGGACAATAGCCAGATTCAAGGATGTAATGTTCTGTATCTCTTTTACCGCATGCCCAAAATCATGTAATGCGAAAGCACCACATTGCATCGGGAAGATTGGCCTGATGAATTTTTTCATTCCTTTAAGGGTTTTGGTAATATCGCCCCCCATTGTTTTATAGGAAATATCTCTTTCCAATAGCTTATAAGGAACATAATTTGGAAGAACATGTGGAGCTATAAAACTCCCAAAAACTCTGACATAAGTAAATGATTCCTCACCAAACCATCCTGCCACCGACAAGATGTCTATTTTTTCTTCCTCTGGTAGCCTGGGGGATTTCACATCAAAAATGGTTTGGTAAATTGGCAATGTAATGTTGAGACAAATTTTGTAAAAATGGGGGTGAAATTGTGATTCCCACAAAATTTTATGATAAACATGGATGAGAGTAGAGTCTTTTAGAGTCCATTTCCAGGCCATTTTTGGAAAATGTGAACAAAAAAATATAGCATCCATTACATATGCACTCATGTAAAAGGGAGGGATAACCTGAGTGGAGACAATTCTATTGTGCCTGTATTGTCTAATGGCGATAGCCAAATTGTCTGATAAAATATTTCTCCAGTTCATAATTGTATAATTAACAACCGCATCAATCAATGGAACCCATTCAATGGAAAAATTGGTATTGTCAGCCTTTCCAAATAGCCTACACCTCATTGTAGCTACAAAAATATGTGGAGCTTATAGAGGTGAAATTGGGTACATACAAGATTTATCCCGCTTGAACTTGCTGGAGCCAGACCTCCAAGTCTGCATGACATCCACTGGGACTTCATTTTCTTTCGTGAAATTCTTAATGAAGGATTTATCATAGAGCTTTCATCATTCTGGAAGGTGGTACATTCGGCGTATATTGTTTGGAGTAAATGATCCCATGACTTGATGCCTACAATTTATGAATGTTTTATCAGAAATTTCCATAATACACCTTACCATATCTGTGTATGGCAAGATTTTGGTCTTGCGGCTATTCTGTGCAGGAAAGAACATGTTTCTTCAAAATAAGAAGCCTTGGATGAGTCCTTGCCATCAGTTGTTGCTTTAGTTTCCAGTGCCCTTTGGTTTTCATCCTCTAGTAAATTATAAATTGCTTCCCATGATTTAGTCTTGCCATCCTTGTTGCATGTTATATCAGTGAAGAGTGGATGCATGTGTGAATATTCAAACGTAGTAGCCTCCACGGTCTTATTCTCTTTCTTGGTCATTCTGAGCCTTGTTTCCTTCAGAAATTTCCTGAAATTTAGGAAATGGACAAAATGGAATGAAACACAGAGCGACAGTGAAAGAGGAAACACAATAACATAGTAAATTCTGAAAGAACATAAGGATGAAGCTTTTATTGCAAATACGGGTAAAAGATATGAATCTTCTCACGCCTTTAAAAGAGTAAATGTGGTTGAACCTTATTAATTATGCATTAAGGCCTACGTGTAATTCCCTCTATGTCTTATTAAAACATCACATCGCAAGTTCCTAAATGATATTTCAAATTGGTGAGTGTTAAGTGTGATACCAATCCCGCGATTGCAATAAATCGCAATTTTGAAAATTTTGGAATATGCTAATTCAAAATCATCAATGTTTTGCGATATGCGATGAGCAACATACTTTTTGAATTTTCAAGCGCTTTTCTATACGCGAAATATTATTCCATTAAGACGGAAATCTTATTTTATAAGGAATACTTTAAAGCCTTTCAGTTTAATAAAAATTTCAACACTTCATTCGGTCTTCTAAAGGGGTTTCTGTTATCGTATTTCGCAGATTCTAACTCATGACTAGTCTTTGTTACCTTGGATTCTGTGATTTGCAATAAAGTGAGAATGCTTGGTCCTAAGTGACTTTGATCGATATCTTAATATTATCCAAGGTTTTATTACGAATGGTTTCAAAAGGAAAGCTCTTTATTTGGTAAGTATTTTAAATTTTTTTTGGAAGGGTCTCCAATTATTATCACAATATTAACTATTATAAAATAAATGGGGGGTTGTTGAATAATACAAAAATTGGCGATTCACTGGAAGAACTAGTTATCTCTGATAATTTTGAAATTTCTGAAACTTTCAAAATAAAAATAGTTGAAAAAATAGAAGTTGAATGAAATTTAAGATAAGTAATATTTGATATCATTTTGGGATTCAACTGCATTAATTTAGTCATTCATCTATGACCATTTCTCTGAATAACAAAACAAAATCACCAAACTCACCTAGTTACAACTCATTTGATATCCTCTTAAAGATGAAAATCCCTTTGTCTATATCAGTCATTACTTAATTTAAAGATAAAGTAGCGGGCTTTTGTTGATCAGCTTTTAAATGTACTCATTTGTCACGGGTAGACCCTTTGTTGCCAACAGGCATCCATAGCCTCAACATGGTTACATTTTAACCATAAATGATTAAGTGTCCAATCCAAGTAAGAGTGTAGTTTTTAGAGATAAATCCAAAATCGTATACTTATTCTAGAATAGTTTTTATGTTTGTTTGTTTTCTTCATTTTTGTTTTGTTTTTTTTTTTTTTTTTTTAAACTGCTTAAAAGCCATTGTCTTTGTTAGGTGGCCAAATAGTGATAATTCCATTCTATGGTTGTAATTCAACTAAATAAGCTGGTTCGTGATGAGACCTCTTGTCTTTTGATTAAAATAATCTCAAGCCATTACCTTGTTTTGGTATGCAGTATTAGTAATGTCAATCTATTATTTCCCTATGAATATGGTAAGCAGGCTTTTGATGAGGCCTATTATATTTTAATTTTTAGTATATTATTTAGAATTACACTCTAAAAAGAGAAAATTTTACTGGATGGGGAGAATCATTGCCTCTTTAAGAGTTCTAGATGACAATTATAGAGTTAAAGATTCTTATCTGCAAAGAGTATTTTACTTGGTTAAAGATATTTTTCTTGACTGATAGTAATTTTTTTTTTTTTTTATAAAGTTGGAGTTTCTCAAAGAATAAATAATTTGGTAGAAACAAGAAAACTTCAGAGAGACACAACCTAGTTAATTTTCAAATGTCATAATTATTTCCTTAACAATCTCTATTTATAAAAGAGAAAAATCAAAATATTTCAAAATATTTTATTGCAAGGCCAACAATTATATTATTTAACTTTTATTTTCCTGGGAAAAAAGGTGATTATTTACAGGGGATAGAAAAATTTATCTCCTATGAAAATTTTTTTTTCAAAATATTCCCATTCACAGGTAGAGAATCTTTCTTGCATGATAAATCTTGCAATAAAAACATTGATGGGCCAATTTGTTCTGCAATCTGAAATGGTCAAAGCGACATTCTTTGGAATTTGGTATGCTTACCTTTTTCCTCATGTGCTTTATCCCATTTCAATACAAGGTCTCCATGTTGAAATGATTTGGTGCTAACGAAATTTGCATCAAAGGAAGATTTAGCTAACTGTTGATGATGGGCATGTGTGATTTTGGCTTTCTCTCTCTCTTCTTCGAGTTTGACGATTTGTGATTGCCTTAATTGCAAAGAAGAATAAGGATTTTCTTCAATAAATTGAACCATATCTAGAGAGGTAATAGCTACATTTGTAGGAAGAAAAACTTCTTTCCCATAGACTAGATTAAATGGAGAAGTGCCTATTGAGGCCTTTTGTGTTATTCGATCTGCCCATAGAGAAAATGTTAAATATTTATGCTAGTTTCTTTGACTTTGATCAATATTTCTTTTAATGATCCTAATGAGTTTTTTATTAGTTTATTCTGCTAAATCATTTCCTTGGGGATAATAGTTAGCATAATACTTAAGTTTGAAACCTCTTTTGAGAGAAAATTCTGTCATAGTGTTGCCTGTGAAAGAAGATGCATTGTCAAACATTAGGGAAGTTGGTAGACCAAATATGGTAATGATAAATTGATCAATAAATTCGATAATGTTCTCAGAATTGGTCACTTATAGTGGAATTTATTCCACCTATTTATCCAAGTAATAAGTTGTTGTAAGGATGTATCTATGTTGCTTTGAAGAGTGAGGAACGATCTCACCTATTATGTCCAGTCCCCATTGCTCAAATGATTGTTAAATATTGACTGGATGTAATGGCAATGCAGGTTTCCTTTGTCTTCCTGTAGCAGTTTGACAGGTTTTTCACTTCCTTACATATTTGTGTGCGTCTTTAAACAAGGTTGGCCAGTAATAGCCAGCATGTAGGATTTTATGTGCTGTTGTGTCTCCTCCAAAATGTCCACCAGCTAGTCTATCATGGATTTCTTGCAAAACCTTTTCTCCCTCAGATTTTTCAAGGCACATTAGCAAAATAAAGTCATAATTTTTTCTAAATAAAACATCATTGACGATTTGATATTTCTTTTCTTTCAATATCAACGCTCTTTTTATTTTGTAACTGAGATGCATAGGGGCATATCCATTTTTTAAATAAAAAATGAGATCATCATATTGAGATTCGGTATCATTTAGGCTTACCTAAGATATTTGTATATCATCACCTGAATTTTATTCTACTGGTAAGTTGGATGATCCAGTTAATGTTCTACAAAAATCTTGACCCCTAACAATTTTAGCTGGTCTAATTTTGACATCATATTATTGCAGTGCAGTTATCCAGTTGGCCCTTTTTTCTCATACTTCCCTTTGCATCAGTAATTCCCTTACTGCTAAGAATGGAACTATGATTTTAGTGTGATTTTTAAGGAGAAATGGTCTTAAATGATTTATTTATTTAAAGACAGCAAATGCTTATTTTTCCACAGTGGAGTAATTTAATTCGACACCTTGTAGATTTTAACTAAATAATGATATGGGTGCCTATATCTGTTGATCATTGAGCTGTGTCAAAATGGAAACATAGGATGTTTCTGACACAAATGTGCATAAAAAAAGATGATTGGAAAAATTGGGGGTTTTTAGGGATGGAGTGTTGATAATATCTTTTTTGATTAGATCAAAAGCTTCTCTTTCATTGTGCCCCCATTTGAAAACCAAAAATTTTCTTAATCATAGATTGTAAAGGTAAAACTATTTATGAAAAGTCAGGGACAAATATATTTAAAAAAATTATTTGACCAAGGAAAGACTGCATTGATTTCTTATTATAGGGTATGGGGATTTTCTCAATGTCCTTAATCCTTTCTGGATCAATATAAATACCCTTTTTATATACGAAAAATCCTAAAATATTACATTCTCTTAAAGAAAAAAAAGATGTTTTTGGATTGAGCGAGATCCCGTATTTCATACATCGTTGAAATATCTTCTTAAGGTCATTTAAATGGTTGCTTCTCTTCTTGGAATAGACATGATATCATCCAAGTAAATAAAATTTGATTTGTTAATGAGTCCTTTAAAGGCTATATCCATAGCTCTTTGGAATGTCGCACCTGCATTAATCAAACTGAAAGGCATTTTTTGATAAGCATATGTTCCCCATTTAGTTATGAACGTGGTTTTCAATCTATCATCTAGATGGAATAGGATTTGGTTATATCTCGAAAATCCATCAAGAAAAGAAATGAGCTCAGAACCAGCTACTGACTACAACACTTGTTCCATGGTCGACAATGGAAAGTTGTCTTTCTGAAATTAATATAACCATTTGTTTTCCTAACTGACACTAAATTGGAAACCCATTTTGAATGCCTAATATGAAATATGATTTTGGCCTTAAGGATTTTATTTAGCTATGATTTTATTTTATTCTTGAGGTTCGGGTGAATTTTCCTTACTTTCTATTGCATCGGTTTGTCATTGAAGATCATAGGTATGGTGTGATGAATGACAAAGGTATCATATGTTTTGAGATCAGAATAATCCCAAGCAAAGATACCTTTGTATTTATTTAACAATCAAATGAATAATGATCTTTCATCAGAGGATAGATCGAGTCCTAGATTGAAATTATGAAGCTTGTCATAAGTTCCAAGGTTTACTAATTCAAATTTTAGGGTCGAGATTTGGATTTTGGCATTAGTTACCTTTTTAAATATGTCTTTGAGATCATAAAGATATTCTAATTTAACTACAGATTTGGGTATTGGATTTTCATTAACGTTCGTTTTTAACTGAATGCCATGCTCACTTTCATCTATGATTCGGTCATTGTACACTAGTACATTTGGTGGAAATTCCGACACTTGGTTCCAACACTTTTGACCAAATGTCGGAAATTTCCCCAAATTTTTTCAATCCCACCCGAAACCATCACTATACCGACGTCTAGGGAAATGTGTCGCAATACCGACACTTAGACAAAGTGTCGCAATTGCGACGTTTGAAGGAAGACATCGCAATTGCGACACTATGCCCCAAAGCATCGCTATTGCGACGGCTGCTTCCAAACGTCGCAATTGTGACACAATGTCTAAGTGTCACAATTGCGACGTTTGGAGGCAGCCATCGCAATAACGACGCTTTGTTTGCGACACAATGTCTAAGTGTCTCAATTACGACGTTTAGAGGGATCCGTTGCAATAGCGACACTCTGGCCGCCGTTGGTATAATGACACTTATATGCCATAAACGACAGTTATATGCCTTTGAAAAAATGGTCAACTTACAGAGCAGCGCGAGGAGTAGTTAATGGAGGCACCTTTGCGATTGCGCATAATTTGGGGAGAAAATAGTAATAATGAGAGAGGCTCCTTTAATTGTGTCTTTGATTTGTGAAGGTATGGATTGTCTAGCCTGCAATTCTATGCCGTCGAGAAAGACTCACAATCCTCTGGAAACAAGACTGTTGTGAAGATGTCTGGTGAAGAAACGGACATCGGGTTCACGACTGTTGATTAACACATCGTAGTCCGGCGAAGAAGGCACCAAGGAGGGTATTCTAAGTGAATGAGGGATGTTGAAATATTAATTTCAACTACCCTATCCTCTGGCCACTTTCTAAATATGTTTGAATGGCTCTGTCAAACAACCGCTTTCTAAAACTGATGAACAGTCAATTTTGGTTTTGAAATCACAGTCCCTGCACACTTAAAAATAGAGCGCTGTATTGTTTTGGAAACAAAGAAATTTAATAGTAAATGCGAGAGATTTTAATTCAGAAGAACGTGGTCCCACAGACCACAGACCAAATCATCCATCCACGTGGAAGCAGGCGATTCGATCGAGTTATTTTTTGGCCCGTCTGCATTGTGGAATTCCGGACTTGAAACATTATAGGGTGGAATTAATTTGATTTTCGTGTCACAGTTTTCCTCCATACGAAAAGCCAAAAAACGGACCCGAATTTTTATATGGCGTATTCTATGAAGGTTTCGCATCATAAATTAGGGTGACATCAATAGGCTATTTTGGAACGCGAATTTGTGATTGAAATCGGGTTTATTTTTTTTGAAGTCCGGACGTATGATATAGTTTTATTAATATTTTTTTATAAGTTTTGTTTCACCGCCCAATAGTTATTTAAACCATTGGCTCATATATAACATATGCGCAAATATTTCACTTTGGGCATTTGTAATGTGGGCCCCGAATACTTTAAATAGGTACATATACATTAAACGGTTTAAAAGTTTTGAGGATTGCACCCCCGGTGCAATTGTTTGTTTATAAGATTATATGATACATGTGAGATAAAGGTTTATTATTTATCATATATAAATTAATTTTTATCAATATTGGACATTTACACTTTTATGAGGTGATGTTATAAGTAAATTCATAAATATCTCTTTTTAATCCTCATTTTACTCCATGAATATGTTTGGAAATGAAATTTCAATAGATTAATTTTCTCCTAACCTATGTATCATCAATATTGTACATTTACATTCTTAATTATGAGGTGATGTTATAGGTAAATCCATGAATATCTCCTTTTAATCTTCATTTTACTCCATGAATATGTTTGGAAATTAAATTTCAATAGATTAATTTTCTTGCTATTAAATGTTTTACGAAGATATGGTAAGGAATTCTCTCTTGTTCTTCTTAGAAATAATTATATATATATATATATTTTTTTTTTCAAAATAGATTAAAAAAATTATATGAGAAAAAGTATTAATTCATCAATATGTGTGTGTGTGTGTTGTGAGGAATAATTTCATAGTTCAACTTAATGGTTCATTATATAATCATGTGATCATCACCAATGATATATCTTAAAAAGCAACTAAAAAGCCATGTGTACAAAATCGATGTATACTCTAGAGAGTGGTTCTCATATCACTATGTAAATTGTTGTACGCTACTTCAACAAAATTATAAGATAAACTATAATACACATCATATATGCACCATAACAATTGGTACAGGGTAAAACCCACCTTCCACACCTTTGTACTCGATCCAATTTTCTCTGTCAACTCTTCTAGCTATGGGAGTTTCCTCCAAGGATCATAATACCCCCAAGGCCTGTTATCACCCTAGTAATTCTCAGGTTGTGGGATAGGGATTTTTGTAGTTAAGAACACCAGGGGTAGCCAAGAACCACTTTGGGAATTCAAGATCTAGCCTTCTTGAACTCTAGAGAGGGATCTCTCCGTATGATTTAGCTTTGTTTTAGTAACAGATATTAGGCTAGCTATGATTTTTTATTTGGGTTTGATTTTAAAATATTGGTGGGAATAAAGAGATTTCAAGGTAAACCGGAAGGATATACCAAAATATTGGGCAATGGAGTCAAATCTCTAGGCAAGCAGAACTAAGAAATAAGGCTCAGAGATGCAAATGTGCTAAGGGAAAGATAGATGACCTTCTAAGGCTATGTATAGGCTTGATTTTATGGAGTGGATGGAATCTGAGCAAAAGGGCACTTAAGAATCCTTAAGATACAGATAAGAAGATTGAATAAGGGGATATAACTGGGAACCGTAGAACTGCCCATAAGGTTTTATGAACAGGCTATTACTGGCCTACCATCTTTAAGGATGCCAAAAAATTCGTGCATGCCTGTGATAGCTGCCAAAGGGCAGGACGCCCTGGGTAGTTTGATGAAATGCCTTTGAACCCTCAACTAGTGATTGAACCATTTGAATGTTGGGCACTTGATTTTGTTGGCCCTATTAGTCCTCCCTCAAACCAAAAAACATACATCCTAGTTTCAACCGAATATGTCACTAAGTGGGTCGAAGCAGAGGCAGTTTCAAAAGCTACAGAGGACTCTGTAGTACAGTTTCTTTTCCAAATCTTTGTGCGCTATGGTCTCCCAAGGGACATAATCACAAATGGAGGACCACAATTTGTAGGTAATAAATTAGCTGAAACATTGCAAAACTACCACATTCAGCACAAGATTACAACTCCATATCACCCACAGGCCAATGGCCAAGTAGAGATCACGAACAAAGTAGAAAACATTAAAATGCCAAGTAGAGAGCACGAACTATAGTTGTCTTGAGAAATTTTATTCACACTGAATACTTCGAATTGTGAAGTATTTATACAAAAAAATGTTTACAAAATATCTCAGGAATTGAGATAATGTTTTAATAAAAATAGGAAAGAAAACTTAAAAAGAGGGACAACTGCAAAACAGTTTGCAAGCTGTTAACTTTTTACAAGAAAAAATAGAACTAATTATTCTAATTTGAACTGATTGTTGTTGTGCACTTTAACCCTGTATTTTTACCATTTGAGGTAATAGTAAAAAATGAATTTCCAAGTGAATTTCCTATTTTTTATCCATTAAATTCACAGCAGATCTGTGAATTCTTGCCACTTTTCTGTAGAGGGGATCTTCATAGTCTTCAAATTTCTGTAACTTTCATCTGCCTCTGTATACTTGGAAAAGTTAGGCTTGATAGTGAACATATGCCTGATCTCATTATCTAAAAAGAACATATTTTCAAAATACTGAAGAAGTATTTTTCCTGTTGGTGATCCTTGAGGTAGTTGTTGTCTAGCTTGCTCTTTTGCATGATTTCTGATTTTTAGATCAGAATCTTTCTGAGGCATTAACTTGTCATTCAATGCGTGAATATCAGGCAAACTTGCTTTTGACAATGTTTTGTATTTGGCTAAAAATCTTGAGATGGATAAATTCATGTCTTTACACCGGTCCTCTAGATTACTCATTATGTTTCTTTTGTTCAAGACCTTTTTGATTTTAAGAATGGTTTCTGTTCTATCAACAATTTTCAATTCTTCCAACTCTTCCCTGGTTTTACTGTTTAAAAAAGCTATGAGTTGGATTGCTTAGGCTGGTTTTTTGTCAATTTCCCTCTTAGTCTTGTCAATCTCTGCACTAGCAACTTGAAGTAACTCCCTCTGTTCATAAATTATCTGAATTGAAGGCCATTGAGAATGAATGCCATCAATAATTTTGGTCCATAAATGATTTTTTATAAAGGCCACTTGATCTGTAAGATTTACTTGTGCTTGCAGAATCTTTACCTGTTCTTGTAGTCGATCAACCCTTTGCTCATGTCCTCTAGAAGTAATCAAGGCTTCATTTTTGGATTTTTCTAAATTTTTAATAGTGCCTTTCAAACTAAGAATCTCTTTATCTTGGTCTTGTAGTGTGCTCCTCTGTGAGGATGAAGAAGAAGAGGCAAAGATTAGAGAAGTAATTGGCACTGCAGTTGGCAGTACTCCTTTCGGTGCCAAGTGTTCTGCCAAAGTAGATGGTATAGCAGTGTTTACAGTGGGGATCCCTGTAGGAATGACCATTGGTTGTGCTTTTCCTAGTTCTTCATTCTATTTCATTAGAGCTTATATTTTACTTTCCATTGTTTTTATTTGATCTGTAATTTGATGTACAAGCTTCTTTAAATCATCATTCTCTGTTTTTTGCTGTAGAACTTCTTTTGCTTGAGAGTTTTCACTCTAAGGCAACTTCAATTGTTTTCTAAGAGCAGCTATATCCTCATTTGTATGTTTAATTAAGACTTTTTCCCCTTCAATGTTGGCTGGGTCACCCCCTGCTTCAATCACTATATCTTCTAGTGCTTTTATTCTTAAATTATTAGCATGCAGTGAGGCTTTGTCCAACCTCATTTGATTTTGGAGGTTGAGCATTGTTTTCTCAAGCCTAATTTATTTCATAGTTTTACTGACAATTTTGGAATATAGCATTTCAGTATTGCTCCTATGAAATTAAATTTGATCTAATTCATGAATGGCATCTGCATCCAGTTCAAGATCTGTTTTGGAATAATCTGCCACTGATTTTGGCTCAGCCACTGTAGGCTTCAAGAATGACATTACCAATTTATTGGATGAATAATCAAATGCTGAAAGAATCCTGTCTTTGTTTCCAGGCTTTTCCTTAATAAATCTAGAATGAGCTTGATTCTTGAGCTCTTCATTCTTCTCTTTAATCTGTCTGAATCTGATCTGAATCTCTGACTCTGTATTGTCAGTTTCCTGAGAAGGAGGAAAATCGACAGTAGCCTGGTTTTCCTTCATGACTGTATCTTTTTTTTGTGTTCCAATTTTTACATTTTGAAGCTCTTTTAATGTTTGAGTGACTATTCTTGTTGCTTCATCATCTATATCAATATTTACAGCCTTATCCTTTTCTTCTTCTGTTGACTTACTTCTTTTACTATAAGGAGTTCTGAATTTTATGTCCTCAATATTCTTAGCTATGAAACTATCTCCTTCTCTGTCTCTTTTATGTACATTATCAGTATCTTTGCTTGTAGAAGCCACCTGTATTGTCTGTTCAATCTATTTTCCTTTGCCACTATCTACCTATATTACATGTACTGCCTGTGAATCATCATCAGATAGGGTGTTTAGCTCCCATTCAATTTTATTTACATATCTTTCAATATGGGGCTTAGGATCATGCAAGTAAACATGAAACTTACATTTTACCCTTGCTGCACTCAAAATACCTTGTGGGTCATACTTCCATGTAAAAATACATGGGAACTTATACTCTTTAAGTTTGACATTTATCTCATTGGCAGCTTCTCTGTTATTCACAATGAATGGCCCAATTTGATTTTTCAGCTTAAATTGGGTCTTTTTCTTGAAAGCTATGAAGTTGATTTCATCTACATTCAATAGTTGTCTCAGATATTCTAAAGCAAATATTCTTGTAGTAACAAATCTGGGTAATTTATATGGGGCCAGGGATGAGCCATACACTCTGATTTCTGTATGATTTTTATATAAATACCAATCTCCAGTTTTGTAGCTCTCTGATAACTGCAGAATTCTTCTTGTCTCATCATTGATCCTAGGGATCTCCTCTTTTTCCAAGAGATACATAGCAGGGGTTATAAATGAGTCATTGAAATCTGTAAAACTATACTTTCTGTTCCATTTCCTTAAAATAGATGACCAAAATACTACTGATAGAACTTTTCCTTCTGCATCCACTTTCTCACATTCAATTGGAAACTTATCTGTTTGATAATATAGGAAGAGGTGGAATAGATAAGAGGAGTATCTGAAAACTCCTTCTTCTGGTAATATGGATAACTGATAATGCATACTTTCAGCAATAAATCTAGCAAAATTTAACTGAATGGATGGTGATTGACCAGGGCTTAGAGTTGACAGAAAACCTAGGATAGCCACATCAGTGAATTCATCACTGGCGTATCCTAGTATGAAGGAGAGCATTGAGACAATCTGTCTAGTTTCGTTTGGGAAATCAACGGTGTCGAAAGGAGGATTTAACTTAGGAATA
This sequence comes from Pinus albicaulis, assembly GCA_034641835.2. Lineage (NCBI taxonomy): Eukaryota > Viridiplantae > Streptophyta > Pinopsida > Pinales > Pinaceae > Pinus > Pinus albicaulis. The sequence continues at coordinate 420,419,893 of CM076577.1, forward strand.
TCAACTTGATTTGGAAAAAAAGTCTGGTATATTTTGAATCTAGTATTGAACTCCAAGTCAAGATATAGTTGGGTTAAATCTTCTATTGATAGGGAAGCAGAATTGGGGTCATGATTCATTTGCAGCATGGAATTTATCGACTCTTCAGTGATGTAAAACAGGATATCTTTTTCTTTGTTTACAATACATCTTTGTTCTGGCATATAATAAGCTTGGCATAATTTGATAAAGTCAGGAACATAATGAGTGAGAGGGACAATATATCTAGGTAGATTGGATTCCCAAATTGGAATATCTTTGTCACTCTTTTCCACTGATTTGACATAGCACCAATTATAGAAATCAAGCAGGTTAAATTCTACATTAGGGTCTAGTATTCTATATTCCAGATCAACTAAAGGGTTGTTCCCTGGAGAAATGACTGGAGGCTGGACTGGTTTGACCACTTCTGTAGAATCACCCATGAGTACAGGAGTTGGTTTGTCGATTTTGATGGACATAGGCTGAGGAGTCTTTGCAGAAGAATTCTTTTGAGATTTTGGGCCTCCATTATTGGGGGTTACCTGTTTCTTGGTCATTTTTAATAATGAACGAGGAAAGCTTAAATGGTTTACTAAGTTCCTTTATGAGAAACAGGGGTTTCTTGGAGAATTTCTACTGAAAATAGGGTTTCTGAGCAGGGTTTTTAGGAAATGCAAGGAATTTAAAGCTCAGAACGTGTATTTAAAATCGATTTCAACAGAAAAATGGACCAGGGTATGGAAAAAACTGCGAGAAAGGGCAATTAGGGATTCCAGGGAAATTTTGACAGAGTTTCCCCTGAAAAATGGACACTTTTTTGCAGTAAATTTGGTAATTATTTGAAATCGACAGGAATTTTGAAATCTCAGAGAGAAAATTCGAAGAAAAGTACCTGGAGAACCAGTGGAATTCGGTTGAAGACGTTGCAGAGGTGCTCAGTCTTCAATTTTTTGAAAATGGATTCGCAGAGGACAATGTAGTACTTTTTAATGGAAATTCAGGGCAATGGGCATTGAAAAATGGTACTGGTAGGTTGAAAATGGCTCTGCAAAGTTTCGCAGGGTTCAAACGGCGTGATTTTGAGGAAAAACGGTTCTGCAATGTTTTTACAGGTTTAAAGCGAAAAGGTGAAAATTTGAATGAAAAATATAATTTTAATGTATTAAACGATGGTATAACCATAGTTAAATGACATTAAACTCGGGTTAAACGGGTGAGGTTTAGGGAATACTGCCAGTGGTATTCGCGAGGGTAAATGGTGGTAAGCGAAAACTAGCTTTTCGAACGCGATACAACGTGGCGGCGACACGTAAGCGCGGGTGGTTTGGAAAAACCACCCATTTCGCACGGCTTTGCCAAAACATCAAATGATTACTTTATGAGAGAGAAAATGTATTAGCGCCGTCGGATCTGGATTCAACGAGCGAACGACCACGATCAAAAGGAAAGGTGCGGGGAAAAGGTAAGTTATTGGGTTCACTTTGGGCCATTGATCTTGGGAAACCGTCGCTATACCGACATTTAGAGAAAAGTGTCGCAATACCGACACTTAGAAAAAGTGTCGCAATTGCGACACTATCCCCCAAAGCATCGCTAGACAGCTGCCTCCAAACGTCGCAATTTCCTCCAAACGTCGCTATTATATGTTTTATGAAGATATGGTAAGGAACTCTCTCTTGTTCTTCTTAGAAATAATTATATATAATTTTATTTTATTTTTCAAAATAGATTAAAAAAATTATATGAGAAAATTTATTAATTCATCAATATGTGTGTGTTGTGAGGATTAATTTCATAGTTCAACTTAATGGTTCATTATATAATCATGTGAGCATCACCAATGATATATCTTAAAAATAAACTGAAAAGCCATGTGTACAAAATTGATGTATACTCTAGAGAGTGGTTCTCATATCACTATGTAAATTGTTGTATGCTACTTCAACAAAATTATAAGATAAACTGTAATACACATCATATATGCACCATAACAATTTCCATACAACTAATTTGTTTTAGAATACATGTGGCATTCTAGGGGTAAATTCTATATGATGTGTATATCAATCTGTTAGGTGTTGGTAAGTTGTGAGTATCTAAGAAATGATAAGGAATATCCATAAATCATGATCTTGTAATGTGATTATAAATTGTGTCTATAATTTCCATAAAATGTATAAATTATTTGTTTTAAAAAAATCAACACAATCAACCCTAAATAATGCTCATGATGTGGAATTTCATTGGCGAAACCAAAATTATGGTCACATGTCCCATTTCTATGGTAATGGTGATCATATATATGTTGTAGCGACACTTGATGAGTAATTAAATAAATCTCAGAGTGTGACTCATTGTGCCATATTTTTTTAAAGCATGATTTGTTTTCCTAGTTTTTACTAAGTTGTTAACATATTTTATTCATTTGGAAAGCTAATTAATGATGCTTTAAGTAATTAGGACCTAATGAGAGATCATCTTCACATCTTCACTGAAATATATTTGGTAATTGTAGTCACTATATGGACCACACATGTATGCTACTTAAGAAAAATTGAAATATAAACTATAATACACATCTTATATCTGCCATAACAATTGTCATACAACTTATTTACTTCTAGATACATATGAAATACTTCAGGTAAATGCCATATTATGTGTATACCAATATAGTAGGTGTTGGTAAGTTGTGAGGATCTAAGAAATGATAAGGTATCCACACATTAGTAGTGCCCTGGTGAATTTTTTGCATAATTTTCTATTTGTTGTAATTTTGTTGCTTGGATTTGTTATAGATTTCAAATAATATATACAATTATCTACCAATTGTTCTTTATAAAGAATAAGTACAATAAGTAGTCACCTAAAAGTGAGCCATGTGAAAATATTGGTAACATGAGTAACCTGGTAAGCTATAAATGAAAAGTGAATAACCTCCACTCACCAACAAGTGGCAGGCAGGGTTGGAATTTGGATTTCTCTTTACCCGTCACACAATTTTTTTTGACGTTTTGGTCATTATTTTTCTAGTCAATAAACATTACGTTTAAAATTTTTCACTTCATTAATGATGTTCTTTTAATAAATTAACCCTTCACCAATAAAAGTTTGATTAAAAAAATTGGACGCTCTTCCATTTTCTTTGGATTTTGGAGTGTGATATATATGTGTCGTGGACTTTTAATACCTAAAGTTTCAAGAGAAATAATTGATTCTTGTCAAACTAATATTTCATCAATATATGCTATGATCTACTAAAAATTACTTCAAAAATCAAGTAACCTTCCAATATAAAGAAAAAAACATGAACGAGCTTTCCCTAAATTGCAATAAATTTATGTTTATTATTAATATTGCACAATATGTCCTATAAAAATTGCATAATCGGACTAAGAACAAATCCTCAGTGCATTTTTTATTGTTGTTGTGATTAAAAATTTGAGCCAAAGAACGCTAAGGCACTCAGAGAAATCAATCTATGTATTATTTCTCACAAAATCATGTTGAGTAGCGGAGACTAAGCGCTAGATTTTTATCTATCCTCAATCTCTCTATTAATTATGTCTATGTAGTTATAAGAATAACAAGCCAAAGAAATCTCAAGCTTCTAGAGAAATTAGTCTCTGTGTGCAGAAATTGATGATTAATGTTGACTAAATGTTATACCATTTGAAATTGCTGAGCGAAATTAATCAGGCCATGATGTACCATTTGTCAGTATCTATTTTCTCATGTATGAAAGTTGATGTACCATTGAAAGTTTAATAATTCTATTGAAAGTTTAATAACTATATATATATATATATATATATATATATATATATATATATATATATATATATATATATATATATATATATATATATATATATATGTATATATATATATATTATATATATACATATACATATATATATATATATATATACATATATACATATATATATATATATATATATATATATATATATATATATATATATATATATATATATATATATATATATATATATATATAGATATATATATATGTATATATATATATATATATATATATATATATATATATATATATATATATATATATATATATATATATATATATATATATATATATATATATATATATATATATATATATATATATATATATATAAATTTAATGATTAATAATAATTAAATTAAAATTCTTAAAAGATAAAATAAAAGCCTAATAATCACGAACTATTATGATAATTTAAAAATATAGAACTCAGGCTGAACATAGTTACAAAGATACCAAGAAAAGAAGAGTGCATGTGCATGATAACCTCTTTCTTAACAACCTATGAATGCCATTCTCAATGAAGACTCAAGACTCAACTAGATTGGATTGTGTATCAAAACAGTAGGAATGAATCAAAGTTCAATGAATGAATAACTTGATTGAGAAAATTTATAGGGAAAGGTAACTTGACTATAAATCTACTAAACCTCACTTCCATGATTAAAAAAACACCCCCACCTTCTCAGTGGTCCCATCATGGTCCACCTATTGAAAAACAACCAACAAATATTATTTTTTTTATATTTTTGCATGGCCATTGGACAATGATTTACTATGGTTTTCCTACTAAATTCCAATGGATGATTATTCAAAAATATTGAGAATTAGTTTAGCCTCAAGGAATAGCCAAGAGTCTTACTGGATAATTATAGATTACCTCTCCATTGGATGATTGTACATTTTTCATCTACTTTTTCACGTGAGTTTCAGTTGATGCTAGATCTTTGCCTTCTATTTCTTTAGTGAAGCTAAGAGTTAACTTTGATCTTACATTAATAACTATAATTGCATGAATATCCATGCTTTTATAATTCCCCACTGTGGTCAATGTTGATGTATGGCCTTGGCCCATTGATCTTACAATTAACTCACTATTCATATTCAATTTTCTCCAGTTCAGCCCAATAAAATAAGGAAAATAGAAAATGAAGTCCTGATTTATCTTTCCAGTGCTCCTACATAATACAAATACTCTTAAAAACCAATTAATATATAAATTGTCATCATTCACGCTAAAATTAGTTTGAATTTTTATAATGAATCTACTTACAATTAATAGATTACATTGCTCACAGAAAAAGAGATAATTTAGAACTATGATTTCACAATAATAAATTATCGGGCTCCCACAGGGCGATGAACTTGGTCAGATGTGACCCTTCTGCAGCAGCTCCTGAATCTGCCTCTTGATTTCATCGTTCTCCAGAACAGAGCACCGATAGATCGGTCCGTTGGGTAGCGGTGCACCTGGGGTCAGATCAATCGGGTGCTTGACTTGACAGTGTAGAGGAACCCCTATGGGTGAGGTGAAAATGTCCCCGTACTCCTCAACAACCTTATCCATTTGTTGTTGTCGTGCAGAGGAGCCTTTTCTGGAGGTCGTGGCCATAGTCTTCTTCTTGCCCTGGGGGCGGATCGTTAGGAAAATGAATTTCCTGGTTTGATAAATGAGCTTACTGCATTGTTTTGCAGTAAGAAAAGAGATAGTAGTGGGAGGTGGTACCTCTGGTATCCTATACAACTTATTTCCCAAAGTAACAATAACAACACGAGGCCGAGACTCATACATCGCATGACGCTTCCACAAGTATGGTTGTCCTAATAATACATCAGAAACATCAATAGGAACAATGTCGCATAATACCTCATTCGTGAAGGGCTTGATGCTATAGGGAAGGCGGCACTGCTGGCTGACGCAGAGATCTCGTCCTTGGTGAAGCCACCCGATGGTGTATGGATGTGGGTGAGCTGTGGTCGGAAAGCCCAATCGCTTCATGGCATCTGCCGAAATGAGGTTCTTTTGGCTCCCATTGTCGACAATGAACTGTACCGGGGAGCCCTTTACCCACATCTGGGAGTGGAAGAGATGTTCCTCCTCCTCCGGATCTTCTGGTTCCTCCTTCTGGATCTTTGTAGTGGCAACAGTGGCATTGGGATCCGCATCAATAATTTGTTTCCCTTTGTCATTTCCCTTGTGTGGTTTTGATTTAGATTCAGAGCATGCATCTGACTCAGAAGCCTGCATCTCGGCCACCAGCGACTGCTTGGCCCGACACTCACTTGTGTTGTGAGTGGAGCTCTTATGGAACTCACACCACATTCCCATGTCCTTCTTTGGCTTTGCGGTGTTGTTATTTTCTTGTGGCTTCGACAGGTTGTCTTGAGTCACCGTGCCTTGGCTCTGTCCTTTGTTCTGTGGTTTGGGAGCACCTTTCCCTTGCTTTTGATTCACAGATCCAAAGTCTCGCTTCTTCTTTTTGAATTTCTGCTCAATCTTGGGAGCATACTGGTATGCCGTACCAAGCGAGGAGATGTCGAGGAACTCCATTACCTCTTGAATGTATCTGTGCAAAAAACTGCGATACTTTAGCACCAGATGTTTCTCTGAATCTTTGATACCCAACTTGGTGCGTAGTGTATGGAACAGATTCGTCAGCTCATGCACATCTTGATCCCTTTGTTGCCGCAGCGTGGTCCATTGTATGTACTTGTCCTCATAGCTCCCCACAGGATAGTATTGTTCCTTGACGGCGTCTCAGAAATAATTCCAGGTGGGTACGACCGAGAACAGAGAGGGTTCTGTCTCTTCCTTTTTCTCACAGTGGCTTTCTTACCAGTCCTTGACATGGGGGGCAGCTTTGAGGAGTGCAAAAATAATCTTCTCCCTATTGGAAAAGTCATGAACCGAGAAATATCCTTCTAATAGATTCAACCATCTATCTATGACATCTGCATCTATTTGAACCTCAAATATGGGAATGTAAAAATTTACTTGTATCGTAAAAGGAGTCGCACCTCCAGAGTGGCTGCTGGATGCAGATGCACCACTGGTGGGTAGCTGTTGAAGGATCTGGGCAAAGTTATCCATCATCGCGTTCCTTTGTTTTTCGAGGGCCTCCTTAAGCAATATTTTGATAGGATCTCTTGCTCCCTCATCTTTCTTTTCGTCACCCATGGGCGTCTATCGGGGTTTGCGAGGCTGATCTTGCAAAGGTTCCACCAGATCGAGCCCTAACTCCTTATACCCCAACCTCGTTGGGGACATGTAAAGAATGATCGGGAAAAAGCAGAACGCTCTAATACCACTGATCCGGATTTATGCAGGAACGCAAAAGAATAAACACATAACCATAAATACAGAGATGCATTGGAAATAACACTTCATTTTATTAATATCAAAGAACTAAAATTTTCTTATAGACAGAATGGAAATAAAACTAGCTAGGGCACTTGTAGCTATCTCTGAGGAGAGATGTGGTGGCTATAGGCCTCTGAACTGAGTTACAATGAGGCTCGAGGGCCTATTTATTATTGAGAAACAATGGAGAACCCTAAACATCCAAAAACCTAACCCTAGGAGATGAAGTGCCAAGACTATGGGCCCCGTTTGGGTAAATTGGTGTTTCAACTTCCTAGGAACGTAACTTTGGCATACTATCTATGTTTGACGCACATGATACATCATTAGAAAGATCTATCTGAGGACTAAAACTTTCGCCACAAATATAATTCTGGAATGGAATGATACAAAATGATATTCGCTAGAGGCGCGATGCCCAAAAAACGTCGTTTAGGGCCTCAAAACGACTCCGGAAGTTCAAGACCCGAAAAACTGCTAAAAATAGTAAGTTGTGCTGAAACTGAAAAACTAGAAGAGACAATGGTGGGGCCCCAAGTGGAATAGGCGGGTGGCCACCAGTATCCACCTGGATCATTGAGTGAGCCAAAAAAGTAACTTTCCTTACTTTTTGAGTACAACCTTGCAATTGCGAAGAGGACTAGTGTTGCAAAATTATTGGTAAGTGGAAATTAAAGGGCGTAAGAACGTTTTTGAAAAAAATTCAAATGTCAAAATTAAGTCTTCTATCCTTCCTAGCACCTCATGGAAAACGGGAATCCGCAAATTCTAGTCGTCAAATATGTACAAAATGCCTTATGACGGGCAAAATGGAGGACTGGTCCTATGCTGCTACATGATTTAAGGTTTCATGTGGCAACAGGGAACTTTGTATAGTTTTTCAAGGATAGGAAAGGAGAATATTGTCAGTTAATCATCACATGAAACTTCATCACCATTTGAAAATTGTGTCCTAATTTGAAAAAATAAGACTACCCAACTATTTCATTATTTAATTTTGATTGTGTAATACAAAAAAATATCCTAGATAACTTAAATAATGTAAGCACTTTTGCAAAAATTTAGTGGAGAGAACCTTCAATTACATTTATTTGGAAGTTCCACTTGCATTTTAAGCCATTTTAATTAGTCTTTCATGGCTATCTAGTAAAAATTTCAACCTCTTGTAGAAATTTGTTTGTCACTTGTATTAGAAATGAAAAAATCAAATGTAAATAAAAATGATTTGAAATGCTAAAATTCAAATGCGCGGTACATAAAAATGTTTTTTTTTAAAACTACATTAACGTCTGATATCACGCGCGCATTCACCCTCAGCTCTTACAGAACAGCATTTTCCCTCAGCATTCACCCTCAGCTCTTGCAGAACAGCATTTGCTCTCAGCATTCGCCCTCAGCTCTTGCAAAACAGCATTCACCCTCAGTTCTTGCAAAATGGTAAGTTCTTACTATAGGCCCTTCCTCCTGTAGTAGGGTTGACCCTATTTGGGTTTTTTTGGAGCCTCTGAGAATACAAAGGTTGTGATTGATTACGGGGCACTGCCTATATTTGTGGAACTTCTTGCCTCTAGGAATGATAATGTTTGAGAACAGGTAGCACATTCATTTTAGAGGCATAAAATTATTCTTCCCAACTATCTTTATACGTCTGTAATTTTGGAATTTGATTTAAAAAACTACTACCCAACTTTGAGTTCAACTGGTGTTCGTGTAAGGCTTTTTGGGCTTTGGGAAATATTGCTGGAGACTCTGCATCATTTAGGGATCTTGCCCTAGTCATGGAGCTCCGAGGCAGGTGCTTGCCCAGTTGAATGATACTGCTAGAATTTCAATGATACGAAATACTACATGGGCTCTGTCAAATTTTTGCCGTGGTAAACCCCAACCACTATTCGAACAGGTAAGCAGAATACATTTTCTGCCTCTTCTTCTTAGTTCACAGATACTGTGGATTTTTTTTTATAGATCTTGGTGCTTGGTAGATTTGGACATAATATGGACCTAGGCGCTTTTTCATTACAATGACTCCATCATCATGTTTTAGAAAATGCTCAGAAATTTGGGTTTCACAAGGGGATTACCCTTGCTTGCAATTATCGATTATCAATCACATTCAAAAAAATTCTTTCGTAGCATTGCTGAGCTCTTTGTAGGTGAATTTCTGAGGCAATTTCACAATATCTGAACTAAATTTGTCTGTCCTTTTCAATACTCTGCACTTGTAACAGAACCAGAAAAACAATCTAGTGGCCAATGCAACAAAAACAACACCTCCTGTTGCAATGCCTGCAATTCACCCTCTCTGCACGCATGAATGACTATGGCACCCTCTTTTGTGAACAGGTACTGGAGCTAAAGGTATTGGTTTCCATTAGGATCGTGGAATTCAACATCCAAAATAGTATCAAATTCCACTACAATAGTATTCCCCAGCGAGGGCAACAGTTCATTGAGACCTATTGGACTCATCACCCCCAAATAGCCTCCAGGGCTACCCAGAGTGTGATCATCTAGAGCAATAAAAAATGCTCATCCATCCCCAATTGAAACAAGAACAGGACCCACATTGGTTACAGAAAAGGAGAAACATGTTTTGAAAGAAGAAGAAACTTTTGTATTAGGGTCCAGAAATCTAACTGGTCTATTGTACAATGCCCTACCTGCACTTCAAATTGGTACTCCTAACTCCATGCTAAGGCTCACTGTGCCATTCTTCAGATGAGCATCTTAACCTAAAGTTTGATTCCAAAAAACCCAAGTCCCCTGTTCTATGCCCAAGACCTCTGTTACAACGAGTAGAGTTCTGAGCGAAATACTTCACAATAGGAAGAAAAAGAAACATCACAAAATTGCTCCGCTTTAGACTGATAATTTTCTGTGCGAAAATTCAATTGCGGACAGTAAAAACATAATATCAAACATAACCAATCCACAATGGAATTTGAACATGAGGATTTATAACCACAGAAAACCCTCTCCAGGTTAAAAGAATTCCAGAATGGCTTTAAGATTCTACTAATGAACGCTTACAACACCATAGAAATTACTGTCACAATGAAATCTGCTGGAAGCAAAGCCCTTGTACAGTTTCTAAATTTCCACAGTGGAAGCAAGAATCTTGCTATCTCTCATGATCTGGTTCTGTGGTCAAATCCTTTGCTATGGCTGTCTTGTTCTGCTAAACATGGATCTGTCTTAGCTTTGGCTCTGGTTCTCATTTAGGATCGTGGCTATCCGATCTTACTGTGGCTTTGACTATACAAACTTGTTCAATAGGAAAATGTTGACTCTGCTATATATAGGAGCTTCAATGGGTGCTCTCAATCACTTTTTGGGCAGCTTTTTTTTGTCTCTGATTCAAGGCAGAACTATGTTGGCCTTGGTTTTTTAGTCCTTGGAACTTAGTTCTCTCATATTTTCCATCCTATCCCCAGTTTTCTACCGAGAAAGACATAACTTCACGATATCAAAATTGACTATTTTTGGCCATTTATCTTTAGTAATGGTACATCCTTAATTTGGTGCATTCGTACAGTATCTGAAGAGCACTCTCAAGCTATTATTCAGTAATTTAGCATAACTACTACATTTAACTGCCATGCTCTAATATTTATATCAACCATAAGCATTCTTAAGGTAGTTCAACGTTTGTGAAGTAGAAGGAATGCTTCTGACAACTTCTTATCATAGTGGTACAATTCTGTTCGCAGTTTATCTTTTATAAACCTCCAATTTTCGAAATGTAGTAGAGACTACAGTTTGCATCTGAAATTTTGGACAAATCTGTTTATTATTCTATAGAAAATGCATTAAGAATAAAAAAAGCCCACAATTTGTAAAAAGACCACAATTTTGTAAAAAGCCCACATTTTGTAAAAAGCTCACAATTTGTAAAATGCCCACTTTTATTTTCTTTTTGCTTATATATTGAGCTCCCATTGAGTTCAACAAGTCTTGGGTTTTCTACACCATCGAGAGAGATTTATTGTTTTCTTTATAGGATAATTTGCATCAATGGAAGAAAACATTGGAGCTGGAAAAACAATTCAAAAGGGTGAAAGGGGTGATGGCAGAGTTTATTGCCCTTGTAAAAAATGTTGTATGAGAAATAATGTTAGAGTTTTAATAGCAACAGCAACAATGCATTGTAGGAAATATCGGCACATTGATGGTGGATCGAATGACTATCGTCCCGTGGTAATTAATTATCTATCTTCATTTTGATTATATCGTAAAATTTTATATTATTTTAATATTTTTTATATGCGCACTAATGTTTAATTATTAATGTTTGTAATTTTCATAAAGGCACAGTTGCCCCCCAACTTTTTGCAGATGATCAACCAGCTTCCACATCAAAATAGTAGTAGATTAGATGATGTTGCACCAGTACAAGAGAATATTGCAGCAAATATTAGTATTGGAAATGATGTTGTACAAGGTGAAGAACATGAAGCGAATGATGAAGGTAATTTTAATGATCGCATGGAGGTAGATCATGATGAAAGTAATGAGACAATTCACATTAATGATGGGACAAATCAAATGCTCCAAGACTTGTATGGTGAGTCAGATGATGATGGTGGAGATAGCAATGATGGTATTTATGATGTACCTCTGATTGAAAGGTCAAGTGAACGACTTTTTGAACACTCAAATGCAACTCTTCTCTCTGCTACATTGTTGCTGGTGAACTTAAAGGTTATGAATAATTTGTCGAACAGATGTATGGCACAACTCCTAAGGTATGCAATATGTATATATGATCACATATATGTAAATGTTGATTATTTTCCCTTTTTTTAGTTGTAATAAATGTGTAAAATAATAACTTATATATAAGTTATTATTTTACACATTTATTACAACTAAAAAAGGGAAAATAATCAACATTTACATATATGTGATCATATATACATATTGCATACCTTAGGAGTTGTGTCATACATCTGTTCGACAAATTATTCATAACCTTTAAGTTCACCAGCAACAATAGCAGAGAGCTGGTGAACTTAAAGGTTATGAATAATTTGTCGAATAGATGTATGACACAACTCCTAAGGTATGCAATATGTATATATGATCACATATATGTAAATGTTGATTATTTTCCTTTTTTTTAGTTGTAATAAATGTGTAAAATAATAACTTATATATATATATATCATAGTTATCAAAACCGGCCAGTCAGGACAGCTGCCGGTTGGAACCGGCCTTGCAACCCGGTCAATAGCCTATTCTCACCTGTTTTGGCCGGTTAACTGGGCCTAACCGGCCGGTTAAGTAAGGAACCGGCCAGTTTATGCATAAACCGGTCAGTTCTGTACTTAACCGGCCAGTTAGGTGCTCCTCCATGAGTTGCAAATTCCTCAGTGTCTCCTCCATGAGCTGCAAATTCCTCTATTATACTAGCAACAAAATTGTCTAATAACTCATACTCAACACCTTATAGTAGCAACAATACACATGATGACTGATAAATACAAGGCTGGCTAGCATAAAATCCCTGGCAGCATGCAACTCATCAAGTGTACTTGATGACAATTTCTGTTCTCAAAACAATCAGCACCAACCTTATTTCACACTCAGCTAGGAACTGTCAGACCCTCTCTCTCTGCTCACACATAGCAGCATCATAAATACAAAACCTTTCACACAGCATACAAGAAATTTGATCATGGCATCAAGACTGATGCAAATGGTCTGACACCACTCAAGGGACAACAACATACAACCTAATGAAAATGTGACTGGCAATAATAAATTAACCACTAGAAAATTCCCACTTGGAAATGCACTAAACTGGCTACTGATTTTTCTGGGTTTTAATGAATCTTTTCAGTGATAAATTTTGTCAAACACATTGTGAGCAGACTGCTGAAGTTTTAATGCTCTCTCAACTTGTTACAAATAGCACTAATAGTGGGTTTCATAAACCAATTCAATACCTCTAAGTGTTGTAGATGTTTTTCTAGAAATTTATTGGCAAGAAAACATAGATAATGAAGAATACAAGATCTTCAAAATGCTGGTCTGATATATATATATATATATATATATATATATATATATACTGAACCCATAATTGTCTTTAAGGCTGATACAATGAATTGACAACAGATCTGAGCAGGGACAGATTGTATATTATAATATTAACTCAGCAATAAAACACAGTGAATAATATAAGAGAAACCCGATACATTACTTCAAAAAGTTTGCTTATGTATTTTTCGATGATATGTATTGCATTTGGTGCCATTTTGATATATTCACCTTTGCATGGTATATAAATGAGCAAAATTTTCATATTTTGTCTCTATTGGCTTGGAATCATGGTTGCAAATCTTAAAAATAGTTTTTTTTTTTTCATTTTATTAAAAAATAATTATTTAATGTATTTTTTTTAAAACCGGTTCATTGAGATCTGACCGCTACCGGTTAGACCAGTTCCGGTTCGAAACCCAGTTCATTAGCTCCACCGGTCTGGTCACCGGTTCCGATTTTAATAACTATGATATATATATATATATATATGATTAATAATCTTTACAAGACGCTATTTTTTGTTTCTGTTGTAGATTGTTGGGTGAATATTTGTTACCATCACCAAATACTTTACCTCGAACATATCGAGATCTACGTGCTATTATGAAACACTTTGGAATGGAATATAACACTATAGATGCATGTCCTAAAGATCATATTATATATTATGGAGAACATGCGTTGAAAACAGAATGTCTGAAATGTGGTACCAGTAGATATCAAACAGATCAACTAACCAAAAAGGTGCCTCAAAAGGTTCTTCGTCATATTCCCATAATTCCACGTTTGCAGCGAATGTTCAGGTGTAACAGCATAGCACAGTTTATGGATTACCATTCAAAGAATAGAAATGGAGATGGTGTTCTTCGAATGCCTGCAGATGGTTCTGCATTTAGAGAAATCGAGGAAAAATATGTAGATTTTAAAAATGAACCTCGTAATGTCAGGCTTTCATTGGCAGCTGATGGTGTTAATCCATTCGTAGAGCTTAGATCTACTTACTCAGTGTGGCCTATTTTCGTTATCAACAATAACATTCCTCCTTGGATGTCAATAAAGAGGGAGCACATAATGTTGACTATGATTATTCCAGGTAGTTGATACATTATTTCTTTGAATGTAACATTTTCATTTCTCTCGTTGTTTGAATAAATATATATTTTATTTATTTACTTACTTATATATACATATATCATGGGAGTAATTATTATGTACCATAATTTTGAACAATTAGGTAAGTACCAGGTCAAAGATATGAATGTATATATTGAGCCTCTTATCGATGAGCTAATACAGTTATGGCATGGCATCACTATGTATGACATCACTAAACCAATCAAGCAAAAGATATTTCAATGTCGTGGAATGCTTGTATGGACAATTCATGATGCCCCAGGACTAACACATGTTTGTGGTATGTAATATTTCATTGCACTTTAATATAATACATAATTATCTAAATTAGATATACCATATTGCATGTTTTAAAAATGATCTCATAGTATATTAATTGTTATTGATCCATCTATTGCAGGTCTTCAAACAAAGGGTATATTTGCATGTCCAGTTTGTGGCCCTAAGATGAAGTATCATCATTCGCCAGACTTAAGAAAGATGGTGTTTGATGAGTTTAGGCACTTCCTCCCTAGGAACCATAAGTATCGTACTACTGAAAAACATCTTTTCAATGATAAAGAAGAAACTAGATTAAAACCACGAAGAATGACACCTCAGTTGTGGATGTTGGAATATAACAGAATTAATAATCGTTGAGCAGCTAGTACGTAATTTGTGTGTGTGTGTGTGTATATATATATATATATATATATATAATTTGTTTATGTAATGTTTGGAATTTTTGTTTTAACTAATGAATTTATTTTATTGTATTTTATAATTAAAATTGTTTTGATTTATTTTATTCTTTGATATCAAGGTCATCGTCGCCGTGAAGGTACTAATATTGTACTTCCACCTGTAATGAAATGTTATCCTTCTCAATTTGCGAGGTTGCCCTACTATGAGGACCTAAAAATAGCTCATTTGTTTGATACAATGCATGTCGGGAAGAATGTGACAGAAACGTTATGGCGAACCATAGATGGTGCACATGATAGAGATAAAATTGACAAAATTTGTGCTGACATTGAGAAATCGAATCATGCAATGAAAAGTGTGATCGGCGAATCAAATAACAATGGAGGTCGAAATTATAATAATATTCCATGGTTATTAATAGAACAACAAAGCAATGATGTAAAAGAGGTCGTTAGAAGAATTAAATTTCCAACAGGTTTTGCTTCAAACATAAATAATATCTTAACGAAGAAAGGTGACTTCAGTGGGGTGAAAACACATGATTGGCATACCTTTGTTAAGGTAATTTTTTTGGTATACGTTTTTGTATGATATTGCTTGAATACATATTTTAAATTTTCCTTTTATTTGTTTAATTTGGAAACCAATAACAATTCATTTTTTATTGTTATAGTATGTTCTACCTGTATCTCTCCCAAACGACTTCGACAACAATGTTAAACAAGTTATATATGGTCTTAGTAAATACATGAGGTAAGTAGTTTTGATTTATATGCAAAATCTAATTGCTAAAATTTCTTTTCGTACTTGATGAAATGATGTATTAATTTACTGATAATGAAATATATATTGTGTTTCATTGAAATAACCTTGCGTAATGATTTGGAGATGGTTGTCATTGAAATAAATCCATCAAGATGAAATAAAGTATTGGAAGAGAGAAATTCCTCGGCTAATGTGTGAAATGCAAAAGTATATACCTCCAAAAATTTTCAATGCACAAGAACACTACTTGATACACCAAGTTGAGGAGATTGAAATGTGTGTACCAGTACACACAAGGTCACTGTGGATGGTCGAGAGGCACCTGAAATCCTTGAAGGCTTTGGTTAAACAAAGAGCACGACCTGAGGGTTCTATGGTGGAGGGATATGTGGTATATCAATCCATGGTGTATATTAATCATTATCTTCCTAACTTAGCTGCGCCAGCCATGAAGGCAGTGGATTGCATTTGGGATGTGAACTCCATCAAAAAATTTGAAGAGGAGCACCTGTTGGGAAAATGTAGAATGAAGAAAGTGAGAGGTAAAAGATTTATTATGTATAATACATATAATGTTTCATTTTTTTACATCATGTATATGATCATTATATTCATTTAGGTCTTATTCTTTCATAGTTTATTAATTAATATAATTTACCATGGTTATAAGTAATATTTATTAATATTGGTGAATTATTATTTTTTTATTCAGGTGCTCAAGATTATGAGGCACTACTTTTATACATTGCAAACAATCTTGAGTGAATGAGTGAATGGATTGAAACATGTAAAGCACGTAACGACGGTAGGTTATCATGACAACTACTGTCTGAATTGATTAGAGAAGTGTATCGTAGTGGAGATGGGAACGTTACAGACAGGGAAATCGATTTAGCATATGGTTTGAAAGATAGAAAGGTAAGCAATTAATTCACCTATTTTATTCATTACTTATTTTATACTATATTTATAATGTGACAAGAAGTTTTATTTTTTAGTTAATTTTCATGCTGTGAAGCTGGGTTACACTTTTTGCCCTTTTTTGAGAAAAATTTTTCATTTTTTTCGGTTCTTCAACTTTCTGCAAACTATAACAATTTTTCTGTGTAGAATTTCATTTTGCGGTAAAAATAAAAGTTGTGAGAAATTTTGTTAGCTTTCTATTACTTATTTTTTGAAATTTTTTTATGCAGATTTGATATGTCAACTTAGCTTTTCTTTGAGTGTGTGTTTCTTAACAATCAAAGAATTCATAAGAAGTCATGTTATGTGGCAACGTTGTATTCATTGAAAATTTTTGTTTTTGAAAAAACAAAATGTGTTACAACAATCTAGACAGAGTCTACTTTGGTTTCGTCATATTTACAAAGCCAATGGATGCATATCATAATTACTAGAATTTTTTGAACTGGACCAATACGAAAAACTGCGTATTTTTGATATGTTTCGCGTGGCAACAAATTTCTTAAGATATAAGTTATAAACTAAAAATATAAAAGCTACCCATTAGAGTCAACGGACCAATGTAATGCCCCATAATTTTTTCAATTTTTTTTACAATGTATTTTGGGAGACACAAAATTTTGATTTCACTGAATCACGATGACCCTCAAAAATTGTTTGCACTCATTTTATTAGAAAAATAATTAAATTAATAAACGTTTACGAAATTCCATAAAATTTATATATCCTGAAAGTAGATTCAATTCTGAAAATGCTTGTCTTGGTTCCGACAGTTAATTAACAAGTTTTCATGGAGTTTAATCAGTCCAAAGTTGCAGAACCGTTTTCAGAGATTGGTTCTGCGTAATTGGTGACACGTTAGTTCGGCCGAACTATTGGTGAAAGTTCGGCCGAACTATGTTTTCCGCTTACGAGCCGCTAAAACTAACGTCTTAATAGTTCGACCGAACTTCTTATCAAAATTTCGGCCGAACTATTGTGCAATTCTCCGTCGGCCGGAAATTTTTGTGGAGCCCCCTACAAAACACACATTTCGCGTCAATATAAATTGCCGCGAAATGATTGACAATTTTCGCACATTTCACACTTCATTTCATTTTAAAACTTGGTTTGAATTCAAAAACTTTTCTTCAAAGTTTGGGTTTAAAAAAATTTTTTGGAAGACATTTTCTGGAGGCGGCGTGATTTTTCTTGGAGGTTCAAAGTTTGAGTTTAAAGAACTTTTTTGGAAGACATTTTTTGGAGGCGACGTGATTTTTCTTGGAGGTATGTACGTGTTTTGTGTTAAAATAAATCTTTTGAGCTTTTTTTTTCAAAAATTTTTCTTCACATTTTGGATTTAAAGAATTTTTTTGGAAGACATTTCTTGAAGGCGGTGTGATTTTTCTTAGAGATATGTACGTTTTGGATTGGATTACGTATTTTTTAGAATTTTTTTTTTAAAATTAAATCTTTTGTGATATTGTTTGTAATTGAGTTATTGTCTAATTTTTTGAAGGAAATTTTTTGAACCTCATACCCTATTATCATGGGAAATCGAAGAACTTGTGTGAGAAAATATGATTGAAAAAGAAAGCCTGAGGAACGTAGAGAAGAGACGAGACAATATCGCAAAAGAAAGTTAGAAGCTCTCTCAAATATTGAAGAGGAAAATCAACCTCAAGCGGAAATTGAAGCAGGTATGTAAATGTAAATATTACATGATCTATTGATATATATTTAAAATTTTCCTAATATAAAATATGAAGCTTAATTTTTATTTGATGAACTAGTTTGAAAAATATTTTGTTTGATGTAAACAGACAGAGATATTCCTCAAAATATTGAAGAAGAAAATCAACCTCAAGCAGAAATTGAAGCAGGTATGTAAGTGTAAATATTATGATCTATTGATATATTTTTAAAGTTTTTCCAATGTAGAATGTGAAGCTTAATTTTTATTTGATGAACTAGTTTGAAAAATATTTTGTTTAATGTGAACAGACAGAGATACTCCTCAAAATATTCAAGAAGAAAATCAACCTCAAGCAGAAATTGAATCGGGTATGTAAATGTAAATATTTTGATCTATTGATATATTTAAAATTTTCCTAATATTTATTGACATATTTATTAATTTAGTTATTTATTGAATATGTACTATTTTTTCGAATATGTACAGATGAAATCACTATCGATAATGAGATGTTAGAAAATGTCGACACTCACACATATGGAGATAAAAAACCTGACTATGTTATACGATATCGTGTCGATAAAATTTTGGAAATGTTTTTTAAAACTGAACAAGTGACAGCTCAAGCTCAAATGTTGAAAGGTCTCCTATCATCAAGGAAATTAAAAGAAGCGACGACACTATTGGGTATTCGAAAATCAACCAAAGATAAAAAAATGAAAGAAGAGGTGATAAAAATATGAGTAGTGCTATAGAGTCAATTAAGAGATCTAGAG
This sequence comes from Pinus albicaulis, assembly GCA_034641835.2. Lineage (NCBI taxonomy): Eukaryota > Viridiplantae > Streptophyta > Pinopsida > Pinales > Pinaceae > Pinus > Pinus albicaulis. The sequence continues at coordinate 420,439,143 of CM076577.1, forward strand.
ATAAAGATGTTTCAAATATACGTAGAGGAATACAAATGGCAATGGTTTCACCAAGTACTCAAGAGAATCGTTTGAATCTAACATCTATGTCACGAGCACTGGGAACCTCGCGAAAAACTCTGCACAAACATCGAAAATTTCGACTGCAAATAGACGTAAATGATGAACTCGCTTGTTGGAGAGCTATTTGTAGGCAACCATACAAAGATAGACTTGGAGAAGATGTTAAAAAAATAATATATGAATATTAGAAGAACAATTCGCGTGTTTCACCCATTGCAAGAGATGTGATGCGAAGAAGAATAGCACGAAATCAATACGAAGAACATGAAAAACATCTCTTGGAAACCACTCAAATAGAGTTATTCAACAAGTTCAAAGAAGAGAATCGTCAAATTCAAGTTTCACTCAGTGTTTTTGTTCAACAAAAACCATGGTATGTAAAACCTATCACCGTACGCGACACTTGTTGTTGCCGTTATCATGTGGAATTTGAGTTATATTATGACACATTACTTGATTTCGGTAGAACATTATGGAAGGATTCACCTCCTCCTTCCACTATCCGTGAATTCGTATCTCAAATTCTATGTGAAAGAGAAAGCGACGAACTATTTTACAAAAAGAAATGTGTTGGTGGTAAAAAATGCGATGATTGTGGAAATTTGACTAAATTTCAAAACAAATATCATATTGATATAAATGATCAATCATTGTCCAACATGAAAGTGAAATGGAAGAGATACAAATATACCAGTACATCGATTCAAAGTGCAGATAGTGTTAAAAGAATCTAATTACGAGAAGACGAAAATTTTCTAATAGAATTTTTGAGAAAGTTTGAAGCAAAAATTTACAAATACACCATGCATTCCCATAGAGCTCGATGGCAAGACTTGCAATTCAAAAAATCTCGTGAAGTTTTTCCACCAGGAACCATTTTGTCAGTGATTGATTTTGCAGAAAAATACACATTTGTTCCACAATAAGAAATTCAGAGTGGATACTATCACTCTGACCAAGTCTCCATGCTCGTCCATATTCTATATAGACATGCTGAACAAAATGTCGATCATATAGAAAGCACGAGTGAAAATCGACATATCATTAAAGAATATCATTTTTATATCGGTGACGATCGTACACATGATACATGTTTTGTACAACATTGTTTTGGAAGAATTTATGATTCATTGAAAAATTGTGGAATAACATTCAATGAACATTGGATATGGTCAGACGGATGCGCGGGTCAATTCAAATCTGCACGATCATTTTTTTGGTTGTGTCGTCTTCATAAGAAAACCTGCATTAAACATTGTTGGAATTTCTTTGAGACTGGCCATGGAAAAGGAGAACATGATGGTGCGGGAGCATGCATAAAACGAGTACTTCGAAGATATCAAATGAACCACTTTGCACGCCGACTTGTGAATGCTGAAGAAGTTGTTCAATGGTGCAAAAATGCTCTAAGCCATGAAATTAACCCATCAAGAGAAGTGTGAAGGTACATTCAATTTAATTTATATTGGAAATCTAATTTTAAACATTGTACATTTATCATGCAATGATTATTTTTAATTGTATTTTGATATCATATTTACAAATTGTTTTTCTAATTTTCCATATAAAGGTTTTTCTGGCATATTGGAATCGGAGACGTAAATAGATCAATTGGAAATGACGTTGGAACAATAAAAGGGACTCGAAAATTGCATTCAATTCAAACAAAATTGTCCACAAATGTGTTTGCATTGGATAAAATAAAATATTCTTGTTTTTGTGATGTTTGCATAGACAACACAAAATCCAATGATGTCTGTGAAAACAAAATGTATGTGAACGATTGGAAACATACAGAGCTAAATACAAAGGGAAAAATGTCTGTTGCAATGTTTGAAGAAATGGAATCGGATGAAACTACAATATCATCCGATGGTGATCGAGTTTCTGATCTTGTTAGAGAAGGTAACATTTGAATTACTTTTTAATGATTTAAAGATCTACAAATAAATTTAAATATGCATAATTAAATGTTAAATTTATTTTATTTTGCAGGAGATGTTTTTGCTGTAATTGCACCTATTGACAACGATGAAAATGTGAAGTATTATTTGATGCGTTGCACTGAACAAAAAATGAAATTATTACAAGACTATAATGATCACGGATTTCAGTATGACAAAGGGTCTATTATATTGAAAGGTTATTTTTTCAAACAAACTCGTCAAAGTGGAGACTTTGTTTACTTCGAAGACTATGAACCTGATTCCATAAGTTGTCAATATAGTCACTTGGTGTGTGCAGTACGCATAAAGTTGATAGAAGTTCAATCAAAGAAAAAATCAAAAATTAAGAAATGGAAAATGTCAAAATCCAATCATGAACGGATTATTGAGGATGGAATTCCATTAGAATTTTTTTGAGTGAAGTGTCCAACAATTTTTTATCTTTGGATTAAATATGTTTTAGACCTTTCAGTACTCAACTAAAAATTGAGCTGCTTATGTTATTTGTGGTTTGCAGATGTTACAAATTGTTTGGGTACAAGCACGTGCTCTAGTATCAACTGAAAGTAGTTTTTCTATACATGTGCATTGATTAAAAATGTTAAATATGTATTGGATATATATATATATTCTAGAATGAAATTAATTGTTCTTGTATATTAATTGTTCTTGTATATGTTCTCCGACCATATGGTACAAATTATTTCGCTTTATTTTGTAAAGTCAGATTCGGTCTCCATATGGCCTAGCCTCCAAGGGACGAGATAACAAGTGGTTGTCCCCACTTGCCCGAATCTCAGCTTTTAAGTACAATTTTACTGTTTATGTCAAGCATCTTACATGATGTCCTAGGCAAAGATAGATTCTCTTTGTTTCAAGTTTCCAGTAAAAGTTGTCACCGAATGACCTGCTCGAACTCTTGTAGTAAACACCATACCTCATCTCTCTTGCTCTCCAATATTATTAGGTTTAATTATTATAACACAAAAATCTTTCTACATTGTCAATAATTTTTTGCGCTTACACTAAAATCAATGAACACTATTAATCCAATGTCTTTACAAGTAATGTACCATCATACATGCAATTATATCAAATTAGAAATCAACATATACAATGAAATCAATGAGGATTGTCTTGTTACAAGTAACATAATTTCAATTTACCATATGTGCAAATGTAGGTTGAAACCATCCAAAACTTTAAGTTGTAAATTGAAACCATCCAAAAATTTAAGTTTTAAAATCCTTTTGATTATATATTGTGCATCATTAAAACATTTAACATTTAAAGTTCATTAAATATCACATGCAAAAATCAAGAACATGGAAGATAAGATCAAGAGGGACTTTCTTGATCCGAAACCTATTGGTTTGAAGAAAGAAAATGCAAGTGTTGGCACACTAGGATATTATAAATACTAACTTTGTAAGATCATTTGGCATTCGGAAAAATTCGAAAGTCTTAGACTGTCAATCAATTTAAAGTATCATTCACCCTAAGGAGTGTAAAATATTCAATGTAGGTTGGTGACGATGCTCACTCCTAGCTTGAAGCAGCGCCAATGACCAATTCTTTAATGAATTCCAATGCACTAGACCAAAGTTGGTTCAACCTACTTGGTTTTTCACGCAAAAAATTCCAAGGATGGACTTTCTAGACAAACTGCTGAAATTGAAAAGCTTGACATGGAGATACGACAAGGTGAACAAAGACTTCAGGAACTCTTTATGGAAAGGGCTCACTTGAAGGAAAGAAGCACCACGTTGTAGGCTAAAGTCAAGAACATGGAAGATAAGATCAAGAGGGACTTTCTTGATCCGAAACCTATTGGTTTGAAGAAAGAAAATGCATGTGTTGGCACACTTGGAAAAGAAGACGACCACACTAAGAGGATTGGTGAACTTCGTTTGGAAGGAGTCAATATATGTCGTATTGGAGAAATTAGACAGAATTCGAAAAGGAAAGAGCTTGAACCAATTCAAGCAGACCCAGGATCGAATTGTTCTATGGAGCTTCATGAGAAGAGATATGTGAAAAGCACTGTTAAGCCAAGGGCTAGTTCGAAAGACATATTGGAAGAGGAAATGTTGAAGAAGATTGCAAAAGTAAGGCACAAGACAAGGAGGAATGATGATGAAAGTTCCTTGGACTTGAGATTCATGTCTACAACCGTACATGGGAAAAAGTTCTCTGCTTTGATAGACACGGGGGCTACCCATAGCTTCCTAAGTCGAAAGGCGGCTTCATCTCTTAGAAAGAGGAAGGCTAGCATCGAGAAAGAGTTGAGTGCTTTCAAGGTAGTCAACTCGAGGATGAAAGCAGTGACTGGTGTCATGAAAGGCACACATGTGAGAGTAGGGTCATGGTTTGGAAAGATAGACTTAAGAGTCATTGACATGGATGATCATTCTATTATGGACCATACCAATGATGGACCGAGACATTCTCTTAATTCTTGTGATCAATCTTAAACTATTTTATGAAAGATAGATAAACCATTTAAATATTTAGCTCAAACTCTTGTAGTAAACACCATACTTCAAGTCTCTCTTGCTCTCGTTCTCCAATATTATTAGGTTTAATTATTATAACACAAAAATCATTCTACATTGTCAATAATTTTTTGCGCTTACACTGAAATCAATGAACACTATTAATCCAATGACTTTACAAGTAATGTACCATCATACATGCAATTATATCAAATCAGAAATCAACATATACTGTAATGAAATTAATGGGGATTGTCTTGTTACAAGTAACATTTCAATTTACCACATGTGCAAATGTAGGTTCACATTCTATCATTCATGTAGTTTTAAAAACTTCAGATGCCATGCCAATTATAATTCAAATAGATCCAACAAAAACATTTAACATTAAATATCACATGCCATGCCAATTATAATTCAACTATCCAACAAAAACATTTAACATTAAATATCACATGTCAAATGTAATTCAGATGACAACATTACTTCACATTCACATGCCAAAAGTACTAAAACCATCCAAAGAACACTGAAATCAATGAACACTATTAATCCAATGACTTTACAAGTGATGTACCATCATACATGCAATTATATCAAATCAGAAATCAACATATACTGTAATGAAATCAATGGGAATTGTCTTGTTACAAGGAACATTTCAATTTACCACATGTGCAAATGTAGGTTCACATTCTATCATTCATGTAGTTTTAAAAACTTTAGATGGCATGCCAATTATAATTCAACTAGATCCAACAAAAACATTTAACATTAAATATCACATGCCATGCCAATTATAATTCAACTATCCAACAAAAACATTTAACATTAAATATCACACATCAAATGTAATTCAGATGACAACATTACTTCACATTCACATGCCAAAAGTACTATTTAACCATCCAAAGAACACTGAAATCAATGAACATTATTAATCCAATGACTTTACAAGTAATGTACCATCATATGTATGCAATTATATCAAATCAGAAATCAACATATCCTGTAATGAAATCAATGGGGATTGCCTTCTTACAAGTCACATTTCAATTTACCACATGTGCAAATGTAGGTTCACATTCCATCATTCATGTAGTTTTAAAAACTTCAGATGCCATGCCAATTATAATTCAACTATATAACAAAAACATTTAACATTAAATATCACATGCCATGCCAATTATAATTCAACTATCCAACAAAAACATTTAACATATGTCCAAAAATATGTCCAAAAAACATACTGTAATAAAATATGTCCAAAAATTGTAAATCTCACTCAAGTATCAAATTGTATCAAGTTTAACAAATTTTAAAACCATCTAAATTTTGAAATCATATCAAATCTACTGTATATCTTGTCCATCAAATGGAGGATCTAGCCTCTGGGTCTCGGTTAGCTCCCTATCCTGTAAATAGGAAACGAACATACACAATGCACATGTACTTGAACATTAAAATTTGAAGTTTTAAAAATGAATGAGAATATATATATCTAGAACTTCATGTAAAAAACAAAATATAACAAAAAAATCACGCAATACCTCATAAGGTTGCCTCTCCATTTGATGAATAGGATCTGCCATAGAAACATCTCCAGTGGTAACCTGTACAATATACATGTACAGTTAAATATAAATATATATATATACATAAATAATTTATATAAATTAAAAACTTTCAAATGAAAATGCACGTGTACATATATAAACTTATTTGAACAATAATATTAAAAAAAAGAACTAAAGACAACTTCTTCAAATACTGTGAATGTTCCTATCTCCGTCGCTAAAGTCCTCGGATTAAAAAAATCTTCTATACGAACCTAAATTCAAAAATTTTTAAATAACTCAAAATATAGATCTCTCTCTATATATCTCAATTTTTAATGGAACTTTTTGAGGTAACATAAATTTTGAACTTGTGAAAAATTGTCCATACTTGTACATCTCCCAATGAAGTAGAAGGTATATCTCCTAAAGAAGAAGAAGGTATCGGCATCCCAAAAAGATCAGACGGAATCGATACCTGTTAAAACATTTTATCGAATTATATATATATATACAGACATGTACATGTGTGGCAACAATTATTTATTTTAGAGTCACTTAAAAAACACTAACATACATGTGCCAACATATCATGATGGTCAGACCCATCTGCATCGTTTGAGCCAGAGGTCCCGAACGTAATATTAGCATTTTCATCACGCATCATGCCTGAGAACTGCAAATGGTGTTTTAACATATAATCATACATTTTTGTTAGATTAATGTACACATACAAATAAATGTATACATGTACATACACATGTATTTATTACAAATTGTACACATGTATATGTAAATATAATTTCAAACCTAAGGTCACTAACACATACCGTTCTCGTGCCCTCTTCCTCATGAAAAATTAGGTCTTGCAGACCATTGCGACAATTTATTGCATATGTTCGGAGATCTTCAACATTCATGTTGTAAATCTCCTCATCTGTATGATAAAAAAAATTGGCACGTGCATATTCACGTGCTCTTTGTCGATTTAAGCCAAGATCGACTCCACTCAATCCGCTATGAACATTTTCGATCATAACATCTCTTGCTTCACGACTTATTTGAGAAGTCGCATCCATCTCTGATCGCAGGGTTTCGACTCGAGACGGTCGACTCACCAATGGCGGCTCAGGGCGAGGCAACTCCACATCTCGCTTAGCGCCCTTACGTTGACATAATCGACCTCTCTCCGGGCCAAAAAATTATGAAGGAAGGTCATTGTAGTCTGGTTTCATATCCAAAAAAAATTCTGCATAAAACATTTGTGCAAAATAAAGAGGAACCTCATCGTTCCATGGAAGCCTTCCAAAGGCCGCAAGATGTCGACTATACAAATATTGTGCTTTATCTAGGTGCTTGAAATACTGCACCTTCAACATCTTTCTTTTTGGCCCTTCCTTATAATTAAACATTGACTTAGCCTGCGCTCTTGAAACTCTTTTTTTTATGTCCTGCCATTTATCGGGACCTATCACTGTTTCTCTTCTCTTTCTCATCACTTCTACAAACGAATCAGTCGTTGGCCCCAAATCTTTGTACACTTTTACCATTTCACTCAATGAATGTGTAACTATTTCTAGGCTTTGTCTACTCTCAGCAGGTAGAGAAAAATCTTGGAGATCTCTTTGCAATTTTGCATAAAGGCTTTGACACCTTTGTAAGGTGCATTCCGCCATGTTCGGTTCCCATGGTATATCAGTAATCTCAGCCGGATAAGTTGTGCTAGGTTGACAGCCTTCTTCTTCAATGTAGTGCACTGCCCTGCATCTTTTTTGACCACTGGCTCTAACATTTTCAGCCTCTGCATCAATATATATAAAATTTTGTATATTAGAAAAAACGTGTGTAAAAAAATTCGTACAAATTTAATGAAAAAATATTGAAATTGATGGTAACCTTGATGTTGTTGGTTAACATCATCTCCAACTTGACCCTGCTGAGAACCAACCCCAGAATGATGCTGCTGAGAACCAGACCCACAGTGACCCTGTTGAGAACCAGTAGCCGTTGATTGCTAGCCTTCGGGGGAATAAATATCACCCCCTTCCCGCACCCTGCTACCTCGATCAGTTGAACCTTGGCCACGCTCCATGGATGGAGTAGAAAGCCTTCTCCTCTTGCCTCCTAAAAATTAAAATATGAAACTTATTAACAACTAATTTCACTCACAAAGTTAATAAAAAAATCAATTCCATATGTACCCACATGTATGGAGATTTAAGATTATATTTAAATACCGTGAACATCCTCCGATCCCTGAACCTCCATATGGGATTCGGCTGATCTTCGTCTTTCATCCTCCATGATATATATCTATTGGTCGACATTCACAAAATAGATTTCAAAAAATCAATACCTCGAAGTAAAATCCAGTTTGGGGCTGTTAAATCCAGTATGTTCTATATTTCTTACATTTCTGCCCTCCTATTTTTCTTTCCAGCCAAGGTTTATAAAATAACATGAGAAGCAACATGAGACTTAGAACAATCATTTTCATTATCTATATGGAAGGCAAGAATGATTATATCCCCTTGAGCTTAAGCTTATGTAGTTTGTCAATTTTTATCATATATTTTTTGGTAAGTGTAAATGTTTTTTTATCTATAGTACAAGTCATGAGTTCCCCAATTTTACCTTATGTAAAGCATGATTCTAGGATTACTAAAATTTGTACTTGGTTTTTAAGAATATATCAAATAAAGTTTTTGAGAAGCAAATATGGCTTGTTCCTTAGAATTTGGCACTTTGAATTTCCTTCCCCATATTTCTTGTTAATGATTATAACCTTAAAATGGCTAATATTGGTTTGTCATCATCATCTAAAAATGACTTGGCAAATGAAAATTTACCATGTCAATCATCATCACTTCACACCATCTCATACATGACCCCTTCTACATATTATATGCATGAATTTTTGAAATGTCATCCTCTCTACCTATCCCATGAATGATTGTGACAACAAGTGAATAAAATACAATTTATAAGTAGAAGATAGTTTCTAGCTTGTCCTCCTCCATCCGCCCCATAGCTAGTGATTTCTCAATTTTCCACTTCCAACTTTCTATTCTCGAAATTCATTAACAGCTAATTTTATCGATAGCCACACCACTATACATATAATTATCATATACACTACTACATTAATGAACTCTACGTTGTTTGTTATTGTAAAGTCCAATAACAAACAATGTTAATTGAATTTAGTAGTGTATATAACAATTTATTTGACTTCCAGGTGTGTTGTGACTATTAGTAGAATTAACTACCAAAATGAATTTCCAAAATAAAATGTTGGAAGAGAAAAAATAAGCAATCATTGGATATGGAGTGGGTGGAGGAGGACAAACTTATAGTGATCCCTTCCTTATCAAATTTCCTTTATTCACCTAATGTCACAATCAATCATGGTCTAGATAGAAGGGATGACCTACCATAAATTCAATCATATAATGTGTAGAAGGTTCATATGTAGATGGTGTGAAACGATGATCACAAACATGATAATTTTTCATCTACTAGGTCATTTTGAAATGATGATTACAAACCAGTGCTAGCCCATTAAAAGTTATAATCATTGGTGCCTAATGTGGGGTGGACAATTTAAATCAAGTTCGTATCAAAGTACAATTTAGCTCATTTTAGTCAAGGTTAGTTAGAAGAATTAGCTATTGGTTTCTACATTCAATTTCCTCTGAAAATGAATGTGTACGTGCTTTTGAGAGACATTAGAGACATTAGAGTACCTTCAATTTCCTCTGAAAATGAATGTGTACGTGCTTTTGAGAGACATTAGAGACATTAGAGGAACAAGGTCCAAATTTTTGATGAAAATGTGCTATGAAAGTAAAGGGTTTTAAAGGCAAGCATGTACAAGGCATAGTTGAGCCAAATGTTCTTCAAAAAGGGCCTAATTATTTGGGTCTTGGTTATGGAAAACATGGAAAATGCTCCAAAGCCAAGGAGGCTTGTGAGGTTTGTGTTCATGATGAATGGAACATGTACATAGTTTACCTTAAAGTTGTTGTGTTTTACGGATATTAAAATGTAGAACTTCTATTTAGATCCATTCTAGAGATTGACTGCAGGGGCATTTACTAGATATGTCACCTTTCATAAAAGATGAGATCCAGAGGCTACCTGGCCCTTTACAGACTCTGCCTATAGAACTTGTAGAAGTAAACACTAGAGGCATTAACAATATCAAAGAACGTTTTCATGCTCGGACATGGGAATGTGTCTTTCCCTACGCAAAAAAATAGTTCTTGAGGTAGTTAATCTTCATAGACAGGTCATCAAGCAAGTCAATGTGATCATCCCTCCTTCCCTCCCTTCTAAAATAATTATGTTTTGCGGGTCAGAAAGCCAAAATATGGAGACAATTATCACCAAATCCAACGTACAATTATGCATGATGGAGAATATCTAGCGCTAGAGATTATCCATCATGCATAATCGTACGTTGATGCTTATAGAGTGAAAAAACTGAAAGAATCAACTTGTAGGGTCATTTTAATGGGGGGTGGAGAATTCAGGTCTTTGCAAATTCAAATTATGGTGCATGTTGCATGAAGCAAGATGTTGAAAGTAGAGTTATGTTAGACACACTTAAATGCAACAAATATGGAAATTCGTACATGAGCTCTATTATTTGACTTAAGAGTCAGTTGTTTGAAAAGGCATGTTTTGTCAACTTGTGTTTGGTTGATGGTTTTGTACACCAATATGTAAGAGTACATGGACATATTCACATGATGTGAATTTTTTTTTTTCTTTGAAGGAGAAAAATGATGTGTTTTCAGTTTGATGGTTTTTTTTGTGACAAGACGTCACAAGATTTTGCGAAGGTCCACTCTTGAGCGAGAGCCTCATGATTAAAACCTATCCGTGAGAATCAAATGGGAGTGCATCCTTATTTTGAAAACAAGTAGGATTCTAAGCTACCTAGGACTCGAACCATCATTTTTAAATTTGAAATATAATGGTGTTGTTTCAATGCCTGAATCCACAACCCTAACACATGAAATCAATAATCTAATTACACATGAAATAAATAGTTATTTTCTCCAAAATTAAAAATATAACTTAAAACTAAATTCAACATAGTTGAAAGAAAAAGAAGCACCGTTGAAATGGTTTGCTGACAAATGGTTAGATTTCTCATCCAATTAAGGCCTAGCATGTATTTTGATGTTTCATTAATTTCTTTGCAAATTCAAAGTATGGTGCATGTTGCATGAAGCAAGATGTTGAAAGTACATGAGCTCTATTATTTGACTTAAGAGTCGGTTGTTTGAAGAGGCATGTTTTGTCAACTTGTGTTTGGTTGATGGTTTTGTACACCAATATGTAAGAGTACATGGACATATTCACATGATGTGAATTTTTTTTTCTTTGAAGGAGAAAAATGATATGTCAGCGAGCTATGTTTCTTGCATGATGTGTTTTCAATTTGATGGTTTTGTTTGTGACAAGACGTCACAAGATTTTGCGAAGGTCCACTCTTGAGCGAGAGCCTCATGATTACAACCTATTCGTGAGAATCAAATGGGAGTGCATCCTTATTTTGAAGGAGAAATTTCAATAGGCTTTAGGAAATTTAATTTCAAGTCATTTAATTTCACTAGAAATAATTCAGAGGTACATGAAATGAATAGTATTTAGGAAGAACAATAGTCCCTCATGGAATATGAAGAAAGTAGCCACTTCATTTTGTATATATGTATGCTTTGAGTTACTCCTCCAAAAATTTCAAAACATGTGTATTTATTACTCTACCCATCCCGATTTTCATAGGATCCATAGCACATACATTTCTATATGCCCTAGTTGTTGTAAGGCCTAATTATTTCATCACTTTCAAAGGAATTACATCAGTTGTTTCTCCTAAATCTAGCATATAGTTGTGTCATAATATTTTATTTATTAGTAGGAATATATGAAAATGTTTATGAATTAAATTTTTATTCCCTTGGTTCATCTTTTATAACTCTATAGGATAATCCTCAAAAGTAGGGTCATCTACTTCATCAAATTTTAAGAACTTCTTAACCTTGTATCTTTATTTCATATTTGCATAACTTCCACAAATGGGATGGAAACAAGATATTTTCCAAGTGTTGAAGTAAACCAACATTAATTTCATTGTACACTCTTTATATAGGTATGGTTGAATGTTGTACATCTGGTACATAGATCAATTTGTTGTTTTCATCGTTTACTCTTAAAAATTATTTGAAGTGGGAGCGAAGAGTTGGTTTCTTCCTAGGTTGGCTTACATTTCCTTTAACATGTGATCCATCCCTTTCTCTAATTCATATTTTTATCTCTTCTATTAATTATGTTATTCTTTCTATGTATTGTTAGTACAAGGGGGTGAAATAATTTCTTATCATTTTCTAAGTGGTGAGGTCGTTTGAATCTCCAATAGTTGTGTTGGTGTGGTGGGAACCATGCTAGGAGTTGGGCATTCCATTGATATGGTCAAGGTACCTAGTGTATGAGGAGCATCCAAAATTAGACGGATTGGGATCTTGATGAGGGGGATATGTCACTTGATGCATGCAGTGATGATGGTATTTGATGAGTAAAGGACACATATAGATGAGATGAGTGTCTTTAACATAGAGCACTCAAGGGCATGCCATATACTAATTAACCGAGTTCGTGACATAATAAATGGTGGAAGAGGAATCATCAACATATGAGGTTGGTGTAAGTGGTGGTGCTACTATTGAGGCATGATGTGTGGTGACCAACACATCTTGATATCGTCGGAGATTGAGACAATGTTGTGTATAATGTTTGTGTTTCACATAAATAGACAAGAGGTCGTTGGTTCTTAAACCCTTATTACGTGATGAGGTGGCAACATCACATGATGGAGTGGGGAGAAATGGGGGTGCTTAAGGGGTATGAAGGATACCCTTCAACTCATGAAGAATGGGGCATGAATTTGTGGGATGACCTAATGTGTCTCAAAGGGCACACGGGGGACTAACCTTAGGGGTATTTTTGGTTGAAGGTTCTTTCTAAAATAAAAATTATAAATAACTATGGAAACTTGCATTAACATGTGTGTGTGTGATCCTAAAAATACTTAATCCAACAAGAATAAATATACAAGTGGAAAATATAACCAAATATATAATCAAAATTAATTTGTGAAATATGTAACCAACCATATAATTGAAATTACAGGTATGAGCATTTTTATTATAAAAATAAAAATAAAAGTAAACTATGAAAATGATATTGTATAACAAATTATCCCACAAAAATTATTGTAGAAAATTTTCAAAATTGAAATGCAACCTTAAATTCCTTGCATTCTTTCATCAACTTTGTTAATAATTGAATAGTCTACTAGTTGACTATATTACCAACTACAATGAATATTGTCTTTTCCTAATGTTCATTGTGAAAATGGATCCTCACGTTAATGTGATAGGATCTTTTTCATCTCTCAAGTTATTGATTACTAGGTCAAAGCATTCTAATGGGTAAATTAATTGTGAGATAAATTACTTGCATTAAATGTCAATCCAGGTTCTTATACTTCTGAAGTACACTTGCACAATATATGCTAAGCAATTAACTCTCAATCAAAAATGGAAATTAACCTATGGAAATGATTGCAATACCCAAAGAAAACCAATTAATGAAAATATCTAAATGAGCACAAACACATTATTTATCAAAGACTACATATATCAAAGCATCGAATTCAGAACTTGAAACAAATTATTCTAATTCTATACTATGAAAGCTTTTTGAAATTTGATTCTATCAAACATAAAGGTAAATTTCCTATTCTATTGGACTTGGAAATGAATTTGATCTATTGAACTTGAAAGCAATTCTAAGCTCTTGAATTTGAAAGAAATTCTAATCTAGTGAAATTAAATGACTTGAAATTAAATTTCCTAAAGCCTATTGAAATTTAATTTTTTTTCTTTGAAGGAGAAAAATGATGTGTTTTCAGTTTGATGGCATAATATACCAAGACGCCTTCTTTTTTTTTCTTTGAAGGAAAAAAATGATGTGTTTTCAGTTTGATGGCATAATATACCAAGATGTGTTTTCAGTTTGATGGCATAACTGGCCAGGAAAAATTCCTCCTAAAACCATAATATACCAACACATGTCCACAATTAAGAAGAGTATTAAAAGGTTAATTCAATAGCAATGTGGAAACAATAAATGTGAATAAAAACATAATATTACAAGATTTTTTTTCAAGAGAAAAAAAACACTGTTTTCAATATATTAAAAGGGGAAAACAGTCTATATACCGATTACATATGTCCACCCACAGAGGGAGAGCCCATGTTTATCCAAACAGGATAAAAGGAAGACTCGGCCCTGGCCAATTGTGGTAAAAAACCCCATATCAAACAGATACAGAATCAGCAGAAATATACAGTATGACCCTCATATGGGATATGACGAAATCTTTAAAGTCAAAAGCAGAATACAGGAATGATGCATATAACTCGAGGGTAGGATGATACAGAAAAAGACATCAGACACCCTGATGATCAGTTCCATCAGAGCAGAATGTACTGAAAACTGAGCAGAATGTACAAAAAATACATGAGAGCAGAATGTACTAAAAACTGAGCAGAATGTACAGAAAATACTATACAGAAAATAATATAAGAATGTACAGAAAATAATATAAGAAAATAATGTACTGAGCAGAATGTACAAAAAATAATATAAAAATGCATGATCACATTCGTAAAAACCTGAACATAATGTACTGGGAAGACTCAAATTGAGAGCAGAATGTAGAATTTGTATTTTTGCGTTTAACCTTGTCGAAAACTGACAGTAATTGGTAAAAAACCCCATATCAAACAGATACAGAATCAACAGAAATATACAGTATGACCCTCATATGGGATATGACGAAATCTGTAAATTCAAAAGCAGAATACAGGAATGATGCATATAACTCGAGGGTAGGATGATACAGAAAAAGACATCAGACACCCTGATGATCAGTTCCATCAGAGTAGAATGTACTGAAAACTGAGCAGAATGTACAGAAAATACTATACAGAAAATACATGAGAGCAGAATGTACTGAAAACTGAGCAGAATGTACTGAAAACTTAGATCACAGGTAGGTTGACTTGACATCTTGTGGTGTCTAAAATCGAAACTTAAAAGTTAAATTTCTCACTTTTGAAAAGGTCATGAAGAACATGTCTTATAAAATATTTTGTTGACAGATTAATAAATAATTTTTTTTTTATAACAAGTATAATTTATATTTTATCATTACGAGCAAAAATTTTACATAATGAATACCAACCAACTTCCAATTACCAGCTACAAAAGACAAACTGACAGTAAGTTTTTAATTTTGGATGCAGAATAAAGAATGGGAATAAAGTTGTGCGATGCATGGACACATCATGCATTATCGGCCCAAACACGTAGTGGCTTGGGAATAAAGTTGTGCAATGCATGGACACACTATGCTACGTTGGTGAAGGAAGGATCTGACATTGGTTTAGCTCTCCATAGGCTTGGCCAACTAATCTTTACAGGTGGAGGTACTCCACTTGCTAGACACATGGCTCATTTTATTGGTTCGATTACAATGCTTTGCTTCCATGACAGAGGTTATCACGCATCGTCTGTAACTCAGTGCTTGCACACATGTTGAGATATTCAAGGGAAATCCACTCCATAAAACGTTGTTATAAATGTATACGACTTATGGTGATTAGAAATTTAGAACAGCTTGCGTGTAGCTACTAAATCAGGCATTGACGAGAGTCTATACTACCTATTTCTTGACCAGTATTGCAGTATCAACTCTGAGAAGTGCCTCATGTTTTATTTAAAATTCGTAATCAAATAATTTACGTAAAAATTATCAAATCATTTACGTAAAATTATCAAATCATTTACGTAAATTATCATTTCATTTACATATCAGTAACATACGACGACATAATTCATAAAATACCCGGCGCGGCGACGAGGACGACGAGCAGAATTCGTAACAGCGCGGCGACGAGGACGACGAGCAGAATTCGTAACAGCGCGGTGACGAGGACGACGAGAAGAATTTGTAACAGCGACAGCTCCAGAACAGAGAAACAGCGACAGCACCGGAACAGAAAAACAGCGACAGGAAAACAGCGGGAACAATAAACCGAATAACTTCGCGGGCGATTTATTTATAGAAAATAGTTCGGCCGAACTATTTTAAATGTAAAAGTTCGGCCGAACTCTATGTTCGGCCGAACTTTTATATAAGTTCGGCCGAACTTTGGTTGCTGGTTTTCCAAACTCCGGCAAAAATTCTGTTTGCCCGCGCCGTCAGTGGGCTGTCAGGCTTAACGGAATCACGAGTTCGGCCGAACGTTAAAAACAAGTTCGGCCGAACTAATTCATAGTTCGGCCGAACTTGATAAAATGTTCGGCCGAACTAGTTCCGAAAAAAATTTTCAACGCGCAATTCTCACAAAAGTGTAACCCAGGTTCGGGTTTCCGCCCTTATATGTTTAATTATTAATTGAGAATGCATCTTTTTCATGTTTGGCATATTGCAGTTGAAACACCACAAGGCTATGTGGTGCAATGGTCGTCAATTTCGTGTTAAACAGTTGGATGATAACATGAAAACTTCTGATAGTGGGATAACTGCAGTATTCCAGGTCACTAATGTTTCCTCCAGGAGTGACAAACATCCTCGAGGATCTGAAAATAGATATTATGGGTTCTTAGATGATATAGTTGAGTGTGACTTTAATTCCTTCAAAATAGTTTTGTTAGACGTCAAATGGTATAGGCTACGAATGAATGTACGTGATGATGATAGAACACTTATTCAACATGACAATGGATTTCCAATGGTTAAAACATCGCAGTTTGAAGCAGGAAAAGATCGCTATGTTTTTCTAAGCCAATGCGAACAAGTCTTTTACTCAGAGGTTCCAGGTGAGAACGAATGGTCATTTGCTATTAGATATGATCCAAGAGGAAGGCCAGTAGAGTATATTGTAGAGGAAGAAGATGATATTGATCAAGAAGAAGATGATGCAGTGGCAGATGAGCAAGAAGATGCATTGACAGACGAAGAAGATATCTTAGAAGATGAACCAAGCATAGGAGATGAGGCAAAAATTATTTATGATGATGTCCATGAGGATATTATTGAAAATGACATAATTGATGATGATGATGACATGGTAGATCACTTCAACACCGTTTCTGAATCAGATGTTGATATAGATGTCGATCAGTTGGATGAAGATCAAGAAGATATAGAAGAAGAATATTGATACAAATGTTATATTCGAGTATGAGCTGGTATGTTATAACTTTATATTTTAATATGTAGGAATTATTTTATGTTGGGAAAAATACTAAGAGGGGGGGTGAATCAGTATTTAGGGTTGACTGAAAAATTTTCACTAGAGATCTTATTATGCTGTTAATTCTTTACTTAGATTATTGCATCATTCTTTTAGTAAACATGTGAAAAGAAATAACAGAATAATCCATTACAAAAAAGGAACACATATGAACACCAGTATTTAAGGTGGAAACCCAATTTTGGAGAAAACCACCGCTGATGTCGTCTCAGTCTTCAATATTTATTATAAAGAAAACATCTTACAATTTTTTGCTGGCGCAGACTCATACCAGCACGCAGGCACCAACCTGCAGAAGGCTTCAACCTTCTCTCGTTCTCCAGCCTCTCCTGGAAGGGAGCTTCGACCCCCTGATTTAACACCAGCTTGAACTGGCAGAAAGCTTCCACTTCTATGCTGAAGACTTCAACCCTCAGATCCACCGAATTTCTTCAATTTCTTCATCAGAATTGCATCAGATATTTATTATTTCTTCAAATATTTATTATTTCTTTGCTGATCTTCCTAGAGCTTTTTCATTTCCTTGATCAACTCCATAGGTGCATCATGGATTCAGCGTTATCAGACAACAGAGTTCGATCATGCAGATCTCATAAAGAGATTTTTATTTACAATGCCTCTGCATGCACACCTCGTACTATGATTCTCATCACCTTATATAGTTTTTGTCTTTATTGAAACCATGGGTCAAAACCATTCAATTGCTAATGGTATTATTAAAATTCAAACCAATCCAAATTGAAATCCCGATCTTTGTTCTTCCATGCTCGAATTGTCCCAAAGGTAATCTCTATCTCCGCCAAATAATACTATAGCCAAGGTAAAGTACCAATAACGTGCCGTTGATGGTTTTCTTTCTTTTATTTATCAAATTCGTGGAATTTGATAAATAAATATTATTCACAACCTTTGGAAATTAAATATATAATAGAAATTTATAGTAATAACCAGCGCTTTTATCAAAAGGATTTTAAATAGACCTTTGGTTCCGGCCCCACATACATAATCGACGGCCCAATCAATATAATTTAAAAAACTGGGGCCCATCGCTTACGATCGTTTCCATCCGACGGCGGAGAACACATCGCTTGGCATCAGAGGATCCGACGGATATCGTTCGTTGATGATGCACGGATGATAACGCGCGATGGCGCGCCGTACCTTGGGTAACTTTTGCGCATCTATAGCAAATGAACACCGTCCGATGACCCCTTCCCAGATCAACGGTGCTTGTCAATATCGTTGGGCATCCTGGGTCGAGAAATAAGCGCGATGGTGCGCAATGACAAGCGGTTTTGTGGAGTCGTACAAGGACGTGTGTCACGCGTTCTATGGAATCGCTCCCAACCTCTTGAAAAATTCTTTCCCGTCGAAGGTGGTGCGATAGAAACCACAAACCACCTTTACTGTTTACTCGGTCACGGTTCTGCTCTTCCATGCAGGGTTCCGTCACGCTTCCGTTTTTTATGTTCAAGCTCTTTCCTTCCAGGTTCCGTTCATGATTCCAAAGGGTTAGTCTGTGTTCCACCGAAATTTCAATGCCAAATACTTTGTTTTAGTTCTTTCGCGTTATAACTGGTTTGCTCTCGCTCCTCGTTCCTTTCTCCATGAAAGCCATTTAGCTCCTTACTAATAGCGTAGGCCCTTCCATCATATATTTAACGAATATATATAACTCCACTGTCTACTAGTTTGGATACACTGTCAACCGTATTAACATCGGTTCCTCGATCAACATACATAGCACAGGGTTTCTTACGGATGTCAATTATCCTTCATCAGGATGCATACATATGTTCACACATGAATTAACTCGTCCTTATTTATATCAATTCTCCATTAAATACAGAGCTTGCCATCAAGGACAATCATATAATAGGATACAGGAAACATATTGCCAACATTGTCTTTAAATAATTTACTAATT
Source organism: Pinus albicaulis (assembly GCA_034641835.2). Classification (NCBI taxonomy): domain Eukaryota; kingdom Viridiplantae; phylum Streptophyta; class Pinopsida; order Pinales; family Pinaceae; genus Pinus; species Pinus albicaulis. The sequence continues at coordinate 420,458,529 of CM076577.1, forward strand.
ATGTGGGTTTGTTGCATGTTGTTTATTATTTCAAACCAATAAATAATGGCCTTACTATTGTTTATTATTTCGTAGGATTCGCATGATTCATTTGATTCTATGGTCAGGTCTCTAAAAAAACCAATCAAACACTTAAATAGTCAAGATTTGGAAGACAAGATTTACCCCCACCATAAATTGCTGAAAAACCGGCCTTCAGTTCAGCTTGCTATGCTGAAGACGAGGGTGGATTTGCATGATCATTTGAATGAAAATGAATCAAATATTCGAGATGATTTTTAGGGCAGATCCATAAGCCCCATAGATGAAGATCCCATTGCTGCAAAATTTCTGTCTGCGTTGAAGCACAAGTATAGTGTTGTATCGGAATACAAATTAGAGGACAACTATACCAAGTCTAAATCAACTGAATCTAGTTCTAGTGCTCTTGAACTCACCGAATTAAAGCCAGAAGCAGGATTTACAATCTCTAATGGGAACGAGTATGGTAGTTCCAATATTGGATTGGATTTCCGGAGCTCTGCAATAGGCACTGGACCTGATCGTAATGAACCCCAACTAATTCAATGTGATGAAAATATGGACTTTGATGATGATCAGGAAAACAAGCCAGAGCATTTTGGCAATATTGAAGAAACTGAAGAGGTTTCCTATGATCGATTGAATCAACTCAGCCATAAGACATCTACTACAGGCTGGTTTGTATCAGAAGGAGAATCGGTTTTGCTTTCCCATGATGATGGATGCTGCTCTTTTCACGATATAGCAAATTCAGAGGTGTGGAGGTTTTAATTATTGTACTTAATTTTGGGGTTTATGGGTGTTATAATTTATACATTTTGGGATTTTCTATTAGAAATAGGGAAAAGCATAGGGGTTAGATTATTCTCATGGTTTAAATTTCTATATTTGAAATAAAATTCACCAATTTATATTTAAAAAAATGATTTTCCTAAATATTTGATGTAGTTTAAATAGGATGTAGTTCATTTCAAAAACTGTTGAAATTTTCTAGAAACTATGATTGGGATTTCAAGAATATTTATGCACTCTTTAAATTCTCCCTTAACATAAAGGGTAGTTGATGTATGAGTAATACTCAGTATTTTTTTTTTCCAATCTCCAGGAGAAGGCTGAATATAAAGCTCCATATGGGCTTACCCCAAACATGTGGGGTGATTGCTGGTTGATCAGAGCAGTTGGTTCAGATGGTCGCTCTGGTAAATATGTTGTGGCAGCATCTGCAGGTTGTACATTGGACTCAGGTTTCTGTTCATGGGACTTTTATAATAAAGACATTATGGCATTCCATACTGAATCAGAGGCCTTCACTTCAACGTCCAGTACCATCTCTCCAGTTTTGGCAGAGAGGGATGTCTCGGGGAGAAATTTTGGCTTTGCAAATGTTGTGCCAAAGAATCAACATTGGTGGTATAGGCCATGTGGACCTCTTATGGTATCTACTGCTAGTGCCCAAAAGATAGTTAATATTTATGATATTCGTGATGGAGATCCTGTGATTTCAATGTGTTTGTTTTGAAAGTTTAGGTTTCATAGTAAATCATCAATGGGCTCTAAAATAAGGCCACATTGAAATCTTGGATACATGTTTCATGCGAAAATCAGTTGTATCTTCCATAAATACACAATCTTGGACCACTCTGTATAAATCTGCTTCTCGGACAATATTAAATCTCCCTCATTATACAGGTGGTGTTCTTACATGCATAGCAAAGGCATTGTTTTGGCAATCATTTTTTAAGTCACTAGATATTGTGGGTACAAGGATCTAGGGTCTCCACATGAAACTGTGTTTCCCAGAGACTCACTCTACCTGTCCTTAAATTTGTAAACATAGTAGTATGCCAATGCTTCTTTCATTTTGTATGAATAAGATGATTTTTTGTCAAAGTCCATAATTGTTTTTAAGTTTTATCCATCCCAGTTTTGTTTTGAATGCACAGGTTTTTGGCTCAACACATATCTGTTATATCTTTGTACTTTTCCTTTACTAACTATTTGAAATTTCTAGTTATATTTAGAGGTGTCTTTTAAGGGATGAGGGGAATTACTTGGATTTAGTGTTGCCGGGCTTATCATTTATTCTCCAAATGAAGCCCTGTAATCTGTAACACTATATGGGCACATAGCTCACTTGTTAAAATATAGTTGATACAATATGTTGTACATGAAGCCTGGAATTGTGTAAATTCCTGGAACATATTAATTTGCAGGCATGCTTAAAAGAGAGATAGGGTTTGATAAAATCAAAAACCCTGAACATGAAGAAAAAAAAGAGGCAATTATTTTATACAGATAGAACCAAGACACTACCTCCTCATTAATAACAAAACCTCAGTCCAAAAATCATATGTACAAATTCTAGAAGTCGAAAGTTGAAAATTTATGAAATGGAACCAAGCCCTTTTCAAAAGAATAAATTTAGTAAAAAAGAGGGTGAAGAAAGTTATCTTATCAAAATTTCCACATACCGTGTTAGCAAGGAATGACTCCGAGTCCTAAGCAGTAAGACTGAGGAATTTCTCTTTTGCTGCAGGTTGCAGTTCTCTTCTCCAACACGATGAAAAGAAAATTCTTAGCTCTGGAGTTTGAAGCCCGAGTCACAACTTGGAAGTTAGTAAGGAAAATTATCAGGGTTGTTGCCAGTTGGCTTGGAGTTCGTAGCCTCATTAATTTTCTTTAATGCATTTCCTTCAATGCTGCAGTTGTCACTAGCTAGAAACCTTTACAATAAAATTTATTAGACCCGTCACGCTACGAGGAAAATTTGACGTGATCACTGATAATTGATTTCTTATTGTGATAACAAATATTGGAGATTTACTGTCATTTTTTAAAGTGTCATTTTTTTTTTTTAAAAATTGAAGCCGTCATCAGTATATCGACGCCTTGTAAGCGTCGCTCTTCTGACGTTTTGAACGATTTCCATTTTCGTCGATCTTGTGACGTCCGTCGATATTGCGATAGTTCTAGAAACGTCAGAAGAGAGACAGCACAAAGACGTCGGAAGGGCGACGTTCAAAATTTTGGACCACATTTCGTCGAAATTGCGATAGTTCTTCCTGGTGTCGATATTGCGACGCTTCTGGAAAGCGTCGATCTTGTGACACTTTTGCAATACGTCGGTCTTCTGACACTTTTGTACGGCGTCAGAATTGCGACAGTTTAGACACGTCGAAAGAGCGACAGTATAAAGACGTCGGAAGAGTGACGTTCAAAACGTCAGACGACATTTCGTCAGAATGGAAACACTTTACAAACGTCAGAAGAGCGACGTTAAAAACGTCGGACCAAATTTCGTCGGAATGGCAACACTTTACAAATGTTAGTTTGGGAAATGTCGAAAGAGCGACGTGTGTTTGGAAACGACGGAAAAAGTGTCGGTAGTGCGACACTTTGTAAATGCGTCGGAATTGTGACGGCATGACAAACCACGTTTTTCCCGTCCTCGAACTGTTGCTCTTGCGATGACTATGTGTCGGAATAGCGACGATTTGGCCATCAGAAATTGCGCCAAATTTTCTAGTGGTATGACCCTTTTGATTTTAGAAAATCTACAATATCATAATCATCGTTGAAGACTTACCAAGTAGTGACATTGTCAGGAATTGATGGTCTAGAAATTAATTCAATGGAAAATCTATCAAGAATAAAACTTCCTCATATGGTATGAGTTTTGATGCAACATTAGCTAATAGATCAGCACTCGCATTTTGCAGTCTATGTATAGGAGAAATATTAAATCTCAAAAAATGAGATGTAAGATATTTGACTAATGATAGATAATGTTTAAGATGTCTAGAAAGGCAGTGAATAGTATTTCTTACATGTTTAATGATAATTTTTGAGTTTCCAAAAACCTGCAGATATTTGATGTTGAGGTTAATTGCTTTGTATAATCCTTGTACCAATGCTTCGTATTCTGCAATATTATTTGTAAATTCGAATTCTAATATGCAAGCTAACATAGTATTTTATCCTTTTGGGCTAATTAAATGGAACCAGATCCTACACTATAGTTAGATTTGGAACCATCAAAGTACAAAGTCCAAAATAAAGTTTTAACTACTGGTTTATTTACAAAATTTTTGCACTTGGAAGCATTTGTTTGTGAGAAATTTTCAATTTTTGAGATGACAACATTATTCAGAAAGGGAGACTTTTGTGCATTAAATTTCCCCAAAAAATATTCAGCTGAATAATTCCCAATAATGTTATTATTGAAAGCCACTAGATCGTTATCACCTTCAAATCCAGTTATTGTATATTTCAGGTGTTTCTATTGGTCAAATCGAATTTGATTCAGCTTCCCATTGTAAGGGAGCCACATGTGAGACCAGTTTGTAGCAAAATATCCACAAAGTTTCTCAGACCAGTCTCTACTTAGAATTAGACCATAGAATTCATGAATATCAACGACCAATATATCTATTATTTGATAGACTTTGGATTTGATGAACGTTGAATGCTAACTGGTTGTATTTCCCCTAAGACCTCTACCTTAGTTATGTCAAGTTGTACTATGTGAATGAAATTTTTTTGAGGAGCTACGTTTAACTTAGCACAATTTTTTTTTGGCATTATATTAGAGGAGCCTCCTGAGTCAATCAAACAATTATGAAGGATTTTATTGAAAATTTCATAATTTAAGAGGAAAGGAGGGGTGTGTGAATTAGATATGTCATCGATTAGGATGACATCCATAGGGTCGAATTATTTTAAAGAAGTTGGGGGTTTACCCGTGCCTTTAGCAACTTGGGATAGAACAATGGTAGGTAAGGGCGAAACAGGAACTTCATTTAGTTCTCTAAGTAGTGTTTTCTGTTGTTTCTTCAATTTGCAAAGTTCATGTAATGAAATATTAGCCCTATTTTTCTTCATATCTTCCACGATATTATACTCCATGGTATCAGTAACTACCAGGTTCTTTGATGTAGATGGAATATTTGATGGATATGGATTTGGATGTGAAGTATTAGGAGAGGACCTTTTAATAATTTCTTTTTCCTTAGCAGCAGGAGTTGGAGTTTTCTACTTTTGATTTGACTGAGTTGTATCAGCAGGTTGTTTGATTCTAGTGCTAATGGGCAAAGCTTCTTGTTCTTATTCATTTGGAAGGATAAAGTCTCACATCCCATTTAGTTTGACGATTTCTTCTTCTCCAGTTTCTTCGTCTTTAGTTTATTATTCCTCTTCTTCTAAGTCAGACTTAGCATTAGATATGGTATTTGGTGGTTGAGAACTAGAAGATTGATTCCTCCTAAAATATCTGAAAGGTTTTTTAGTAGGAGAGTATTCAACAACATTTTTCTCCATTTCAACCATTTCATTAGACATGGTTTTTAGTACTTTCTGAAGGCCTTCAAGATCAAAAGGATCTTTCAGAGCTTTCTCTTTAGAGTCATATTTCAAAGTGACTTTCTTAGATTTTCTATCTTCTTGAGAGATTTTCTTTTCAAGAGAAATTATGCATTTCTCTAAAAATAAGGCTTCCTTCATGTTATCAGCTAACGTAGGCAACTTCGCTCTATCTACAAAAATGGCTATATTGGATGGAAGAGAAGATATGTGCCACTCAATTTGAACATCGCCACTGGGGCCGAGTATGTTGAATGCAAAGGCTTCTCAGCTTTTATATTGGACAATTCATTGATGAGTGATGCAATGGTTCTATAATCTTGAAACATATATAAGAACTTTTGTTCAAACATATCCCTTCTAGTTATGGAGTGAGGGGGAGATGAAAAGTACTAGGATCATGGAGATCCTATAAGAGTATATGGGAATAATATGATTACGCAGTCTTCTTTAGTATATTCATTTAAATTCATGGCCAAAATATAGTTATGGAGATGTTCTTCTGCTCGTAGGTCATCATCAGGATTAAGTTTTGGCAACCATATTTCAGGATGGTTAGGAAGAGGGTGAAGAGAAGCTTCTATTGCTACAACACCGAGATTATTCCATGGTTATACTTGGGGGTGATTGTTGTCCTGCCATTAGATTTTGAGTGGATGAGATGATACAAGTATGAGTGGACGAGGATATGAGTGGAGTTTGAGTTGAAGAAGAGGGAGGTTGGGTGTTTCGACTAGAAGAAATAGCACCAGTAGTTGAAATGGACGCTGTTGAAATGAGTGGAGGTAATGTATGGGTCTGAGGTGGAGAATTAAATAAAACCTCACTAGTGGATGTCTATGATTTATATTTCTTCGTATTCTTTCAGAAAGAATTAATGGGAAATTCCAAAGGAGTAATTCCAATCTTATCACTTTGATAATGAGTCAAGATTCGTCTTGGTTGTAGAACATAGGTAACACTTCCTTTAGATGACTGAGATGTTATAGGATTTTTAGATAAAATAGAGATTTTCTATAACTTCTCTATCAAATTTTGAACTTCTGATGACTCAGGGTCGTAATTTGAAGAAAGTATTCTCTCAGATTTACTAGGAGATTTAGGAGAGGTTTGTTCAACTTCTAATATTAAATCATAGTTCTAGATAGGGATCCAGAAGTTGGAGGAGATCTATCCTAGAGAATGACTATTAGGATGTCTTTTTTATTTACGATTAGTTCTCTTTGAAATTCACAGTTTGTCCCCTCCTTCTAGCACCAAAATTTTGAAGCCCCGGAATTACATTGCAACGACATGGGGGATAACCACCCAATCCAGACCTTGGAAACAACTCCTTTTCCATTTGGTGTGGTGGCTCCGACTAGCTGGGATAACAGGACCAATTTCCCAGGAAGAATTTATATGATGATGATGATGGTTTGATATAAGGTGTAATGGAAAATGATTTTAACTAAAATAAATGATCTCTTTAAACAACAAACACATGCATCTATTTATTCTAATATTTATCTTAATATATACCTAGGAATAACTTGAATCATGCGATAAACAAAGATGTCTTAGAGAAACAAATAATAAATATCATTCAATTGCTATAAGAGATGAAATTATTAACGATAATTATTTCAACTAAATAGTTAGGCAAAATAATTGAGAAAACTATATCGCATATATCAATTTCTCATGTACTCAATAACGAATTACAACTGAAACATTATACAAAAGTGATTTAATGAAAAATTGTAACTCAGATTTCATAAAAATACAATATAAGAAAGATTACTACTAATTCATAAAGAAAACTCAATCACAAAGATAAAAGTACAAGATATGAAAGGTCCTACTCATGAAATCAACAATGTTGACTTGCTGCTTTTCAACTAAATATACTCTTATAGTAAAAAAACGCAAATTCAGTAGAGTATGCTCCAATCTCCAAGAAAATCAAGATCTTGTTCCAAATATCTCATCAAAACAGTCACAAGATTACAAAAGTGCAATCTTTTGCAAAGTGTTTTTGATAAAATTATAGACCCCTCTCTAAATACATGAGAGAGGTTTAAATAATACAACATATGTATCAAAAATAGATTATTACATAAAAATATAAGGAGGTTTCAAATAACCTTCCTCAGAATACGAAAAAGTAAAAATATAGAAAATGAAATGATGACGTGCTTCTTCAAATTGAACGGTCCTTATTAGCCATTGAGTCCTTGATTTCACAGATATCTATCATTGATTTCACCTAGGGCGGTGTTATACTGTACAAAAACCCTCTCCATTTTTAAATTTTAGAATAAATCCCATTTAAAATAGGTCCTCTTTTTATATTTTTATTCCTAAATAGAAATAAAAGATTCATTGATAAAAGGATGCATATCACATTTTTATTCACAAAGTATACAACCTTTAATAAATTTCCGATCCGATGAGCTATAAAGCATTTTAAACATATCAAACATATTATAAAGACTTTATACTTAATAATAATTAAAATGAACAACAATCGCAATTGGAAACTCAGAGAGTTCTTTAAAAGGTTTGTTTTTGCTTTGTAAAATTCTGATGCGATCGTGCTCAATCACAATCGCATTTCGGATAAGTTTAAAGTGTTGTGTTTCTTGTATATATTTCCAATGCGATGCAATTCATCGCAATCACATTTCGAAATAATTAAAACATTTCATTATGTTGTTTTAAAACTCCGATGCGATGGATCATATCCCATCGCAATTGCAATTTCAGAGAAAATGTTTAATTGTTCATTTCATTTTAAATCTTCGATGCGATATTTGAAATCAAGATTTGGTATAAGTCTTGTTTCATTTCCCTTTTAAATGAATTGCGATGCGATTATGACTTAAATATCCATTTATTATTATTCATCGTGTTTCATTGTTTTAAAAGGAAATGTATCTATACTTATTATGAAATATGCCAAATCTCCAATTTGTACGATGACATTAACTCACGAATCAAACGAATAAAAATTATTTGTTTTATTATTGAATGCATGAGGGTGACCCCTTAGAGAGCATTTAAGTTTTAAACCACGGAAATAATAAATACAAATCAATGAATAAACCCTTTGTATAGCTGTTTTTCATTATTACGTTTTTACTTTGGCTAAAAGCTTCTCATTGTCGCAGAGCAATAGAACATCCAATTTTTTTGTTCGCAGAGCAAGAGAAATACTCCCTGACGTTGAAATGTCGAAAATATTCAGGAAATCAAAAGCTACCGTTGCTGCAAAAGCCCCTATGGTTATTATTCCACCTAAAGAAAAACCAGCAAAGCTTAAGCTGGTTACAGACTCCTCCTGCCAGGGACTTGGAAAAATGACGTGGGAAAGTGTTTACAATCTATTGGAAAAGGAAAACCCTAGAGTTGTTGAAGCTAAAGCCACAGTTCCTGATGAAGCCAATTTAGACTCTGACTCTGAAAGTCCTCTTGGTTCATTGGCAAACTCATTTCTGCATAGAATTGCTGCTCGGGAAAACATTTTCCCGTATTATGATGTTATTAGATGGGTGATTGATAATGTATCTATCAAAGACAAAATTTTATTTTCTGTATCTGGAACAATTTTCGAGTCGTTCAGACCAGAATATATTAAAGAAATGTATCACCTTCCTGACCCACAGACGATTTCTAACAAGGATTTCATCAAAGAATTCGATGCAAACAATGAAAATCAGTCAGAACCAATCAGAGAATGGAGAAGGGCTCCTGAAAAACACAGGCATGAGGCATCAGGTATGTACTCCATGGAGTATCTCTTGCCTCCATATTGTTATGCCACAGCTATGATGTGTAGATTGTTTGGTAATGATAACTCGGCTAGATTTTCCATTCAAATGGTTTCGTTGATACATGCTGCTATTAATTCTGAGATAATGGACTGGGATGTTATCTTGTCTGATAAGATAGCCAATAGAGTTCTTGAGTACATAAAAGACAAGAATTCAGGAAATTCCACTCCTTTTACTTTTGTTCTTACATCCTAGATGCCCTCTGTTTCAATTCAAAATTCATCCTATTAGGATGGAGATGGACTCCTAAAGAACCTGTCCCAATTCATATATATCATAAGTTCTTATGGAAGGGGTATTTTAGAAGTCATGTTTACAGAGTTTTCCATGGTTTTCTTATTCTGATTTACCAAATCATTTTTGGCCGATTCCCTCCTAGACTTTCCGGTAAAGCTAGAGTTGATTTGTCCTCTATTGGAGATTGGTTCGAGGAGGAAAAATTCACTTATATAAAAAATTTTGGAAGTATTGTAGAGCCATGCATCCTTCCTTTATACGTTCCAGACAAACTGTTAGCACAGGAAATTTTTGATTAGCTGACAGTAGAAGGTATGTCTAGGAATTTAAAGAACAACAAAAAACTTATGTGGCCTACTTTTCCTTTCAAATGTGGTGATTATACTCTCAGCAATTTTTTCCATGCCGAGAAAGAAGTTGTTAAGTTAACTGATCTTAAACTTTCAACAATTCCTAGAAGGCAATATGATCCCAGGAAGGTGGCATATGATTTTAATACCTCTGTTTCAATTCCTCGGTTCGAACATGAACCAGATGTCTTTGATGATTTATTTGTTTATGTAGATAAAATGTCTCAAATTTTTTATTTGGCCAAGTCCAAACTTCAGCCTGAAGAAATGAATAAATTTTTATTATTTAGAAGTCAGAGGCTACTCAGAGTTCCTTTAGATCAGTTGAGGATTTTTACACAGGGATGTGAACCAGAACAGAAAGATACATGAAGTACTTCTGGCAAAGAAGTAATAGGAACTAATCCTATTTTGGAGAAGAAAGATGATAGCAGCAAAGCTGACACTGGAAAATCAGAAACTGCTGCTAAAATTGATGTACAACAGTCTTCGGTTCAAGCAGGAAAAGAGAGCACAGGTACTAATGCCCATGTGCATATTGAAAAAGGAAGCTCAGAGAGTAAAAATACTGAACAAGAACCTAAAAATGATAATGCAGGTTCTCAACTTGGAGGACAAGAAGGTACTGAACTTATTGTTTCTCCTCATTTACTGAGCCAATATGAACAATTTTCCCAACAAATAGGACAACAAAACACTCCCCAAGTTGACGATCCAAAGGACCAGGATGTAGAAATCATCCCTGAAAACCCCATAGGTGAAATCATGCTAAAAATGGAAGAAATCCCTCCTTTAGATATATTTTACAGTCCCAAACATAGGGTTGTAGTGAGAAAACAGAGGAAAAGGAGGAGAACTGATCAAGATGCACTTTTGGCATCACAGGGGGAATTTGTCAATATTGTTTATAAGAATGTTGAGGTGAATCCATCTGAGGATCTCACCAAATTGTCTTAGTATGCAGGTGCCTATAGTGCTGCTACTATAGATAAAGCCTCCGAAGTTACATAGTTGATGAAACAAAAGGATGTACAAATTTCCATTTTTGAGGAACATGTTGCAGAAAACCAACAAAAGATCATTCAGTTGGAACAACGATTACAGGATGAAGAGCTCAAGACTAAAAAATTAGAAGAGCAGCTGACTGTTGAAAAAGAGAAGATTGATCAACAGACCCTAGAAAAACAACAACAGCTAAATAAAGAAACTGCAAAATTACAAGCTCTTCTACAAAATGAGCAGACTTTGAAGATTGAACAAGAAAAGATGTTTCAATCTAAATTGAAAAAGTTCAAGAATTATCCCACTCTGGATCAATTCAAAAATGAATCTTTGGAGACAAACAAATTATTGTCTCAACAATTAAATGAATTTTTTCTAAAGATTATAGAAGCAGAGTCTCTATGTGAGCTAACATCTTCCCTGATAGATGAAGGAGTCACTCTTAAGATTGAATTTGATGAAGTAGATGAAAAGATATTCGATTTTCTTTTATGGAAAGACTCAGAATTAGGGAGAAAAGCAGATCTTCCCAAAATTATGGAGAGACATAAAGAAATTGTTTTTGCAGAATGGGAACCTCACTTGATCAAAGCAGAGAGGCCCACATCAAGAGCTAAAGGGATAATGAACAATGTAACACAGATGGTAAATGATAACTTATATGCAATCAATTTAATTGCAGAGTGTAGTCCCGGAAAATTACCCAGAGTAAAAGAAACTGATCTTAGATGGAAACAAGAGATAATTAATAAAAATCAGAAAATTGGCCAAATACAAGGAATATCATGGGATGAAATGTGGACTTATCTCATCAAGCCACATAGTCAACAAACATCAATTAAATTTCTCTCAAATTCCATTGATTGCATCATTCCCGAATTCTTCGATGCCACATACACAGGACGGTTGCATTAAAAGCTTAGTCGTCCTGAAGAAGTAAAGGAGATGCTCAAAATATACCACCTTCGCACATCAACTACAACAGATGATCAATGAGTAGGTTTTCATCAAGCTCGTATTTCTGTTTTAGATATTTTAGATAGATTGTAGGAATAGTTTTAGTTATTTTTTGTTAAGTACCTATTTAAACCCCTTTCATGCATTTAGAAAGGGTCCTGAATTTGTAATATTTTGACTTGGAGATTACATTTCTGTACTCCAATGACTCTTATATTTTTATAAAGGATACATCTGGTGATTCTCTGCGAAATCATCTTTAAGAATTGCATTTCTGTATCTTGGAGTTGATTTTACATTGAAGTTGCTGGATTTGGATATTGGATTGCATTGGAAAGTATCAAGATGGATATGGTGTTTCTATCTATTCACTGTTAGTTTCTTTTGTTATGTGATATTCTCTTTTAAATTGCTATCGTTTATGTGTACTTGTTTCACAATATTTCTTTATACATATCATTTCTGAGTGTGTTAGAAATATTCATCTTTTATAGTATATGCAAGCGATATATTATGATGAATGCAATATGTTATTATAACTCTGTTTAATTTCTTAAACATATTTATCTTTATTTGTTACTACATATTTCAATTAAGCTATAATACATTTTCATGGTTATTGGTTAATTGAAACAATTTAAAGTTGTGTTCACATTTGATACCCGGGTTAGTTTTAGAGTTATTTTATCACTATTTAAATTAGATTAAATATTTTTATTTCAGTCATTTAGTCCCATTTCCCCCCATCCAATCATTCCATTACCAACCCATTTAAATCACTAGGAAACTGGTCCTATAAATCCAGTTGGAGCCACCACACCAAATGGAAAAGGAGCTATCCTAAGGTCCCGACCGGGTGGTTATCCCCTGATGTTTGAAGCAGCGATTTTCGAGGCTTCAACAGGCAGCTGGCCGATTTAGATCTTAATTGTCTCATAAACACAACATCAGAGAGTGGTGGCACCATATTTTGTGTGGAATTTGTTAGAAAATGCAGAGCCATCCATTGACTGTATGGTTTTACCAAAAAATGCCAGCAATTTTCCCAATCAAGCTTAGACAACTATTTAACTGCCTCAATTTGATTCAGTGGTATCTTTCCACTGTTTCTCTAACTGTTTGATGTCTTGGAGAACTCTTGTTATGCATTATTTGATGAGATTGATATTATGAATGTTTTATTTAGTATATTAAATTATATTTTTTGTTGTATTATCTTCTCTGGTTGTTTCCCTTTCTGCTTGGTTCAACTATATGTCCCAATCCGTGAATAAAATATCTTTGTGCGGTTCCTCGATCTTTGGCAGATTAGATTTTCTACCTTCTTCAGATTCTTGCCAAGAAATAAAATTTGAAATCCTTTTATCGACCTCTTCATATTCTAATCTCTGATCAACCACTTGATTGGCTATTGCATTACTTGTTTCACAGTATGGTTTGATAAAAGAGATTTTTTGGAAGCATATTTCTTGTTTTTTGACAACTGACTGTTTAATTCAAGTGTCCCTTTAATGAATTCCTCTTTTTTAGGGTGGTCCCTTACTTTATCTATTTCATTTTTTATTTTTTGAATCTATGAGCCCTTCTCTGCGATGTTTTCCTGATGCTGTAATCTCATTTTCTCAAACTATTTTTGAAATTATGTCATTTGCAACTCTTCTTGCTTATTGGTACTTTGTTTTTCTTTTTCAAGTTGTTGTTCCAAAAACTGAACTCTTTCTTCTTTTTCTTTAAGAAACAAAAGAATTTTTGTTTCCTTATCCATTGTTGCAGTTGAATAGGCGCCTGCAAATTGTGATAGACTTGTAAGGTTTTTTGATGGATCAATGGGGGTTTCTTTCCATACTACCTCCATTGGTTCATTTTCTAGATTTGTTTTGGATGCATCAAGTTTCATTTTCTTCCTTTGCCTCCTTACTATTTCTTTATGTGTTGGGTTGTAGAATATATCTAGTGGGGGTATCTACTCAATATTTAAAACAACTTCTGAAGTTGGGTATGCCGATATCATTTCAATATCTTGAGTAGTTGTAACTCCTTGTATTGTTGTTTCTAGATTTATAACTTGTTGAGTCTCTTTAGGGATCTAAAATCTAGAGGTTCCTTCAAGACTTGTTTCTGTCTGTTGTGCTTGGATATTTTTGCTAAATTTCTGCCATTCTTAATTCAGATCATTGACTATGATCTTTTCCGTTTGTACCTGTGTGGAGTCAGTTTCCATGTGTTCCTCAACTGAGGCATTTTTGGTCATTTATCCAACATTTTCCTATGTACTCTTCTCAATATATTTCTTGGGGCTTTCTTCATTATTCTGAGATTGATGTTCAGAATGTTCTGAACCTTGAACTAAATTTCCTGGAGATTCTTCACTAGAATTGTGATTGGAAATTTCCTCCAGGCTTACGATGGGAGTGGGTTCTCTTATTTCTCCAATTTGTAATAGGTCCAAAGGAACCTTTTCCAGTCCTTTATTTATATATATGTGGAAGCGGTTAAGATCGGATGGGCTCAATTTTATTGATGCTAAATGTAATACTTGTGAAAATGTCTCATCCTTTTCAAAGAGATACACAAATTCATCTTTATAATGAATAAATTATCTGATTTTGACCATAGCAGTGAAGTTTTGGGTGACCTTTTCAGGTTCATACTGTCTACCTGGCATAGTAGCCAGATTTAGGGATGAAATTTTCCATATCTCTTTTACCGTGTGCCCAAAATCATGTAATGCGAAAGTACCTCATTGCACCGAGAAGATTGGCTAGATGGATTTTTTCATTTCTTCAAGAGTTTTGGTAATACTGAGCCCCACTGTTTGATAGGAAATCTCTCTTTTCAATAGCTTATTAGGAACATAATATGGAAGAACATGTGGAGCTGAAACAATCCCAAAAACTCTGACATAAGTAAATGATTCCTTGCCAAACCATCCTACCACTAGCAAGATGTCTATTTTTTCTTCCTCTGATAGCATGGGGGCTTTCACATCAAAAATTTCTTGGTGAATTGGCAATGTAATGCTCTGGAAAATTTTGTAAAAATGGGGATGAAACTATGATTCCCACAAAATTTTATGATAAACATGGATGGGAGTAGGGTCTTTTAGAGTCCATTTCTAGCCCGTGTTTAGAAAATGTGAACAAAAACGTATAACATCCATTACATATGCACTCATGTAAAAGGGAGGGATAACCCAAGTGGAGACAATTATATCGTGCCTGTATTGTCTAATGGCCATAGCCAAATTTTCTGATATAATATTTCTCTAGTTCATAATTGTAGCATTAACAACCTCATAAATCAATGGAACCCATTCAATGAAAAACTTGGTACTGTCAGCCTTTCCAAATAGCCTACACATCATTGCAGCTGCAAAAATATGTGGGGCTGATAGAGGTGTAATTGGGTACATACCATATTTCTCTCGCTTGAACTTATTGGAGCCAGACCTCCAAGTCTGCATGACATCCATTGGGTCTTCATTTTATTTCATGAAATGCTCAATGAAGGATTTATCATAGAGCTTCTGTGGTTCTGAGAGGTGCTACATTTGGCTTAAATTGTCTGGAGTAAATGGACTCATGGCTTCATGCCTAGACTTTCTGAATTTTCTATCCGAAATTTCCACATTTTCAATAATACACCTTACCATATTTGTGTATGGAAATATTTTGGGCCTTGCAACTGTCCTGTGCAAGAAAGAACATGCTTCTTAAAAATAAGAAGCCTCGAATGAGTCCTTGGCATAAATTGTTGCTTTAGTTTCCAGTGCCCTTGGGTTTTCATCCTTCAGTAAATTATACATTGCCTCCCATGATGTAGTCTCGCCATCCTTGTTGCATGTTGTATCAGTGAAGAGTGGATTCATGTTTGAATCTTAAAACGTAGTAGCCTCCACAGTTTTCTTCCCTTTCTTAGTCATTCTGAGTGCTATTTCCTTTGGAAATTTCCTGAAATTTATGCAATGGAGAAAATCGGATGAAATGCAGAGTGATAGTGAAAGCGGAAACACAATAACATATTAAATTCTGAAAGAACATAATGATGAAGCTTTTATTTCAAATACGGGTAAAAATATATGAATCTTCTCAAGCCTTTAAAAGAGTAGATGCAGTTGAACCTTATTAATTATGCATTAAGTTCTACATGTGATTCCCTTTATGTCTTATCAAAACATTGCATCTCAAGTTCATGAATGATATTTCAAATGGTCAATGTTAAGTGTGATATTGATCCTGTGATTGTGATAAATCGCAATATCGAAAAGCCGCAATATCACAATATCGCAATATCGCAAAGTCAGGAATAGGCCAATTAAAAATTCTCAGTATTTTGTGATATGTGATGAGCGACATGCTTGTTGATTTTTCAAGCGCTTTTCCTTATGTGAAATATTATTCCATTAAGACAGACATTTTATTTTATAAGGAATACTTTAAAGCCTTTAATTTTAATAAAAATTTCAACGCTTCTTTCAGTCTTCTAAAGAGGTTTATTTTATCATATTTCGTGGATTCAGACTCACGACTAATATTTTTTAGATTCTGTGATTTGCGATAAAGCGAGAATTCTTGGTCCTAAGTGAATTTTCTCGATATCTTAATATTATCCAAGGTTTTATTAAAAATGTTTTCAAAAGGAAAACTCTTTATGTGGTAAGTTTTTGAATTTTTTTTTGAAGGGTCCCCATTTATTATTAAAATATTAACTATTATAAAATAAATGGGGGGTTTTTGAATATTAAAACACCTTGACACATTCAAATTCTTATGGTAAATTGACTCAACAAGTGTAGCCCTCAACGAATAAAGTTAACATTATATCGATAGAGAAATAAACATGTACAAAGGCATTAAACAAATCGTTCATTAATAAAATCTATACATACATTGAACTGGCCAAATTTACAATGTGGGTACGTTCAAACCATGCCTCTCATCCTCTGCCTCTTCTCCTAGCGTTGGAGCTTCTCCTCTCTCTTCCACTGAAATTATCCTGTGCTTCACACACTCTTCTTCTCAAACACTCATTTCCTTATAAAGAAAGCTAACATGGGTAACCAAGAGTCACAAGTGATGATTAGTTTTTCCTTCTCACAATATAAGGGAATCTAAAATTACGTTTATATTAGGAAATATTTCCTTCAACCAATTTTAAAAACAAACCTCACATCCTAATGAAAATATATGCAAAAAATTTAAAATCTCTCATAGCATCATCATGTGACAATCCCATCACATTGGTAAGCCTCGATCCAATATTCATCAAAATTTTTGCTCCAACTATGAACATGCATCAGACTCTTAAGGTACAAAATATATGACCTCCTAGTCATATGCATCTAGTGTTCTTGGGACAACTTCAAATCGTGAGCTATAACACGCCTATGTAGTAACAAGTCTCCACCTTGCTACATAATGCCTGACCAAACTTTCTCCCGAGTTTTGAATTTTGGAATCTTCCTAGTTATTTTCTATGGAACCCTTTGAGCACTCTTTTCTCTAGGTTGTTGTAAATCTCCTCACCTTCCTCTACTATCACGTGCACAATGAAGCTTAAAAATATTACCTGATATTTAATCAACTTGTACCTTCTTCTATTACTTATAATACGAGCTCTGACATTTACTTGTTGTCAAAATGTTCAAACTTTCCAAAATTTTCCTCAGAATCATAGGTTTTCTCTTCATGCAACCAAATATACCTTCCTTCTTTCCTTTTGTTAATTTCATCCTCTAACTCAATCCTTGGCTGAAATTTACTGCCTTTAGGTTGATCATCAAATATTCATATGTTTCATCCACTATAACAACATCCTTATTATCATCCACAGACATGTGTTCATCACCTTTAGGTTGTTCTTCCATGGCTACAACTCAAATCCTTAAGCTTTTCCTCCACTGAGCATTTTTTATTTTTCTTAGCTTCACCTGTAACAAATTCCATTTCACTCTCTTCCGGAGGGTCCATCTGTAACCCTATTCTTCCTCCTCTTTCTATATCATTCCTCTCATCATCTCTAGCT
Organism: Pinus albicaulis; assembly: GCA_034641835.2. NCBI lineage: Eukaryota > Viridiplantae > Streptophyta > Pinopsida > Pinales > Pinaceae > Pinus > Pinus albicaulis. Next base: position 420,476,293 of record CM076577.1, read on the forward strand.
GTAATTTGATTTTAGCTACTTCTCCTTTACTATGACTCTCAATAGTCACAAATTTCCTTCTTTTATGATCTTCTCCCTACTCACTGTGAGTTGCACACAAGCCACTGCAACAAGCTGACTCCACCAACATGTTTGTAAATACCATACTAAGCTCTTCCAAGCCTAGTCTTCTCCCAGTATTTAGGTTGTCTCCTTCCTCTAGAATCTTCATCTGAGCACTCGTTGCTCTTCTGGATTCTACATGAAATTGACTCATATTCTTCCTTCGAGAACTTTGTTGTTCTTCCTCCCTTTATACTACAAGGAGAAATCCCATAATTTTCTATTGCAAACATTCACCTCTTCTACTTGTAATTAACAACCAGTCCACAATTATCTAAAAACAAAATACCATTACCTCTTGTTCAATTTTCACTTGGACACACAACTACTGTTGTAGAATTCGTCTTACTCATGTCATCTATTTGTTGGTGCAGGCCACCCTGTTCAACACCATTCTTTCTGCTCAAAACTCTAGTCATCTTGACTTTCTTGTAGCAACGTTTCCACATGATTGAGTTCTACCCTCAACCATATCCTTCTCAAATTTGTCATCACTCATTCCTTTGAGTCCAATTTCCTTGGAAATTTTCTTCTTTTGCTTGTGACTTTCCTCTAAAACCCTATTATGACTAATAATAGTCATCCTCATCTCTTCCTCTTGAGAAATATCCTTGTCTACAAGTGAGCTACAACTAACCCTTCTTGTAACAAGTCTGTGACTTGTCACCCATACCAAGTCATCCCCCTGGTATCCTCTCTTCTCTAGGTTCTTTGTAGTAGAACCTATTCTTGAGCACACTTTCTCCTCACCTTTTAAATTTGTTGGTTGCTGCATCTTCAACCGATCACTCTTCTTAGTTTTACTGTCGGGTTCTGCCAACATTTCTTCATCCAATTTCTTTTCTTAATCTGTCTCCTTTGACATATCTTACTTGCTATTGCGGCTTCTACAAATTCAGTCTTGAAAACATGATTCTTTTAATGACCAAGTTAGCACAAAAACCATATTCAATTTTATAATATTTATAACAAGATCTCATCTTCCACTACTTTATGAACCAATTCCTCTCCAACCAATGCACGTGTTCTTTCTCAAGAGAATATCACTCTTCACTCCACTACAATCACCTCACTTACTGTTTTACGGTCCTTTTTCTCTTCATCCTCTTTTCATTGTCAAGTTGTCTTCAAACATGCAAGAATATCCACTCTCACCTCATTTCATTTCTAGCTGTATCAAAATCAAATCTCTGCTATTCTAATTGCATCATCAAGGAATAATATATTATACTTCAAAGTAGACACTCTAATATGTCTTCACAACACCTCACACTCATAAAATATTAATTTAGCAGAGACTCACATAAACCTCCTCAACCTGTTGTAAACTCTACTTCCTCCAATATCTTCTTATATCTTTCTCCAAGAGTTGTAAAGATGAAACCTTTCAGTGGCTCTAATATTCTCCAAAAACATAGTTGGGCTCTGATACCACTTGATGGGGGGAAACTAGTTTTCCTTCGATGCCCACCAATAACACAAGAAAAAACATCCACAAGCACAACTATTTATTGTAGAATCCAATTATGGAAATTAAAAAATTAATTTAAAATAAAGTTAGCCAATAGAGAATCTGGATCTATCTTGACAAGTTCCATGAGAGAGAGTCTCTCCCCTTATTATCCTTTTTTCTGACCTCACCCAACCTACATGGGGTTCACTTATCAAATGACACAATAGGTAGGTTGAGACAGGCTCTCAAAACCCCATACGCAGCCCTGAAAACTCCTTTCTATAGGGACTACAAAATATTTTTGCAGCACAGTCAAAATCACATAGGGGCTGCAAAATATTTTCATAGCACCCCAAAACTATGTCATTTTTTATTTCAAGAAGACCAAATGAATTGACACTGTACCAGGTCAATTCTTCACAGCCTTGAACAAATTCATACGCCTTTCTCCATGGGTATTTCAAAGCTAACACAAATAACATTCAAAACAAGTCACAAAAACAGGTTTGACAAAGTTCACACAACAAGGTGGTCAGGTTTTCTTCCATACACAGGAATTCTACAACTATAACAACTTGAAAAATTTTTTTGGCACAACTATAAGCTACAGGAAGGTCTTATCCATTCTCAAGTGCACTATTTCTAACCTTAGGGGAATACATAACCAAAAAAACACATCATATTCCAGTAAACAGGGCGTGAATGCATCCGAAAAATGGTGCTCAGTTTTTTATTGACGGGCTCCACATCATAGAACCCACACACCCACTAATCTCCAGAATGCATATAAACTTTCTTTCTCAACTTTCAACTGATACATCAAGGATCAAGACCAAAATGTACTCAACAAAATGGTGGAGTATTCAAAGTGCAGATTTTTAATATAACACAAGAATCAAAATATGATTCAACGCAATCCACATTTACGAAGTGATGGAAAAAATAATTCATCACACGATCTCTAACCCATATTCATAGGTAAGGATATTCATCCCCAACTTACACTTCAACCAAAGCATCGATTTGACATAAAGGCATACAACCATGACACATTCAGATTCTTACTGTAAATTGACTCAACAAGTGGAACCCTCAACAAATCAAGCTAACATTATACAGAAAGATAAATAAACATGTACAAATACATCAACAAAAAATTTTCATTAATCAAATCCATACATTCATTGAACTAGCCAAATTTACAAGGTGGGCGTGTGCAACCCATGCCTCTCATCCTCTACCTCTTATCCTAGCGTTGAAGCTTCTCCTTTCTTCTTCCACTATAGTTCTCCTTTGCTGCACACACTCTTCTTCTCAAACACTCATTTCTTTATAAATAAAGCTAACATGGGTAACTAAGAGTTACAAGTGATGGTTTGCTTCCCCTTCTCACAAAATAAGGGAAACTGGAATTAAATTTAGATTAGGAAATATTTCCTCCAACTTATTCTAAAACAATACTCACATCCTAATGAAAATATCTACAAAATATTTAAAATCTATCTTAGCATCATCATTTGGCCATCCCATCACATTTGCAAGCATCAGTCCAATCTTCATCAAAATTTGAGCTCCATCTATGCATTTGCATCATTGAGACCCAATGATGTAATATATAAACATTGTACATTGAAACCGTTGAAATAAAATACATCACCAATTGTAAGATGGATAAGAAAAAGGTCATAGGGGGTTATGATTCCACAAAAGAGAGGGTCAAAGGGGAAATCCACATTCATATAATCCACATTAAAAATCTTACCACAATATCTATTAGTTTGTTTGACTTGGAAATTAAATATTTTCATTCCATGAAAATCATACAAAATGCATGGGAAACACTTGAAAAATGTACTAGAAGTTCACAACCTACAAAACTATTGCAGAACTGGAAAGGTGTAGGACCATTTCTAAGTTAATGGAAAATTTTCTTGGCCACCTCTATACCCCTATATCAGTTTTCCCCCTTTAGGAAGAAATGGTCTCCATTAAGCCAAATTACTCCATTAAATGCATAAACTTCTACAAAATATAATACTTGGTGAAAATGTTTCGCTACTTTGGCAATTCAGTAGAGTTACTTGTTTTATTTATGGGTTCCCTTAATCTTATTATCCATGATCTAATTGAATATAATATTATTTAGGAAATGAAATTTGAGTTCCAAACAAAGTTCTTTTCCACCCCTGAGGTGTCCAATAGATGTAGAAAATATGGTTGAAGAAATTCTAAAATAAATACAAGGTGTAAGACATGGAATGTTGGAATACTCAATTAAAAATCATTCTCACGCATGACCTTGGTAATGTTTTAAGGTCCAAATTAAAATGGTTTGAGCTTCCTATAGGGGATATGGGTTTATATTTTTTTAATTGCAACCATACCTTATGTTAATCAACTTGAAACTTGTATGGAACTTGATGCTGATTGTGTCACTACTTATACTTTCAATTGAATTTATACAAACTATCATAAAAAATTTGTTAAATGTGCTTGATCCATTCAACAAATTTGGTTTCTTTTTTTCCTCAATATAGGAGGTATTGTTCTTGTGTATATGCAATACATAGAGATACTTCAATTGGGGCCAATAGTCTACGCACACCTAAAAAGGGTCATGGTTAACAAAACTATGAAGGAATTCCTTATAGATATGTTGAACATATGGAAGGTTTAAATATTATATACATATTTTCTTAGATTTGTAAATTATGAGGATATATACAATCATCATATTAACTACCTTTATTTTTCCAACAGTCCATAAGTGGAAGTTATTTGATTTAGTAAACTTGGGGTCCATCATTGACAACATGCTCGAACAAAAAGTACTCAATAACCTTATCCCTATCTAAAATATTGGTCTTTGGAAGCCTAAAAGAAACCTACACGTGCTTGAAGACGAGCTTGATAGTGGATTCCACTATGAAACTATTATTTTAGGGTGCCAAAATGGCCATCTTGGAGAAACAAGCAATAACCACAAATAAACAATCTTGGCCATGCATGGATGGGTGTAGGTTTAACATGTAATCCATGAAGAGTAACTCCTAAAGTTTATTACAATCAACCTTAGAAGCATCTTCTTCTACATAATTTTGGCCCCATAGCTACTGAAACACTTCATTGAAGTACTATGTCTAAATATTTGCATGGATCATAGGTAAAAGGCTTCATGTGCATAAGTGATCCAAAATATTTTGTTTTAGATGTGTTAAAGAATTACATGTAAAAATTGTAGCTTAAAACAAGAAACTTTAAAGACATAAACATAAGAAGAGAGAAGCATTTAACATCATGCAAGAAGACACAAAATTGATGTCAGAGTTCGTCCAGGAGGGACTACGTCTCCGGGCCCTGCTCAAATAGTGGGGAGGCTCTTTTTTTCATTAAGTGGAAAAAATGAAAGTACAAATGCAAAAATGAGAAATAGCACCCTTATACCTCCATAGATGAAAGTGCCCAAAAATTTTAGACCTCTGATGAAGAAATGGACTACACCGTTGGATTCGTGGCGTTCAGTAGTGCAGAATCCATATAAAAATTGGCTTAATCCGACAAAGTGAAAATCTGGCCCCTTTAGAAAATGGCTCAGATCATGGTTCCTCCCCCCTCCTACACACTGCTCAGGGTTCCGCTGCCTTGGTTTCCCTGCCCACTCCTGTCTGTCGTGGGCAGACTACATAAATGAAGGTTTATATACAAAAGGTTGGCGGAATTTCCAAAGAGGTTCGTTGGGTAGATTGGTTGAGATTTGAATTGTGTGGGAGGAGGTCGGGTGGTCAAACCCCGACCCCTCTTCTTTAAGTCGAAATTTGTTTTTTTTTAACTAGTGCTTTTACTTTTTATAACCCCGCATATATATATTTCAATGTAACATGGGGTACAAGGGGGGTCGGGCCTGCATTGGGTGGCCCACCCCATATCCTCTGCCAACCATATGTATGAGGTGGCAAGAGTTACAGTTGGGGTGGCGGGGTTGACCACCGACCACCCCCCATATATATACATATGTTGTAATGTGTGTGGGCGGCGAGGTCATGGCCACCAACTCCCCCTTAAATTTAATAAAAATTTTGTTATGCAGTTTAGGTTCCGTAAGGTAGGGCGGGGGTCATGGTCCACCCTGCCTTTTTTTAATATATATTTTTTTATCCTTTAAAGAAACTATTTTTTATTTTTTTTTAATTCTAGAATTTTCGCTGAAGGAGTGAAACTAACGGTCCCACATATTTTCCTGGAATCTGGCTGGGTTGGCCGGAATTTGGTGGCCGATTCAACAAATTTGTGTCCTCCATAGTCTGCCACATCACCAAGTCAACCCTTGAACTTTTGACTGCTCCTAACTCCTTCATACGAACTCGGAATTGAGTGTCGTTTGCACCGTTGGAATAAAAAAGATGAGATCTACAACTTGACATTAAGTTTTCCACATTCCAGACACTTTGATTTTTGAGCCTTTGTACTCAAACCACTTGTACTTAGACCTATTCGATCCACCTAGATCAGTCCTCCCCACTAAAGAGCTTTTGGATCCCAAAAGCCTTATCAATCAATAGGCAAGTGATGGAATTTGTCGCTCACCTTCTCCTTTTCAAGCCATTTATCGTTACTTGGGTGCATCCCTTTGAAACCAACACGAAGATATTCCACATCCCCTTATTGTGAAGTCTTGGTTCTTCAATTGAGAATGATGTCCTCTAAAATTTCATCGATATATTCTAGTGCAAAGTCATCCACTGTAGGAACTGATCCTACCTCCTCGGTGTCCATAATAAATGGTGGTTCATAAAGCTTCAGATTTTCAACATTCAAAACTAAGTACATCTACATGTATATATGCAAGTCAAGTCAGAAAGCATTATTCCCAATCTTCTCCAATATGGTAAATGGACCATACCGGATTGGTTTCAATTTCTTGCCTTCCCCCTTCATTTGATCCTTGCTGATGTGGAACCACACCTTGTCACCAAATTGAAATTGATGGTCGAATCAATACTTATCATGTCGGGCCTTATATCGGGCCTGACTCTTTTCCAACTGGTCTTGAACTGCTTGGTGTTTTTTATGTATATGTTGGATGAACCGTTGTGCTTTGTCCCTATCAGCAAGTCCAATGGCATCTTCATCCCTTCTGTAGATCATGTCAAAAGGGTCCTTTGGTAAGTAACCAAATCATGTCTCAAATGGTGAGCGCTGCATAGAGGAATCCACTACTCGGTTGTAGGCGTGATGGACATATGGAAGATGCTCATCCCACAGCTTGGGATGTTTGATGCAATAGCCCCGCAACAAGTGTACCACAATACGGTTGATGACCTATGCCTGTCCGTCGGTTTGTGGATGGAATGTCATACTTCTCTTCAACTTGGTATCCATCATGCGCCACAAGCTGGTCCAAAATTCTCCAAGGAAGTGAGAGTCTCGATCTGACACAATCGATGTGGGGAACCCAAAGTGAACCCAGACATACTAAAAGAAAATACAAGTAGTATGCTCAGTAGTGAGCTGCTTTTTACAAGGCATTAATATGAAAATTTTACTAAAGTGGTCGACGACAACATACAAATAGTCGTGACCCTTTCTAGACATAGGAAAACCTCCTACAAAGTCCATCGACACAATTTCCCATGGATGCCCCGGAATAGGGAGTGGTGTGTAGAGCCCAAGTCTTCTATTAGAGGGCTTTGAAATAGATCACATCACACATATCTTTACAAAACGGGTTACAATTTTTTTCATATGGGGCCAAAAGCAAAACCTTTGCAAATGACATAAGGTTTTGTCGACACCAAAGTGACCCGAAACAAGAGAGGTATGCGCCTCTCGAATTACATGTACCCTTTATGCTGTGGGTATGCACAATTTTCCAAAGTGATACAACAGCTTCCCCTGCAAATGATAGTTGTCCACCTGTGAACCATGAGTTAGTTTTTCATATATTGCTTTAAAGTCATCATCGTTAGCGTATTTTTCAGCATAAATTTCAAAAGACAATGACACATTATGCAAAATAATAGAAGCAACAATAGGAGGGTGAGAGAGCATATATGATACTTTGTTACTAGTGCCCTTCTTATACTTTATTACTAGATGAAACTGTTGTAGAAACCCCATCCACCTGAAATGACCAGACTATTGTAGCTTGGTCTGTGACTGAAGATATTGCAAGGGCTGATGATCTGCATGGATGATGGTTTCCTTGCCGATCAGGTAGTGTTTCCACTTTTTCACACTTTGGCCCAAGGAATATAGTTCCTTGTCGTAAGTGGGATAATTTATTACAGCCTGGGAGAAATTATCCGAATGGTAACATATCGGCTTCTTTTGTTGCAACAGTACAACTACCATGGCATACCCATTGGCATTGGTTTCGATCTCAAAAGGTTTCTGGAGATTGGGTAAAGCCAGGAATGGTGCGGTGCTGATTTTCTCTTTCAGTGCTTCAAAGGACTTATGCTTCTTTCCTCCCCACTGAAAGGCTTGTTTGATACTTGTTAGTGCACGTAAGGGTGATGCAATAACATAGAAGTTTTCAATGAACCTCCTCCAGTACTGTACTGCACCTAGAAAACTACAGACCTATGTTACATTGGTAGGCTTAGGCCATTTTACAATCACCTCAACTTTGGAGGGGTCTATTTTAAATTGACCATTACCAATAATATGACCAAAGTAAACCAAAGAGGTTTTCCCGAACTCACACTTTGACAACTTTACATACAATTCTTCCCTCTTTAATACATCAAACACTTTCTTAACATGGCATACATGTTCATCCCAAGTTATACTGAAGACAAGAATATCATCTAAACACACAAGGAAAAAATCATCAATGAAAGGCGTAAAAATATCATTCATGACTCTCATGAATGTGGTTGGAGCATTCCACAGTTCGAATGGCATCACCATCCATTCAAAAAACCCCTGTTTGGTCTTGAAGGCAGTTTTCCACACGTCTTGCTCTGCAATTATGACCTGGTGATAACCACTATGCAAATCCAATTTGGTGAAATAGATAGCATTATTTAATTTATCTAACAAATCATCAATGCGAGGGAGAGGGTATCAATTTTTCACCGTGATTTTTTTTAGTGCCCGATAATCCACGCACATCCTCCATGTGCCATATTTCTTGGGTACTAACATGATCGGCGAGCTGCATTCCTATACCTTCTTTTTTATTTCCTCCATCTCAATAGATGACATACTGTACATACCAATGTTTGATAATGGAGTATCATGTTGCAAATGGATCCCATGTTGGATCTCTTGTTTCGGAGGCAACCCTTTGGGTTCTCGAAACAATTCATCATATTTGGAAATAAAATCACATAATTCTTGTTTATGAGCCAGATCACATCCTCGGAAAGCATCAGATATTTCTTCATCTCTTGCTCTCACAACCATGAGCAAACACCGCTTGCTGGAATTCACCAATCTCTTCATCTGTCTTGCACTTACAAGACTGGCACTGACTTTGGTTTGATGAGCTTTTAGAATATACTCTACCCCATATTTTGTGATTTGGTATTTATTTTCATGTCGAAAAAAAATTTCTTTCCTGTCGTAAAGATAGGGACTCCCTAACACAATACCACAAATATCCAATGGCATGACATCCAATTCTACTTCATTCACTAGTTTAGAAGCAATTACAAATTTAACCTTACATTGCTTGGTTAAATTTAGTTTTACTTTGTCATGTATCCATCCAAGTGGATAAGATTTCGGATGAGAATTAACTTCTAAGCCTAGATTTTTAACCAAGGATTCTGAGATTAAATTTACTTGAGAGCCTGAATCAAATAGAGTTTCTACTTTTGCATGATTTATGACAACTCTAATATGAAACAACTCAATTCTCTTTTGTTCATTAGGAAGAGGCTCATCTAATGAACTAATGATTTCATGCGATTCAAAATTAACATGAAGAGAATGAATACCTTTCATGCCTACTGTTGTGATCAATGCCTCATTGCTAGAGTCAGACCCAAGGTCTTGTTGCACGATTGCTACCGTCTTCTTCTTACCCTTTCCTCCATATCTCTTCGGCTTCTTTTCTAGGTACAACTTCCAACAATGAACATAGTCATGACCTTCCTTTTTGCAGTGAGTGAAATAAGGCTTTTCTCCTTCATCCTTATTTGATGATGTCGTCTTATTTTCCTTTCCCTTTCCTTTCCATTTGAATTTCCATTTGAAGGTTTGAAAGGTGGTTTCTTTGAATGATCATCCTTATCATTTATTCCCCTATTTTCAAGATGAATTGCCTTTACATTGGCCGAGTCAATGGTAGTAGGTTCAAACATTAACAATGAATGTCTAATGTAACTATGTAATGAACCAATGTACTTAGTTTCCCAAACTTAGTGCTTTTTTTCTAAATTCCTTGGTAAAGCTTTGCATGTTTTATCCGTTACCTTACCTTAGGTACTGCCACTCCATTAAGTCTTTCTACTTATAACCTAAGGGATAGAATTGATCTTTAAGTGCATCAATAAAATTTGACCATGAGGAAAGAAGGTTACCCAAATTACTGTTGCCTTGAAGTTTCCTCTCCCACTAAATGAGAGTTGTGCCACTCAGTTGAAGAGAAGCCAACTGGATCTTTGCCTCATCCTCCACAATTTTCTGAATCCTATAGTAGAGTTCAAGCTACCTAATCCAATTGTTAAGCTTCTCTACATTACTTTCACAATTATGCACTGGTAGATCAAATTTAACATCTAACTTAAAGAAAGGTTCATTAGATGCATTTCCATAATTTTTATGATGATGGTTAGAAGAGAAGGAAGGACTTTCATTTCTTGAAGGAAGTGGGTCTCCTCCACCATCTCCATGTGTTGAACCTTGTCCTTCTACAACATGCTCCCCTATTTTCTCTAACTTCTCAAGTCTAGAGAACAATTTCTCAACCTGATCTGCCATGGTCTAGAAGTTCTTGTGGAAGTTGAGCTTCGCTTCATGTCACTCCTCGACACTCATGTTCCTTCTCTGATGTGCATGTTCCGCTTTGGGATCAAAATACTATAGTGTCCCTTCTCCTCTTCGTAGCTTGTTTCTAGTTAGCATACAAGCATGTAATTCACATCTACAAACACCTGCTCTGATACCACTTGATCCCACTTGATCCAAAATCTTTTGTTTTAGAATTGTTAAATAATTACATGTGAGAATTGTAGCTTAAAACAAGAAACTTTAAAGGCATAAACATAAGAAGAGAGTGTTGGTAATATGATGCAGAGTGTTGTCCTTGATGGAAACCCACTGAATGAAGATGAAGACATGAGATTGTTGACATGTGTTGTCCTTGATGGAAAACCACCTGATGAAGTTATTCTTGACTTGATGGACTTGGTAAATGATGTAAATCTGATGTGATATGATGTCTATTGGCAATATGATGCTGAGTGTTGTCCTTGATGAACAACCCACTTGATAGAGTGTTGTCCGTGAATGGCAACCCACTTGATGAAGATGATGGCAACTTACTTGATGAAGTTGTGCTTGATAGAATATGTCTTGATGAATTAAATCTGATGTATCTACAGAGAGTAGAGAAGGTAATGAAGAAAGGAATTCAATATGTGCTAGATCTATGATGAAAAGAGTATGTCTCAAGGCATACGCGGATCTGTCTAGTAGGTTTCAAGACAAAGGTGAGTGGGCAAGTTACCATAAAGTGCAAACTGCACCAGTATAACTCACTTGTATTAATCACTAGACGGGTAATGATTCGTCTAAATGACCTCGTCTGCAGAATACCATCGGAAGTAATGTGGTTTTGGCTCATAGTAATATGCTAAAGGTAAACCTATAAAAGAGAAGAATTATTGTAAATTATGTATAGGTGCAAGATAACTGAGGCTTCGATTAAATGCTTTCCTCAGTGATATAGTGAAATGGAAAGGGTTACAAACGGAATGATATATCCGAATGCATGAAGCACCTATGAAGAAAATGATGGCAGGAACGAGATCCGGGAATGTTTGTATTTATGTATCCGTTGGCGGAATGATTAGATCTGAGATGAGGCGAACATCTGTATGCAGTAAAGGGTAAAATATGTGTGATGTGTCTGTTCTGAAGAATTGCAATGACCTTAATGTCTAAAGAAACATACGCTAGTTTGTCAGATAGGCTGTTGCCAAGATATCGTGGGAAGCTGAAAGAGAAGATGGAGAAGGAAGCGAGCAAAGTGAAATGGTTCCCCAATACAAAATTTAAGTATACGTGTGCTCAGGATAGGAAGTATGCGTATATACTGACCCTCAAGAAAGTAAAGCACGAGAAAAACCGAGGTCACTTGCTGCATGGTAGCAGAAATGTCCGACTGGTTTCCATTGCATATCGCTATCCGTATTCTACAATTCCTAGAAGCGTCCACGCTATTGTATGATGACGACGGAAAATGGGGGAGTGGGTCCAGTCTGAAAATATGATGAAACGTGGCCTGCAAGTGGTGTCCTAAAGGATGCTTTGGATCCAGTGTGAAAATTGATGAAACGTGGTCCATAGAGGTGCCGAGGGTTGTAGCCTTCATTCAGGGGGTTGTAGCTCCCTTCCAGGTGAGGCTGGTAAACGAGAGCAGGGGGTCGTAACTCCCTTTCAGGAGAGGCTGGTAAACGAGTCAGGGGGTTGGAGCTCCCTTCCAGGAGAGGCTGGTAAACGAGCGCAGGTGGGTTCCTGCGTGCTGGTAGGAGTCTGCACCAGCACATATGTTGTAAGATGTTTTCTCTATAATAAAATATTGAAGGCTGAGCAACCGCAGCGGTGGTTTTCTCCCGACTTGGGTTTCCACCTAAAATCCTGGTGTTCATGTGTGATGCTTATGTGTGATGTTTTATTCTGTTCTTACTGCACATGTTTACTTTTTATAGAACATCTAATAAATGAATGATGGAATGATATAAGTGAAGAATTAATGGCACAATTAGATCTCTGTGTATACGCGAGTTTTATGAAGGATATCCGCGTGTATACGCTCGTTGGCTTCAAAAAAGTAGCGTATGGGTTTTTAGAGCATGAAAAAGTAAAAATTTTTAGTATGCCCTAAATACTGATTCACCCCCCCTCTCAGTATTTTTCCCAACAATTGGTATCAGAGCAGGTTCTTCTACAGAAGCTTGATCGCTTGAAGGAGATCCATCGCAATGGGAAGTCATGAAGGAGTAATGTCTCTAAAGACACCTCTATTCAATGGAAACAATATGATATTTCTGGAAGGTACGAACAAAAGCATATCTGCAAAGTCTTGGTGCAGAAGTATGGGCAATCGTGGAAGAAGGCTATCAATATCCGGCAAGTATTCCTACTGATGCGGCTGAAAGGAAGAAGTATGAAATCAATGCCAAAGAAGTGAATGTCTTATTAGGAAGCATGTCTGAATCAGAATTTGCTAAAGTGATGCAGCTACATTCAGCAAAAGAAATATGGGACAAAATCATTCTAAGCTATGAAGGAGACACAAAGGTAAAAAGTGCAAAACTCCAAACTCTTATAATTGAATATGAAAATTTGAAGATGCATAGTGATGAAAGTGTTGCCAGTTTCTTTCTTCGTCTAGATGATATTGTAAATCGGATGAGAAATTTGGGTGAAACCATAACCGATACTACTCTGGTGGAAAAAGTCTTAAGATCCTTGACTTCAAAATTTGATTCTAAAGTTTCAGCTATTGAAGAAAGGCAAGATCTGCAAACTCTTACTATTGTTCAAATTACATGGTATTCTGACTGCTTTTGAAATGAGACAAGGAGGTCCTTCTCAAATCAAAGAAGCTTCTTTTAAGGCATCTGCAAAAGGAAAAGAAAAGGAAGTTGTCAAAGAATCCAGCTATATATCCGAAGAAGAAGAAGCGAATTTTGTGAGAAAACTCCAACTAGGTACTGGAAGATTCAAAGGTAAGCTTCCCTTCAAATGTTTTAAGTGTGGAAAAGTTGGTCACTATGCTGCTAAATGTCCTTAGAGAGAAAAACATGGCAAAGGGAAACAATTTGAAAAGAGGAAGAGTTATTATGCAAATGAAGATGATGATGAAGTGTCCAGTGAATATGAAGAAGATTTTGACCATGATCTGAAAGTGCTCATGGCAAAGAAGCAAAAGAAGAAGGCTACTCGAAGCAAGGAGATATCTCAGAAAACATGTATAGAAGAAATTGAAGAAGATGAATCAAATAGTGATTGGGGTCCTTGTGATAATCTTCTTTGTGCAAGCAATGGTGTAGAGAGTGAAAGTAATGCTGTGGACCTAGAAGAAGTCATCAAAGATCAACAAAGATTATTTAATGAAAAGGATTCTGCCTACAATGAGATGATCTCTAAAATGAAGGGACAGATAGAAATACATCAAAGACTGCAGGATGAAGTAACCAATCGAAGTGAAAGCCTTGAAGCTAAAATCATCTCTCTCAAAGAAAATCTGGAAAAATCAAATAAGAAAAATAAAGAACTTGAAGCAAAAATCATCTCGGTCAAAGAAGAATCATATAAGGAGCATGAAGAACTTCTGCAAGCATTTGAAGAACAAGGAAAAGGGTTGAAAGAAGAGATTCTAAATCTGAATGATCAAGTAGAAGATGAAAGAGGGAAAGAAGAAAGCATGAAGAGGCAATGCCAAGGATTGGAGGTTGAGGTAAACATTCTCAAAGGTAAATTAGAAGAAAAAGTTAAACTTTTGAGGTTTCAAGAAAGTACTAAGATTTTGGACAATATTCTGAGTAATCAAAGGTCTCTTGCTATCAAACTTGGTCTTGGTTTTCATGAAACTGTTAAAGGAGAATATAGTTCACAAGGAAGTGCTAAAGGTTCAGAGGATGTCATTGCAAAACCTGAAGTGTTGAAAGAAACAAAAGGTCAACCAACAATGATGAAATCTCAAAGGAAATCAGTCAATAATGTTGAATGTTTTAAATGCCATAATCATGGGCATGTTGCAGCCAATTACAGAAGCAGATTGTTTCAGCCACAAACAAATAGATCCTACATAGAAAGGTACTCTAGTTTCTTCAAGGGATATTGTTTTTCATGTAACAAGTATGGACATAAAGTCGCTGATTGCAAAATAAGGAAGATTAGAAATACTCATTCTGATTCTTATGCTTATTTCTCTGGACACATGAGATGTTATTCTTGTAACAAGTATGAACATGTAGAAAAAGAATGCAGGTTGAACAGATCTAAGAAAGTGGACAATTTTCAGCACACAATTAGAAAGTTCAAGCAAGTTTGGAAAAAGAAGGAGGACCGGTCAGAAACGTAGGGAATATTGACCCTACTGCAGTCATCAGCTTCTAAAGCTTACTTATCTTAATGACTGCAGAAGTGATGTGAGATACATTATGGAGCTTAGTAATGTATCTTCACAGGGGGAGCGATGTATGATGATTCTCATGGTTGATTTAATAATTCTAGTTATGTTTATTTCTGATAGTACATCTGATGTAAAGAAGACAGGTACGAGAAGTACAAGTTTAGGGGGAAATGAAGGAATGTGAAAATTTCTATGCTTCACTTTCCATACGCGGGTTCGTTGAACAAAAGTCGCGTATACATGCGAGTTCCAGCAGACACAGTTGCGTATTCATTGATGATAAGAGAATTGGGATGACAACTGAAGATCAGGAGCAGAGGTTCAGGGGGAGCATCAGTCTGACTACTAATGATTGTACTATTAATCATTATTCTAGTTATACTCATACTGATGATATGATACTTGGTTTCTTATGTTGAATATTATGGTTGAGTCCTGTTTGCTTTTTGATGAAGAGTATTCGTTGCTGAGATGAAAGTCTTATAATTCGTAGATAAGGACAGTTCATGCAGAGATTGATGCTGATGACTTGCTGATGAACGTATTCAGGTTGCACAAGTTAAGGAGGAGCACTGGTTCAGGGGGAGCAGCAGTTTGAATACTAACGATTGCATTATTGGCACTATGACTGCTTATTCTTTGGTTATTGTGATACTCATGCTCAAATGATGATGACTTGGTATTATGATGAGATTTTGAACCCTGTTTGCTGAAAAGTATCTTTTGTGCTCACACATGGATGAGTTGGAAGTCATTTGATTCAGAAATAAGAATAGATCATGCAGAGTTTGTTACTATGGTTGAGATCTTTTTTCCTACATATGTTACTTCATGTTAAATCTTAAAGATCATGGTGATATTGGACCACATGGATGATTGACACATATTTGGATATGTTGTTCGGGTATGATAATTTCTCTTGGAAAGATTGTATTGATGATGCAAAGAATCTGAAGGCTTGGTTACTAATGTGCTTCTGCTACAACCGTTGGATGACGCTTGAAGACACAACTACATTGTTCTATCGATCTGTATATCTCAGAAAGAAGCTGAACACTGTCTTTTCCTCACAGAGGATCAGATCTGGTTAAAATATAGAAGATGGTATTGGATACGCGGATTTCCTGAAACACAGTCGCGTATATACGCAAGTTCATGCACATAAAACCGCGTATGTCTGGTTGCTGACAAATTTCTGTTTGGGGTCAGCTTTCTTCAGCACAGCTGCAGTGCTGTTTGGTATCTCTGGTGGTGTTTCAGTTCTCATAATTCTATTTCTAATGTTTTGATAAAGATGCCTTGATGATTTGTTGATGAAAGTGTTCAGGATGCACAAACTAAGGGGGAGCCTCAGTCATATGGAAAGGATGCTTGGATGCACAGATTCATGGGGAGCATTAGCTTTGCCGAGTATAATGCATTGTTGGCATTATGAAGGTTCTAAAATATGTTCTCTTTCTTGAGGACTTTCTGGTATTGGTCATAAATGGTCATATTTGTAATTTTATGAAAAGGTCTTGTTGAGACCCATGATGTAAAATTGTAATATTCAGTCATGTAAGGAATTGTCAAATTTGTAAACCCACTTGGTTGGGTAGCTGAGTCAAATTTTGTAAACCCACTTGGTTGGGTAGCTGAGTTGAAATGTGTAAACCCACTTGGTTGGGTACTTGAGTCTTATATGTAAATCCACTTGGTTGGATATTTGATGTAAGTATGAGTCTTTGGTGATAGGAAATTCATAGAGTCATGTACTTCATTGAAAAATATGTTTGAAGATTCAGCATGAACTCAGGGGGAGCTTGGTCACTTCAGTATACATCAGATCTGCAGAACGCTTCTTCTACATGAGGAGAAAAGGGGAGAGTGTGTTGGTTTTGATCCGCCCTTTGCCCTTGATGTCAAAGGGGGAGAGTGACATGGTGTTTGAATGAAGAGAAAGAATGGTGTCAAAAATGGGGAGAGTGACATGGTGTCATTGTATTCTTAATGTACCTATCTGTTGTGGTAACCAAACACCATCATGGTTGCCATCAAGTCCAAAGGGGGAGATTGTTGGTAATATGATGCAGAGTGTTGTCCTTGATGGCAACCCACTGAATGAAGATGAAGACATGAGATTGTTGACATGTGTTGTCCTTGATGGCAAACCACCTGATGAAGTTATTCTTGACTTGATGGACTTGGTAAATGATGTAAATCTGATGTGATATGATGTCTATTGGCAATATGATGCTGAGTGTTGTCCTTGATGAAAAACCCACTTGATAGAGTGTTGTCCGTGAATGGCAACCCACTTGATGAAGATGATGACAACCTACTTGATGAAGTTGTGCTTGATAGAATATGTCTTGATAAACTTGTTAAATGATGTAAATCTGATGTATCTACAGAGATTAGAGAAGGTAATGAAGAAAGGAATTCAATATGTGCTATATCTATGATGAAAAGAGTATGTCTCAAGGCGTACGCGGATCTGTCTAGGAGAAGTCGCGTGTGCACGCGGGAAACAATGTGCCAAGTCGCGTATGGGCAAAAGCGCTCATAAAGTGCAAAACCAGGGGTAACCACCATGGTATTGACCCATTGTATTGGGTAATGATTCTTCTAAATGACCCCGTCCAGGAATACCATCGGAAGTAATGTGGTTTTGGCTCATGGTATTGATAAAAGGTAAACCTATATAAAGAGAAGAAATTCATTATGCAAATTATGAGTGTGGGTGCAAGATGTCTGAGCTTGAATGAATGCTTCTCTCTGAAGGATATCTGAATGGAAAGGGTTACAGTTGAATGATAGATCTGAATGCATGAAGCACCTATGAAGAAAATGATGAAGAAGGGAATCTAGATCTGAAATGTTTTTTTATTTGCTACATCTGTTTATGGAATGATTAGATCTGAGATAAGGCGAACATCTGTCTGTCGTAAAGGGTAAAATCTGTGTGATGTGTCTGTTCTGAAAAATTGCAATGACCTAAATGTCTGAAGAACCATACGCTAGTTTGCCGCAGAAGAAGCGCGTATATACGCGGCTTCGCTGAAGATAAAGCGCTTATGCGTAGTGAAATTAACTCTGTAATATGTACTGAAGTATACGCAGGTTTGTATGGAAGAAAGCACGTATATACGCGGGCTCAGTGAAAGTAAAGAGCGTATGAAAACTAGGGTTTGCTGAAGCATGGGGTATGAAATGTCTGATCTGTTCTGTTGTGTTACTGCTATCTGTATTCTACAATTCTGAGTTGTCTGTATCAGTTTGGTTGTATGATTGAGCTTAAATGTGTGGAGTGGGTCCAGTCTGAAAATATGATGAAACGAGGCCTGCAAGTTTTTCTCTATTGAAGTTGTTTGGATCCAGTGTGAAAATTGATGAAACATGGTCCATAGAGGTGCTGAGGGTTGTATCCTTCAGTCAGGGGGTTGTAGCTCCCTTCCAGGTGAGGCTGGTAAACGAGATCAGGGGGTCGTAGCTCCCTTCCAGGAGAGGCTGGTAAACGAGTCAGGGGGTTGGAGCTCCCTTCCAGGAAAGGCTGGTAAACGAGCGCAGGTGGGTGCCTGCGTGCTGGTAGGAGTCTGCACCAACACATATGTTGTAAGATGTTTTCTCTATAATAAAATATTTAAGGCTGAGCAACTGCAGCGGTGGTTTTCTCCCGACTTGGGTTTCCACCTAAAATCCTGGTGTTCATGTGTGATGCTTATGTGTGATGTTTTATTCTGTTCTTACTACACATGTTTACTGTTTATAGAACATCTAATAAATGAATGATGGAATGATATAAGTGAAGAATTAATGGCACAATTAGATCTCTGTGTATACGCGAGTTTTATTAAGGATATCCGCGTGTATATGCTCGTTGGCTTCAACAAAGTAGCGTATGGGTTTTTAGAGCATGAAAAAGTAAAAAGTTTTA
Source organism: Pinus albicaulis (assembly GCA_034641835.2). NCBI lineage: Eukaryota > Viridiplantae > Streptophyta > Pinopsida > Pinales > Pinaceae > Pinus > Pinus albicaulis. Next base: position 420,495,079 of record CM076577.1, read on the forward strand.
GTATGCCCTAAATACTGATTCACCCCCCCCTCTTAGTATTTTTCCCAACAGAGAGAAGAATTTAACATCATGCAAGAAGACACAGAATTGATGTCAAAGTTTGTCCAGGAGAGACTACGTCTCTGGGCCCTTCTCAAACAGTGGGGAGGCCCTTTTCTTCATTAAGTGGAAAAAATGAAAGTACAAGTACAAAAATGAGAAATAACACCCTTATATATCCATAGCTGAAAGTGCCTGAAAATTGCAGACCTCTAATAAAGAAATGGACAGCACCATTGGCTTCGTGGTGTCAAGTAGTGCAAAATCCATATAAAACTTTCCTTAATCTCACAAAGTGAAAATCTAGCCCCTCTGGAAAATAGCTCAGATCATGGTTCCACCCCCCTCCTGCACACTGCTCAGGGTTTCGTTGCCTTGGTTTTCATGCCCGCCGTTGTCTGCCTTGGGCACACTACAGAAATGAAGGTTTATATACAAAAGGTTGGCAGAATTTCCAAAGAGGTACGTTGGGCAGATTGGTTGAGATCCGAATTGTGTGGGAGGAGGTCGGGTGGTCAAACCCTGACCCCTCCTCTTTAAGTCAAATTTTGTTTTTTTTTATAACCTTGCATAATATATATATATATATAATTTTGTTTACTTTTTATAACCTTGCATATATATATATATAACATGGGGTAAGTGGGGGGTCGAGCCTGCATTGGGCAGCCCACACCATATCCTTCGCCAACCATATGTATGAGGTGGCAAGGGTTATGGTTGGGGTGGCAGGGTTGACCGCCGACAACCCCCTGTATATATACATATATATCGTAATGTGTGGGGGCGGTGAGGTCATGGTCTTCGACCCCCCCTTAAATTTGATCAAAATTTTGTTATGTGGTTTAGGTTCCATAAGGTAGGGTGGGGGTCATGGCCCACCCTGCCTTTTTTTGATATATATTTTTTTATCCTTTAAACAAACTGTTTTTTTGAAAATTCTAGAATTTTGACCGAAGGAGTTAAACTAACAGTCCCAAAAATTCTCCCGGAATCCAATGACTGGGTTTTAGCAAATTTGTGTCCTCCTTAGTCTGCCACATCACCAAGTCAACCCTTGATATTTGAATGCTCCTAACTCCTTCATACAGACTCGGAATTGAGTGTCGTTTGCGTCATTGGAATCATAAAGAGGAGATCTACAAATTGACATTAAATTTGCCACATTCCAGACACTTTGATTTTTGAGCTTTTGTACTCAAGCCACTTGTACTTGGAACTATTCGATCCACCTAGATCAATAATATTTCCCAAAGTTATATTCTTGGATGTGGGTGGCCTTGAAAGCCAATCTTACAATCTTCCAACTTATTAGTGATTACCTTTGATGGCTAAATGAAATTGTTGCAAAATGCAATCCCAATTTAAAAAAAAAAATATAACAAAGTAAATAAAAAATGATATAATAATCTATTTAAAATTAGTATTTGCACTAAAATATTGCATCAATATGAATAAATATTTTATAATTTTAAAAATAATAACACTATAAATAAAAGCTTAAATTTCATATAATATAAAAAATTAATAAATACCGTGTTTATATTTTGAAAGATAATTTATTTCTCTATATTTTGCTCATGTATATATAGATATATTAAGTAGTCTAAAATACTCTTTTCGATAGCATTTTTTTTTAATTTTCATTGTTAATAATGTTTCATAAGGCATCATAATTGTACATTAACTCTATACCATGAAATTTACTCATTATATACTTAATATTGCAAATTATCCAAAGCTTATTTAGCATACATATGGAAAGTAAATTTCAATCTTCTCTTTTAAAAATTATCATGTTGATGGAGAAAGATACGTAAATTTCCTGGTTTCACTTTCTATACGATCAAATTCAAACATGGCTAAATCTTGAAGGCTAATATTTTATAATATAAAAAAAATTCAATCTGTTTGAATTGAAAAGAGATTGGAAATGAAGTTGTTTGAATTGACAAAAGATTGGAAATGAAATCGGGACTTATTGATTTTTCTAAAAGTTGAATTCCTACCAAGCAGCATAAAAATGTATAATAATGCCCCTTTTAACACATGATTTCTAAATGGGTGAAATAAAACTCCCTAAAAAAAAAAATATGACATTGTTTTTTAAATTTAAATTTTAGTACCTCGGATGCGGGTGACACATCTAGATCGTATGAGGACAGATCCTCCCATGCTCAGGCTGAAGCCACTCTGCAACACCAAATCTAATATGATGCAGAAACTCAAATCGTCAATCATTTATACCGGTGCTCTACCACACTTTGTATCACATGTAGTCACACTTGGATTCTCCCTCACCGCCTCTGCGCTCGTGCCACTAGTCTTCAAAAGGCACAAAAGCTCTTCATTCATCCATCTCATTGCTTCTCCAGCCGGTCTCGAGAGCCATCGATGTTATTCCCCTCGCCATCACGTCGTTTCTCCAGCTTGCCTCGTGCACCTCCACTGCCATTCCTCTCCCTGCTACGCGCCCCCTTCAACGAGCCCCTTGTCGCGTGCCCTCCTGCTGCATGCTCCTACCCCTGTGATTCTCCTTGTTGCATGCCCCCTACTGTGAGCGCCCTTGTTGTGTGCTTCCCTGCTGAGAGCCCCTCCTCCTGTTCTTCTCCTAGTTGTGCACCATCTGTGGCGAGCACCCCTGTTGTGCACCCCACTATTGCGTGTCCCCCTATTGTGTGCCCCCGCATTGCACACCTTTGCTGCGTGCACTCCAGTTGCATGTTCCCCTACTCTTGGCCCAGTCTCACTATTGCCATCCCTCTCTCTAATCGATAGCTTCTCCATGGCCCCGTGACAATGTCAAAAGCCCATCAAGGGCAGCCATAGAGGAGTGTTCTGGAATCCATTGAAGGTTCCTCTTCAGGAAGCCACGAAAGGCAGGGTACTCAAACGCCTTATTGTACCTAGGGAGAGATTGTCTTGACTCTAGAGAAGCCTAGGGGTAGAAGAGGCCCTAGAAAATCTACCATAGCACAATCTGAGTTTCCCACTCCTTGGAAAATTGAGTCGCTCCCTGTTCACGAGCCAGCAGAGGAGGAGACAGACGTTTGGACCATGGATTTGGATGGCGTTTGGACAAGAGTTTTAGATGTAGAGTACCCTGTTTCTCCCATCATCTGCGCGGGCCCTCTGAAGCCTCTGCATGAGCCCACAACTAAGGAGGAAGCCATTGCGCGTGAATATGGATGCCTTATCGAGGAGGAGGTCCCCGCGACAAAGGAATATGAAGGAACACCATGACTTCTTGGTAGCATGTTTCATTTATGTTTTTTGTCAACTCAAGACATACTTCAGCTATTTTTTTTTATATGTGTTACAGAATATATTGTAAAACATGACGGTATGACTCTATTAAGGGGTTAGTTTCCTCCCAGGAGGCAGCCCCAAACCTGCTTTATTTTGAAAACTACCAAGGCTGGGATTGGTTAAGCACCGCTTGCCATATCAGCCCAATTCCTATGTAAAGTTTCTTTTATGATCTAATATAGTTTGACCTAACTTACAAAAAAAAAAAAAAATTAATTAGTTTTGGATAACTATAAAAGTTTTATGTTATTTGTAGATAATTACAAGTTTAAATTCATTTTAATTCTAGATTTACTAACATTTGAGAGGGATTAAATCAAATATTTTGAGGTGCATACCTATTTTAAATTGAAGAGAGATTTGATCCCGTTTGAGCCTTGGTAGATCCAGAATTAAGAGGAATAAAAAATAAAAATAAAAAGTAGTTCACTTGAGAGGAACATCTTGATTACTCTAAACAATATTATTAAAAATAAAACTTACATGGAAAAAAAGGGACTATACACATTTAGTTTTTTATTACCTGTGGTTCACGGACCTAGAAGATTAGTCACCATGGAGCCTGACCCCGAGGGTGTCGAGAGAATTGAAACCATGAACTCTCGATAACAAATCTGCTTTAACTACAAGGACTTGATCAATTGAGCTAATGTGAGGCTGCTATAGAGTTTCTTTAACTTTTGGGACTTGACCAATTCAGGTAATCTAAGGCTACTAGTTACCATGGAGCCTGACCTCGAGAGTTTCGAGAGAATTGAAACCATGTCCTCTCAATAGAAAATGTTCTTTAAGTACGAGGACTTGAGCAATTAAGCTAATGTGAGACTACTATAGATGTTCTTTAACTATGGAGACTTGACCAATTCGGCTAATCTGAGGCTACTATAAACATGAGTTTCAGTTGTTTGAGGCAACATTTTACTTTTTCTACATGACATGTTGCAACAATAATGGATGTTCAATAAAATGATGATAAGGTTTGATAAAATGATGATAATTATGACAACTAGGCTCTTAATAAAAATATGATAACTACAACAACTAGGCTCCGAAGGTTCAAACCTAGAATTAATATTCATTTTACTCTTGAAACGAAATGTAATAGACTCGAATGGTCCAGTGAATTGAAGATGGAAAAATATAATAGCTGTTATTTTTTTTAAAAGAGGTTACCAATTTGTGAAATCATTTTTTTTAAATAATGAAATGTAATGATGTTGATTAATGTTCATTAAGATTTATGTGTTTTATTATTTCTAAGAAAGTAATAAATTAATGAGAAATTTTATATTTTATATTTATATTAAAAATTTCAATCAGTAATTTTAAATATAATTTTCAACCAACATTATTTGAAATATTGCAAAAAATTAACAATTTATTGTAAATTTGAATCATTAAATCTTTATTCTATTTTTTCATTTGAAGATATTACATTTAAAAATACAATTTAAATTATAAGAAAATGATAATTTTACAAACTATTTTAAAATTAAATTTGAATAACCATTTGTCCATAATGCAAAAATCCTGTAAACCTCTACAGTCTTGCTGACCTAGTCATTCACAAAAATCATCATCCTAGAACGGGTGAAGCCCCAACTTCTACATCTGTAAGCCCGTGTCCAAATCCCAATTGTTCTGACATCCCATTTCCCCATGAGTCAGATCATGTTTTTATGATGCATGAGTTACCCTCATTAGAAAATGAAGATCTGAGGTTAATAGAAATGTTCAGTAGAATGAGACCACCCAACATGCCTAAATATGGTCTTGGATATCTTCAGCAAATGAATGACTTGATTCCTGAATCTAGATTCAAGGATCTTCCTGGAGACTGTAAGAAACCATCAGTCATAGAAATGCACAAGTTCTTCACTTTTATGGATGGATGTAAGAAACACAAGGTAGCAACCCAGTGGATGAAAGAAATGCTAAACTGGGATATCTATACCCATCCCGAGGTAGAATCCTTTGGCCTTACTCACACAAGTGAAGAAAATATTAGATTGTATGAAGAATGGAAGGAATACATGGATCACACCAATTCATGGATATCCTTTTATGTTTGGAAAAATAACAAACAATCTGAAGTTGTTCTAATGACTGATTCATCTACTTATGCATAGAATTCTTGGTCAGCCCTGGATGGTAGTAAAATTGAGACTACTACTACTTTTCCTCCTTACAAAGGTATCATCCTAGGAGAGGCCCAAAGTTCTGCAAAGGCCATCCCTTTGGTTCTAAAGGATGACAAATGATCTTGGAATTGATGGTAGAATTCAAAAAGCCAGTGAACAGTTAAACTGGACTAACACAACCATCAAAGGACTTGAGATGAATATTGCCAAGACCACCTTTGTCAAAGAACAGTTTGATAAAATTCAAGTCTCTGTAAATGATGTAAATAATTATTTGAATGATGTCCAGTTTTCTTCTTCCTTTTTGAAATTTTATGCCAAAGAGTCCTTATGTAAAATAGAAGAAGTAGAATGTAATATTGTTCAAGAAGCACATTCTACTCAGGGACTTATTGTTGAGTTGTATAATAAGTTTGAAAAGTTAAATCCATCAAAAGTAGACAAGCCAGTCCCAGCTTCTTTTCTACAAAAAAGAAATGTTAATATACATAATCTTGTCAGCTTTGTTGACAAGTTCCCACATTTGTTTCCAAAAGAAGTTGGCCAATCTTCTCAAAAATATTCATCAGAAAAGGTTTCTCTTGCTTCTTTGTTTAAAGAATCAGATCAAGAATCAGAACCCCAGGCATTCCCAGTCTATGAACCCCTTGAGAGTGAGTTTACTACATAATTTTCTCCTGATCTCAGTGATATGGGTAAGCTTCCAGAATCCCATGGTTTTTATCCCGATTTCCACAGAGAATGGAATGTTGACAATCTTAGTATGGGGAAAATAAGAAAAATGATAGACATGATGATTACAAAATATAAACTCATGTGTCTTATAGGGAAATATGAAGTAGAAGCTTGCAAAACTCTCATACAATGCTTCACAGGAACATTGTTGAGATGGTGGGAAACAGAGACATCTCCGGCATTAATTGCTAAAATGGAAACTGAAATCCTTAAGGATGAAGTGGGAAATGTTATTTTTAACACTGATAGAACACCAAAAAATAATATGATTGGATCCTTGACCTCCATGATACTTGAACATTGGTGTGGAACTGAGTCTGTTATCATAGACAAGAATGAAATAATTTTGATGAATCTGAAGTGTAATAAAATGAGCCAATATGAAGATTTCCATAGAGATTGGATGCAGAGAATTTTTCAGGTTAAAGATCCAAAGAATCTGCTATGGAAACAGGTATATCTTGCAACTCTTCCTTCTAAGCTTGTAGACTATATTAAGCTACAAGAGTTCTTTCAGTTTCCATTTGAAACTTATACTTGAGGAGAGATTTTTTCTGTTATTACTAAAGCATTGGTTAGTCTCTGTACTAGCTCAAAAATGAATAAATATTTAGAAAAGATTTCAAGGCTGCCTGATAGTAAGTTTGTATGCAGTAAATATAGCATTAACATTGATGATCCCCTTGTTAAGAAAATAAAGGCTAAGAGAAGAGCCAAAAAGGCTCAGAAGCAACATAAACTCAGCAAAAAAGATGATAGAAGAAAGATCTCTTCTAGATCTAGTTAGAAAAGAAAGGGATATTACAAATATGTCCCTAAGACTCATTATTATAAGCCATCTTATATTCATCTTAAAAGCCATAAACATGAAAAGATGAATCAAATAACATGCTAGTTATGTGGTAAGCCTGGCCACACTACAAATAGATGTCCAGATGGTGAAGAGTCTAGAAAAAACAGAGGCTTTTGCTTCTGCTTGAAGCTGTCTTGGATCAAGAAGGGGAATTGACTGAATACAATCAGAATTTTCTTCTATGGAGCTAATAGACTCTTTAATAGATATTCTAGTAGCATCTATTACATGAAAGGCTGAAATATTTGCATAAAATTTAGATGCACTTATACTGGGAAGTTTCCACCTAGCAGATGGTTCAGACTCTTCATATTCTAATTCAGAAGAATTTAAAACTCTACTAGAAGTAGTAGAAAACATATCCCGTAGGGGATTTTGTTTAGATTTATCCTTTTCATCTCGCTCTCGGAAAGACACAGATTTTCTGACTTGGTCCATCTTTCAATAAAGAGAAATTTGTTTTGAATACTAACCTTTACGAACCAGAGAACACTTCTGGCTTTGATACCAATTTCGAGCAGGGGCTTCCTGACTGAAGCTTGCAGCAGCAACACAGGCTACACTTGGCCTTGTTGAAACTTTATGTGGAGATTCAATTGTCCATACACGAACCCATACATGAACCTACTGGGGCATTTCACGCTCTATCGACCTTTCTTCGCAGCTTCCCTCACCTTTTACGGTCTATCGTCCCTTCTGCCTTTTGGCAAACCTCTGGCGAACCTCTGGTATAACAACCTCACACAAATACTATTTCAACGGACAATAATAGCTCAGATTTTACAGTACTCAAAATATGCGGAATAACTTTCTCTCTTTATTGATCTCAGAAGATTTCAATTACAAATCTCTAGTCTTATAGACTCAAGTGTTCTTTCCTAAGATAGACTATATCAGCATTTACCAGTAATGGATTCTCAATGAATGAGATAGCTTTCTGGAGGCTATCTAGCTTATTACAGGCTCAGTCTAATGAAAAAAACACACAGAAAAAATTATAGACTTCCTATAAGATCTGGCCACTTTAGTTTCTTATCAATGCCAAGCACACTGATACACATGCTTCTCAGATCGACTTATAGACTTGGATCTGAACTTCATGTTGCAAGAAGATCAAGCTTAAAGCTTGCAGATGCAGAGCAGGAAGATAGCAGATTCTGACTCTAAAACACATGAAACTAAGACTCTAATAATCCCTCCCTTTCGATCCCTATGAATGAGCCTTACCCTTCTTTTATAATATGAGAAGGGGGGACAAGCAATCAAATCGGATCTAACAAGATCTAATACATGGAAGAGGAATCATTGCTTTCAGGTAATGCCGAGGCGACATCTGCATAGAGATTCCAAATTCCAGACACAAACATGTGAGTAAAAGAACAAAGTGGATACCTTTTGAGTACAGAAGGCCCACGAGGAAACTATAACAAGGAATATTTACAATGTGGAGAATTTTTACCAGAAAGTCCTCGAGAAAACCGCTCACTTTAATCCTGTGACTGGGAGACAAAAAAAAGTGGACTTCATGATTAAACTTGGTCATCAAGAATATGGATACCAGGAAATCTGTACCTTCGATATGCTGCATCACTCCATGCCTTTCTATAGATTCTCCAGACGATAATTGGCTTATTTAAAACAACTTGGTGCTTAATTTTTGTCATCACCAACCATTCATTATGTTGTGTCATGAATTGATGCAATATTTCAAAATCTTGCAAGTGGTGAAGATCTCTTATAGTCTGACAAGGAGTATGAAAACATTCTCCAATCCCATTTTCAACACACCAATTATAGTGATTTTTAAAATATGATTCGTAAAACATGGGATCTATGTCAATCTGATTAACACCATAATTGTTCCACCAATCTTGAAGCCAGTCACACTGTAAGTGGGGTAAGTGGGGTAAGTGGGGGGTCGAGCCTGCATTGGGCAGCCCACCCCATATCCTTCGCCAACCATATGTATTAGGTGGAAAGGGTTATGGTTGGGGTGGCAGGGTTGACCGCCGACAACCCCCCGTATATATACATATATCTCGTAATGTGTGGGGGCGGTGAGGTCATGGTCTTCGACCCCCGCTTAAATTTGATCAAAATTTTGTTATGTGGTTTAGGTTCCATAAGGTAGGGTGGGGGTCATGGCCCACCCTGCCTTTTTTTGATATATATTTTTTGATCCTTTAAACAAACTGTTTTTTTGAAAATTCTAGAATTTTGACCGAAGGAGTTAAACTAACAGTCCCAAAAATTCTCCCGGAATCAAATGACTGGGATTTAGCAAATTTATGTCCTACTTAGTCTGCCACATCACCAAGTCAACCCTTGATATTTGAATGCTCCTAACTCCTTCATATAGACTCGGAATTGAGTGTCCTTTGCGTCATTGGAATCATAAAGAGGAGATCTACAAATTGACATTAAATTTGCCACATTCCAGAAACTTTGATTTTTGAGCTTTTGTACTCAAGCCACTTGTACTTGGAACTATTCGATCCACCTAGATCAATAATATTTCCCAAAGTTATATTCTTGGATGTGGGTGGCCTTGAAAGCCAATCTTACAATCTTCCAACTTATTAGTGATTACCTTTGATAGCTAAATGAAATTGTTGCAAAATGCAATCCCAATTTTTCAAAAAAAAATATAACAAAGTAAATAAAAAATGATATAATAATCTATTTAAAATTAGTATTTGCACTAAAATATTGCATCAATATGAATAAATATTTTATAATTTTAAAAATAATAACACTATAAATAAAAGCTTAAATTTCATATAATATAAAAATTTAATAAATACCGTGTTTATATTTTGAAAGATAATTTATTTCTCTATATTTTTCCCACGTATATATAGATATACTAAGTAGTCTAAAATACTCTTTTCGATAGCATTTTTTTTTAATTTTCATTGTTAATAATGTTTCATAAGGCATCATAATTGTACATTAACTCTATACCATGAAATTTACTCATTATATACTTAATATTGCAAATTATCCAAAGCTTATTTAGCATACATATGGAAAGTAAATTTCAATCTTCTCTTTTAAAAATTATCGTGTTGATGGAGAAACATACGTAAATTTCCTGGTTTCACTTTTTATACGATCAAATTCAAACATGGCTAAATCTTTAAGGCTAATATTTTATAATATAAAAAAAATTCAATCTGTTTGAATTGACAAGAGATTGGAAATGAAGTTGTTTGAATTGACAAAAGATTGGAAATGAAATCGAGACTTATTGATTTTTTTAAAAGTTGAATTCCTACCAAGCAGCATAAAAATGTATAATAATGCCCCTTTTAACACATGATTTCTAAATGGGTGAAATAAAACTCCATATAAAAAATAAATATGACATTGTTTTTTAAATTTAAATTTTAGTACCTCGGATGCAGGTGACACATCTAGATCGTACGAGGACAGATCCTCCCATGCTCAGGCTGAAGCCACTCTGCAACACCAAATCTAATATGATGCAGAAACTCAAATCGTCAATCATTTATACCGGTGCTCTACCACACTTTGTATCACATGTAGTCACACTTGGATTCTCCCTCACCGCCTCTGTGCTCGTGCCACTAGTCTTCAAAAGGCACAAAAGCTCTTCATTCATCCATCTCATTGCTTCTCCAGCCGGTCTCGAGAGCCATCGATGTTATTCCCCTCGCCATCACGTCGTTTCTCCAGCTTTCCTCGCGCACCTCCACTGCCATTCCTCTCCCTGCTACGCACCCCCTTCAACGAGCCCCTTGTTGCGTGCCCTCCTGCTGCATGCTCCTACCCCTGTGATTCTCCTTGTTGCATGCCCCCTACTGTGAGCGCCCTTGTTGTGTGCTTCCCTGCTGAGATCCCCTCCTCCTGTTCTTCTCCTAGTTGTGCACCATCTGTGGTGAGCACCCCTGTTGTGCACCCCACTGTTGCGTGCCCCCCTATTGTGTGCCCCCCCATTGCACACCTCTGCTGCGTGCACTCCAGTTGCATGTTCCCTACTCTTGGCCCAGTCTCACTATTGCCATCCCTCTCTCTAATCGATAGCTTCTCCATGGCCCCGTGACAATGTCAAAAGCCCATCAAGGGCAGCCATAGAGGAGTGTTCTGGAATCCATTGAAGGTTCCTCTTTAGGAAGCCACGAAAGGCAGGGTACTCAAACGCCTTATTGTACCTAGGGAGAGATTGTCTTGACTCTAGAGAAGCCTAGGGGTAGAAGAGGCCCTAGAAAATCTACCATAGCGCAATCTGAGTTGCCCACTCCTTGGAAAATTGAGTCGCTCCCTGTTCACGAGCCAGCAGAGGAGGAGATAGACATTTGGATCATGGATTTGGATGGCGTTTGGACAAGAGTTTTAGATGTAGAGTACCCTGTTGCTCCCATCATCTACGCGGGCCCTCCGAAGCCTCTGCATGAGCCCACAACTGAGGAGGAAGCCATTGCGCATGAATATGGATGCCTTATCGAGGAGGAGGACCCCGCGACAAAGGAATATGAAGGAACACCATGACTTCTCGGTAGCATGTTTCATTTATGTTTTTTGACAACTCAGGACATACTTCAGCTATTTTTTTTTTATTATATGTGTTACAGAATATATTGTAAAACATGACGGTATGACTCTATTAAGGGGTTAGTTTCCTCCCAGGAGGAAGCCCCAAACCTGCTTTATTTTTAAAACTACCAAGGCTGGGATTGGTTAAGCACCACTTTCCATATCAGCCCAATTCCTATGTAAAGTTTCTTTTATGATCTAATATAGTTTGGCCTAACTTACAAAAAAAAAAAAAAAAAAATTAATTGGTTTTGGATAACTATAAAAGTTTTATGCTATTTGTAGATAATTACAAGTTTAAATTCATTTTAATTCTAGATTTACTAACATTTGAGAGGGATTAAATCAAATATTTTGAGGTGCATACCTATTTTAAATTGAAGAGAGATTTGATCCCTTTTGAGCCTTGGTAGATCCAGAATTAAGAGGAATAAAAAATAAAAAGTTGATTTTTTAAAAAGTTGAATTCCTACCAAGCAGCATAAAAATGTATAATAATGCCCCTTTTAACACATGATTTCTAAATGGGTGAAATAAAACTCCCTAAAAAAAAAAAATATGACATTGTTTTTTAAATTTAAATTTTAGTACCTCGGATGCAGGTGGCACATCTAGATCGTACGAGGACAGATCCTCCCATGCTCAGGCTGAAGCCACTCTGCAACACCAAATCTAATATGATGCAGAAACTCAAATCATCAATCGTTTATACCGGTGCTCTACCACACTTTGTATCACATGTAGTCACACTTGGATTCTCCCTCACCGCCTCTGCGCTCATGCCACTAGTCTTCAAAAGGCACAAAAGCTCTTCATTTATCCATCTCATTGCTTCTCCAGCCGGTCTCGAGAGCCATCGATGTTATTCCCCTCGCCATCACGTCGTTTCTCCAGCTTGCCTTGCGCACCTCCACTGCCATTCCTCTCCCTGCTACGCGCCCCCTTCAACGAGCCCCTTGTCACGTGCCTTCCTGCTGCATGCTCCTACCCCTGTGATTCTCCTTGTTGCATGCCCCCTACCGTGAGTGCCCTTGTTGTGTGCTTCCCTGCTGAGAGCCCCTCCTCCTGTTCCTCTCCTAGTTGTGCACCATCTGTGGCGAGCACCCCTGTTGTGCACCCCACTGTTGCGTGCCCCCCTATTGTGTGCCCCCCCATTGCACACCTCTGCTGCGTGCACTCCAGTTGCATGTTCCCCTACTCTTGGCCCAGTCTCACTATTGCCATCCCTCTCTCTAATCGATAGCTTCTCCATGGCCCCGTGACAATGTCAAAAGCCCATCAAGGGTAGCCATAGAGGAGTGTTCTGGAATCCATTGAAGGTTCCTCTTCAGGAAGCCACGAAAGGCAGGGTACTCAAACACCTTATTGTACCTAGGGAGAGATTGTCTTGACTCTAGAGAAGCCTAGGGGTAGAAGAGGCCCTAGAAAATCTACCATAGCGCAATCTGAGTTGCCCACTCCTTGGAAAATTGAGTCGCTCCCTATTCACGAGCCAGCAGAGGAGGAGACAGACATTTGGATCATGGATTTGGATGGCGTTTGGACAAGAGTTTTAGATGTAGAGTACCCTGTTGCTCCCATCATCTGCGCGGGCCCTCCGAAGCCTCTGCATGAGCCCACAACTGAGGAGGAAGCCATTGTGCGTGAATATGGATGCCTTATCAAGGAGGAGGACCCCGCGACAAAGGAATATGAAGGAACACCATGACTTCTCGGTAGCATGTTTCATTTATGTTTTTTGTCAACTCAGGACATACTTCAGCTATTTTTTTTTATGTGTTACAGAATATATTGTAAAACATGACGATATGACTCTATTAAGGGGTTAGTTTCCTCCCAGGAGGAAGCCCCAAACCTGCTTTATTTTTAAAACTACCAAGGCTGGGATTGGTTAAGCACCACTTGCCATATCAGCCCAATTCCTATGTAAAGTTTCTTTTATGATCTAATATAGTTTGGCCTAACTTACAAAAAAAAAAAAAAAAATTAATTAGTTTTGGATAACTATAAAAGTTTTATGTTATTTGTAGATAATTACAAGTTTAAATTCATTTTAATTCTAGATTTACTAACATTTGAGAGGGATTAAATCAAATATTTTGAGGTGCATACCTATTGTTATCACTCAGGTTTTCCTTGAAGTTGTGGAAGAGGAAAGTATACCCGAGGTAACCACAAACCAACCTTCAGATGCAGAATCTAGCCAATCTGCATCCAGAGAGGGCTCTCTCTTTATGATTTATCTTTGTTCTTAGAAGGTTTTAGGCTAGTTATAGATCCAAGAGTTTGTTTGAAAAATGGTGGAATACACAAACTAAGGGCAAGGTTGAAAGTTTTCAGTCCATTGGGCTATGGAGTCGAAGGATGGCTTTACTGGATTTCTATTCTACACACAAGATGGCTTTACAGGGCAAGATAGCTAGACAGAGAACAATCCTTAAAATTTAGAGTGGATGGGATGATTTTGAAGGGATGAAAGGCAGCTAAGAATCTTTCACCATGTTTAAAAGAAAGAAATGAGATGACTACAAACAAAGAGCAATGAAGAATTCTTTATTATAGTAATCAAGAATGTTTAAATTAGCAAAGCAAGAGCATTTAAGAATTCGTGCTTATAACCAATTTAGAGGAAAACATTAAGAACAATCACATCTGAAATCATAGTACAATTAAGTAAATTCTGATTCAATCCTTTATGTAAATTATTCAGAAATGGACATAATGATATTATAAAACTGATATAAAACTTAAGACATGGGGTAGAAAGACTTATTGAACTGCAGTCCGACACATGAATCCTGCAAAAATTCCTGAGCTTCAAATTGTCATACAGTAAGCCACAAATAAACTTCTCCAAAATGCTTTTATTCCGAAAATCTCAATGTTACAGCAAATTAATAGAATCCACCCAAAATACTTCCAAGAGTGAAGTATTTATACAAATTCTAAACTAAAATATCTTGAAAAAATATCAAAATTGGTTCACAAATCTCTCTAACTATTTTACATAAATAGAACTTAAGTAAAGGATACTCAAACTAATTAATATATTTGGCACTATTTTGTATGGATAAGTGATGACAAAGAGGAGAATTCGAATTTGATCCAACTCTTAGTTGATGATGAGGCATCCAAGTCACTAACTGCTTCCTTTCTTTGTGCAATTCTGCTCCAACAATTCTGCAAATTTGGGTTTCAATGATACCTTTATATTTCTCAATCCGTAATAGATATGTACAAAGGGAAAGAGGTTATTGTAGATAAATATGTTGGTGAGATAAACCTCTTTCACTTTCCTAAAATTCCTCTCCAGATGTGCACAATAGGCTCTGTAAAAAGATGTTTAAAACATAGTTTTACAGAGTCTGAAAAATAGCCTCTAAAGATGTGCATGTATCTCTCAGCCTGAAATCACTGTGGAAAAACTGAGATAGGTTTATGTATACGGTTCTCTTAGGAACCAAACCCTCCTTCATTTTTGTAAAATGTATTTCTTATTGGCCACAATATTCTCTTCAAAATGATGACTTAACAGGAAGTTTCTGCAAAAAGTGCCTTCCAACATTGTTTAATATTTCCAAAACCATAATGGATGTTAGAAAAGTGAGAGAATTTTTTGTATATGGACCTCTTAAGAACATAAACCTCCTTTAGTTTGTCAAAATTCATCTTGGATTGATCACAATAGTTTCTGCAAAACTATGACTAAAATATGCAATTTCTGCAAAAATGTTCCTTCTTGTTGTGTTTTTCATCTTTTCACTTTTTTGTTCTTTTAACTGTTTTACTTTCACTTTAGATAAAATTCAATGTTGGTGAAAGTATTTTCATCTCTTTTTACCATTTTACTGCCTCTGTAATTACTTTTACTGTTTACCTTTGACTGCTCTGTAACTTCTTTTTAACTTTCATTCTAACTTTTACCTGATACACTTTAACCACTGATACTCTTTCATTGTTCTTTACTGTGTCTGTTTACCTTCAATGTGTAGTTTAGGTTTTTACTATATGTTTCAACAGTAAATCGTTTAATATCTTGTTTCCTTTGCTTTTATTTCAACTGTATGTTTTATCTTCCATCAATGTTTGAATAGATTTGATAACACTCTTGGAGTAAACAAGTCTTATGACTAGTATTAAGACTATTTATCCAAGGATGTGGTCTTCTGATCACCTGTAAAACAAATTATTAAGAAAGCATTGGTTTGCAGAGGAGGTCAAAAAGGTTTCATTTGATTTTGAGAGGTCTATGGAGTGAATCTAGAATGATTTTTGGAAGGTAAACCATGCTCGAATAGGTTAACAGAGGCTTTAGGTGGAGCAGCTGGGCTACAAAGGGTTTTTATGAGAGAAACAAGTATAATTTCTAGTTTAGAAATGTAGTTACAGTTCTCAGTTTTAAGGGATGAACTAACAATCGATTTTGACTCTGTTTCAATGAAAGGAAAATGGAAACCAAGTTTTACAGAGTTCAGAGGGAGTTTCTAGGGTAAATACTTATTTTTCTAAGGATGACGGTGATTTTGGACAGGTACTGGTTAAGGAAGACGCTTTCTGAGAAGCTCAACTGTAATTCTTTTCGACAAAACAAAGGTTGGCAGACATCAACAGTTGAATTTCGAATTCCTGTGCATGGGAGACTAGTTGTGTACAAGATAATGAAAACGACGCAAAGAGACTTGTTTTATTCGCAAAATCAAAAGGTGGCGGGATTTATTATGAATGATGTCAGCATGTACGACAGACAAGTCATGAGGAAAGGTGGTAAGCGGTTTATTCCGCACCGCCATTTTAGGGATGGTGGTATTATATGAATCGGCAGCGATTCCACAAAGTAATTGACGCGTGGCCAGGGTACTATTCGGAAACCACTTTGATTTTGCGAGTTAACGTTCGGATGGAGGATGGGCAGCGGAATGGATGCGGGCCGTGGATCTTTGATGGAGTGATCATACGATCAACGGGACGTGAACTTGATGGGGAAGTTAAAAGGCGGGCCCAACACAATTAACGTTAATTAATCATTTTGGGAGGTGTTTTATTGGAGGATTAAGATTATTAATTAATCGTGATGACTAATTAACCTATTTGTACGGTGGATGTCGTGAATCGTTTATTTTTATTTTTAAACACATATATAATATGTTTAAACTATTTTTCATATATTTTTATTTATACAGTAATTAAATCAATGTGATTTATTTACCGTAGGGGGGCGGGAATAATATTAATGTTATATTTTAGCCAAAAGGGGGTATATTGTGGGTTTTGATTTGAATAAGTGGGAACAAAATACTTTTGGCTAAAATAGTTTTAATACAAAGATTTTAGGGATATTATTTACAAAGGAGTTAAATATAATAGGAAGAGGTGATTTTCATAGGGATTTACTATATAAGTTAGATTTAATATGATAAGGGACAATGTAAACTCAAAATACTTAAATATAACCAAGAAAGTGAAGTTTTTAGAAGCAAATTGCACTATAATCACTTCATCACTTAAACTTAGAATAAAAAGTAATTTTGAGGGTTTTATGGAATTTTGCATGATTTTCCTAAGTAAAATGAGATTTTACTTAGGAAAAGATTAAAAGTGAATGAGTGCAATGATGGATAACTTCAAGTACTTAGGTCTTTTTGATCATCAGGCCGAGGGTCCGGTCCCTCCAAAAGTCAAGGAAATGCCTTGAGCCCTTTTAATCTTCAAATACCTTTGCACTTTGGGGAAATTAGTAAAACTCTTAGGGAGAAAGTGATGTGAGAAGTTGAGTTGACCTTGCTTTGTTCTGAAATTCTGTCAATGTGGTGTTCTGCCTTTGCACTTGGTGATGAAAGTAACAGATTACAAACATTTTAAAGCCATCATTCATCACATGTAATTCCACCACACCATCTACCTACCCTATCTACTTTACTCTACCATTTTCTCTTCTTTATTAGAGTGCATTTAGACTAGCAAAACCTTATCAATCTTCTTTTTCTTTTACATGACAAATCTATCTAATTCTACACTTATTGCATCCAAGGGCTTAGATTACACTGTTGAGCACCTTTTATTAACTCTACCTATCTGTCAAGATTAAACTGTTTGGTCAGATATTTATTCTCTAATTTACAACATGAAATTGAAAAATGAATGAGTCAAGTTTAAACAGTTTGACCCTTCATAAATTGTGGCAAAAGTTTGACAAGCTGCACACAATTGCTTATTTACAAAAATGAAATAGTAGTGGCATTTGGATTTGCACACTTTCCTTGGCCTATTTTTTGTTTGGGGTTCATTTCTTTTGCTTTTTGGCCATTTTTATTTTTCTTACCCTTTGATTTTTCTTTTAGGGTATACCCTCTTTACATTTTTTAAATTTTTTTTATTTTTTGGTTTTTCAAGAATATGGAACACCTTTGCTCAAGAAAAAGGTTTGAACATATTCCATAGTTCAATCAAGACAATCATGAAAAATGACACCTATTGGTATAGGAGTCTAACACCGGCTCCACTTGGGGATGGCTTTTCCTTGTGAAAAGTCAAGAACAGCAGGTCAGTTGCCTCAAAATGTCTTCAAACTAAACCATGTAATCTCCTTCTTCTGGTAGCTTTATTGTACATATGATAGTGGAACTTTTGAAGCTTAGGGCCTTCGCTTCGGGCTTCAACTCCAAGAAGTCACCATCCAATCAAAACTGATGCATTAGCTGTGGCTGAAAATCTTGAATTGAATATAGTCCTTTTTCTGCAACCTGAAATCTAATCTTGAAACTTAAAACAACACACAAAAATTTTCAAACCAACTTAATGAAAAACTAGCTGAAAATTGAAAAACTAAAAAAAATGCTCAAAATTCTGAGCTTATTAGCACTCATTTACCTACTTTAATCTACTAAAAATCTTATTGAATCAGGTAATACAAAAATTCCAATGAAGCCAATCAAGTAGATGTAACAATAAATGGTTAACTTGATTGCTTATGATCAAAATTGGAAGTATGTTATGATCATGTGCCTTTATAATCAACGATAAGATGTGAAATGGAAATTGTTGATATATTTGATCCTTATAGAGAAAACATGTTTGCAAATTTGGGCTCAAAAGATTCTCCATATAATCTGATATAGGATCAATAAAAGCATGATGTATGTTATTTACTTCTAGGCCTTCAATGACTAATTGTTCAATTGAATTGTGAATATTAGACCATGAACTTATTTCTTCAGTCTTGTGTTTGAAAGAATAATCATCTTCAATATGCAAGTCAAAAGATAGTACAATTTCCTCTTGCTTTGGAGAAGGAAGATTTTCAAATAATTCTTTAGGATTTTGGAAATTGTATGACTGAATTTGAGAATGCAAAAGTTTGATTTCATTTTCATAATTTTCAGAAATTATATCAAGAAGCCATTTTTTAACTCGAGGAGAACATTTTCTTGATTTAAAAATAAGAAAGAAAGCTCTTAGAAAATACTCATCAAACTGAAGTTTTGATAACTCATCCCTGAATTCATTTAAAATTTCATCAAATGAAAGATTTTCCACAAACCCTGTCATCCAGTATCACTATTAATGCTTTGGAATATGGATTATTTGGTTGTGGAATTGCTCTGAAACTTGAAGCTCTTAATCTCTGATCAACAGTGTCTTGATTGGAAAATGATATCAAAAAGTCAGAAGAATGATGCTCAAATATGCATGGAGATTTTATATTTACAATTTTCAAAAGAGATAAATTAAAAACTACTCTAAGATCTTCTCTAAAATACAATATACATTGGAAAACCATATCAATTTAGAAATAACATAATGTCTTGGATAACAATCCAAGTTGAAAGCCTGATCTTCCCATATTGTTCTTCTAGGTTCATTCCTCCAGTGGAGTCTTAGTAGTGAAATTGATTTTGGAGTCGCCAGGTGGATGATTTTAACCTTTGTGTGTCTGATCCCTGTCCACCATCATAGATCAGATCTAAACCTGTAAAACAATTCTGAAGAAAAAGTTAGTTCTTCAGGAAACCAAATTTTTTGTGAATTTTCAAAACAACTTCTATGATTTCTTTAAGAAATTTAAGATTTGTGATTAAAACTTTCTCCAAGATTTATTGAAATAGAGAGTCTGATTAAACATTTTGAAACTAAGGTTCAGTATATAAGCTAAATCAGAGATAGACTGAAGCAACATTTATTTACTTTTGCAATTGCAGAGCAAAAGCAATTTCAAAGGCTACCTGGCTGATCTTCAAACTCTGTCTATAGCTTATAAGTGAACAATATTAACAAATAAAAATGATTCAGATCCCCAGTATGGTCGCCACTATGTTATCACTCAGGTTTTCCTAGAAGTTGTTTAAGAGGAAAGTATACCCGAGGTAACCACAAACCAACCTTCAGATGCAGAATCTAGCCAATCTGCATCCAGAGAGGGCTCTCTCTTTATAGTTTATCTTTGTTCTTAGAAGGTTTTAGGCTAGTTATAGATCCAAGAGTTTGTTTGAAAATGGTGAAATCCACAAACTAAGGGCAAGGTTGAAAGTTTTCAGTCCATTGGGCTATGGAGTCAAAGGATGGCTTTACTGGATTTCTATTCTACACACAAGATGGCTTTACAGGGCAAGATAGCTAGACAGAGAACAATCCTTAAAATTTAAAGTGGATGGGATGGTTTTGAAGGGATGAAAGGCAGCTAAGAATCTTTCACCATGTTCAAAAGAAAGGAATGAGATGATTACAAACAAAGAGCAATGAAGAATTCTTTATTATAGTAATCAACAATGTTTAAATTAGCAAAGCAAGAGCATTTAAGAATTCATGCTTATAACTAATTTTGAGGAAAACATTAAGAACAATCACATCTGAAATCAGAGTACAATTAAGTAAATTATGATTCAATCCTTTATGTAAATTATTCATAAATGGACATAATGATATTATAAACTGATAAAAAACTTAAGACAAAGGGTAGAAAGACTTATTGAACTGCAGTCCAACACATGAATCCTGCAAAAAGTCCTGAGCTTCAAATCGTCATCCAGTAAGCCACGAATAAATTTCTCCCAAATGATTTTATTCCGAAAATCTCAATGTTACAGCAAAGTAATAGAATCCACCCAAAATACTTCCAAGAGTGAAGTATTTATACAAATTCTAAACTAAAATATCTTGAAAAATTATCAAAATTGGTTCACAAATCTCTCCAACTATTTTACATAAATAGAACTTAAGTAAAGGACACTCAAACTAATTCATCTATTTGGCACTATTTTGTATGTATAGGTGATGACAAAGAGGAGAATTCGAATTTGATCCAACTCTTAGTTGATGATGAGGCATCCAAGTCACTAACTGCTTCCTTTCTTTGTGCAATTCTGCTCCAACAATTCTGCAAATTTGGGTTCCAATGATACCTTTATATTTCTCAAGCCGTAATATATATGTCAAAAGTGAAAGAGGTTATTGTATATAAATATGTTGGTGAGATAAACCGCTTTCACTTTCCTAAATTTCCTCTCCAGATGTGCAAAATAGGCTCTGCAAAAATATGTGTAAAACAACGTTTTACAGAGTCTGAAAAATAGCCTCTAAAGATGTGCATGTATCTCTCAGCCTGAAATTACTGTGGAAAAAATGAGATAGGGTTTTTTATATGGTTCTCTTAGGAACCAAAACCTCCTTCATTTTTTTAAAATTTATTTCTTATTGGCCACAATATTCTCTGCAAAATGATGACTTAACAGGAATTTTCTGCAAAAAGTGCTTTCCAACATTGTTTAATATTTCCAAAACCATAATGAATGTTAGAAAAGTGAGAGAGGTTTTTGTAGATGGACCTCTTAAGAACATAAACCTCCTTTATGTTTTCAAAATTCATCTTGGATTGATCACAATAGTTTCTGCAAAACTATGACTAAAATATGCAATTTCTGCAAAAATGTTCCTTCTTGTTGTGTTTTTCATCTTTTCACTTTTTTGTTCTTTTAACTGTTTTAATTTCACTTTAGATAAAATTCAATGTTGGTGAAAGTATTTTCATCTCTTTTTACCATTTTACTGCCTCTGTAATTACTTTTACTATTTACCTTTGACTGCTCTGTAACTTCATTTTAACTTTCACTCTGACTTTTACCCTATACACTTTAACCACTGATACTCTTTAACTGTTATGCTCTCTAACCGTTCTTTACTGTGTCATTTTACCTTCAATGTGTAGTTTAGGTTTTTACTGTCTGTTTCAACAATAAATTGTTTAATATCATGTTTCTTTTTCTTGTCTTTCAACTATATGTTTTATCTTCCATCTCTGTTTGAAAATATTTGATAACACTCTTGGAGTAAACAAGTCTTATGACTAGTATTAAGACTATTTATCCAAGGATGTGGTCTTCTGATCACCTGTAAAACAAAACAAATTATTAAGAAAGCATTGGTTTGCAGAGGAGGTCAAAAAATGTTTCATTTGATTTTTAGAGGTCTATGGAATGAATCTAGAATGATTTTTGGAAGGTAAACCATGCTCGAATAGGTTAACAGAGGCTTTAGGTGGAGCAGCTGGGCTACAAAAGGGTTTTTATGGGAGAAACAGGTATAATTTCTAGTTTAGAAATGTAGTTACAGTTCTCAGTTTTAAGGGATGAACTAACAATTGATTTTGACTCTGTTTCAATGAAAGGAAAATGGACCCCAAGTTTTACAGAGTTCAGAGGGAGTTTCTAGGGTAAATACCTATTTTTCTAAGGATGACAGTGATTTTGGACAGGTACTGGTTGAGGAAGACGCTTTCTGAGAAGCTCAACTGTAATTCTTTTAGACAAAACAAAGGTTGGCGGACATCAACAGTTGAATTTCGAATTTCTGTGCATGGGAGACTAGTTGTGTACGAGATAATGAAAACGACGCAAAGAGACTTGTTTTATTCGCAAAATCAAAAGGTGGCAGGATTTATTATGAATGATGTCAGCATGTACGACAGACAAGTCATGAGGGAAGGTGGTAAGTGGTTTATTCCGCACCGCCATTTGAGGGATGGTGGTATTATATGAATCGGCAGCGATTCCACAAAGTAATTGACGCGTGGCTAGGGTACTATTCGGAAACCACTTTGATTTCATGAGTTAACGTTCGGAAGGAGGATGGGCAGTGGAATGGATGCGGGTCATGGATCTTCGATGGAGTGATCAGACGATCGACGGGACGTGAACTTGATGGGGAAGTTAAAAGGCGGGCCCAACACAATTAACGTTAATTAATCATTTTGGGAGGTGTTTTATTGGAGGATTAAGATTATTAATTAATCCTGATGACTAATTAACCTCTTTGTACGGTGGATGTCGTGAATCGTTTATTTTTATTTTTAAACACATATATAATATGTTTAAACGATTTTTCATATATTTTTATTTATACAGTAATTAAATCAATGTGATTTATTTACCGTAGGGTGGCGGGAATAATATTAATGTTATATTTTAGCCAAAAGGGGGTATATTGTGGGTTTTGATTTGAATAAGTGGGAATAAAATACTTTTGGCTAAAATAGTTTTAATACAAAGATTTTAGGGATATTATTTACAAAGGAGTTAAATATAATAGGAAGATGTGATTTTCATAGGGATTTACTATATAATTTAGAGTTAATATGATAAGGGACAATGTAAACTCAAAATACTTAAATATAACCAAGAAAGTGAAGTTTTTAGAAGCAAATTGCACTATAATCACTTCATCACTTAAACTTAGGATAAAAAGTAATTTTGAGGGTTTTATGGAATTTTGCATGATTTTACTAAGTAAAATGGGATTTTACTTAGGAAAAGATTAAAAGTGAATGAGTGCAATGATGGATAACTTCAAGTACTTAGGTCTTTTTGATCATCAGGCCGAGGGTCCGGTCCCTCCAAAAGTCAAGGAAATGCCTTGAGCCCTTTTAATCTTCAAATACCTTTGCACTTTGGGGAAATTAGTAAAACTCTTAGGGAGAAAGTGATGTGGGAAGTTAAGTTGACCTTGCTTTATTCTGAAATTCTGCCAATGTGGTGTTCTGCCTTTGCACTTGGTGATGAAAGTAACAGATTACAAACATTTTAAAGCCATCATTCATCACATGTAATTCCACCACACCATCTACCTACCCTATCTACTTTACTCTACCATTTTCTCTTCTTTATTAGGGTGCATTTAGACTAGCAAACCCTTATCAATCTTCTTTTTCTTTTACATGACAAATCTATCTAATTCTACACTTATTGCATCCAAGGGCTTAGATTAAACTGTTGAGCACATTTTATTAACTCTACCTATCTACTTATCTGCCAAGATTAAACTGTTTGGTCAGATATTTATTCTCTATTCTACAACATGAAATTGAAACATGAACTAGCCAAGCTTAAACAGTTTGACTATTCATGAATTGTGACATAAAATACAAGTTGCACACAATTTGTTTATTACATCAGAGTAAAAATTAGTGGCATTTAGACTTGCACACTTTCCTTGGCCTTTATTTTTGATGGGGTTAATTTCTTTTACTTTTTGGCCATTTTTATTCTTTTTACCCTTTGATTTTTCTTTTAGGGTATACCCTCTTTACATTTTTTAAATTTTTTTAATTTTTTTAATTTTTCAAGAATATGGAACACCTTTGCACAAGAAAAAGGTTTGAACATATTCCATAGTTCAATCAAGACAATCATGAAAAATGACACCTATTGGTATAGGATTCTAACACCTATTTTAAATTGAAGAGAGATTTGATCCCGTTTGAGCCTTGGTAGATCCAGAATTAAGAGGAATAAAAAATAAAAATAAAAAGTAGTTCACTTGAGAGGAACATCTTGATTACTCTAAACAATATTATTAAAAATAAAACTTACATGGAAAAAAAGGGACTATACACATTTAGTTTTTTATTACCTGTGGTTCACGGACCTAGAAGATTAGTCACCATGGAGCCTGACCCTGAGGGTATCGATAGAATTGAAACCATGAACTCTCGATAACAAATCTGCTTTAACTACAAGGACTTGATCAATTGAGCTAATGTGAGGCTGCTATAGAGTTTCTTTAACTTTTGGGACTTGACCAATTCAGGTTATCTGAGGCTACTAGTTACCATGGAGCCTGACCTCGAGAGTTTCGAGAGAATTGAAACCATGTCCTCTCAATAGAAAATGTTCTTTAACTACGAGGACTTGAGCAATTAAGCTAATGTGAGACTACTATAGATGTTCTTTAACTATGGAGACTTGACCAATTCGGCTAATCTGAGGCTACTATAAACATGAGTTTCAGTTGTTTGAGGAAAAATTTTACTTTTTCTACATGACATGTTGCAACAATAATGGATGTTCAATAAAATGATGATAAGGTTTGATAAAATGATGATAATTATGACAACTAGGCTCTTAATAAAAAGATGATAACTACAACAACTAGGCTCCGAAGGTTCAAACCTAGAATTAATATTCATTTTACTCTTGAAACGAAATGTAATAGACTCGAATGGTCCAGTGAATTGAAGATGTAAAAATATAATAGCTGTTATTTTTTTTAAAAGAGGTTACCAATTTGTGAAACCATTTTTTTTAAATAATGAAATGTAATGATGTTGATTAATGTTCATTAAGATTTATGTGTTTTATTATTTCTAAGAAAGTAAGAAATTAATGAGAAATTTTATATTTTATATTTATATTAAAAATTTCAATCAGTAATTTTAAATATATTTTTCAACCAACATTATTTGAAATATTGCAAAAAATTAACAATTTATTGTAAATTTGAATCATTAAATCTTTATTCTATTTTTTAATTTGAAAATATTACATTTAAAAATACAATTTAAATTATAAGAAAATGATAAGTTTACAAACTATTTTAAAATTAAATTTGAATAACCATTTGTCCAGAATGCAAAAATCCTGTAAACCTCTACAGTCTTGCTGACCTAGTCATTCACCAAAATCATCATCCTAGAACGGGTGAAGCCCCAGCTTCTACATCTGTAAACCCGTGTCCAAATCCCAAATGTTCTGACATCCCATTTCCCCATGAGTCAGATCATGTTTTTATGATGCATGAGTTACCCTCATTAGAAAATGAAGATCTGAGGTTAATAGAAATGTTCAGTAGAATGAGACCACCCAACATGCCTAAATATGGTCTTGGATATCTTGAGCAAATGAATGACTTGATTCCTGAATCTAGATTCAAGGATCTTCCTGGAGACTGTAAGAAACCATCAGTCATAGAAATGCACAAGTTCTTCACTTTTATGGATGGATGTAAGAAACACAAGGTAGCAACCCAGTGGATGAAAGAAATGCTAAACTGGGATATCTATACCCATCCCGAGGTAGAATCCTTTGGCCTTACTCACACAAGTGAAGAAAATATTAGATTGTATGAAGAATGGAAGGAATACATGGATCACACCAATTCATGGATATCCTTTTATGTTTGGAAAAATAACAAACAATCTGAAGTTGTTCTAATGACTGATTCATCTACTTCTGCATAGAATTCTTGGTCAGCCCTGGATAGTAGTAAAATTGAGACTACTACTACTTTTCCTCCTTACAAAGGTATCATCCTAGGAGAGGCCCAAAGTTCTGCAAAGGCCATCCCTTTGGTTCTAAAGGATGACAAATGCTCTTGGAATTGATGGTATAATTCAAAAAGCCAGCGAACAGTTAAACTGGACTAACACAGCCATCAAAGGACTTGAGATGAATATTGCCAAGACCACCTTTGTCAAAGAACAGTTTGATAAAATTCAAGTCTCTGTAAATGATGTAAATAATTATTTGAATGATGTCCAGTTTTCTTCTTCCTTTTTGAAATTTTATGCCAAAGAGTCCTTATGTAAAATAGAAGAAGTAGAATGTAATATTGTTCAAGAAGCACATTCTACTCAAGGACTTATTGTTGAGTTGTATAAAAAGTTTGAAAAGTTAAATCCATCAAAAGTAGACAAGCCAGTCCCAGCTTCTTTTCTACAAAAAAGAAATGTTAATATACAGAATCTTGTCAGCTTTGTTGACAAGTTCCCACATTTGTTTCCAAAAGAAGTTGGCCAATCTTCTCATAAAGATTCATCAGAAAAGGTTTCTCTTGCTTCTTTGTTTAAAGAATCAGATCAAGAATCAGAAACCCAGGCATTCCCAGTCTATGAACCCCTTGAGAGTGAGTTTACTAGATACTTTGCTCCTGATCTCAGTGATATGGGTAAGCTTCCAGGATCCCATGGTTTTTATCCCGATTTCCACAGAGAATGGAATGTTGACAATATTAGTATGGGGAAAATAAGAAAAATGATAGACATGATGATTATAGAATATAAACTCATGTGTCTTATAGGGAAATATGAATTAGAAGCTTGCAAAACTCTCATACAATGCTTCACAGGAACATTGTTGAGATGGTGGGAAACAGAGACATCTCCGGCATTAATTGCTAAAATGGAAACTGAAATCCTTAAGGATGAAGTGGGAAATGTTATTTTTAAAACTCATGGAACACCAAAAAATAATAGGATTGGATCCTTGACCTCCATGATACTTGAACATTGGTGTGGAACTGAGTCTGTTATCATAGACAAGAATGAAATAATTTTGATGAATCTGAAGTGTAATAAAATGAGCCAATATGAAGATTTCCATAGAGATTGGATGCAGAGAATTTTTCAGGTTAAAGATCCAAAGAATCTGCTATGGAAACAGGTATATCTTGCAGCTCTTCCTTCTAATCTTGTAGACTATATTAAGCTACAAGATTTCTTTCAGTTTCCATTTGAAACTTATACTTGAGGAGAGATTTTTTCTGTTATTACTAAAGCATTGGTTAGTCTCTGTACTAGCTCAAAAATGAATAAATATTTAGAAAAGCTTTCAAGGCTGCCTGATAGGAAGTTTGTATGCAGTAAATATAGCATTAACATTGATGATCCCCTTGTTAAGAAAATAAAGGCTAAGGGAAGAGCCAAAAATGCTCAGAAGCAACATAAACTCAGCAGAAAAGATGATAGAAGAAAGATCTCTTCTAGATCTAGTTAGAAAAGAAAGGGATATTACAAATATGTCCCTAAGACTCATTATTATAAGCCATCTGATATTCATCTTAAAAGCCATAAACATGAAAAGATGAATCAAATAACATGCTAGTTATGTGGTAAGCCTGGCCACACTACAAATAGATGTCCAGATGGTGAAGAGTCTAGAAAAAACAGAGGCTTTTGCTTCTGCTTGAAGCTGTCTTGGATCAAGAAGGGGAATTGACTGAATACAATCAGAATTTTCTTCTATGGAGCTAGTAGACTCTTTAATAGATATTCTAGTAGCATCTATTACATGAAAGGCTGAAATATTTGCATAAAATTTAGATGCACTTATACTGGGAAGTTTCCACCTAACAGATGGTTCAGACTCTTCATATTCTAATTCAGAAGAATTTAAAACTCCACTAGAAGTAGTAGAAAACATATCCTGTAGGGGATTTTTTTTAGATTTATCCTTTTCATCTAGCTCTCGGAAAGACACAGATTTTTTGACTTGGTCCATCTTTCAATAAAGATAAATTTGTTTTGAATACTAACCTTTACGAACCAGAGAACACTTCTGGCTTTGATACCAATTTCGAGGAGGGGCTTCCTGACTGAAGCTTGCAGCAGCAACACAGGCTGGACTTGGCCTTGTTGAAACTTTATGTGGAGATTCAATTGTCCATACACGAACCCATACATGAACTTACTGGGGCATCTCACGCTCTATCGACCTTTCTTCGCAGCTTCCCTCACCTTTTACGGTCTATCGTCCCTTCTTCCTTTTGGCAAACCTCTGGCGAACCTCTGGTATAAAAACCTCACACAAATACTATTTCAACAGACAATAATAGCTCAGAGTTTACAGTACTCAAAATATGCGGAATAACTTTCTCTCTTTATCGATCTCAGAAGATTTCAATTACAAATCTCTAGTCTTATAGACTCAAGTGTTCTTTCCTAAGATAGACTATATCAGCATTTACCAGTAATGGATTCTCAATGAATGAGATAGCTTTCTGGAGGCTATCTGGATTATTACAGGCTCAGTCTAATGAAAAAAACACACAGAAAAAATTATAGACTTCCTATAAGATCTGGCCACTTTAGTTTCTTATCAATGCCAAGCACACTGATACACAGGCTTCTCAGATCGCCTTTTAGACTTGGATCTGAACTTCATGTTGCAAGAAGATCAAGCTTAAAGCTTGCAGATGCAGAGCAGGAAGATAGCAGATTTAGACTCTAAAACACACGAAACTAAGACTCTAATAATCCCTCCCTTTCGATCCCTATGAATGAGCCTTACCCTTCATTTATAAGATGAGAAGGGGGGACAAGCAATCAAATCGGATCTAACAAGATCTAATACATGGAAGAGGAATCATTGCTTTCAGGTAACGTCGAGGCGACATCTGCACAGAGATTCCAAATTCCAGACACAAACATGTGAGTAAAAGAACAAAGTGGATACCTTTTGAGTACGGAAGGCCCACGAGGAAACTATAACAAGGAATATTTACAATGTGGAGAATTTTTACCAGAAAGTCCTCGAGAAAACCGGTCACTTTAATCCTGTGACTGGGAGACAAAAAAAATTGGACTTCATGATTAAACTTGGTCATCAAGAATATGGATACCAGGAAATCTGTACCTTCGATATGCTGCATCACTCCATGCCTTTCTATAGATTCTCCAGACGATAATTGGCTTATTTAAAACAACTTGGTGCTTAATTTTTGTCATCACCAACCATTCATTATGTTGTGTCATGAATTGATGCAATATTTCAAAATCTTGCAAGTGGTGAAGATCTCTTATAGTCTGACAAGGAGTATGAAAACATTCTCCAATCCCATTTTCAACACACCAATTATAGTGATTTTTAAAATATGATTCGTAAAACATGGGATCTATGTCAATCTGATTAACACCATAATTGTTCCACCAATCTTGAAGCCAGTCACACTGTAAGTGGGGTAAGTGGGGTAAGTGGGGGGTCGAGCCTGCATTGGGCAGCCCACCCCATATCCTTCGCCAACCATATGTATTAGGTGGAAAGGGTTATGGTTGGGGTGGCAGGGTTGACCGCCGACAACCCCCCGTATATATACATATATCTCGTAATGTGTGGGGGCGGTGAGGTCATGGTCTTCGACCCCCGCTTAAATTTGATCAAAATTTTGTTATGTGGTTTAGGTTCCATAAGGTAGGGTGGGGGTCATGGCCCACCCTGCCTTTTTTTGATATATATTTTTTGATCCTTTAAACAAACTGTTTTTTTGAAAATTCTAGAATTTTGACCGAAGGAGTTAAACTAACAGTCCCAAAAATTCTCCCGGAATCAAATGACTGGGATTTAGCAAATTTATGTCCTACTTAGTCTGCCACATCACCAAGTCAACCCTTGATATTTGAATGCTCCTAACTCCTTCATATAGACTCGGAATTGAGTGTCCTTTGCGTCATTGGAATCATAAAGAGGAGATCTACAAATTGACATTAAATTTGCCACATTCCAGAAACTTTGATTTTTGAGCTTTTGT
Source organism: Pinus albicaulis (assembly GCA_034641835.2). Lineage (NCBI taxonomy): Eukaryota > Viridiplantae > Streptophyta > Pinopsida > Pinales > Pinaceae > Pinus > Pinus albicaulis. The sequence goes on from CM076577.1 coordinate 420,525,280, forward strand.
ACTCAAGCCACTTGTACTTGGAACTATTCGATCCACCTAGATCAATAATATTTCCCAAAGTTATATTCTTGGATGTGGGTGGCCTTGAAAGCCAATCTTACAATCTTCCAACTTATTAGTGATTACCTTTGATAGCTAAATGAAATTGTTGCAAAATGCAATCCCAATTTTTCAAAAAAAAATATAACAAAGTAAATAAAAAATGATATAATAATCTATTTAAAATTAGTATTTGCACTAAAATATTGCATCAATATGAATAAATATTTTATAATTTTAAAAATAATAACACTATAAATAAAAGCTTAAATTTCATATAATATAAAAAATTAATAAATACCGTGTTTATATTTTGAAAGATAATTTATTTCTCTATATTTTGCTCATGTATATATAGATATATTAAGTAGTCTAAAATACTCTTTTCGATAGCATTTTTTTTTAATTTTCATTGTTAATAATGTTTCATAAGGCATCATAATTGTACATTAACTCTATACCATGAAATTTACTCATTATATACTTAATATTGCAAATTATCCAAAGCTTATTTAGCATACATATGGAAAGTAAATTTCAATCTTCTCTTTTAAAAATTATCATGTTGATGGAGAAAGATACGTAAATTTCCTGGTTTCACTTTTTATACGATCAAATTCAAACATGGCTAAATCTTTAAGGCTAATATTTTATAATATAAAAAAAATTCAATCTATTTGAATTGACAAGAGATTGGAAATGAAGTTGTTTGAATTGACAAAAGATTGGAAATGAAATCGGGACTTATTGATTTTTTTAAAAGTTGAATTCCTACCAAGCAGCATAAAAATGTATAATAATGCCCCTTTTAACACATGATTTCTAAATGGGTGAAATAAAACTCCCTAAAAAAAAAAAATATGACATTGTTTTTTAAATTTAAATTTTAGTACCTCGGATGCAGGTGACACATCTAGATCGTACGAGGACAGATCCTCCCATGCTCAGGCTGAAGCCACTCTGCAACACCAAATCTAATATGATGCAGAAACTCAAATCGTCAATCATTTATACCGGTGCTCTACCACACTTTGTATCACATGTAGTCACAGTTGGATTCTCCCTCACCGCCTCTGCACTCGTGCCACTAGTCTTCAAAAGGCACAAAAGCTCTTCATTCATCCATCTCATTGCTTCTCCAGCCAGTCTCGAGAGCCATCGATGTTATTCCCCTCGCCATCACGTCGTTTCTCCAGCTTGCCTCGCGCACCTCCACTGCCATTCCTCTCCCTGATACACACCCCGTTCAACGAGCCCCTTGTCGCGTGCCCTCCTACTGCATGCTCCTACCCCTGTGATTATCCTTGTTGCATGCCCCCTACTGTGAGCGCCCTTGTTATGTGCTTCCCTGCTGAGAGCCCCTCCTCCTGTTCTTCTCCTAGTTGTGCACCATCTGTGGCGAGCACCCCTGTTGTGCACCCCACTGTTGCGTGCCCCCCTATTGTGTGCCCCCCCATTGCACACCTCTGCTGCATGCACTCCAGTTGCATGTTCCCCTACTCTTGGCCCAGTCTCACTATTTCCATCCCTCTCTCTAATCGGTAGCTTCTCCATGGCCCCGTGACAATTTCAAAAGCCCATCAAGGGCAGCCATAGAGGAGTGTTCTGGAATCCATTGAAGGTTCCTCTTCAGGAAGCCACGAAAGGCAGGGTACTCAAACGCCTTATTGTACCTAGGGAGAGATTGTCTTGACTCTAGAGAAGCCTAGGGGTAGAAGAGGCCCTATAAAATCTACCATAGCGCAATCTGAGTTGCCCACTCCTTGGAAAATTGAGTCGCTCCCTGTTCACGAGCCAGCAGAGGAGGAGACAGACATTTGGATCATGGATTTGGATGGCGTTTGGACAAGAGTTTTAGATGTAGAGTACCCTGTTGCTCCCATCATCTGCACGGGCCCTCCGAAGCCTCTGCATGAGCCCACAACTGAGGAGGAAGCCATTGCGCGTGAATATGGATGCCTTATCGAGGAGGAGGACCCCGCGACAAAGGAATATGAAGGAACACCATGACTTCTCGGTAGCATGTTTCATTTATGTTTTTTGTCAACTCAGGACATACTTCAGCTATTTTTTTTTTTTATATGTGTTACATAATATATTGTAAAACATGACGGTATGACTCTATTAAGGGGTTAGTTTCCTCCTAGGAGGCAGCCCCAAACCTGCTTTATTTTTAAAACTACCAAGGCTGGGATTGGTTAAGCACTGCTTGCCATATCAGCCCAATTCCTATGTAAAGTTTCTTTTATGATCTAATATAGTTTGGCCTAACTTACAAAAAAAAAAAAAAAAAATAATTAGTTTTGGATAACTATAAAAGTTTTATGTTATTTGTAGATAATTACAAGTTTAAATTCATTTTAATTCTAGATTTAGTAACATTTGAGAGGGATTAAATCAAATATTTTTAGGTGCATACCTATTTTAAATTGAAGAGAGATTTGATCCCTTTTGAGCCTTGGTAGATCCAGAATTAAGAGGAATAAAAAATAAAAATAAAAAGTAGTTCACTTGAGAGGAACATCTTGATTACTCTAAACAATATTATTAAAAATAAAACTTACATGGAAAAAAAGGGACTATACACATTTAGTTTTTTATTACCTGTGGTTCACGGACCTAGAAGATTAGTCACCATGGATCCTGACCCCGAGGGTGTCGAGAGAATTAAAACCATGAACTCTCGATAACAAATCTACTTTAACTACAAGGACTTGATCAATTGAGCTAATGTGAGGCTGCTATAGAGTTTCTTTAACTTTTGGGACTTGACCAATTCAGGTAATCTGAGGCTACTAGTTACCATGGAGCCTGACCTCGAGAGTTTCGAGAGAATTGAAACCATGTCCTCTCAATAGAAAATTTTCTTTAACTACGAGGACTTGAGCAATTAAGCTAATGTGAGACTACTATAGATGTTCTTTAACTATGGAGACTTGACCAATTCGGCTAATCTGAGGCTACTATAAACATGAGTTTCAGTTGTTTGAGGCAACATTTTACTTTTTCTACATGACATGTTCCAACAATAATGGATGTTCAATAAAATGATGATAAGGTTTGATAAAATGATGATAATTATGACAACTAGGCTCTTAATAAAAGGATGATAACTACAACAACTAGGCTTCGAAGGTTCAAACCTAGAATTAATATTCATTTTACTCTTGAAACGAAATGTAATAGACTCGAATGGTCCAGTGAATTGAAGATGGAAAAATATAATAGCTGTTATTTTTTTTAAAAGAGGTTACCAATTTGTGAAACCATTTTTTTTAAATAATGAAATGTAATGATGTTGATTAATGTTCATTAAGATTTATGTGTTTTATTATTTCTAAGAAAGTAAGAAATTAATGAGAAAATTTTTTATTTTATATTTATATTAAAAATTTCAATCAGTAATTTTAAATATATTTTTCAACCAACATTATTTGAAATATTGCAAGAAATTAACAATTTATTGTAAATTTGAATCATTAAATCTTTATTCTATTTTTTAATTTGAAAATATTACATTTAAAAAAACAATTTAAATTATAAGAAAATGATAATTTTACAAACTATTTTAAAATTAAATTTGAATAACCATTTGTCCAGAATGCAAAAATCCTGTAAACCTCTACAGTCTTGCTGACCTAGTCATTCACCAAAATCATCATCCTAGAACGGGTGAAGCCCCAACTTCTACATCTGTAAACCCGTTTCCAAATCCCAAATGTTCTAACATCCCATTTCCCCATGAGTCAGATCATGTTTTTATGATGCATGAGTTACCCTCATTAGAAAATGAAGATCTGAGGTTAATAGAAATGTTCAGTAGAATGAGACCACCCAACATGCCTAAATATGGTCTTGGATATCTTGAGCAAATGAATGACTTGATTCCTGAATCTAGATTCAAGGATCTTCCTGGAGACTGTAAGAAACCATCAGTCATAGAAATGCACAAGTTCTTCACTTTTATGGATGGATGTAAGAAACACAAGGTAGCAACCCAGTGGATGAAAGAAATGCTAAACAGGGATATCTATACCCATCCCGAGGTAGAATCCTTTGGCCTTACTCACACAAGTGAAGAAAATATTAGATTGTATGAAGAATGGAAGGAATACATGGATCACACCAATTCATGGATATCCTTTTATGTTTGGAAAAATAACAAACAATATGAAGTTGTTCTAATGACTGATTCATCTACTTCTGCATAGAATTCTTGGTCAGCCCTGGATGGTAGTAAAATTGAGACTACTACTACTTTTCCTCCTTACAAAGGTATCATCCTAGGAGAGGCCCAAAGTTCTGCAAAGGCCATCCCTTTGGTTCTAAAGGATGACAAATGCTCTTCGAATTGATGGTAGAATTCAAAAAGCCAGCGAACAGTTAAACTGGACTAACACAGCCATCAAAGGACTTGAGATGAATATTGCCAAGACCACCTTTGTCAAAGAACAATTTGATAAAATTCAAGTCTTTGTAAATGATGTAAATAATTATTTGAATGATGTCCAGTTTTCTTCTTCCTTTTTGAAATTTTATGCCAAAGATTCCTTATGTAAAATAGAAGAAGTAGAATGTAATATTGTTCAAGAATCACATTCTACTCAAGGACTTATTGTTGAGTTGTATAATAAGTTTGAAAAGTTAAATCCATCAAAAGTAGACAAGCCAGTCCCAACTTCTTTTCTACAAAAAAGAAATGTTAATATATAGAATCTTGTCAGCTTTGTTGACAAGTTCCCACATTTGTTTCCAAAAGAAGTTGGCCAATCTTCTCATAAAGATTCATCAGAAAAGGTTTCTCTTGCTTCTTTGTTTAAAGAATCAGATCAAGAATCAGAAACCCAGGCATTCCCAGTCTATGAACCCCTTGAGAGTGAGTTTACTAGATACTTTGCTCCTGATCTCAGTGATATGGGTAAGCTTCCAGGATCCCATGGTTTTTATCCTGATTTCCAGAGAGAATGGAATGTTGACAATATTAGTATGGGGAAAATAAGAAAAATGATAGACATGATGATTACAGAATATAAACTCATGTGTCTTATAGGGAAATATGAAGTAGAAGCTTGCAAAACTCTCATACAATGCTTCACAGGAACATTGTTGAGATGGTGGGAAACAGAGACATCTTTGGCATTAATTGCTAAAACGGAAACTGAAATCCTTAAGGATGAAGTGGGAAATGTTATTTTTAACACTGATGGAACACCAAAAAATAATATGATTGGATCCTTGACCTCCATGATACTTGAACATTGGTGTGGAACTGAGTCTGTTATCATAGACAAGATTGAAACAATTTTGATGAATCTGAAGTGTAATAAAATGAGCCAATATGAATATTTCCATAGAGATTGGATGCAGAGAATTTTTCAGGTTAAAGATCCAAAGAATCTGCTATGGAAACAGGTATATCTTGCATCTCTTCCTTCTAAGCTTGTAGACTATATTAAGCTACAAGAGTTCTTTCAGTTTCCATTTGAAACTTATACTTTAGGAGAGCTTTTTTTTGTTATTACTAAAGCATTGGTTAGTCTCTGTAGTAGCTCAAAAATGAATAAATCTTTAGAAAAACTTTCAAGGCTGCTTGATAGTAAGTTTGTATGCATTAAATATAGCATTAACATTGATGATCCCCTTGTTAAGAAAATAAAGGCTAAGAGAAGAGCCAAAAAGGCTCAGAAGCAACATAAACTCAGCAGAAAAGATGATAGAAGAAAGATCTCTTCTAGATCTAGTTAGAAAAGAAAGGGATATTACAAATATGTCCGTAAGACTCATTATTATAAGCCATCTGATATTCATCTTAAAAGCCATAAACATGAAAAGATGAATCAAATAACATGCTAGTTATGTGGTAAGCCTGGCCACACTACAAATAGACGTCCAGATGGTGAAGAGTCTAGAAAAAACAGAGGCTTTTGCTTCTGCTTGAAGTTGTCTTGGATCAAGAAGGGGAATTGACTGAATACAATCAGAATTTTCTTCTATGGAGCTAGTAGACTCTTTAATAGATATTCTAGTAGCATCTATTACATGAAAGGCTGAAATATTTGCATAAAATTTAGATGCACTTATACTGGGAAGTTTCCACCTAGCAGATGGTTCAGACTCTTCATATTCTAATTCAGAAGAATTTAAAACTCTACTAGAAGCAGTAGAAAACATATCCAGTAGGGGATATTTTTTAGATTTATCCTTTTCATCTAGCTCTCGGAAAGACACAGATTTTCTGACTTGGTCCATCTTTCAATAAAGAGAAATTTGTTTTGAATACTAACCTTTACGAACTAGAGAACACTTCTGGCTTTGATACCAATTTCGAGCAGGGGCTTCCTGACTGAAGCTTGCAGCAGCTACACAGGCTGGACTTGGACTTGTTGAAACTTTATGTGGAGATTCAATTGTCCATACATGAACCCATACATGAACCTACTGGGGCATTTCACGCTCTATCGACATTTCTTCGCAGCTTCCCTCACCTTTTACGGTCTATCGTCCCTTCTGCCTTTTGGCAAACCTCTGGCGAACCTCTGGTATAACAACCTCACACAAATACTATTTCAACGGAAAATAATAGCTCAGAGTTTACAGTACTCAAAATATGCGGAATAACTTTCTCTCTTTATTGATCTCAGAAGATTTCAATTACAAATCTCTAGTCTTATAGACTCAAGTTTTCTTTCCTAAGATAGACTATATCAGCATTTACCAGTAATGGATTCTCAATGAATGAGATAGCTTTCTGGAGGCTATCTAGCTTATTACAGGCTCAGTCTAATGAAAAAAACACACAGAAAAAATTATAGACTTCCTATAAGATCTGGCCACTTTAGTTTCTTATCAATGCCAAGCACACTGATACACAGGCTTCTCAGATCGACTTATAGACTTGGATCTGAACTTCATGTTGCAAGAAGATCAAGCTTAAAGCTTGCAGATGCAGAGCAGGAAGATAGCAGATTCTGACTCTAAAACACACGAAACTAAGACTCTAATAATCCCTCCCTTTCGATCCCTATGAATGAGCCTTACCCTTCTTTTATAAGATGAGAAGGGGGGACAAGCAATCAAATCGGATCTAACAAGGTCTAATACATGGAAGAGGAATCATTCCTTTCAGGTAATGCCGAGGTGACATCTGCATAGAGATTCCAAATTCCAGGCACAAACATGTGAGTAAAAGAATAAAGTGGATACCTTTTGAGTATAGAAGGCCCACGAGGAAACTATAACAAGGAATATTTACAATGTGGAGAATTTTTACCAGAAAGTCCTCGAGAAAACCGGTCACTTTAATCCTGTGACTGGGAGACAAAAAAAAGTGGACTTCATGATTAAACTTGGTCATCAAGAATATGGATACCAAGAAATCTGTACCTTCAATATGCTGCATCACTCCATGCCTTTCTATAGATTCTCCAGACGATAATTGGCTTATTTAAAACAACTTGGTGCTTAATTTTTGTCATCACCAACCATTCATTATGTTGTGTCATGAATTGATGCAATATTTCAGAATCTTGCAAGTGGTGAAGATCTCTTATAGTCTGACAAGGAGTATGAAAACATTCTCCAATCCCATTTTCAACACACCAATCATAGTGATTTTTAAAATATGATTCGTAAAACATGGGATCTATGTCAATCTGATTAACACCAGAATTGTTCCACCAATCTTGAAGCCAGTCACATTGTAAGTGGGGTAAGTGGGGTAAGTGGGGGGTCGAGCCTGCATTGGGCAGCCCACCCCATATCCTTCGCCAACCATATGTATTAGGTGGCAAGGGTTATGGTTGGGGTGGCAGGGTTGACCGCCGACAACCCCCCGTATATATACATATATCTCATAATGTGTGGGGGCGGTGAGGTCATGGTCTTCGACCCCCACTTAAATTTGATCAAAATTTTGTTATGTGGTTTAGGTTCCATAAGGTAGGGTGGGGGTCATGGCCCTCCCTGCCTTCTTTTGATATATATTTTTTGATCCTTTAAACAAACTCTTTTTTTGAAAATTCTAGAATTTTGACCGAAGGAGTTAAACTAAGAGTCCCAAAAATTCTCCCGGAATCCAATGATTGGGTTTTAGCAAATTTGTGTCCTCCTTAGTCTGCCACATCACCAAGTCAACCCTTGATATTTGAATGCTCCTAACTCCTTCATACAGACTCGGAATTGAGTGTCGTTTGCGTCATTGGAATCATAAAGAGGAGATCTACAAATTGACATTAAATTTGCCACATTCCAGACACTTTGATTTTTGAGCTTTTGTACTCAAGCCACTTGTACTTGGAACTATTCGATCCACCTAGATCAATAATATTTCCCAAAGTTATATTCTTGGATGTGGGTGGCCTTGAAAGCCAATCTTACAATCTTCCAACTTATTAGTGATTACCTTTGATGGCTAAATGAAATTGTTGCAAAATGCAATCCCAATTTTTCAAAAAAAAAATATAACAAAGTAAATAAAAAATGATATAATAATCTATTTAAAATTCGTATTTGCACTAAAATATTGCATCAATATGAATAAATATTTTATAATTTTAAAAATAATAACACTATAAATAAAAGATTAAATTTCATATAATATAAAAATTTAATAAATACCGTGTTTATATTTTGAAAGATAATTTATTTCTCTATATTTTTCTCACGTATATATAGATATACTAAGTAGTCTAAAATACTCTTTTCGTAGCATTTTTTTTTAATTTTCATTGTTAATAATGTTTCATAAGGCATCATAATTGTACATTAACTCTATACCATGAAATTTACTCATTATATACTTAATATTGCAAATTATCCAAAGCTTATTTAGCATACATATGGAAAGTAAATTTCAATCTTCTCTTTTAAAAATTATCATGTTGATGGAGAAAGATACGTAAATTTCCTGGTTTCACTTTTTATACGATCAAATTCAAACATGGCTAAATCTTTAAAGCTAATATTTTATAATATATAAAAAATTCAATCTGTTTGAATTGACAAGAGATTGGAAATGAAGTTGTTTGAATTGAAAAAAGATTGGAAATGAAATCGGGACTTACTGATTTTTTTAAAAGTTGAATTCCTACCAAGCAGCATAAAAATGTATAATAATGCCCCTTTTAACACATGATTTCTAAATGGGTGAAATAAAACTCCCAAAAAAAAAAAATATGACATTGTTTTTTAAATTTAAATTTTAGTACCTCGGATGCAGGTGACACATCTAGATTGTACGAGGACAGATCCTCCCATGCTCAGGCTGAAGCCACTCTGCAACACCAAATCTAATATGATGCAGAAACTCAAATCGTCAATCATTTATACCGGTGCTCTACCACACTTTGTATCACATGTAGTCACATAAGGATTCTCCGTCACCGCCTCTGCGCTCGTGCCACTAGTCTTCAAAAGGCACAAAAGCTCTTCATTCATCCATCTCATTGCTTCTCCAGCCGGTCTTGAGATCCATCGATGTTATTCCCCTTGCCATCACGTCGTTTCTCCAGCTTGCCTCGCGCACCTCCACTGCCATTCCTCTCCCTGCTACGCACCCCCTTCAACGAGCCCCTTGTCGCGTGCCCTCCTGCTGCATGCTCCTACCCCTATGATTCTCCTTGTTGCATGCCCCCTACTGTGAGCGCCCTTGTTGTGTGCTTCCCTGCTGAGAGCCCCTCCTCCTGTTCTTCTCCTAGTTGTGCACCATCTGTGGCGAGCACCCCTGTTGTGCACCCCATTGTTGCATGCCCCCCTATTGTGTGCCCCCACATTGCACACCTCTGCTGCGTGCACTCCAGTTGCATGTTCCCCTACTCTTGGCCCAGTCTCACTATTGCCATCCCTCTCTCTAATCGATAGCTTCTCCATGGCCCCGTGACAATGTCAAAAGCCCATCAAGGGCAGCCATAGAGGAGTGTTCTGGAATCCATTGAAGGTTCCTCTTCAGGAAGCCACGAAAGGCAGGGTACTCAAACGCCTTATTGTACCTAGGGAGAGATTGTCTTGACTCTAGAGAAGCCTAGGGGTAGAAAAGGCCCTAGAAAATCTACCATAGCGCAATCTGAATTGCCCACTCCTTGGAAAATTGAGTCGCTCCCTGTTCACGAGCCAGCAGAGGAGGAGAAAGACATTTGGATAATGGATTTGGATGGCGTTTGGACAAGAGTTTTAGATGTAGAGTACTCTGTTGCTCCCATCATCTGCGCGGGCCCCTGAAGCCTCTGCACGAGCCCACAACTGAGGAGGAAGCCATTGCGCGTGAATATGGATGCCTTATCGAGGAGGAGGACCCCGCGACAAAGGAATATGAAGGAACACCATGACTTCTCGGTAGCATGTTTCATTTATGTTTTTTGTCAACTCAGGACATACTTGACTATTTTTTTATATGTGTTTACATAATATATTGTAAAACATGACGATATGACTCTATTAAGGGGTTAGTTTCCTCCCGAGAACGGCCCCAAACACCACCTTTATTTTAAAACTACCAAGGAAATTTGATTGGTTAGCTACATGCCATATCGACCAATTCTATGTAATGTTTCTTTTATGATCTAATATGGTTTGGCCTAACTTTAAAAAAAAAAAAAATTAATTGGTTTGGATAACTATAAAAGTTTTATGTTATTTGTAGATAATTACCGAGTTTTAAATTCATTTTAATTCTAGATTTACTAACATTTGAGAGGGATTAAATCAAATATTTTGAGGTGCATACCTATTTTAAATTGAAGAGAGATTTGATCCCTTTTGAGCCTTGGTAGATCCAAAATTAAGAGGAATAAAAAATAAAAATAAAAAGTAGTTCACTTGAGAGGAACATCTTGATTACTCTAAACAATGTTATTAAAAATAAAACTTACATGGAAAAAAAGGGACTATACACATTTAGTTTTTTATTACCTGTGGTTCACGGACCTAGAAGATTAGTCACCATGGAGCCTGACCCCGAGGGTGTCGAGAGAATTGAAACCATGAACTCTCGATAACAAATCTGCTTTAACTACAAGGACTTGATCAATTGAGCTAATGTGAGGCTGCTATAGAGTTTCTTTAACTTTTGGGACTTGACCAATTCGGGTAATACGAGGCTACTAGTTACCATGGAGCACGACCTCGAGAGTTTAAGAGAATTGATATCCTCTCAATAGAAAATGTTCTTTAACTACGAGGACTTGGTAAATTCAATGTCTTGAATACTATGAATGTTCTTTAACTATGGAGACTTATTAATTAGGCTAATACAGGGCTACTATAAACATGAGTTTCGATTGTTTGAGCGACATTTTAATTTTTCTACATGACATGTTGCAACGATAATGGATGTTCAATAAAATGATGATAAAGTTTGATGTTCATGACAACTAGGCTCTTAATAAAAAAGATGATAACTACAACAACTAGGCTCACGAAGATTCAAATGAATTAATATTCATTTTACTCTTGAAACGAAATGTAATAGACTCGAATGGTCCGGTGAGTTGAAGATGGAAAAATATAATAAGTTTGTTATTTTTTTTAAAAGAGGTTACGGAATTTGTGAAACCATTTTTTTTAAATAATGAAGTATAATGATGTTGATTAATGTTCATTAAGATTTATGTGTTTTATTATTTCTAAGAAAGTAAGAAATTAATGAGAAATTTTATATTTTATATTTATATTAAAAATTTCAATCAGTAATTTTAAATATATTTTTCAACCAAAATTATTTGAAATATTGCAAAAAATTAACAATTTATTGTAAATTTTAATCATTAAATCTTTATTCTATTTTTTAATTTGAAAATATTACATTTAAAAAGACAATTTAAATTATAAGAAAATGATAATTTTACAAACTATTTTAAAATTAAATTTGAATCACCATTTGTCCAGAATGCAAAAATCCTGTAAACCTCTACAGTCTTGCTGACCTAGTCATTCACCAAAATCATCATCCTAGAATGGGTGAAGCCCCAGCTTCTACATCTGTAAACCCGTGTCCAAATCCCAAATGTTCTGACATCCCATTTCCCCATGAGTCAGATCATGTTTTTATGATGCATGAGTTACCCTCATTAGAAAATGAAGATCTGAGGTTAATAGAAATGTTCAATAGAATGAGACCACCCAACATGCCTAAATATGGTCTTGGATATCTTGAGAAAATGAATGACTTGATTCCTGAATCTAGATTCAAGGATATTCCTGGAGACTGTAAGAAACCATCAGTCATAGAAATGCACAAGTTCTTCACTTTTATGGATGGATGTAAGAAACACAAGGTAGCAACCCAGTGGATGAAAGAAATGCTAAACTGGGATATCTATACCCATCCCGAGGTAGAATCCTTTGGCCTTACTCACACAAGTGAAGAAAATATTAGATTGTATGAAGAATGGAAGGAATACATGGATCACACCAATTCATGGATATCCTTTTATGTTTGGAAAAATAACAAACAATGCGAAGTTGTTCTAATGTTGATTCATCTGCCACCTCCATAGAATTCTTGGTTCACTTCTTTGGATGGTAGTAAAATTGGAACTACTACCATGCTATCCTTACAAAGGTATCATCCTAGGAGAGGCCCAAAGTTCTGCAAAGGCCATCCCTTTGGTTCTAAAGGATGACAAATGCTCTTGGAATTGATGGTAGAATTCAAAAAGCCAGCAAACAGTTAAACTGGACTAACACAGCCATCAAAGGACTTGAGATGAATATTGCCAAGACCACCTTTGTCAAAGAACAGTTTGATAAAATTCAAGTCTCTGTAAATGATGTAAATAATTATTTGAATGATGTCCAGTTTTCTTCTTCCTTTTTGAAATTTTATGCCAAAGAGTCCTTATGTAAAATAGAAGAAGTAGAATGTAATATTGTTCAAGAAGCACATTCTACTCAAGGACTTATTGTTGAGTTGTATAATAAGTTTGAAAAGTTAAATCCATCAAAAGTAGACAAGCCAATCCCAGCTTCTTTTCTACAAAAAAGAAATGTTAATATACAGAATCTTGTCAGCTTTGTTGACAAGTTCCCACATTTGTTTCCAAAAGAAGTTGGCCAATATTCTCAGAAAGATTCATTAGAAAAGGTTTCTCTTGCTTCTTTGTTTAACGAATCAGATCAAGAATCAGAAACCCAGGCATTCCCAGTCTATGAACCCCTTGAGAGTGAGTTTACTAGATACTTTGCTCATGATCTCAGTGATATGGGTAAGCTTCCAGAATCCCATGGTTTTTATCCCGATTTCCACAGAGAATGGAATGTTGACAATCTTAGTATGGGGAAAATAAGAAAAATGATAGACATGATGATTACAGAATATAAACTCATGTGTCTTATAGGGAAATATGAAGTAGAAGCTTGCAAAACTCTCATACAATGCTTCACAGGAACATTGTTGAGATGGTGGGAAACAGAGACATCTCTGGCATTAATTGCTAAAATGGAAACTGAAATCCTTAAGGATGAAGTGGGAAATGTTATTTTTAACACTGATGGAACACCAAAAAATAATATGATTGGATCCTTGACCTCCATGATACTTGAACATTGGTGTGGAACTGAGTCTGTTATCATAGACAAGAATGAAATAATTTTGATGAATCTGAAGTGTAATAAAATAAGCCAATATGAAGATTTCCATAGAGATTGGATGCAGAGAATTTTTCAGGTTAAAGATCCAAATAATCTGCTATGGAAACAGGTATATCTTGCAGCTCTTCCTTCTAAGCTTGTAGACTATATTAAGCTACAAGAGTTCTTTCAGTTTCCATTTGAAACTTATACTTGAGGAGAGATTTTTTCTGTTATTACTAAAGCATTGGTTAGTCTCTGTACTAGCTCAAAAATGAATAAATCTTTAGAAAAGCTTTCAAGGCTGCCTGATATTAAGTTTGTATGCAGTAAATATAGCATTAACATTGATGATCCCCTTGTTAAGAAAATAAAGGCTAAGAGAAGAGCCAAAAATGCTCAGAAGCAACATAAACTCAGCAGAAAAGATGATATAAGAAAGATCTCTTCTAGATCTAGTTAGAAAAGAAAGGGATATTACAAATATGTCCCTAAGACTCATTATTATAAGCCATCTGATATTCATCTTAAAAGCCATAAACATGAAAAGATGAATCAAATAACATGCTAGTTATGTGGTAAGCCTGGCCACACTACAAATAGATGTCCAGATGGTGAAGAGTCTAGAAAAAACAGAGGCTTTTGCTTCTGCTTGAAGCTGTCTTGGATCAAGAAGGGGAATTGACTGAATACAATCAGAATTTTCTTCTATGGAGCTAATAGACTCTTTAATAGATATTCTAGTAGCATCTATTACATGAAAGGCTGAAATATTTGCATAAAATTTAGATGCACTTATACTGGGAAGTTTCCACCTAGCAGATGGTTCAGACTCTTCATATTCTAATTCAGAAGAATTTAAAACTCTACTAGAAGTAGTAGAAAACATATCCCGTAGGGGATTTTGTTTAGATTTATCCTTTTCATCTCGCTCTCGGAAAGACACAGATTTTCTGACTTGGTCCATCTTTCAATAAAGAGAAATTTGTTTTGAATACTAACCTTTACGAACCAGAGAACACTTCTGGCTTTGATACCAATTTCGAGCAGGGGCTTCCTGACTGAAGCTTGCAGCAGCAACACAGGCTACACTTGGCCTTGTTGAAACTTTATGTGGAGATTCAATTGTCCATACACGAACCCATACATGAACCTACTGGGGCATTTCACGCTCTATCGACCTTTCTTCGCAGCTTCCCTCACCTTTTACGGTCTATCGTCCCTTCTGCCTTTTGGCAAACCTCTGGCGAACCTCTGGTATAACAACCTCACACAAATACTATTTCAACGGACAATAATAGCTCAGATTTTACAGTACTCAAAATATGCGGAATAACTTTCTCTCTTTATTGATCTCAGAAGATTTCAATTACAAATCTCTAGTCTTATAGACTCAAGTGTTCTTTCCTAAGATAGACTATATCAGCATTTACCAGTAATGGATTCTCAATGAATGAGATAGCTTTTGCGGAAATTTATCTAGCTTATTACGGGCTCGGTCCCCAATGAAAAAAACACAAGAAAAAAAATTATAGACTTCCTATAAGATGCGGCCACTTTAGTTTCTTATCGATGCCAAGCACTTGATACACATGCTTCTGAGATCGACTTATAGACTTGGATGCGAACTTCATGTTGCAAGAAGATCAAGCTTAAAGCGCGGATGCGTTAGAAGGAGAGCGATTCGACTCTAAAACACATGAAACTAAGACTCTAATAATCCTCCCTTTCGATCCTATGAATAGACCTTACCTTCTTTTATAATATGAGAAGGGGGACAAGCAATCAAATCGGATCTAACAAGAGCTAATACATGGAAAGAGGAATCATTGCTTTCGAGGTAATGCGGGGGCGACATGCTATAGAGATTCCAAATTCCAGACACAAACATGTGAGTAAAAGAACAAAGTGGATACCTTTTGAGTACAGAAGGCCCACGAGGAAACTATAACAAGGAATATTTACAATGTGGAGAATTTTTACCAGAAAGTCCTCGAGAAAACCGCTCACTTTAATCCTGTGACTGGGAGACAAAAAAAAGTGGACTTCATGATTAAACTTGGTCATCAAGAATATGGATACCAGGAAATCTGTACCTTCGATATGCTGCATCACTCCATGCCTTTCTATAGATTCTCCAGATGATAATTGGCTTATTTAAAACAACTTGGTGCTTAATTTTTTTCATCACCAACCATTCATTATGTTGTGTCATGAATTGACGCAATATTTCAGAATCTTGCAAGTGGTGAAGATATCTTATAGTCTGACAAGGAGTATGAAAACATTCTCCAATCCCATTTTCAACACACCAATCATAGTGATTTTTAAAATATGATTCGTAAAACATGGGATCTATGTCAATCTGATTAACACCATAATTGTTCCACCAATCTTGAAGCCAGTCACACTGTAAATTTTGTTGCATTATCCAAGTTGGTCCAAACTTGAGCTTGGTGTAGTGGGTTTCGTTTTTTCCATATTTTTTTAGTAAATCCCACCATAGTTTCTTATATCCTGAGAAATTATAAATAGTATAAGGAAATATTAAATTTGGATCATTTCCTGGCCACTGATTAAAATTTGTCCATGTCCATTTAGGATTTCTGGTTCTATTAATAACCAGGTAGTTGTGATAGACTCTGCGCCTATCTCCTCCTTCTAACCATATCACAGAAATATCCAGAAAGTCATTGGCTAATGATTGTTCTACTTCAAGGGATGTTGACATGCTTTTATAGTAAACCATATCATGGATCCATCTGCTCCCTTTTGGGTATACTCTAGGTTCAGGAACTAGATGCATAATGTCAGTGTGATTTTGCAGATTTGCATCTAAGACCTTGGTGTTTCTCAGTTGCCATGTCAGCTTCCATTCATCTCTGTATTCTTGCCAATTTTTATCTTCTGGAATGGATCTTAGAATTTTTCTCTGATGATTTTGATCCCATTCTGTGACAATTACCATGACCTGGTCCTGTTCCACAGGCTGGATATATTCTCTGCTCAATTTATCCAGCAAGTAGTTTTCAGATCCTTTGATGTGTTCAGCATCAAAGTCAAAATTAGAAAAAAAAGCTTGCCACCTGGAAAATTTGGCTTCACCAGGTTTGTTGATGTCCTTTGTGAGGACTTTTTTCAGGGTAGATGCATCTGTCCTTAATAAAAATCTCTTATTAACAAGATGAATTTGAAACTTGTCAATAGAGTTCCATGCTGCATTTACCTCTCTTTCTATAACTAAATAATTATTTTCTATTAGGCTCCAAGTCCCGGAGGAAAACTGGACCATTTTTTCTGAATCATCCTTCTTTTTCTTTAGGATTCCTCCCCATCCGATGTCACTATCATTTGATTCAACAATTTTAAAATAATTATCATCTGCAACATATAAGATTGGAAGAGACTTTACCTTGGCTTTTCTTTTTCTGACAACAGCTATGTGGGCATCTGACCAAGAAGAAGGATCTTTTCTTAGTCTCTGATTTAATAGAGATCTATCATTTGCACAATCCTGGTAAAAATTACTAACATAGTTTAAACATCCCAAAAATCTCTGGACTTAGGCCATATCAATGATGATATCTGGGAAATTGTTTGCAAATTCTATTGCATGTTTTTGTAGAGTAATTTGGCCATTTTGGATTGTGTGACCCAAAAAAAATTTGAAGTCTGGAATAATTCAATTTTTCTTTTTCTGAGGACCAGACCATTTTTCTTGACCAACTTCATAAAAATCTACACATGCTTGAAGTGATCTTGGATATTTTTGGAAAAAATGAGAATTTCATCAATGTATTCAAGCAACCAATCTAAATATGGTTTGAAGATAGAATCCATTACTTTCTAAAATTTAGATGGTGCATGTTTAAGACCAAAAGGCATGACATTCCATTCATAATGTCATGCTGGTATACTGAAGGTTGTTTTGAATTTGTCCTTTTCTACTATAGCTACCTGCCAAAATCCTGACTTTAGATCAAATTTAGAGAATATCCTAGCACTAGATATTCTTGCCAGTAGATCACCTTTGTGGGGGATATGATATGTATCATCGGCTAAGACTGTTTGTTAGAGGCTTGTAATTTATTACCAATCTTGGGATGCCTCTAATATATTCAGACCTTTTGTTGACATAGATTCCATAGCAATTCCAAGGGCTATCACATTCTATGATTAATTTCCTATCCAATCGTTGATTTATTTCTTTCTCACACAGATCCCTGTATTCTTTATTCATAGGGATGGCTTTGGATTTACAGGTTTTTCCTGTGTATTCTGATTTATAAGGCAGATTTACAAAATGATGTTTCCTATGCCAGAAAGAATTAGGTTCTTCTGAGCAACATTCTGCCTCTATTTTGCCTTTTATTTTAGATATTTTTCTCTGGACTTCAGGGTTATTTAGCTATTCCCATATATGGATATTAGATTTCATATATTTGAGCTCAGTTAATTTTGTTTTGGCTTTTCTAAGCTCTTGCATGGCCTGGACAATAGTGGATATTCTAGGATTTGACACATAAGGCATTTCAAGCCTCTTATAGTCTCCAATAGAGGTGGGTATTGTAATGAAATAACCAGCTCTATTATTTTTCAACCTAACTGAGCCATGAGGTTCTACAACTGCTAAGAAGACATTTCCTAGAATGCGGTCTACAGGAATGTCACCTACTGCAAATTTAATTTTTATGCAGTGATTTTCATAGCAAATAACAGCTTTTGGGACTTCATAGATTAAAGTTTTTTCTCCCAATCCAATTATTTTTCTTGATGCTGAAACCCAATATTTGGATGGGATAACCTTTTTGTTAAATATATTGACAGTAGAATTCAAAAAGCCATCGAACAATTAAACTGGTCTAACACAGCCATCAAAGGACTTGAGATGAATATTGCCAAGACCACCTTTGTCAAAGAACAGTTTGATAAAATTCAAGTCTTTGTAAATGATGTAAATAATTATTTGAATGATGTCCAGTTTTCTTCTTCCTTTTTGAAATCTTATGCCAAAGAGTCCTTATGTAAAATAGAAGAAGTAGAATGTAAGATTGTTCAAGAAGCACATTCTGCTCAAGGACTTATTGCTGAGTTGTCTAATAAGTTTGAAAAGTTAAATCCATCAAAAGTAGACAAGCCAATCCCAGCTTATTTTCTGCAAAAAAGAAATGTCAATATACAAAATCTTGTCAGCTCTATTGACATGTTCCCACATTTGTTTCCAAAAGAAGTTGGCCAATCTTCTTAGAAAGATTCATCAGAAAAGGTTTCTCTTGCTTCTTTGTTTAAAGAATCAGATCAAGAATCAGAAACCCAAGCATTCCCAGTCTATGAACCCCTTAAGAGTGAGTTTACTAGATATTCTTCTCATGATCTCAGTGGTATGGGTAAGCTTCCAGAATCCCATGGTTTTTATCCTGATTGCCACAGATAATGGAATGTTGACAATCTTAGTATGGGGAAAATAAGACAAATGATAGAAATGATGATTACAGAATATAAACTCATGTGTCTTAGAGGGAAATATGAAGTAGAAGCTTGAAAAAATCTCATACAATGCTTCACAGGAACATTGTTGAGATGGTGGGAAACAGAGACATCTCCAGCATTAATTGTTAAAATGGAAACTGAAATCCTTAAGGATGAAGTGGGAGATGTTATTTTTAATGTTGATGGAACACCAAAAAATAATATGATTGGAGCCTTGACCTCCATGATACTTGAACATTGGTGTGGAACTGAGTCTGTTATCACAGACAAGAATGAAATAATTTTGATGAATCTGAAGTGTAATAAAATGAGCCAATACGAAGATTTCCATAGATATTGGATGCAGAGAATTTTTCAGGTTAAAGATCCAAAGAATCTGCTATGGAAACAGTTATATCTTGCAACTCTTCCTTCTAATCTTGTAGACTATATTAAGCTACAAGAGTTCTTTCAGTTTCCATTTGAAACTTATACTTGGGAAGAGATTTATTATGTTATTACTAAAGCATTGGTTAGTCTCTGTACTAGCTCAAAAATGAATAAATATTTAGAAAAGCTTTCAAGGATGTTGGATAGTAAGTCTATATACAGTAAACATGGCATTACCATTGATGATCCCCTTGTTAAGAAAATAAAGGCTAAGAGAAGAGCCAAAAAGGCTCAGAAGGAACATAAACTCAACAGAAAAGACGATAGAAGAAAGATCTCTTCTAGATCTAGTCATAAAAGAAAGGGATATTACAAATATGTCCCTAAGACTCATTATTACAAGCCATTTGATATTCATCTTAAAAGTCATAAAAATGAAAAGATGAATCAAATAACATGCTGGTTATGTGGTAAGCCTGGCCACACTGCAAACAGATGTCCAGATGGTGAAGAGTCTACAAAAAACAGAGGCTTTTTCTTCTGCTTGAAGCTATCTTAGATCAAGAAGGGGAACTAGCTGAATACAATCAGAATTTTCTTGTATGGAGCTAATAGAATCTTTAATAGATATTATAGTAGCAGCTATTAGATGAAAGGCTGAAATATCTGCATAAACTTCAGATGCACTTATACTGGGAATTTTCCACCTAGTAGATGGTTCAGACTCTTCTTATTCTAATTTAGAAGAATTTAAAAATCTACTGGAAGCAGTAGAAAACATATCCTGTAGGGGATTTTTTTTGGCTTTATCCTTTTCATCTAGCTCTCGGAAAGAGACAGATTTTCTGACTTAGTCCATCTTTCAATAAAGAGAAATTTTTTTTGAGTACTAACCTTTACGAATCAGAGAACACTTCTGGCTTTGATACCAATTTCGAGCAGGGGCTTCCTGACTGAAGCTTGCAGCAGCAACATAGGCTAGACTTGGCCTTGTTGAAAATTTATGTGGAGATTCAATTATCCATACACGAACCTACTGGGGCATTTCACACTCTGTTGACCTTTCTTCGCGGCTTCCCTCACCTTTTATGGTCTGGTGTCCCTTCTGCCTTTTGGTGAACCTCTGGTATAAAAACCTCACACAAATACTATTTCAACAAATAATAATAGCTCAGAGTTTACAATACTCAAAATATGTGGAATAACTTTCTCTCTTTATTGATCTCAGAAGATTTCAATTACAAAGCTCTGGTCTTACAGACTCAAGTGTTCTTTCCTGAGATAGACTGTATCAGCATTTACCAATAATGGCTTCTCCATGAATGAGATAGCTTTCTAGAGGCTATCTGGCTGATTACAGGCTTAGTCTAATGAAAAAAACACACAGAAAAACTTATAGAATTCCTATAAGATCTGGCCACTTTAGGTTCTTATCAGTGTCGAGCACACTGATATGTAGGCTTCTCAGATTGACTTACAGACCTGGTTCTGAACTTTGTGTTGCAAGCAGATCAAGCTTAAATCTTGCAGATGCAGAGCAAGAAGATAGAAGATTCCGACTCTAAAACACACGAAACTAATACTCTAAGACTCCCTCCCTTTCGATCCCTATGAATGAGCCTTACCCTTCTTTTATAAGATGAGAAGGGGGGACAAGCAATCATATCGGATCTAACAAGATCTAAGATGTGGAAGAGGAATCATTGCTTTCAGGTAATGCCAAGGCGACATTCGCACAAAGATTCCATATTCTGGACACAAATATGTGAGTGAAAGAACAAAGTGGATACCTTTTGAGTACAGAAGGCCCACGAGGAAACTGTAACAAGGAATATTTACAATGAGGAGACTTTTAACCAGAAATTCCTCGAGAAATCACCATTTATATTTTCTCACCATTTTTATTAGGATTTAGATTTCCCACCATTTTTATTAAGATTTATATTTCCCACCAATATTTCGACTAATATTTTTAGGGTTTTTTACTATTTTTTAAGCATTGTTTTATTTAAATTGAGAATAGAACTCATTCCTATTCAATAAAATTTTGTTTGAAGATGTGTTTGAGTGTTCTTTAGATAAATTTGGAGTCACTAAGAAGCAAGCAGCCATGATTACAAGGAGAGGAAATGAAAAGAGGTAAATTTATATTTTATAATAACGAATTATTTTAAGTCATTTTTTTGTGATTTTAGATCGATTTTAACTTTAAGAGTAAATTTATATTTTATAACCCTGAATTATTTGCAGTTAATTTTTATGATTTTAAATAAATTTCTATATATATTTTAGAAAATCTAAATTTAAAAAATTCAGAAATTAAAGCTGCAAGTGTTTGGTTTTAGCAATGTCTCATTTTTTCTATGTTTGAAATAGGTGTGCATGATTTAATTGCCTAGGATGACACATGCTATTCACTTTAACATTGAAATAAACCTTCAAGTGCCGAGAGAAGCATTTCAAAAAAAAGATATTTTTTTTAGAAAACAGATTTAAAAAATTTAGAAATTGAAGTGGTTGGTATTTGGTCTTTAGCAATGTCATGTTCCTTTATCTCTGAAGTAGGTGTGCGATCAACATTTCGTGGTTTTCTATGGGCAATGCTAGTTGTTGTACCCATTAACAATTCTTGTTTATGTGATCCTGAGAAGCATTTGCACAGCCTAGCTAGCAGGATCCATCAACAATTCATTTTTATGTGTGTTACCCTCTGCAGATGCACTGGGATTTTTTTCCATTAACCAATCTCATTGTTTATGTAAATATGAAAAGCCTAGCTAGCCGGATACATCAACAATTTGTTTTTATGTGTGTTACCCTCTGCAGATGCACTGAGAGTTTTCTCCATCAACAAATGTAGGTGTTTATGTCAATCTGAGAAGCATTTCCACACCCTAGCTAGCTGGATCCATCAACAATTCACCTTTATGTGTGTGACGCTCTGACAGATGCACTATTTATATATGTTAATTTTTATTTGTTTTTTTTTTGAAATGTACATTCTACTGTCAGATGCACTTTTTATATATGTTAATTTTTATTTGTTTTTTTTTAAATGGAAATTCTACTGTAAATGGGAGCTTCATTTGTTAGTTGATAATGTAGGGGTGTTGAGTTTCTCTCTAGCCAAGTTTGAGTCCCTCTTGTGACACGTTCACACCCAAATTTATAACAGAAACATGGTTAAGATGGACCTCTAAATACATAACAGATCCATGGTTAAGATGGACCTGCGTTAATTTATATAGTTCTTAAAGTCCCTAAATTATAAACAAAGTCCCAACAACATCAAGAATATGGACTTCTTTGAGTCTCTTTTATAATTGGACTGCTTACGATAACCCATTGAATTTCATCATTTATATATGCCAGAATTTTCCTTTGCCTTTTTCATCTAAAAGCCCAGTATGTTAGCATGCAGTTGTCTCTTCTACTACTATTCAACTATCTGTATAGTTATCTCTTCTAATGCTGTTCCAATACCTGTGTAGTTTTCTCTTCTACTGATGTTCAACTACCAATTCCATCTTGTTTTAGATATGTCTAGCCCTCATTCCTAAACTATTTCACTTAGAATTAAAATTGTAATCCTTATTTAATAATGCTCAATGACACAAAAAGTCTCTTTACAATAATATATGCTACAAATTTTATGTAGAAGCCTAAAAGGTAGTCGCATGAAGATGAATATAGACAGGTTCCAAAGAAACTGGGGTTTATTCCTGAAAAGTATGAGCCTCTATTATTTAGTTTCCTTTTTTGGAGTCCACAGAATGATAAGAACAATGGCTTTGGGAGTTTTATTGACATGCACGTGGCATCCATTACTTCAATATATCATTCAAGTGTTTCACTCAACATGATTACCGTTATATGCTCTTCTCTCTTTCTTTATTTTTTATATTAGACTTTTGTAATGGTTCTTTCAGCCTAGTTGTTCACATATCAATTGTTTTTAACTTGTTTTAGCCTAGTTGTTCACATGGAAATAGTTTATTTTTTATCTTTAGGAAAAATAACTCCTCAATTATTGTTATATGTGAACCCATTCACACCACCCTGCAATTTATTCCCTGGAAATGGTAATGTCGTTGTGGCTTTAGACTATAAAATTTTACAACTCATACTTCTCAATATTTGAGAACATAAATGAAAGGTAAATCTACATGTTCCAAACCTTTCTTACTTAGATTCATTAGTGTGATGCTGCATGGTTTTTGGCATTTGGAGTTAACATGTTGTGGAAATGTATCTAAGTGTTTTGATTAATGATTGTCTGACACCCACAAGATACAAAAAATGACAGTTGTGATTATCTACATAACAAAGACCCTTGAAAATACTATGATCTGAATTTAACTCTTATGATCTGAATTGAACTCTTATGAAATGGCAAGGATTTTCTAATAAATTTTTTTTTTTTTGTTGTGCAGTATATCCGCGGATATCCATACCGACGTAAGAAATTATTTTTTGTTTTGGACGTCAATGCTTTTTAACAATTATTGTGTTTTCTTTTCTACTTTAAAATTCATCTTACTAACTTTGATTAAGTGTCGCAATATATATATGTAGGTATCCAATAGGAATGAAATACATCGTAAGAGATCACTTTTAACAGTGAGTAAAACCACAAAGTCAAGCCACATTACAAAAAAAAATGACAACATTCAATGTGGCATCATCAAAAACACCCACAAAAGAGAGCACCAGGATCCATTTCCCCAGTACAACATGAATCTAGTTTCTTTAGTGTCAACACCAATTATAATGCACATATTCTTGAGAAAAATGTGGATGAATCATTAGAAGGTATGATCATTTTTCAACTTTATATTTCTTGTATAAATACTTCAAGATTTTATGTTAAGAGATTCATATTGTTATTGTCTCAAGAAGTGTGAATTGTTTTCTAGAAAATTCTCAGCACGTACCACCACAAAAAATTTATGGTTTGGGCTAAGAACCATCACAACTAGATCATGATATGGACCAAGAACAACCACAACAAGAGCACGGCTTGGAAGGGGAAGATGCAAGTACTGAATCCCATAGTACAACAAATGTGAAAAGGAAGGGTAGGGGACCAACAAAATGCCTCTTTGGAAACACTACAGAGGCCTTTGCATTGCCTGAAATTCAATTTAATGAGAAGGGATAACCTGTTGGTACACAGTCAGAGAAATTCTCCTCCTTTTTAGGTGTCATTGCAAGAGAGATTGTAGGCATCAAACACATGAAATGGAAACAAGTGTCTGAAGCACTTAAGAAAGACATATGGAGTGCAATCAATGTGAGTATCAACCAAATTATTATTGGATTTTTTTCTAAATTTCATTGGTGTATGTGAACGTGTGTATGATGAGTTTAATTTTCAAATAAGAATTTGTATCTAATAATATGTTGTTTATCTATTGTAGCATACCTGCCAAATAGATTTGTCAGCGGAGCAATGGTGTTATAAAGCAATATCTTAGTGCTTGAGAACTTACAAATATAATTTGTATAAAATATATTATTTGAAATACAAGATAGATGAGGAGAGGATGATAAATGTTCCTATCAGAGTAAATGAAACAAATTGGACTGAATTTGTTATAATACGATTTGACCATAAATTCAAGGTAAAAATGAAAGACAAATCTACTTGTTATCATTAAATGAGATTTGAATTTGAATCCTTGCATATAATCAATTTAAATCTAAGCATCCATTTTTTATTGAGTTGTAGGAGAAGGTAAAATTCAATCAGGAAAATAGGGCATTAGAACAAGAGACCCACAATTCTAGTCGTAGAGGTTACTATAGAGTTGAACATGACCTTGTAAGTTGTAACCAAATCTATTTTTTGTTCACAATTACCAATTGAAAATATACTTATCTAGACCGTTGTAATTTTTGTGACTAGAATCAAACTTGCAATCAAAATGATGTGTTTGTAACTAGGGCTGATGTGTGGATGGAATGTCATACAAAGAAGGATGGCGCTCCAATTTCATCATTTAGTGCAGAGAGAATAGTAAGTTTCCGACCTATTCTTGTATCTATTTTTTTTTCCTTTTTAAATATTAATGATGTTTCTTAGTATTTGTTGAAATGTTGTCAGTGCTAGAAACAATTTGAATCGATACAAAATGATTCAGTGTCTCCTGCATATGCAACAAAGGAAGATGCCATTGCAATAGTTTTGGGGCCCGAGAGGAGGGGTCGTGTACGTTGGGTTTGCTATGGGGTTACTCCAAATGATTTGTTTGGAAAAGAGCGTGTTTACAAGAGGCAATTACATAATACATAAGAAAAATTTAAAGAAAAAGACAAGGAACTTTGAATATTGAAGGCAGTTGTTGAAGAATTAATGCAATGGAAAGCTGCCACGGAGGCTGGAAAAGAAAATGGTCGAGTTAACCCAGAACTGACCAACAATGTAAGAATTACGTGTAGGCAATTTAATTGTTGATGTATGCCATCTTTGAAGATTGAAATTTTAAAAGCACAATGCCAATATGAACATGATTGTATTTTTGTAGATGTGTAATTAATGAAATACTATTTTTGTAGCTTAACCGTTCATCTTCTGATTTCATGGTATCGCATTCAAACTATTTATTTTTTAGCAGAGCTCCTTAATTCCTAGTCAGGCTTCACTAGAACAAACTCTATTTACTTTAGGACAACCTATTCATGACCCAATTGGTGACTTAATAACGCAGGTAAGTTTTATACTTGTTTATTTTCTTGTTTAATATTATCTTTTTATTCTATGTAATCTTCCAAGAATTTGTTTATTTGCAGGGGCAACCACAATTACTACCTTCAAATGCAGGATTGAAGGGGAAAAAATGTTTACTTACATATTTTAATGGTCAAGTGAAGGTTGCAAAGGGTTACATAAAAAACACTGAACAAAATTTTGTCATGCCCAATGGAGAAGAATTAGGAGAAGGATATGATTTTGTGTGCCCACAATCAATCTTGGTTGATTCTGATTGTGAAATTAAGCTTAAACATAGAGGTAATTGATGTGAATATTTAGCAGATGTATTTAACACTTTTATATGTTTGAAGAGTGGTGACATTGAATTGATCAATGATTGAGAGAGAATAATGACTTGGTAAATTACTATCCCAACCATTTGAGGATGCTCGACGCAGAATGTGATAGCTTACTTGTGATTAATATCATGGTTAAGATGTTGGATACATGATTACTATTATACTTCTTTAAGCTATATTTTTTTTACATCATATGTACTACAATGTTCTTGCTACTATTTTGTTATTGTTTGTAAGATATATATATATATATATATATATATATATATATATATATATATATATATATATATATATATATATATATATATATATATAACTTATCACGCTAGATATATATTGTATTATCATGCTTTGTAAATGTTGTGTAAGGGTTGCAAGCTTTGTGTGATTTATGTTGATAGCCAGAAACCTTTTCAATTAAGGCTTAAACAACTGTGAAACCATTTAAATTATCCATCCTGCCCTTGATAATGATAGATATTTTCATTTTATAACATGGTTAAGTTTCAAATTTCCCTGAAAATGATTTAGTTCAGTGGTATTCTCATATGCCATAGTTTCCTCTTTGTATTTTGTGTAATGTCATGCCAGTATTTAACTTCTGAAATCTATACTAAATGAGGAACATGATTGAGGATCTGGTATTTTCATTGATTTCAGAGAATCCTTGAAATCCACACACTATAGTGTCTATAAGGCTCCTCTAATATCATGGTTAAGATGTTGGATACATGATTACTATTATACTTCTTTAAGCTATATGTTTTTTACATCAGATGTACTGCAATGTTCTTGCTATTGTTTGGTTATTGTTTGTAAGCTGGATATATAAACCTTATCATGCTGGATATATACTGTCTTATCATGCTTTGTAAATGTTGTGTAAGGGTTGCAAGCTTTGTGTGATTTCTGCTGATAGCCAAAATCCTTTTCAATTAAGGCTTAAACAACTATGAAACCATTTGAATTATCCATATTGCACTTGCTAATGATAGTTTAGTGGTCTTCTCATATGCCATAGTTTCCTCTTTGTATTTTGTGTAATGTCATATCAGTATTTAACTTCTGAAATCTGTACTAAATGAGGAACATGATTGAGGATCTAGTATATTCCTTGATTTCAGAGCGTCTTTGCAATCCACACACTATAGTGTCTATAAGGCTCCTCTAATATCATGGTTAAGATGGTTGATACATGATTACTATTATACTTCTTTAAGCTATATGTTTTTTACATTAGATGTAATGCAATATTCTTGCTACTGTTTGGTTATTGTTTGTAATATGGATATTTAAACTTTATCACGCTGGATATATACTGTCTTATCATGCTTTGTAAATGTTGTGTAAGGGTTGAAAGCTTTGTGTGATTTATGTTGATAGCCAAAAACCTTTTCAATTAAGGCTTAAACAATTATGAAACCGTTTAAATTATCTATCATGCACTTTCTAATGATAGATATTTTCATTTGAGAATAGGGGTAAGTTGCAAATTTCCCTAAAAATGATTTAGTTCAGTGGTCTTCTCATATGCCATAGTTTCCTCTTTGTATTTTGTGTAATGTCATACCACTATTTAACTTTTAAAATCTGTACTAAATGAGGAACATGATTGAGGATCTAGTATATTCCTTGATTTCAGAGCATCCTTGCAATCCACACACTATAGTGTCTATAAGGCTCCTCTAATTGTTGGAATTTTCACACAAACGAAGAAAATTAGAATAGTAAGAAAATCACATATTGTCATAACACATATTTATAATAAGGAAATTTTAGAAATTGTTATAACAAATATTTATCAAGCATCATTTTTTTTTTATGAAATTGAAAGTTCCCTTTAAGTTCCATCCACGTTTTCTGTTTGTTTTATCTTGATGAGCAACAATCCTTTTTCTCAAGGATTTCTGGGCATGTAACCTTTAATTGTATGCTAAAAATGGATAAGGAAAGTTGCAATGATGTGATCCCCCATGTATATTTCTTACCCTGGATATAAAATTCTTCATGTTCTGGTGCAAAAATGGCATTCCTCATGTTCCCGTGAAACCATTTGATGTAAACCAGAATGATTGATTGGTCATTGACAAAAATACCTACAAGCCTTACATCTTACCTTACTATAACGTGCAACATCTGGATTTACTGTGTGAAGATGCAGACCATCATGGTATGTTTCAAAAAGTGTCATGGTAATGTAACCATCCTTCTTCATGTCACTTTGTTCAGAGAAATGTTCATACTCAATGCAACCTCTTCTATCCTAAAATGAGCATGTCTTTCGCACAAGTTTAGTGAAAATCTCATAAAATCATCAACGTCACATTTCCTATAACAAGCATGGTCATTACCACACAAATGTTCATCACACCCTCCATGATGCATTTTTTTAGGACAATATCTCCCAAGACAAGTGTGTTTTTCATGATACTCAACCTCAATTTTATCACACAAGGACTTTTGCAGCTTGGGAGAGAACACTTCATCCTACAGATGTTGAGGTGACTTAAAATTATGAAGACCTTCATGTCTGACCTTCAAGAAACAAGATTTTTTGCATCTAGATGATTTGTCAAAAGAAGAACAAATCTCCATATATGTATGATTTTTATTTTTGCAATCATGACCTGCCAAATTTCAAGAATCCTCCACTTGGTTTCTTTGGTGTAATTTGAGAGAGTAATATGTCCACTTTTCATCACAAACATAGTTACCCATACAAGAGTGATAATAGGAATGGCCTTTCTCTAGAACACATCACCAAAAACATATAGAACATTTACAACCACATACAAAGTCTCCTTGTTTCAGTTCTGTGAGGGCCATAACTGCCTCTAGTTGCAATTTTTGTACACAAATTTTTCTAGATAAATCTACAATGTTGTAGCAAAGCCACATTTCAACGTAATCTCATTGTCTACCAGCCAATGCCCGACTAAAATGTCCTGAAATTAAAATTGCCAAAATTACCATTTTTACCTCCTCTTTCCAAATCACTTGTAGGATATCTAAGATGAGAAAAATTTATCATAGGCTAGTGTCCTTCCAACCAATGGGGAGATGGTTTCATGGGAACATGAGGAATGCCATTTTTGCACATTCAATGCTACCCCAATGAAGTAAACTTCTAAATTTTAATTTTTGCAACTAATGATTTAATTTTATAGCATTCATCTCACCTTGATAGGTCTTAGTGTCTAGGCATCCATTTTAAATAGAGACTGGTGATATGTGTTATTAGAACCTGGTCTCTCTCTCTCTCTCTTCTTTATCTAGAGAGAGCCATCATCCATATTATAACCAATGAGCCCTCAAAGGGTCTTGTTCTCTACCATTAGCATTAATATTTCTATAGTCCCAGAGATGTTAAAGAATTGTGCCTCCACGGTTACAATCTCTCTTCTGAGTCACTCTGTTGACTATCATTGTATTTGTTTGTCATTTCTAGGATTTGAGATTGTTTCCTTGTCTAACTTGTTCCCATATTTGGATCTTGAAATATTCCATTGAATCCTTAATATATAGTGAATCAAATAAATGTTGCCTTGACCTTGTGCTTTACAATGCATATTGCACATCTCTGCCACGTCAAATTTCCCACATGTATATTTCCTACCCTAGATATCAAATTCTTCATGTTTGGGTCAAAAAATGGCATTCCTCATGTTCCCATGAGACCATTTGATGTAAACCAGAATGATTGATTGGTCATTGATAAAAATACCTACAAGACTTACATATTACCTTACTATAACGTGCAACATCTGGATTTAGTGTGTGAAGATGCAAACCATCATGGTATGTTTCAAAAAGTGTCATGGTAATGTAACCATCCTTCTACATGCCACTTTGTTCAGAGACATGTTCATACTCAATGGAACCTCTTTTGTCCTGAAATGAGCATGTATTTTTCACAAGTTCAGTAAAAATCTCACAAAAGCATCGACTTCGCATTTCCTATAACAAGCATGCTCATTACCACACAGATGTTCATAACACCCTCCATGATGCATTTTTTTTAGGACAATATCTCCCAATATAAGTGTGTTTTTCACGATACTCAATCTCAATTTTATCACACAAGGACTTTTGCAGCTTAGGAGAGAACAATTCATCCTACAAATGTTGAGGTGACTTATAGTTATGAAGACCTTCATGTCCAACCTTCAAGCAACAAGATTTTCTGCATCTAGATGATTTGTCAAAAGAAGAATAGATCTCCATATATGTATGATTTTTCTTTTTGCAATCATGACCTGCCAAATTTCAAGAATCCTCCACTTGGTTTCTTTGGTGTAATTCGAGAGAGTAATATGTCCACTTTTCATCACAAACATAGTTACCCATACAAGAGTGATAAGAGGAATGGGCTTTCTCTTGAACATGACATCGCAAAAAACATATAGAACATTTACAACCACATATAGAGTCTCCTTGTTTCAGTTCTGTGAGGGCCAGAACTACCTCTAGTTGCAATTTTTGTACACAAATTTTCCTAGATAATTTTGCAAAGTTGCAGCAAAGCCACATTTCAACGTAATCTCACTGTCTACCAGCCAATGGCCCACTAAAATGTCCTGAAATTAAAAGTTCCAAAATTACCATTTTTACCTCCTCTTTCTAAATCACTTATGGAATATCTAAGATGAGAAAAATTTATCATACGCTAGTGTCTTGCCAAC
Source organism: Pinus albicaulis (assembly GCA_034641835.2). Lineage (NCBI taxonomy): Eukaryota > Viridiplantae > Streptophyta > Pinopsida > Pinales > Pinaceae > Pinus > Pinus albicaulis. The sequence goes on from CM076577.1 coordinate 420,556,479, forward strand.
CAATGGCGAGATGGTTTCATGGGAACATGAGGAATTCCATTTTTGCACATCTGATGCTACCCCAATGAAGTAAACTTCTAAATTTTAATTGGTCCAACCAATGATTTAATTTTATAGAATTCATCACACCTTGATAGGTCTTGGTGTCTAGGCATCCATTTTAAATAGAGACTGGTGATATGTGTTATTAGAACCTGGTCTCTCTCTCTCTCTTCTTTATCCAGAGAGAGTCATTTTCCATATTATAGCCAATGAGCCCTCAAAGGGTCTTTTTCTCTAGAACTGGCATTAATATTGATATAGTCCTGAAGATGTTAAAGAATTATGCCTCCACTGTTACAATCTCTCTTTTGAGTCATTCCTTTGACTATCATTGTACTTGTTTTTCATTTCTAGGATTTTAGCTTGTTTCCTTGTCTAACTTGTGCCCATATTTGGATCTTGAAATATTCCACTGAATCCTTAATAGACAGTAAATCAAATCAATGTTACCCTGAACTTGTGCTTTATAATGCATATTGCACATCTCTGCCACGTCAAATTTCCCCCATGTATATTTCCTACCATGGATATCAAATTCTTCATTATCTGGTGCAAAAATGGCATTCCTCATGTTCCCATGAGACCATTTGATGCAAACCAGAATGATTGATTGGTCATTGAAAAAAATACCTAGAAGCCTTACATCTTACTTTAATATAACGTGGAACATCTAGATTTAGTGTGTGACGATGTAGACCATCATGGTATGTTTCAAAAAGTGTCATGGTAATGTAACCATCCTTCTGCATGCCACTTTGTTCAGAGACATGTTCATACTCAATGGAACCTCTTCTGTCTTGAAATGAGAATGTCTTTCGCACAAGTTCAGTGAAAATCTCACAAAAGCATTGACTTCACATTTCCTATAACAAGCATGCTCATTACCACACAGATGTTCATCATACCCTCCATGATGAATTTTTTTAGGACAATATCTCCCAAGATAAGTGTGTTTTTCACAATACTCAATCTCAATTTTATCACACAAGTACTTTTGCAACTTGGGAGAGAACACTTCATCCTATAGATGTTGAGGTGACTTACAGTTATGAAGACCTTCATGTCCAACCTTTAAGCAACAAGATTTGTTGCATCTGGATGATTTGTAAAAAGAAGAACAGATCTCCATATATGTATGATTTTTCTTTTTGCAATCATGACTTGCCAAATTTAAAAAATCCTCCACTTGGTTTCTTTGGTGTAATTTGAGAGAGTAATATGTCCACTTTTCATCACAAACATAGTTACCCATACAATAGTGGTAAGAGGAATGACCTTTCTCTAGAACACATCGCAAAAAACATATAGAACAGTTACAACCACATACAGAGTCTCCCTGTTTCAATTCTGTGAGGGCCAGAACTACCTCTAGTTGCAATTTTTGTACACAAATTTTCCTAGATAATTCTTCTGTGTTGCAACAAAGCCACATTTCAATGTAATTTCACTGTCTACCAGCCAATGCCCCACTAAAATGTCCTGAAATTAAAACTGCCAAAAATTACCATTTTTACCTCCTCTTTCCAAATCACTTGTAGAGTATCTAAGATGAGAAAAATTTATCATAGGCTAGTGTCCTGCCAACCAATGGGGATATAGTTTCACGAGAACATGAGGAATGCCATTTTTTCACATCCAATGCTACTGCAATGAAGTAAACTTCTAAATTTTAATTGCTACAACCAATGATTTAATTTTATAGCATTCATCTCACCTTGATAGGTCTTGGTGTCTAGGCATCCATTTTAAATAGAGACTGGTGATATGTGTTATTATAACCTTCTCTCTCTCTCTCTCTCTCTCTCTCTCTCTCTCTCTCTCTCTCTCTCTCTCTCTCTCTCTCTCTCTCTCTCTCTCTCTCTCTCTCTCTCTCTCTTATTTATCTGGAGACAACCATCATCCATATTATAGACAATGAGCCCTCAAAGGGTATTTTTCTCTACCATTGGCATTAATATTGCTATATTCCTAGAGATGTTAAAGACTTGTGCCTCCACTATTGCAATCTCTCTTCTAAGTCATTCCTTTTACTATCATTGTACTTTTTTGTCATTTATAGGATTTGAGATTGTTTCCTTGTCTAACTTGTGCCCATCTTTGGATCTTGAAATATTCCACTGAATCCTTAATATACATTATAATATCTAATAGTTTGTGTATACCCATGAAGATTTCAGGGCAGCAGAGGCTCAATAAGAATAACCATTGGAGTCATGTGATGATAAATTCTTTTAAGGGTGAATGCATCAAGAGTAGTGGTTGCCAATAATTATTACGTAGAAATTTGGCTTAGCCCCATAAGAATATCGTTGGGGCATTTAGTATTTACTCAAATGATAGGTCAACAAACCAATTCCATACTTCCTGTTATTGTGTCTTTTTAATTCATGACAGTTATAGCACATGAACGATTTACAATTGGGAAAAGGTTATTTTTCCTAGCTTTATCCTGGAAAATATTATAATTTAAAATTGACAAGGCCATGTGTGTTGGCTTCTACATTATTTTTTCCCTGGAAAATTGTATTGATTTTATTAGCTTTCCCTAAAAATGATATAATACTTGGCTACAAGTATTGTTTTGGAGAATTTCAGTCACATTCTCTATATTGAACTATCTTCATCTTTGAGATCTAATTTGTCATGCTTTTTAGCCATTGGACACAACAATTTTATTTTCCTTAGCCAGAATTATGGTTGCAGGGTTGTCTATGAAGACACTTGCTGCAAGACTAACTAGAAACAACAACTTAAGGTCATACAACACAAAAATTCAACCTGTTGATTCATGATTGTTAATTCTAACATGTGAATTGTGATAAACAAGTCTGAACTCAAAGATAATATAAAGATGAGATAATGTCCAATGACCACACATATACAAGAGTCTGAATATAAAGGGAGTGTGAATTAAGATTGGTAAGTACTGCTCCTATAAAATAAAATAAAAGATCAATTAAGTAAAAATCATATATAAACTAAACTATACTAGAATTTTTTTTTGTATTATAGTAGAATGAAATGGAAGAGATGGGTTGTGATGTAGAAATATGCAAATACTATTGAAAACAAGAGAATACCCTCAGAGAATTAAAAAACCCTAACAGCGGGACTGAACTTTAGTATCTGCCTATCAAAATTTCAGAATTATATGAACATAAATTGAAGGATGTAAATTCAAGAGTGAAAACACATCATGTATAGTGGATTAAAATAACAAATATATTAGGCCCACTCTACACAAATCTGCAATTTGAGAATTCAAGATAAAAAGAGTAGGCTCCAATAACAATTGCATAGAAGTATTTATTACTCAAATAGAAGAATTTCACAGCAAGTTGTCATCTCACAAAAGCTCCTACTACAACCTACAAGCTAGCATTCACTCTTATTATCTATTTCTACAAATTTCTAACTAGTGTACCCATCATTTTCATTTATAAGTTAAGAGAAGGTGTTGTTAGGAAGCACGCTAATAATAGCATTAGTGGTGCATCTCCCTTGAGCATGAGTAACTCCCTCATAACTTTGCCTTGTATGCAAGGCTTTTCTTTTAGAGTAGTGCATTATCATAGTAGATATAACTCCTTTCCTAAAGGTGCCTCATTCCATAAGAGTGCACTCATGATTCACCTGAGATGATGGTGTTAATCGCCTCAACTAGTGTGCCATACTTGTTGGGTGTGACCCAACAACTAATTCATCTATCCTCAAAGGTGTCGTTATAAGCTTCTAGCTATATTTAAGAATCTTTCTGACTGGTGTACCACAATATAGCTCTGCAATCCTAGTGCTACTCAACTTCCCAAGGCTGAGGTAAGACCAACTCGGACCAACTAGGTAATCTAACACCATTCAGATTTTTTTTTTCCAATAACCCAGGATTCTCCCCCAACTTGTCAATATTACCCTTTGTTAAGAGCTTTGTCAAACTATTAACCATATGCAACTTTGTGAGAATTTGGTCCAACACTACCAACTCCCTAATGAACTTGGAATCTTAGGAAATTGTATTGAATATCAATGTGTTTGAAATGGTCATGACACATTGGATTTTCATAAAGCTTGATGTAACTTTGATTCTCACAAGAGACAATATTGGGCTTCAACAACTGATTGGTTGAATCTACGATCAAGTTGAAAATCTAGATAGCTTCATAATAAGTATATGAAACTGCCATATACTTTGCTTCAGTGGAACTAAATGCAATTGTTGCTTGCTTCTGGTTGATTTAATAAAAATGATTTACAAAAGGATAACAATGATGGTTAAAATGAGCCTTATGATGGTCTACTTATACACATTGATTGTTCACGAGGTGTAGGGGTATGTTATTAACTTCATTTCCCTTGAAAGCTTTGTCTTGGAAGCACAGTAATAAGAATTTTATTTAGTTAAGCACGTTTTTGTGGTGGAATGAAGTTTATCGGATATCTATTTATACATTTTAGAGGTTTGGATTTGTTTTTCCTTTGAGTGTTGGTGAGGTTTCTTTGTATTTTTTGCATCATAGTCTAAATTATTTTTCCCTGATTGTTTAACATGAAATATTTATGCTTATTGGAAATATATTTGAAATACCTGCATGATCAAGAAACTATTTTGGTTAATTAAATTAATAATTAGGTACTATAGAAAGAGGATGATGTTGAGAGGGCTTGCTGGCTGGGTGACTCTGGGAGCAATGCGGATGTGGTCAGACAAAGCTCTTCTAAGTTACAAATCTGAAGAGAAAAAACTGGTGACGTATATGTGGTTGCTCAACCTGAGCTGTATGGAAAATCTTGGCAAAGAGTGTTTACCTTTCCGTGTCTTCAAGAAAGTAGGTTGTCTGGTCACAGAATAAGATCACTACATGTAGGTGATGGTTCTGTAGTAAGTTCTCGTCCTTATCTTTAGAATGGCTAACAGAGAGGATCAGATTTGAATACATGATATAATTTGATCAATTTGGAGATTTAGAGTTAAAGAAAAAATTGTGGTGATGTTTGGATGGGTGCTAATTTGTAGGGTTTTCCATTTTTATAATTTTCTTTGTTGTGATTTCTACCATGCTACCTAGTTTCTTTTGTGTTTCCCTAGCATTTTAAATTTTTCGATGTCTATCTCTCTATTGCTTCTTGCCCCATTTGAAATGTCATCCTTATTTGGTAGGTGGTTTCTTCAATATAGTGTGAATATTTTTCCATCACACAGCTTCTGTGGGGTTTTTCTATGAAAATAGCTTGTAAGTCCCTTTCATCAGGGTATTTGATGAAATGACATGATTATCGATGATCACCAAATAATGGTACCTGCAGATATTTACTCTAAAAATTCTACAGTTTTCTTGTTCCAACAATTATACAACATTTTAACCTTGTGAACTAGTCTCCTTTGTTCTCTTAGCTGATGCTATAAGCACTCATTGCTGTTGTCAAAGCTTTTACTCTCTAGTCCCATTGAGCTATTTCAGTGATCTATTTTCATTTCATTTCTTCAATTTTTCTGACTGTTATGAGTTACCTTTAGTCAGTGCCTTCTTTCTTACCTATGCTTTTTATGCTTAAGTATTCCAGCCAGCCAGAGTAACAGGGGCAGGAGGAGCCACGCAGCCCAGCCAGAGTCCAGTAGGGGTAGCACAGAAGCAGCAGGAGCCACGCAGGCCTAGTCAGGGTAGCGCAAGGGCAGTGTAAGCCCTTCAGGTGTGACACAAACCTTTACTGAGCAGTGCAAAGGATGATGCAGGCCAGTCAGGCTGACGTAGAGGGCTTCAGAGCAGCATATTACTGCCATTTTTATTTCTCCATTGGGTGAACCAGTTTTGGTGCCCAAGATTGTTGTACTTAGATTCTTCATAATAATGAAAACCCTCTAGAGCTAGCTGCCCCAGTTTTCCCGCATTGGGCTTTTTCCAGGGACAGTTTTCCATAAAATTTGTGTGTCACTTTTTCTATGAGCATGTTATTTAGTATTTGATCTATATGTGTAGGTTGCTAGTTGTATTTACTATTTACTTCGCTAATTTATTGAATATTCCAAAAAATAACTTGTAACTTAATTCAAGTGGGAGAATTAAATCAAGATACTGTAGTAGGGTTTCTTAGATTAAGAAATTTTCACATTCCCTAGGTCTAGCCCCATTAGGTCACCTAGGGCAACAATTTCTCAGGAATCTAGCAAGAGGAAAACTTCTATATCCTAGAGGAAACTGCGTTGTTCAGTGCCCTCACTCTCCTCAGAACTTGGGCCAATTCCGACAGTGGAATCTCCGGATACCTTAAGCCCTAGCTCTAGGATCAAGTTTTGCCTAGGTGTTCCCAAGGATAGAACCTAGTAGGATCATTTTGACTTATCGAAGTAAAAACTCTTTCCTAATCCATTCCCCTCACCTTGTCTAGGATAGGAACATCATTAGTTGCTAAATTCCATTCCCGAACCTCAGTTGGGTCCACTTGGTCCCATGTGGTCCCATCTGGTGTTAAAGGCATTTCATCAAGGAACATTTTGGAATCCAAGTTCCCAAAGGATTTTAGGGATTGATAACTTCCTTCATAAGTATTATTCTTCTCCCTCAACCCTTCAATCCCCCTCCTCTATCCCTAGAAGATAAATTCCCTTGCTTAAAAGGAAAGCAAGTCCCACTCTTTATTTTATCTTAGGGAAAGGGTTTCGAGGGTCACTTCCCACCTATTAATTGACCTATACTCTACAAGTGGCTTCCTAAACTACTGGGACTCTACCCATCGGTGAAAGTCCGTGAAGAGCAAGGAGCCTTAGCTATGGTGACAATGGGCTAAGCCTTCATTGTTTCCCTTGTCCTAGAAGTTTCCCTCTTAGGAACCCCTTTTAGGTCCACTACTAGTTTGAGTGGTAACAAGTTGTTCACAGTTCCATTTGTGAAAAAATATTTGGTATGCCCACTTTTTCCATACTACAGCTCCAAGATGAGAAGTCTAGGGTTATGGAGGCTGCCCTTCTTCTCACTGAATAAATCCTCTACAATATAGTGAACAAGGGCAAGTTGGATGGCCCGCTTGACTGTTAGTTTAGTCCTTCAAAGTGTGCACATACTTAGGCCCTATACACCTATCCTTCTACCAATTTTTTTGTCCTTCACCAAAACAAGAGTCAGGGCTCTTCTTTGAAAATAAACTAACAACCCTCCAACTGTACTTAGACTGCCATCATTCTGCCCAACCACAGTCAATTCTTTTTACTTATCTAGGGCCCACAATATTGTCTTCATCTAGGGCTCTTCAAATATGCCACCTAACAATGGTTTGAGTCCTCTCAAGATCAATGTTCTTGTGTATCGACAATTTTCTCTTTGTTGTCCAATCTATGAACAAATATGAACTACTCCTCTTATCATAATTCTAACAATCTGTAGATGACTGAACTATGGTCACAAATCAGCCACTAACAGTCCATTTACTATTTTTTTTATTGGTTTCTTCAGATCTTTGTCTAAAAATCTATGGAAATTCCACCAAAATCAGCTCCTCTGCATGTCAATCCATTCTTCATATGTCACATTTCTCAAGCATGCTCAATCTTTTGCACAGGTTCCACCCTCCCTTGGATCTGTTGTCTCCACACATACTGAATCTGCAAACCATCTTCCATATTTGCAGTCTATATTGAAAAATAAACCTTGCTCTAAGGGTCACAACCTGTCTTCTTCTATGCAAATTTGTCACAGTCTTAAGGGCATACCTTATGAACTAAACATGCTAGGAAATTGTCCTAGCTAGGGCATTATAGTTATGTATTTCTAATTGTTGCAGAACAAACCCTATCCACACATAGAAAAAACACGACTCTTGCCTCCATAAGAGACTCGGCTTAGCTGATATGGATCCATAGATTCTGGGCATTTATTTTACTGAATCTTGACATGAACTTCAGATCTCAATGTCGACCCTCAAACTAGGGTTAACTCATTCAATATTACGCCTGCTTCGACTTCTGTTATGGCTCTAAATTACAGTGCAAGCCCTCCTCCATTTATGTTGGTCTTTATCACAGACCTTGCAACCTACTAACCACCACAAGGCAAGATGGTATCAACCCTCTCTTCTATTTCATGTAGAAAATCTAACCAAGGGGATTCAATCTGATATTATAATGTACTAAAACAAGATATTGAATCCTTCCTACAATTTGTGGAAACAAAACACGATCGCACAATCACATATAAGTAAGAGAAAGAAATTATCAATCGCAAAACACAAGATGTATCTGGGGAAGAAACTGATCAAAACCCTCTATCTCTATTTTTTATCTATCTTGAAAAAATACAATGCTTAATATCTCTTAAGATTCTCCATCACTTTGCTAATTGTCTTCTACTGATCTAGGGAAAATTGGTCTAGTACTTAGCCAATTCTCATCCTTCCTTCAGTCTGCCTTTCTGACACAATTCCTATGGAATTATCTCCATATTAATTAGGAAAATCAACCTTCCTTGATTGCGCAATCCATCATGGCATCCCAATGACTTTATAATTTCACATGGGAAATTTTCTATAAATACAACGAATATTTATGTTCCTATGAACTGTGTTACAATTAGGATCAAGGGCCTTTTTATTATTTAAAATTATAGAAAACCCTAAATAACCAAAACCCTAACCCGAGGAGATGTACCACCAAGAGTTTATGGGCCTCGTTGGGTTTAGTTGGGTAGCCAACTTCCCAGGGTCATAACTTGGTCATATGATATTCGTTTGACGCACATGATACCTTGTTAGAAAAATCTCTTTGAGAAATACAAATATTAATGTGATACCTATGAAATCTCCAAACCTTTCATGCCCAAAAAACATTGTTTGGGGACTCAAAAAATCTTTGAAAGTTCAGGACCCGAAAAACTGACAAAAATGGTAAATTGTGCTATAATTAACGAAACTAAAAAACTGAAAGAGACAATGGCGAGGGCCCAAGTGGAATAGGCGGGTGGCCACCAATATCCACCTCGATCACCTTATCTCGAATTTATTGAGCTAACTCAGTCATCACGAATTAGTTAACTGGCACAAGTTGTTATGAGATGAAATTACAATTTATTGTCCAATTTATTTAATGGAAAAATAAATTATACGCCTCACATTCCTCACTCCTGGTACATCAAAATTCCTCACTAGTGTGGGTGCATTTTTTTTTTTGTCCTTTCTAGTTGCCAATTTCATTGTTTCTTGTTGCAAATTTCAACACTCCCTCTCAGCAAGAAAGGAATTCAATCTATCCCCATCTATAACCTTTGAAATTTTCCTCATGCTACACTTCTCTAGTGTTGTTTTCACCTACAAATCCTGAAATTGAATAGCCTCCGAACAACTGAATCAGTATAATGCATTTGTCATCGGAGTCTTCTGACTACTGCTAGCTATTGCACTTGTCTAGTACTGGATTCTCTACACTGTTGTTGACATCTACATCCGTGCCCTTTGAAATGTTGCTAACCTTGATTTGTGCTCTAGTATTTGACATTTGTCACTCTAATTTCTGTCTTGCTGATGTATGACTACATTAATATAATTGATCCTTCCTACAAATGTTGTACTATGGGCTCCTCGTAGCCAGGTTTGATCCATGAGACACGTCATCTCAATGGACCTTGCCCAAATTTCTTATCTTGGGATTATGTCTACACATCACCCCACATTACACCTCGAGGTATGGCTGCTCCCTCTTCCCATCTGGCTTGAAATTTCCCCCTCATGGAGGTATGTTCTTGAGTGGACGCTTCCACTCAGTCTCCTCTCTGCTTCTCCAATTGTTGCAGCTACTCCACAACCTTCTGAGACTTCTCCACGTGAGGTTTCATGTTGAGAGGTAATTTATGCTCCCTCTTCCCATCTGGCTTGAAATTTCCCCCTCATGGAGGTATGTTCTTGAGTGGACGCTTCCACTCAGTCTCCTCTCTGCTTCTCCAATTGTTGCAGCTACTCCACAACCTTCTGAGACTTCTCCACGTGAGGTTTCATGTTGAGAGGTAATTTATGCTCCCTCTAAACCACCAAGTCTCTAACTTCTTCCTTTCTCCTCAAAGCTTTGCATGCATCTGGTACCTCAAGTGCATATAGTTTCTTGACTCACGCAAAGTGTAATTGTCCCGACGTTACAAAAAGTTTCTCAAAAAGAGTTGATTTTAAATCGACGATATCTCCCTCATCTGAGCTCCGATTCGACCGAATTGTTTTTTCCATTTTGGTAGTTTTTCACAAAGAATCCAAATATTATACTTGTTTTTGAAAATTTTACACCAAAATATTCATATATTCTCTGTAAAATCGCTGCCAAAAAAATTTCTACTCTGATACCATGTAGAAAATCTAACCAACGAGATTCAATCTGATCTTGCAATATACTAAAACAAGATACTGAATCCTTCCTACAATTTGCAGAAGCAAAACATGATCGCACAATCACATATAAGTAAGAGAAAGAAATTATCAATTGCACAACAACATTATGTATTTGGGGAAAGGAACTACTCAAAACCCCTCTATCTTTATTGTGTATTAATTCAAGGAATCATGAAAAAATAAATTGCTTAATCTCTCATGAGATTCTCCAGCACTCTGTCTATTGTTTCCCGTTGATCTAGGAAAACTCGATCTAGTACTTAGCCAATTATCATCCTAGATTCAACTGGCCTTGTTCATGCAATTCATAGGGAATTAACTCCTTATTAATTAGGAAAATTAACCTTCCTTAATTGGAAAATCCATCATGGAATCCCAATGACTTTATAATTGCACATGGGAAATTTTCTCTGAATACAACTGATAGTTATGTTCCCTTTAACCTCTGTCTCAACTGGGTATTCCTCGAAACTGACATGCATGCAATTATTAATTGCGAATTATCAGTTATCTGATTGATCACTCATTGTGAATTAAATCTAATTTAATTCAATGGACCTCTCACTAACTCAACACTCAGTTAGAATTATTTAAACTGATTTTAACTCATTTAATTGAGTTAATTACACTTGCACCCCACTAATGCATCAACTTCAACTATACCCCAAATTTATTAGAATCCCTCTATATGCCTCATCTTAGACCCTCAACTTGAATTTATTGAGCTAACTCGGTCATCATGACTTAATTAATTGACACAAGTTGTTATGAGATGAAATTACAATTTATTGTCCAATTTATTTAAGGGAAAAATAAATTAGACGCCCCACATTCCTCACTCCTGGTGCATCAAAATTCCTCACCAGTGTGGGTGCATTTTTTTTCCTTTCTGGTTTCCAACCTCAATGTTTCTTGTTTCAAATTTCAACATTTTAGAATTTTATGTGGCCTTCACACAAAGACACCATTGAAATCACATGCCCAGATTCTCATAAGCAACCTCTCTTAAGCTCAATCTGCCAGAAGAGAACCAACAATATGCCATCCTATTTCCTAGCGCAAACCGACCATTAAGGTATGCAACATTCTTCTGAACCCTCACATGATGATCTTGCTCTTGGAGGATGATCATGACCTCCCTTTAGCAACCCTTACTCGGCCCTCGTACTCGACCTACTTTAGGAATACATCTCTCTTCACCCCCTTGATGTGCCAGATAGTGGGAATACATGTCAAACATGCAAGATGTGCCAAGTGATAAGGCATGTCAGGATGTGCAAGGGTGTGTCAATGCGTGTCAGGGACTATCAAGGCAACAAAAGGGAGAAAAAAGTTAAACTACAAGGAAATGAACACATAAGAGGGTTAATAAGTCATCAGTTTACCTTTTCTAGGAGGGGCATGCTAGGCACACCAACACTAGGTGGAAATAGGTGCCAAGTGCACAGTATTAGTGCAATCTAAGTGCCAAGTATTCCTTTGTTGCTTCTCATCTACTTTCCAACAATTGATCATCACAAATAAATTTAATATTAAACCATGCCAAACCATACCAAGGCATATCAACGTATCCCATACATGCTAAGACTTTCCATGTGCCAACACGTGCCAAGTGCCAATACGTGTCAGGGAGTGTTATGCATGATATCAAGTGGAAGGGAATTTTGAAGAGTGCTAAGGTGTGCTAGAGAGTGATAATGCATGTTGATGAGTGTTAAGGAGTACTAGGAAAAAAACATTAAGGGAGCACTAGGTAAAAATTCATGGAAGTTAAGGAATATGAGGAATGTGTGCCAAAGGCTAGTGTTAATGAGTGTTAGTTGTCATGCCAAGGAGGGAGTGACAAGGTATGCTAAGCATTGGTAAGGCATGCTAGGGAATATCAAGGCATGTCAAGAATTCCCAAAGTGTGCTTGGGAGTTTCAAGGTGTGCTAATTATATCATGTGTCAATTAATAGTGCCAAGATATGCCAATATATGCTAGGTGTTAAGGATGTGGTGCAGGGTGCCAGGGCATGTAAATATGTGTTAAGGAAACAAAAGGAAGAACCAATAAGAGGGTTAAAAAGTCAGGACTTTATCTTTTTGAAAAGGGGCATTCTAGGCAGACTAATAATAAGTCCCAATACATGCCAAGTGGCATTGTGTGCCAAGTGCTAATGTATGTCAATGCTTTCAACGAAGGCGTTCCAGGGCATGCCAGGGAATACATGCAGCATGCCAACACATGCTAGGAGAGTTCCATGTTGTGCTAGCGCATACCACCATGTGCTTGGGCATCAATGTCATCACAAGATTTTCTAGGTACAAAGATGTTCCAAGACATGCGGGGTGCTAAGAAATGTTAGTGTGCTCCAAAGCATTAATTTAAGGTATGCCCAGATTGTTGAGGAGTGTTAGGCCTTTCTCATTAATAGAATTTCCAAAGCTTGATTATGTATTAAATAATATATTTCCTACACACAATAGTGGAATTTTATCTAAAGGGAATTTTCTAGATAATAAACTTAATAGATATTAATCATGTGTTGACTTATAGGAAATCTCTATTCGACTAGTCATTACTTGAGGGAAACGATACACACTAATTACTTCTTAAAAAATTGATTGACTCTAACCACTATGGCCTTGGACATATTATAAAAAATACTCCACAATAATGGTCTTAAATCATTATCTTTTGACAAAAAATATATTAACAGGCACATAGTGTCATCAAAAACTCATTGGAATGATCAATGATGACGAACATTTTTTGACTGTCACCAAAAGTAACAAAAAGAGAATTGGTGAGGGTCATTAAAAGTTTGTCACTAGAAGTGTCACCGAAGAGAGAATTAGTGATGGGCCTTTAACGACCCTCACCAAAAGTGTCATTGAAAATGGCTTTGGTGACAGACCATAAAGGACCATCACTATATACACTTACATCGACATTTTTTTAAAGACCGTCACCATATGTGACATTGGTGACGAACCTTAAAGGTCCGTCACAAGCATGACCCTCACCAATGTGCTTTTTTCTTGTAGTGGGGAGTTTTTTCATAAATCTTGGTTAAATCACCTTTTAGTATTTTATTTTGGTTAAGTGTCCGAAAATTTGGCAAGATTTTGTATTTCTTCAAATTTTTCTTTTTATTGCTTCATTGTGTTTGAATTTTCTCTAGCTTTCCATCAGTTCTTGTTTCATCTCATTTGGATGCATAGTTTGAAAATGGTGCTTATCCGAAGTTCAGCGATTTTTACCGCGAGAGATAAAAATGTACAAAATGTGTATTATTTTAATTTTTGTAATCAATTGTAAATATTTATTTTAGTTCATTTTTATTAATTAATTAATTTTTTCGGTAACAGTCCCATAAAATCACCACAACAAAAATTGTAGAATAATTAAAATGATGTGTTTTCAGATCTTGGAAGTCTATTTCAAATCCCAATTTTTCTTTTTAAATACGAGATCCGAAATCCCAAAATTATAAAGTGACTATAGTTTTTAATGTCGAGACTCTTATTTTTTTATTTTTTTAAAAGAAATGGGTAGCAATTTTATAACAAAAACTAGAAACGGGTGAGGTCCCTTACATTCATAAGAAGAACAGTCTCAAAGATATGCAGAGAGTTTTTCAGTGAGACCTTACTACTACCTTCTTTATTACTATTGCCTAATATTACATTACATACACTATATATTCTCCAAAAAAACCCGCAGAGCTTAACTGCCTGACGTAACATAAAAATTAAAAGACAAACTACTCGCGACCATCATGCTCCTTGAAATCTTGAGCAGCTTCCAGATATTGGCTCAGTTTCGCTATTTCTTCAGCATCAGCCTCTTGGTTGTTGTTTGCAGCTTCCCCAACTCCCTCTGCCATTGGAACAGGTGCATCGCACAGACCAAACACCTCCTTCAACACTCCTATCATTGTCGTTTCAAACTTAACTTCAATGTTATCCAATTTAAACTTAAAATTAATCATCCCTATATTAAAAGTTTTTGTGGCCTTCTACAACAATTCCATGTCTTTCCCTAACCCATCCAAATGAGCCAGCACCATAATAATCTGGTCTTGAATCTCTTTCACTACTTTCTTGGTTTATTTATCAATCATCTATATTATGTTTCCATTGCTCCCTGAATTCTCAGCACCATTTTCGCTTCATGTATTTGCAGATGCCATCTTCCTTGCAATTCCTTCATGCATCAAAACAATTTTGTTCCTGGGTTGCATAACCTGGCTCTTATTTATAACTAAGAGACCCTTTTATGATTAGACTCCCATTGTTTCAAAATTAAATGAGTTCCTCGCCTACAAATCCGTCATGACACACTCCTCCATTCAAAGCACCATCAAATTGAATTCAGGTTGATACGCGAAGGTATTGAGAATAATCTTACTTGAAATAACATTTAATAACCGTCTTGGATAATTCCACTTGTCCTAAGAGTCATGGCTACTAACCATTGTCGCACCCATGTGTTATTTTTTACAATGCATCCCTTGACAACTCCCAACAGTCCCTTAACCATCCATGAGGTGTTAATTCAAGTAATATACCTCTGAACTGCGCTTAACCCGATGGTCCACCTGTACTCCATTGAGGTTTTAAGTAGTTTGCTCATTATGGGATGTGACATGTTAGAACATCGAGATCAATATGTAAATCCCATTGGGCTAATGTCGCTCCAATGTTTGCTTATAAGTCTGCCATTTTAATATTCCCTCTTTTTACATGAAAATATTTGAAATCATCAAGTTATTTTAGCAAAACAATAATCCTTGTTATCAATGGAGAAGAATCAGTGTCAAAAGGATGCTCGCTTCTAGATATCCTTATGTCATTTTGGATCACCACTTTTGAGGCATTGACAATAATCAAACTTTTAATTCCTTTGGAGATGCTTATCTATAGGCCTTACCAAAGAGAGAGCGCTTTGACTTGGTTATTCGAGGCTTTACCAATTCTACATGCGTACTTTGTTTCATATTTTTCTTCGAAGTTAAATATCACCCCTCCCACTCCCGCCTCCCCAAATTTAAGAAATAATATTATCAAATGATTATAGTTCTTTTTATTTAATTCAACATAAAAAGTGAATATATTTTATGAAAGGAAAGACCCACTCCACATGGCCCTCCTCTCCTCCTCACTCCTCCTCTCACTTCACCATATCTCATTATATCTCCTCCCTCTTATCTCACCTCGACCCTTATTCATTTCAGAGCTTTATTTTAATTCCCCCTCAAAAATCTCAACTCCGAAAATCACTTTTGAAACCCCTTATCCCTCTTCCTTGACATTTCAAGACTTTATCTTTTCAGAGCTTTTTTAAAATAAACTCACGAAATCTAAAATCCCCAAAACTATGATTCCATTCCTTATTTCTCCACTCCTCTTCGTGATTTTCCATATCGGGCCCCGAATTTTTCGTAACTTCTATTGAAATGAAGCCCTAAGATTCTGGATGCCCTGATGTTACCTCGACATATTTTATATCATAATATTATACGAGTAGTCTTTAGTGCGACTTTTTGAAGGCTTTTACGGTGACTTTTTACGGTGTAATTTCTTTAAATTCCAGCAGGAATTTATTGAAAAGAGAAGTTTGATTGCTAACTTTGCACAATTGAAGTGCCCTAAAAGTTTTTGAGGGTGCTGAATCCATATATAGAGTCAAAAAACTAGTTTGAATAACAAAAACCAAGATTTTACCTCAAAATTTTTCACTGGATTCCGGCACCTGAAACTTCAAAAAGTCGCACTAAAAACCTCCAAAAAGACCTCCAAAAATCCAATCCACCCAAAGTTATACCCATCCGAGATTTGAAATCTCATTTCAAGTTGGTTTTTTAAGTTTTTTATTTTTATTTTTTATTTTAATATTTTTAATATTTTTAATATTATTTTAATTAAATTAAAATTAAATTCATTTGTAATTCATTTAAATTAATTAATTCTTTTATATTTTAAATCAAACTTTTGTATATATAAAATTGTAATTTAATTTCAATTATATTTTATTTTAATAATTATTAATTAATTATTAATGAATTTAATTTGTAAATAAATTAGTTAAATTAATAATTTCTAATTATAATTTTTATTCAATTTTTATATTTATTTAATTCAATAATTGTAATTATAATTTTTATTTAATTTTTATATTTTTTTAATTCAATAATTGTAATTAATTAACAATTAATTTAAATTTGATTTAAAATTACGTTTTAAAATTATTTTTTCTAATTTTTGTCGAGACAAACATTTTTCAGCGATTGTGGCATTTTTGGTAAGTCCACTTTGGAAAGATATATATCAAGATTTACTTAGCCAAATGAAGCTCGCAATAGCTCGTAGGAAAGCTAAGACTGCAGAGAATAATATGGGAATGATAAATTTAGAAGACTCGATCATTTAATGACACAAAAAATCAATAGAAAAGAAAGTGAAGTATTTGCAATAACAATTAGTTTTTCAAAATTTATTTGGGAAAATTTCATTGGATTGGAAAAACTACATTCATTAATTCATTCTCTAGTATTGATTCAAAGTCTAATCAAATCGATTAGAAGCAATCACAATGTCTTGGATTTTGTTTAGATTTATTTATTTTAATTTAGCAATTTCATGAGAGTTATTTTTCTGATTTCTAATTTGCAATCTAATTTATTTTGGTTTTGGTTTTTTGTTAGTTTGTAAAGGGAGATCAATTGGAAAAGTTCATATATGAGGCATTTTGGAGCAATGAAAAGAGACCAACATAGTGAAAATTGAGGAATCTGTAGCTCTAATTCAAGATCTGGAAAACTACTCTCAACAATTCTCTATTTTGAGATTCCTTGTAATTATTAAATAGGAGTTTAGAGAATGAACAAAAGGTTCCTCTTCTATGCAACTAGATGCTCTAATGGCTCTATTGTTTAAGGGATTTTAGTTGCAAGTGAGAGGAATACTTTAGATCTGAGTTTTAGAGAAAATTATATGATTTTTCTGGTTGTGCATTTGCATTATTGTAATGTACCGTGAATTGAATTATAGAGAGACAAGACATTTTTAGCTCTGAAAGATAAGCTTGTTTTGCACTTATGTAAGAAATTTCTTCAAAGAGCTTAATTTTCTCATGGAATGCAAAATTTGTATTGAATTATTGGTATGTGTTTAATAAATTTTCATTCCAATGCACTATTGTTTGGATTGTAAGTTAATCTGATATTGCTAGAATTTTTCTATTTTATTTTAATTCTTATTCTATATAGTATATTACATTATGATATTGAGAAATATTATCGTGTCAATTGTTTTATGCTATTGAAGTTTTGTAAGAGTTATCTCTGAGGAGCAAAAAAAAAAAAAAACAAATTCATTGGAATAGGAATGTACTAGGAAGTAACTATTTATTATTTAAATACATTTACATTTTGTTTTATATTTCATTAATTTAATGAAACACTTCTTAAATTAATGAAAATTATATAATGAATTCAATCATATAAACAATCATTTTCCCCTCATTAGTTAGTCCAGTTTCTCTTGAGTTGAGAGAGGGGTATCCTTTTCCCAATTCGAAATAGGATTATTTTTCACTTGAGACTTAGAGTAAATCCACATTTAGATTTAATTTTTTCATTCTATAAGTTCCCTCATACAGGGGCATAACTTAGTTACAATTTGGTTGAGTCGTGGAGTTAGCTTAAGGATCACTTTCTTGCAAGAGCTCTGCAAGAGGGAAGATATGATTTGTCTCTTTATATTGGAAAGTAATAGACATATTATAATTCATCGGAGAGGGAGAGGGAAATTGGACCTAGTTAAACCAGTCGGAACCACTACATCAAATGGATAAGAGCTTAGTTGGGGCTTTGATCGGGTGGTCTCCCTTGCATGTTGATGAGGTAATTTTTTACCATCAATAAACTCTAATACAAATGGGAGTGAAAAACGTGAAAGGGCCAAAACAAAAAGAACTACTCATCACCCTCTCGAGGTGCTCAAAAGGCTCTTATGCCACATCAGTCTACTCAAAGTCCCCATTCTTTGTCAAATCTGTAAGGGGTGTTGCTAACTGGGAAAACCCCTTCACGAAACTCCTGTAATATGTACATATGCACACAAATCCCCTCAACTATGTCACATTCCTGGGCATAGGATAATATAGGATGGCTCTAATCTTCTCTTGATGCACCCATAATCCATCCTCCCCAATCACATGCCCAAGATATAAAAAAATTTCAATCCAAACTCACACTTGGAAATTTTCGCATCGACCTATTGCTCCCCTAGTATGCATAGGACCTCCTCCAAGTGTTGTAGGTTCTCCTCCCAATTCCTGCTATATATCAAGATATCATCAAATAATACGAAGACACATTATCACAACTTCTTGTGGAACACTGTCGTTCATGCAAGACTCAAATGTGGATGGTGCGTTGGTTAGCCCAAAGGGCATCACCAAGAACTAAAATTCTCCATAATGGTAATTAAAAAAGGCCTTCAGGACGTCCCACTCCCTCACCCAAATCTGGTGGTACCCTGAGCACAATTATATCTTAGAGAAGTATTTGGATCCTCTAAGCTCATCCACCAACTCATCAATGAACGTAGTTTGATATCTGTTCTTCAACGTATTCTTGTTGAGGGCCATGTATTCTATACATGTGTGAAGGGTTCCATCCTTCTTCTTCACCAACACTACAGAAGAAGCGAAAGGGCTTGAGCTAGGTCTGATATTCCCAAACCTCCACAAATATTATATATCCCTCTCAATATCATGCTGATATTCCTTTGGATTTCTATAGGAGTGATGATGTCTATGTGAACCCACTCCTCCAGCTCAATGGT
The DNA here is from genome assembly GCA_034641835.2 of Pinus albicaulis. Lineage (NCBI taxonomy): Eukaryota > Viridiplantae > Streptophyta > Pinopsida > Pinales > Pinaceae > Pinus > Pinus albicaulis. The sequence continues at coordinate 420,575,713 of CM076577.1, forward strand.
GTTCTCAAGCCCTCTTTCAGGTGGTCTACCTAGTGGAATATCTCCAAATACCACCTGATGCCTCTCCAAGAGAGCCAATATGTCCAAATGTGTATGCTGCTTCAACCCCCTAGTCTCTGAGATCTTCAACTCTACATCCCACTCTATGTCAGCGTGCTTCAAATCAGCCTTCATCTTATGTGCAGACACTATCTAGGGTGGATATGAATGAATACCTCTCTACACTACTAGATTTTGATCTGACCCTATGAAATCCATCTCCAATTTCATCCAATCAGTAGTAACACACCCATGAGAATACATCCACTGAACTCCGATCACCACATTGGTGTCTGGAATTCCCACCACGAGAAATAGTCTGTCACTGAATAGTTCCCCATGGTCATTGTCATGTTGGAAACATACCAGATACACTGCATAGTCCTTTCTCCTGGAATTAGTACTGAAAATCACTCGAAATCCTCTATTTAAATGCCTCTACACTCCACCAATTATGCATCAATAAAATTGTGGATTTCCCCACTTTCCACCAACACCTATACACATTTTCCCTACACTATTCCTCTGATCCTTAGTGTCAAATGCTTCTAAACACCTTGAATCGAAGTAATAAATCCACTAGTGGGTAAAAAAGCTCCTCCACTAGGTGCAGGTGGTGGACGAGCTCCTCCCAAGCTCTGAGATCCACCCTCACCTATATCTACCTCTTGGTACACATCCTCCTCCTCTGGCTCACTGCCTGAAAATACCTCTATGTAGTGGGCCTTGCCCTTGGTACACCAATGCCCTATTTCCCATGGCTCCTGACATGTAAATTATAATTTCCTCTGCCGAAGGTCCCTCCTAGTCTCATCATCCAAATTTCCCTTCCCTATCCACTCCTTCTAAGAAGGTATGATGTCTTTTCCCTTCTGAGGGAAAGGGGGATTAATAGGTGTTGGAACCCTCATATTTGAAAAAACATCTAGCATTCCTCGCACTGAGCTAATGGCATCCTGTAATGATACTGGCCTATAATCTCACACCCAACCTCGCAGAGGCTCAAATAAACCCTCAATAAACAACATGATCAATTGCACCTTAGAAATATCTGAAACCATCACCACGAGCCTCTGAAACTCTACTATGTAAGCCTCAGCGCTACTTGTTTGCTTCATGTTAGCTAGCTACCTAAAGCTCAACTTCTGATCCTTCTTATAAAATCTCTCCACTAGCTTGCAAGTGAACTCACTATAGGATGTGATGGATGCATTCCCAAGTATAACTAATCCATGATACCACCACTCATGCACATCACCCTCCAAATGCAATGTAGAATGATGGCATCTACCTATCGCATGGGATTCAAACTATGGTAAATGTCTAGTTTCTAACCTCATGATCTCACATAACTCTTCGCTGACCCATCAAACCTTGTCAATGTCACATTCCCTACTAGCTCTTGATTATACCAATTCTAATTTTGTTTTCCTCCTTGGAATGAGGGCCCAATTCTCATATATTTATCCTTTAGATGGCATTAATATGCAAAGGAGAGTGCTTTTCTAATCTTGGGATCCAAGGCCTCATACTTTTTTATCCCATCAGTGAATGATCTAATTAACTTCATGAATGCATCGAAACCTCTCTCGCGCTCTGGTTCCTCCATCAAGCGAGGCATAGTAGGCCTGAGAGTTTGAACATATGTGTGGGTTATGCATGGATGTACATGGCTCCCTTATCCTATTCTAAAACTTACTTCTTCTTCATTTTTCCTCCCCCACCTCCTTGAGGTCCTCCCTACATATTTTGCAATTGCAGAGCCAACATCTGCCTCATCATCTCCATCATTGGTTGGTTTGACCTTGCCAACTCCTCCAATAGTGGGTCACACCCACCATGCCTAGGTTGGTCTTCACCATTGTCCCCCATGTAGTCTCTGGTGTTCTCAAACTTTGTATCAAAAATATGCTCAGGCTCGTCCTCTCTACCACAACCTCTTGCTCCCCCTTTACCTCTGCCTCTAGGACGATGAAGAACTCTACCAAACGGTCCAGTCATGACATGATCTAGAGCCCACAACTAACCGAGAACATGCTCTGATGCCACTATAATACTATAACTAGATAAATACAATGAAATATAAAAACATGAACTAACTACATTAAAACAAATAAACAATGCAATCTGATAACTCCACGAGAACAACATGTTTAGAACACTATTGAGAAAAGATAATAGAGTTGAGCCATTTTATTAAATATCCAATGAGAAGTTAAGTAAAAAATATAGTGGAATGTGTGTACCTAGGAAATCTTAAGGAATCATGCAAAACCCACATGAGAATGAAGAAAACTCCACGCTGAAATGGCTCACTGGCCACACACTCTCCCCAAAACTTTATTGTTGTTGTTGCTGGAGGAAAATTGATATTTGAGGCCTCAAATATGCTCCAAAAATTCTGAAAAAAATAGGGAAATGATATCCAACTCGAGCCCAACAAAAAACATCAATATTTTGGGCTGATTTCAACCTCCCAAAATTACCCAAAAATCAAGTAAAATTACCCACAAATAATTCTCCACAAAAATAACTTAGAAATCACTGAAAGATAACGTTGAAAAGATATAGTGAAATTCTAGCTATTTCCCAACACAAGATTGTAGCAAATTCTCCAGGCAAAACAACCTTCCTACTATAGAGATGAAATAGCTCACAAAATGTATCAAAAGAAATATACAATTAGCTCCAAGTTTTCTCTCCTATGATGATACTCTAAGTTCACTGAAAGAGAGTTGGGATTCTCCACCTAGAAATCCCTGTGCTAAAGAACACTAGTTGACTTAGCTCAATAGCTTAAGCAAACCTCCAATTTAGAAATGAAATTCAAAAACCAGAATGATCAAAATGAGGCCCCAACCTCCCTTTTATTTTATTTTTCACTTTCTCATACCATGGTTCGATTTTTCCCATACCATGGTTTGATCCTTCTCATGGTTCAATTTCCATGTTTGGTAATTCAACAAATTTAATTTAATTTTTTTTTATTTTCCTAAGTCACAACCATTTCCTTTTCTCCAAAATTTATTAAATATTTCCACAACTTATTTCTCCTAATTTTAATTAGCTATATATATATATATATATATATATATATATATATATATATATATATATATTGCCAAAATTGCAAAATTGGGAATTTCCATGTCAAAATTTTAATTGAGGATATGAGAAAACAATATTTTCAAAGATAACATCCTCACTCCACTTCTTCATAATTAGGGAAATTATATAAAACATCTACTCAATATGTTACCACTTCTTCAAATAACGTAAAACCTATAAAAATAAAGTAAAACCGGTTTCAAATATTTTCATTTTTCTCCTAAAAGGAAAAATCTATTGAAAAAAAGAGCTACGCATATCTTAAATTTTTTCAAAATTTTTCTAAACCTATATAAGAAAAATATCTCCATTTAACAAAGTCTAGATTATCTCTATTTCTTCAAAATTTGACAAATTCTAGAGAGATGCTCTCAATATTTTTTCACTTTATCTAAAAGGAATACTTGATTTATCCTCGTGGAATATTCTTTTTCTTATGAGGGTTTGTCACCATGATTCTGAAACAAATATGAGTTGTTTTGGATGGAAGAGGAATGTAATATCATGGGTTTGCACCTTGAATGAAATGTTGACACGTCTAGGTTACTAGAGTTACAATATCTAGAGAAACATGAACATATTGAAATTGTTGCTTGTATTTTTCCTATTGTTTCTTTTTAGCCCTCCTAGGATGTGTATTTCCATAATGACAAGGATAGGGGACTAGGAGTTATAGTATATATATAAACATGAACATATTGAAAATATTTCTCGTATTTTACCCATTGTTTCTTTTATTCCTCCTAGTAAGTGCATTTCCTTGAGGATAAGGATAAGCATATCTAGTGTTGAGGGCGCATTAATACCATGGGAAAAAATATAGGCTATGACGATATGGAATTAGAATGTTTAATTATTGATTTTATTTTATTTTTATGTAATTTGACAAAGTCAAAATGTTTACATCCATTAATGACATTACAATATATCTTCCATACTAGGCTAGAGACACAATCCAATTTTTTTATTTAAATAAACTGTCCAATTTTCAAAAAGGTATTGCTTTTTTTTAATCATAGTTTTATATATAAAATAAATTTTAATAAATGATATTTTTTATTATGATATTTTTCATGATAAAATTAATTTAAATCATATAATCATAATAAAATATAATTTTAAAGTTATTGTTAAGCTAAGTATCAAATTCTCATAAAAAGTGGATAACAATATATTTGAGGAAGACAATGAACTTCCACATTGTCCATCTAAATATTCTTACCCTATTGAAATTTACCATAGTCATTAAAATATTCTTAATGATGAGATAAAAATGGATGAAGAAAAAGAAGAGATTACACTAGCCAGAAAACAACAAAAAAGGGTTGTTAGGAAGCCATTCAAGGAAAAGAGAGAAGATATAATTGAAATGGAGAAATATTTCAATCATTAAATCATACTCAAAAAAATTATGAAAATGGTGAGAGGAATAAGGAATCAAAGCAATCCTAGGCCCCAATATGTAGATCAGTTGGTGATAAAGAGTATTATTAAGGTAGTTCTTTCGAAGTCATTGGTTCAAACTCTTGATTAGCCCTATGTGCCACATGAGGGGCCAAATTAACATGCGGGTAAATTATGGTGGTAGTGGGAATCAATATCATGTCACACAAGTATGATCCCATGCTAGTTTCCGATAATGCTAATGTACAAAAGGAAGGAATCAAAGTGGTCCTAATCCACCTCAAAGTAGGACCTAAAAAAAATTAAATAAATGATGAAATTTGTCTCTTAGAATTGTAAGGAAAAGGATGTAAATAAAAAATTAGAGATAGAAATGGATTTGAACAAGGTAGAAAATCCCTTAGTAGTCCTACTCAAGGATATGAAATTATAGGGTGTAGAAGTCCTAGTTAAGTGTAAGAAATTAAGGAAAATTAATAAACGCAAAAAAATCCGTGCAAGGGGGCCATTTATGTAGAAATTATATAACTTATGTGTTATACGTCCAAGATTCTCCTGATCTCACACTATTTTAACTTCATGAAAAATACAGAATCTATTCCACCGTTGATCATTTGCGGAAATAAAATCAAGATAACAATGCACACACGAAACAATAAAAATTCACACATATGAACATAGTTGTTTAACAGGAAATCCTGAAGCTGAAAACCCCAACTATTTGTATATAATATATGTCATAGATATCATGTAACAATCCTCATACAAAGCTGATTATATCAAGATCTCAGTACAATACAATCACCACACACTAATTAGGCCCGATCTTGCAAATCCATGCACCGATCTTTGCCACCTGCTAGCCTGCCTCTACTGCGCAATCCCTGCTGAATAATGGCTTTGAATGAACTCGAATTCACCAAGCTTGCACTGCACAGTCCTCATTGTCATCTCCACTGAGTGTTGGATGCAATCAATGCATCAGTATAGTCACAACTAATAGTCACACTTGCTCTTTCACCTACCTCTCCACTGATCTCACTTTAGGCACTTGTTGTGTGAATTTAACTAGTGTATTCGATTGATTAATGATTATTATTTAGTGAATTAATTAAATAATTAATTCACCACTCTCACTAGTGTATCAATCGGTTAGACTAGATACAACTAGCTCAAGCGAGTCTAACTGAGTTAACTAAATACAACTCCACCAACTACTTCTGTAACTCCCACCAGGCTTTCATCACATCCCGGTTCTGTTGAAGTCTCTGACACGATGACTCCCGATGGCTTACATAGGAATAGCGTAATTCCTTCACGTAAATTTCATTGTGCCACGTAAATACATATTTGGGTATAAGAGAATAAGATAATGTTTAGAGTCCAAATATTATTAAGAGCTAATAATATTCGACATATCTATTTTTAGACTGGCAATCTAAAAATAGATTTCACCCAATATGTCTAAAAATAGAAGTCCATCTATTTTTCCAACTTGACCAACCATCCACAGATAGCATCCTGCAACTCATAGAATATGATCGACATGTCTAAAAATAGACATAGTCTAAAAATAGACTTTGCGCCAAAAATAGCCTGCGGGCCCACTTAGTGAAGGCGACTCTTTTCACTAAGCTCATCATCTTGTTGAATCTCAAAACTCCCTCTCAACAAGATAGGGATTATCTGCCACCCCGATCCTGTCTCTATGGTATTCAAGTTTTCTCTTGGTGAGCGCCTTCGTCAGAATATCTGCATTTTGATCCTCCTTAGGAATGTAAGAAAGTAACATGATCTTCCGCTGCACACAATCTCTGATATGATGGTACCGGATGTCAATATGTTTAGATCTATCATGAAATACTGGATTAACCGAGAGTTTAATGCAACTTTTATTATCACAATATATCACAGTAGGATCTAAGTGAGAACCGAACAACCCAACCAGGATCTTCCTCATCCATATAGCCTCACATGCAGCCAAAAATGCTTCCATGTACTCGGCCTCCGCTGAACTAAGTGCCATGGATATTTGTTTCCTGTTGTACCAAGGAACTCCTGTAGACCCAATACTGAAAATCCCTCTAAATTTGCTCTTTCTTTCCATTGAGCTTCTTGCCCAATCTGCATCCATGAAGCCATGCAACTTCAACTCATCCGACTATCTGTACAACAATCCATATCCAAATGTGCCCCTGAGATACCTCAGGACATGCTTGCATTCCCTCCAAAAGATCTTTGTAGGCTTAACCATCACTTGTGAAAGCTGCTTCACAACATAGCATATGTCCGGTCATGTATTGACTAAATACATGAGCGAACCAACCAACTGTCGATAAACAGTGGCATCCACTACCTCTGCCAATGTAGCATCCTCTTTCCTCCAACCACCAGGAAGAGGAGTGTCGATAGGCTTGGAGCCTTTCATGTGAAACTTCTCCAGTATCTCCCGAGCGTACTTTCCTTGAGACACAAATAGTCCACCCTTCCATTGCCAAACTTTCAATCCCAGGAAATAATGAAGGAGGCCCAAGTCCTTCATCTCAAACTCCGTTGCAAGATCTGCCTTGCATGAGTGTATCAACAGTTCATCACCCGTTAGTATTAAATCATATACATAAATTACAATGATCAACAACTTACCCTCCACCACAATCTGGTATAGGTTCGGATCCGCCTCACTCTTGGCGAAACCAAGTCCGGTGAAATAACTGTCTATCCGTGTGTACCAAGCACGAGGTGATTGTTTTAGCCCATACAGTGCTCTTTTGAGCCTGCACACATGTGACTCGCTGCTGAAGATTTTGAATCCTTTAGGCTGCTCAATGCACACCTCCTCCTTAATGACTCCATTGAGGAACACAGTCTTCACATCCATCTGATGAATGTGCTAACCCATCTGCGCTGAGAGAGAAAGGATGGCCCGTACGGAAGAATACCTTGCGACAGGTGCAAAGGTTTCTTCATAGTCGATCCCCTCGATCTATGAGAAGTCCTGGGCAAAAAATCTTGCCTTGTACTTCTTGACACTCCCGTCAGCAAATTGCTTCACTTTTTAGATCCATCTCGAACCTACCACCGATTTCCCTTCCGTCCTTGGGACAATCTCCCATGCATTGTTTCTGACAATCGAATCATACTCTTCCACCATGGCATCTACCCATGCGGGATCCTCAACAGATTCCTCAAAAGAGGATGGCTCTGTCATGATACACTTGCTCATCATATCCATGTATCCAGTAAATCAGTCAGGTAATTGTCTTTGTCTGCGCTGTTATGTAGGTGCTCCTACATTCCACGTTGCATCAAGATTCAGTCGCTCATCTTCTGTAGTGCGCTTCTGCCCTCTGATGTTTGGCATTGCATGAGTGGTTTCTTCCACTCCATGAACCTCCTCTTGTGGCTAATACACATCCTAAGGCTCATCTTTAGGAACAATTAGCTCCTCTTCTGCATGCAAGTGTAGCTTCATCTCAAGCGACAACTTCATGGCTTTCTCCTCAAGAAATTTGATATCCCGTCGCACGACAGTCATCTGATTGTCTGGAAAATAAACACGATAATTATGGGGTGTTTCTGTGTACCCCAAAAATATCCCAACCTCTGCGGTCGGCTCCAGCTTCTTCCTGGCATCCTTCGTCACATGAATGTAAACAGGTGAGCGAAAAATCTTCAAATGATAAATATCAGGCTTCTTCCCAGAAAACGCCTCTTCAGGTGTACTCATGCCAAGTACTCTATGAGGACAACGGTTTTGCACATAAATCGCAGTGTTGCATGCCTCAGCCCACAAGTGTATGGGAAGGCCCTGATCATGCAACATAGCCTGTGCAGCACCCACGATCGTTATGTTCTTTCTCTTCGCCACCCCATTCTGTTGTGGGTTATGAGGCACTATGAGTTCTCTTCGAATTCCTTCTGCGCTGTAGAAGTATTTGAATTCACCAGAGATGTATTCACCACCATTATCGCTCCTTAGATCTTTCACCTGCTTCCCCGAATCTTTCTCAATTGACACCTTGAACTCACAGAACTTTTAGTATGTCTCGCTCTTCTTTTGCATGAAAAAGATCCAACACTTATGATAAAAGTCATCCACAAATATCACATAATACCTGTGCTTTTCTGTTGAAGCAACCGAGAAAGGTCCACACACATCTGTGTGAATTCTCTCAAGGATTTTCGTGGTGTGACTACCCTTCTCATGAAAATTGGTCTTCACAAATTTTTCCAAAGTATATCCCTTGCACTGATCTGACTGCGTAATTGTACCCTTGGGAAGCTTAGTAGAAATCTGCTACAAAATTTTCAAAGCCCCATGGTGAAGATGGCCCAATCTCCTGTGCCATAATTCGCCCTCATCCCGGCTCACCACTCCATCTTCTTTTCCTGCCATTGCTGCACATCCATCTACCTGCAATTGATAAATATTCTTAACTCGAATCCCTATCCTCCTATTTTTACCAGTTGTTTTACTGCGCAAGAAGGCTTTTCCCTCACTAAAAACAACATCATAACCCTTGTCTTCCAACATTGCCACAGAGATCATATTCTTCTTCAATCCTGGAACATTCATGACATCCTTCAAGATGAAAGGTTTTCCAGACTCCCTCTCAAAGGAAATGGTCCCAAAACTAGTTGCATTGTATCTACCATCATCCCCCATATCGATGTGCACTCCAAGATCCTTTTCATCTAGATCACTAAACAAATCCTTGTCTCCGGTCATATGGAAAGACGCACCATTGTCAAGAGACCACACTGATCCCATCACACTTGAAATCAAGCATACGATCAGATAAAAATACAGCTCAAACTGCGAGGCTAAGGCCTCTCCAGCTGCAGATCCAGCAACCTGCTTATTTTTCTTCTTCTGTGGACAATTAGTGGCGTAATGTCCATGCTTGTGACAGTGAAAGCACTTCACCTTGGGCAAGTCCTGCTTCTTGCCTTTTGCACCGGATTGAGAAGGATTTTTCTTTCCTTTCCCTTTCCTTGCTTTGGCAGCCAAAGAGCAATTTTCTTCATCTTCATTCTTCGATGAAGATCCATCCCTGGTACCCCGCCTTATCTCCTCCTGCACAATATCTCACCAAAGTCGCTCCCATCCTGGCAGTTTCTCCTGTCCATTGATAGAGTCCCCATAGCTATGCCAGCTCTTTGGAAGCAAGGAGAGCCAAGCTCACCAAGTCCTCTTCATCTACAGTAACCCCCACACTTCCCAGCTCATCCTTGCAGTGGACAAACTTCGTGAGGTATTTTGGTATACTGTCGCCTTTCTCCATTTTTATTTTCCTGAGCTTGTCTTTAAGCGCCAACTTCCTCTAGTCGCTTTTGCTTTGGAACAAGTTTTTCAAAGCCTTCCACATTAAGAATGGAGTGGCTTTACTATGAAGGCTGGATACAATGTGATCCTTCACACCTTTCAACAGAATTCTTCAACACTTCGCTACCTTATTTTTCCATGCGTCAAGTGCGGTTGCATCGCTAGAACCAGGCTTTGGAATATCAGTATCTATGAACTCCTTCAACCCATTATCATCCATCACCACCTCCATCCTGTCCTTCCATGCAATATAATTCGAGCTGCCATCAAGGGCATACTCCAATCACAATCCGTTGAAAGACATTTCAATGAATGCTCAACTTCGACACCAAGAAAACACTGCAGCAAATTCGAATTCCACCAGCACAAAACTCAACCGCTTCAATAATTGCAATCTCCTATGATCAATACTGCTTTGATACCATGTAGAAATTATATAACTTATGTGTTATATGTCCAAGATTCTCCTGATCTCACACTATTTTAACTTCATGCAAAATACAGAATCTATTCCACCATTGATCATTTGCGGAAATAAAATCAAGATAGCAATGCACACATGAAACAATAAAAATTCACACATATGAACACAGTTGTTTAATGGGAAAGCCTGAAGCTGAAAACCCCAACTATCTGTATATAATATATGTCATAGAGATCATGTAACAATCCTCATACAAAGCTGATCATATCAAGCTCTCAGTACAATACAATCGCTACACACTAATCAAGCCCAATCTTGCAAATCCATGCACCGATCTTTGCCACCTGCTAGCCTGCCTCTACTGCGCAATCCCTGCTGAAGAATGGCTCTGAATGAACTCGAATTCACCAAGCTTGCACTGCGCAATCCTCATTGGCATCTCCACTGAGTGTTGGATGCAATCAATGCATCACTATAGTCACAACTGATAGTCACACTTGCTCTTTCACCTATCTCTCCACTGGTCTCCACTAAAACTACCATGCACTGTAGTTAACTGATGTATTTTTCAGTTGATTAATGAGTTATTATTTGTGAATTAATTAACTAATTAATTCACTCCACTCTCACTAGTGTATCAATCAGTTAGACTAGATACAACTAGCTCAACTGAGTCTAACTGAGTTAAACTAAATACAACTCCACCAACTACTTCTATAACTCCACCAAACTTTGTCACATGAGTTCTAACTGAAGTCCTAATGCATTAGCTCTAGTAAACCCTCGGGAATAGCGTAATTACTTTTGTCAGCTTCTGTGCCACATCTGTGCACTTAACTGAAGTGCTCCAAGAGAATAAGATAATGTTTAGAGTCCAAATATTATTAAGAGCTAATAATATTTGACATATCTATTTTTAGACCGGCAATCTAAAAATAGATTCCGCCCAATATGTCTAAAAATAGAAGTCCATCTATTTTTCCAACTTGACCAACCATCCACAAATAGCATCCTGCAACTCATAGAATATGATCGACATGTCTAAAAATAGACATAGTCTAAAAATAGACTTTGCGACAAAAATAGCCTACGAGCCCACTTAGTGAAGGCGACTCTTTTCACTAAGCTCATCATCTTGTTGAATCTCAACAATTTAGGGGCATTTTCCCATTATGGAACAGCATTGATATGTATCTAAAATTTTTATATAAAACCAACATTATTTTATGAAAAATCTCACATATCCACATTTAGGTCAAGTATATAATATAATCAATGTGCCATTTGTATAGCCCCCAAAATTTAATTGTTGGGATCCTCTTAGAAATTTGAGAGGTACTGAGTTCTAAGGTCGAGGTATTATAGAAGGGTATTTCAATACCACCCTTCGTAAAAAATAGAAGAAAAGTGATATTATTGTTTGTTGAAATTCCCTTGCACACTAGGTCTAGTCTATGACTAGACTAGCACATAATGAAACAAGAAGAGCCTAACGAAAAACATCTTTCCAAACTGAATATAACAACAATAAAATCAATCGATAGTACACAAGATTTATATGGCCCAAAAAATTCCTTATCAATCCATAAATAAAAATTCATAGGTCTCTCGTACTAGGGATCATGGCCCTTTATAAACCTTCATGCAAATGTTAATGTACAAAAAATACAAGTTCGTTCTTTGACTTAAACAACTAGCGTTAAGATATTATCCTTGAGACCCTCATATCACCACAAAATAAAGATTAAAAACTCAAATTGGTGTTTTTAATCTTTGATGAGAAACCCTTTTAATCCTCTTTGTTGACTGAATTTAGCTCCTTTAGATCTCTATCCACAGCCTGCAACTTCCAACAACTATTCCTTCAATTAACTGATCATAACAACTATTGTTATAGCCCTCCTTAGCAACCATTTCCTAGCCAACCAACATTATCCTATCCACAAGCTTAAGGGTACTCGACCCTCCACCAATAATCTTCTCTTAACCTGTACTTTCTTCTTGAGGCCCTTGGCCTCCTTACCTTCTCTCGCGCACATATTCAGGGGCATGTGACCTCTGTAGCTTATAGCCTACAACCTCTATATCCTACCAAAAACAAAACAAAATAACACTTTCTTACTGCAACTCCTTTTTCCATAAAACAAACCTCATAATAGCTTCTCCTTGGTTGTGGTTATTCCTTTAACCCTTCAACCATACAGTGCAAACCTTAACCAACCTTGGCTACTAGATCTATGTATTTTCCTACAAGATTAAATATTCACTCGACCTCTTGTAACAAACTCATCCTTTCTTAAGTATATTTGAGCACAAAACATTCTTACTCTGCCTCTTCTAGGATATTTTCGGCTCTCTTAGGCTTCTTTTTCTCCACAAAATGAGATCCTTTTCACTTCTTATTTTTCCTCTCCATTGGCCTCCAATATATATATATTTTTAAGGGGTGTGAAACCCTAACATTCATGTCTCTTGGCCTTGGTGGAAAACCTAAGCCTCCATGACTCAAAACAAATAAACAAAAATCATTTTCATGGTTTTAAGCCCACTACTTTGGGTAATTTACCCACAAATAAGTCTTCTTTGGTTTTATCCTCACAAGTAAAGCACTCGGGACTTGTGGGAGTACATCCCAAGCTACACAATTTTCAACACTCCCTATTAGCAAGGTTGGTACTCCCATTCCTTGGAAGCATCTCATCTTCCCATAATGGCCAACAATCATCCTTCATGACTCCTATCCAACAATAATGATATGTTTCATTATTCATCACAGAAGCATAACCTATAGTATGAAAAAAATTCTTCTTGGAAGCGTCCTTTCCATTAGAAGTCTCTTTCTTATCCTTTTCCTGATAGGCCCTTAAGCCATTCCATGGTTCCTCCTTATTAGCTATAGAAGTATCCTTTCTCCCCTCAACTAAACAATCAACTTGTACATGATATTTTTCCTTCAACAACAAGTTAACTAACTTCCTCTTAAGTTTCTGCATGTGCACACTATGATCCACCTACCCTTCAAAGTAGCTTTGATACCATGTTGAATTTCCCTCGCACTCTAGGACAAGTATGTGATTAGACTAGCACATAAACATGCTAGTAGTGCTCATCCAAAAATTATTTTTCACAAAGAAATATAAAAATATTGAAATAAATCAATAATACAGAATATTTATATGGCCCAAAAAATTCCTTATCAGTTCATCAATAATAAATTCATTGGGCTCTCATACCAAGGATAATGACCCTTTAGAAACCATGATACAAATGCTCATGTACAATGAATACAATTTTTTCCTGTGAATTAAACAACTATGGTCAAGGTATTATCCTTCAGACCCTCATCTACCAATAAAAAAAAGACAAAATGCTAAAATTACCTGTTATTTGCAATCCTTGATAAGAATTCCTCTTTATCCACATAAATAAACTCCTTTAGATATTTTTCCCATAGGTTGCAAATTTATGCAACAATTCCTTTATTTCATTAATCATAACAACCTTTATTATAACCCTTCGTAGAATCCCTTTCCTAGCTAACCAACTTAGTCAACCCTGATTTACCCAACAACAACCTACCCACAAGCTTAAGGGTACTCATCCCTCCACTAATAATCTTCTTCCAACCTCTACTTTCTTCCTGAGGCCCTTGACCTCCTCAACTTTCCTTGTGAGAAATCTTAGCTAGTTTGTTCTTCTTGTGGCTACCCAGGTAGGCCCTTGTGACCCCTATGACCTGCCAAAAATAAATAACAAAACACTTTCTTAGTGCAACCCCTTATTTTTCCACAGAACATACTTCAAAATAACTTCTTTCATGGTTGTAGTTAGTTCTTTTAGCTATTGACCATTTAGTTCAGAACTTAAACCAACCTTGGCTACTAGATCTAGGTCTCAGTCTACTAGGATGGAGCTTCAATCAGCCTCCTATAACAAACTCGGCATTGCTTCAGTCAATTTGAGCACAAAGTATTCTTACACCACCTCTTCTAGGATAGCCACAACTCTCTTAGTTTTTTTTTTTCCCTCCAAAAGATGAGATCTTTTTCACTTGTGATTAGGCCTCTCCATTGGCCTCCAATATATACTTGTTTAAGTGGTGTGAAACCCCAATGGTCATGTCCCTTGGCCTTGCTAGCCGACCTGAGCCTACATAAATCAAAATAAGGATAAATTCATTTTCTTTATTTTAAGCTCACTCCTTTGGGTAAAAACACCAACTTTTGGTACTTTGTCCACAAAAAAATATTCTTATGGGTTTTCTCATCACAAGTCAAGCACCTACGACTTGTGGGAGTACCTCCCAAGTTACACACTTGATATGTATGAGATCTTAATCAAATTTTGCTTGAGGGTTTTCCAATTACAAGTGTTTAAATTGAGTTTTTGAGATATTTTATGTTAATTTTTAAACACATAAAGAATTTAAATAAAATCTGAAATATATAGAAACAATTGAAAAATGCACCATAATAATAACCAGAAAACAATAGATGATGAAGGAGTTCACCCCTTCTAGGCTATGTCTCCTTGGTCCAGCTTCCAACGGCTTGGCCCTATTTGATTATGGTCAAAATAGTGATTGCATACATTTATAGTGCTCAGATGGCTTCAAAACATGTTCCATCAACTCCAGAATGTCCAAAAATTCTAGTATAACCTCTTTCTAATCCGAAATTGGTAAAAAAATGAATAAGTTATGAGCCTCCCTAGTTTTCCTCCTAACCGCTCCAAATTTCCCCAAATCCTACAATTTCACCCCATTTTCGGTTAACGGAGTGAGAATTTCCTGGAATTCTTGGCGAAATTTTTGGACCGATGAAATGCATAATGGCACCTTAATTCCAAATTTTCCACCATATTTTTTGGCACATTAAACATTTTTTAAATAAAAAATGTCATGGTCAACTATCTGTTGGCGATTAGTGGTACTTAGTGGTCACATTGGCCAGTTATAATGGGCAGTTAGGCCTCTGTGTTGTGCTTAAGGTTCAAGAGGCATGGTCATATGACTATGTTTGGGGGGTTTGAGGCTTTGCCCTGGCCTCTTTGCCCCATACTCCGCAGACATACACGTTGAATTATGCTTTCAGCCTTAGGATTAATAAGGAACTCGTGTGGAATATTCGTAAAGACTTGTGTTTTTTGTGGTGAGGTCTGGTGTTCGACCCCAGTGGATTGAAATTTGACTTTAAAAAAAAATTAATGGCCTTCCATGCTGCCACATGGCACCCTCTTTTGGGCCACGGCAGCACCTGGTTGGCCACATTTCCAACCAATTAAAACATGCCAAAAAACAACCAATCAACAAAGGACAAGTGGCGAGATAATATTGGCCCATTTTATCGACACCCTTTGACCATTAAACCATGCCCAGTCAATTGTACGGACTTCTGACTGGGCAACCTACATTTTTTTGCCAAAATTTACTTATTTGTAAGATCATACATAACGCATTTCTGGAAGCATACGGTGTCGATTTTCCACGAAATGAGTTATGCCAGATTGAGAACGACGAGATCTACGCGTTCATTCAAGTTCCACACCATTCTGACAACTTACATATTTTAGCATAATTTTGAGCACTTGATCACTCCTCCCCACTGGAAGCTTTTGGAACCCCAAAATATCACTTTCAATTGTTCAAAATATGAGGTTAAATTTCCCTCACATTTCATATCTCGATCCGTTTGGCCTTTCTTGGATTTGTGCCTTTGAGCCCAACACTAAGGTACTTCACATTCCCTCATTTTGAAGACATTTTTCTTCTATCAAGAGTGGTGTCTTTCTATAGTTCATCATGGTATTTAGGAGAAAAATCCTTAATGGAAGGAATCTGAACATGTTCTCCTTAATATTCAATCAAAGGCGGCTCATACAACCTTAAGTTCTCAACATTAACAACAACGTAAATTTGCATATATGAAGGCAAATCCAACCTTAAGGAATTATCACCAATATTTTCTAAAATTCTGAATGGACCATATCGAATTGGTTTCATTTTTTTACCTTCTCCTTGAATCCTTTATTTACTAACAGGAAGCCAAACTTCATCACCGACTTGGAATTTGTGATCTACATGATTCTTATCATGCCTTGTCATGTACTTGACTTGGCTCTTTTCCAGCTATTTTTGGACAACTTGATGTAACAATTGGATTTGTTCAACGAACCTCTTAGCTTTTTCTATGTCACTATAACCATAAATAACAACATCCTTTCCAAAAATGAATTCCAAAGGAGATTTAGGCAAGTATCCCAAAAATGCCTCAAATGGCGATGTTTGAGTTGAAGAGTGCTTGGATCGGTTGTAAGCATGTTGAATGTAGTGTAAGTTTTAATCCCACAACTTAGGATGCTTATTGCAATAACCATGAAGAATATGTATCACCTTCCTGTTCACCACCTCTGTTTGACCATCTGTTTGTGGATGAAATTAAATACTCTTTTTCAATTTGGTGTCCATGAATCCCCACAAGCTTGAACAAAATTTCCCAGCAAAGCGGGAGTCTGGATCACTAATAATGGATGTGGGAAATCCAAAATGCACCCATACATTCTGAAAGAATAACTGAGCAATTTATTCAGCTGTAATTTGATTTTTACATGGCATCAAAATACACATTTTTCTGAACCTATCGACAACTACAAAAAGATAATCACGATTCCTCTTTGACATAGGAATACCTCCAAAAAAATACATAGAAACACTCTCCCAGGCACGAGAAGGTACTGGAAGTGGCGTGTACAATCCTAACTTTCTATTACTTGGCTTACTAACAACACATAATGAACAACCTATAATAAAATGTGACACAATTTCAAGCAATATACCAGGCCAATAACAATACCTTTGTAGATGTTCCACCATCTTACTTACACTGAAATGCCCAGTAATAAGACAAGCATGTACCTATATTATAATGTTGACTCTTTCTCCCTATGGAATACAAAGCTTACCAAGATGGCACAACAAGTTATCATGCATGTGATAATCCAATTCCTCTACTTGGTTCCCTTGAATTAAAGTTGCATACACATCTTTAAAGTCACTATCTAAAGCATATTGTTCAACATAGCTCTCATGCAAAACATAATTTTGCTTAAGAATAGTAGTAGCACTAAAAATAGGCATAGAAAGCATGTCAACAACTTTATTGTAGATACCTTTCTTATACCTTAACACCAAGTGGAATTGTTGAAGAAAACCCATCCATCGGAAGTGTCTTGATTTCTACACCTTTTTTTGCGATTGCAAGTATTGCAATGGTTGATGATCAGTGTGAATGATTGTTTCCTTACCCATCAAGTAGTGTTTACACTTTTCACACTTTTCACCAATGCATACAACTCCTTGTCATGTGTAGGATATTAAATCACAACACCATTAAACTTTTCCGAATGAAAACATATAGGCTTACCATGTTGCATGAGGACCGCACCCATGGCGTAATCACTAGCATCAATCTGAATCTCAAATGACTGTCTCAAGCATGGAAGTGCAAGTATTTGGGCTGAACTGATCTTTTATTTCAATGCATCAAATATCTTTTGTTGTTTACCTCCCCACTCGATGACCTGTTTCACACTTGTGAATTCATGCAATGGAGTTGCGATAGAAGAGAAGTTAGTAATAAAATTCCTCCAATATTGGGTTGCTCCCAAAAAGCTTCTTACCTCTGTAAATTTTTTGGGATATGTCCAATTCAAAATGAAATCAACCTTGGAGGGATCTATTTTCAATTCACCTCCTCCAACAATGTGACCAAAATACACTAAAGAGGTTTTTCCAAACTCGCACTTTGACATCTTTAAAAAAATTGTTCTTTCTTCAAGACATCAAGTAATTTTTTGACATGCATGACATTTTCTTCATAATATTTACTAAAAATCAAGATGTCATCTAAGTAT
The DNA here is from genome assembly GCA_034641835.2 of Pinus albicaulis. Classification (NCBI taxonomy): domain Eukaryota; kingdom Viridiplantae; phylum Streptophyta; class Pinopsida; order Pinales; family Pinaceae; genus Pinus; species Pinus albicaulis. Next base: position 420,593,925 of record CM076577.1, read on the forward strand.
ACTATCACAAATTCATCTATAAATGGCCTCATTACATCATTCATCACATGCATAAAGGTAGCCAAGCATTGGAAAGACCAAAAGGCATAACAATCCATTCAAACAAACCTTGATTTGCTTTGAATGTTGTCTTCCATATTTCACCTTAAGCAATTCTAATTTGATGATATCCACTACTTAAGTCCAACTTAGTAAAGTACTTTTCATCTTTCAAATGATCAAGTAAATCATCAATTCTGGGAAGTGGGTAATGGTTCTTTACCGTAATTTTTTTTAATGCATGGAAGTCCACACACATGTGCCATGTTCCATCCTTCTTTGGAACCAAAACAATAAGTGACCCGCATGGTGAAGTACTTGCCTTGATGATCCCTTTGTCCAACAACTCTTAAATTTTATTTTTAATTTTTTCACTTTCCATCATTGGCATCCTGTACATGCCAATGTTAGGAAGAGGAAAATATTGCTGCAATTGTATTTTATGTTGGATTCCCCTCTTGGGAGGCAATCCCTTTGGCTCTTGAAACATCTCATCATATTGGTTAACAACAATTCTTGCTAGAGTTAACGCGTCTCTTCATTTGTTCGGCATTTACAAGTGAAAAATTTAGTTTTTTTCGATGTTCTCTAACAATGTACTCTATTCCATCTTTGAAAAAGTGATACTTGTTTCCATAGCGATGGAAAATAACTTTTCTATCATATAAATATGGGCTTCCTAGCACTATTTTGAAAATATAAAGTGGTACTACATCAAGTTCAACTTCATCAAGAAAGTTTTTTGTAATTGCAAATTTAAAGAAGCATTTCCTGGTAACTTGTAAGTTTGCATTCTTGGATATCCAACCTACAGGATAAGGTCTTGGATGAGGAATGGTATATGAGTTTACTTTCTTAACCAATCCTTCAAAAATTAATTTATCTTGTGAACCACTATCAAAAAGTGTATCAATTTTGGTGTGCTTTGAAATAACCCAAATATGGAAAAGCTCAATTCTAGTTTTCTCACCTTGAGTATCATCAGGACAACTTGAAGATCTAGTGATTTCTATTTCCTTACCTTTCATGACCATTTCTCTGATATTCGTTTCATTTCCTGAATCAGAGCCTAAGTCATGTTGTGTATTTGAAATTATCTTTTGCTTCCCTTTTTTGTTAAATTTATTTGACTGATTCATTCTTCTTTCCCTTCCCTTTTAACTTGTTCTTACCCCTATCTCCACTTATGAATGGTTTATTGTTACCCTCTTGTGGAATATTTTTCCCTCGTGCTTCAAGATGATTTGTCTGGACACAAAATTAATCTAAAATTGTAGGATTAAACATAAGGATAGTGTGATGTAAATAACCATGTAAAATCCCAATATATTTCAAAAAATTGTCTTGTGAATTCAAATCTACACCTAATATCAAGTATCTTCTCCTAAATTCTTGAGTGTAGCTTTTCACACTTTGACCCTTTAGTTGTCTAAAATTATGCCAATCCATAATAACCTTTTGCATATAAGCTAATGGATAAAAATTTTCTAAGTGCAGTAATAAAATATATCCAAGAGGATGATAACTTACCATAATTTTTCATACCCTCTTGTCTTTTGGCTTCCCACCAAATCAAAGCAACACTTTCCAACCTCAACGTAGCCAACTGAATTTTTGTTTCATCATATTTGATGTTTTGGATCCTGCAATAAAGTTGAAGTTGTCGAACTCAATTTTCAAGTCTTTTAGCATTCATTTCACCATTATACATAGGTAGTTCAAATTTGATATCAAGTTTTAATAAGGGAGTTTTACCATGCACCCTTGGGGTATGTGGAGGTGTTTGAGTAAGAGTGGTTTTGGAAGAGGAAGAAGATGAGAGTGAGGATGGAGGTGAAGATGATGGTGGAGAAGAGGGTGGTTTGTCACCATTTCCCTTTGAAGGCTTGTCATCATCTCCTCCTTTTCCTCCAGAAGAACCCTCTCCCTTTGAAGGCTTGGAACTTTCACCCTGCAATCTTGAAATCCTCTCTTGATATAGAACGTTGACCATTTCAATAATGTCAAAGGAAGGTTTTCTTAAAGTATTTTCATCATATGACATGTTATCAATTCCTCCTTCATGAGACATGCTTGTTGAAGCTTCAAATACAATTTGAGGAAGGATTTGTGGTGGATCTTGAAGCAAACTTTCTTTCCTTATCCTTGACCTAAGTTGAGGACTTGCAACCACAAGCTTTCCTTCTCCTCGCTTGAGCTTCAACCTTGTAAGCATCACATACACTTGAAAATAATCAAATCCTCACAACAACAAAGAAAACCTAAGCTCTGATACCAAACTTGATCTGTATGATATCTTAATCAAATTGTGCTTGAGGGTTTTCCAATTACAAGTGTTTAAATTGAGTTTTTTGAGAGATTTTATGTTAACTTTTAAACACACAAAGCCTGTAAATAAACTACGAAATATACAAAAACATTAGAGAAATGCACCATAATAATAACCACAAAACAACAGATGATGAAGGAATTCACCCCTCATGGGCTACGTCTCCTTGGTCTAGCTTCCAATGGTTTGGCCCTCTTTCATTATGCTGAAAATAGAAATTACATACATTATTTGTGCTCAAATGGCTTCAAAACTTGTTCCATTAGCTCCTGAATGCCCAAAAATTCTTGTCTAGCCTCTTTCTGATTCGAAATTGGTAAAAAACTAAAGAAGTTATGAGCCTCCCTAGTTTTCCTATTAACTGCTCCACAATTTCCCTAAAATCTAGGCCAATCCTACAATTTCACCCCATTTTCGGCTAATGGAGTGAAAATATCCTGGAATTCTGGGTGAAATTTTCAGACCATTTAAATGCATAATGGCGCCTTAAATTATGTTTTTAGCTGTAGGATTAATAAGGAGCTTGTGTGGCATAGTGGTAAAGACTTTTGTTGTTGGCAGTGAGGTATGGTGTTCGACCCCATTGGACTGAATTTTGAACTCAAACAAATTTTAGTGGCTTCCCGTGCTACGACGTGGTGGCCTTCGGTTGGGCCATGTGGAAGCATGTGGTTGGCCACATTTCCAAAAAATAAAAACATGCCAACCAAAAACCAATTAGCAGAGGAAAAATGACGAGCTAAGATTGGCCCAATGTACAGTCACCCTTTGACTAGTAAACCATGCCTAGTCAGGTGTCGAACTACTAACTTGGAAACCTACATTTTTTTGCCAAAATTTACCTGTTTGGAAAAGCAGACAGAACACATTTATGGGAGCATACAGTGTCATTTTTCCACAAAACGAATTGCACTAGATTCAGAACAACGAGATCTACATAGTTGTTCAGGTTCCACACCATTCTAACAACTTTTATTTTTTAGCATAATTTTGAGCACTTGATGAACACTTTTCAACATTATCAAATATCCAAGAGGTAGTATTGTTGGATATACCTTAAGGGATTGGATGGAGGATTTGGTTTCTTTTTGGGATCTTGCTGACATAAAACTCTCCTAGATTATATTTACATGGACAAATAAGAAATTAATTCTAGGCCATCTCACCTCTTATCTCGATATGTTCGTATTTCAAAGTCCCTTACATCAGAATGCATGGTTAGCCTCTTTCATAACCATTCAATGGGTCACCTATGATCATAGACCTATCTTGCTATAACACATAGAAAATTATGGACATATTCCCTTCAGACTTAACCCCTTGTGGTTGCATAAAGAATCTACAATGGACATCATCTCTAGATCATGGAGTGGATGGATAATTGCATCACATGTATTCATGTAGGAATATAAAATAAAAGAAACAAATAATTCTCTAGAGGAATGGGTTGAAACCTCTTATTGATTGTTGGAAAGAGAGATTCAAGAGTACAAGGACAAGTTGGATCAAATTCAAGGAAGGTTAGAATAGGAAAAACTGATGATTGATTTGTTAAATAAAGAGAAATAAATCCTTCACAAATATAAGAACACACTGTGAGCCAAGGAAGAAATCTCGAGATAAAGTCCCATAGTTATGAGTAACTGTTGGAGATAATGACACTAACTTATTCCACAAGGAAGCCAAGGTTAGGCTTTGTAATAACAATGTCAAGGAGATCATTGATTCTCGTGGATTCCTAACCTCTCTATATGATGAAATTAAGGACATAGTGTCCCATTTTTTTTATATATATGTTTAAAATGGTGGAATTGAGCCATAGGACTTTGAGGTCCTACTGAACAACACCCCCTCTTTAGTTTCTCCTAGTGACAATTTCAATCTAACTCAAGAAGTGTTTAAGGACGATATTAAGAAAGTGATTTAAGAGATTTTTTTGAATATGGTCGCTATTATAGATGGGTTCTCCATTAAATTCTATAAAGGTTGTTATAACATCATTAAATTTTATCTTATTCAAATTATCAAATATGTTCAAAAGTATTTTAGGAATTCAAGCACAATAAATTCTACAACTATTTCTCTTATTCCAAAAGAAGAGATTCCCTCCTTCCTTAGATTCCACCCCATCTCCTTATGTAACGCTTCCTATAAAATTATATTTAGGATTATAGCCAACATATTAATTTTTTTCCTTCCAAAGAAAATATTAGAAAATCAAGGAGGGTTCATGGAAAATAAGCAATACATGGATAACATCATTTTGGTGCAAGAGGCTATCCACTATAGCATATTAAAATGAGATTAAGGTATGTTTATCATGTTAGACATGATTAATTCATTTCAATAGGTAAAAATCGCTTCTATATTCAATGTACAATAAACATTTGGATTATGCTCTGAGTTCATAACATGGGTCTCCTCTTGTATAGGCGAACCATATATTTATCCATTATTTAATTGGAGTTCATCTAGATTCTTCAAGGAAAATAGAGGACTAAGACAAGGTTTTCTTATGTCTCCTATTTTGTATGAGTCATAATGGTAGAATAACTTATCAAATTTTTATAAGATGAATGAAATAATGATAACCTTCTAGAAATAAAATAGTAAGGCATGTCAAGAGAACCAATAACTCTTGGTTTTATAATTACACTCTCTTATTGGGAGGGACCTCCTCATCATGTTGTGGAGATTCAATAAAATGTTAGACCTATACATTCATGTCTCCATAGGATTCATCAATCATAATAAGTGTTATATCTATGCTTGGAATGTGACTATAATCCTTCTCAATGCCATCTCAAGTATTCTGTGATTCTCTCATAATGAAGCTTGGATCTATTTTAAATCTTTAGGCATGCCCATATGTACACAACTTTCCCTTCTCATTCGTGGCATTGGGTTATTAGTAAAATCAAAGCCAAATTTTATTTTTTGGGAGAATATTGGCATAACATTATAAGGTGCTTGGTTCTTATCGGATTTTTATTATTGGAATTTCCTATTTTTCAATATTTTTCTAATCTTGGCTCCCATGGGAATCACATAAGAAATAAGGAAATGTTTCTGTCAAGGGGGGGACATAAAAAAAAAATAGATTTCATCTGTTAATTTGGATACCATTAAAGCACCAATATAATATGTAGGTTTTGGAATAAAAGACCTATCTTGATGAATATTACAGTCAGGACAATACTTCTTTGACATTTGATCAAAATTAAATATGATTGGTGGAAACAAATCATATAGAGAAAAATATTTTAGGGGTACGAGGAAATAATGTACAAAGGAATCTCCTATAACAAGAAAATTGTTGCCAATATGAAAACTGTTGAAACATTACATTCCTTATTAAAATCAAGACTCTCTTGGGTCCTGGATAACAAGAAACAAATTGTTGTATCGAACAACAATATTATGGGAAGTCAACCATTAAATTTGTTTCAAGAACACCATCCTTTAAAACAATGGTTGGATATTCAAGGTAAGTGTATTCTAGATGACATCTACTCTAGGTCCAACTTGGGTTGGTGATTTGGAAGGAATTTGGGATCTCCCCAATCATGTCTCTCCCATGTTGTCTATTTACTTCAAGCCTTCCTCAAAGGCTATGCTTCGTTGTGTCTAACTTCATTAGATCAAAGAATCTGGGCACAAATAATTACTCTATTAAAAAATTTAATATGCATCAATTGGATGACCTTCCCCTCCTCCCCCTAGATCTTCAATATGGGGTAAAATATAACATTGAAATAGTATTCCAAAATTAAACATATTTATCAAGATATTAGTGCATGGGAAGGTATTTATGTTTGAAAATTTCATGAAAATGGGGTATAACGTCTAATCAAGGTGTGTTCTTTGCATGAACGATAATGAAACTATTCATCATATTTTCATATAATGTTTCTTTGCAAATAAAGTATGGAAACAGGAAATTACGTGGATAAAACATAAATACCATAAGCCTAACAATTGGAAAGGATCATTTGACAAATGGTGCAACATATAAAAGGGATATTATCAAATCAAACCTCTTCTTAAATGAGTGTGGACGACTTTTCCCAAATACATTTGTTGGAAGTTGTGGCTAGCAAGGAATAAAGTGATGTTCCAACAAGAACCAACTAAGCTAGATTGGTTGCAATAATAGGAATTTCTATTTTTGTTAAACACATTAACTATAAACGTTATTTTATTTCCTCTCCTCAAGTGTTGGAAAAATATGAAGAGAAGTGTTTTAAGCAATTTCAGATTTCATATTTTTAGATTGAATTTATTGAAAGGAATTTATCTACAAGATTTAGGTGGTAGATTTATAAGAACCAAGGATATTTTAATGTTTGGAGAGAAAACCAACACTCCTTTATCATATTAATTTTTGGTTCTTCCAAGAATAATATATGGGTGGTAGGTGTGAAGGGTGGCATTTATAGTCCCACGAGACACTAGGTCAACACCTTTTCATGGAATCATGGAAACCTTTCCAATAATCTAGCAAAATTGTATGCCTTTTGCAAGGTTTGACCATCGCCAAATACTCAAATTTACTAAATATGATTTTTGTATGGGATTCTATAGGGGACCATTCATACCATTGTTAGATATTCTACTGTGATTGAAGGAATAAGGCAAAATCACCTCAAAATTTCAGATCTTAATGTTTACCATGTTATAAGGGAAAACTAAAAAGAAAAAATTAATATAACAAATATTGACACTTTGAAAAAGGACAGATGCCTTACCCTAAACAAAATTTTATTAATATGTACCTTAGCTTATGAAGGAAAATTCACTCATAATTCCTTTTTAAATTCCCTTTGATAACATTTTCATGGGGATTCTATTGAAACAAAAAAAGCATATAATTACTCTTGAATCTAAATTGGTTTCATGGCTCACCTCTCATATTCTAAGTTAAATCCTCTAGCTACGTCAATATTGTTGATGGTTGACCCATAGGAATAATAGTCCCAACAAATATTCCAAAGAGTCCAATTGACATTGAAGGTTGAAAACATAAGAAGATTGGCCTTATTAGTCAACGTTCCTTATGCTTTATGATGTCCTAAATTTTCTAGGAACTTAATACAAAATTTACACTTGTCATTTTGATAAAAACATTTGAATTTATAGTATCATCAAACTTATACTTTCATGCTAACTTGTAACCCCTTGGGGTTTGCAAACTAATGAACAATTATTGTTTAATGTATATTTTTGCTATGAATTGTGTTGCAACTTTTATTAATACAAAATTCTCTAATTATAATTGTTGTAGTGTGTTTGGTGCACGTATGTATGAAATCACACCAACTTAAGGGGTGTGGTTTACCCTGTTAAGCTATTGGTAACAGGCAGAAAAATAAGTGGATTAAAGCAAGTTATTGGAACAAGCTAGAATCAATAAGCATACTAGATAGAGAAAAAAGAACGCATATGTAAACTAAAACTAAATTAAAACTAAAAATAAATAAATAGAAGCTCTGAAAAGTCAAACAACAACAATAATGCAAACGGTGGCTCTAGGCCCCTCTTATTGAGTGCTGGTAGTAAGAAGAGCGAAACTTTACCCTCTTGCCAAAGGGCCCCTAGACAATGGTTCTAGGTCTCGATGCAAGGATTTTTTTATCCCAAGCTTGCCTCAGTGCAATATCCCTCTCTCTCTATTGCGTTGGACTGAACTTGTTGGATGGCCAACAATTGAGTCCCCTCTATCTTCAGCTCCAGGTCACACACTGCTGGTATTTCTTGGGAAATTCTGGCTAGCATAAAAATGTTATCACCAATTCTTCATCTCATGGTGGTCTTATATAGGATATTTTGAATCTTTCCTTCCCTCTCTTGGTACATGGAGGATAGTGACCCAAGAGATGGGTATGATTCCTTTGTGTGCTCCAAATATTCCATTGTGTGCTCACATAGTGTCTAAGGAGGCGTTGGTGGTTGTCCTTAGGCAGCTTCATATAAGGCAACACTTGTCCTTTGATTTGTGTCGTCCCAGATAGTGACATTTTGCCACTCTCAGGAATGCGCGCATATCGGGCAAAAAGGCATGTAGAAGGTGCTCTTCATGAAGGATTATGCGCGCAAATAGCATTTAGGACTAGTTCAAATTTGATTTTCCTCATACCTTAGAGATTTTTAAATAATTTCCAGATTCTGTAATGTCTTCCAGCCCTGTAAATCCTTTGGCCTCACATTAATTAATGTCATCTTCTACTGTACGATTTTCTAGTGTTAAAAGTTGCCCCCTAATGTGTGAGGTCTAGGAAGAACTGTATAGCCGAAATACATTATAGTTTCTTTTCTATATCGTGTATAGAGAGAGAAAGAGACCTATGTGAAGCCTCAGAATTGAAAACACCCTGCATCGTTTCCAAGAATGAAAATGGCCTAAGGGGTCCCTATAAGCAAATACAATTTACAATACATATACAATTTTTCAACGAGGCAGGCATGTCCCATGCTCGTGATGTTGTGGCTAGTTAAACAAAATTGACAGATATATGTTCTGTCTGTATCACTGATATGGTAGTGACATTGACGGTGGTTGACAACGACTACTGACGCCCTCAGGGGCATTTTTTCTTTGACAATAGGTGGAATGTGGTACCCATATGTGTAAAATAGGTATGGCATGTACCTGCGCATGGTACACATAGGTAATAGCTGGGACCTTCCCATGTAAGTATTGTTGACAGAGGCGCTTATGGAAGCACGGGTCTTCGACAGTTTTTATCATAGTGCAATGGTTGTAAGGTACGACACCATCTTGACATGAAAACTTTTGTTGTAGTCGAATGTTAGGAGGATCGATGACATCTATGGACAATGATGTCTCCCACAGTGCCACCCGAGGATGACCCTATGTATGGAGAGGGGTGATCCAAGGTACCGCTTCCTTTTTGGAATATAGGTGTTGAAGTCGACAAAAAGGTAGCCTCAACCGAACGAGGGATCGCCGATATGAGGGATCGAGGACCTGGATGTGATGGGTTTAACATAAGCATGTTAGCGAGGGGTGACTGAAAACGGATGATGGGGATTTAGTGGCCTGAGGTTGGAGCATACTTAAGTATCTTTGTGATAGTAGTCATAGTTATTTCTGAAGGGGAAATCCCCAGAGTCGGTAGGACTTCCAAGGCGGGTGTAAACCGGTTATGAATGTCATGATGGTTTGTGCGTGGGGGTGAAATACTTCGACCAAGGGTGCTCAGGGATTGCTGCCATGGGAGAAAAGAAGAAATGAGAGGGTGGAGGGATGAAGTGCACTGTTTGTGGTATTTTTACACTTACTAAAATAATAAAATAATGGGGTTTGGTTTGTAAAAAACATAGAGACAAGTACACCAAAACATAAAAGTGTTCGCTCACTGATGGTGTGAGGAAGGTGTTTTGCTGAGGGTGGGGATACCATTGGTTGGTATCATGTGTTGGGTTGATGAAGCGGATGTAAAAGTATCACAGATGGGATTATGTTGGTGGAGGTGTGGTGGGCCAAATGTGAGGCGCGGTGGTGTGCTCTTTATCTGCTTGTACAACCTGGTCGTCTGGGAAGGGGGTTTCAGCTTTTATGGTAAACGTGGCCTTATGCATGATGAATGGATGGGCATGAGGTGCTTCCCGGATTGAAATGGTATGGCCATGGCATCCCTTAAGTTGTGATATATGGTTTACTGTGGGTGATGGACGCCATGGAGCGGAGGCTCTACCGACCAACGCAGATGTTTGTCATGTGCTGGGTGAGGTGATGATAAATAGGGTCGAATATGAGGACCCTATGGTTTATTTTTTGTGGAGAAATGATGGTAGGATATGCAGAGTTTTCTGGGACTCTATCATGATGGGGGTAGAATGATACCTGCTCTGAAACTTTGAGGAGATAATGTTGTGGATGGTTTGCGAACTTTTCCTGCAAAAACAAATACCTCAAGTGAAATCATCTTCTTTATCAAATATTATTTAAAGTCATGGGCTCTAAAAAAGAAAATGAGAGAGGACATACCTGTCGGCTTTGAAAAATATTTTTCGAGAGTCCGAATGTGTGACATTGCTTCTTTTCATCATGGAGTGTTGATTGTGGCACAACTTACAGTTTGGAGAACGGACCTTATGATCACTCGTTATGGTCCTTCGAAGTTTTTGAAAAGGAGGATATATAGGTGGATATGGCCCTAATTCAATTCATTTGTACTTGTTGAGTTTTTGAGAGGTCAGAGGACTCTATGTAGCATTTCTTGCCGTTGCAGTCAGCAAGAGCACCAGGGACTAGCGATACTATGCCCAAATAACCTCCATGACGTCCTGTACTTTAATTTTTACATTTTGATGGTGCCAGGTTTCGTACATACTGGTTTTGTACAGATTATGGGTGACTTTTTCCCTAGATTGCACGGGCGATTTGGGCAAAGTTGCGCCCTCCCTGTGTACAGCTTCGGGGGACAACCGCGTGGAAGTGATCCATTCCCCTTTTTGGTGCGTGCTAAGAGTGTCTGTGCACAATACAAGCGTGCACTAAGCACACGTGTTTGAGGGACAGGCACGCAAAGCCGAGGCTAAAAAATATTTTTTATTTTTTTCCTACATTTTTGGTTTTTCTCTGTAGTTATGGGTACCTATTTTGATGGCAGGTTATTGTGGAGGGAGCGGGATTGGCCTGAGCTCCGTGTTGAGTTGGCTGCTGATGCTGGGGCACGCCATTAGATGGCGCTATGTGGTCTACTGAAGTTCGCGGAAAACGATCTTCTTCGGTCGCAAGACCGACTGCTATGGTACGTAATCCATCATTGGCACAGGAGGCACAACATGTTCGTATTGTGGGGGACACATTTGGTTATCCGTCCTAAGACTGATTTTTACTTTTTTACTGGGTTGTTGCCTCAGGGTGAGGCGCTGAGGTATCCACTCCCTTCTGGGAGATCGGACTTGGAGAGATTTAGGATACGCCACTGTGGTGGGGCGCCTCTTACAGAGGGATGAATCGACATTACATCATTTACAAATTTGGCAGAGCTATTTTCTCTGGTGGTGATTATACGACTGGCGGGGTCGGTTTCTCCGCATCGGGCATCAGGCCCGCAGGTTGGAGTTCTGCGTCAGCTGAGGTCCGATCATTTTTTCGATTTTTCCCGTCTCTGTTTTGATGGGATGGTGTTGCAACTGAACAAGGTCCAATGTGGATCTAAGTCATTTACGTACACCAATATCTTGTGCAGCATCACGTACGAGAGGGTCATGGAAAATTTTAGGGGCTAATATTCGTAGGTGGGTTAATTTTTCATGGTTTTTCCAAAAATAATATTTGGCAATTTCCATTTTTTTCTAAAAGTGATTCACCCAAATTTTATAGTATAAAATTATTTTATCCTAAGAATCGCCAAAATATTATATAGACTATATAAAATGATTAGAAATTTGGGTATCCTTAAGAAAATATCATAAAATAAATTTACAGATTGCATATTAGGGACTTATAAGATTCGCCAAGTTTTCTAAAGTTTAATATAAATTTCCGTCCTTAAAATTTTCCCTGGAGAGGGTAGTGCTGCTGAGGCTAGTAGTGGCGGTGCCTCCCGGGGGGCCACAGGAGCCTCATATGAGGATATGGGCCCCGGTGATGTTGCAAGGCGGTGGTGGCATGGTGGGGCGTTATTGGAATGCCACGACATAGTCCTAGTTTGAGGCCAACCCACAGATGTTTTCGCCATACCCGTATGTGGAAATGGACTTTCAGGGTGATCCAAACATGGGTCTCCATTATGGTTATGTTTGGGGGCCAGTAGGTAAATTTTGTATTTTTTCTGCACTTACTTGAGTATGTATGTACTTATGTGTTTTTCTAGTGATACTGACATCATTTTGGTTACTCGTGCAAATGTTGGCAAGGTGGGTCGCCCCGTGGCTCGGCTTGTGGGCCATGATCCTCCGCGATGACCTAGGGGTGGTTAGGGAGGAGGTGATGCAGGTGGACTAGGTGATGGTGCTGGTGGACCTGGTGGTGGTGATGGCCCTTCAGGGGAGGGCAGCAGCTCGGTTGCTGGAGAGATTGCAACCGAGCGAGCGCGTGCCAACGTGGCAGTGGCTCACGCAGATACAGTAGAGGCTCGTATTGTGGAACTAACAGCTTAGGTGTCAGTTCTTGAGGATTTCCAGGGTCGAGTGGACCACTTGACCCAGGGGATTCCTGCTCGGGGTTTCATGGATGACTTCGAGGAGGTCTGGTTAAAGACTGTGGTGGCTCATGAGAGGGACTATCGGACTGCTCTACGTCAGGTGGCAATCGTTGTTGCGACGAAAGCTCCAGTGGTAACACCGGGGGAGGTGGTGATTCCAGGTGCCCCTCCTACGAGGGCACCACCCTAGAGTATTTTTGTACACAAAGAAAGCACCCATTATGAGGATGCTTCCCTTATTTTTGAAGACTTTTGTATCTTTGGGATGGCAGCTGGGCCAGCGACACTATTTTTTGTACTCAGACATAAACATTGTGATATATATATGAGAGATATTTTTTGCAGCTCTACATGATGTATCACCTGTTTCGATTTATGTATGATGTTATGCTGATGGATATCTATATTTTTGGTTTTTTATGTATGATGGTTTATTCAAGATGCATTCTAGTTTAGGATATTGTTAGCTATGCGATCAGCTGTTTGGTTTTGACTCCTTGGTACATGTGTAAATTTTATATAGTCAAATTGTCTGCTTAATCTTTTGGCAAGAAAATATTTTCTAAACAGATGTGCATATCTTGTCTCAAATTCTTGGTTTAACTGTGACACTACTAACTCGAAATCGAGGTAGACATGCATATGGCGTATTCCCTGATGGAGTGCATCACACATAAGTCCGATGACGGCGTCATATTCTACTTGATTGTTTGTTGATGAACCGATGCACACACCGTTGGAGTAGAGTGACGATCGGTCAAGGTGGTAAATGACCTAGGCAGCTACGGCTAAATTTTGAGACCATCTTTATGCTCCATTAGCAAATACGAAATAGGGTTCATGTTGGTGATCCATGGTGATACTTTGAGCACATTTAAATAAGTCTTTTGGTCAAAAATTATGAGTGTTGTGGTTTTGTGTATGAAAACTCTAGGGAAGGGCCGTCTTGGCCCTTATGGGTAGAATTTCTTGAGGTAAAGGCCGTTGATGGGGTTGTTTAGGCAGGTCTTGTCTGGTTCCATCAAGATGTATGCTCCCTGTCAGAGGAAATGTTTAATGATTTAGGGTCCTTTAAACAAGGTTTCGAACTTTCCTGGCCCTAGGGCTTCTTTTGCGACATCATAGCAGAGGAATAATTCTCCCTTGGTGAATGAGTGAGGGGTGATGTGGCGGTCGAATGATGCTTTTTCCCTTTTCTTGTGGGCCTTGTTTTGTTGCAGCGACTGTCTTTGATTTTCGTCGACAAGCTCTAGTTGTACTAGGCGCTACTCTAGAGGCTGGGTATTATCAAGGAATTCAATGGCATCGTGCAAATTGGGAATCTTGCAGAAATCTATGCAAAAGCACAAGGTACCTTGGTCTTTTGCGACAGGAATGAAATGGAAATCCTGGGATGAGGGGACGGAAGCAATCGTATCACCAATATGTGTTGATACAAATCGTATATGGTGGATTGTGTCATCGGCGTTTGGCGGGGGAAGAATTTATATAATGGCATTATGTATGAGTGCAAGGTTGGGTTTCCCGCTAGGATGGTCGATTTCCGGTAGGTGGAAATTGTGCCTCCTACAGAGTGTTGAGCCCCAAAGATGTCCTTTCCCTCCACCAAATTTCACTTCATTTCCTTTGTCCCTTATCAATTACAGGCTTAAATGGTCAATAGGATTGATTAAAGTCACTTTATGAATGTATACAATGACTGACTTGTTATATTTTCATGGTTTTTTTGTTGTAGTAATTTTTGACTAGACTCAGCTACAGAATGCAGCCACTTTGTAGCCAGTCGCCTATTCCATAGCTATCTTCAAGTTCTCACATGTTACAAGTGTCACTACAAGGGAGAACGCATATGGTTGAATTCCAAAACACTCCCACATCATTTATTGCTCTCTACGAAGTCTGAGAAAGAAGCTACAGTTGGTTATGCATATGGAAGAGATCAAAGCCAAGAAGCAGATTCCTACCAAGACAGGGACTCTACAGATGTCTCCAAGAAAGTACGAGGCTTCCATAAGGGCTCTAATTTGATTTTGATTGAAAAAGACACTTGTTCCTGTTTCTTCTGAAGGTTAGTTATGTATTTCTTTTATAATAATGACTTGGAAGACCGAGAGACAGCTAGATAGATTGATGTTTTGTTGCTAGATCTCAAAAGACCGTAATACTATGTTTTTGAAATAATTTTCCTTTAATGAAAGAAGTACCACTTTATTGCAAGCTCTGAGGAAATCTTGAGGATATTTGTATGCTAATCCAGTGGTATAGGGCCCCTACTGCACGAGAAGCTCTGTGCACATTTTTTAGATAAGTAACTTTAGCCTTGTTGCATTCCTAGCTTAAGCAATTTTCTGAACTTTGTGTTTTATACTCACTTACATTGGATGCTATAGCCAGTCTTATTCTTACGAATTGTTCCAAAATATCACTAACATTGAATGAGATATAACTGTAGTATTCTAGGAATTAGTTTCATTTTTCTGAACTTTATGTTTTTGTGCTCAATTACATCAATTGTTACAGCTAGTCTTGTTCTTACGAATTATTCCAAAATATCACTAACACTGAATGAGACTTAGCTGTGGTGTTTTAGAGCTTAGTTGTGTTTTTTGAACTTTATGGTTTTATGCTCATTTACATCACATGTTACATCCAGTCTTGTTCTATGAATTGTTCCAAAATACCACTAACACCGAATGAGACAGAGCTGTAATATTTCAGTGATTAGTTGCATTTTAGTTTAGTTGTAATACTCCAGAGGTTAAATGGCACTCTAGTTCAATTCTGTTCACTGTATTTCAAGTTTGAATGATTGCATTCTAGTTCATTTTTATCCATTATATTTTTAGTTTTATTAGTCAGTTGTATTCTAGTTGTTAAGTTAGACTTGATGGCCTTCATTATTTAGAAAATCACTCCTGTTCTTAATTTCTACTAATACATCATCATCATAGGAACAAGAATTGGTAATTTCATTTTGGAGTCTTGACTGTTCTGCAACTTCTCATAATTTCACAAACTTCCTCTTTTCCAAATCTATTCCAAAAGATTTCTAATTCTTGAATGAGGTTTAACAGTGATATTTTGAGTTGTGGAGTTCATGCTATGAGATATTTTTCTTGTTAAAGTATTGCATTGTTTTTCTTTGTTTTAGTGTGACCAACAACTTCTCTTTACCAACACTTAGTTCTTTTCCTCTTAGAATAAAAACACAAAATCAAAAACATTGGAAAAACACTAGACACAACATAGTGAGAAACAGATACCTAGGAACATATAGTGCACTTCACTTCAACAGTTTACTAGCCTTGGTTGAAAATTTATGACATCAATTTAGGAACACTAAGTTGAGCAGACATTTTGGCGCCATTTTTGGGGAAGTGTAACTAGGTAGCCTTGTTTCTTACCTCCCAAAAACAATGACATGCGTAGAGAAAGATACTCAAGGGGTAGATTCATAATAAGCAGAAGCTTGATTCCTAGAACACCACTTGTTTCACCAAGACCAAAAGCCAACACACCTCCAACTCAAACCCACATTCCATCCTTTACTAATCCTAGACTTCCAGAGAACTTAGGATCAGATATTCCATTAGAAAGACCTTCCACTCTATCCACTGAACTTGTCTTAGAAGAAGATCCTAAGACCCATGTTGGGGACATAAACTTTTCAACTTCCACAGAAGAATCAACTATGGTAGAAGAAGGGGGAGGAGGAGTTTTTAATGGAGAACACACACTATTTGGAGGGGGTAGAGGTAGAGGTAGAGGAAAATGAGGTAGAGGTGCAGAAGGAGAAGGAGGCAGAGGAAGAGGTAGAAGATAAATGGGAAGCTCTTTTGGGTTTCCTATAGTAGATGAAGAAACCAATGCAACTATGAAAAAAATTTCACCCTCTGTCCTTCCAAACTTTTATGGACTCAAAACTGAAGACCCTGAAACCTTCCTATTTGAATTTGAAGTCCTATGTAGAACCTATGACTACTTACAAGATGCTCAAAAACATAAACTATTCCCTTCAACATTGAAAGGAGCAGCATTAAAATGGTTTATGAGTTTGATCAACAGTTCTATTGGGACATGGGAAGACATGAAACAAGCATTTCTAGAGAGGTATTTGGATTACTGTATGCTAGTAAACCATAAGGAGGAAGTGTTTAAAATGTTACAAAAAGAGGATGAAAATTTGGAAGATTTGTTGGAGAGGTTTAACTATAACATCAAGAGGGAAAAAATGGAAAACTTAGATCAAGACACTTTGAAAGCTCTCTTATTGAAGACAATTAGGGATGAATGGTTAGATATCCTTAACATGATGGGAAAAGGGGATATATCTCAGCTCACATTACCTGAAATAGCTGAATTATGTATCAACCTTTCAAGAGGAAAATCTGAAACTGTAAAAGGACCAAGAGACCCTGCTCTTGCAAGGGCAAGTAAATCTGCTTCTGGGACAATAAGTAGGGCAAAAATAGGACATATGCTTGATGAATTCAAATCTGATATTTTGGGGAGTCTTAGTGAACAAATAGACACCCTTAAGTTACAAAACAAGTAGAAAACTGAATCTAATGCCTTAGCAATGTTTTGTCCCAAATGTAGAAAGAAGCATGCCTTGAGAGAATTCCCTTTGGATGCAAAAGTAGTAGAGACCTGTGTAATTTGTTCAGAAAAGCATGAGACCAAGAGTTTTCCTTCACTTCCTGGTCTTAAAGTTGTCTTTCAAGAAGAAACCTCTACAAATTCCACAGAATCTCTCAATTTTGTCTCTAGAAGGTCGTGGCAAGGACCTCAAACATAAGGATTCCATGATCAGATGTATAATCAACCCCCACCAAATTGGAATTCTTGGCAGCAACCTTGTCCCCAATTCCAAAATCAATCTCAAACTTGGGCGCAAGGAGCACAAAATCCCTATGGAAGATACTCTCAGTACTATCAATATCCACCATATCCACATTTCCCTCCTCAACAGAATTTTCAAAAAAATCCTCAACAAAATCCTCAAAATCCACCACTTCCATTACCATTTCCTCAGAAAACAAATCAGTTGCCTACCCAACCCATACCAAACCCCAACAATAAAAATCCTCATAATACATACATGATAGAAGGCCAACAGTTTCCAACTTATTTGATTACTCATTTAGACCTTAGTGATGTTTAACTTAGGTCTGGTAGAATACTTGAAAAGAAGAAAACTTTTGTAATCATACAAGAGCAAAACAACTCTGAGGAAGATTCTCTATTGGTGAATAAAATTCTTGAAGAGAACACACCTTTCCAAGACCTAAACATTGAAAAATCAAAACAAAAAGAACCAATAATTTCAACTCCTATATTAGAACAGCCATCAACATCCACTTCTACACCTCCCTTTCCAAAAAGATTACAAATTGATAGAGGTGTATAAAAACAAATTATGGTGCATAATTATGATTTCCTAGATGAGCTGAGAAATGTTTGTATTAATATCCCATTATTGCAAGCTATCAAGGAAATTCCAATCTTAGCAAGGACAATAAATGAGTTGAGCATGAAGAAAACAGGAAAAAGAATAAGAGAGACAAAAAAAATTCAACTGGCAGGAAAAATAGCAGATATCATGATGGGTAAGATTGCTATTCCAAAGTATCTAGACCCAGGAAATCCAGTTGTCAAAATACACATCAATGGAACTGAGATCCAAAACACACTTATTGATTTAGGAGAAACAATCAATATCATGAGTAGACAAATCATGGATAAACTGAAACTTCCTAATCTTCTTTTTACACCCACATTATTACAATTAGCAGACAGATCTGTGATTAAACCTGATGGGGTAATAGAATACATTTCAGTGTCCCTAGATTCTTGGGAGTATCCTGTGGATTTTATGGTCCTAACTCCTAAGAGCAATCTAGGAGGGCATCCTATTATATTAGGAAGACCTTGGTTAGCTATAGCTGATGCTTTCATTAGTTGTAGATCCGGTGATATGTACATCTCTAATGGTAGTTCAACCAAGAAATTTACCTTGTATCCTCCAGCAAAAACGATTACAGAATTAGATGATACTCAATGGATAGAGGATGAAGAAGACTTACAACCTCTCTTCACAATTTCATAAATTAGTGAAGATAGCCATATTTTGAATACCCTAGAAAACTTTGAATCCTCTTCAGAATATAAACATGAACAATTTCAAGAAGAATCCAACATTGAGTTTTTATCATCAAGACAGATGTCTCTCTATTCCATGGATAAATTTGGCAGCTCTAAAATTGAGATATTTCCAGGCAAAACGTTAAACATAAACAAGAACCTAGAGAAATATCAACAAGAAGAGCTAGTCAAGATATTACAGAGACATTCTTCTGCATATGCATGGGAGCACACTGATATGAAAGGGATAAGCCCCAAGACTTGCACTCATCACATCTAGATAGAGAGAAAATTAAGAGAAACAATTAGAAAGCCCCAGACGGATATGAATCCCTGGGAACCTGGGAGGTTAAAGAAGAATTGCACCATAATGTCAACCTCATCCATCCCATTAGATAGCCGTGGTTTCTCCCCCCCCCTAGTAATTGTACAAAAAAGAAAATGGTAAATGGAGGTGTATTGACTATCAGGAATTAAACAAAGCTACTCTTAAAGATCATTTTCCCCTACCTTTCATAGATCAGGTGTTAGATACATTAGCTGGAAAAAAGTACTTCTCATTTTTAGATGGGTTTAGTGGTTATAACCAAATTAAAGTAGCACTTGAAGATCAAGACAAAACCACATTTACCTGTCCTTGGGGTACCTATGCTTACCGAGTATTGCCATTTGGATTATGCAATGCACCTGCAACATTTCAAAGGGCAGTACTAGGAATTTTTTCAGATCTAATACATGATTGTGTAGAGGTATATATGGATGATTTGACAGTTTATGGAAACACATTTGAAGAAGCTTTAGTAAACTTGGAAAAAGTTTTAAAGAGATGTAAACAAGCAAATCTTTCACTAAGTCATGAGAAGTGTTTTATGATGTTTATTGAAGGAATTGTTTTGGGACATCACATTTCAGGGGATGGGATTAGAGTTGATGAGTCAAAATTTGAAGTCATCTCTAACTTATCTATTCCAAGTTGTCAAAAAGATGTTAGGATTTTTCTCTTATTTACAGGATATTATCGAAGGTTTATAGAAAACTTCACCAAAATAGCATCTCCACTTTTCAAATTACTTACCAAGGACTGTGAATTCAAGTGGAATCTTGATTGCCAGTTAGCCTTTGAAACCCTGAAAACAAAAATCTCTGAAGCACCTATTTTAAGGGGACCTAACTGTAAGTTACCTTTTCATATTTCAATAGATGCCTCAGATACAGCTTTAGGAGCAGTATTGGGACAAAAAGACCTGATTCCTTATGCCATCTACTATACAAGTAAAAATTTGACTCCTTCAGAGTTAAATTATACTGTAACTGAAAAAGAGTTTTTAGTTGTTGTTCCTACCATAAACAAATTCAGACACTATATAACAGGCTATGAAACTTTTGTTCACACAGATCACTCTGCAATTAGATATATAATGAACAAATCAATTACTAATGGCAGAGTCATAAGATGATTATTGCTTTTACAAGAATTCAACATTACCATTCTAGATAGGCCTGGAAAACAAAACATAGTAGCTGATTTCCTATCTAGACTCCAAAACATCAAAGATAACACTCCAGTTGAAGATCAATTCCCTGATGAATATCTTTTTGCAATTTCTACTCAGACTCCTTGGTTTGCTGACATTGCTAATTATTTAGTTTCAGGGAAATTTCCTTCAATAATGAATGCAAGAGACAAAAGAAAGATCATTTATGACAATGCAAAATATTCATGGGTTTCTAATGAGTTATACAAAACAGGTCCAGATTTTATCATTAGGAGATGTGTTCGGGAAGATGAGATGCCTGAGATCCTCAAGGCATGTCATGATGAACCTTGTGGCGGACACTTTGCTGATAAAAGGATAGCTTATAAGGTCCTTCATTTAGGATACTATTGGCCATCCATTTTTAAAGATGCTAAAGAGTATGTCAAAAGGTGTGACAGTTGCCAAAGGGTAGGGAAACCTTCTCCTTCAGGTGAGATGCCATTGCAACCTCGGGTACATATTGAACCTTTTGAGAAATTGGCTTTAGATTTTGTAGGACCTATTAGTCCTCCATCAAGACAAAAGAAATATATATTAGTTTGCATTGATTATGTTACCAAATGGGTAGAGGCCAAGCCATTACTTTCTACTACTGAAGCATCTGTAGTTAATTTTCTTTTTGAGGATATTTTTACTCGTTTTGGTGTCCCAAGGGAAATTGTTACAGATCAAGGAGCTCAATTCACATCAAGGCTAGTGGAACAAATGATGGAGAGGTACAAAATTAGACACATAAAATCTATTCCCTATCATCCACAAGCAAATGGTCAAGTGGAATCTACCAATAAATTCATTGAAGGAATCCTAACAACCACTGTTCATTTACATAGAAGAGATTGGGCAGATAGGCTTCCTGAAGCCTTGTGGGCCTATAGAACTACATGGAGAAGCACAATAGGTCATACTCCCTACGAAATTGTTTATGGAAAACAAGTTTTGTTTCCCATAGAGTTTCAGATTCAAACTTTTAAAATGGCAGTTCAGCTAGGACTTGATCTAACAGAGGCACAAAAGCACAGATTGGAGCAGATTAATGAATTGGATGAGATCAGACAGGATGCAGTCCAGAAAACAAGTATAGTCCAACAGCAAAGGACTAGATGGCATGATAAGTACATCAAGGAAAAGAAGTTCAAAGAAGGTGACTGGGCTCTCTTGTTTGATTCAAAGTTCAAATATTTTCAAGGTAAATTCCAAACACATTGGCTTGGGCCATATGAAATTATGAGAATTTTTGACAACAGAGCAATAAAAATCAAGACAATAGATGAAGAGAAGGTCACTTTTCTTGTAAATGGTCATATATTAAAGCTATATCATAAGCCACTTTCAAGAGAAGAATTTGTCAAGAGATTCTAGGAAAACAGTAATGTGAAGTTAATGAAGAAGATTTTTTATTCTTCATCAACTTAGTTGAATTTTCTGAATTCAAATGAAAAAAAAAAAGTATAAACATGAAAACTAATCACTAATTAGCATGTTTATACAGAAAAGATAAAGTGAAAATCAGAATCCTTCTGACACTTTAGCTTTTCAAATTTGCTCTTTTTCTGCAATTAGCTATCACAAAATCATAAGTATCACTCCATCATGTCTCCATTCATTCATATTTCATTCACTCCATTCATCCATATTTCATTCACTCCATTCATCCATACTTCATTCACTCCATTTCATGGTCCATTTCATTTCCATCTCAGAGTTCTAAATTTGATCTCTTTCTGCAGATTGAGTATTACAAATCACGAGTTGCAAACCACTTTTTATGGTTCATTCCACTTCACAATTGTGATTCATTTCATTCCATTACATTTCACTTCACTACCTGAGCCATTCCACCATATTTCATGATCCATTTCATACAACATTCCATTCCATGTTTCAAAGCTCCTACAGGTACATTCTGCAGCCAGTCAGACATTCTGCAGCCAGCTAGACATTCTGCAGCCAGATATCCTGAAGGCAATTATCCAGCAACACTTGTTCAACAGCAAATTGACCCTGCACACCTATGTCAACAAGAAAAATCAAAGGAATTATGAAGACTAAAGAATCAATGATTTTCAAAGGAGGACAAAGCATATCAAAACCACAAAAATTAAATGAAAGGCAAAGGTAAAGTTGTAAAATTCTTATGATGACAGAACATGAAAGTTATAGTATAGTTAAGTCATGTATGATTCAAAACTTTCTTTTAATTATTCGTGTTGATCATGCCTATTAAAACCTATCATAAAAACTTTGGACAAAATCCCCTCCACTCCGCCATATCAAATCATCATTTAAAACTTAACGGTTAAGTACTGAAGTGACCTAATCAATCACGTCACTAGGCCGAAGTATTCAGTGATGATTTTGAATTTCTCACGAAATATTTCCGCGGTATTTTCTCCCATGATGGCTCTCAAACTCATTAATTCATGTAAATCACCCTCACTACATTTCACTCATTCTATAACCTCTTCATATCATCCTTCCGTAGCTAATTCCTACAGCATAAACAGAGAAAACACCTTTAGGGTAAAAACAACTCTTCAACAGCCATTTTCACCATGGATAGAAGAGCAGTAAATTGAAGGTTAAGAAGAGAAGCCATGGGTCTCCTAGTGAGGTCCGAACCAGTCGAAAACAAATACTTGGAGGGTTACCCACAAATTAGAGAAATGCTACAGCAAGTCGGGTGGTTACAATTTTTGGAAAAATTCAATGGTTTTCATAAAGAGGTAACTAAAACATTTGCATGGTCCTTCAATGGAGCAGAAGTCGAAATAGGAGATGTTAAATTCACTATTACAGAAGCTTTCATTGCAGAAGCAGTGGAATTACCCAGGCAAGGAGAACGATGGTTCAAAAATAGGGAATTTCATAATGAGGCATGGAGGCAAATGCTTAAAACACCAGGTATGGATGTTTCCATTTTTAAGAAGGGCATTCCTAGCTCAGCACTGAAGAATAAATGGCGGAATATGTTGCTCATTTTGCAAAATTTTATAACTTGTGAGGGAAGGTTTGGTACCTTATATATTTATCATATTCGGCTAATGATGCATTTCTTAGATGAAGAAATCAATTTACCATTTTTCCTACTTCATAGTCTGAAGAGAATGGCCTCTAATGTTCAAAAGAGGATTCAATTCCTGGAAACCACTTTGTACCACCACGGCCTAGTTAAAATCTTGATTGAACATCATTTGAGAAAGGTGGAAGACAATTGGGATGAGTTTCTAGTGAGGAATCACTTTGAAGAACCCAAGGAATCTCCATCTGAAGGAAAACTTACAAGAAGAAGCAGGAGAAGGAAAATTTCCAAAGCTGTTGAAACTAAAACTGGTAAGTCCATACAAGAGGACAGTGAGAAGATAATTTCTGAGACATTGACTGAAATTAAGAAACAGCTTAAAAAGGAGAAGATGATAAAAAGGTATACCAAGGAGAGAGGTGAAGGACCATCTCAACCAAGAAGAAGCCACAGGCTTAGAGGTATATTGAAGAAAACAGGGGTTAGAAAAACGAGAATTATAAACATTGAGGATGAAGAGACACCAACTGCTAGATCACCTGAGTACCAGTACGAGGAGGACCTTGATGAAGGAGCTCCGGAGATAGACCCAGCACAACAACAAATTTATAATTATGTTGAGACATTAGAGAAGAGAGCCTCGGAAAGTAGAGACAGAACTCCTAGCCCACCAGAATCTGTAATTGATATGCTAAGAAGAGATAAATATGAGTTAGAAGTACTCAATAGGCATATCAAGAATGAGAATGACATTTTAAGGGAGAAGGTTAAGCTGAAAAGTGATATGAATACAACTCTCTCTCTACAAATGGAAAAATTGTACAAGGCTAGTGAGAAATTGAAGAAGAAAAACAAAAAGTTGAGCAGGGCACTTATAAATTTGAGATTCAAGTTGGTCATAAAGAAGCCAAGGAGGCCATTGACTATCAGGAAAAGCAGAAGAAGGAGCCTATATTTCCTAGCAGAAGTCTCAGAATATATGAGTTGATTGCATGAGGACATGCAAAAACTTTGCAGTGGGGGTATGTTGAGCCCCAAAAATGTCCTTTCCCTCCACCAAATTTCACTTCATTTCCTTTGTCCCTTATCAATTACATGCTTAAATGGTCAATAGGATTGATTAAAGTCACTTTATGAATGTATACAATGACTCACTTGTTATATTTTCATGGTTTTGTTGTTGTAGTAATTTTTTACTAGACTCAGCTACAGAATGCAGCCATTCTGTAGCTAGTCGCCTATTCCGCAGCTATCTTCATGTTCTCATAGGTTACAGGTGTCACTACAAGGGAAAATGCATACGGTTGAATTCCACAACACTTCCACATCATTTATTGCTCTCTATGAAGTCTGAGAAAGAAGCTACAGGTGGTTATGCACGTGGAAGAGATCAAAGCCAAGAAGCAGATTCCTACCAGGACAGGGACTCTACAGATGTCTCCAATAAAGTACGAGGCTTCCATAAGAGTTCTAATTTGATTTTGATTGAAAAATACACTTGTTCCTGTTTCTTCTCAAGGTTAGTTATGTATTTATTTTATAAGAATGACTCGGAAGACCGAGAAACAGCTAGCTAGATTGATGTTTTGTTGCTATATCTCAAAAGACCATAATACTCTGTTTTTGAAATACTTTTCCTTTAATGAAAGAAGTACCACTTTATTGCAAGATCTAAGGAAATCTTGAGGAGATTTGTATGCTAATCCGGTGGTAGAGGGCCCCTACTACCTGAGAAGCTCTGTGCACATTGTTTAGATAAGTAACTTTAGCCTTGTTGCATTCCTAGCTTAAGAAATTTTCTGAACTTTGTGTTTTATACTCACTTACATTGGATGCTACAGCCAGTCTTATTCTTACGAATTGTTCCAAAATATCACTAACATTGAATGAGATATAACTGTAGTATTCTAGGAATTAGTTTCATTTTTCTGAACTTTACGTTTTTGTGCTCAATTACATCAATTGTTACAGCTAGTCTTGTTCTTATGAATTATTCCAAAATATCACTAACACTGAATGAGACTTAGCTGTGGTGTTTTAGAGCTTAGTTGCGTTTTTTGAACTTTATGTTTTTATGCTCATTTACATCACATGTTATAGCTAGTCTTGTTCTATGAATTGTTCCAAAATACCACTAACACCGAATGAGACAGAGCTGTAATATTTCAGTGATTAGTTGCATTTTAGTTTGGTTGTAATACTCTGAAGGTTAAATGGCACTCTAGTTCAATTTTGTTCACTCTATTTCAAGTTTGAATGATTGCATTCTAGTTCAGTTTTATCCATTGTATTTTTAGTTTTATTAGTCCGTTGTATTCTAGTTGTTAAGTTAGACTTGATGGCCTTCATTATTTACAAAACCACTCCTATTCTTAATTTCTACTAATACATCATCATCATAGGAACAAGAATTGGTAATGTCATTTTGAAGTCTTGACTGTTCTGCAACTTCTCATAATTTCACAAACTGCCTCTTTTCCAAAGCTATTCCAAAATATTTCTAATTCTTGAATGAGGTTTAACAGTGATATTTTGAGTTGTGGAGTTCATGCTATGAGATATTTTTCTTGTTAAAGTATTGCATTTTCTTAAGTGCCATACACAGTTTAGAATAGGTTTTTCTCTGTTTTAGTGTGACCAAAAACTTCTCTTTACCAACACTTAGTTCTTTTCCTCTTAGAATAAAAACACAAAATCAAAAACATTGGAAAAACACTAGACACAACGTAGTGAGAAATAGATACCTAGGCACATATAGTGCACTTCACTTCAACAGTTTACTAGCCCTGGTTGACAATTTATGACATCAATTTAGGAACACTAAGTTGAGCAGACACAGAGGTGCCTGGATGTTTACATTAGCAGGCATAACTCTGGTGTATGATTTTGGCCAGTGCAAATGATGCACGGTATCACTGATCCAACGGAGTAGATAGTGTGAGATTCTACACTACTCGTTGTTCCTGATGTGGATGCTTGGAAAGGGTCTGGCGTAGAAGATGTTACCTTCTGCTTCCATTTCCATATTGTTGCCTTGGGTTTTTCTTCCTCTTTGGTGGAGTGTAGACTCAACATAGCTCTTGCCTCTCTCAGCTTGGGGAGGTGCACACATTTAATCATATGCTGAAAGTGTGAACAAATCTAGCAATAGGTACGCGTGATCTTCTCTTGATTCGAGAGAAGTTTTTGAGGGAGAGAAGAGACTATGCAGAGACTATTTGCAAGGGGCTTCAGTTCTATGCATTATTTGACTCGGTGGTAATTTAGATCACATACTCTGCATGTTATCCTAGGCTTAGCCAGGTGTTATGCTTCGTTGGTGTGTGGTCTTAATTTTTCTATCGCGCCATTGTGGAGGCGGGGATGTTGATCCAATGATGTATCTTTTATGCCATTCTTGAAGGTCATCCTCTCTCTTATCTATGGTATTATTCATGTCGATGGTGGGACACATTTGCGAGGACTATGTACAGTGCCACTCATAATTATTGCCCTGATATATAAGGTAGAATATCCTTGATATGAAGATTCCATCGAGCTCAATTTGAGGTATGATGGGGAACCAGCGCCGTAATGCAACTAAATCAGGCCAATGGATGACCGCATGATCTGTTGTTTTGCATATCGTGCATGTTGGTCATCTCTATGGAGGATGGTTAGGGGTAACTAGGGGTTCCTTGATCAGTAGCTCTTCAACAGATAAGAACATGATGGATCTGCTCGTCACATCTTCTTGGGTTGTGGAGCTGTCCGTGGACTCCACATCCATGTCATCTTCTTGGGAGAGGCGGACTATAGCAGAGCGCAGGCTATCGAGGGCTAGCCGGAACTAGGGGATGTAGAGACAATTATCCAAAAGGTGATTGTCGGTGCATAATGGACATGTGAAATGTGTTGCCCGCAATTCAACGTAGTACACCCTTTCTATTGGATACCATCTGTGGATGAGTTCCAGGGTTGTGCACTCTTTGAGGAATTGACCATGTTCATCTTATAGCGTGCACTGTATAATGGGCATGCCTAGGAGTCTTTCTAGAGCTCTCTGTTCTTCCTGCAGGTATAGGATGGTATGAGGTTTAGTTCTGGATACCTGGGTGGAGGGATCCTCTTGATAGGATCGCTCGATGGCATGTAAGGCATCCCTATATTGCGGGATCTTGGGGAAATGGTGGGTATAATTCCCGTAGTTGCTGTAGAGAGCACATGCGTGATTGCTACGCAGTGCTTTTCCTTTACCTTTGGTGGTAGGTTCCTTTTTACAGGAACGTGGCCTCGCGATGTTCGTCTCAGAGCGAAGGAGTGGTTTTAATTCATCCAGCTCTGGACAGATATGGGTAGGGTGACCGATTACGTCACATATGGCAGAGACTGGTGATTCCCGTTGAATGGTGGGGGTCACCATCTTCTTTCCTCTCTTCTCGATTGTCTTAGCCGTCATCACTGATTTTGAAATGGGAATTTCCTTTGTAGGGGTGGTTTCAACCATTTCTTGGATGAGTGGGGCCTCCTCGGGACTAAGGGGCTTCAATCCAGTGACAATAACTTGTGTGGCTCTTATTCTTGCAGGGGGAACTAGGTAGCAAACTGGGAGTGCCAACGATATTTTGGGTAATACTAGTGTTGCCAAAACCTATTGGGAGACGAAACCAGCTAGTGGGTAGAGGAAAGGGGTTTTGGAGGCGGCATAGGCTAGAGAGGTTGTTGTGGCCGATGACTCGGTGTCATTACTTCTTGTGTCCATGTCCTAACTAGCTTTGGTGCTTGATGTGGACATCATGCACACCGGATCCCCTGTGACATCAGACGATGACTCAGGGATTATGGGAGGATCTCCTAGGAATGACCCTAGAACATACGATGGTTTTAATTGGCTAGGGCCATATTCTTGGTACCGTGAGAGAGAATCCAAGACTATATCTACATAGGGTAGAATTACATCAATTTTTATTAAGGGTTGCTTCTCACTATGTGTCAGTTGGTCTACAGTAATGATGCAGTCCTCGTGGAGGAACATCATGATGCAGAAGACAGAGGAGGCTATGGTAGAAATGGCGTACATATAACTCTGCCCAAGGAGTATACTATAGTCCAATTGAGCATCCAAGACTTCAATTTCTATGTGGACCATCTTTCCGGCTAAGCAGACCAGGACATTTTGGTAGAGGTCGACAAGGGTCAAAGGATGATCTTCATATGCTTGAAGCGTGATGAATGAGGGTTTTAGTTCAGGAGAACCTAACTTCTGCCAAACATTTTTTGACATGATGCATGTGGATGCACCCTCATATATGACACATCAGTGGATAGTGATATTTTGCACCAACACTTGTATCTGTAAGTTGACAATGGAAGGAAGTTGAGGGGTGGCTTTATCTAAGTCAAAAGCCATTAGGCGAGTATCAGCAAGGTCGATAGCACCTAATGTGGAAATAAGGGTTTTTCGTTGTTTTGGGCATGACTGCAATACTTCCAAAGCTAACATAGGAGCAGGAGATTGTGGTAAATTTTCCATGATACTATAATTATGGGCCACTTTGGAGCATTTTCCTACTCTCCTATTAGGTCCCTTTTCCATTTTAGGGAATGGTTCTATAGGAATCTTTGAAATGGTCAAAGGTGCAATCAGTACACTGGTACTTTCCCCTGACGTATTGGTGTCTGGTGGGGTGTCGCAATTTCGATTCCGTGTTTGGAAAAACATATCTTCTCCAGTCATGTAGATTTCATGGTTGTTTTTCCCAGCATCATATATATTTTTCTGGTGAGTGCTTACCATCCCTTGATTGGGGAAAGGTTATTGCATCATGGTTGGTTTCTAGGAATATCCTCCTTATCCTCAGTTACTCTATAGCTTCTTCAGCTCAGGTAGATTGGTACAATGGTGAGTACAGTGACTTTACTCACCACATATCGAACAAGAAAGGTTTGTTCAAAGAGGTGACCTTTTTCTCTGCCATTGGGCATTGCTTGGCTCCTGGTTCTTATTCTGGTTGGAGTTGCCTCCAGCCTGGGATCGTGGTGGGCGCTGCTAGTTGTTGCCCCCCTGTCCAGGGTTCCCTTTTGGCTTGTTTTTGTATTTTTTCTTCACCACGTTAGGAGGGAATTTCTCCTGATTATATTGGTGTGGTTGGTTTTGGGATGGCTGTAGAGTTCACCTGTGCATTGTTTTGCATAAGTGGGTAGCGTGTTGGGGACTGAGCATAACGCAGTCCCTGGTTTGCACCTGACTGTTGGAGGGGATTTTTTCTGTCAGTGTTTCTTTCTGCATATTTATTCCCCTAAGTCGAAGGATAAGGTCCTCCCTGGTGATACGTTGGCGCCCTATTGGTAAAATTTTGCTGAGGCATATGATGAATTTGAAAACCGGGTTGAGGCACGTTCTAGGTAGAACTGTATGTGTAACTGGGGTTTTGACTTCCGCTGCCTAGGTAACCTTGGGTCAATGACCCAATTAGTCTGTCTGGAGAGTTTGACGCGCCTGGAAATTCTTGATAAGTTTGTAGGCGTGGGATGTTAGGAAGGATGTTATAAATTTATCCTGATTGCATATAAATCATCTCAATCTTTTGGGCTTTGTTTATGGCATCCTCTTTGGATGTGGGATTCTGCTGCACCACATCCTTTGAAATCTCTGCCATAAGAGTTTTCAAGAACAAATCTAAGAGAACCCAATCAATGAGCTTAGCTTACATAAACTGTGACTCTGCCTCCATTCGTGGAGATGGTCCGAGATGTGGATGGCGGGGGTTTTTCTAAAATGAGTCAGTAATTCCATTATAGAATCATGGTGAATGGGTAACTAAAAATATGTTATGAACAAGGTAGCGAGGGAACTAAAGGTTCCATGTGAAGCTAAGGGTTACTCCACGTACCACTTCGTGGCTACTCCTATAAGAGTGCATTGAAATAATCTCAATTGAATAGTGTTGTCAATGATACTATTCGATGAGCACCACATGTGAAAGGTCATGACATGATTACTGGGACCTTCCACTTGCTTGCCTTCAAATTTTGGTATATCGAAAAGGAGCTTCATGGGCATGAGAGGCCATGTAGGATCGTGTGTGATGGGGTCATTCGCCACCTTGGTTAAATTGGGCAGATTCAATGAATCTAAGAAAGGTGAATGGGAGGTTGACGCCATGGTAATGTGTGAAGACACAAAGTTCTGGTTAGAACGAGCGTTAGTCTACGACATACCCTACTGTGTATTCATCTGGCTTCCCAAATGGGACGCACTGCTCTGCCCCCTAGGGGTCACGGGAGGAGACATACCCTACTGTGTATTCATCTGGCTTCCCGAATGGGATGCACTGCTCTGCCCCCTAGGGGTCGCAGGAGGAGTGGTGTGTGGTGTGGTGTTGGGAGACTGACTAGGGTTCCCAACTATGGCTCCCCTAATAAAGGACGAACCAATAATGGTGGCAATGTTCTGTATTTGATGCCTAAATTGCAAAGGACCTGGAAACCCTCCTGGTAATGGGGGGAGGTCCAAAAGACGCTTGGATTGACGAGGTTCTGTTGGGACCTTTCAAGTTTCACCCAGGT
This sequence comes from Pinus albicaulis, assembly GCA_034641835.2. NCBI lineage: Eukaryota > Viridiplantae > Streptophyta > Pinopsida > Pinales > Pinaceae > Pinus > Pinus albicaulis. The sequence goes on from CM076577.1 coordinate 420,624,720, forward strand.
TTGGTTTTGGAAATTTTTGAGAGGATAGAATCTATGATCAATGAAAAATTCTTGTCACATACATAAAACAAAGAAAAAAATAAAATAATTTTCTCTTTAAATTAATCTATGTGATCAAGCAATCAAAAAAAGTGGTTTTTGTTCGTTTGCATATGATACTCAAAATCCTAGAAGACCTATGTGTCCTCACACTCTTAAAATTAACTAGGCCTTGAGAAGATTTCTAGCGAGTGCTGGCACAACATCCCATAAGAGCTGGCGATGCCCCCAGTCAGCCGAAGAGAATCCTCCAAGGTAAGGGTAGAGGGTCTGGTGCTTGCATGCACCGTCACTTCTAGGGAAAAGGCTACCCTAGTTTTTGGCCACTAAGAACCACCATCCCACGTTAGCGTTCGATTCTAGGGCTTCTTGATAGTCAGCTGACAGTATCGAGTATCAGTTGGGTTAGGTAGCCCCAACTGATACCGCACGCACTGTGCCTAAGCCTAACCCCGTCTGAAACGAGTCTCTGCCGCGCTCAGGTTTTCTTTGCCATGGGCTAATAGGTGGATTTGAAGCTCCGTAAATACGCAACTTCTATGTTTCAATATGAAGTATGATCAAGGCAGCTTATTGAGCACTGGTAGTAAGAAGAGTGAAACTTTACCCTCTTGCCAAAACGCCCCTAGACAATGGTTCTAGGTCCCGATGCAAGGATGTGTTTATCCCAAGCTTGCCTCAGTACAGTCTCCCTCTCTCTCTACTGTGTTGGATTGAACTTGTTGGATGACCAACAATTGATTCCCCTCTATCTTTAGTTTCGGGTCACACACTGCTGGTATTTGTTAGGAAATTCTGGCCAACATAACAAAGTGATCACCAATTATTCATCTCATGGTGGTCTTATATAGGATATTTCAAATCCTCCCTCCCCTCTCTAGGTACATGGATGATGGTGACCCAAGAGAGGGGTATGATTCCTTTGTGTGCTCCAAATATTCCATTATGTGCTCACATAGTGTCTAAGGAGGCGTTGGTGGCTGTCCTTAGGTGGCTTCATGTAAGGCATCACTTGTCCTTTGCTTTGTGTGGTCATGGATAGTGACATTTCGCCACTCTCAAGAATATGCACATATCGGGAAAAAATGCAAGTAGAAGGTGCTCTTCACGAAGGATTATGCGTGCAAATAACATTTAGGATTAGTTCAAATTTTATTTTCCTTACACCTTAGAGATTTTTAAATACTTTCTAGATTTTGTAATGTCTTCTAGCCCTGTAAATCCTTTGGCCTGAAATTAATTAATGTCATCTTCTGTTGTACGATTTTCCAGTGTTAACAGTTTCCCCCTAATGTGTGAGGTATAGGAAGAACTGTATAGCTGAAATACATTATAGTTTCTTTTCTGTATTGTGCATAGAGAGAGAGAGAGATCTGCGTGAAGCCTTGGAATTGAAAACACCCTGCACCGTTTCCAAGAATGACCATGGCCTAAGGGATCCCTATAAGCAAATACAATTTACAATACATATACAAATTTTCAATGAGATGGGCATGTCCCATGCTCGTGATGTTGTGGCTAGTTAAACAAAATTGACAGATATATGTTCTTTTTGTATCATTGATATGTTAGTGACATTGACGGTTGTTGACAATAACTATTGACACCCTCAGGAGCGTTTTTAATTTGAAAATAGGTGGAATGTGGTACCCATATGCGTAAACTAGGTATGGCATATAGATACGCATGGTACCCATAGGTACTGGCTGGGACCTTCCTGTGTAATCATTGTTGACATAGATGCTTATGGGGGCACAGGTCTTTGACAGTTTTGATCAAAGTGCAATGGTTGTAAGTTACAATACCATCTTGACATGAAAGCTTTTTTCGTAGTCAAATTTCAAGAGGATCGATGACATATGTGGAAAATGATGTCTCCCACAGTGCCACCGGAGGATGCCCCTTTGTGTGGAGAGGGTTGATCCAAGGTACCGCTTCCTTTTTGGAATATAAGTGTTGAAGTCGAAAAAAAGGAAGCCTCAACTGAATGAGGGGTCACTGATATGAGGGATCGGGGACCTGGATGTGATGGGTTTAACATAGGAATTTTGGTGAGGGGTGACTGAAAACTGATGATGGGGATTCAGTGGCCCTAGGTCATAGTTATTTCTGAAGGGGAAATCCCTGGAGTTGGTAGGACTTCCAGGGAAGCTGTAAACTGGCTATGAATTTCATGATGGTTTGTGCGTGGGGGTGAAATACTCCGACCAAGGGTGCTCAGGGACTGCTGCCATGGGAGAAAAGATGAAATGAGAGGGTGGAGGGACAAAGTGCACCGTTTGCGATCTTTGTACACTTACCAAAAGAATAAAATAATGGGGTTTGGTTTGTACAAAACACAAAGATGGGTACCCCAAAACATAAAAGTGTTCGCTCACTAATGGTGTGAGGAAGGTATTTTGCTGAGGGTGGGGGTCCCATTGGTTGGTATCATGTGTGGGGTTGATGAAGCAGATGCAAAAGTATCGCAGATGGGATTATGCTGGTGGAGGTATGGTGGGCCAACTGCGCGGCGCGGTGGTGCGCTCTTTATTTTCTTGTACAACCTGGTTGTCCAGGAAGGGGGTTTCAGATTTTATGGTAAACTTGACCTTATTCATGGTGAATGGATGGGCATCAGGTGCTTCCCAGACTAAATTTTTATGGCTATGGCATTACTTATGTTGTGATATATGGTCTACTATGGGTGACGGGTGCCATGGAGGGGAGGCTCTACCGACCAACGCATATGTTTATCATGTGCAGGGTGAGGTGATAATAAACATGGTTAGATATGAGGACCCTATGGTTTATTTCTGATGGAGAAAATAGGTTAGGATATGCATATTTTTCTGAGACTCTATCATGCTGGGGGTAGAATGATACCTACTCTGGAACTTTCAAGAGATAACGTTGTGGATGGTTTGTGAAATTTTCCGGAAAAAACAACTACCTCAAGTGAAAGCATATTCTATATCAAATATTATTTAAATTCATGGGCTTTAAAAAAGAATATGAGAGAGGGCATACCTGTCAGTGCTAAAAAAATATTTTTCAGGAGTGCAAATTTGTGGCATTGCTTATGTTCATCATGTAGTGTTGATTGTGGCGCAATGTACAATTTGGAGAATGGACCTTATGATCTCTTATTATGGTCCTCTGAATTTTTTGAAAAGGATGATATATAGGTGGATATGGCCCTAATTCAATTCATTTGTACTTGCTGAGCTTTTGAGAGGTCAGAGGACTTTGCGTAGAATTTCTTGTCATTGCAATCAGCCAGAGCACTAGGGACTAGTGAAACTATGCCCAAGTAACCTCCATGACGTCCTGTACTTTAATTTTTTTATTTTGATGGTGCGGGGTCCGTAATGATATTTTCAGTTCCATTTATATAATGATTCACTTATAAAAGAAAAGAACAAAGCTCATAGCTAAGATTAACTGAGTTTCAGAAATATTGATGCCACAAAATCTTCATATTTTATTGTGATGTAATAAAAAGTCAAATAATCTTATATATTAATTAAAATAAAAACTGTAACTCACTTGGAAAATCACGTGAACATGTTATACAAAATATTATGAGGTTCTTGGTTTTTTCTTCTCATTAAACCATGTACATTTTAGGTGTGCCTAGTGATAGCATATGGAATAAACCATATGGTGCACCTAGTAGTAGACGTGATCGACTCTATGTCACACGAGTATGAGATTGATCTTGTGCACCAGAATGAGACCATCCAAAAAAATCAACCCCATGACATCTGAGTACTAGGGCAACCTTGTATCATGCAAGTATAAGACTTACCCATGAATGAGTATGAGACCATGTCAATTTCTCATTCCACTAGTAAAAAAAACTAGAATAAATAAAATAAAAAATGATATTTAATAATTTATTACTTTTATAAAATATATGTATAATTTTTTTATTAAAATAATATATTATATAAATTAACTTACTACCTTTTATGAAAATAAAACATTTTTTATTTAAATTTAGCAAAATACAATTTATAATATTTTAAATAATTAATTAATATATTTGAATAATTATATTTTATTATAAATAATCGATATATTTTATACATAATTATGTTGTAAGGCGTTCCCTTTGAGAATAACTCCGCTCCATGCCACTGTGTCTCGTCAGATCAATTGTTAAATGTTGAAATAATATCTGTCCATTAGACCTTCAATGAAGAATGTTCTAGGTGGTTGAGAATATTGCGCTAGAAGAAGCCCCCAACGAGTGTGTTCATGAAATTTTACAGCCTTAAGATGGTTGTGCCTCCATGAATTTGAGATGGTCGTGTCATTAATGTTTTATTCGGAGTGCACGATAAGCCCCCTATGTGAAAATCTGGATACCCTGAATCCTACTATAATAACTGATATAGTGTCTTCTATTTGTTAAATAAATTGAAAAAATTATTTACTATGTTTTACCATAAATATCAAAACTAATACACTGTAATATTTACAAATAAAATATTGTGGAAAAAAAATAATGTTGGAAGAATATATGCACACACAAATACATAGTTATTTTTGGACTAAGTCCTTATTAAAACCTAACTTTGGAAAATCGATGTAGCAGTCCAAGGTTTGATTATTATGCAGTAGTAAATTTGAGTACAAAACTATGGATTCTTAAATCTATTAATCCATACAAAAAAATAACTAACAGTAAACCTAGTGATAAAAATCCCATTCCCACTAGTGATATGACACTGACCTTGGCTCAAGTTGAGCTGCTCTATGCTACCTCTGCACAGTCATTGCATCAGCCTACACAATACTGCATCCACACAACTTGAGATTGCTTCTCCTCTCACCATATGACCAGCTATTTTCTGGAGGATGGATCCTCTTGGCCTCCAGACTCTCTCTCTAGATTTTGGCACTGAATCACTGCTTCTCCCGAAAAAAACACAGAATCTCCTCTGAAGCACTGCATTTTCTCTGTGTGGTTCTGCGCTGCCTCTCTATGGCACTCACTGTCTCTCTGTAATGCACTTACTAAATCTGGAAATTCTTCCTCCGACCTTACTATCCATGCCCTTCTCTCACTAATTAGAGCTCACTAGCTCTTTTTCCTGCAACTCGATGTTGTTACTCTGGAAATTGATCTTCCAGTGAAAAAGAACTATGCAAGTATGTTCTCCAAGCCCCATCGAGTTTCTTCTTATAATCTCTCGTTGATACATCAACGACCAAAATTAAAAATTAATCAATGGCTAAGATTAACTAGAACTCGATCCAAGTATTTTCTATTAATACCTGTTAATTAATTATATTTCCTATGTTTATACTTAGGAAATATTAAAAATTGATTAATTATTTTAATTAAGTCGTCTCTAGGTGGAGTTTCCAGAAACAATTTCTGGGTTTTGGAGAATGCATGTATTCTAACATCTCTGGAAAATATTGATCCTAGAACACATCTGATGTTACAAAAAATAATACCCCCTCTTAGGGAGGAAAGTGTTCTAATACTACAACTGCAACTTCTACTACAATACAATGCCTCTACACCATCACCTTTCACAATGTTGATGTTTGGCTACTCTTCCCACCAACTACTATGCAAATCTGATATGTGTTGCATCTGTGTTGTTGCTAACCATATGCAACCTAATGCATCTGCACTACAACTCTGTTGTTGCTTCTACTACAACATCTGCAACTCCCTCTCATATTTTTTTGCTTCAATTGAGAACTGTCCATTATACTAAATTAGTTGTGCTCAGCCTGATGCATCTATCACCCGAGTCATGATTGTTGCTAGTCTCTATGTTGTCACTGAATCCTATGTGCTACTAGTGACTTTGCATTGTTCCAACTACAGTTTTTCCAACTCTTCACTATGCTACTCAGTCTCTGACCACTAATAGCCACTGCATATGTCACTCTTTCACCTGACTATACCAACTACCACTGGTGCATCCTGCTACTACATGCTATGGGCTCCTGTAGCAAGGTATTGATCCATGAGGTTAAATCCTCAAGGATCCTAACCAAATGTAGCTCTCTGGGGATAAAAAACCAAATCACCCCACCTCACTCCTCAAGGTATGTTGGTGATCACAGGAAATTCTTCCTCCAGACTAGAGGACAACCTATCGATCTCTGTGGATGCAGCCCACTAATCCTGCTTCTCCTCTTTTTCCTTCTTCCTGAGAGGACATTGAGTGTTGTAGTGCAAACTTTCACCACATCTAAATAATTTTACCTTGCAAAGGTCCTCCTTCCTCATGTGTTTCTCCTGCTGCCGCTTTGATGTGAGGGCCACATTCTCCTCCTCCTTCACTTGCTTCATCCCACTATTGTTGTCACATTGATGTGAGGGCCAAATTCTCCTCCTCCTTCAGTTTCTTCGTCCCACTACTGCTGCTACTTCCAGTGGTTGTGCTCTTCACAAAATCTCGCCTCATCTCCTCCTGTTGCATATCAACCCACATATGGTCCCACTCTGGAAACTTGTCTCTTCCTAGGATACTATGGACAAAGACCTCCAAGTATTTGGAAACGTTGTTCAGAGATAACCACACCAATTAAGTAGGTTGGGGCGCTGACCCTACATCTAACAGCTGGCCTTGGACATCTTGAAGCCTAGTGAGGAAGGGGTATATGTGCTTCCCCTTCTGCATCCTAGTACATCTTAGCTTCTCCTGAAGATACATATTCTCCTGCTCGGAAGATCCCTAGTATAGAATAGCAAGATCATCCCAGTGCTACTTGGAAATATCTTTTCCAACTATGTGATACGCCACTTGATCTCAAACCCCATCGAGAATTAGTTTTTTTTCTTTTTCCATCTTCTTCTTGTAGGCCTTAAGCTGATCTAGATCTGTGGGTACCACCACCACGTTATCAATGTAGGCCTTGAGTTCATACTCATCTAGAAGATAAGAAATATGTGTCTTCCAAATCACATAGTTTTAGGCTCCCTCCAACCGATCATGATCTCTTAGCCCTGTTGATTCCATATCTACAAAAATGTCCAACTCCTCCTCTTCTCCTCTACGGAGCTGCTGCTAGGCTCTACGCACTTCCTGTTGGAATGGGAAAATCTCCTCACAACTACTACTCCTCTATAGTGGGAAATCTAACTTTTGGGCTAGAAGTTCCCTAAGGAAATAATTCTCTCAATGTGTACTCTTCCTTCCTCCCGACACAATTTTTCTCTAGAAAACTACTGCAAAATAAATTTTCCAAGTTGAATATATGCTCTGAAAGGAAAATGATGTTGCTCCCAATGCCTCTGACAATATTCGATCTGGAATATATAATTTCTCTCTCAATTCTTTCAGAGAAATAGACTTTCCTCAAAAATATATCCTATTGGCCCAATGGATTGCGCAACCTCTATGGTTTCGAGCAGTTGCTCACGCAGTGCTTTGAAGCTCCCCCTTCCTATCCACAACTGAGCTCTTTGGCTTCTATCTGCACTTTGATACCATGTGAAAATTTGGATACCCAAAATCCTACTGCAGCAACTAATATAATTTCTTTTATTTGTTAAATAAAGTGAACAAATTATTTACTGTGTTTTACAATAAATATCACAACTAATAAACTATGGCCTTGACAAGTAAAATATTGTGGAAGAAAAATAACGTTGGAAGAATAGATGCACACACACACGAATACACAATTATTTTTGGACTAAGTCCCTAGAAAAAACCAACTCAATAAACTCGGTGCAGCAGCTGAGGGTTTTATTATTATGTAGTAGTAAATCCAGGTATAAAACTATGGATGCTTAAATTTATCAATCCATACAGATAAATAACTGACATTAAATATAGTGAGAAAAATCTTACTCCCACTAGCGATCCGAAACTGACCTTTGCTCACGTTGAGTTTCTCTTTACTACCTCTGCGCAGTTACTGCGTTAGCCTATGCAATACTACTTCATATTATGCAATACTACGCCTCCACAAATCAGAACTACTCCTCTAGTTATCTGATCAACTGCTGCCTAGAAGATGGATCCTCTTGGCCTCCAGTCTCTCTCTCTAGATTCTGGCACGGAATCACTAATTCTCCTTAGCAAAATACAAAATCTCCCTTGAAGCACTGCGATGCCTCTGCGTGGATATGTGTCCTCTCTGTGGCACTCACTTCCTCTATGAAATGCACTCACTATATCTGGAAATTCTTCCTCCAGTCTTACTATCCCTGCCCCTCTCTCACTACTTCAAGCTCACTAGCTCTTTCTTGGGCAACCCAACGCTGCTACTCTAGAAATCAATCTTCCAGTGAAATCGAACCCTAAAATTATGTTCTCCAAGCCCCATCAAGTTTATTCTTATAATATCTCGTCGATACATTAACGACCATGATTAAAACTTAATCAAAGGCTAAGATTAACTAGAACTTGACCCAAGTTTTTTTCTAGAAGATTCTCACCATTACTTAATTAATACCTTTTAATTAATCATATTTCTAATTTTAGACTTAGGAAATATTAAAAATTTATTAATTATTTTAATTAAGTTGTCTTTAGGTGGAATTTCCATAAACGATTTCCAGGTTTTGGAGAATGCATGTATTATAACCTCTCTACCAAATGATGCAAAACTTAACACCCTACAAGGTGGTGATATTTTGTATGCATTATTCAATCTATTATTAGTATTGCTATCTCACCTCATTGGAACTTGCACTTTCCAAAGAAACAATCTTCAATGGAGTCCCTCACCATGGGGTCTGAGGTGACACCAAGATTATTTCATCTCAGGGGTTCAAGCACTGTGTGGAATGCTAATTTTTTTAGACACCATTCTTGGCAATTCACAACAAGGAGGATAAGAATTTCAACATTTCAATTCCATGCCAAGTATGTGTGTTGAAAACTCAACTACTCTCTAATTTGGTAATACCGCTCTACGGTTTTCTTCCAAATTTCATGATGGTTCTCGTTAATTATTTTGTAGGGTATACGAAGGATCATGGTCGAAATGTGGGCAGCCATACCTTACTCTAGATTATCGGTAGGATTTACTTAACTTTATAGCCTTGTCTCTCTTTTTCATTAGCTACAGAAGGGTTTTTTTGTTAATGGTCCTAAAAATGCATATGGCTTTAAAAGTGAGGAATTCAAAGATATGCATTATGTTGAATGGAAATGGAATATAGAAGCTATAGGTAAAATTATGAAAAGAGAATATGTAAATGTCTTTTTGAGAACAACATCCGCTACTTTTACAACCACCCTTGCTAAATTTATTAACAACTTGGAATCTTTGGTGAAGTGTTTGGCCATTTGACTTTTCATTCAAGAAAAGGAAATTTAGGTTCTTTCGAGACTATGCAAAGACTAGTCTGTAGTTCTTGGAGATTTTTTGGTGGAAATGGAAATATGTATCGATGCTTCATCAAATGGAGCCATTCTCGCTTAGAAGTAAAATATATAGGAGCGACTATTCTTATTTGCACTACCAATGAACATAAGCAAATAACGTTGGATACTCTTAATGAATATGGGTTCTTTGCACAACCTATTCACTCTCTTGTTTGGATGGTGAAGCATGCTTTGGAAAAATTCAAGGTCGCACAGATCAGGGAGGGCATGTTCAAGGTGTCTTTTTGTAAATTCCAACATGATATATTTTGGGGAATGATACTTTTTGGTGATGTGTCACTTTTATAATAAATAAATAAATTTTGATAAATTTTATCTAGATAATGGATTTCTAAGTATTAGCTCTATTTGATTATTAGATAAAAAACATAGGTATGTTTGGAAAAAACATGTATTTGGGGGATTTGAAACTCAGACTCACATATGAATCGCCTTTGTTTTACCATTGATTCAAAATTAAAATGGAAAATTATATCACTTTTTGTTATAAGGGAATGGGTCATGGAACAAATCCCCTTCTCAATTTACAAAGTAGAAAGTTTTTTGAATTACGGAATGAACACTAAGGACCTGAGAAAAATTTTCTACATTCGGGGAAAGTATATCAAGATTGGTGTAGGACCTGTATCCTATGAACTTTTACTTTTTGTATGGGTTGAGAAATGTTTTTGATTGGTAGATGTTGGAGGTAATTTTCCCAATAAAAAGAACACAAATTAATTTCTTCCAGTGAACATCTCACAAAGACACAAAAAATAACTGTGAAAAAACAATTGGTTTAGCTCAATCCCATGGTAAAAGAGAACTTGCTCGTTGGCTTCAGGTCCCCAAAATGAAATATTTTTTTTTCTTTTCTTTAAATTATTGTTTTTATTATATCAATCCATAAAACCAAGAACGAAGACTATGTCCTACTTTTGGATGAAACTTGATGGCTAATGTCTTCAAGTCAAGTGGTCTGCAACAATTATCTACTTAAAACCCATGTATAACGCTTCAAATCCTATAAAATTTCAAGGGAAATTAGTAGTTGATTCTTATGATCAACTATTTTTCTTCTATTGAGAAAATTTGTTTCTACCAAAAGCTTTAACATGTATTAAAACTCACTCTATACTTACACATTTTGTAACTATGGTGGATAAAATGAACTTTAGGTTTCCAAGAAAGAGAACAAATACAAAATGGGAGAGATTAAACAAAATTAAAACATAAATAGATGAGAGTAAAAGAAGGGAAATGAGCAATAGAAATGAAGTAGAAAGATAATTTGTACCATAATAAAAATTGAAATAAACTTGAAACATAAAGAAGTAAAACCACAAGTAGGTGAGAGAGTAAATGAAAGAGAAAAAAGGAATCCTTTAAGGAGAAAGAGGTGCTAATGAGAAAAAAAGTGAATCTCTTAGAAGTGACTCTGCTAAGAGCTCACAAAGGAACTCCTACTATTCATAGAGAAACATTAGAGATCTTATGAAAAAAAGAAGATTGTGAAACTAAAAGGATAATAAAGTTTCATGGAGATATCTCTATAAATGCAGGAAAATTATCTTCTACATGATGTATATCTATATCCCCATATTCATGTATCACAAATTTTCAACATGAAAATATACATAAAGATAAAAGGAATCGATTTTTTACTGATGCCTAAAAAATTATAACAAATTGTAATATTAAAGAAACAAATTATGGTATAAAGAGAAAAGGAGGAAAATCTATTTTTTTTATCTGAATTGCTTTCCAATTCGAGGTAGAAATATACAAATTTATAATACTAACAAAATTCTTATTGGTAAATAAAATATTATGACTGAGTGTAATTTGGAACAAATTTAAATATGGAGAGAAAGGACGAAAAGCTAATCTTCCTAATCTCAATTCTTTTCTAGTTCAATTGGACGATAGCGTAGAAGTTATTGAAATTGTGTAGATTATTTTTAGCAGTATTTTGATTATGTAAATCTAACATATATTTTTGTGGTATATTCGTCATCATCAAATCTTATGCTAGTGCCAAAAATTAAATTATCATGTTTTAGGTGCATTTGGAACAATCAAGTGTGAATTTTTGACTATTGGTGTTGAGCGGGTAGTCGTTGAACAAGATATTGGTTCCATAAGAAGATGATGATGCATAATTGTAGATCACAACGGAAAATTTAAATAACCATGCACATTATATAAATCCTAGTCAAAGTAAAGGTAAATTATAAATTTCAAACCCTGTGACTTTAGGGTTAACATATGACCAAGCAAAAAACGGTTACAACCTCAGCTTTAGTTCAAAATATTGTAACTAATATTCTTATAACTGGAAATAAAAAAATTACCAAGGAAAAAGTCTAAGCTAATAACAATATAAAGTAAAATATCCCGTGTATTACACAGTAAAAATCGGGAGCATCGCTTAACGAAGAGAAAGATCAATTCGTAATTAGTTTTCAGCCCCAGAGCGTTCGAAGATCACACTGAGTTATTTGCATGCACAAAAATAGAACGATTATGTTAATATTTCTTGAAAAGACAAAATTTATTCGCATGAACAAAAATAGCTATTATGTTTGCTATTTCTTGAAAAGAGATTAAGTTATTATTAGAGATATTCTCATGATGAATATGCATTAGATTTTTAAAGAGAAACATTGGATATTAAAGAGAACATAAGCTTACATTGATAGGAATAATATCTAAGTATATTTGACCTACTGGAAATGAATATGTGATTTTACATGCATGAGAAACTTGAGTCATAAAGGGATAAGTAAATTTTTTTAGGAATATTTCACATAAAACCTTGGCATAAAAGAAAATTGGTTGTGTTAGTTGAGAAAGAATTGTTATTCATGCTATTTCTTGAGGAAATATTGTATATTTATTTGATGTGTGAAATGGTAGAAAATAATGTTTTTGTTGCCAGCATAATAACTAGTGAATTAGCTAATTTTTGGAAAAAGAAGAATTAGTGTGTTGGATTCCTTGGAAAGAATATATATATATATATATATATATATATATATATATATATATGCAAGGAACTAATTTTTGTGTTAGAACTCTTAAAAAAAAGAGAGAAAGAAGATAAAACATGTCCTTGCATGCATTATTGAATTAGATTCATGGAGAGGAAAACATGTAATCACATGTTTTATTGCATTAAGATTCCTTTTGGAATATTATTTGGAGAAACATTTGCACTTATATACATTAAAAATTATAGTTTTGGTATTAGATTTATGGAGGAAAGAAATGTGCAATCACATAGTATTGATTGTGTTAACCTTCTTTTGGGAAAAATAATATGCATTTGCATGCATAAAGAGATTATATATGGTATTAGTTTTCTTTTGGGAGAATATTATCTATAGTTATTGGGCTAAGATCTTTTCGTAAGAGGAAAATGCCTCTTTTCAAACATGAAAGAATGGGTGTATGCATTTGATCCCTTTGGAAAATGAAACATAATTGTAGGCACAAAGAAAAATTATTGTTGGGCTAGTTCTCTTAAAATATGGTTATGCATTTGCATGCATATGAACAATAAATTGTATGTTAGATTTCCTTTGTAAATATTATGAAAGTGCATGCAAGATTATGTTCATGTTTTGTTGGAAATATGATGCTTGATAGTGATATGTCTGTTACTAATGCATGTGCAATGATGTTAAAGAAGGAATTTCATGACATTTGGTTTATGTTTTATGTATGCACATGAATATATTTTGAAATGTAACCAATAAATATTATTCACTATAAAATTTGGCAGAAATTTCGACAGCCAATTCGTCGTTATTCCGACACATAGTCGTCGCAAGAGCGACAGTTCGAGGGCGGGAAAAACGTGGTTTACCATACCGTCGCAATTCCGACGCAATTAAAAAGTGTCGCACTATCGACACTTTTTCCGTCACTTCCAAACAAGCGTCACTCTTCTAATGTTTCCCAATCCATCGCACTTCCGACGAAATGTGGTCCAACGTTTTGAACGTCGCTCTTCCGACATCTGTAAACTGTCACAATTACGACGAAATGTGGTCCGACGTTTTGAACGTCGCTCTTCCGACGTTTGTAAACTGTCGCAATTCCGACACAATGTGGTCCGACATTTTGGACGTCGCTCTTCTGATGGTTGTAAACTGTCACAATTCCGACGAAATGTGGTCCAACGTTTTGGACGTCGCTCTTCCGACGTTTGTAAACTGTCGCAATTCCGACGAAATTTGGTCCAAAATTTTGAACATCGCTCGTCCAATGTTTTTATACTGTCGCTCTTCCGACGTTTCTAATCTGTCGCAATTCCGACGCTTACAAGGCGTCGATATAGCGACAGCAGGTTCAATTTTAAAAAAAAAATGAAGCTTTAAAAGAGGAAAAATGTTGTTTTGAATATATTATATGAAGTAAAACAGTCCATGAAGTCATTACATTTTCACATCTGAAGATTGGAACCTAAATATCCATCCAGAAAAGTGGAAGTCCCACCCCAGACAATGATAGAAAAATACCCCATGTCACATACAGGGACATGATATAAAACCCAGTAACGGTCCACATGGAGATTATCGACAAATCTGAGAAAGCATCCAAATATGCCCGAGGTATCTATAAGAAAGTGAAATAGCAGTATGTAGAATAGTAAAACAACAGATAGAGTACCGACGTCCATTGTTCCAAATACAAATTAAAGTACCCAAAATCCTTGAACAGAGAAAAACGCTAATCATGTGAGGAGTGTGATATGTCCAAAATATAAAATACCATCAGACCATATCAATAAACCAGCAACATAGACCAGCATCGCTAGTTTTGAAGGCAGAGTGATAAACATTAATCATTTTTTTTTTTCACAAGAGAAAAAACGTTGTTTTGAATATATTATATGAAGTAAAACAGTCCATGAAGTCATTACATTTTCACATCTCAAGATTGGAACCCAAATATCCATCCAGAAAAGTGGAAGTCCCACCCCAGACAGTGATAGAAAAATACCCCATGTCACATACAGGGACTTGATATAAAACCCAGTAACGGTCCACATGGAGATTATCGAAAAATCTGAGAAAGCATCCAAATATGCTTGAGGCATCTATAAGAAAGTGAAATAGCAGTATGTAGAATAGTAAAACAACAGATAGAGTACCGACGTCCATTGTTCCAAATACAAATTAAAGTACCCAAAATCCTTGAATAGAGAAAAACGCTAATCATGTGAGGAGTGTGATATGTCCCAAATATAAAAAACCATGAGACCATATCAATAAACCAACAACATAGACCAGCATCGCTAGTTTTGAAGGCAGAGTGATAAACATTAATCATTTTTTTTTCACAAGAGAAAAAACGTTGTTTTGAATATATTATATGAAGTAAAACAGTCCATGAATTCATTACATTTTCACATCTGAATATTGGAACCCAAATATCCATCCAGAAATGTGGAATTCCCACCCCAGACAGTGATATAAAAATACCCCATGTCACATACAGGGACTTGATATAAAACCCAGTAACGGTCCACATGGAGATTATCGACAATCTGAGAAAGCATCCAAATATGCCTGAGGCATCTATAAGAAAGTAAAATAGCAGTATGTAGAATAGTAAAGCAACAGATAGAGTACCGACGTCCATTGTTCTAAATACAAATTAAAGTACCCAAAATCCTTGAACAGAGAAAAACGCTAATCATGTGAGGAGTGTGATATGTCCAAAATATAAAAAGACCATCAGACCATATCAATAAACCAGGAACATAGACCAACATCGCTAGTTTTGAAGGCAGAGTGATAAACATTAATCATTTTTTTTTCACAAGAGAAAAAACGTTGTTTTGAATATATTATATGAAGTAAAACAGTCCATGAAGTCATTACATTTTCACATCTGAAGATTGGAACCCAAATATCCATACAAAAAATCATACAAAATATCTCATAACAAATTGAGATATTATCTAGGATAACTAATAAGTATTTTACAAAAATATAGAGACAGATGGTCTCGTAGATAAGAAAAATGATAACTGATGTTGTGTTGTTTCCTTCTTTTAAGAATGTGCGAGAGGCAGGCCCTATATCTTGGCTTGATACTGTCCTCTTCAGTAATTCTATGTTGATTATTTCATTTCACTAATACTCTTTAACTGCTATGATACTATTTGACCTTTGTTCATCCTTTTATCCTTTTTATCATGATATACTGTGGTAAATAGGAAAAAATTTATGTATGGATAATTTTTTACAAAATTTCCATCATTTCTTCCCACCATTGAACTTCTAGCACTCTGGTCCTTTGCAAATTTCTTAGTGTTTCATCAGCCTCAGTATATCTGAAGAAATTACGCTGATTTGGGAACAAATGATTTACTTCATGCTCAAGATAGAATAAATTCTCCAATCTGTCATGAAGGTTTTTCCCTCTAGCAAATGCTGTTGTTGATGAACTGGTTGAAGAACTAGCTTGATTATTAGCATATTTGTCCAATTTTTCAACATAACTATCAAGGTCGATTAGCTTATCTTCTGCAACTATAGGACTGGGCAATCCTCTATTTAACAAAATATTCAATCTTTCTCTGAAGGCAATGATTTCTTCTTGCATATCTAAGCACCTTCGTTCTAAATTCTGTACCAGAGTTCTTTTAGTAAAAACTCTCTTTATTTCCAGAATTGTTCCGGTCCTGTCCTGAATACCAATTTCTGCAAGTTGATTCTTAGTCCGAGTATTCAAAAAATGTATAAGTCTATTGGCCTCTTCTGGCATATTTCCCAACTCTTGTCTTGATCTCTCAATCTCATCCAGAGCCAATTTAACTAAGTTATTCTGTTCATCCATTATTTGAATTGAGGACCAAACATCCTTTATTGATTGAATGATATTATCCCAAAGAATATCATTTATTTCTTTTAAAGGTTTCTCCAATGTGAGTTCCTTTTCCAATGCTTTGACTGTTTTTTCTAATTTGTTCACTTCTCTTGTTTTATCAGCAACACTCATTTTTGAAAGATCATATTTATGTTCTAGAGTGGCCAATTGTTCCTTTTTTTTGTGAAGCTATATGGCCTAAAGTTTCATATCTTCCATTGACTTTTTTAATTCATCAGTGTTCAAATTTACAGTGTTGCTCTGTGACAATTCTGCTGGCTGACCTATTGTTGTTGTACCTGTCACTACTCCTGATGTAGATACTGGAATATTTGCCTGCTTATCTTTTAATGCATTCTCAAGCTCTTTTTCAGTTGCAGTAAGTTGCTCATTCAATTTTAAGAGAAAATCCATTAGTTCTTCCTCGTAATTTTGTTTGATGATTTTTGCAGTCTGTGGATGTCTTGAGGCCGGTAACTTTAATTGTTTTCTCAGAGCTGCAATATCATCATCTTTTCTCTTGATCAAAGCTTCAATACCTTTCACATATTTATGATTATAACCCAAACCAATGATTATTTCCTCTAAAGTTTTGATTATATTATCCTTAGCCTGGGAGGAGGCTTTTTCATGCTGCAACTGTGTATTAGTATTATCCAAAGAATCCTGCAACTTATGGGTCATCATTTATTTATCCGTCAGAGTAGAATAAATCATCTCACCTGTTTGCTTGTGTAGCTCAATTTGATCTAAAGGATGGATATCCTTTTCTAAGACTTCAAAATTAGTCCTAACGTAATCTGCAACTGTCTGAGGCTGCTGCACCTTGGGCTTCAAATGGCTCATTAACATCTTACCCTGTTGGATGTCATAAGCTGACATCAATCTTTCTTGATTTTTCGGAGCCATCTTCAAAAATTGGTTGTACACTTGAAGTCTAAGTGGATCGTTCCTGGCCTTTATATTGATGAATGTTCTTTTGATGTCCCAGGAAGTTTTTACTTGAGGTTTGAAAGAAGATATTTCTGCACTTTGTTGCCTCTGTATTTCCTGTTTTTGAAAATTAGTGGATGTCCCACTACCTGTACCTGTTTACTGACTGTCTTCTCTTCCCTGGCTGTCAGGGATTTCCTGAAATGATTCATCTTCTGGAAGGGGAGTTAATTTCTGCCTTTTAACATCTTGCTGTTCAGAAGAGCCACCAATATGAGTAGTTGTTTTAGCCTCTCTCTTTTTGCCCTTTTCTATATTCATAGGAGTTTGTAAAATAGAAATTTCTGGCTCACTAATCTGAGTAGGAGGAATTTTTCCTTGAACTTGTTCTTTAGAAGTCTCTGGTTGCTCTGTCATTATGAATTTTTCTATTATTTGTATATCAGGCTCCTTTTCTTTTCCTTTAGATTCTATTGCTACTGTACTAATCTCCTGAAATTTTTTTTGTAAATTCCTGGCTGAAGAAGATCCCTGCACCTGTACAAAATATTATAGGTCAAGTATATTTTCAAGATCTTTCATTACATTTTCAACATTGACCTACTCACTATCTTTTTCAACCAATGTCCCTTCTGTCCATTCATCCATATTAGCATATTGTTCTATCTCTGGGATTCTTTGATGGATGTATGGTGACAGTTTATTTTTCATTCTTCTATCACAGATAAAGTTGTTTGGATCATAAGGCACCCAGTAGAAACTCTTTTGTAGTCTAAGATAGTCTTCTAAAATCCTTTCGGCTTCCTTTCCAGCTTCCCTAGAGTTACAAATGAAGGGACCTCATTGGCTCTTGATCCTGAGTTGAGCCTTTTTCTTTGCATTGCAAAACTGAATTATATCTGAATTATTCATCTTCCTGAAATATTCTAATGCAAAGAGTCTCATTGGGACATACTTGGGCAGTTTGAATGGGCATAATTCACATCCATATATCCTAATCTCTGTGTAGTTTTGATATAGGTACCAGTCACCTATCTTGTACTGCTTTGAGAGCTGAAGGATTTTCTTGATTTCATTGTTAATTCTAGGAGGAGAGACTCCTGTCAACAAGGTAGTTGCAGGATGAACAAAAAGGTCGACAAACTCATTATAGGAATAAGGTGAATCAGAGGAATTGTGAGTAATGGCAGACCAAAAGATGACTGACCTAGGATTCCCTTTGGCATCAAGTTTCTTAACATAAAAAGGGGAATTTTCTGACTGAAAGTAAATCATGAGATGATATATGATAGAAGAATACTTAAATTCTCTCTCATTCTCAAATCTCATGAACTAATCATGGATTTTGTCAGAAATATAAGATGCAAAATTGTACTTGACAGCAGGAGGCTGTCCAGGGGTAAAAATGGATAACAATACTAGGGTTAACTGATCAACATACTCACTAGTATTGAAGCCCATTATAGAAGATATCATGTTTAAAATAAGTCTACCCTCATCAGTAAATAAAGTATAACCATAAGGGGAGGGTTTTTAGGCTGATTCTCTGGTAACATGAAGGTTTGGCATAGGCGGTTTAACTCTTCATGGGATAACTTAGTAGATTTCTCAAGTAATTCAGCCATGGACAGGGAAGTGAGAGCTTGACCAGTTGGAATTGTAGCATTTCATTTATGGACTGAGCAGTTATTGGGAAAAGGACATTTTGACTTGGGGATAAAATTGCTCGTTGGTTGGGATCATAATTTGCGTAGCAATAATGGATTAACTCAGGAAAAATATGGACTGAGGGGAGAAGGTACATAGGAAGATTTGATTCCCAAAGTCCAAAGATGTCAGAACCATTCAAATAATTGTCTCTGCAGCGGAAAAATATTCGAAGAGGATTCTCACTTAGACGCAAGTCCTTAATTTGAAAATCCATATCGACTAAAGGCAAATAATACAAGTCCTTGTGAGGGGCATTGATGGGCACGACATTCAGAGCTACAGGAACTTCCATTTCTCGTTCTTGTGGATTCAGAAATGGAATTTCGGGGTTTTTTTGGAAAAGGG